>OX375826.1:10000-1417721 GCA_947359405.1 Antitype chi
TAACCTAACCTAACCTAACCTAACCTAACCGTCATAACTTTGCTTCCAGGTGACGCATTTTGACGCTGTTTTCAGCTGAGTTGTTCCTAATTAGGCTACCTAACACCATCTGACTAATAATATTGACGAAAACGCGAAAAAATTTTTCGCGCTCATCGACTTGGAAAATTCATGCAAATTTTTGTATAGGAAACATAAAATAATTTTTATTTCAAAATTCTTCCTGTAAATCCCGTCTAAATTAGTTGAAATAGATACTTACCTGCCTTACCTGCATTCCGGTGCGCGTTCCGCGAGTCCGAGTCATATAGGGTAGTTGGTATTCCTGGTTTTGTCAAAATTTTCTTTCAAAATTCACGTTTTTCACCTGAAAAACAACATTTTTGTTCAGCACAATTTTCAGTAACGCCATAGTTAGCTAGATCGCGCGGAGACGCGTCTTTCGACACCTCGCCCGTGCGCCTAGCGTATATAGCAACTTTATTACATAGAATTTTCGTTTGTTCTATATAACTGGTAGGTACAAAAATCTACCTAACCGATCCAAGTTTGCATAGAATCGTCATAACTTTGCTTCCAGGTGACGCATTTTGACGCTGTTTTCAGCTGAGTTGTTCCTAATTAGGCTACCTAACACCATCTGACTAATAATATTGACGAAAACGCGAAAAAATTTTGCCCGCCCACCCACCCTGTTACTAGTGGCCAGGTAGAAGATTTTGATTTCTGCAAAGAAGTATTTTTATTTTTAGTGTTTTGTTTTGTGTTGACTAATTTTATTGACATTTTTAGCTATTTACTTTATTGACCAAACGGTCTTACGGCCGTTTGACAGTGTTTTATTGTACTTTTTAGTAAAATCTTACGTTATTTCTGTGCTAATCCCCCATTTACAGGGACACAGTAGTAATCATCAGTGTCCTCTGACAGGCCCTCTATGAACTTGACTTTCACCTTGACAAGCAAAATGTTCCGCACACCGGCTAAGAGGACCTCGAGTTCGCCAGGCTCCGGAGCCTCGCCGCGTTCGCCGCGTTCGTTGGAGAAGGCTGGATCCTCGCTTCCTAGCGTCAGGCGTAGTATCGGGGAATGGGAGGCCGGTAAAGCTGAACCTCAAGCCAAGTCCCCTGTCAACCCAAAGCCGGACGCCACACCATCTGTTCCCAGTACTTTGGAGGCGCGCCGAGTCACCACTGATACCGCCAAACCCCCTAAAAAACCTGTGTCTGTCTACCCCAACTTGACGGCGGAGGCGAGAGCTTGCCTGAATAAAGCTAAACTTCATCTAGGCAACTCTCGCAACCTGAAAACAGAAATAAAGACGGAGGTAGTCGGTGCGATTAACAGGCTTTATGAACTAGTTAAGGAGTCAGAGAGAAACAAACTGCCCGTCTCGGCTGCCGCTGCTATCATACCTGAAATTACCCCGATAGACTCACCATTGAGTCCAGGCTCGAGTGAACCGACGGAGCTCATGAGGAGCCTGGTGGCTGGCCTCATGGAGCACAAACAGGCGTTGGAAGAGTGCCACCAACACACCCAGGCTCTGTCGGAGCAACTCAAACAAGCCCCCCGCTACGTAGCAGGTCAAGGCCCCAGTTTCGCGGAAATGGCTGCCGGCCTAAAGCAGCACATCCAGGAGCCTCTTCACTCGGTGGTCGTCTCATCTATAAATGAGCAGGACACCGGTGAGCAGGTAATTGAGAAGCTTAGGACGGTGGTCGACGCCCGTAACGAAGGCACAAGGGTCGAGCGACTCCGCAAGGCGAGGGACCAAAAGGTGGTGGTCGGGTTTAAGACCAAGGAAGAGCTGAGTAGGGTCACCGAAAGAATTAGGAAAGCGGGAAACTTGGTCGTGGAAGAGGTACAAAACAAAGATCCACTCATAATAATTAAGGACGTCCTCTCCTTTCACACGGATGAAGAGGTGACCCAAGCACTGAGACGGCAAAATACCCACCTGATCGGGGATATACCTGTGGATGATGTGAGGCTTGGGGTGAAGTACCGTCGTAAGACGAGGAACCCCCACAGTTGTCACATCATCCTGCAGGTGTCCCCAATTGTGTGGCAGAGGCTGACCTTGGCGGGTCGCGTACATGTAGACCTCCAAAGAGTGCGCGTTGAAGACCAAACGCCACTGGTACAGTGCACCCGCTGCCTGGGATACGGCCACGGGAAACGCTTCTGTAAAGAGCCAGCGGTCCTATGTAGCCACTGCGGCGGTCCGCATCTCAGGGCGGATTGCCCTGATAAACAATTGGGCGAGGCAGCGATTTGCGTCAACTGTGCCAGAGCAAAGACGGGGAACCATGAGCACAATGCCTTTAGCAACGAATGCCCAGTGCGAAGGAAATGGGACGCATTGGCCCGAGCCTCAGTAGCATATTGCTAAAGTTGTCTCTGCGACCACCACCGGTTACAAAATTATCCAAGCTAACCTGCAACGGAGCCAGCTAGCAACAAGCGAGCTCTTGCTCGAAGCTGACAAGCGAAAGGCCGCCGTAGCAATGCTCCAGGAACCTTACGTGGGTGGAGTAAGAAGGATGAAGAGTTACCAGGGCGTAAGGGTCTTCCAGAGCTCTGAGGGAGGGGAAGGGACTGTAAAGGCGGCAATAGTCGTCTTTGACAAAGATTTGGACATCTTACAGTACCCACAACTCACCACAAACAACATCGTTGTGGTGGGAGTCCGAACCAGAGCCTGGACGATCACGCTGGTGACCTTCTACTTTGAACCGGACAAGCCCATGGAGCCATACCTGGAGCATCTCAAACGGATAGAGCAAGAGCTGGGCCCAAACAGGTTGGTTATGGGAGGAGATGCAAATGCGAAGAGTACTTGGTGGGGTAGCAACAGTGAAGACCTGAGAGGAGAGCAGATGTGTGGAACACTGGGGGAATCGGGGCTGCAGATCCTCAACTTGGGGGACATCCCCACTTTCGACACCGTGAGAGGTGGGGTCAGGTACAGCAGTCACGTTGACGTGACGGCCTGTTCGACGGACATACTCAACCTGGTGGACGGCTGGCGGGTCGTGGAGGGTCTCACGAGTTCCGACCACAACGGCATAACCTTCATCATACACCTACAAAAATCAAAAGGCATGGCAGTCAAACGAACCACTAGGGTATACAATACTAGAAAAGCCAACTGGGGGCAGTTTCGTGAGAAAATGTCTCAGGTTATGCGAGACAAAAAGTTAACCCTAGTGGACCTGTCAAACACACACAATGTAGATAAATTAGAACTTATCATACACACATACACCCAAGCTATCACCGACACATGCAGAGACACAATACCACACAAAAATCACACAGAAACACTCACCATGCCGTGGTGGTCCAAGGAGCTCGAGGAGATGAAGAGGCTAGTTGCTACAAGGAAAGTTAGGATAAGAAACGCAGCGCCGGTCCGAAGAGCGATGGTCGTTAACCTGTACCTGCAAGCAAAAGAGGAGTATGAGACAGCGGCGATGAAGGCCCAAGCTAAGAGTTGGAAGGAGTTCTGCGGGAAACAGGACAGAGAGGGGGTCTGGGAGGGGATTTATAGGGTAATGGGAAGGGTAGCGAAGAGAGAGGAGGATATGCCGCTGGAGATGGAAGGAGAGCCACTAGACGCAAAAGGCTCAGTGAGGCTGTTGGCTGAGACCTTCTATCCCGAGGACCGAGAGGAAGACGACAGCACGGATCATCGCCAGACTCGTCAACTGGCAGAATCGGTAAACGCGTGGAGTCATGATGAACGACATGACCCACCGTTTACTCAAAGTGAGCTTGATAGGTCTATGATGTCGTTCAACCCTAAAAAGGCCCCGGGAGCCGACGGCCTCACAGCCGACATTTGCTCTCAGGCAATACGTTGTGACCCTGATTACTTCCTGGCACTGATTAACAAATGCCTGGCGCACCACTACTTCCCGAACATCTGGAAGGAAGCTACTGTGGTTGTGCTTAGAAAGCCGGGCAAAGATTCGTACACTGTCCCGAAGTCGTACAGGCCGATTGGGCTTTTGCCTGTCCTCGGGAAAGTGTACGAAAAGATGCTGGTTGCTCGTCTCAAATTTTACTTGTTGCCCAGGATCAGTACTCGCCAATACGGCTTTATGCCTCAAAAAAGCACTGAGGACTCCCTCGTCACCCTCGTGCAGTACATCCGCACAAAGCTTGACCAAAAGAAAATTGTTACACTTGTGTCGCTGGATATCGAGGGAGCTTTTGACAGCGCATGGTGGCCTGCTATTAAAGTACGATTGGCTGAGGAAAGGTGTCCTGTAAATTTGAGACGGGTAATGAGCAGCTATCTCAGTGACAGGGTGGTCACTGTGAGATACGCCGGGGAGGAGAGCAGGAGACGGACAAGCAAAGGGTGCGTCCAGGGATCGATAGGGGGGCCCATACTATGGAACCTGTTACTTGACCCTCTCCTCAGACAGCTGGAGGGTAGGGGTGACTACTGCCAGGCGTTTGCGGACGATGTGGTGCTGGTATTTGACGGCGATACAGCACAAAAAATCGAGGGACAAGCCAATGCCGCTCTCGAACATGTTCGAGCGTGGGGTGTCAAAAATCGGCTGAGATTCGCGCCGCACAAAACATGTGCGATGGTGATGACGCGACGACTAAAGTATGACACGCCACGCTTGAGCATGGGGGGGATCGACATTGGAATGTCCCAAGATGTTAAAATATTAGGGCTAACCATTGACGCCAAACTCACCTTCGGAAAACATATAGCTGTCATCTGTAAAAAGGCGATAGCTGTATACAAACAGCTGGCTAGAGCAGCCCGGGTTAGTTGGGGCCTGCATCCGGAGGTGACAAGGGCCATATACACCGCAGCAGTGGAGCCGATTGTGCTGTATGCCGCAAGCGCATGGGCACCGGCTGCCAACAAGTTGGGAGTCAGAAAACAGCTTGACGTCGTCCAACGAGGTTTTGCCCAGAAGCTGTGCAGAGCCTATCGCACAGTCTCCCTTAACTCATCACTGGTGCTGGGTGGGATACTCCCACTCGATCTCCGTATTCGGGAAGTGGCTGCACTGTACGGAGCCAAGAGGGGTGTGCCCCAGCCAGTACTGGGAGACAGGGAGGTAGAGCGGATGGCCCCAGCGCTGGAGGCCCCCCACCCCGCGGAGCAAGTGAACCTGGAGTTCGGAAGCCTGGTAGACGAGGAACAATACAACACCCACAGCAACTTCGCTGTGCGTATATTCACCGACGGCAGCAAGATTGAGGGCAGGGTTGGAGCGGCGCTATCCCTGTGGAGTGGCGCCGCCGAAACAAAGGCCCTCAAGCTTGCCCTACCGTCCTACTGTACCGTCTACCAGGCTGAACTGCTGGCTCTGCAAAGAGCGGCAGCAGAGGTGCTCAAGCGCAGTGAAACCTCGTTCGGAATCTTCAGCGACTCCATGGCGGCCCTTCAGTCGGTAACTAATGTTTGTTCCTCTCACCCCCTAGCCGTGGAAACCAGAGACACCATACGACTCTGTAAGCTCCAGAACAAGAGTGTCTCCTTGTTCTGGATCAAGGCCCACGCGGGGTTGGAGGGAAACGAGAGAGCCGACCAGCTCGCGAAGGAAGCCGCTCTGGGCTCGAAGAAGAAGCCGGACTACGATCTGTGTCCCGTATCATTCGTCAAGCGACAAATCCGGTCGGGAACGCTTGGCGAGTGGAACGGTAGATATGGGTCGGGTGACACAGCCTCGGGCACCAAGCTCTTCTTCCCGGACGCAGTGGTGGCGTACGGTGTGGTGCGCAAGATGGCTCCCACAAGCTTAACTACGCAAATTCTGACGGGGCACGGTGGGTTCTCTGCATACCTGAAACGCTTCAAGTGTAAAGAGAATCCATCGTGCGCCTGTGAGCCGGGCGTGGAGGAGACCGTTTTGCACATATTGCTGGAGTGCCCGATAACCGCAAGAATGCGGTATGAATTAGAGCAGAAACTCGCCGTCACATTGGTTGCTGAGAATTTACCTAGGATTATGATGGGAAAGAAAAGAACGGAGTTTTTAAATTATAGTTGCGAAATTGCAAAATTAGTTATACATAGAAATAAGCTAGCATAAGAAAATATGATACTAAATATATCATGAGCATATAGGTTTAAGTATCATAAAAATTAAGAGAAAAAAAAAAAAAAAAAAAAAAAAAAAAAAAAAAAAAATACGTAAATAATTATAAAGCAAAAAGAATGGTACGGTTTAGATTCTAGAGTAAATTTATAATTAATAGCATAGATAACGGTATAATATACCAAAGTATAAATAGGAAATGTTTTAATATTTGTATGATTCGATAGATACTGTTGATAAATGTTTATATAATAAGGTAGATATTAGATAAATATTTGCATAAACAAATAGATACTTAGTTGATAAATATTTGAATAATTAAGTTAAGTTTGTCATAGTGGTGGTTATGCCACACAGTTCCTTCGATTCCCCGTGTTTGTCTTAGCTCGAAAATATTCTGCCATACAATTTATTGAAATCCGATACAATAAGGGCTCTGATTACGTCAGAGGGACACTGAGCAAGGCAGGAGTGGGTTTTAGCCGGTAAGAGTCCGGCACTGCCCAGACTGCGTCACTAGTGAGGCAGTCTGGGCGTCCATGAGGATTTCCCACTCCTGCCAAAAAAAAAAAAAAAAAAAAAAAAAAAAAAAAAAAAAAAAAAAAAAACCTAACCTAACCTAACCTAACCTAACCTAACCTAACCTAACCTAACCTAACCTAACCTAACCTAACCTAACCTAACCTTTTTTTTTTTTTTTTTTTTTTTTTTTTTTTTTTCTCGCTGAGAAAATGCTTTATGCATGCCCGCTCGCGGGGGACGAGACGGGGTATGTGGGACTCCTGTCAGAATGACAGTCTACCCACTAAAAACTCAGGGGTGTTCCCGCTTCGCCGTGATGGGAGGGCCATGGGAAACAAACTTCCACAACCCTCCCGGCGCAAGCCCTCCTAGTTGGCGGGCCCCCCATGCCCGCCCATGTTTCTCCACATGTGGAGAAACGTCCCACTCACCCTCTATAAAATAGCGGTGAGTAGGCAACCGTCGGGCGGTCTAAGTCGACCGACCCCGGAGCACAAGGCTCCCCCGCCCGCAGAAATTCGCCACAGTCAATACCCTCTCCGTAAGATGTACGTGGAGAGACTATTGGCCGTGCCCAGGGTGCACCGGCCCGAAAAACTGCCCTTTCCCCCGAACGTATTCGAAAGGAACGAGCAGCCATCTGGCACACGAGGAGGTTTTCTGCCTGCACCCCAACCTAACCTAACCTAACCTAACCTAACCTTTTTTTTTTTTTTTTGATTACGGGGGGAAATCCTCATGGATGTCCTCCGCCCTGGGGAGGGCGGAGGGGTCTGTCAGACTCTTACTGACTAAAACCACCCCGGTGTTCCGCCTCTCACTTGCACCGGAGATCACGGGAACAAAAGTGACTTCCGCGATCCCCGGCTAGTGCTGGCCCGCCTCTGCGGGCCACCTCGCGTTAGAGGGGGAGTGAGGTGTTTAACTCCCCCCTTACATCATACAGAGGCGCGCGTGGAACACTACGCGCCGCCATCTCGGGTCCTAAGAAGTAGTAGGGGGCGACGGATTTCCCCAGATCCGTCACCCCTGGACCCATTTAGGGGGGCTGGAAGAGGGCGTTATCCGCCCTCCGCCGACGCCCGGTGCGTCTGCTGCGGATCGGGTTAGCGGAAGCAATCTCCCGCTCCCTCTCCGCAGCCTCCTTCTGCGAAATGACTGATTCGCAGAAGGATACCACCGCGTCCCAGGACTCCTCGCTGCCGACCATCGAGTCGACAACGGCCGGCAGCGACAGGTCACTGCCTACTCCTGAGATGAGGGCACGGCGCGGCTCCTCCCAAGCAGCACACTCTGCTAGCGTGTGCCACGCCGTGTCCTCCCGACAGTCGACGCAGTGGTGACACCGAGCGTCCGGCTAACCTAACCTAACCTAACCTAACCTAACCTAACCTTTTTTTTTTTTTTTTTTTGTTTACGGGGGGAAATCCTCATGGATGTCCTCCGCCCTGGGGAGGGCGGAGGGGTCTGTCAGACTCTTACTGACTAAAACCACCCCGGTGTTCCGCCTCACACTTGCACCGGAGATCACGGGAACAAAAATGACTTCCGCGATCCCCGGCTAGTGCCGGCCCGCCTGTGCGGGCCACCTCGCGTTAGGGGGGGAGTGAGGTGTTAAACTCCCCCCTTACATCAAATAGAGGCGCGCGTGGAACACTACGCGCCGCCATCTCGGGTCCTAAGAAGTAGGGGGCGACGGATTTCCCCAGATCCGTCGCCCCTGGACCCATTTAGGGGGGCCGGAAGAGGGCGTTGTCCGCCCTCCGCCGACGCCCGGTGCGTCTGCTGCGGATCGGGTTAGCGGAAGAGATCTCCCGCTCCCTCTCCGCAGCCTCCTTCTGCGAAAGTACGATTTCGCAGAAGGATACCACCGCGTCCCAGGACTCCTCGCTGCCGACCATCGAGTCGACAACGGCCGGCAGCGACAGGTCACTGCCTACTCCTGAGATGAGGGCACGGCGCGGCTCCTCCCAAGCAGCACACTCTGCAAGCGTGTGCCACGCCGTATCCTCCCGACAGTCGACGCAGTGGTGACACCGAGCGTCCGGCTCCCTGTTTATGCGACACAGGTACTTCCCGAAGCAACCATGCCCCGAGAGCACCTGTGTCACCCGAAACGACAGGGAGCCGTGCCTCCTCCCGAGCCAGCGCTCGAGTACCGGCCGGACCGCCCCGATGGTGGCGGGGCCGGCGGTAGGGCGTGAAAGCCTGTCCCGCCATTCCGCCACCAGGGCTGCGCGAAGCTGTGACCGACGCAACTCCAAATGTCGCGGCGTCAGCCACTCGCCCCGCGCCCTCGAGTCCTCGCGCCACTGATACAATGACGCGAGTACCTTCGCCTCGAGGTCCCACGGCGGGGATCCGGCCAGTACGCAAGCCGCCTCGTAGGAGATCGTGCGATATCCCCTAATGACTCTGACGGCCATCGCTCGCTGTGGCCTTCGCAGGACAGCGATGCTGCCGGCCGTCAGGTCAGCCGCCCAGATCGGGGCCCCATACAGGGCCATCGATCGCACGATCCCCACGTAGAGCCGCCTACAGGCGGCGCTCGGGCCCCCCAGATTGGGAAGCAGCGTTGACAGCGCTAACCTAACCTAACCTAACCTTTTTTTTTTTTTTTTTTTTTTTCCCGCTGAGAAAATGCTTTATGCATGCCCGCTCGCGGGGGACGAGACGGGGTATGTGGGACTCCTGTCGGAAGGACAGTCTACCCACTAAAAACTCAGCGGTGTTCCCGCATCGCCGTGATGGGAGGGCCATGGGAAACAAACTTCCACAACCCTCCCGGCGCAAGCCCGCCTAGGTGGCGGGCCCCGCATGCCCCCCCTCCCAGCCCCAGCCCGGGAGGGGGGGGGGGGGTTACGGGAATGGCCGGGAACACCTGGCCATTCCCGTCCGGCACTGGTGGAGGTCTGTGCAATGCAGGCAAGGTTACCCCCGCGCCCGTTGCCTGCTGGCCTCCACCTAGGAGGGGTCGAAGCTGACCGTCACTGACGTCTTCTTCGACCTCTCCTCCGCCTTCGGAGCGCCACCGCGTGAGGGTCGTCCTCCCGCGTGCGCTCCGCTGCCTCCTTCTGGGACATGACATGTTCACAGAAGGAGGCGACTGCCGCCCAGGACCTCTCATCCTCCAGCATGGTGTTAACCAACGCGGGGAGCGAGAGGTCCGGTCCGACCGCCGCGCTGAGACTGCTGCGCAGCTCAGACCACGCCGGGCACACCTCGAGGGTGTGCTGCGCCGTGTCCTCCGCCGCGCCGCAGTCGCAGCACGCCGGCGTCTCCTCCCGTCCGATTCGGTGCAGGTACGAACCGAAGCAACCGTGCCCGGACAGCACCTGCACGAGCCGAAACGAGAGAAGCCCGTGCGGCCGATCGAGCCAGTCTCGCAGGACCGGCCCGATCGCGTCGAGGGTTCTGCGGCCGAAGGCTGCGGAGGCAAGGTCCTCCGTCCAATGGACGACGATGGCGTCCCTCGCCTCCCGCCGGACGGCCTCCCGCTCTTCCGGGACTGGGCGTTCTCCTCTCGCCCTCCGCCCCGCCGTCCATTCATACACTCTGGCGAGCACCCACGCCTCGAGCTCCCAAGGGGGGGTGCCGGCCAGAGCACATGCCGCCGCAAATCCCACCGTGCGGTAGGCCCGCGCCACCCGCTGGGCTATGGCCCTTTGGGGCGCCCGCAAGGCGGCGGCGTTCTCTCTCCGCTGGAGGGAGTCTTCCCAGATGGGGGCCCCGTAGAGGGCCATGCTCTTCAAGATGCCGGCATAAAGTTGCCGGCATCGTGCGCTGGGCCCTTCCAAATTGGGAAGCAACCACGACAGCGCGCCCGCGGTCTTCAGCAGGCGCGACGACAGCCCGCTAAAATGCGGGCCGAAGCGCCACCTGCTGTCAATGACAAGGCCCAGATATTTCATCTGGGCCTTTACCTCGATTCTGACGCCCTCCACGAAGATGTGGGCGTCAGGTGGGGGGCGCTGCCGTGGTCCGTGGAAGAAGACGGCCTCGGTCTTGCGCAGCGCCACCGTTAAACCTAGGCGGCGGATCCTCTCCGCGACCAAGGATCCGCCCGCAGAGGCCAGACTTGCCGCCTCCCTGAAACTCCCCCCCCGGGCGGTGAGGAGAGTGTCATCCGCGTAGCAAATGAAACCTAACCTAACCTAACCTAACCTAACCTTTTTTTTTTTTTTTTTTTTTTTACGTGGAGAAATGCTCATGCATACTGCGCTACCACGGGGAGATAGCGCAGTTATGTGGGACTCTAACCCACTAAAACTCCACGGTGTCCTCCAGTGCCGCTTATGGCGGGAACACGGGAACGCGAAAGCCATCCGCGAACCCGCCGCGGCTGTCCGTCACCGGACCCTCCTCTTAGGGGAATGACCCCCATCACCGGCGCACCAGAACACACAGCACGCCGGACCACCCCGGGCACCAGACAGCGCATGGGTGCCAAACGACCCCGTGTATGGCACCCTTGGTCCCCCTGCGGCGGGTCAGGACTGTGGCCCCGCCGCCTACCACTTTTCGGCCGCAGGGGCCCACCCACCCTGTTACTAGTGGCCAGGTGGACGAGCCTGATTTGGACAAAATTTTACAACAAATTTATTGATTGTTTTGGACTCTTGATTCTCAAATTGAAGTTATTTGACGTTAATTTGACGGAGCCTCTTACAAAAGTAAGAGTTTTATATATTTGACAAATTATATTTATATTTTTCACTTTTCTGTACATCCCCCTTTTACAGGGACGCAGAAAAGTCACTAGTGCCCTCTGACGTTTCTTCTTATGAACTTAACGTTCACATCAGCCACCGCCATGTATCGCACGCCGGCCAAGAAAACTGCGAGCTCGCCGGTCTTCGGGGGCTCGCCGCGATCTGCAGAGAAAGCTGGGACCTCGCAGCAAAGCGTGAGACGCAGCATTGGGGAATGGGAGGCCGGGAAAACAGAGACCAAGGCGAAGTCCCCGGCCAACCCAAAACCTGATGCAACTCCGCCGGTCACACCAAAAATACCCTGTTCTCTGGAGACGCGGCGGGCCTCCGCAGATGCCGCCGGATCCAGCAAGAAGCTCGAGTTGAGATATCCAAACTTGACAGCGGAGGCGAGAGCTTGCCTGAACAAGGCTAAACTTCACTTGAGCAACTCTCGTAATCTAAAAACGGAAATTAAGACAGAGGTGGTCAACGCGATTAATAGGCTCTACGAAATAGTGAAGGAGTCGGAGAGAACCAAACTTTCCGTCACTGCTGCTGCCCCTGTCATACGCACAATCACACCTATAGCCTCACCATTGAAGCCAGCCGTTACTGAACCGACGGAGCTTATGAAGAGCCTTGTGGCTGGCCTCATGGAGCACAAGCAGGCGTTGGAGGAATGCCACCAACACACCCAGGCTCTGACGGAGCAACTTAAAGAAGTCCCTCGCTTCGTAGCAGGCCGAAATCCGAGTTTCGCGGAAGTCGCCGCCGGCCCGAGGCAGCACATCCAAGAGCCTCTTCACTCGGTGGTCGTGTCATCTGTAAACGACCAAGACACCGGTGAAGAGGTAATTGAGAAGCTCAGGACGGCGGTCGATGCCAAGAATGAAGGCACACGGGTGGAACGGCTGCGTAAGGCGAGGGACCAGAAGGTGGTGGTCGGCTTCAAGACTAGGGATGAGATGACTAGGGTGACCGAAAGGATCAGAAAAACGGGCGGCCTGGTGGTGGAGGAGGTTCAGAACAAGGACCCACTTATAATCGTTAAGGATCTCCTCTCCTGCCACTCGGATGCGGAGGTTACCCAGGCTCTGCAACGCCAAAATAGCCACCTGATCGGGGACATACCTGCAGGGGACTTGAGGTTGGGGGTTAAGTACCGTCGCAGGACGAGGAACCCCCACATGTGCCACGTCGTCCTGCAGGTGTCCCCGACCGTGTGGCAGAGGTTAACCATGGCGGGTCGCGTCCATATCGACCTACAGCGAGTGCGCGTCGAGGATCAGTCCCCACTGGTGCAGTGCACCCGCTGCCTGCGCTTCGGCCACAGCCGAAAACTATGCACGCAGCCCGCCGACCTTTGCATTCACTGCGGTGACCCCCACATGCGAGCTGACTGTCCGTCACGACTTGCAGCAGAGGCGCCAAGATGCCATAATTGCGTATTAGCCAAGCTGGAAAAGACTGACCACAACGCCTTCGACAGTGCGTGCCCGATACGCGTGAAGTGGGACGCATTGGCGCGCCTGTCGGTGGCTTATTGCTAAGGTGGCACCAGCTTATTTAGGAAACACGAACCCAGGCACAGAGAACCGAAGTCACACTAGCACTCGTCCAAACTACCGAGTGATCCAAGCGAATCTGCAGAGGAAGAACCTCGCGACCCAGGAGCTTATGCTCGTGGCTAAGGAGCGGAAGATAGCATTCGCACTGCTCCAGGAACCATACGTGGGTGGGATTAAAAGGATGAGAGACTACCGGGGAGCGAGAGTCTACCAGTGTGCGGAACAAGGAAATGGAACTGTGAAGGCGGCAATAGTCGTCTTTGATCATGAGCTTGATGCTACACAGTGTCCAAAACTCACCACCAATAACATCACGGTGGTGAGGATCCGAACCAGGGCCTGGGAAATCGCAGTAGTCTCCTTCTACTTTGAACCGGACCAGCCCATACAACCATACCTGGACCATCTTCTGCAGATTCGTGAGGAAATGGGCCCCACTAAAATTATCATGGGAGGTGACGCAAACGCGAAGAGCACCTGGTGGGGTAGTCTAGTGGTAGACAGTAGAGGCGAAGAAATGGCGGGGACTCTGGACGAAATGTGCTTGCAGGTGCTCAACGTTGGAAACACGCCAACTTTCGACACCATCAGAGGTGGGAGGTCGTATGCCAGCTGCGTTGACGTAACAGCTTGCTCAACGGATATGCTGGACCTGGTAGAGGACTGGAGAGTTGAGGAAGGCATAACGAGCTCGGACCACAATGGTATTGTTTTTAAAATCAATCTACAGAAATCAAAAGGCACAAGAATTCAAAGAACCACCAGAATTTTCAACACAAGGAAAGCAAATTGGAGCCAATTTCGTGAGAAATTGGCCCAATTAAAAGCAGACCTAAACCTAGACTCAGTAGAAATAAATAAAATCAATAGTAAAATCAAATTAGAAAATAGTGTTAATAATTATATCAGTGCAATTACCGAATCATGTGACAAAACTTTAGCTAAAATCAAATATAACCCAATCGTTACAATACCATGGTGGTCCAACGAGCTTTCCAAGATGAGGAACGAGGTCAACACCAGGAGACGCCGCATCCGATGCGCCGCACCAGTCCGAAAAGCGAGAGTCATCGAGGAGTACCTGCAGGCAAAGGAACTCTACGAGTCCCATGCCATAAAAGCGCAGACTTCAGGGTGGAAGAAGTTCTGCGAAAAACAGGACAAGGAAGGAGTCTGGGAGGGGATTTACCGGGTTATAGGACGGACTGCAAAAAGGCAAGAGGACTTGCCTTTGGTAAAGGACGGAGTGTCACTCGATGGTGAGGGCTCAGCGTCACTGCTGGCAAGGACTTTCTACCCCGAAGACCTAATTGACGACGACAATGACGACCACCGTCGGACGAGAGAAGCGGCCAGTCGTGTAAACGAGTGGGCGCATGATGAACACCATGACCCACCGTTTACGCTTCAGGAGCTAACAACCGCGGTGGAAAGCTTCAACCCCAAGAAGGCTCCGGGGGCGGATGGTCTCACAGCTGACATCTGTGCCCAAGCCATATTCCAGGACCCGGGGATGTTCCTTGCACTGGCAAACAAGTGCCTTGAGCAGGGCCACTTCCCCGGAGCCTGGAAGGTGGCCACAGTAGTGATAATCCGGAAGCCAGGAAAGGAATGTTACACCACCCCGAAGTCCTACAGGCCAATTGGCCTCTTACCAGTTTTGGGCAAAACACTGGAGAAAATGTTGGTGGCAAGGCTGAAGTGGCATCTAATCCCGCGGCTTAGTACTCGTCAGTTTGGTTTCATGCCTCAGAAGAGCACCGAAGACTCCCTCTACACCATGATACAACACATCAAAACAAAGCTGAACAAAAAGAAGCTGATCACTGTTGTGTCGCTTGATATAGAGGGAGCCTTCGACAGCGCATGGTGGCCGGCCATCAGGACCAGACTGGCTGAGGAAAGGTGCCCGGTGAATCTCAGACGGATGCTGGACAGCTACCTGACTGGTAGGAGTGTCCGAGTCAGGTACGCTGGAGCTGAGTGCCAAAGAGATACCAGCAAAGGGTGCGTCCAAGGGTCGATAGGCGGTCCGATCCTATGGAACTTGATCCTGGACCCTCTGTTGAAGGGGCTGGAAGAACGAGGAGATCACTGCCAAGCTTTCGCCGACGACGTCGTCATGATCTTCGACGGTGACACAGCATTAGAGGTTCAGAGACATGCCAATGCCGCCCTCGAGTATGTTCGGAGGTGGGGCATCCAAAATAAGCTGAAATTTGCACCACATAAAACCTGTGCGATGGTTGTAACCAGAAAGTTAAAGTACGATGTCCCGCTTCTGAACATGGGCGGGGTTGACATTGGCATGTCTAATGAAATAAAAATACTCGGGCTTACAATCGACCACCAGCTCACTTTCAACACCCACGCCGCAAACGTTTGCAGAAAAGCTGCCAACATCTATAAGCAGCTGTCTAGAGCGGCCAAAGTGAGCTGGGGTCTGCACCCGGAGGTCATACGGTGTATCTATACGGCAGCGGTGGAGCCAGTGATTATGTATGCAGCAAGTGTCTGGGCGCCGGCGACCAAGAAGATTGGAGTGCAGAGGATGCTGAACACGATACAACGAGGATTTGCCCAAAAGCTCTGCAAGTCCTACCGCACCGTTTCGCTGAACGCGTCCTTGGTGCTGGCTGGTATACTCCCACTCGATCTCCGAATACAAGAAGCAGCAGCTCTGTACGAGGCAAAGAGAGGAGTACCCCGGCCAGCCCTAGCGGGTAGGGAGGTGGAGCGTGTTGTGGCATTTGCGGAGACTCTACATCCGGCGAAACATACGGTCATGGGGTTCGTGAGTCTGGAGGACCAGACCCTGGTGGACACCCACAACAACCAAGCGGTCCGGTTCTTCACCGACGGCAGCAGGATCACGGGCAGGGTCGGCGCAGCACTGTCACTGTGGGACGGTGAAGCCGAGATCAAGTCCGTGAAACTTAGCTTGCCGTCGTGTTGCACGGTCTACCAGGCGGAACTCCTGGCCGTATGCGTAGCCACGAGGGAGATCCTCAAGCGGAAAGAGAGAACCTTCGGCATCTATAGTGACTCAAAGGCGGCACTACAAGCAGTCACGAACCAAGGTTCCCTCCATGCCCTGGCGGTAGAGGCAAGAGCGAACGTGAGAGAGGCTTTATCCCAGAGCAAAGATGTTTCCTTGTTCTGGGTAAAGGCTCACGCTGGGCTGCAGGGCAACGAACGCGCAGACTATCTCGCAAAAGAAGCTGCACTGAAATCCAAGAAGAAGCCGGACTATGACTGCTGCCCGGTCTCATTCGTCAAACGACAAATCCGTATGGGGTCGCTCGACGAATGGAACCGGAGATACAAAAACAGTGAAACAGCCTCCGTAACAAAAATGTTTTTCCCAGACGCGATCGATGCCTTCAAGATCATAAAAAAGATGAAACCGGCTGGAGTGGAAACACAGATTTTAACTGGGCACGGTGGGTTTTCCGAATATCTGCATCGCTTTAAGTGCAAGGGGAGCCCATCGTGCATCTGTGAGCCAGATGCGCTGGAATCGATCCCACACATCTTGATAGAGTGTCCTGTGTTCGGAGTGGACCGATTGAATGCGGAAATGAGGCTGGAGGCGGAGATAAATAAAGAGAATATAGAAAAATTCATGAGTAACAGAAAGCAAAGAGAAATTTTTATGGATTACTGCATTACAATAAGTAAAAGGGTTATCAATCTTAACAAGGAAACATAAAGCTATGCTTTTAATATATACACATCTATATAGAGACAAAGCATACAAGTATAAATCAGGAAATAAAATGTAAAAACAAACTTAAATTTAGGCAAAAATAAATAAGACAGACTAAAATTTAATATTAGATACAACTTTATTCAAAAATTAGTAAAATTAAATCAAATGCAAAAACAATATTTTAAAGTCAAAACAAGGTCTCTGACTATGTCAGGGGGACACTTAGAAAGGCAGGAGTGGGTTTTAGCCGGTAAGAGTCCGGCACTGCCCAGACTGCGTCACTAGTGAGGCAGTCTGGGCGTCCATGAGGATTTCCCACTCCTGCCAAAACAAAAAAAAAAAAAAAAAAAAAAAAAAAACCTAACCTAACCTAACCTAACCTAACCTTTTTTTTTTTTTTTTTTTTTTTTTTTTACGTGGAGAAATGCTCATGCATACTGCGCTACCACGGGGAGATAGCGCAGTTATGTGGGACTCTAACCCACTAAAACTCCACGGTGTCCTCCAGTGCCGCTTATGGCAGGAACACGGGAACGCGATAGCCATCCGCGAACCCGCCGCGGCTGTCCGTCTCCGGACCCTCCTCTTAGGGGAATGACCCCCATCACCGGCGCACCAGAACACACGGCACGCCGGACCACCCCGGGCACCAGACAGCGCATGGGTGCCAAACGACCCCGTGTATGGCACCCTTGGTCCCCCTGCGGCGGGTCAGGACAGTGGCCCCGCCGTCTACCACTTTTCGGCCGCAGGGGATAGGGAGAGCGGCCTACGCAATACCGACACTCCTCCCCTCCTCCCCTGCGGCCCCACCGCGTCCACCATCCAATGATGGCAGCTCCGTCCAGACCGCGGAAGGTGAGGAAAGTGGCGATCTCCATACACCACTCCTCTCCCGCCGCGGCCCACTACCCCCAGCACCAGTTGCTATGCCGCCCCGCGGCACCGCAACTGGTTGGCCGCTACGTCGTCGGCTTAGCGGACAAAGCCCTGACGAGCGGCCCCTCCTCGGGTTCCTCTTCGCTTCACCGTGGGTGGGGAAAACCACGGCTACTGAGCCCCCCCGCAACGACAATGCGGGAACCCACCGGGGGGGAACCTAACCTAACCTAACCTAACCTAACCGACGCTGTTTTCAGCTAAGTTGTTCCTAATTAGGCTACCTAACACCATCTGACTAATAATATTGACGAAAACGCGAAAAAATTTTTCTCGCTAATCGACTTGGAAAATTCATGCAAATTTTTGTATAGGAAACATAAAGTAATTTTTATTTCAAAATTCTTCCCGTAAATCCCGTTTAAATTAGTTGAAACAGATACAGATACTTACCTGCCTTACCTGCATTCCGGTGCGCGTTCCGCGAGTCCTTTTTTTTTTTTTTTTTACGTGGAGAAATGCTCATGCATACTGCGCTACCACGGGGAGATAGCGCAGTTATGTGGGACTCTAACCCACTAAAACTCCACGGTGTCCTCCAGTGCCGCTTATGGCGGGAACACGGGAACGCGAAAGCCATCCGCTAACCCGCCACGGCTGTCCGTCACCGGACCCTCCTCTTAGGGGAATGACCCCCATCACCGGCGCACCAGAACACACAGCACGCCGGACCACCCCGGGCACCAGACAGCGCATGGGTGCCAAACGACCCCGTGTATGGCACCCTTGGTCCCCCTGCGGCGGGTCAGGACTGTGGCCCCGCCGCCTACCACTTTTCGGCCGCAGGGGATAGGGAGAGCGGCCTACGCAATACCGACACTCCTCCTCCCCTGCGGCCCCACCGTGGCCGCCATCCAACGATGGCAGCTCCGTCCAGACCGCGGAGGTGAGGAAAGTGGCGATCTCCATACACCACTCCTCTCCCGCCGCGGCCCGCTACCCCCAGCATCAGTTGCTATGCCACCCCGCGGCACCGCAACTGGTTGGCCGCTACGTCGTCGGCTTAGCGGACAAAGCCCTGACGAGCGGCCCCTCCTCGGGTTCCTCTTCGCTTCACCGTGGGTGGGGAAAACCACGGCTACTGAGCCCCCCCGCAACGACAATGCGGGAACCCACCGGGGGGGACCCCAACCTAACCTAACCTAACCTTTTTTTTTTTTTTTGTTGCTGAGAAAATGCTTTATGCATGCCCGCTCGCGGCTCGGGGACGAGACGGGCTCGGCGACCACCGCTACGTTCACCAACCACTCGGCCATGGCCTGCACTAACAGGTCCTGGGCCGCTCTGCAGTGGTTGGTGTTCGCCTGGATTATGCGATAGTCGTGGTGCATTACTCCAACGACATCGCACGATCCTCCTCAGCTTCCGCCGCTGGAGCTGCGGTGGCGACGATGGCGGCGGTGGCGGCGACAGGGCGAACCTGCGCCGGCACTATGCCCTTTCTCACGGGGGGCTTGCAGCTCTTGCCCGCCATCCTGTGGTGCGCGGGGCGGCCACTGGCGGCACACGCCGCGCAGTGTGGCGTGGTGGCGCTGCAGGCGACACTCTTGTGCCCCTTTTGCCCGCATTGGTAGCACGTGTCCCCCCAGTCGTGTTTGGAGGGACACGTGGTTCGGGCATGGCCGAACGCGAGGCACTTGAAGCAGCGCATAGGCTGGTCTTCAAGTGCCCGGACCACAGCCACGCTGAGCCCCACGAGCAGCCGCCCTTTGGTCGCAGAAAGGGCGGCCCTAGCCGCGGCGACCGGGCACTCGACGCGGATGATGCCCATGCCGCGGCGGCCGTGCCCGATGGCTCCCCCCTTCACTGCGCCAGCGTCGCAGCCTCCAGCCGCCGCGACGGCCGCCACCACATCCTCCTTGGTGACCGAATCGTCGAGATCGGCCACCTCCAAGGCTGCGGTCTTGACAGGTCTGACGACCGTCGCCGCATCCGCGATGACCTCTTGCAACTTTGTTGCAAAGATGTCCGCATTTGCGCCGCGCTGTTCCCCGGCGAACTCGAAAATTCGAGCGCCGGTCAGGGTTCGGCGGCAGGCAATTTTGCTGATCCCCAGCCGCGAGGGATCAGCATTTGTACGAGCCCGTCTTAGGACGGACTCGTACGTCTCGCCCCGCTCCACGGCCGCCGGGGTGATGGTCACCACGACGGCTTCGGTTCTGGGAGGAACTGGCTTCCTCCCGCCGGCTGGAGCCCTTTTGGCTGCAGGAGCAGCCGCAGCGGGCTTGGGGGCCGACTTTTCCCCCTCCTTCTTGCCCTTTCCCTTCCCTCTCTTGACCACTTCCGTCCACGGCTGGTTGGACGGGGTGGTGGAGGGAAGAAGGGCGTCATCCTCCTGCGAGCTCTGGGGGGCCGCTGAAGCGGCAGTCGACCCAGACGCTCCCTCCGCGCCTGTGGTGGGGGTTTGGGGAGCCGTCTAGCTCCTCTTGCCCTTGCCTTTGCCCCTGCCCTTGGAGGGCTTCGAGGCCTGGGGCTGCGCACCCGTTGCAGTTGCCGGGTCTGCTAAGGGCGCAGGTTCCGGCTCCCTCGTTTGAGGACTTTTATCCGCCGCTAGCGGTGGGCGGAGCCGCTTTTCCGGCAGGAGCCGGTCCTCGATGCCTGCAAAGCAGGCTCTGGTGAAGGCCCTCTCCTCCATGACGACCTTCCGGATTATATCCTCGAGGTTGGAGGAGGAGGAGGAGGAGTCTCCTACACGCACACCCGCTAAGAAGCCAGCAAACCTGGCAAACAAAAGCCCCCCGAACCCCACAGAAGAGGCTGGATCCTCCACACAGAGTGTCAGGAAAAGTGTGGGTGAATGGGAGGCTGGAAAGCCAGCAAGTAACGTGACGCACCAGGTGACGGAAGCTGCGGTAAAAACGCCGATTAAGTCAACACCGGAGAAGGCACAGCGACCATCCCTCGAGATTGTCTTCCTGAGTCCGCCGGCCACAAAAACTAGAGTCGCGGAGGCCAGAATATGCCTGAACAAAATAAAGGCCCACATGATAAACTCCAAAACGACGAAAAGGGAGATTAAAGAAGAGGTCAAGGCTCAGGCGGATCGGCTCTATTTGCTCATAAAAGAGTCTGAACAGGAGAAAGGACGAGCCCCACCCCCAAAAATCATAACAAAAACAAAGGGGACACAGGCGCAAGCGGAGGAAGAAGAAGAGAAAGAAATAGTTTCCAGCATGGAGATAAACATGGAGTCTCTTAAAAAGGCCCTGGAGGATCACAGCCAAAACCTGCGGGATAACAGTGAGAAGCTAGATAGGCTGAAAGAGGCACTAAAGACTGGCGAAGAGCATATGGAGAAGTTCTCCTACGCTAGTGTAGCGGCAAGTCAGCCTATAAAGCAACCTCCAAAGCAGACGGCTCTTCACTCCATTGTGGTCACCTCCACTAAGGAAACTGAAACTGGGGATGAAATCATCGACCATATTAGAAAGGCAGTCAACGCGAAGGAGGGATGGGTTACAGTGGATAGGATACGGAAAGCAAAAGACAGGAAAATAGTGCTAGGGTGTAAAACGGAAGAAGAAAGAGAAAGGATTAAGAACAGATTGGCGAGTGTGGGTGAGCTGTTGAAGGTTGAGGACGTCAAAAACAGGGACCCTTTGGTGATCCTGAGGGACGTCTTGACCTACAACAAAGACGAAGACATCCTCAAGGCTCTTAGAAACCAAAATAAGGATGTGTTCGTAGAGCTTACGAAAGAGGAAGACCGGGTAGAGGT
This sequence comes from Antitype chi, assembly GCA_947359405.1. Lineage (NCBI taxonomy): Eukaryota > Metazoa > Arthropoda > Insecta > Lepidoptera > Noctuidae > Antitype > Antitype chi. The sequence goes on from OX375826.1 coordinate 31,234, forward strand.
ACTTTACAAGAAGAAGACACGGAACCCCCACACTCACCATGTAGTCCTCAGGGTCTCCCCAAAGCTATGGAATAGGCTGCAGGATCGACAGGCTGTCTACATCGACTTGCAGAGGATCAGAGTGTCTGACCAGACTCCGCTGGTCCAGTGTTCAATGTGCCTAGGTTTTGGGCATGGAAGACGGCTCTGTAAGGAGCAAGTGGAAAAGTGCAGTCATTGTGGGGGCCCTCACATGAAGACGCAATGCGCAGAATGGATGGCCGGGACAGCCCCATCATGCTGTAACTGTGTGCATTCAAAGTTGGATAACTTTGAACACAATGCATTCAGCGACGAATGCCCAGTCAGAAAGAGATGTGAGGTTCTGGCCAGAGCCAGGGTAGCGTACTGCTAAAGTGGATACGGGCGACAGGGCAGGCACCCCAACCAGAGGATATGTGCCCAAGCCAACCTACAAAGGAAGGAACTGGCAACCACCGAACTCTTTTTAGAGGCCAGTGAGCGACCAATTGCGTGGGCACTGATCCAGGAACCTTATGTGGGGGGGGCTAGGAGTATGAAGAGTTACCGTGGTGTGAGAATCTACCAGTGCCAGGTTGAAGGAAGCGGGAGGGTTAAGGCGGCAATAGCCGTCTTTGATGATGACCTGGATGTCATCCCCAACCCGAAACTCACCACCAATAACATCGTGGTGGTGGGGATCCGGACCAAAGCCTGGGAAATCGCAGTAGTTTCTTATTACTTTGAGCCAGACCAACCCATAGGGCTTTACTTGGATCAGCTGACCAAAATAAAGTTGGAGCTGGGCACCGGAAAACTACTAATAGGCGGAGACGCGAATGCAAAGAGCACCTGGTGGGGCAGCACCATTGAAGACCCCAGGGGTGAAGAGATGTCCGGGACCCTGGAAGAGTTGGAGCTTCAGGTACTGAACACAGGAGATACGCCGACTTTTTACACAGTAAGAGGTGGCGTGGTATACAAGAGCCACGTGGACGTCACGGCATGCTCGCTCGACCTATTTGACCTGGTGGACGGCTGGCTAGTCGACACAGGGGTGACGAGCTCGGACCACAACACCATTATATTTAATGTTAGGGTAAAAAAGGAAAAAGGGATAAGTATTACCAGGACAACAAGGAAGTACAACACTAAAAAAGCTAATTGGGAAAAATTTAAATCTAAAATGGGGGAATATAAAATTGAAAATAATGTTAATGTAGATAGTATAAATAGGATGGGGAATAAACATGAATTGGAAAATTTAATAGTAACTTATCAAAATTTAATGGGCAGAGCATGTGAAGAGGCCATCCCTAAAATTAATAGTAAACAAAAACTTAAAATTCCGTGGTGGTCCGAGGAGCTCGCTGCGACGAGGAAGGAAGTCGCTACAAAGAAGAACCGCATCCGCAATGCCGCACCGGTCCGGAGAGCGATGGTCGTCGACGAGTACCTGAAAGCAAAAGAAGAGTATGAGTGCCAAGCCAAGAAAGCTCTGGTTGCCAGCTGGAAAAATTTCTGCGAAAGACAAGACGGAGAAGGCCTGTGGGAGGGCATATATAGAGTTATCAGGGGGACCACCAGGAGACAAGAAGATCTGACCCTGATGAACGATGGTGCATTTCTGAACCCGCAGGAATCGGCAGCCTTGCTCGCCGACACATTCTATCCAAACGACGGGTCCTACGTATACTGGTACAACCCGCAAAACGATGAAAACCGTTTTTTTGCATCAAAAGCCTTAAAATTACCTTATATTTGTATCCTGTAAAAATTATATTAAAATATCAAATAATTTCAAAGATAGAAACTTGTAAACTGATGTAAGTAACATTATTTTAAGCCTCGCGACTACCTACACTGATGTAAGTCACTTGCACCACTGTAGGTTGTCGCGTATAACGCGACGCGTGAGCGCAAGTGAACTTCACTCCAGTATGCACGCGGCGTCGTTGCAGAGAGCACGTCGAACACTGGTATAACTGCGATGCATCGTAGTTCATGTATTCAATGTTTAAAAAAATCGGACATTGTTTGTCTGTAGTAATAGTGGTAAAAAGTAACAACAATGAAGCGTTCACGTTCGCGAAACGTTCATCAATTTAACATTTTAAATATACCATAATGTTAAACTTTGTTTTCTCTGATCAGATGTACCTAACAATTTCATAAAATTAAATTATGTGTAGTTTATTTATTTTTCACTTGCACCAGTATACAAGGTTCATATTGTTGACTCGCGTACTTCGTATAGTGGTTTAAGGAAATTTTAAAGATGATGTGTAACTATGTTTAAAAAAATGAATTAACACTGCTAAAACTGCTAAAAAAGGAGCCAATAAAATAGCCAGCTGTATTTTAGATTTTATTGGTATGAAGGTGGAGCAAGGTGTCAAAACTTTTATATTCTGGTCGGACAATTGTGGAGGCCAGAATCGAAATAGAATAATTTTCCTTATGTATATGTATTGCGCTTGGAAATTTAACGTGAACATCACCCATAGATTTCTTGTTGTTGGTCATACTCAAAATGAGGGTGACAGCATTCATTCCGTAATTGAAAGAAAAACCAGAAATATTTTAATTTATACTCCAGAACAGTGGATCCTGGCCTTCAAAATGGCGACAGCTAATGCAAAACCATACATTGTTAAAGAAGTTACTCAATCTTTTGTCTTCGATTTTAAGTCTTGCCTTGCCTTTTTTGATAACTGGAGGAAGAATTCCATTGGGGAAGTTGTTATGTGGAGTAAGGTTTGCGAAGTAAATGTTCAAGCCAAAGATTTATTTATGCTCAATTATAAATATGCGTTTGAAGAAGTGGGTTACAAAAATATACAATGTCTGACACGTGCCAGTATACAAAATGTTTCAAAAAAATTTGAGAGATTAGATGTAGCTTACAAAAGTTTGTTACCAATTGACACGAAAAAATTTAAAGATCTTCAAGATCTTTGCAAATCCAATGTCATTCCTGAGCGGTACCACACATTTTACAATAATTTGAAGATACGGACATGGTGATGTCTCTGACTAGATTGTATTTAAAAAAGCCTAATTTTTATTTTCTAAGATGTTGTTTCTCTTTTTATTATGTCTTTTATACCATTACCGACTGCGATTGTTGTTACGATAAATATGCACCATGGGACCAGGCAATAAATAATTTGATAATGTTTGAAAGACTGATTAGTCATAGTAAGTAGTAATTATAATATAAATTAATAATTAATAGCATTAACGACAGTTCCTACTTTAAGTTGAGAATATTTTTTTAATGTTATAAATTTTCAATGCCAAGGCCATTGATTTATTTCTCCTTTGTGAGGTATAATTACTATCAGAGTAATAGCACCTACTAAGCATAGGTCTGTTGAGGTTACTATTTGAATTAAACTTCTACTTAGATTTTTTATTATTTGTTTTCATTTACTCATATACCCATTCAAATATTTTAAAGAAGATGTTTTTCTTCATAGTACATGCTTGTATTAGCTCAATAGATAAAAAAGTTCATGTAAACAAGGTGATTTCTTTCTATTTTCCTTAATTATGTGTACAAATAAGTACACTATATACTGGTATAAGTGGTCACTTGTATCACTTTACCGGTTCTATTATGGTAAAGAAAATAACCTACACCAATGCAAGTCATGCTATTTTCCAAAGTATTAAAAATTAAGAAAATCAAATGATGCAGTCTTGTTTATATCATATTCAAATACAACATTACAAAATTTCAAATATTTCTATTGCTTTATGTCAAAGTTACAAGGTAAAGAACGTTTAATCCGCTCTCCTGTAAAGTTGTGTTTTTGCACTTGTACTAGTATACGTAGGACCCGTCGCAAAGGACACAGCGGAAGAGGATAACGCAGACCACAGGCTCATTAGGGAAGCAGCCAGACGGGTAAATGAATGGCAGCATGATGAATACCATGACCCACCATTTACATCGCTGGAGCTGAAAACAGCCGTGGGCCATTTTAATCCAAAGAAAGCCCCCGGAATGGATGGATTTACGTCGGACATCTGCAGTCGAGCGATCTACCAGGACCTGGACGCTTTCCTTGCCCTATACAACAAATGCCTAGAACTGGCACACTTCCCGGACATCTGGAAGGAGGCAACGGTGGTCGTCCTCCGAAAACCGGGCAAGGAAAATTACATGAACCCCAAGTCGTACAGACCGATAGGTCTTCTGCCGGTCCTGGGGAAGGTCCTGGAGAGGATGGTAGTGGCGAAAATCAAGTGGCAGCTTGTGCCGCGGCTTAGTACTCGTCAGTTTGGCTTTATGCCCCAGAGGAGCACCGAGGACGCCCTATATACGCTAATAAAGCACGTGCAGGACAAGTTGAGGTTGAAGAAGCTAATTGTCCTGGTGTCATTGGATATAGAGGGCGCCTTCGACAGCGCCTGGTGGCCAGCAATCAAAGTCAGGCTGACTGAGGAAAAGTGCCCGGTAAATACCAGGAGGCTACTTGACAGCTACCTCGACTGCAGAAAAGTAAGAGTGAGGTATGCTGGGGAGGAATGCATAAGAGAGACAAACAAGGGCTGTGTCCAAGGGTCAATTGGTGGTCCAATACTATGGAATCTTCTATTGGACCCGCTATTGCAAGATCTGGAAGGAAAGGGATACTTCGTGCAAGCCTTTGCAGACGATGTAGTCTTGGTAGTGGATGGTGACACAGCGGCTGAAGTCTCCAGGGCTGCCAATGCGGCCCTCGCCCGTGTTCAGAGCTGGGGCGTCAGAAATAAGCTTAGGTTTGCACCGCACAAAACCTGTGCGATGCTAATAACCAACAAGCTTAAGTACGACACGCCAATTCTGAGCATGGCTGGGGTCGACATTGGCATGGTCAGGAGCATGAAGCTGCTTGGGCTCACCATAGACGACAAACTGACGTTCAGCGAACACACAAAGAATGTCTGCATAAAGGTGGCGGAAATTTATAAGCAGCTGGCGCGGGCGGCGAAAGTAAGCTGGGGACTAAACAGGGAGGTCATACATATCATATACACGGCCACGATTGAACCAATAGTTACGTACGCGGCTGGAGCCTGGGCCCCCGCTACGAAAAAGTTGGGTATACGGAAGAAGTTAGGCTCTGTCCAACGAGGATTCGCCCAGAAGCTCTGCAAGTCTTACCGTACAGTCTCACTCAACTCTGCACTGGTGCTGGCTGGGATACTGCCTCTAGGCCTTCGCGTACAAGAGGCAGCGTCCCTGTATGAGGCGAGAAGAGGGTCGTCCCAGTTTGTGCCAGGAGACAGGGTGGTTGAGAGTATGGTAAGATTTGCAGAAACATCTCACCCTGCCAAACAAATGGCCTTGGAGTTCATGTGCCTGGCAGACCAACAGGTTGTGGACAGTCAGAATGTGCAGGCAGTGCGAATATTCACTGACGGCAGCAAGATTGAGGGGAAGGTTGGAGCTGCATTGTCCTTGTGGGACAATGAAGGCGAAATCCAGAACCTCAAGCTTAGTCTCGCCGCGTACTGCACTGTCTACCAGGCGGAACTACTAGCTATCTGCAAGGCAACGGATGTAATCCTCAGACGCAAGGAGGCGAGCTATGGAGTGTACAGCGACTCAATGTCAGCATTGCAGACGCTTGCAAGCCATGGCTCCCTCCACCCTCTGGCGGTCCGTGCACGAGCAAATTTGACTCGGGCGTTGGACCAGAACAAAGATGTTTCTTTCTTTTGGGTCAAGGCCCACGCTGGATTGCTGGGGAACGAGCGTGCGGATGAGCTGGCTAAAGAGGCGGCATTGTCGTCACGGAGGAAGCCGGACTATGACCAGTGTCCGGTCTCATACATCAAGCGTCAAATCCGTTTGGATTCGCTTGATGAGTGGAATCGGAGATATGTGTCTGGCGAGACGGCCTCAGTGACGAAAATGTTCCTTCCGGATGCTGTAGCTGCCTACCGTATTGTACAACGGGTGAGGCCAACAGGCGTGCTCACGCAAATCTTAACGGGGCACGGCGGGTTCTCGGAATACTTGAACCGCTTTAAGTGTAAAGAGAGCCCATCGTGCCACTGTGACCCCAATAAAGCGGAATCAGTCCCACACCTCATTTTAGACTGCCCAATCTACGCAAAAGAACGGTACAACCTAGAACAACAAATAGGCAAAAGATTACAGAGAGAAACCGTAGGGGAAATAATGCTGGGTAATAGTAGGAACGAATTATTAGCCTACTGTGAGAATATAGCCCAAAAAGTAATTAAAAGAAACAGAACGAGATAAGACAACTATGTTTCGTATTATATTGTATATATAGTAATAGTAACATAGGAAAATAGTGTATTACATTTACAAGTAGAGTAAGCAGTAGGTTAAGAACGATAATGCCATAATTGGTTAAATTTATATGAACAAGTATTTTGTCGTAGGATAAGAAAATGTATGTTTAAGATAAGTAGAAGTAAGAAAGAAATAAAGATTATTGTGTAATTAGTTTAAGATTGATAAGCATTTTGTAAACCAGTGACTTTAATTGTGTAAAATAAAAACAAAAAACCTGAGTAAGTTAATCCCCTAAACATAAGAATATAATAAAGTAGTAAATTAAATAAAGTAGAAGAATAGGAAGTAGTAAAAAGTGGGAGTCCCACCCACAGGATGAACTGAGATGAATGACAGAAAGATAAAGTATGTAGCATGGAAGTACGAGAGGCATGTAAGCGAGAACTGGTATGGACGAGGTTGAAGATAAAGAATAGGCGCCAATCACGTTGGCGGAACTAGTCCGTAAAAAAAAAAAAAAAAAAACCTAACCTAACACACATAAATACGCCTACGCCTACGAACGCCTGAGGAAAACAAATGTGAACAATTTATTTATACAAAGTACGAAGCGCAGCACAGATGGGCGCTTCATAGTTACCATTCCACTTAAAGAATCTCCTAAGGCATTAGGAAATTCATACGACATGGCCAAAAGACGCTTTCTATCACTGGAACGTAGGTTTGATAGGGATCCATCGTTTAAACAGCGTTATGTAGCGTTCATGGAAGAATACGAGACTCTAGGACACATGAGTATATTTGAACATCGATCGAGTTTACCGGATCATTATTATTTGCCACATCATGGTATTATCCGAGAGCAAAGTACGACAACCAAACTGAGGGTGGTATTTGATGCCCCAGCGGTGACAACGTCAGGAAAATCACTTAATCAGATACAATTTGTTGGACCAAGAGTGCAAAATGATTTAGTATCCATTCTTCTACGCTTCCGTCAGCATAAGTATGTAGTATCTGCTGATATTGAAAAGTTTTTCCGTCAAATCTACGTAACTGATACACAACGGCCTTTACAATTAATTCTTTGGAGGTCTGATTCCTCACATGAACTTGAAACCTACACTTTGAACACCGTCACTTAAGGCACAGCTTCCGCGCCTTTTCTAACAACGCGATGACTGAAACAACTATCCACAGAAACTTCAGACGAAGCTACGCGGCGGGCTATAGCTGACGATTTGTATATAGAAGATTTTCTATCTGGGGGAGACACAATTTCCGATACAATTACACTTTGTCATAGTGTTATCAAAACATTGAATACAGCACAGCTTAATCTAAGAAAATGGCAATCGAATAATATACACATACTTACATCTACAGGGTGAAATTGAAAACATGCGACAAACCGAAATGGTAGATTGTACTCATCATTATGAACAACTTTTACTAAGGGACCAATGATGCAATCGCGAAAAAAAAAACATCTGTTCCCTACATTTATGTTCGCATAACTCGTCAAAATGTAGGGAACAGCTGTTTTTTTTTTGCGATTGCATCATTGGTCCCTTAGTAAAAGTTGTTCATAATGATGAGTACAATCTCCCATTACGGTTTGTCGCATGTTTTCAATTTCAACCTGTATAACACAGGATCTTAATACACCCACACATGATATATCAAATACAGTTGAGTTAAGCGCCAATGAATTATCAAAAACATTAGGACTCCATTGGCAATATACTCTTGATCAACTCACATTTTCAATCGACACTACAAATACAGATTTAATTATAACAAAAAGAATAATTCTTTCAATAGTGTCACAAATATTTGATCCATTAGGACTTGTCACACCTTGCATAATAGAAGCAAAACTCCTCATGCAAAAACTCTGGGTTACTAAAAGTTCATGGGACGAGGAGGTACATGATGATATACGCAAGGTGTGGCTCAATTTCACACACTATCTCATCTTAATAATCTAGATATTCCCAGAAGAATTACGTGCGATTCACCCATATCGATTGAATTTCATGTATTTTCAGACGCTTCAGAGAAGGCATACGGAGCGTGTCTTTACGTTCGCTCTATCAGCACAGATGGGTCGGTTAGTATAAAACTTTACGCTTCCAAGAGTAAAGTGGCTCCAATTAAGGTCACTACTATACCACGTCTGGAACTTTGTGGTGTGTTGCTGGGAACACGGCTCTGTACAAAGGTACTCAGTTCTGTCACCTTTCAGTCGGTGAAAAGTATATTTTGGTGTGATTCCATGATCGTTCTGGGATGGCTCGCATCATCACCTGCATTGCTTAAGCCCTTTGTTAGGAATACAGTTTCCGAGATACTGGAAGGTTATGGTGATAATGACTGGCGCTATGTACCTTCCAAGGATAATCCTGCCGATCTTGTGTCACGTGGGATTGGCGCAGACCAGATAGGCAATACAAGTCTATGGTGGTCCGGACCACAATTCTTGCTACTGGATTCATTGCAATGGCCTACTAAGCCTAATTCAAATAGTAGTAAAGTGCTACCAGAAACCATCACTTCATTACATTCTCAGGATGAAAAATTAAATAAAGGCAATCAAACATTTAATTTATTAATTAGCAATTCGTCAAATTGTTCTAGAGTTCAACGTATCACAGCCTACATACACAGATTTATAAATAATATTAAGAATTCTCAAACACGGTCGTACGGCTCACTAACAAGCTCTGAATTAACTTTTGCTTCCAATTTCCTTATTAGAATTGCACAGAATGAGTAATTTCAAGTAGAGTACCAATTACTTAAATTAGGTAAACAATTACCTCATAAGAATCGCCTTCTTTCACTATCACCCGACTTAGATAACAACATAATTAGAATCGGGGGTAGGCTTGACAATTCATTCTATGATTATACCACAAAACATCCCATGCTTTTAGACAGTAAACACCATTTGACTGTGCTAATTTTTAAATCTTATCAGTTATCACTTAAAACTTCTCCATGCAGGTTCACAACTGTTGCTAGCAACTGTCAGGCACAGAACTCTGCCAGGCCACTAGGTGGTAGAAACTTGGCGAGAAGAACTGTACGTACTTGTGTAAAATGTATGAGATTTAAAGGCGAGACCATTCAACCTGAAATGGGACAATTGCCAAAGGAAAGAGTTCAGTTAGAGTATCCGTTTCTTGAAACAGGCACTGACTATGCTGGTCCCATAATGATCGCTGATCGTAAGGGGAGAGGTTGTCGACTAATCAAAGCCTATTTATGCGTTTTTGTCTGTCTGGCTACACGGGCGGTCCATCTGGAACTTGTCTCGGACCTTACGAAGGAAGCCTTTATCGCAGCTCTTAACCGATTCACAGCTCGTAGGGGTAAACCGAAATCTATTTTTTCAGATAATGGATCTACCTTTGTTGGCACCTTCAACGAGCTTTCTAATATTTTAAAACAGGATTATACATTTGAGATGGCTGAATCAGGTATAAACTTTTCTATTATTCCTGCGTACACGCCACACTTTGGGGGATTGTGGGAGTCGGCAGTTAAATCTGTTAAGCACCACTTACGACGGATATTAGGTTTAACACATCTAACGTACGAGGAACTGTCCACATGCCTTACTCAGGTCGAAGCGATACTGAACTCTCGACCACTCACACCCCTATCCAATGAACCCTCTGACCTTACTCCGCTTACTCCATCTCATTTCCTCATTGGAAGACCATTCATATCTTTGCCTCATCCACAGATACTCAGCTAAAACATCAGCAACTTGCAACGGTTCCAGCGCATTGAGTACTTAAAGCAACATTTCTGGAAACGCTTAGCTAACGAATACATTTTCTGGCTACAGCAAAGGACAAAATGGTGTACATCCAGAGGGCAGCTAACAGAAGGTGCCTTGGTGGTGCTTATCAAAGATAAGACTGCTCCACCACTACAATGGCTTCTTGGGAGAGTGGTTCGTCTAATTCCAGGGAGAGACGGCATCGCGAGGGTAGCAGACATCAAGACGAAGAAGGGCATCATTCGTCGGACCTACAATACGATATGCCCACTGCCTACTACTCCATAATATTGAAGACCTCTCTTCAACGCCGGGACTAAGTTTGGTATTAACCGGCCGGACGACGGAGGGGTACGAAGAAGACGAAGGGGGAGGGGCGGCCACTGAGACGAGCGGCGCCGACGACGCACCGATCGGGACGATCGAAAGGAACGACCATTCGACACACGGGCACTGTACGCGTCGCGACCTACCTATTGTTGTTAAATATATACTGTTGTTCATCTACAGTCCGAGTATTATTTCCAGAGGCTCCTTACATACGTAGATAGGGTCCTGGGAACCAACAACCGCCCCTCACCAGAGTGCTAACGGACTAGAGGAAAGTAAGCGATTCGCTGAAAACCAACACATCCGCCCACTTGGACGCTATACCCGATCGTTTCGACTCACTCGCCGACACAACGGCCGCGATCGACTCATTCACGGGTCACGTACAATCCGTCCTGGACGAGAGTTCGAGGCGGGTTCCGGTGGGGGAAGACCCCCGCTGGAAGCTGCCGAACGATGTACGCGAACTGCTGAATGAGAAGAACGCGTCTGTTCGTGCCTACAGCAACTTTCCCTGCGCTGCCAACAAAGCCCACATGCGCTATTTACAGCGAGCTGTAAAGACACGCATGTCGGAGCTGCGCGACGCGGGCTGGGACAAGATGCTGAGCGACCTCGAGCCGACTCATCTAGCATTCTGCCAACTTCAGAGGAAACTCAAGTCCAAAGAAGTCGCTTCCATGCCCACCGTCAACGTCCTTGGCGCGTGGTTTCGAAAGTGGAAGATCGATATAAATCCGGACAAAAGCCAAGCGGTTCTCTTTACGAAACCGCGATGCATCAGACCTGAACGCCCCCGTCCCATCTCTTTGTTCGGCAAGCCTATCCCTTGGGAGAAGCGAGCCAAATACCTTGGTATGACCATGGATCAGCATCTCTTCTTCGCAGAGCACATAAAGAAGGCGCGCTAACGCGCCGCCTTCGCTCTCGGCAGGTTACACACTGTTCTGAACGCACGTAGCAAATTGTCACTCAAGTGCAAGTTGCGGATCTACACGGCGTGCATAAGGCCCATCATGACGTATGCGTGTGCAGTCTTTGCACACGCGAATCCCCGATTCATCCATAGGATGTAGACCCTACAGAACCGATTCCTCCGGCAAGCCGCAGGCGCCCCTTGGTTCGTTCGGAACGAGATCCTCCATCTCGATCTGAAAATCCCCACGGTCAGTCAGTTCTTGAAACGCAACACGAAGAGTTTCTTCGATAAACCCGAAAAACACCGCAATCCCTTGATTGTGAAGGTCGCCACTTATGTCCCCAGTAGGATTAGCTCTGTCCGATGGCCGAGACATGTCCTCTCCGACCCAGACGACTCCATTACTCTGTAGGCTATACATACATATTACATACAACACAAATACATACCTACATATACACACAACAGTAATAAAATAATTTCATAATTAAATATCCACAACCGTGTGAACACTGCCTAATCAATTCACCGTTGAATACCTACGTCACGACCGCGAGGCGAATTCGTGGAATACGCGACGATCGGACCGCGCCGCCGCCGCCGCGCGCCGCTGCTCCCCGCGCATGGCCGCGCCCCTCAGACGCCCTCGCCAGTCCGCTACAAACATCTACGGCGAATGCATGCCTTTTCGCGTCTCGCGCCGCGCATTATTGTCATTAGTTTTTATGTTCTTTAATATGTTAATAAACATTTAATATGAATGTTAAAGTAGTGTTTAATTAATAGGTCGTTAACCTACCCTAACACACTACAACTCTCCTTCAGGAAAGCAATAGGGCCACCAGTACCAGGCCACAGGGGATGCCCTCAGCGTGCAGTTGCTTAGTTTGTAAGCCCTGGCTGGAGGCGTTAAGTTAATTCTTAATGGCAGCCCCAGGAAAGCCCGGTTGGAAGTCACGGCCTCTCAAGGCCAACTGCGAGATGCCCGACAAAATAAAAATAGCCAGGAATTGCAACGTGACGGACGAGCCACTAAAAAGGTTGTGGTTAAATCGTTTACCCCCGGGCGTGCGGGCGGTCCTGACAGTGACCGGAGAGTCGAAAATGGAGGACCTCGCTGCAACGGCAGACAGAGTGATGGAGAACATAGGCACCGGTGAGGTCGCGTCAATACCACCGAGCACATCGGATTTGACATGCGACACGAAGACGGATTTGGTCAAGCATCTCAGCACACTATCTGTGGAAATTAAGGAGTTGCGCGAAGAAATAAATGACATCAGGAAGCGAGACGGGAACCCGGGACAGGACCGGAGAGGACGGCGTTGGCAGCAGGGGCACTACTGGGCCAGGAGCCAGTTGTAGCCACCATTCATCACAGCACACAACCACGTTTTTGACATCCATTATAGAAACAATGAAGCAAGCAGTCCTGAGAAGAACTGACACCACGTTTTAAATAACATCTGATAAAGAAACAAGAGTATCAGGACTGCAGAGCCCACACGCCGTCATCTTGTTCTTCAGGAACACCAGGGTTGTCTAGCTTCGGTTCGCGGCGTCCTCATCTTCTATCGCCGCGCCCGTCAAGTTCACTACTCACCCTGAAATGTTCACACGGCGGTGGCTGAGTCGAAATGGAAGCACGGATTGCCAGGCACCCATACTTATGCCTTAGCCGCGCGCTCGGCGCACTCGCGCCGAAAACACAGGCGCCACCGTGCGGAATTAATTCGACAACATTGTGCTGTGATGTGATTGGATAAAAATGCGCTAATATTATTGGTTATAGTTTTGCAGGATTGCTATTTAATTTAATGTACACATGTTTTTATTGGTTAGGTCATTTTATTGTAAATAGTATATAAGTCATGGTATTCATTCAAATACATGCTCATTCACATCCTAATATCATCAAGCGTTTTCTTCAACCTTCTGATATTATCCCAGTCACTACAGTCGCCATAGTCTCCAAAGTGGTGACCCCGTGCCTAAACACAGTGAAGAAATCTACGATTACCGAAGCTCAGCAAGTACATATCGCCGAATCAAGATGTCCAATCCCTGCCAAACGGATGAACAAACCAGCTCAACATCGCACCCAGTTCCGAAGGCGGAAGCAGCCGGCATTTCTCTCACGATGCGCATTCCACCTTTCTGGCGGGATAGACCACGACTTTGGTTCATCAGCTTCGAAGCAGCAACCAACGACCTCAAAAAAGGTCAAGGCCAGCTCGCACAGATGGTCATTGCACAGCTAGAGCGACAAGACATCGAGCAGATCATGGACCTACTGTACAACCCACCAGAGACGGACCAGTACAAGGCCATCAAAGAAAGGCTCATATCTGCCTACGAGGAATCAGACAGTCGCCAGTTCCAAAAACTGCTGTCAGAGATGGAACTCGGAGATCAAAAGCCGACGCAACTACTCCGCCGCATGCGAAACCTTGCAACCGATAAAATACCAGAATCCACCTTGAGGCTTATGTGGACTAATCATCTCCCATCACACGTCCGCTCAGTCCTCGCAGTCAGCGAAACGTTCAGCACCAAGACAAAACTTGATGAACTCGCGCTACTCGCTGATAAAATAATGGAGCAGACACTAGCAACAGAAGTCGCAGCCGTGCATGCACCAGCACCATCAGCACCATCCGTACCGCAAGCAGATACGCAGTACCTTATAAGCGAAATAAGGAAATTATCACTAGAAATAGCAGAGCTGAAAACAAGCCGTTATCACAACAACGATAACAACTATCGCCGCAGTCGTTACTCATCACGCAACCGCAGTACATCACGACCACGCAGCCGAGAAGCTTCGCCATCACCATTCTGTTATTATCACCGCCGTTTCAAAGAACAAGCCAGACGCTGTACATCACCTTGCTCATTCAAGAAACAAAGCTCGGAAAACTAGACGGAACGTTGGCAATGGCGGACACTGGCGTTCAAGAAAAGTCCCACCGCCTATACATATCAGACAAAAACTCGAAACTATCATTTTTAGTTGATACTGGAGCAAACATATCCGTGCTACCGAGGAGAAAGGGACAAATACCGAATCCATTATCATTCCAGCTATACGCAGCGAACAACACACCTATAGCTACGTATGGCGAGAAAACATTAACACTCGATCTCAATTTACGCCGACCGTACTTGTGGAAATTCATCGTAGCTGACGTCACGAAACCCATACTTGGAGCCGATTTTCTCAAGCATCACCAACTAATCGTCGACTTGAAAAACCGAAGATTAATCGACGGTGTGACGAGCTTAAAAGTCAACGCCCCATTACGAGTATCGAACGTGCCCACCGTACGCAGTATCGACATGTCGCAATCATACCACGACATATTAGCACAGTATCCCGGCATTACAAGATTAACATCGATGCGATTAAACTCCGATATACCAGTGCAACATTATATCGAAACAACCGGACCACCGATACACAGCCGAGCCCGACCAATCCCACCGCATCGCTTCGAAACAGTGAAGAAAGAATTTGAGAACATGATCGAACAAGGATTATGCAGACCTAGCAAAAGCCCATGGTCGTCACCACTACACATCGTTCCTAAGAAGAATGGCGATATTAGAGTTTGTGGTGACTATCGCCGACTTAATGCTATCACCATACCAGATCGCTATCCTGTCCCACGCGTCAAAGACTTCACTCACCACCTATCCGGAAAAACAATCTTCTCAACAATAGATCTCAACCGTGCGTACCAACAACTGAGCGTGAGAGAAGAAGATATCCAGAAGACGGCAATCATCACTCCAATGGGATTATTTGAATTCCCACGTATGTGCCCTGGTTTGAAGAACGCGGGACAAACCTTTCAACGCTATATCCATGAAGTCCTACGAGGATTAGACTTTGTCTTCCCATTTACCCCCCAACCCCGCCAAATGCAACCTAGGCAAACCAGAAGTCCAGTTCCTAGGTTACACCGTAGCAAAAGAAGGTATCAAACCACCGCAACATAAAATCCAAGCAATCACCAATTATCCCCAGCCGACTACAATCGAAGAATTAAGAAGATTTCTTGGAATGATCAATTTCTACCGCGATCACATACCTAACGCCGCAATACTGCAAGCACCACTCAATTCATACTTACATAACGTAAAGAAGCGAGACAAAACTCAGATCACGTGGACAAATGAAGCAGATCAAGCATTCCAGAAATGTAAAGCCAGCATCATTGAAGCAGCTTTACTCGCTCACCCATCACATCATGCAACACTTGCTTTGTTCTGCGACGCATCCGACACCTCAGCTGGCGCCGTCCTACAGCAATACATCAATGAAACATGGCAACCACTCGGATATTATTCTAAGAAATTCAATGACGCGCAAAAGAAATATTCTACCTACGACCGAGAGCTACTCGCAATCTACATGGCAGTCAAACATTTCCGCAAGACATTTGAAGGACGTCACCTAATTATATTTACGGATCACAAACCAATAACATTCGTAATGACAAAAGCGCAATCGAACACAGAAACACCGAGGCGAACGAGGCAACTTTTGTTTATCAGCGAATTTACAACGGACATACGTCACGTGAGCGGTAAACAAAACATCGTCGCCGACACACTCAGCCGCATAGAAACAATCTCGTGCCCATCTACGATAAACTTCAAGGACATAGCCAGCGCGCAAGAAAAGGACAGCAATATCGAACAATTATTGCAAGAAAACAACATCACTCTCAAGAAAATAATAATACCTAACACAGACGTCGAGTTATATTGCGAAACATCCACACCGTATATACCTACGCCCGTATATCCCAGAAGAACACAGACAAGAAGTTTTTAACAGCGTGCACAACATCAGTCATCCTGGTACGCGCACGACTCGCAAACTTGCAACGCAAAAATACTTCTGGCCATCAATGAACGCAGACATCAGCCGTTGGACTCGAACCTGTATACAGTGTCAGAAAAATAAGATACAACGTCACACATTCTCGAACATCTCATCTTTCCCACAAACCGATCGTTTCCAACACGTACACGTCGACATAGTTGGACCGTTACCTACAACAACTCAAGGATATCGTTACCTAGTAACCATGATCGACCGACTAACTAAGTGGCCTGAAGCAATCCCTACCGATGAAATATCAGCTGTTCGAATAGCCGATATTGTCTACCAACATTGGATTTCAAGATTTGGATGCCCGACCACACTAACAAGCGACCAAGGCCGTCAATTCGAGAGTCAGCTGTTCCAAAACTTAATGAAACAAATGGGAATAAAGAAAAATCGCACCACTCCGTATCATCCTCAAAGTAACGGCATGGTCGAACGGTGGCATCGTTCGCTCAAAACATCATTACGCGCGAAACTATCCGATGCAAGTACATGGATCAACGAGCTACCTACAGTGTTACTTGGTTTACGAGCCGCACTGCGCACCGACACCGGTGTGAGCGCCGCCGAACTTACCTACGGTTACAACTTACGACTTCCTGGAGATTTTTTTACAACTACCTACACACCTACAATGGATTATACATACGTCGAAAAACTGCGTGACATCATTCAAGTAAACAAACCGCAAGTCGTCACCGAACATCATAGCAACAATAAGCGTGTGTTCGTGCATGAAGATTTACTCAAATGCAGTCACGTGTTTATCAGAACCGATGCAGTAAAGAAACCACTACAAGCTCCGTACGAAGGCCCCTTTCATGTTATAAGCCGAAGAGATAAGGTGTATACTATACAGCTACCGAATCGGCAAGCTAACATTTCAATCGATCGTCTGAAGCCTGCATACGTCATAGCTGAGCATACCGAAACCTTACCACCAACCAAGATAACCATAACCAAGCAAACCAAGGCCAGTACCACACCAACCAAGCAACAAGCTCCAGTACCTACGGTCAGCGTGACGTCACAGCCCGCTATCAAGAAAACAACACGCTCGGGCCGCGTCATCAAGCTGCCGGTACGCTTCGCTTGAGGGGGAGTACTGTAGCCACCATTCATCACAGCACACAACCACGTTTTTGACATCCATTATAGAAACAATGAAGCAAGCAGTCCTGAGAAGAACTGACACCACGTTTTAAATAACATCTGATAAAGAAACAAGAGTATCAGGACTGCAGAGCCCACACGCCGTCATCTTGTTCTTCAGGAACACCAGGGTTGTCTAGCTTCGGTTCGCGGCGTCCTCATCTTCTATCGCCGCGCCCGTCAAGTTCACTACTCACCCTGAAATGTTCACACGGCGGTGGCTGAGTCGAAATGGAAGCACGGATTGCCAGGCACCCATACTTATGCCTTAGCCGCGCGCTCGGCGCACTCGCGCCGAAAACACAGGCGCCACCGTGCGGAATTAATTCGACAACATTGTGCTGTGATGTGATTGGATAAAAATGCGCTAATATTATTGGTTATAGTTTTGCAGGATTGCTATTTAATTTAATGTACATGTTTTTATTGGTTAGGTCATTTTATTGTAAATAGTATATAAGTCATGGTATTCATTCAAATACATGCTCATTCACATCCTAATATC
The DNA here is from genome assembly GCA_947359405.1 of Antitype chi. Classification (NCBI taxonomy): domain Eukaryota; kingdom Metazoa; phylum Arthropoda; class Insecta; order Lepidoptera; family Noctuidae; genus Antitype; species Antitype chi. The sequence continues at coordinate 49,095 of OX375826.1, forward strand.
ATCAAGCGTTTTCTTCAACCTTCTGATATTATCCCAGTCACTACAGTCGCCATAGTCTCCAAACAGTCAAGGCCGCGCCGCACACCGAGTTCCCCGGACTGGCTATGCAGACACCATTTCCGTTACCAGCACCCTAATTGCGTAACTTAGGATTCATCATAATTTGTTTCGTTTTGAACCAAATGGCTAAGCCATTGCTTCATATGTTCGAAAAATGTGTCTGCTCAGCAACGTAAATAACGCAATGAATAATGTTGAACTGTCAAAATGAAACCGATTATGATTAATCGCGTGTTACGCAATCAGGGTGCGGGAAAGCGCGCGGGCGTGCGAGTCTCCGTGCACGCACAACAGTTGCTTACACTTTCAGCAGAAACTTGTGGAGTACCTAGATAAATAAAATAACCGAGTATTTTTCATAATTCTTTTATAAAATACAAAAGTTGTTTACAAATATATCAGATCTACAGTTAAATGCTGTCGAATATTTTATCATTAACGACATAATGAAAAATGTGTGAGTTACGATGGCGCAACCACGGCGATTAAAAAAAAAAACTATGCCATGATTTTGAAAAAAAAATGAAATTTGATTCCCAAAACCATCAATTTGTCAGTTTTGGGAACTTTTCAGACCTGTCATCGTGTTGCCGCTAATGTTTAAGTTATTGTTTACATTGTATTTAAATCGTGTTTAGGTAATTATAAAATATGGGCTCCGGAGGCTTTATGAATTCCCCAGATATCCTATATCGAAAACGAACTAAAATTATTTGAGGTTATGTTTACTCACAGATTTGTTTGTATTAATTGAATAGTAGTACTACATACAAAACTTAGCTGCTTTGACAAATAACATTATTAAGTAATTTCTAAATGTTTTGAAGCTCATAATTTCACATGTTTTTTACTGCATTTATCCACTTTTGTCGTTTATCACGTAACCAAGAAAAGTGAGTACTATCCGTGGGAAAGTAATAGAATTTGATTTACCTATTTAATTTTTTTCTTTGAAGTGTTCGAGCATCCAGAAACACCACAATACATTTTCACTTAGTAATTATGTTATTTTTTCATTTTATAACGTCAAGTGTCAATTTCAAGTAATGATTGCGTAAAACTTTGGATTTGTGCCACCAAATGGCAGACCCTTCGTCGATCGACCTGAAATTTATTTAAATAACAGATTGAATAAGGTATTTTCCAATTTATTAGAAACTATTTCAATTTGAAGATTGTGGCGAAACATGTAACAGAAAAATTAAAATAAATTGATTTATATCCATTTACTCAATTAAAACCGATTTAAATCAAATTATTTTTCGTTGTTTTGAATTTACCGCCAAAACGCTCCTGACTATGACTTTTTTATCACGTGACCACGAGTGATGTTAACTTTGTATAGGTAAACTAAAGTAGTTGGATAGAAAGTGGTATTAAAGCAGGCTTAGCTAGACGATTTCTATTTCTACTCTACCGTAGAATAGAAATAGCTTGTCTACATTTCTCGGTACAAAACTGTCAACTGTTTACACTGAAACGTAATTTTTGTCTACTCTTCCGTAGACAAAACGCTTCTCTACGGTTTTCGTGCTAAGCCTGCTGGTGTGCAGTGCCTCTGCGCACAAATACTTCTAAAACTGCGCCACACAAAGTATGTATTTGTACCGGTGCCGTTTACAAAAGCTGACGTAACGTGCGGTCACGTGATATAAGAGTCGTCGTTCAATTCAATTTATTTCAGTAACAATTCACATTGCATTCGAATATAATCCAGCACGAAAGGTTAGGAGCGTTTTCGCGGTAAATTCAAAACAACGAAAAATAGAGGTGATTTTAATCGTTTTTAATTGAGAAAATGGATATTAGTAAATGTCTTTTTCTTTTTCTGTTAAACATTTCGTCCCAATCTTCAAATTAAAATAGTATTTAATAATCTGGAAAATACCCTATTTATAAAAAACCAATTTATTGTTTTTGGAATCATGTCTCACAAATTTTTACAAAATCTTGGCAGGTTCTTTTTTATTGAAATATGTTCGTGGTCGCGCCATCGAAATGCACACAAAATATATATATTACAACATTTATAGCTTATCTATCTTAATAACGAAATTCGCTGCAAAAACGCGCGAGTCTTTGGTGTGAGCGAAGAGTGAAGCGCATCACTGTAAGTCTGCGTCGGCCTCGGCCTCGGCTTCGGCGTCGGCGTCGGCGTCGGCCGCGCGCAGCGTACGGCACGTGTCGTCGTTGGGCCGGCCCAGCGCTAGCGTGCGGCCCGGCGTGCGCACGCGCCAGTCGCGCACGCGGCGCACGCGCAGGCGCCGCGCGGCCGCCTGCAGCTGCACCTCGCGCGCCAGCCAGTGCGCCTCCGTGCTCACGCGCACGCACAGCGCCACGCCCGAGTAGAAGTCCAGGTCCGCCGCGATGCGCAGGCGCGGCTCGGCGCGCACGTCGGCGGCCGCGGTCAGCTCGGCCCAGGCCGTGCGCAGGCGCAGCTCGGCGCGCGCCGCCAGCCCGGCGCGCAGGCGCAGCTCCGCGCGCGCGCTGCGCCACCACAGCGACGCCTGCGCCTGCGCGTCCAGCGCCAGCGCCAGCGCCGCAGACGCGCGCACGCGCACGCGCACGCCGCCCAGCAGCGCCACGGTCGCGCGCGTCTGGCGCAGCGGCCACAGCGCGCGCAGCACGGGCGTGGGCGAGCTGGCCGTGCCCGCCCACACGTGGCCCAGTAGCTCTGCCTGCAACGCGGCCCGTCAGTACGCGCAGGCTGGCGGCGCGGCGAGCCTGCGCGCACGTACTAGCTCACCTGTCCGTCGAACAGCGCGATGTCTGCCAGACGCGCGCCGGCTACGCTGAGGCCGAGTCCGCCGGCGGGCTCCTCGCCGGCCTGCTCGGGCTGGGCGGGCTCTGCGCCGGCGTCGCCGCTATCTCCGCCGAAAGCTTCGAGACCGCGCGTCCACACATCTACCTAAAATTAGTAATATTACCGTGTTATCTAGTTGGTGACGGAACCGATAAATCAATATCTAGACTATCCTCCATGACTCGCTGGATACTGACAGTGAGTACGTCGAAGGTGTCGCCCAGCTCGTCCCGCGCCAGCAGGCGCACCTCCCCGCGCCGCAGCAGGCCGCGCCGCGCCACCTGCAGCGCCGCCAGCTCAGCGCGCCAGCCGGCCGCCGCCCAGCCCGGCGCGCGCGCCAGCACCGCCGACGAGCCGGCGTGCGCGCGCGCGTCCCAGCCGCGCAGGCGCGCCGGCAGGTGGCGCGGCAGCGCGCGCAGCGCCGCGTGCGCGGGCGCCAGCGCCGCCACGCGCTGCCACAGCACGCGGCGCAGCTCGTGCGCGCCGCGCTCGTGCAGCTCGTGCGCCACGGCCGCCAGCGGCAGCGGCACGTCCGCGCGGCGCTGCACCAGCAGGTCCAGCGCCGTGGCGCGCACCTCCAACGCGGCCGAGGCCCGCAGCACCAGCGCCTGCAGACGGTCCAGGCGCGCGAACGTCAGCGCGGAGGGCGGCGCGGCGCCCAGCGCGCCCAGCGCGGCCAGCGCGGCGCCCGCCTCGTCGCGCTCGGCGTGCTCCAGCAGCAGGTCGGCGGTGTCGGCGCGCCGCAGGTTGCCGAGCGCGCGCAGGTGCAGCGCGCGGCACGGCTCGTCGTGGCAGCGCGCCAGGCCGCGCGCCAGCGCGTCGCGCACGGGCTGCGCGCCGGGCCGCGAGCGCGCGGCGGCGGCGGCGGCCAGCAGCGCGGCCGCGCGCACGCCCGGCGCGCGCGCCTCGTGCGCCAGGCGCAGCACGTCCAGCACGGCGGCCTCCTGCGGACAGTCACGGGTGAGTGCGAGCCCGGGGGCCCACTCCCTAAGGACGGAGTCCGTCGTTTCCAACTTTGTATCACTTACGGACAGAAGATTAGTCTGGAACCCGAACTAAGAATGAATGACAACACGATTCGACAGCTGTCCCTACTCCCGATATGTTTTTGCCCATCCAAAAAAGTTGGTTAATAAACTGTAGGATTCACTATGAAGTTTCGAACTACTTTCGGACGAGCCCGTATCTACGTTGGCGGAGTTAGAGAATAGGCCCCCGTACCGGTGCTAACGGCGGGATGCCTGTGCCGGTGCTCACGGTGAGATGCCTGTGCCGGTACTCACATCGGGGCAGTCGGCGAGCGCGAAGCCGGCGAGGTAGTCCTGCGCGAGGCCCGCCAGCGGGTCGTGCGCGTGCAACTGCAGGAAGTCGTCGGCGGCGGCGTGCGCGGCGCGCGTGCCCGCCAGCCCCAGCAGGCGACATAGGCCCGAGCTACAACAGTTTTTAATTCAAAGTTTGTAAGCAGTACAAATAGCCACTCAAACACCATAGGAAGTGTTATGTAATTGAGAAGGTAGCGATGAAATGCTAATTAACACAACGGGCTGCGCGCAGTACTCACAGGTGGTCGTGCAGCTCGGCGCGCCGCAGCAGCTGCAGCGCCGCGGAGTGGTTGGCGCGGCGCAGCGCCGGCAGCAGCGTGAGCGCGGCCGCGGCCTGCGCCCCGGCGCCGCCCGAGCCGGGGCCCTCGCCGGGGCCCGCGCGCGCCAGCGTCGCGCCCGCCTGCTGCAGCACGGCGCTCAGCTCCTGTAGCCAACAGTCGATGAGCCTGGAGACTACTTGGTGCATGTTGCCGTTCTTATCATACCAGCTGACTCGGCGGGATGTTGCCATTTTACGAATTACGCCAAGAGATTCAGGAATTTACATCAAGTTATGACTAAATTATTAATCCTTTTCAACTTATATAACTAACGCGCGCGAAAATTAATTCAGGCGCTGGATTCACATCGATGACATGACCAAGGAACATATATACCACAAACGGGACATGACAGACGTGTAGACGTCCAACTGCTCAAACAGCAATTGAAATCTATAAACTCTCTGACATTACCGACAGACAATTGACCCCAGAGAAATTAAACGCAATAGCCCCACAAATAAAAATGCTAGAAAAAGTTCACGGCACCTCCTAGGTTCCCCTAATTAAATAATTAAAAGTGTCAAAGATATTTCGGACAAACTCTAAATACAAAATTAATTTAAACTCGGCATTCACCCTGACTAAGTTTTATTTTGGCCCAAATCTTATAAATTTTCTACTCTTCTCCTACATGGAAACAGCCACAGCTCTAGGAGAAAAACCAAATTGTTTGCAGCACATAAACATCTATTTGAAATATGGCTTTAGACAACCGAGCGTGGCTGCAAGCAGGGCTGGGCAGTATTTGAATTACTTGTAATTAAAAAACTTTTTCCAAAAAAACACTACAAAGTGAAAAATAACTTTAATTTCGGAAGGCGGTGATAAAAAAATTAAATACAGCTCCAAAGACACGAACCTCTAAAATTAATGTTGTTTTTCACTTTGTAGTGTTTTTTTGGAAGTTGGTTGTTTTTTTTACATATTTCAAATACTATAATAAAGATATTTTGTATTTTAATTACTTGCGATACAGTATTTTTTTATTTGTATTTCAATTAAAACAAAGCATGTATTTTGCCCAGCCCTGGCTAGCCCAGCTAGGCTAACACTAGTTTTAGCTAACCGGTTTTCCTATCCTCTGTCCACAGGACTGAAAAGGAAAATTTTACCCCCTTCCATGGTAGACTCAGAAGTGCAGTGCTTGATCGATGCGGTGAATGCCTGGAAAATGACTAACCCTGATACAGATCGACCCGTAAACATATCTTACCAGAGACAGTGGGATGAGCCGCTCTGCAAGTTGGTACGAAATAATCTTATTAATACGTCCACTAATACTGCTGACAGTGTCCGCCTTCTGGCTGTGGGCGGTTGGGAGTTGAGCCTCTGGCTTCAGGCACTGCCTTCAACCAACCAAGGCACTATGCTGAGTGACACCACCTTCCGGCTTGCTACTTGTTTGAGTCTGCGCCCCTTGCGTGACTCTGTATCGCTGCCAATGTGGTGAAGGTGTCGACTGTACGAGGGGACACCGTCATGGCCTATCCTGCAGTAGGAGCGCAGGCCGGAAAGCACAGCATACTAGCATCAATGACGTCAACCGTCGTTCTCTTGTCACCGCCCGCGCCGTAGAGCCAGCTGTTCTAGAACTTAATGGCTTGGCACGCGATGATGGGAAGAGACCAGATGAAATGAGCGTAATGCCTTGGGAGTTAGGTCAGCCTTTGGTGTGAGATGCAACATGACTGTCGACACCCTTGCGCCATCCCATGTTCCTAGCATGGCGGGCGGTCCTGAGGTAGCTGCTACAAGTGCGGAAAACCTCAAGCGGCGCAAATATTATTGTCAGTTTTCTAGTTTTTGAGCTACGATCGAACATTCGTTCAACATAGATATATACACCACTTACGGACGGCGTACAACTAGTGAGAAATAGCGCAGCGCTTAGGTTATTCATTTTCTCATTTATTTTTAGAAATGTATTGTTTTGACATACTTTTGCAGTGAAATCTAACTCCTGCATAGAGACTCTATTGCAGTCAGGTAACACACAGGCTAGCTACTTAGCGTATCAGTAAGAGCTAATTAAACTGTAGTAAGGATAAGGTATCATTATCTAATATTTAAGATGCCTAAGCAAGTAAGTAAGCACCAATCTATAAGTTATTTTATGAGAATTAAACGAAAACTGAATAAAAATATCGTTCACTATCTGAGACGGAGACGGCCTATGACCGCGCGCAGATAGCGCGGCCGACCCGCTTATCTGTACCTCGGCGTCGGCCGCGGCCTCGCCCGGCTGCGCCTGCAGCGCCAGCGGCAGCGCCCGCAGCGCGCCGGGCAGAGCGCGCAGCGCGTCCTGCAGCGCGGCGGCGCGCGCGCCCGGCGCCGGCGCGGGCTCGGCGCGCTGCAGCGTGTGCCACGAGCGCGCCTTGAGCCCCAGCGCGGCGGGGCCCAGCTGCAGCAGCTCGTCGGCGTGCAGCGCGCGCAGGCCGGGCGCGCCCAGCGAGTAGCGCGCCACGCGCCGCGCGCCGCTCAGCGCGCCGTCGCTGTCCGCGCAACTCCGCTGCGCACCGACACGATCATGTTACTCGCTCATGTTTATGCTACGACCGATTTAGTCGAAACCAGATCATAGACGAAAATGCTACCAATGAAATTGTTAATGGAAATAACCTGTTAAGTATCAATTGGATGTTATTAACTTTTACAAAGTAATAGTAATCTGTATTTAGACGTTATTTACATAGAAATATTAAAATTTCTTTGAACAGACACCAGCACATCAAGCTACCCCAAATTGTCAAATTTCTTTGATAGATTTTCAACTTTATAACATACGCTTATAAGGTTCATGTTTAATTGGGAATATTTGACAGTTTGGGGTAGCTTGATGTGCTGGCGTCTGTACCTACAGAACTGAATAAAACATGCATTCCAATTAAATGTTCATAACAAATGAACTAACATTGTATTTCCACCCACCTTGATTTTTCTGAACACCTCTGTGGAAATGGTCTCATAGAGCACTTGGCAGGGGCCGGACACATCTGTCTCATTGTATTCACCATCTACCATTTGTACCTGAAAATAGATTTTATTGAATATTTTCCCACATTAATTATGTCGAGACTCAGGCCACTGACAAAAAATTCAATGAATGAAATTGTTTGAGTAGTTAGCCAAGACAAACAAACTGAAAATCAGTTTAATCTTAATATTACATTATGTTTGTTTGAAGAAAAACATTACCTGAAACAGACTTAGCAGGGACTTCTTGTAATTGAGCACGTCGGGCAGCTCGTCAGGGTCCAGGTATGCCGCCTTGATCTCACCGCGGTTCCAGTGAGCATAGAATGTGCTGTCACTGTGTGCGTCCCAGATTGACTCATAAGGCATGAAGTCTGCATTTACATGTTTCCCTCGCAGATATAGTTTAGGGGACCGCAACTAAAACGAAATTAAATTTTACTTCTGGTGATGCTTACGATATGAAACAGTAAATCTAGAGTGATTCTTTCAATCATAATAAACTTTTGATCAATATACTGTGGAGTAGGGGTGCAGGAGCTGCGATACTGACCCGGAACTCGAGCAGGTACTCGTCCTGCTCGCCCGCCCAGCGCGGCAACACGGCCAGGCGCGCGCGCAGCTTGTAGCCCACCTCCCGGTCGGCGCGCGCCGCGTCGTTGAGTTGCAGCGTGGACTCCAGCTCGTACTCGGCCGGCGCGCCCAGCAGGCCGCGGCCCGAGCCCCGCGCCGCGCCCGCCAGTGCCAGCACCAGCCACAGCGCCGCGCCACCCATCGCACTACCACCGTTACTAATATTTACGTAAATATGTCTATACCGCAGACCGGACACCGGTGCGATTAACTGGCACGCATAGCGTCAGCGATCGCTCGATTCAAACGGAGAGTGAAACACAGACTACATAATTAACGGTTGAAGTGAGACTGAGTGGTGTGGTGGTAAATGTCCAGTGTCCGTGTCACCGCCACTGACACTGACGTGCGTTTGACATTTGACATTTGTTTGACAGCAGCTCGCCGCGCGCCGGCCGCTGCCCCGTACTTGCGCAGGCGGCGCGGGGCGCGGGCGGTGGGGGGCGGACGTTGCGGCACGTCTCTAGCACAGAGCCGCCAGACAATGACGGCGAGCCTACCTACAGTAACTAATGTTATAATGTACCAACTACCAAAGCATTCACAATAATTAATGAAACGATTTAAGATTTGATTAGAAGAAGTTAATTAAATCCCTGGAGCCTCATGCTTCATGGTGTTACAGAGGCCATTGCCTATCAAGAAGTAGACCGGGGGGCTGTAATCCGCTTGTGGTATATGTTCCTTGGTTGTACCTAATGGTCGTGAGACTAGGCCTTAGAATAGGAAAAAAATGCGAGCCTACCGGATATGCATCCTTAAATCTGCAGAACCAACCGAAATCCCAGTGTTTCTAGCTCGGCAGCTAGAAAAGCTACCTCCGATCACGTTTGTTAACTTATATTGCACGAAACTTCTAAAGGACATAGTACGGATGCAAACTACAATTAACGAGATGAACACCACATAAGGTAAACGCAGGTATTAACGACCCCCCTAAGGCAATTTTAAAATCAACCATATTTTTTTAGTAGGTATACTGGTTCCTCTAAAGATTAATAGTTTCATTTTATATGCTAGTGTTATGTATAAAAAATGTATTTACTGAATCAAATACATTTAAATAAAGGATTATCTTGTAAAAAATAATTTACAATGTGACTTAGTCGATTGTTGCAATTACCGACCCATAAAAAACGGCTGTGAAGCTATTAACGATTTTTATGCAGCTATTCCCGATCGTGTTTGAGAGGAGGCCTTTTTCCAGCAATGGAATGTATATAAGCTAGTGATGATGATGATTACCGATCTTAATAAATTATAACAAAATAAAAATGCAAATACTTTTTATTATTTTTTTTGTTTCGTTATTTTTAATAAAACAAATTAGTACTTCTTAGTAATACCTATGAACTAAATAATTATAAACTTTTAAATTAATCAACATAATACTATTAATACACATATATCTATATTTTAATTTAAGGAATAAATTCAAACTCCAGGATATTTCCTTATGCTATTGAGATCACAATAATTTTTTGAAAATTATAATATTAATCATCACAGTCACTGCTTTACCTCTTTTTAGAAATAAATTGCAACTAGTTAGTTACATTATATGATTTGGTACAACTGGTGCTTACAAACGAAACATTAAAGTCATTTAAAAAATACATTCATCATACTTTTCGCCGCTTTTGTGGTTCCATACTTCTGGAAAAAAATATAATTGTATTTTTTATGTTGCTTTAGCCAAGAAGTAGCATTTATTAATAGGTAGGTACCTATTATGTCATAAAAGTAGGTGACAAACTAAATAATCTATATACGATCGGTAATAGCTTCTCATAGTTGCTATTGCCGACCCTCATGGGTCGGTAATAAAGTATGTAAGTATAAACATAAGTTGTATTACCGACTCATAAAAAAATGGTTATTTTAATTCAATTGACCTTCGGACTATAAAATAGATTATAATTGAATAATGTCACAAAAAATATGAACAAATACACACTGTTTTAAACACAAAAACAATGATTTATAACTGTAACTATTCAATATCGATCCTCGAAAAATATCATAACTTTGGTTAAATTGACAACGCTACAAGGTAAAAACTAGACAAAAAAGTTTAGTCGCTAATGGATTTTTATAAAGACTGATAGCTTAGATTTAAACTGGTCCATAAAAATACTTGTGTTAGTGTGATTTAGTAACATAAAAGAAAAATAAAACGAAATGTTACGTTGCTGCCATTGCCGACTTAAGGGTCGTTGATAGCTGCCATGACTAAAACTGATGAACCTAACACCATCCCATTTTAATTTAAAGTTTTATCGTTTGTAATTACTTTTTATTAATAAAATGTCGTAAGAAATCAAGAGTTGACACTTGAATGAATACATTTAGTAATACAGGGTGAAATTGAAAACATGCGACAAACCGAAATGGGAGATTGTACTCATCATTATGAACAACTTTTACTAAGGGACCAAAGATGCAATCGCAAAAAAAAAACAGCTGTTCCCTACATTTTGACGAGTTATGCGAACATAAATGTAGGGAACAGATGTTTTTTTTTTCGGGATTTCATCATTGGTCCCTTAGTAAAAGTTGTTCATAATGATGAGTACAATCTCCCATTTCGGTTTGTCGCATGTTTTCAATTTCAACCTGTATAAGATAAGGTATAGATGTCATTTGTTTGTATAAATGTCTTAATTAGAAAAGTCACGTACTTACTTGAAGGAACAAGGGAACAGTACGACATTTCCTGCGTCCACGCTGCCCCTCAGTATCTGACGTATTTTATCTCTTTTTTGCACAGCTATTCACACTAAAGTAAAAGTATACGATGCTCAAGGAATAAACGCGTGTGTAACTTTGCCTACCTATAGCTACAACAGTTCTGGAAACGTAAAGATTTCTAATTACATTTATAGGTCGGTAATAACTACAGATTTTCGATGGGTCGTTGATAGCTGCGTTTACCTTATACCACTTTAGATGATCTGGGGGCCGATTCTACTAATTTGCAACGTTACACGTTAAACTGTGTTTCCACAACAGTTCGATTTCGATCGCCGTTCGATAGTTACATAAAAAGTCATTCTACTATTTTATAAGCAAAATGGAAACTAAACTTAAAACGAATTGCAACTGAACTGTAGCGGGAACACAGCGGGTAACCCGCGTTACCAACATGCCAAAATAATATGTTTTATTAATACCAAAAAGAAAAAAGTTGAATCTAAAAATGTTACTAAACACGAATATGTGGCACTAAAAGTATTTTCTATAATTAAAAGACATAATGATCATAATTTTATCATTAACTTTGTCCTATAGTAAACGTCACGCTCATGTTCGATTTTGTTAGTAGAATAGGTTTTGACATTGTTTCAATCGATCGTTGCCGTAACTAAAACGTAACCGCAGCTGTGTCGCAGCTGGACCGTTGTTCATTTTAGTAGAATGCGAAAACGCTTAAAAGTGGTGATTCGGTTGCGGTTCTATTGCGTTTTTTTAACAAATTTGTTAGTAGAATCGGCCCCCTGAACAAGTTAAAAGATGAATTCTTAAATGTGACTCATTACCGCCAACAACGTCCGCATTTAAAGTAAACACAAGACGACGTGCATGATTACTCGACAGTGGCCCTATGGGACTTTCAAACGTGCATAATTCTTCGATGAATGAGGATTGCATCATCAACAATAGTGGAATGGGCAGTGACAGCTATAAGAAAACTCCACCTCGATACAGAAAAATTATGCGGGTAGATGAGAAACAAAAGCAAAAAAGTGAGAATAAATTCAAAGTTGAAGGGAACTCGACAGCAACGGTCAGAACCGGCTGGCAGTGTCAAAATTGCGATGACGCATGAGTGTGACGTAGCGTCGAGCGCTGCGGGTACGTCAGAGCCATCGAATCATCATTCGCGCATACAGTCGCCTGGGCAGGTCGCGGCTTCGCCAGCGCAGGTAGTAATAGCGAGTCAGCTGACCGACACTGTGAACAGTATGACTTTATTGGTGAATCTATAGTGTACGGGTGGCAATGAATAAGACGAGGAATGGCAACAAGTTTCGTATAAGAAACTGACAAAGTACCGTTTTACAGGCAAGTCAGGAATTGCGAAGGATTTAAATTGTAATTTCAAAGCAGCTGAAAAGAAAATTCCGATACTCATTACGAACATTCACGGCGAAACAACGGAAGATGACATAATTACATACATTTACCATAAAACACAGGAAAATGTACGTCTTGAGAAAATTTAAATGAGAACAGACAAGGGTCATAATGCGTACAATTTTTTTGTGTCTGAATCAAAAGTATCGTTATACCTAGATGAAAATATATGGCTTGCTGGTGCTATATTTAGACGCTTCATGAATTTTAACTATCGAAATACGAACAGATTCTCCTCTGTGGACGGCGGTATACAACATAATAATGGATAGATAGGGCTACCGATTTGCTAGCTTCAACTGTAAGAACGTAGATCGTTTTCGGGAATTGTGTCGCAGCTGTGACCTAACTGCACTGCAAGAAACATGGTTACTGCCTGACGAAATAACGTATCTAGGCACGATCGACAGTGGCTTCGGATACACAGGAACGTCGGCGGTGGACACGTCCGCCGGTATTCTGCGCGGTAGGCCGTTTGGCGGTGTCGCTATACTCGCTATACTATGGAGAAGCAGTGTTTTCCAACATGTGTCAGTGTTGCAGTGTCATAAAGCTCGTATTAGCGCATTAAAAGTGACAACAAAAGACCGACCTGTGTGTGTGATGAGTATCTACAAGGTGTAACTTAAATAACGCACAACCTCTTAAGGGGTCATTGTACTCATCATTATCGACCACTTTTACTATGGGACCAAACCTGAAATCGTAAAAAAAAAATCAGCTGTTCCTTACATTTTGACAAGTTATGCGAATACAAGTGTATGGAACAGCTGATTTTTTTTCGCGATTTGAGGTTTGGTCCCATAGTAAAAGTTGTTGATAATGATGAGCACAATAACCCCTTAACAGGTTGTGCGCTATTTAAGTTACATCTTGTATATGCCTACTAATTGTGCGGATAACCTACCGGACTTTACGGACTGTTGAAGCGCGGTAAGTGCTATTATAGAAGAACACAATATAGAAACGGTTTTTATGTTAGGTGATTATAATGCTGACCTACACGAGTTATTTTATAGCGAGCTTTTTAGTTTTTGTAGTGAACAATATTGGTCGTGTATTGATGTTGACATTCTCGTTCGGATTCGGGTACATACACATTCTTAGAGACAGAACGTTTTGCCGATTGCGTAACTATAGAATGATCTCACCAGCTGCAAGTATCGTGCGCGTCACTTATTGTTTACGTAAATTATGATACGCTGTGGTCTGATCATTTTTCTGTAATCATAGAGTATGACCTTGAGTTACTTACACCTAAATTATTAAATAAAATGTCACTGAACGATAACACTGTATCGTGGGGCACTAGAAATACAGAACAGATCGCTAAATATACCACAGAGTGTAATAAGCGCTTAAGGTTGTTGATTTTCCTAACGAGTGTATAAATTGTGCTGATTTGTAGGCCTACTGTAATGACCCCGATCACCATCGTATTCTTGATGGGATGTACTCTGACATTTTGTCCGCCCTTCGTGCTGCGTCCTTGTCAGGTCGAGAGGGTCTTATGAGGAACAGGAGTGGGCCGCGCATGGTATAAACACGTCAGCGAGGCTCACCGGAAGGCTAGAATGAAGTTTACGGAGTGGGTAGCGTGTGGTAAACCCAAAGCTGGCCTTATGTACGATGAAATATGTGCCAGCAGAAGAGTTTTTAAATCTCATTTAAAATGGTGTCATCAGATTAAAATGGACAGTCTTGCGGAAAAGCACGCCAAATGTGATTTTCGGGGCTTTTCGAAAAGCACCAATATAGTTAACGCCAAACCTGGACTTCCGGTGAGTGTCGAAGGGGTGAGTGATTGTAAGGGCATTGCTGAAATCTTTAAGAGTCAATTTTCTGTTCAGTCACCGTTTTCCGTTTTGAGGTTTTCAATGGTGAGTTACCTGAAGGGATAGTGGGGGTGAGGTTTAGTAGCAAGGATGTTGCCATACCATCAAGAGTATGACAAAAGGCAAGAGTCCAGGTCATGATTCTCTATCCATTGAACACCTGGTTCACGCTGGCTCACATATAAACAGAGTATTAGCGATGTTCTACTCGCTGTGCGTGAGCCATTCTTATCTTCCGCCGGATCTCATGAAAACAGTAGTTGTGCCTATAGTTAAACTTAAAGATAAAACCGGTGACTTGGCTGATAAAAGCAACTATGGGCCCATTTCTCTAGCTACAGTTACAGCGAAGGTGTTTGACGGTATGCTTAATACACAGTTAAGTAAATATATATCTATACACGATAACCAGTTTGGATTTAGACCCCGATTATCAACGGAAAGTGCCATAATGTGTCTTAAGCATACTGTCAAATACTATAATGACTGTAAAACCCTGGTACACGCGTGTTTTCTCTACTTTTCCAGGGCCTTTGATTTGGTGGCGTATGATCTCTTGTGGGATAAACTTGAGAGTATAAACCTACCACCAGAACTTGTTACCATCTTCAAGTATTGGTACACCCACCAAGTCAACAGCGTCAGATGGTTGTGGGTAGTGTCGGAGCCTTATCGGTTACAATGCGGTGTAAGGCAGGGCGGACTGACCTCACCCTCGTTATTCAACCTTTACATGGACGCGCTGATCGTTGCGCTGAGCAGTCAGCACATCGGCTGTCATATAGATGACGTGTGTATCAACAATTTAAGCTATGCTGACGATATGGTGCTGCTGAGCGCATCGATTTGTGGCCTAAGGAGGTTGATGACGACATGTGAGGATTACGCGGCTAAACATGGATTTGTTTATAATATTATGAAGAGTCAATACATGGTAAATACCTACGGCATATAGTCACGCCTGACCTCAGGGATCATGCTGACTTGGAACGGGAACGGAGAGCTTCATCTAATATGCTGGCCCGCAGGTTCGCGCGTTGCTCGGATGGCGTAAAAATTACTCTTTTCCGCGCATATTGCACGTCCATGTACACCTGCAGCCTGTGGCCCAATTACACGCAGAAAAGCTACAGCACCCTCCGCATTCAATTTAACAACGCTTTCAGAGCAGTTTTGGGTCTGCCTCGCTACTGTAGCGCCTCAGGTATGTTCGCATGGCCGCGCATGGACTGTTTTCATGCGACCATGCGGAAGCGCTGCGCGTCTCTTGTGCGCAAAGTGCGGGCCAGCTCCAATGCGTTCTGAGTATGATAGCAAGTAGGTTGGACTGTCTTTATATGCGACACTGCTGTAACAGACAAGTTACATACAGTGTCGCTCGTATGAGACTACTGTAATGAATATGTGTTGATTATGGTAGAATATGTATTTTAATTTGATTTATCTAATTTGTGTGTTGATGTTGTATTTAATTTTTGTGTGTTTTTGTATATATTATTGAATAATGTAATTTAAAGATGCTTTCAATTATGGGTTATGTGGTACCTGAAATAAATGGGTTTTTTTACCGACTCAAAAAGGAGGAGGTTCTCAATTCGTCGGAACCTTTTTTTTTATGTCTGTTTCCCGATTACTCGAAGATGGCTGGACCGATTTGGATTTTTTTTTGTTTGAAAGGGTATACCTCCCAGGTGGTCCCATGATCTTCAAGTCAGGATCTGATGATGGGATCCTGAAGAAATAGAGAGAACTCTTCAAATTTTATAGGCACACGAAGCGATTTAGGTATTTTTTGAAAGAGTACTTTCTCGGAGTGGTCTCATTTCAATTTGGTGAAGATCTGATGAAGAATTTTGGAGATAGGCAACGGAACTCCTCAATAAATGATAGCAAGTGGACTGGGATTGCTGAAATCTCATGTCTGTCTATTGCTTACACTAGTTCATAACATAACATCACGCCGGTATGCTGTGAAGAGGTAAGCACATGTGAACCACTAAAAAGTGAAAAATAAAAACTTTTTCCAAAAAAAAAACAACCGACTTCCAAAAAAACACTACAAAGTGAAAAATAACTTTAATTTCTGAAGGCGGTAACAAAAAATTTAAATACAGCTCCAAAGACACCGACTTCCGAAATAAAAAGTTATTTTTCACTTTGTAGTGTTTTTTTTGCAAGTCGGTTGTAATATAGTCTTGAGTTGATAGCCACTTAATAACTTTTATTTTACAAGTGCGCTTTGGACAACCTACTATGTCCAGAATTTTATTTAGTTTTTCATAAATGAATGGACCCATGTATCTAGGAGATTTTTAAGCGAATTTAGTGCGAGTAGCGGGTGTTTGCCATTTTTTCTGTCTGCATGACCTGGTAGATTTGGTTTGAGTGTGGGGCGCTTGTCGGTGGAAGCGTAATAAGACAGACAGAATTAATGTCTTATCGGTCTTATCCTAAGAACGTTACATTCTTGGTACAGCCTGTCAGTGGGATAACGTAAGGTTTTGCTGCAGCCATTTCATCACCATCGCTAGGCCTCTCTGAGTAGCATCAACGACCCCAGCCCAGTTATTGTTATGGAATGCAATAGCCGTGTCATGCGCGAACGTGAATTTTTTTGCATTCTCTATTTGAAGGTTGCAGAGATCATTGATATAGGCCAAGAAGAGAGTTGGCCCGAGCACGCTTCCCTGAGGAACGCCAAAGGAGATATCAGAATACTCGCTTATTGTTTCACCTTTAGATTTTTTCCTTTGCTGACGGTTTGATAGGTACATAGCAGTGAAACCAGTACAGAGCCAGACCTCGAATTCCCACTAGCGTTAGCTTCAACAAGAGTTTCCGCCGAAACACAGTGTCGAATGCCTTAGCCATATAATAGGTGCTAGCACTCCTAGCTACCGGTACGGCTAGCAGTTTGTACTTTATAATAGATTCTAGCACTCCTAGCTACCGGTACGGTTAGGAGTTTGTACTTTATAACAGGTCCTAGTAGCACTCCTAGGTACTAGTACGGTTAGGAGTTTGTACTTTATAACAGGTCCTAGTAGCACTCCTAGGTACTGGTACGGCTCACAGTGATTAGTAAAAAGTTGGGTTCCAAAGTAAAACAAGAACACATTATCATGCCATAGTACATTTATTTGAACAGTTCCGGGAGCATTGCGGCGCACGATGGCTACTGACACTAATCACTCTCATTAGCAAAAGATCATAATTATAGTATTAGTCTTGAGGACAACTTTTTGGTTCGTAGATTAGGTGCTATGCAAATAAAATTACATTTAATTTGAGTAAACATTTACCGTAGGTAACTACTTATTACCTGAACAGTTTTTAATTTTAATAAATAATTAAAATAATAATCATTAACAAACTGTAAAGACAATTAACATTAGAAAATTGATATAACAGAATTAAATTAACAGAATAAGGACGTTGCGTCTGTTCAGTTGAGAGTAGGCATTAATATTCGCTCAAAAGAGCGGCAACGCTTCTCAACGCGTGCTGTCTGCGTCCATAGCGACTACAACCCATTAGATGATGTCACGCCTGTGGGTATGTGAGCTCTGGTCGATTATTCGATCTCTAAACTTTGACAGTAGGTAAGAAAAAATTGAAAGAAAGAAAAGTATTTTTCACTTCTCATGCTCTAAAAGTACGCCAATATAGCCCTACGAAGCGGGACTAAAGTGACCACTTTAGTCTTTAGGGAGTGAAAAGTAATACGTTTTTAATTTCCTTCATGTGACATAGACAAACTCAAACAGCCAGTAAATATACTATTATCTGTGGAGTGTGGACCATCTTCATTGCGAAAATGTTGAGAGTTTTAGTTCCGTGGTTTTTGCCAAGGTGGTGCCATGTGTTATAGATTGTTAATCTGTGACTGGTTTAGAAGAAAAACCTGACCGCGAAAACTTCTGAATTTTGTCGAGGGTAATTTGTTCGGTTTTAAATAAAATTTTAAAAATTAAGAATGTCCAGTGACAGTTGTGGTATATATTATAAGTTCCTTGGTAAAGAATTTGACGTCGAGCAAAGAGTAAAAGACCTATTAGATATTGTGATTTTTATTTTATTAAGTACTATTTATTAAATGTTTTTGTATTAAATTGACTATTTTTATTGCACTCATAGTGAAAAGTACAGTTTGCACCTCGAGATTAAACGCCAACTTAATATACCCTCGGTTTCATTGACTCTCTCGCACGCTCGGGAGTCAAACTACCTCTGGTATATTATGGCTTCGTTTTGTCCCTCGATATAAAATATACTATATCGTTACTCGCACAGGGACATACTAAACTAAACACACAATCGTACAAAAATTATAAAAATCTTTTTTGGAAGAAAAAAAATAAAAATAAAACAGTTCTACCTCAGCATGATGCTGCGACATTTAAAAAGTGTCGCAGCGCTGGTATTCTAAATTTCTGACGCTAGGGCCCATAAATAAATCAGTAATAAAGATAGATATAATGTATTTTCTTTCGAATAAAACAAAATACCGTCAGCGCCAAACGTGACCTGAGGCACACTGTGGCATCCCTGTGACAAGCAAAATGGTCGCAGGCGCCGACATTCAGAGAAAATAAATAATACATAAAACATTACGGCTGTTTATGGAGCAGTACAGTAGTGTAGTGAATCTATACTAATATTATAATCTTGACATAAATATAATATAACATTTTAAAGCTGAAGAGTTTGTCTTTGTTTAGTTGAACGCGCTAATCTCAGGAACTACCTGGTTTGAATTGATAAGGTATTTTTGTGTTGGATAGTTCATTAATACCTATAGTTAATTAAACCAATAGGAGCGAAGCATCAAAGGAAAATGTTGCAAAAACGGTTTTTTTTTCCTTTTTGAGAGCTTCCCCCAGCCTCACCCCACATTCCAAACTATAGGTACGGGTCCGACAATGTGCCCGCCCACCTGACATGGTTCACCTGGTTACCATACCAGTACTTAAAGATGGTAATAAGTTCGTTCGGTATATGGGCTGCTTTCATTTTATACCACAGGATATCATAACAGACCAGTTCGAAGGCCTTGGAAAGGTCGAGGAAGCAGGCGTACACAGATGTTTCCCTCTCAGTATAATATCTGACAGCACTCTTCAGACACAATATCGTAGATTAAGGGCGTGATAGCTTACATATGCAATGCAATGTTCACAGCTGTTACTACCCGAGTTACAACTCGAGGCCACAGATGATAACCTTTGACCATCGACGTAAAATAAATAAACGAATATGCATGTTTGAATGTTTATTTCACGCTAAGACGGCTGAACAGATTTGGATGAAATTTAGCACATATGTAGACCATGACGTGGATATTAGAGTATTTTATGTCCTACATAAAATACTTTTTATCCCGATATTACCACTTGATCAAGACTGGAAACACTGTTATACCCACTTTACCACGCGGCGCTTTTTTATAATACCTATTTTTTTTGGGGAGAGTAGGCCCTTTGAGGGTAAATTTGAAAACCCCAAAGCGTGCAAAACCATAGGAGCCAAGAAAAAACATCTAAAGTTTGAAAAAAATATAGAATATTGAGTGATAATGAGGTTTATGAATATTGAGCAATAATGAGGTTTATGATACATTATTCCAGGTCAAGGTCAACAACCCAAAAGTCGAAGGTCAAGTGCTTTTTCCTTACTAAAAAAATTATATGGAGTTAGGCAAAGTCCGGAGCCCCGCTTTGCGGGGCTCCTACTTCTGCGTGGTTTAAAAAAAATAAACACGAAGAAGATAGCGGGGTCATTGTTCGTTCGCTCATTAGACCCCGCCATCCTCTGCTAACCTAATCTGTCTGAGTCAGGGTGCCCAAAGTCCAGAGCTCGCTTCGCTCGCTCTTGCATACGTGTTCTCCTAGTGACATTGTCGTCTTACCACGTCTACATAGATGTATAATATACTTTTGAATAATAATATGTTGGTTCAGTGTACATATAGTGTTTTATGTAGGGAAATCAAAAACAAAAAAAACCATTGCTGGTCTTGTGGTAGGCACAAGCGGTTCATAAGAATCCAACACTGGAAGCCTCGATTCGCAGTATAGCACGCACAAACGGCTTAGAGTCCAGCATTTGAACGACAGTTTTGG
Organism: Antitype chi; assembly: GCA_947359405.1. Taxonomy (NCBI): domain Eukaryota; kingdom Metazoa; phylum Arthropoda; class Insecta; order Lepidoptera; family Noctuidae; genus Antitype; species Antitype chi. Next base: position 69,303 of record OX375826.1, read on the forward strand.
GAGGTTCCTGTTTCGAATAAGGCGGGAGGAAACGCCCGGGTGTTCCCATTGCGTAGATCGCCCTGAGGACACGGTGGAGCATACGGTGGAGGTCTGCTCGACTTGGGCGGAGCACCGCCGCGCGCTGTGTCCTCGTGGAAGCGATCGGAGGTGGCGATCTCTCGCGTCCGGCCCTGGTCCAGGCCATGGTACGGAGAGAGAGTGCATGGTTAGCCGTCACCTCCTTCTGCGAAACAGTAATGCTCGCGAAGAGGGAAGCGGAGCACGTGAGGGAGAGGGAATATATGCGCCCTCATGGCCTAAGTCGCCGCAGGAGACGCCCTGGGCGTCGGGTATCCCAAGCTGATTCCCAGCCACCGTAGGCGCGGGCTTGCGGACGGCGAGTAATGGGTAGATCGCTGTCCCGTAAGGACCGAGCCCGGGTCAACGGCGCGTTGTGTTTCACGCGCGCCTCAAAAAGATGTCAGCACCAACTGGTGGGGTCTGAAACGGCCGATGCCTGCCAGGGGTGCGGGTTGTTCGAAAGAGATACCGTCGCCCCTGGCACACAGGCAACTGAGGCAACACGGTTGGGTTTAGTCAGTAAAAGTCTGACACGTCCTCCTGATTCACCTAGAGCGGGTAAAGTTAATTTATGATTTCCCAACCTCAAAAAAAAAACCCTTCGGGATCGGCAGATGAACCAGCAGAACACGAAGCCGGGGACTTCGGGGACGTCATACTATCAATCAATCGTAATTGCAAACAAGAATACGATAGACGCTGTGTCAGTGTGAACTGTGTACAATGTGTACATTACATACGATGGGATGGATGACAAGTGTCAAACGTTAACATCACTTACATTGGATTACGTTTCGTTATCCACGATCTTTTAAGAGTAGATACAAATAATACAAATAAAACTTTATTAATCTTAATAATTATTTATATTTTTGTTTTTTAATGTAGTACATGGCGGCAGCAGCAGCCATTTAAAAAAGAACAAAGTTTAAAACTTATAGTATTTATACTGAAAACCATTAAAATCCGCTGTCACTTTGTCTAATGTTAAAACGGAACAACCTAGGTGAAGAAATTCGGTCTTATTCCCAAAGTGCTCCATTCTTTTGTTCTAAAAAGATAAGAATCTCATACATTCATTCCCAAGTTACTCCAAGGAATTATTCATATTTAAAAATACTTATTATTTTGTTCCCATTCTGCTCCATAGGTATATCCGGAATTATTCTCAAACTACTCCACCGATTATTCGTTATCAATTCTTAAACTGCTCCATCTACGTAATTACCTACAAAATACATATTTCAGTACAGTCAGTCACAAAAAATCTTAAAAGCAAGATTAAAGTTTAGCATTTTTAACCGTCTTCAAAAAAAGGAGGAGGTTCTCAATTCGATACATTGTTTTTACCCCAAAGATGACATTTCGAATTAGTGTGGGGTAGGTACTATAACCGTTCCGTGTGGTGGCGGACGTAAAGAATAGCACCATCCCATCTCTTCCTGTAGGTGTCGTAGGAGGCGACTAAGGGACTTACTAGAGAATGGGCAGCAGCGTTCTCTACGCATTTTACCGCGATTTATACTGCGATCGCCGACTCGCCTGCCAAGCGTGGTGATTATAACAAGCCCCCCCCCAAATTGGGGGAGGCCTATATCCAGCAGTGGGAATATTCCGGCTGAAATGATGATGATGATACTATAACTAAAAAGTGAAAAATAAAAACTTTTTCCGAAAAAAGAACAACCGACTTCCAATTTCGGAAGTCGGTGACTGGTGGCATGAAAATTAAAAAATGCATATCCAAATTCATCGACTTCCAAAATTAGAGTTATTTTTCACTTTGTAGTGTTTATTTGGTAGTCGGTTGTTTTTTTTTTGGAAAAGTTTTTTGTTATAACGCCAATGCATATTTAAAATTGAATACAGCTTAGAGATACGTCTATTGAGCTGTCGGTACTTTAGCGCATCGTCTAAAGACTGCAGGATCATTTCACGCCTGTCCTCCATTAGCTGCAGAGTATGATCTGAGAGTTTATTTTTGCCATTAGTACGATGGTTCTTGAAGACCTTAGACCCGACCGTATGGATAGTTTCCACGAACCCATCGTTATAATAGTCCACGGAGTTCCCTAGGCACCCGAAACGATTCTGGAGTTCGAGCTGAAAGCCCTCGGGATTTTGGATTTGGATCGGTGCTGGACGGAGCGGTGACTTTATCAGCCGAGGTATTTCCAGTTTGATATTGAGATTCAATGTGCCTCTTATCATGCGGTGATCGCTTCCGGTTTTCACCGCGTTGATCACAGAGACATCATGGAATATTTGCTTCTTCGTCGACATAGCGAAGTCAATCTCGTTTTTAGTTGAACCATCAGGGCTCTGCCAGGTCTATTTTATGTGCTCACGTTTTCGGAAGAAGGAGTTCATCATAAAGAGGCCTTCCTTTTCCATAAAACTGGCCAGTAAGTGACCCCGGTGGTTCCGACGTCCAACTCTAAATTGCCCCACTCTCAGCTCATCATCGTCCTGTTTTCCCAGTTTCGTGTTGAAGTCCCCCATGACAACAGTGAAATGAGTTTAAAAACCATGCATGGCTTTGAATATATCCTCATACATGGTGTCCACCTCATCGTCGAGGTATGACGAGGCCGGGGCGTAGAACTGTATAACCTGCAGCGAATATATACACCACCCTAGTCGATACACTCTCGATCTTCACCAGGTTGCTCACAAGGGACTTATAGGCAATAAACTCGACACCACCTTGCGACTGCTAGTCGCCCTCCCGGAAATAGAGCAGGTTACCGGATTCGAGGATTATCGAGTCCTCCCCCTCTCTTCGGACTTCAGATACCTAACCCTACTATACCCCACCGTAACCTGCTCAATTCTTCCTCAAGTTTGGTAATCTTCTCGTCGGTCCGGAATGTATGCGTGTTGTAAGTTAACAGGTGCAGTTTTCGTTTGTTGTGGTAGCCAAATCTCTTCTGGAGATTCTTAGCACCCTTTGCCTCACCGTAACCTTGGCCGCTACCGTAGCTAAGGGTAAACGGGCCGTCGGGTACTAGGGGCCGTTTTGCAGGGCTGCTGGTCATTTTTGGGGTGGTTTTGCCATAATCGCCACGCTTGGCAGGTGGGTTAGCGATCGCAGTATGGTGGTAAAATGCATAGAGAACGCTATTGCCCATTCTCTGGTAAGTCCCTTAGTCGCCTTTTACGACACCCTCGGGAGGAAATGGGATGGTGCAATTTTTTTAACTTCCGGCACTACACGGAACTATATAATGTCTTTTATTAAAAAAAAAATGATTTAGACTTAAAAATATATTTGCAAAGCTTTTGAGCCTAACTGTACGTCAGCTACTCTTTTGTAGTAATACGGTACATATTTAAATGAACTTTTTGATTAAAATGCGGTGGAGTACTTTGAGAACATTTTAATATTATCATGGAGCAATATGAAACCTTATTAAAAATATTACCTATATTTTTTATGGATCACTTTGGGAACTCTTTTTGGAGCACTTTGAGAATAAGCCGAAATTCGTGCACTATCTGTGGTAAAATGTCGATTTTAGTATGTAAATGAGTTGAATTTCTGAAACTTTCAAAATTTATTTCTCAAAAACTAGGCATTTGCATAGTGAAATTTTGCAAAAGTGTTTTACTTACAGACATGTATACGCTATAAAATCGTGAAGATCCGCACGAGCGGGTGGTAAAGCACAGTGGAGCCCAATTTTGTATTGCAGCTATCACTTAGACAGGTAGACTTTGTGCGCTTAGGATGTGCAAATGATATTCTACCTGAGAGTGGTAAATCAAATTGCGACTGCTTTGTTTTAATCCCTCGTTATTTCCATGAACCGTGCACGAATCCAAACTCCGGACTACTACTGATAGCAGCCCGGAGTTTGGATTCAAGCAATTTGGTCTTTTGTTCGTGGAATTTCTTAGGAATTAATATAATAACACTAGTGGCCCATCGAGGGTCAGTCGCTGTTGGTACTCTGCGAGTGCCATCACTTAGCTCATGTCTGTGGATCATTTTAAGAGACCACATGTGTGGTTGAGCGTTTTCGTTCTTTGAGTATAAAATTACATCTGACAATGTGTTCCCAAGAGACATGTTCGCAGCACAGCCTCGTGAGGCGCTCGTGTGCAGGCTCGCCGGCCTCGCACAGACACACACACATACAGTCCGGCTTCAACATCACATACACATCATTGCACATAACTATAACAATAAATAGCACCTGTCTGACAATTTAGTACGTTCACTGTACACTGTGTGTACAGTTCAACATTATCACAACATGGACATGTAGCTCGCGTACTCGCTACGCTTTGTACTGTAGCCGCAGCTCATTTGGATCGGATAATCTTTGGTCATTGAACTATATTATCTGTAGAACAGTGCAGCCGTTAAACGACCAATAAATAACAATATTTACAATAACTACTTAGTTAAGTAACACTTCAAATCTTAAAGCGATTCCGTGTTTATGTTTACACAACAGAGTGGTAATTGCGTAACACACTAACAATAGGAATGGCTTTCATTTTGATAGTTCAACAACATTCATTGCGTTATTTAGTTGCTGAGCACACAAGTTTTTCGAACATATGAAGCAATGAAGTAGCAATATCCTTCAAAATTATTCAGATTATGACTGATAGTGTGTTAAGCAAATTGGGATGCAATGCAGAACACAAAACAACACATTTGAACAAACTCGGCGGAGGTCGCACCGGCGACTCACGAGTAGATCGTCATCAGGATCATCTAGAACAGAACATCGCTGTCAGTGTCATAAGGGCAGATTCACAGATCGCGCCTTGACTTCATGAAGTAAAGTGAGCGTTTCATTCGAATATATGTACACATTAACACTATATTATAAATTTCACATTCATATGCGACGCTTACTTTCCTTGGTCAAGTAAAGGCAAAGTGCGGTCTGTGAACCTTTCCGACAGCGTCAGTGAGCCGGTACTCACACGCCACTCACGACACATACACGCCACTCACAACACACACACCATACACACACCACTTACGACATACACACGCCACTCACGATACACACTCGCCACTCACGACACATACACGCCACTAACAACACACACACACCATACACACACCACTTATGACACACACAGGCTACTCACGACACACACTCGCCACTCACAACATACACACGCCACTCACGACACATAAACGCCACTCACAACACACACACACACACACACCATACACACACCACTTACGACACACACTCGCTACTCACGACATAAACACGCCACTCACGACACACACGCCAATCATGACATACTCGCCACTCACGACACTCTCGCCACTCACGACACACACGCCACGCACGCACCTCTTCTAGGGAAAGCGGGTTGGACTTCATCTTCGTGTCGAGGCTGCGGTACCGCTCTGCAACAGAAACACGCCGCGTTAACCTTGGAAAGTGTCTCAACGCACTAGACAGACCTTCAAACCGATCCATTCAAACCTAGTAACGCAAAATAAATAAATTAGGTTGGAGTGGAACCACTTTGATTCTGTACGCGTAGGTATGGTTACAGACTTTTGGCAAACTTTCACGGGTCTGAACTCGTTTAATGAATGTATTTTTTTTTGTGTTTGTGTTTTAGGGGGATGCGCTAAGGTGGTTCGCAAAATTCAAACTTAAGTATGTTTTTACCCGACTGCACCAGAAGGAGGGTTATGTTTGTCGAGTTTATGTATATTTCTTTGGCACGCTCTGTAGCCTAAACGGCTTGATCGATTTCAGCTTGAGAGGTGCCGTTAGATTCGTCTTAATTGTGACAGTGACACTGGGTATATCAAAATTGAAAACAAAACAAAATGGCGTCAAATTGTCTTAAAAATTTTGTTTTTTTTCTCAAAACCCATACTTACGTCAAAAATAATAAATTATACTAACAAAAAACTGTGTAATAAAACAAATATTTACAATGCAGTCGGGTGTTTAGACTTTTTTGCAATTTGCAGGTCAGTGTCAAGTTGTAGGTATGTTGATTAAAATATATCGTCTCCTTCTATGCGTATCGATGGCAAAAAAAAAACAAACATCCGTGGCCCAAAACTCAGCTGCGCCAACTCTGCTTACTGCCCTGTTACTTGTATATTTGACGATCTAATGACTGAAGCAGTCATTCATTACGCATTAGATAGTCAAATACAGAAGTATATTTGACGATCTAATGACTGAAGCAGTCATTCATTACGCATTAGATAGTCAAATACAGAAGTAACTGGGCATGCCGCGCAGGATGGTAGGTGAGCCATCGTTGGCGGGGAGGTGCCGCATGCGCAGTTGAGATCTGAGCCGTCCGTGAACCCCTATCTGTGGACATTGTCTTTGCTCTGGTCGACTTGGGTTCGAAGTCTATTTAGAGATTTCCAAGTCGGCCACGGTAACGCATGCCCAGGCGGAATGCTCTCAGATGGTTTAATAAAAAGTCAGGGAATTTGTACAGCTCTCGTCACAGGTTACATCTCGCTGTGTAGGCGTTACTATTGGCTGGACCTAGAGAACCTAGTATTATAAATTTAGAGAGATGGATCGATTCGATGAGAGACGATCGAGATCTCGCAGGCCCTTCACACTGCGCCACGCACCGTGCGCTAGATGCAGGCGCGCCAGTGCCATGACGTAGGCCTCCTCCGTCAGCTCGGCACCGCGCGCGTAGCGCAGCACCAGGCACTCCAGCACCTTGTTGCTGGCCGTCACGCCTGCCGCCCACAGCAGCGCGCGCAGGCGGTACGACGAGCACGCCGCCGCGCCGCAGCGCCGCGCGCCCAGCCGCAGGAAGGCCGCGCGCCAGTACGCCAGCTGCGCCACCAGCGCCGGCACGTCGCTCGCGCGCATGGCGCCGCTCAGCGCCGCGTCGCGCAGGGGCACCAGCGCGCGACACAGCTCCAGCGACGGGCGCGTGCACAGGCACGCGCGCCACACGCGCCGCAGCGCCGCGCGCAGCCCCGCCGCGTCCAGCTCGCCGGGCCCGCCCAGCCGCGCCGCGGCCGCCCGCACCGGCGCCGGGATAGCCGCCGCGTCGTCGCGGAACTCGACCGCCACGTCACGTACGATCAGGTTGTCGTCGTTCACCTCCCTGCGGGCACATGGTCAGTGAGCGCGCGCCGGCGGGCCCCTGCCACAGCCGGCGCGGCACGCACCACACGTCGGTGAGCTCGTCGGTGAGGATGCGCAGCAAGAAGGCGGCGTCGGTGTGTGGGCGGCGCGTGTGCGGCACCACGAGGTAGCGGCCTGGCGGCAGCGTGAAGAACGTGACCACCTCGCGCGCGCGCGACTCGTGCGTCACGTCTAGCAGCCGCAGGCCCCGCAGCGCCGCGTGGTCGCTGGGCCGGCGCGGGCCCCCGGGGCCCAGCTCGTACACGGCGAACCCGATGGCGCGCAGCTTACGCGTGGCGGCGCCCACGTCGTACTGCTGCGTCACTGACACTACCACGTGGCACTTGCGCGCGCCCGCGGCCTCCGAGTGCGGGATCTGCACGTGGAACTGCGGGTTGGTGCCTGTGGTGTCGTGGCAGGAAGGGGGCCCGCCCGCGTTGTACCCAGCGCGCCAGCGACGCCGCGCCAGCACGGCGCGCCAGGGCCGCTTGGCGTGCAGGCCGCGCTCCATCAGCCAGTCGTCGGGCCCCACGTGCAGTAGCTCCAGCTGGCTGAAGCAGCGCGCGAAGTCTTCGAATGACATCCTGCCACACAACACACCTCACCTTGGATGCAATACGCGATGGAATTATGACTTAAGCCTTTGTCAATATATTTGTGGATGTTCAAACTTGTGACCTATTAGGAACAGTTCGCTCCAGTTTTCACGTTATCAGTATAATTGCGCAGGCCGGATAACCAACCCTTATGGGTATTTTTAATAAGTTCCGTAAGTGAGCAGAAAGAAGGAAGCTATCATTGGATTGCGTGGATACCACCAGCCCCGAACTCTACGATTTCTAATTTACCGCTAAAATAAATATCCAAAAACATGCAAAAGTGTCCCAGAACTCCGATCAGATATCAGCAGAGCGTAGGTAGGTGAAGATCTAAGATAGTTTAAATCAGGATTTTAATCAGTGGTTATAAAGACGGATCAAAAAAAGACATTGTAGCACTCAGGAGTTAACAGTTTGTAACAAAATCCCTGTCCGATCCAGTAAAGGCGTATTCCTGGTTCAACATACAACGTACTAGAAAAAATTGTTTAAAAAATTTAACTCATAAAACCCAAAAGCTATTGATTTTTTTTATTTTTATAATCCATGCGAAAAACACTGAATATGGCAAATTTTCATAAGTTGACAACACTCCACCCGGCGGCAAAAACTTTTTATTTTTACCTACATATTTTTATTTCAAAGAACACCGCCCTACACTACCGCATCGTAGGTACCTACTCTTTAAACTAGTCGCCGACTCTTTGATCTCGCCGACCGGCTACCTACCGGCCGGCGCGCTCCGCTACTTGATTTCTTGCCCTTGCCATGCCAGTCTGTCGTGGAGAACTGGAGATAGCTTTCGATCGGACGTTCGTACGTATTACGTGCCGCTATCGTTTCGCTAATGTCGTATTCCAGTCAGGAAAATTTTAATATGTTGATGTGCTTAGGCAAGACCGACTGTAATTATGCAGCTGCGCGTAGAACGTATGAGGTGCGCTTCCCAAATAGGCCACGTGTGCCTGCCTAACCGTGTGTAAACCACAGGCAGTTTTCAAGGGCATGAGTCTCATACCGCGCTAGAAGACCACAAGAGTGCAACGTGGAAATCAAGGAACAAGTGGGGGATATGTTTGCCGCGGACCCCACATGTGTGAAATGTAGAAATGTGCAGCACGATCGCCGAAGTATGCAACAACAACAATAAGGGAATGTTTTAATGAACTGATACCTACAGTCGGAAAGTACATTACCAAAAGTACATCACATTAAAAAAAACCCTTAACAGGGCTACGTTTAATCTAATTAATTGTTTCTTGATAAACAGATTTAGGTCTGAAATCCGGATCACTATGCCTACGAACAATATCAACTGATACCTACGGGTATGACGTAGTCATAGGTTTCTTTCGTTATACGTTTGTTTGGCGGCACGCGACAAAGGCACGCTAAAAACCATCTCGCTCAGGCGGCTTCTTTCACTCTACGTAGTGAACTCGTGAACTTTGTCAAGCGATCAGTGTTGCCTTTAATCAGTTTTTATTTTAATTTAATTATTTTCACTGGGGAAAAATAAATATCTCAAATCCATTAAATGGTTACGTAAATGCGTACGCAGAACGATGACGAATAATACTCTAAAGGATTGGACAGGGTTTTTGTTACATGCTGTATATAACTCCACGGTTTCTTATGCACCGCTAAAAGATATAGGTATCCAAAAACATGCCAAAGTATCCCAGAACTCAAACTCAGGCATCAGCAGAGCATGGATGAAGATCTAAGATAGTTTAACGTGCAGTCTGGCTACGTGTGGCTGGCAACAGGATATTGTGTAACTAATCGACCGTAAGTATGCTTGTGCACCGACCAGAAGTCCCCGGGGCGGTCGGCGCGCGGCGCCAGCACCTCGCGGTCCGGCGGCGCCAGCGCAGCCCACTCTGCGCTGGCGGGCGCCCACGCACCGCGCCACGCGCCGCGCCCGCCCGGTGCGTGCAGGCGCACCAACGCGCCGCCCGCGCCGCCAGCACCGCGCACGCGCGCCAGCCCCGACACCGCGTAGGGCTGCGCGCGCAGCAGGCCGCCGGGCGCGCCGCCGGGCGCCGTGGCCACCAGCAGCGTGGAGCGCGGCACGCCCGAGTTGAGCACCTGGAAGGTGAGCGCGCGCGGCTGCACACGCAGTGAGAAGCTCTGCACGATGCCGCCCGACAGCTCCTGCAGCGCGCGCGCCACGCTGCCGCCGCGCAGCGCCGCGTACGAGCCGTGCAGCCTGTGGACAGAGTGCGCTGCACTGGCTGGCGCGCAGCGGTCGGGGGGCCGCGCCGCCGCGCCGTTACTCACTTGGCGTAGGCCTTCTCCAGCAGCGGCAGCGTGAAGTCGCCCCGGGCAGCGTGCGAGCCCAGTAGGCGCGAACCGCGGGCCGGCAACCGGTCGTCCACCACCACCTCGCGCCACTCGCCGAACACCCAGAAACGGAACCTGCGCCCAGGACGTGCATGTTATTATGACAGCTGCGGAACCAACAGCCGGCGAGTCTCGACGAGCCCTGCCACCAAACTACACGGTATAGGTACTTTTTGCATAATTCGTCTGCCGTGACGTTGCAGTCACATTGTGGGTCTATCAAGCAACCTGCCATGGAACAGTCTCTTGACGATTGTTCCATAAATAGCCTTGCAAATTTGTATACACAAATCGTCAGTTAATTAAGAAAGTAAACACGTACGTTGTCGACCCATAGCTAAGAAATAAAAAATAAAATACGTACCGCCACACGAGTGTAAATTACTTATTCAAAAATCTAGCTACCTATCAAAAATATAGGAAAATAGGCAAACGGGCCCGACGCGACTATCGTAGAACAATTTCTATGAAAAACGCGTCTGTTTGCAGAAACCTTGTAGCACAAGACCATTTCATAGTTAGTAGGTGAGAGAGTGCATTTCGTCGAGACGTGTAGTGTGACGGGACGCGCACCGCACATCCGCAGAGGGGCGCAGTTCTCGTCCATCCACAGCGACTCTCATGCACATTACCAAGTGCACTGCGGCTAGGCGGCTGCGAAGGCGCGGCCCTGCCCGAGATCCCCGCGAACCTAGTCGTTCACTGTCCCAACATTTCCGATCACGATTGACGGTTTGTACGGCAACCTTTACCGCAATTACAAATATTAGGAAATCGCTATAAAACTAGCTTGGTGTCTACTCGTTACTCGAGGTAGGTTTAGGTAGGACAAAGACAGGCAAGAAACTCTCAAACTTACTCCCTTTATTCTATAGCATTTTTATTTCTAATAAACAGTATCCGCTTCTATAACAAGTTGCCAAAGTCGGTTACAGAACTTAGCGATGGAAAGTTTAAAACTCACATCAAACGTGTCCTTATTAAAAAAGCATATTATAAGATAAAAGACTACGTTGAAGACAGGGAAGTTTGGCATTAATTCCTTCTGCACATGTGGCTTCCCTGGTACCTCATTAACAGCAAAACTGTGTGAAAGTCTATTAACTGCTCCCAAATTGCAATGTTAATTTTTATTCTTTTTATTTTTTACAATGTCTGACATATTCTCGTCATTATATGACATTACACATAAATTTTACTCCTATTTATTATTAGTGATTGTCATCGAAATCATGTCACTTGGTTCAAATAGATTCATTTTATATAGGTAGATCCTTTTACATACTGTGAATGAGAGAACGTTGTAGGCCTTAGAGACTAGATTTGTAGACGTTTTTCTATTCTGTATTTTAATTCCTCTAAGTACCTGGTACTTATTGACTGGCCTGCACTGTCCTCCCATACCTATTATCACTGTAATTTGAAAACATTGTAAAAGCCAATTATTTTTAAAAGAGTAACCGTGGAGTTTCTTGCCGGCTCTTCTCCATAGGAAACGACAAATTGGAACCGTGCACCTAGCTTCTGACGTTTCATAAGTGCCCATGCAGGCTTATGTGAAATAAAATATTTTGATTTGATTTGATTTGATTATCATTTGTTGTAGGGTTATATTAGGTTTTATGTACTGTTTATTATAATTATTTTGCTTTGTTATTTGTTTTGTTTTGTTTTGTATTTGTAAGAATCCTGGCTTGATTTTCGTGAGTTGTTTTTGGGCGACCACTGAAAATCAGCGCTGTGCTGTGGGTCCCATAGCACAGCGTCATGCTGAGTGGAAGCCTTCTTGTCACTGTCACGGCAGCCAGCAGCTGCCGACTATATATGTTCTATGTGCCTATGTATAAAAATATATGTGTTGTTATCATGTTCTTTTTATGTTATGTCATCTTTTTATATGCACGTGTTTCTGTGACAAATAAATCCATTTTTCTTTCTTTGTTTCATAAAGCACTTGTTATTTCCACAATGTTCATTGTGGTCGGTGGAACTTTGCTCCCGACAAACTCAAACTCAAAGCATTTATTTCAAATAAACCATACAGGCACAAAAGTGCCTGTATGGTGGTGTGGTAATTCAAAAGAATTGTCAAAAAGTCGACCAGTTGGAAAGTTGAAGCTAGTTGCCCATTCCAAAACGTAGATCTCTATGGAGAAGAACGGGCAAGAAACTCCATGGACACTCTTTTTAATCATGTTAAGTATTACATAAACTTGGGAACATTATTCTTGTTGCTTCATATTATGTGAGAACAATGTAAAAAAAAAAAAACGATTCTAAATATTAGATTTAAAATGAGCCTTAAAATTAGCCATGGAAGTTAGGAGATGACCAGTCTCAAACGACGGCGCCCGTTCACGAACTTGACGCGTGGATCAGCACCATCCAGCTCAACCACTTTGTAGGGAACCGAATGATCCAACACACGCGCCACCATCAGCAAGACATATAAGTGAGCATGACATACTCTCAACTGCCACGCTTTTTCAAGTCAACGTACATCAAAACAACATTATTATACGGATGCATGGTACTCACATTTACAAAGTTTAAACAAAATGCTTCTAAATTATACAAAATTATAGTTTGCAATGTATTTGAGAAATTAATAAAATTTGATTTCCAAAAAGAAAGAAAAATATTTAATATCTTTTGAAATTTTAATAAATAATACTTGATTCAGTTAAATTAAAAACTCATTCGTAATGTTAGAAAATAAAAATAATAGGAACAGAAATGTTCATAATGTCAGAAAACTTAAAAAAGGGAAGCATCTCTTCCAAATATGAAAATTTTAAATAGTAAGAAGACACAGATTATAACTCGTTAAACTTGTAAGGAGCACGATGTAGTCGATGTAGGTACGATGTAAAATACTGGGTATTCAGCTGCATTCGGTTAGACTGGAAGCCAACCTCAACATAGTAGGGAGCAGTCTACGTCTCGCCGGCAGCAGTAAGTAGCGATGCTTCAGACAGCGTGTAACTTGTGTCGTGGGAAGTGGTGCACACCTCGCCCGCGGCTGCCCCGCCTCCACGCCCGCCCTCACCAGCAGTACCGACCGAACCGATTGTCAGCCCCGACCATTTACGTGAATCTTATATTCAATTTCTTTGATTTTCGGAAATACAAACACTAATAACTATAGGTACCATTTCATCAGTGATGAGACTGTACATCTCGCGGAAGTGTGGGGGTCGAGGGTTTTTAAATGCTAAAACCCTCCACAACCGCGAGATTTGCATTTTCAGGGAATATTTCCTTCACACTGACGTGGGGATGCATCGAGATGTGGTTACAGTGGACAAAGGTCTCACCCCGCTCTCCTTGGCGAAAGAGAACTGGCGCAAACCTGCAGTACTGGATGCTAACGATCGTAAGGAAGTATGGCAAGGCAAAGAGCATCACGGACGCTTTTTCCGGGTTCTTCATGGGCCTGATGTAGACTTTTTGGCGTCTGTATCCTGGCTGAATTTCGGCGACCTCTTCGGGGAAACCGAAGGTCTTGTCTGTGCGATTATGGATGAAGTTATCATGACGAACAACTATCGGAAATACATTGTCAAGGATGGTAGGGTTGACATCTGTCGGGCATGCCACCGTCCCGGTGAATCAATCCGACATATCGTTTCCAGTTGTTCTCGCCTTGCTAATCACGAATACTCGCACAGACACAATCTAGTAGCTAGAATTATCCACCAACAACTTGCTTTGCAATACAACCTTGTGGAATCTAAAGTGCCCTACTAAAGGTATGTGCCCGACCCAGTTCTCGAGAATGGTCACGCCACATTGTACTGGGATCGATCTATCATCACTGATAGGACTATTGTAGCCAATAAGCCTGATATTGCGGTGATAGATCGACGAGAGCGTCGTGCAATGATTGTTGATATCGCTGTCTCTCATGACGAGAATCTCGTGAAAGCTGAGCATGATAATAAAATCAAGTATCTTGACTTAGCTCACGAGGTTGTCGACATGTGGTACGTGGACTCAGCAATCATTGTACCGATAATCGTTACTGTAAATGGCCTAATAGCGAAGAGCCTCGACCAACACCTCAGGAGGCTCTCATTACGCGGCTGGATCAAGGGCTTGATTCAGAAAGCAGTACTCCTAGACACGGCAAGCGTAGTCAGGAGGTTCCTTTCTCTAGAGCCCTAATCACTAGCATCTTCGACCCTGCTCCTGATGCCGATGGGCCACTATTTTTTATATTTTTAAATGTTTTTGTATTATTATCATTACTAATACTTAATATGTATGAAAATAAATAAACGAAAATAATAGGTACCATGTTATAATTGAAGTCGATATCCGACTCATTTCTGAAAGATCCTGATGATTCCTTTTCTCACGATTTTCACGAGGTGCATCAATAGGATGGAACCTAATTTTGTTACAATTTAGCCCTATGCCTAGCCTAATATGTAATTTAAAATTATAGCCTAAACTATTAAATTGTCTTTACTAACAATGTGTCCAACAGCACTTTTCTCATTGTCTATTGTGTTTGTTTGGCACTTTTGTACTTTACACTATTCACTAACACTAAAGTCACTAACTCAACCAATACAATACATAGGAGAGACACTAAAATGCACTGGATGCTCAGCTAAGTACCATTATACATGCCTTAACATGACATCTGCCTATTATTTAGAAAACAAGCACGAACTAATGAAATGCTGGCGCTGCCCAGACTGTTCTAATATCACTCGTCGCTTGAACGGTTTTGTTCTTTTTAGTCTTCTGATTATATCTGTGTGATCGAGAAGCTAGTTTCACATGCTGATGAAGTCTCTTTTCGTGAGCATCTGCAAATTTCTGAATCACTGTGTTTCGATGAACTCCACTTTTAGGTCCCGATGGAGGTCATCATTTTGCATTTACCAAGGTGCATTTTCAATTTCCCTTAGCACTATGTTCTGGAATCGTTGTATAATTAATATATTGATATGTTTGGTGCAGCCCCACAGCTGAATACCATGAGTCCAAACTGGCATCAGGTCTATATAGCAATAATTTGTTTTGCACGGACAGCTTGGAGTTACTTCCAAGCAGCCAATACATTCTTTTGAATCGGAGGTCGAGTTCATCTTTTTTCTTCTTGACTTGAGCTTTCCAGCGTAACTGTGCGTCAAGGGTCATACCGAGATACTTGGCTGTATTATCGTATGGTACTTGTTTTTTGTTGTGTAAACTAGAGAATACTGATGTTTTTTGTTGGAAAAGTCTATGTGAACAGATTTGGATTCATTCAGTTTAATCCTCCACTTTTTGGTCCAGTCATAAACTTTATTTACAGCCATTTGAACCTTTTCTGCTGCTTCTTCGTGGCTGTTTCCTACAGCCATTTTAGGTGTATCATCAGCAAAGGTCCCAATCGTGTTTTGCTCTAATTCAGGAATATCGAGTATAGTAGGTACAGGACCGGACCTAACATGCTTTTTTGCGGTACGCCAGCGTTAATTTGTTTCAATTCTGAGTAGGCGTCTTCTTGTCTAATTCTAAAGACGCTGTTCAGAATATAGGATTCTAATATATCTGCTAACTGCTTCGATAACAGGCTCTTCAATTTGTGTATAAGGCCTTCATGCCATACATTGTCAAACGCTTGTGCCACGTATAAGAATACAGTATAATAAACTTTCTTGTCTTCAAGGGCATTTTCTATTACGTTTGTGATCCTATGCACTTGATCGATGGTATAGTGTTTTTCTCGAAAACCAAATTGGTGCTCTGGTATTATGTTTTGTCCATAGGAAATGACCAATTGCAACTGTGCACCTAGCTTCTGACGTTTCTTATGTGTCCAAGAGGCGCGGCGGCGGCGTGGGCGCCTGCGCGGCCGCTGTGGGACATGCCCTCACACCCATACTCACACTTTTCATACACAGGTACACACCTGAAAGCACCGGTGTAGCGCTTGCGGAAGGTCTGCGGTGGCGCAGCGCGGTCGAGCAGGCGCGGCGTGGGAGACAGCGCGGCTGCCGCGCAGCACACGTGCGGGTCGCCGGCTGCGCCCACCTGCACGCTCCACCTGCACTCACACCAACAATCACACTATTTCAGTTGTGACAGACACTATGACAGTTGTTACGCGGTCAAAGTGGCTGAATGAATAACTATTACAAGTAAAATTATGCTCAAATGCAGTGGAAGGGCGTGCAATTCATTCACGTTCTATACGCATATATGCAGATTCTAAAGGCCTTATTTCCATCACGCGGGTGACACGGGTTTGTATTTGCGTGAGTGTCCCTGCACATGCATGATGCACCCGCGAACTCTCCGCATCGCGCATGCTGCGTGCGTCTAGCATGCGTGACAGGAAGGTATACCTATTGTACGAAGACACTTTTTTTGGACTTTAAAGGCCAATTCACTAGCCTGCTAGGTATGCGGTAAGAAGCCCCCCCCCCCCGTCGCATTATATCGCCTGCCCGCGCTATTACCCACTTCGTTTTCGCTGAGCGTTTTTAACACGCTTTTATTAGCTTGGTATGTACGAGTTTGTATCATGTGTCTATGTAGCAAATTTTGCAAACGTGATTTTCACCCCCTTCAAAACTTTGGATTGATTTGAAACTGCACACTTATCAAGGACAGATGACAATACAATAATTTTATAAATTTGTTTCATTAAGCTAGCAAAAAAAAAAACACGCTTTTGTTGTTAGCCGAACTAAAAAATAGAAAATTAAAAACTAAAAAACATGCTTTAAAAACAAAAATAAAAAAGTAGAAAATAATTTAAATCAATTAAAAAGCGTGGGGTACTTTTTGAGGTACTTTTATAATCAATTAACAAGCACCCCACGATTTTTAATTCAATCAAATTATTTTCTACTTTTTTATATGCCTGTCCTTTCATATGGTCTAGTCTATCTCTGTACCAAATCTCATCAAAATCGGTTCAGTGGTTTAGCCGTGAAAGCGTAACAGACAGACAGATAGAGTAGGGAAATATTAGAAGGGATAGTAGGGATTAAGTAGGCATGATCAATGTGTGTATTCCACGGCTTGAGCTGATCTTACCTTGCCCTAGACATTTTGTGTTGTTTATGTAACAATCTCAGTATCTTCATATTTAATGTTTGTAATAGTAGAGTTTGTTCGTTGGTCGGAAATTCATGATGTGGTTTCTTCCAATTTGTTTTATGTTGTTATCGGTTAGCCATTGAATAATTAAGCTTAAACTATTATTTATTTCGTTATTATATTCTTAAATGCTTTTCCTATAAATATTGTAATGCAGTCATTGGCGAATAGAGTCATGGGGTGATCTATTGTTCTGGGGATTGTTTCAACTTAAGTGCAGCACAAATACAGAAACAGCACTATCGGCATACTACGCCTACACAAACTCGTGGCTAAGATATGGGGTGATGCTATGGGGAAACAGGGCTGTTACATTGCTCAATGGCCTCGATGATTTGATGCCTGCGCCTGCTACGGGGATATGAACATACTGCAATAAAACGAACTAAAGATTAAGCAAGAACACAGATGTGTCGCAGAGTTGTCATTGTTTTTGCCTATTTTGATTCGCTCTCTGAGAGCTATAATACTTGTACGAGTACTTTCAACATAATTTAAATTTATTTTGAAATTTATAAATGATGCTAGATTTCATCAGTGATTTGATTGAGCACGGTTACTATTACATGATACATTCTGAAGGTATGATGATGACCAGGTAAGTGCTTATCGATTCTAAGTAACGGAAATAGTTAGGATGACCTAGCTTTCAACATTTATCTGATTGAGTACCGGTGCTACTACATGATACATTCTGAAGGTCTGATGATGACCAGGTAAGTGCCTATCGGTTCTCAGTAATCACAATAATAAATATCACCATCCGATAGCAGATTTACACCTTATAGGTAAACAAGATCAGATTAAATTTGCTGGCAAAACTTCACATATGTGATGGGTATCGCCAGCTAATTTAATTTGACCACGTATTTTCCATTATTTAGTAATAAAGTTGGATGTCTGATATATTTCGACTATGCCGCGGATGCAAAAGTTTGGCATCAGGACACTTGCACGAAAGACAGTTGCGCGAAAAAGTTGCGGAAATTAAATTTCTTCACATCATCACGCCTGTATTCTATCAAAGGGTGGGGCAGGGATGTAGCAGACTAGAAATCAACAGTCCAATTAGACGTCGGTAGTGATCGTCGTAGTTTTAATACAGCACATTTTTTTCTTTCTCTATTAGGTAGGTACCTACCTATATTTTCGAAAGGGAATTGCTCAGTTTGTTAGGGGATCTGGCCAAGCGTGGACAAGGTCTTTATTAATAAAATACTTGCATTTTAAAAACTATTTATCTATAGGAAAGCAAATATTATAGTAAAGTCGTAGCAAGATGCAAGAATATGGTTTAACTGGCATATGATTTTTTTTAACCTTGTCGGGTAAAATATTTGTAATAAGCGTGTTGTTTTCTATAATCTGATTATTTACACATTATAGGGTTGTATTAGGATGGTTAAAATAATACTATTCGTTTTTATTTGTTATTTTCACTTTATTTAGAATCATAAACTGTTAAAATATTGTTTATAGACCGGGCAGGCGGTGCAAGATTATTTTCGTGCCTAGCCCAGCTTAAATACCAAATAATAGTCATGACGTGAGCACAGCAACCCACCGTTCTTCGGCCGACAAGGCAATTGAGGAAGAGTCCATTTCCGGATTATTGATAATACTTCAATAAGCTGCAACGTGTCTTCTGCGATGCATTACATCACCGTCACAATTAAAACATCGCATTGGTTCCTCATTCTCACTCGAAGTACCTACGCGTAGCAGAGAAGTCCAAGCTCTTGCCGTGGCTTGTCATTTATAGCCAGTTCGAGGTCGATAATAGCACCAGGTTCAACGTGAGGTGCAGTTTCAGTACCCGGGTAGGGTTGGGTCATCATGAGGAGCGGTATCGGAGTCCATGATAAGAAAAACAAACGTTCAAAGCAGCGAGTAAAGAAAATATCATCCACCGTGCACGGAAGCAAAGCGTTTATGTACATTATATTATGTATAGTTTTTTTTAATTTTTGTCAGACATCAATGTTGTCAGATGTCATTTCACTTGACGTTAGCGATGTCAATATGTATTGTACCGATACTCAAGTGGGTCGGCACAACGGGATTAGAACGATTTTTACATCGATTCACCAATATACGATCCACTACTGTAAATTGATAAAGGTAGTGAGGATCGGATCAAAAAATCGTATTACTTTACAATCGTACTGTAAAATCGTAGAGATCAGATATTTGTACACACGGCTACACATCAAGCTATACATTTGCAGTTTACGCTGATCTCGCACTGTACGGAAATCCTATACAATGCGAGATCAGCTTAAACTGGAAATGTATAGCTTGATGTGCAGCTGTGCGTATATATGTTTAGTTAAATGAGAAAAAATTAAAATCTCAGGAAAAATATCTACTATTAGGCTGTTCTTTTACATGCACACACTTCTAAATCACTACTGACATTGGCAGAATTGTTCGGAAAAAACGGGGACTCTGTTTGTCATAGTAAGAAATTGAATTGATTTAAAGACAAACATTTTAAAAATGACTATACTCCATTTACAATAGCATTAGACAGAAGTTAAAAAAGGTTCTTTTTAATGTACACTTCGTAACAAAATTACATTAAACGTGTTGCAGTTACGATGAATGCCAAAAAAATTAAAGTGTCGATGCTAAAAACCTAAAAGAAGCAGGAGTGAACAATACCGAGTAACTAAATTCGCTGATGATGACGAAGTTTTACCAACGTATTTTGGGTCGTAAGTTGTTATTTAAAATAAAGTATTGTAGAAAAATCATTTTTATTTCCTTTTAAACCTAATTAGATTTAAATCATCATGTGATTGTTTCATTCATTCGTTATGTTGTAGGTTTGTAATGTGTGATGAAGATGTTATTATAAATAAAAAAATATTTAAAATACAAATTACTTTTACTTCGTTTATCTCAGTATTTAGTACTGTCATAAATCTACCTAAAAAGGTTAGAACTTACCTTTGAAATAAAATGTTTTGCACTCCTGCTTCTACGAGCCGCTTTTTTCTAAAGCTATAATAAATGGGGTATAATTAAAAGCGATTTTATTACGATACTTGGACCGAAACGATTCATTGCGAAGCAGAATTCGATACCCAGTAACTGGATCGAACATCTCTATAAGCGATACAGTAGGAGTTGCTAAGAAAAATAAAACAATAATCGATTTAAAGAACCATTAATCTAATCTAAAAAAAATATGTTCAAATACTAATAACGTTTTTGATTGTTTTGTTTTAAAACAATGTAAATGAGTATAATCTTCTCATACAGTATTGATCGGTACTCGTTTTGCAGACAAACACTTCTTTTTGGTTACCATAATTTATTATTATCTAATCGATTACAGACTAAAATTGATGTTCTATTTCCGTGCTGGTAACACTGCGTCACACAAAATGGCTATGCTTTTTAACTGGTGGATACAGTTTACAGTCATGCTTTTAATTTCGACTTTTTGTAAGTGTACCTGGCGGCTATATGATGTGCAAAAATATTTCTTTCAGAATTAATAATATTGTCAGTAAAAATTATTATTACCGGGCATCTCGTCCACGCTTAGCCGAATTTGGTGTTTTCCTTTTCATTATGGGTGTCGTTTTCAGGGTTTTTGGGGCATTAAAAGCCGATGGTGGGGTCTAAATGAAAATCCAAGATGGCGGCCGAGAAAATTTTCGAATTTTCCATCATGGGTGTCATTGTCAGAGTTTTTAGGGCATCTAAAGCCGATGGTGGGGTCAAAATAAAAATCCAAGATGGCGGCCAAGAAAATTTTCGAATTTTCCATCATGGGGAAACGTCAGAAGCTAGGTGCACGGTTCCAATTTGTCGTTTCCTATGGAGAAGAGCCGGCAAGAAACTCCATGGTTACTCTTTTAAAAATAATTGGCTTTTACAATGTTTTCAAATTACAGTGATTATAGGTAAGGGAGGACAGTGCAGGCCAGTCAATAAGTACCAGGTACTTAGAGGAATGAAAATACAGAATAGAAAAACGTCTACAAATCTAGTCTCTAAGGCCTACAACGTTCTCTCATTCACAATATGTAAAAGAATCTACCTATATAAAATGAATCTATTTGAACCAAGTGACATGATTTCGATGACAATCACTAATAATAAATAGTAGTAAAATTGATGTATAATGTCAAATAATGACGAGAATATGTCAGACATTGTAAAAAAAAAAAAAAATAACATTGCAATTTGGGAGCAGTTAATAGACTTTCACACGGTTTTGCTGTAAATGAGGTACCAGGGAAGCCACATGTGCAGAAGGAATTAATGCCAAACTTCCCTGTCTTCAACATGTATCACCTTCATGTAACTTAAATTAAAAGTTAGTAAAAATGTGATTTCTTAAGGTTGTGTTCCTATAATATAATATTTGGTTTGGTCTCATAAAGATCTCATTTTTGTCTTACTGTCACTAATATAATTTAGTAGTTTTGTCTGTTTATGGGTAATTGATGGATCTCTGAAATGAAATGTTTTTTCTGTTTATTTTCAAAAAATAATTTTGGCTGCACTAAGAAAAAAGAAACTAGAACTATGATTCATAACCTGCTGAAATGTTGATAATTCATGCACCTGTTTCTTACAATAAATATTGAAAAAAACAAAAAACTTGCTTAATTTCTTACAATAAAGACCTGGTTTTAATATATTATTTTATTATAAAGAGTTCACTGTAGCTTAATCCCAAAATAGCTGTGCATACTAATATTTGGTTTTTATTTATTTATTTATTTGCTCTCATGCACATTACACATTTTACAATTCTGTCCGTTTTTGTACATGAACCCTGTCAGGGCACTGCAAAGCACAATGTCGATTTGCTGTTGAGTTTCAATTGAATTAACTTAAATTTTAATTTTAATTAACATAAATAACACATAATTAACTAAACTAATATTAATACGAATTATTAACTAACACAATACAATACATGTCGGTAATCAAAATAAAATAAAAGTCTTAAAAAAAGTTTAATATCCATCTTGTTTAATTGTTGTCTATATCTATATCTATTCTATAACTATCTATATCTATTCCATATCCATATCCATATCCATCCATACATATAATAAATCTGTAGACGAACTGTTTCTGTACATTCAAAATATTTCGAAAAACAATTGTTGGGTTGGTAAAGGATAATCAACATATGCCATTTTAATCCTTTTCAAATTTTTTTTCTGTTTGTCGGATGTCCGTATGTCGGTGTTTCTGATTATCTGTTTAGATGTGTGAATAGATCAAGTATCAGGGCAAAAGATCGAAACTAATATGGTTAACTTTCATATTCACATATTGTTTATAACTCGGAGTATATTTTAGTCTTTCTTTCATCGCAATCGCTTCTCTCAATCAAAAGATATGATCAATTTAAAGTGTTCAAGAAGAATTTAATTACGTAATATTGAAACACGTAACGACATCTATTGGCGCCAAACGGTACTAACGAATACAATATGTAAAAATTATGTTAATAATAACACGTCATTCTCATAAAGGTAACTGTGTCTGTGTTATTTCAAAAAGTAATGATACTGATTACTAAAATCGCTTTCCGTTGGTGGTTGATTCCCACGAATCAAAAAAAGGTAAAACAATTTCAAATAAAAAGTGGAGATAGTAATAATTGATGTGGTGTTCTGAATCGTAAATAATGCAATGTGAGATAAATATTTATTAGTTTTAAAAATAACAACTTTATAAAAACAATACAAATAGAGGGGAAGAAATCTCTTAAAAAATAAAATTGTAATAAAAGTCTCAGTGGCACCATCTAGCGTAATATAGCAAAATTATTGCGGCTATGAGGAACATCTCATATAAAATCTTAATCTTGAGCGTCAGTAACGCCATCTAGGTTTGAATAGCAAACATACGAAGACAACAACTTGATTATGCCTGTTTTATAGATTTTCTATCGAAAATACGTATATCCGAGAGGCGAGGTCCAAAATCCGTAGAGCCATGGATAAACCCGTAAATCTGTAGGTCTGGCAACGCGGGGTGACGCTAGGTCGAAACTAGAAACCTGTGGTAGTTACCATTTGGACATAAGGTATCGATGATATTGTTAAATTTTTACGCAGTTTGTTTTTTTTTTTAATTTTTCGACCAGTATTTCAGATGTCTGCTTTTTTAAACTGCTTCGAACATAATTTTAACGAAGCAGATGGAAGCCAATATGGTATTTTACTATGAAGGAAAAGTTTTTATCCAGTGCGCAAACTGTAATCATGAATTCAGCATGTTAATCCAGACCCCCTAGCGCAGACATTTTTCGTCGGTTATACAAAAAAAAAAATCAGCTGTTCCATACATTTTGACCGCGTAAGTATTACACTTTTCTATGAAACAGCAGATTTTTTTTGTTGTATAACCGACGAAAAATGTCTGCGATAGCTTAGGCAAAATCTTTTATTTTTTAAGTCAAAGGTTTTTTTTTTAAGTTTTTATTTTTCACTTTTTAGTTTTAGTACCTACCTACCCCACACCAATTCGAAATTTCTTCATCCTTGGGGTGAAAATAATGGATATTTATACGATAGCAGCAATCGCGGTTGATTTGCTGTCATTTTTTGATGAGTTCCGTTGTCTGTCTCCGAAAGTCATCATCAGATCTATATGAAATTTATATGTGACTATTTCGGAATAAACCCCTTTCGAACAAGAGTTTTGCTAATCCGTCTATATATGACGGAGTTATGCCCGAACATACATAAAAAACAACAAATATGAACTTGTCGAATTCTGTACGGGCCGAGACAGGCGCCCGCCCCCGCGTTTCGTAACCCCTCGCCGGCGACGACTGGCCACCGGAGACCTCATCATTGGTAACATGTTAGGTGCATTTTGCCACGTGACGCCGGTCAGTATCCACCTTCACAGCGTGATCTTTCTTCATCGTGATAACGCCGCGGTCCCAAGGGCCGTTAACTGACAGGTGCTGCCAGGTGTTACTGCACTGCTACCTGTCGAGGTCTATCGCAGTCCGTGTCGAGCATTCCCACTGCTGTGGTTTTATTCAGTGGTCAACATTTGATACACAAAGCTAAAAGACACGCGCCTGTACGAGCCGTGACAGGCGCCCGCCCCCGCGCTCCGTCACTCTGCGCCGGCGACGACTGGCCACCGGAGACCTCATCGGCATCGTATGTTCCCACGGCCTATCGGCCTGGCTTGGCGCGGTCTGGCCTATGAGAAAGCGGGCTGTGGGAACGTGGATTAACGCTTCAGCACACTCAACCAGACGCGCAGTTTGGCACGCCACGATAGCGGCGGTAAGTCCCCTCTTTGAGGAGTGGCTTGAGAGGCGGCATGGCGTCCTCACCTTTCGTCTGACGCAGGTCCTCACCGGACACGGTTGTTTCGGGAGGTTCCTGTTTCGCATAAGGCGGGAGGAAACGCCCGGGTGTTTCCATTGCGAAGATCGCCCTGAGGACACGGTGGAGCATACGGTGGCGGTCTGCCTAGCTTGGGCGGAGCACCGCCGTGTCCTCGTGGAGGCGATCGGCGGCGGCGATCTCTCGCGTCCGGCCCTGGTGCAGGCCATGGTACGGAGTGAGAGTGAATGGTTAGCCGTCACCTCCTTCTGCGAAGCAATAATGCTCGCGAAGAGGGAGGCGGCGCACGTGAGGGAGAGGCAGTATATGCGCCCTCACGGCCGTAATCGCCGCGGGAGACACCCTGGGCGTCGGGAATCCCAGGCTGATTCCCGGC
This sequence comes from Antitype chi, assembly GCA_947359405.1. NCBI lineage: Eukaryota > Metazoa > Arthropoda > Insecta > Lepidoptera > Noctuidae > Antitype > Antitype chi. Next base: position 94,255 of record OX375826.1, read on the forward strand.
CACCGTAGGCGCGGGCTTGCGGACGGCGAGTAATGGGTAGCTCGCTGTCCGGTAAGGACCAAGCCCGAGTCGACGGCGCGCGGCGCGTTGTATTCCACGCGCGCCTCAAAGAGATGTCAGCAGCAAATGGGGGGGGGGTCCGCAAGGGACGATGCCTGCCAGGGGTGCGGGTTGTTCGAAAGAGATACCGCGGCCTCTGGAACACAGGCAACTGAGGGAACACGGGTGGGTTTTAGTCAGTAAAAGTCTGACACGCCCACCCGCTCCACGCAGAGCGGGAGAAGTTATTTGATGTCAAAGTCAAAGCATTTATTTCAAATAGGCACTTAAAAGGCACTTTTGAACGTCAACATTTACATTAAAATAGAATTGATTCTAGTCGCCCCTTCTAAAATGTAGTTTCGTATGGAGAAGAATGGGCAAGAAACTCCACCGTTACTCTTTTAAAATGTTTCAAGTACAATATTTACATTCATTATAATGATTATGTGTGAAAACGATGCACCCAGAATAAAATTACCATACCAAAATGGGTAAAAAATCAAATTGAAGCAATACAGATAAATCAATTCTGTGATAGATACATGGTGTTCACACATTTACAAACATTGTAAAAGTAAGTATAGGTATGATTTTCCTACAATATTAACAAGTAATGAGTCAGTGTGTGAGTTAAAGTATTCTATTCGATGATTTCCCACCCAAAAACAAAAAAAAAACCAGACGCGCAGTCGATTTATTGAGTATCTACGGCAGGTGTACATATATTATAAAATGAGCCTAGACCAGGGCCTCAAGTCTGCTATTACAATAGTGTCAGAATGGTCTATCATTGATTTCATAATTGTTGATTTTGACAAGTTTGGTAACCTACTAATAAAATGGCGTCATTATGACTTTCCAATGGTGAGCCACTGACACTCCATTGAAAGAAATGGCATTTATTGATAATCTCGTACATAATGACAAATGAATGACTGACTTAATTTACGAACTTCCTACTACTTTAGATTGCATAAAACACTAATAAATAATATTTAAAAATATATAAAAATGAAATCTGGCATGAATAAATGTTCAAATTTAGTAGTCGTTTTTCGAAAAACATTTCTTCTAATGAGTTTTACAATAATGGCAATACGAAAATGCCATTATGACACAATTCTATTACGAGACCATTGACCGACCAATGATCGACCATTATGAATTTAGCAGATTACGAACTTTTAGCAAAATGACTAATGAATGACAATGGGATCGTTTTGGAATGACGAATTTATAAAAATAGCAGACTAAGGCCCCAGGCGCTTTGATTTATATTTATCCTCAAAAATCTGAGTGAGACTTTGTCGCATTAACGTTATAGACCCTGAAGACGCAGTGACTGCATTCGAAAGCTGTGGTAGGTTCCTACCAGGCTAGATCGGAAGATTCTTTCTTTTTAATGGAGGAGTGGTACCTACACCATCTGAGCGACACAATATTGTTTTCCGACATGCACGCGAACGAAGTCGCGGGCACAGCTAGTTGAAAATAAAGCTTTAGTGTCAACAAAAACCTAAACCTGCACTGTAAATTACTTAACCTCATAAAAATAACACTTTTAACACTCGACTCATATAAGTAAGTAAGTAAGTAATTTATTTGCCAAAATGTAGGTGTCTAAAGTAGTATGATGTTATTATAAAGGTGACCCATTTACATTCTACCATTACATGTGGTGTGCAAATATTGAATTTCAAAATACATTAAATTATTAAACATGTCATAATATTCCTTCAGTTATCACTACAAACGTTACAAAATGTCTGATTAACTAAATTAATTGCAAATATTTAATTTCACAATACATATCATACTTAATTAAAAAATGTCATAACATTACATCATTTACCAATACGATTGTAATAAAATGTCCGATTTTATGTATTAATTGAAATGTTAATGTCCATGAATATTGTTATAATATCAAAATAAAAATAATAATAGTAAGTAAATGTCAAATTGAAAAATGAATAAAATATGTATAAACCAAATTTATTGACATTACTTTCTTTCTTCGACATGTGACACAAATTCATTAAGGCCCATAGTATCCTGATCTCCCGTTTGTATGCTAAAGCACGACTGCCGCCCGCGCCCACGCACGGCACCTCTGAGCCTTTATCTCAAAATGGGGATATTCCTTTGATTAATTTACAATTGTGCTTCGGCGATTCTGTGGTACCTCTAACTATCTATTTTTCAGTGTATTTTTTTTTCCAAATAACGAAGCCGTTTAGTAGGAATAGAAGCCAAAATATTGCGTGTTGGAAAATATTTTTTTACAGCAAAAGTATTAACCATACAAAAAAAGTACTTCGGGCAAAATGATCTTAGATATAAATCTATAGCAAAATCATATATTTTTCAAATCTTCAAGACAAGCCGTTAATGAGCAGTAGGGTTCATAAAGTGACCGTGTTACGCTACCAAACGGGACGTAGGCCCTTAACAGTGTAAAAACATTTTTCTATAAGCCACTGAATCAACTTTTTTTTAAACATAAGCAAAGGTAGTTCTATAAAGGTGTTTGGTAATTTATTGTATACCATAGCCATTAAAAACGAATTTCTTTTATATAAATCGAGTTTGCATTGTGGCAAGCACAGCCTATGTTTATCTCTAGAGGCAACATTCCTTTTGGTTACATCTCTATGTTTAATAAAATTTTCAGGATGTTGGCGTACTAATAGGCACAATTCTTTAATATACATGCATGCTGACGGTAAAATTTTGTACTTTTTGAACAGTGGCTTACAGCTATCCATGTACCCAGCTCCACAAATTGCACGCACACATTTTTTTGTATGATATACGCTTTATTGACATCCACCGAATTACACCACAACAAGAGACCGTATGAGAGTACGGAGGAAACGTATCCGTGATATGCACAAAGAGCCGCTTCAGTTGAGACCGTGGCTCTTAACCTTCTTAGTGCATAGATAAATCTGTCCACTTTGTCACAAACATAGTTGACAGGCTTTTTCCAATCGCAATTTTGATCCAATTGTATGCCCAGAAATGTAGCACTTACTACTTGTTCTATAGTAGTGTCATTATATTTAATAGTCAGCGTTAATGGGCTTCTTCTGTATGTTTGAAATTGCATCATTTTCGTTTTCTCCATATTCATTTGTAGGTTATTGGAGTTCAACCAGTGTATTATATTTTTGATGGCTTCATTTATCTCATACTCGTAGGTGTCGACTCTTTCACACTTCACGATAAGGGTCGTGTCATCAGCAAATAAAATAATTGTGTGGCGAGTGATATTTGGGAGGTCATTGATATAGAGAAGGAATAAAAATGGCCCCAATACACTGCCCTGAGGCACTCCGAACTAATTTTTCTGATAGTCGCTTCTATATGGCACCTTTTCGCCATTATGGATTTTGGAGATTTCCACACATTGTTGTCGGTTTTTTAAATAGTTTCTTAACCATGATCAATCTTACACAGCTCAAAACAGTAAAAAACTTGAACAATTATTGTATTGTATTGTATGTGTATTTTTTAAATCGCTAATACAGGATTTCACATTGGGTCCTTGGGTCTTGATTGCTCTCGGTAAAAATTATAAACGAGCGATCGACTTCAGCTACTAAAGGTAACCGCACAGATTTTTACGATAAAAATACAAAGCGAAAGAAAGGGATAAAAGAATTATAATTTTCTAATGAAAGAAAGGGACTTTTCCAAAAAACATCAACGCGCGACTCATCCGTGTGCTCAAGCCTCACCCAAAAAGCGCTCAACGCGCCTAAAGAAATTTTCACTTCAAAAACTTTGAGTACCACTACCAAACCAACTATGCCGAACATTCGGTGATTTAGCCAAATATTCGGCCGAATACGATTATTCAATAAACCTGCCGAATATGCCGAATACTGAATATAAAACGAATATTCGGCCCATCCCTAGACAAAATGAAACTCCAAGATGACTGGCAAGGATTTTTTTAAATTTTCTTGCCGCCAACTTGGATTTCAGTTTTGACCCCACCAGCGGCTTTTGATCCCCCAAAAACCCCGAAAACGACACCCATGATGGAAAATTGTAATATTTTGTTGGCCGCCATCTTGGATTTCAGTTTTGACCCCACCATCGGCTTTAGATCCCCAAAAACCCTGAAAGAAAACAACACCCATGATCTAAAATTCGAAAAAAAATCTGGCCACCATCTTAGATTTCAGTTTTGACCCCACCATCGGCTTTAGATCCCCCAAAAACCCTGAAAACGACACCCATGACCTAAAATTCGAAAAAAAGGATCTGGCCACCATCTTGGATTTCAGTTTTAATAATAATAAACCATTTATTGTCAGGTTACAATGACCCATAGATAAATACCTTAGCCTAAATATGGTACGGCAAACATTCATTCTCAACAATTTATTACAACAACACACACAAACTCCTTTTACACTAACTCAATCCTCACTTAGGCGAAAGAACGAAATTTGCAAAGTTCCCTTCACACGCTTTGCTTTTACTAAACGTTTCTTTTACTACCTTGGCCCGTTTTTATACAACAGAATTAACAAAACTATACCTTTACATCAATCCTCTTACGAAATGTGTAAAAAACAGATAACTGACTTTTTAACCACTTTAAACTACGACGACACTGAATATCTGCTCACTTCACAATCTTAATGACTTCTCTAATACTCCATATCTAAACTCAACCTCTTTCACTTCAGTTTACACATACACCACACCTATATCACAGAACACAGACATACACAGCTACATTACAAAACACACACACACACACTACACCTACAACACAAAACACACGCACACCACACCTACATCACAAAACACACACACGTACTAACACTTTTAGTTTAGTATAAGTTAAATACGTTTGTACTTTATAGTTCTAAGCAGTCTATTAAAATGTTTGTACCCCTGTGGGAACCTGGGCTGGCGAACCTTAATACAGGTTACTATGTAACCTAGCTAGGACGCCTGATTCAATTATGTTACTTTATTTCTATTCGACTTAACCCTAAATTTTAAAAATTATTTTATTGTAACAGACTGTACCACACTTTTTGAAATAAATAAATTATTATTATTAAAAAAAAAAAATAGTTACCTACATATTATAATAACAATTTGTACCCCACCACCGGCTGTAAATCCCCCAAAAACACTGAGAATGTCACCCATGATGGAAAATTCGAAAAAATTGTTTTCCGCCATCTTGGATTTTCATTTTGACCACACCATCGGCTTTTGATGCCCCAAAAACCCCGAAAACGACACCCATGATGAAAATTTCGAAAATATAGGTAGGTACCCACATAATACAGAAAGAAAAAAAATGTGCGGTAAAAAACTAAGACAATCACTACTGACGTCTAATCGGACTGTTTATTTCTAGTCTGCTACATCCCTGCCCAACCCTTTGATAGACGTGATGATGTAAAGAAATTTAATTTCCGCAACTTTTTCGCGCAACTGTCCGTTCGCGCATGTGGATCCGCGCTAATGTCTTTCGCTCAAGCGGATTCGCGCCACCAGGTAGGTGACATATCAGTCACCAAGGTCTCCATGAGCTCTTTAAAATGAGTCCAAACACGACTATTCAACGTAGTGCCGTCAATGAGGTCCTATACCCACCTTCGGAATCCACCACCAGGTAGGTGACGTTATCAGTCACCAGGGTCTCCATGAGCTCTTTCAAATGAGTCCAAACACGATGGATCTACGTAGTACCGTCAATGAGATCCTATAGCTACATTCTGCGTCCACCACCAGGTAGGTGACATATCAATCACCGGGGTCTCCATGAGCTCTTTCAAATGAGTCCAAACACGACTATTCTACGTAGTGCCGTCAATGAGGTCCTACACCCACCTTCGGAGTTCACCATCAGGTAAGTGATATCATCAGTCACCTAGGTCTCCATCCTCCATCAAACGAAATTCTCAAGATAGTTAAAAACGATAAAAAAAACACCATAATATAAATAATAATGTATCTACTATACTCCATTTACAATAGCATTAGAAAATAGAAAATAAATAACCAGGGGAAGGGCGGAGTATCCTAACACAAGCAAACTATTTGCTTAACAGGATTCTCCCCATTGGAACTAGATTATGTTATTTGAGTTGATGCAATAAACATTTTTTTTTTTTTTTATTATTATTATTTTTTTTTTTTTAATAGACAGAAGTAAAAAAAAGGTTATTTTTAATGTACACTTCGTAACAAAATTACATTAAACGTGTTGCATTCAAGTGTCTATGCTAAAAACCTAAAAGAAGCAGGAGTGAACAACACCGGGTAACTAAATTAGCTGATGACAACGAAGTTTTACCAAAGTATTGTGGGTCGTAAGTTGTTATTGAAAATAAAGTATGGTAAAAAAAAATCCTTCAAATCTTAATCAGATTTAAAACATCATATGATTGTTTGTTTCATCCAAACGAAAGTTGGAAAGTTTAAAACTCACATCAAACGAGTCCATAACAAAAAAGCATATTATAAGATAAAAGACTATGTTGAAGACAGAGAAGTTTGGCATTAATTCCTTCTGCACATGTGGCTTCCCTGGTCCCTCATTAACAGCCAAACTATGTGAAAGTCTATTAACTGCTCCCAAATTTCAATGTTAATTTTTATTCTTTTTATTTTTTACAATGTCTGACATATTCTCGTCATTATTTGACAACATACATCAATTTGAATTGCGACTATTTATTATAGTGATTGTCATTTATTTATTTATTTCTTTAATTAAAAAGTTTTAAAACCAATTACAAAAATTAAAGACATAGAAATCATGTCATAGACATAGAAGTCATTGAAATCATGTCACTTGGTTCAAATAGGTTCATTTCATATTGGTAGATTCTTTTACATATTGTGAATGAGAGAACGTTGTAGGCCCTACAGACTAGATTTGTAGACGATTTTCCATATATTCTGTATTTTCATTCCTCATGTACCTGGTACTTATTGACAGGCCTGCACTGTCCTCCCATACCTATCATCACTGTAATTTGAAAACATTGTAAAAGCCAATTATTTAAAAAAAAAGTAACCGTTGAGTTTCTAACCGGCTCTTCTCCATAGGAAGCGACAAATTGGAACCGTGCACCTAGCTTCTGACGTTTCATAAGTACCCATGCAGGTTTATGTGAAATAAAATATTTTGACTTTGATTTTTGATTCATTCGTTTTATTGTAGGTTTGTAATATGTGATGAAGATTTTATTGTAAATAGAACATTATTTAAAATAAAAATTACTTTTACTTCGTTTTAGTACTGTCATAAATGTACTAAAAAATGTTAGAACTTAACTTTGAAATAAAATGTTTTGCACTCCTGCTTCTACGAGCCCCTTTTTTCTAAAGCTATAGTAAATGGGGTATAAGCTCTCCTAAACTATTGGTAAGTACCTAGATACTTATCAATAGTTCGGCCACGCTTCACTTTACATTTATTCTTTTATATAAACAAATTCAAACTTATTCTATGATAAGTTTATATAGGATCCTGTGTGTACATCACGCATGATTTTTATTATTATTTTTAATTTTTTTCATGGTTGTTTTGTTTTGTTTTTGTTGTTTTTTTTGTGTTGTTACATCTTATATAGAATATTGTTTGTGTCTTTTTTTTTCTTTTAATTTCTTTTTCAATAAGGTAGCCCTGCTACAGTTATCGTTTGCTAACAGCTTGTTTTTGTTTTTATTATACAGGATGATTGGAAGATGGGTGCAAAGCTTTAAGGAGAAGATAGTATAGACAATTTAGAACCATTTAAGCCATGGTTGTCTTAGACGAAGTCTCACCAAATTTTTTTTTTAATCAGGTTTATAAGACGTATTGTACAAATTTTTTATTTTTTCTGAGCTTTAAATGTCTGTAAAAAAAATGTCTAATGACACAGAAGCCTAAAACATGTTTTGCTTGATTGCTTACACATTACTTTAATTAAATAAATAAAAAATGAATTCGTTTATCATTCAATTTGGCCATAATTATGCAGTTTACATTAAATTTTGAGAATTTCCGAAAAAAAACTTAAAAATTTGGTTATAAATATTTGGTAAGACTTCGTCTAAGACAACCATGGCTTAAATGGTTTTAAATTGTCTGTACTATCTTCGCCTTAAAGCTTTGCACCCATCTTCAAATCATCCTGTATAATTAGTAATCTGTGGAAAATGTTGTGGGTAGTATATTTGTTAAGTTTAATTTTAAGATTTTTCTGTCTATACATAATATACTACTGTTTGTTTTCCCAAACGAAATAAATAAATAAGTTCAAAACACAAAACGAAACTAAAAATTACTTTATATATATTTACAAACTTAATTTCTATTCTTATTTTACGAAATATGTATAATTGTATTATTTACAATATGATGTCATTCAGAAAATATTCAAAACGTGAAGTTTAAGATTTAATTTGCAAAAAATATCGCACATATAGTCAACCCGTCGCAAGAGTCATCGAGACACTGACACGACACAGAACAGGGGGCCGATTCTACTAACAAATTTGTTAAAAAAACGCAATAGAACCGCAACCGAATCACCACTTTTAAGCGTTTTCGCATTCTACTAAAATGAACAACGGTCCAGCTGCGACACAGCTGCGGTTACGTTTTAGTTACGCCAACGATCGATTGAAACAATGTCAAAACCTATTCTACTAACAAAATCGAACATGAGCGTGACGTTTACTATAGGACAAAGTTAATGATAAAATTATGATCATTATGTCTTTTAATTATAGAAAATACTTTTAGTGCCACATATTCGTGTTTAGTAACATTTTTAGATTCAACTTTTTTCTTTGTGGTATTATTAAAACATATTATTTTGGCATGTTGGTAACGCGGGTTACCCGCTGTGTTCCCGCTACAGTTCAGTTGCAATTCGTTTTAAGTTTAGTTTCCATTTTGCTTATAAAATAGTAGAATGACTTTTTATATAACTATCGAACGGCGATCGAAATCGAACTGTTGTGGAAACACAATTTAACGTGTAACGTTGCAAATTAGTAGAATCGGCCCCCTGATAGCTGTCAAACTAGTTACACAATTCGAATTAATTCCAAGAATTGACTTATGCCCAATTTTTCCTGACATACCGTTCACTCTAATAGATTAGTAATTGCTTTCACAGATATTGGAGTTACGCAATACGAAACTTGTAAAAATCAAACTGTGATAGAAACGAAGCAAATTAATCTGAATTGTTTGCCAATAATGCATTACGCACATCGTAAAAGTTGTGCCGTATTCAGATCGGATACCGCCTCTGAATTATGTTATCTATGCAAGTTCCGCTGCCTAATCTTACTGGAACTTTTATTTCAAATTTGAGATTGTACCCCTTTATAAAATATTTGCATTGCTCTAAACATATTTTTAAAAGATCAATGATGAAATCACCGTATATAATTAGTTTTTTGTTAGTGTGTCATGAAAAATACTTTTTCACTTCTCATGCTCTAAAAGTACGCCAGTAAAGCCCTACGAAGCCGGACTTAAGTGACCACTTTAGTCTCTAGGGAGTAAAAAGTAATTAGTTTTTTAATTTCCTTCATGTGATACAGACAAACTCAAACAGCCAGTAAATATACTATGATCTGTGGAGTGTGGACCATCTTCATTCCGAAAATGTTGAGAGTTTTAGTTCCATGGTTTTTGCCAAGGTGGCGCCATGTGTTTTAATTTGTTAAGGAATGGAGTAAACAATATCTTGCCTCCTTGTTTTCGTTTATTCCCGTTGTCCCCGTATGCCATATCCCCGTCACGGGGACAGCGGGACGTGATTAAATTTATTTCCAGTTGTCCCCGTAACGTACATTCGGCTAACGGGGACAACGGGAAGTAAACTTTTCACGAGTCGTTGTCCTCTTAAATCTGCATATTTGACCTAATGTTCTTTTGACCTAATTTTCATGTTTAATGGTCACAGTTCTAACCTAACTCAAATGGCACCTAACCAAATCTTAAAATATTCAATGCATGGTCGAGGGTGGGCTTGGTCGACGGAGCCCCGCTTCGTGGGGCTCCTACTTCTGGATGGTTATTCGCTCGCTTCGCTCGCTCACACGACCCCGCCATCCCCTTCTAACCTAACCTGTCCGAGTCGGGGTGCCCTAAAGTCCAGATTGCATCCAATTTCTACTGGTTACAATAGTTGAGGGTGGTAGGTGTATAGGGTATAAAGCGAAGAAAAAAAAAACAGTAAAAAGTTATTAGAGATTATGAATATTATGTCAAATGTGCATTATAGGAAATGTTTATTATATCATAAGAAATTAGATAAAATGAAACTATATTAACGGGGATAGTGTACGGGGACAACGGGAAGTATTTTTAAATATTTAATTGAAGTACCGCTGTCCCCGTAGGACGGGGACAGTGTACGGGGACAACGGGAAGTATTTTTAAATATTTAATTGAAGTACCGCTGTTCCCGTAGGACGGGGACACGGTGTACGGGGACAACGGGAATAAACTCTTGTTTTGGTATAGTCAGGTATACTGTTATGTTGATTTTGTATTATGTGAATTATGTCTCTGATAAATAGTTGCCTCACTGTAAGAACTGATAATTCAGCGTATAACGTATAGGTGGTATAGCTAATTTTTTTGTGACTCATTATCTTGAGAACAGCACGTTGCTTTCGTTCTAGATCAATAAGGACTGACTTGGAGGCACCTCCCACGCAGTAATGGCATACGTTATGATGGTTTGGCATAAGGATAAATAAACTAATAAGGTCATATTTGGCGGACAAAAAAAAATCTTCAAAAATTTAGACCTTTTATGATATTTTGCATTACCATGACCACAATTTTTTAAATATTTATGTCATTTTTATAGGTAACCTGAATAGCACTGCTATCTACCACAATTCTCAAAAAATCCAGAATACCTCTAGTTTTTCACATAAATTAATTAAACTTATTTTATTCCCTATTTCTTTTTTACTCTTTCTTTTAACCAACTTTAACTTATCGTGGTGTAAAAAAACTATGAACACTAGTATGTCAAGTTTAAAAAAAAATTGAGGCAACTAACCAATATTCCAAAATGGTATAATACTCTAGGAAAACAAGTTACAAAAAAAATGTGCCTATTATTTCTAAACCGGAGCCAAATGACGGTCGGGTAATAAAATCTATTAGTTCTTGAAAAATGTTTAATATTTCAAAACAAACAGTACAAAAAATTTCACGTGTAATTTATTACGTTATTAACATTAGGTATAGCAAATGTTCGAATTGTTTGCCACGAGCAATACATGCACGACATCGCCTTAAAAATATCGTTTTATTTGTCTTGCAAATCTTCTGCTATTGATGTAATCCGCAGCCTGAGTGATATTTAGACGAAGCTCGTTCAATGTCGCAATGGGTTTTGAGTAGACCCTGACTTTAAGACAACCCAGAAGTCCAGGAGATTCAAATCGGGTGAATGGGGTGGCCATAAGATAGGACCAAGTCACCCGACCCAACGCCCTGGGTACTCTTGATTTAAACATTCTCGCACAGGACGGGCATAGTGTGCTGGGCAGCCATCATTTTGGAACCACATGTTTGGGAGATCACTTAAGGGCACGTCGTCTAAAATTCTGGAAAGTCATTTTGTAAAAAGTTTAAATACCACCTAAGTTTCCTTGTAACTCAAAGGGCCCAATTACTTTTCCATTTAATATGGGCGTCCATAGGTTAACCGCGAATTGATATTGGGATCTGTCTTGTCTCATCAAGTGCGAATTTTCATTGCTCCAACTTTGTAGGTTGTGTGTGAAGATTTAAATACCCATCTTTCTTGCATGTTGTTTCATCCGACCATAGAATTTTGTCTAGGAATTGAGGATCTTCCCTGTACCTTTGCAGCATCACACGGCAGAATGTGACTCGTAGTGGATAGTCCCGCGGTAATGACTTCTACACACGCTTATAGTGATATGGGTAAAGCTTGTGACGTTTTATAATTCGATATGCAGAACTTTTCGAGATTCCTATAGCTTCATCTATGGCACGTACCGAAGTATTCGAATCATTTTTTATCTCCATAGATGAGGTGCATATTAGCGTATTCCTGTGGTGTGTATGGTTGCGGCATGTTAAACGCTAAACAGTCCAAAATACGCACGAACTCCAAATCACAAAACACATAATCAAAATCAAAATATTTTATTTCACATAAGCCTGCATGGGCACTTATGAAACGTCAGAAGCTAGGTGCACGGTTCCAATTTGTCGTTTCCTATGGAGAAGATCACTTCCAGTCCAATTAATGCCAGGTCAGTTAAGTTTGTAGATCGATTCCAGTCCAAAAAGCCAAGCCAGAAGTCGTTAGTACGTACGAGAGCCACGTCAGTTGAATACGGAGCGATGCGCAGTAAACAAAGGAGAAGAGCGTACTGAACTGAACTGACTTGCTGTCTGCTGAGAATAATAACAGCTTCTCTACCTGTCCTGTTGTTGTCTCTTTTTAACGTTAATATCTCTATCTATCTCTCTCTCTCTAACTTCTAAGGTAATCGCACATGATATTATTTGAATGGAAGCGTAAACAAGATCTCTGATTATGTTAAGAGGACACTGAGGTCAGGCAAGAGTGGGTTTTAGCCGGTAAGAGTCCAGCACTGCCCAGACTGCGTCACAAGTGAGGCAGTCTGGGCGTCCATGAGGATTTCCCACTTCTGCCCAAACAAAAAAAAACAAAAAAAACTTCTAAGGCACGTATGCCCCATCCAAATTCCTAGAAACTGTAACAAGCACCCATCTTGGGCATGAAGTAAAAGTGATTACTGTCAACTACAATTTAAGGTATTTGGTTCTTGTTTTGAACTAGTGTGGATATTATTTTTTATGGCTAATTTTAATAAAGTATTATACCATTTTGAAATCTTGATTAGTTCAGTTTTTTTTTTAAACTTGCCATCCTAGTGTTCATACTTTTTTTTACACCACGTTATGTTGGTTAAAATCAGAAATCTTCAAAAAATTTAGGGAATAAAATAAGTTTCATTAATTTTTGTCAAAAACTAGAGGTGTTCTGGATTTTTTAAGAATAGTGGTCGATAGCAGTTCTACTCAGGTTGCCTATAAAAAAATTACATAAATATTTAAGAAATTGTAGTCATGGCAGTGAAAAATATCATAAAAGGTCTAAATTTTTAAAGAATTTCATTCTTTTTATTAACTTGATAAAAAATTGCGATATAATTTTTTTTTTTCTTTTTTCCCCGAGTAGTCTTGGGCAGGTCTATCCTCCGGTGTTGGCTTATCGTTGAATTTTGGGACATGTTATATAAGTTTTCTAGAAGTATATAGTCGACCGTAGGTTCAATTGAGGTAAGGGACAAAATACCCAAAAATGAGTTGAGTAGGTATACAGTTTTGTTCAAAATTTTTCGCTCTATCGAATGGTGAATATGATAAAATTCTAACATAAGAAAAATGTCCCTTACCCTAATGATTTTTGGCTCCAAATTTCGAATCAGCTCCATAATAACAATGTATCTGAAAAAATATGCAATATAGGAACTTGAAATGGTGTAATTATCGCCGCCAATCCACTTCAAATAAGGTAAGGGTCTTCCCAATCAACGAATTGTCAAAAGTGTGTACTTCATTTTCTGTCAAAAATCTCTTTACACTGTATTTTTTTCATAAATTTTTTCAACAAGTCCTTTACACAATTTTTTAATTGATAGATTGGATCCAACGTAGAGGTCAATTTAATGTAAGGGACGGGACTACAAGATACATGGTCAGTAAGGGACATTACTAACAAAATACGTTGTTGTAAGGGACATCTATTTTCTTAAATAGCTAACTTATTTTAATAAATGTTACACATGTAGATAGAGCACTAAAATACAAGATAATGTCTGAAATCAGACCCGAAAAAGGTTAATAACAAAAAAGTTATAGGCGATTTAGTCCGAAAAAAACTTTGTTGGCCTCTCCTGAAAAATCGTATTTTGGCCCTTACCTCAATTGAACCTACGGTCGACGATTATAATAATGCGTTCATATTATAGAGTTACAGCTTTAGGCACGAATGAAACTACATACCGAAAACCTATGTACGAAGACTTCATTAATCAATTCCCTTCACTTGCTCACCTAAGTGAACAACGTATGTTAGGAATTTAGGACCCAACATCGTCTTAGATAATGAGGTGCTTGAAACTGTAGACTCGGCAGTTTTTCTAGGCTTAACAGTAGATGCCAAACTTCAGTGGGGATTACATATATCAAGCCTAGCGGGAAGGCTCAGTTCGGCCGCCTACGCCGTCAGGAAAGTAAGACAATACACTGACGTTGATACAGCTCGGTTAGTTTATTTTAGTTATTTTCATAGCGTTATGTCCTACGGCATTCTGCTGTGGGGCAAAGCCGCTGACATTCAAAATATTTTTGTTCTTCAAAAACGAGCTGTTAGAGCAATTTACCAACTAGGTTCTAGAGTTTCTCTAAGAGATTTTTTAAAAGATGTTGGGATTCTCACGGTGGCATCGCAATTCATCTTCGCCAACATCTTATACATTAGGCAAAATATACACTTGTACACTAAAAACAGTGATATTCATAATATTAATACTAGAAATAAGGACAAACTACGTGTTCCCTTTCACCGGCTACATAAGGTTCATAACTCATTTGTAGGTCTGGGTATAACCTTCTATAATAAGCTACCCTCTTCCTTGCTAGATTTGCATTTTAGTGCGTTTAAAGATAAAGTAAAATCCACCCTTTGTTCAAAGGCATACTATTCCATTAACGACTACTTAAATGATAAGAATTGTTGGTCGCTGTGATTAACTCAAGACAATGTTTGTGTTCTTTCACCAGAATTAGCTTACCCACTGACAGGTTATATCATTATGTTATTTCATATAATTGCTTTTTTTTTATCTGACTGTATAATTCAGGTTTTCCTTTTTTTTATCATTTATTTATGACTTAATCTACTCATTACAATGTTTTTTTTTAATGAGTAGTATTGCAATATGTAGTTAGCTAGCGACCTCGACAATTCATGATTATTCTTGCCAGTGCAACCGGCAGCAAGTTCGTCATGCTCCCTTAGATGTCACTGCTTGCGGTAGCGTCGGGGGTCGGGTTGCCTCCTTCCCTCAAATATGGCGAGGGGGGTAATGGCTGATCTTTGCGTTATGCTCGTGAACGGGTGCTGCTCGTGGTGACTGGTCGTCTTGCTGACCATGGTTTTGTTATTGTTAATTGTATTAAGTTTTTATTAATTTTAGTCCAGAGGTCCTAGTTCAACTTTTGTTACTTTAAGTTACTTATAGCTATATTTGCATAATGCAGAATTGCATATGTAAGCGGGCATGCCCTTTATGCCTAGAGGCTTTTATTTAGATTGGAAGTTCTGTTTACGTTTTATTTTAATTTTCTATTATTTTTAGTTTTCAATCTTTGATGGTATATTGGCGTGTGCAAGCTGACATATGGCAAATTTTATGTTTTTTTTTATTGTGTTTCGTAATTTTTATTACCTATTATTGTATAGAAACAAGTTCTTCTAACTTAACAGACAGCTGTGCTGCTGGGGAGTTTGTTCCGCTACTTCTTCTTCCCAGCTAAAGCACTAGGAAGTGGTGAAGGGCGGGCGTTTTTGGGGGGACTGTCTTATGTAATTTTATTTTGACGTTCAAAAAGAGCTGACTCTCAGCCTAGTTTGAATAAATGACTTTTGATTTTTTGATTGATTGATTTTTTTGTATAGCCGATCAAAGGAGAGCAATAATAAACAATCAATACTTAAGTGACGAGAAATTAAATTCATTAAAGTCAGAGATATTGGAAGAACTAGGTACAGATAACACACGCAATTACAATAATGAACCGATAGCAGTTATTAGAAATATCAACAACACTAATACCCAGTTAACAAATAACATTGACATAAACTCTATAGAAGAACTAACATCTAATATACAAACACCGGGTAACACAGAAATAACTAACCAACAAATTAATTTAGAAAGGGACCCAGTCATAGAAGATTCTTTCCAACTAGCATTCCAATTTTACAAAGACACTAGCCCTACGAATAGAAGTTATATTCCAAAACAAAAACCATCTAAAAATCTTGCAAGAATAATTAGCTACCTAAACAAAATCATTCTCCCTGAAAAAATTAACAACGATACAGACTTTCACTCATTCCAGACTATTATTATATTGTGCGGCATGGACTGTTGCTAAGGTCAACGGAGCCAAGATAACACTCGAACCAAGAGAAATTACCCGAGGTACAAAAACAGAATTCAAACCAAAATGGCGAAGACGACTCGAACAAAAAGTTAACGATTTACGTTAAAAAATAGGTAGAATGACACAATTCACTAACGGCAGTAGAAGTAGAAAATTAAATAAACATGTAAACAAAATCATAAGACAATTTAGAATTCATACCGTACACGAAGAACCAAACACACAAGCAGCACACACACTAGATACACTTAAACAAAAACTCTCAGTTGTAACAGGCCGTCTCCAAAGATATAAAGCTTGCACTTTAAGAAAACAACAAAATAATCAATTCATTCAAAACGAAAAACTTTTTTATCGCAATATCAGAGAAGCAGCAGTTAACGTCCAAAATAGCAACCCAAATGATGATGAGCTTAACACTCCTAACCCAGAGGCCTTACAAAACTTCTGGGCAGGCATATGGTAACAACCTATTCATCATAACGCCCAAGCCGAGTGGATACAAGCAGAATTATCAAATAACATAAACATTCAGACAATGGCATTTGAGCATGTCTCCCCACAAATATTTCATAAAGTTCTAACTCGCCTACATAATTGGAAAGCACCTGGGTCAGACCACATCCATAGTTACTGGTACAAAAAATTCACAGCAGCTCATTGTTATTTATATAATTTTATAAACAACTTCATCCAAGATCCTAAAACAATACCTCCTTATGTAACGTCTGGCACAACTTACATGATACCGAAAGATCGCAATGACCTCTGTAACCCAGCTAAATATAGACCTATTACATGCTTACAGACTTTGTATAAAATCATCACATCCTGCATATCCGAAATTATATACGAACACATTGACACCAACAACATCTTAGCCGAACAGCAAAAAGGATGCCGAAAATATAGTCAAGGCTGCAAAGAACAATTAATCATTGATTCCGTTATATTAAAAAGCGTTCAGAAATCTAAAACTGATTTATTCACCATGTATATTGATTACAAGAAAGCGTATGATTCTGTTCCCCATTCATGGCTATTGCAAGTGTTAGAAATTTACAAAATAAACCCAACAATAGTTACGTTTCTGAAGACCATGATGTCAACTTGGTGTACAGTATTAAGACTCACTACCCCAACCGAAACCACTGATTCTAGCCCAATTAAAATACAGAGAGGAATCTTTCAAGGAGATGCACTCAGCCCACTGTGGTTCTGCCTCGCTCTAAATCCCTTATCTAAGATACTAAACGCTACCTCATTAGGAATCCCTTTAAATTCTACTGCTACCGACCGACAAACTAACCCACAGAAATACATTTTAAATCATTTACTGTATATGGATGATATAAAGCTTTATGCAGAAACCGAGAGTCAACTTAACGAACTAGCTAACCTAACAGAAACATTCACAAATGACATTAAAATGGAGTTCGGCATAGATAAATGCAAAATAAATTCAGTTAGAGCAGGCCAGAACTACCATCACCAATACACCTTAGGTACAGGCGAACGAATAGAGCCATTGGATGAACCTGACACTTATAAATACTTAGGTTACGATCAATCTCGTCAGATACACTACAAAGATACTAAACAAAAACTTAAACAACAATTTCAACACCGACTCAATACAATATTAAAAACACAACTGTATTCGCGAAACACCATAAAAGCAATTAACACATTTGCTATACCTGTGCTCACCTATTCATTCGGGATAATAAACTGGACCAAAACTGAGCTCATAAACCTACAACGGAAAATCAACACAACAATGACTAAATTTCGCAAACATCACCCAAGATCTTGTATACAAAGGTTAACGTTACCAAGAAAAGAAGGAGGCAGAGGACTTATAGATATCCTAAACTTACACAACAGACAGATCACAGCTCTTAGACAATACTTCTTTGCCAAAACTGAATCTTCCCAACTCCACAAACTAATAGCACTTAATGACCAACACTTTACACCTCTTAATTTAAAAGCAACTACAGAACAAAAAAATGAGAAAGTAATTGACGACAGAACCAAATGTCAAGAGTGGACCCAGAAGTCTCTACACGGGAGACATCGCCAAGATTTATGCCAATTAAATGTCGACAAAGATGCATCGAACGCGTGGTTAAATCGAGGCGAACTATTCCCGGAGACTGAAGGATTCATGCTTGCAATTCAAGACCAAGTAATTGAGACTAAGAACTACAGAAAATACATAATAAAAAATTTGGCAACCGATACTTGTAGAAAATGCAATAGTTCCCCAGAGACAATCCAACATATTACCGGTGCCTGCAAATCAATAGCCCAGACAGACTACAAACATCGACATGATCAAGTTGCCAACGTCATACACCAAAAACTAGCTCATAAATACAAACATATAGACACTATAGTACCTTATTATAAATATAACCCTGAAACGGTTTTAGAGAACCCTACAACAAAACTGTACTTCGACAGAGCCATACTTACAGACCGCACAATCCACTTTAACAGACCCGACATCACATTAATTGATAAAATAAATAAAACAGGGTTCCTTATAGACATTGCTGTGCCAAATACGCATAACTTACAGACTACAATAGCTGAAAAATTATCTAAATACACCGAACTAAAGGACGAAATAACTCGACTTTGGCATCTGCAAAAAGTCACAATAGTCCCCATAGTGCTATCTACAACAGGAGTAATTCCTAAACAGCTTCATCAGTCCTTTAGTTCCCTCAACCTGCCGTCTAACGACTACCACCTGCTGCAGAAGGCAGTGATTCTTAACACATGCAGGTTAGTTAGAAAATTTCTTCAGTGTGAGTCTGACACCTTGCACCAATACTCCCACGCAAATATAGTTTCCAGTAACACACAGTCTACTCATAATATTACTCCTACCCTTAACCCCACTGCTGGACACTTGGCTTAGGCCCGTGCCATCAGGTTTACCCGGCTATGCCGAGAAAAACAAATAGTAAACAAAATAATAATAATAACGTCACACATGTCAATTTTTTTTTCATTTTTCCTATTTTCTGTTTCTATTAATTCCCGTGAACCCGAAGTACAAAAATCACAAGGAAACCTTCAGAATAAATACAAAAATAAAATTTACAATAAAAAACATCAATAAAATGAAAAAACGAATAGAAAATACACAATACCCGAGATTGACGGCTGTCAAATTCAGCCTTCTGTGATAAAAACACTTTTGGAAAATGAAAAACATACTATGTTGACAAGATCAGCTGCAGCTCGCCGTGCACGCCCACCATACCCGGACTCGTCGCTCAGCTCCGCCCCGCCGCCGCCGGAACCCAGCCCCATCGAGAGTGCTGTGACACCGGCCGTGGCAGTTGCGTCGAGCTCGAGTGACGAATATTTTTCCCCGCCGACGTCGCCAACACCAGTACGTCGGCAGGGGAGAGGCCGGCCACCGAAGAGCTTAGGACTTAGGGGCCATCCGGCTCCGAGCAGGGTCCTCGCTGCCGGTGGTTGTGTGCAGCGCATGAGATGGACTCAGTCTATGAACGAGAACGTCATGCGCGCATATTACGGGTCTACAGAGGGGGGAACTAACCTCACTGCGTACCGCGAAAGGATGCTGTCTCTGTTCCAGGTACTAGAACCAACTGTCAACGTATCGAGCCAACGACTGTCGGATCAGGTGCGGGTCATCCAACGCAATCACAGGTTGGACGATACCGCACTTGATAGGCTACGCTCAGAAGTGCTGAGCAACCATATCGTCTCTACTCCGACACAGACCGCGGGACATGCGTCAAATATTGATGCAATCTCGCCGCGGTCCAATCAGGTTGAAGAAGATGATAGGGTTGCCACAGTAAGTAGCCAGTACAACGCCAGACTGAGGAGTGCACTGGAGGATGCGTTTCGCGAGTATCGATCCACTCCGACCGAACTTAGACCCCGATTACCACGGCTACCTATGCACAAGAAAAATAGGGCGCTGGTGTGTGCCTTGGACTCGCAGCTCAAGAATTTCTTCGAGAGCAGCGAGGATCTCGTTGATACACACTCGATCCTGTATTTCGCGGCTGTTGCGGCATGTCGTTTAGCGAACGTCAAGTTTTCAAGCTATGACGGAGCTTCTCGACCGAAACAAACCGCACCAGCCTGGCAATGCAGGATCGAGCGTCGTATCGATGGGGCCAGGGTACTCATCGGCAAACTATACTGCTTCAGGGAGGGCAATACACGACCACGAGTGATGCGCTTTGTGAGACGGGCTTTCTCGGGGACTGGAATTAGTCCTTCAGAATACATGTCCCGTGTCACAGAGCGCATCGACTTCCTGAAGCAGAAAGTCTGTGCATGGGCGAGCCGTATTCGGCGGTATAAACGGCGGGTTGACCGGTACACGCAGAATCGCATGTTCCAGAGCGATGAGAGGTGGGTGTATAGAGCCTGGGAGCGACCCGAACAAAATGTAACGGACGTGTGCCGCCCGGATGATGCCACCACGAATGCATTCTGGCGCAGCCTCTGGTCGGTGCCCGTCTGTCACGCTGAGGCTGGTTGGATGCAGGATGTCGAACGAGTGTGTGAAACTATGCCAGAAATGGAACCGATTTTAATTACGCCATTAGATGTAGCCAGAGCAGTCCGTCCGTTACCCAATTGGAAATCACCGGGACCGGACGGACTGCATAACTTTTGGTTAAAATGGCTAAGTAGTTCACACACTCGCCTGGCGTCTCAACTCCAGTCATCCTTAGAGTCTGGGTCGCTACCGCAGTTCTTAACAACAGGCGTAACCCACCTGCTCCATAAGTCAGGTAGTCCCGCGGAACCCAAGAATTATAGACCGATCACATGTTTGTCGACGGTTTATAAACTTCTTACATCCATTTTGAGAACGAAAATTAGTACGCACATTGAGTATAACTCGATTATGTCTCCCTCTCAAAATGGGTGTAGGAACGGGTCTCGCGGGACTAAGGAGCTACTCCTCATTGACATGGCCATAAGCCAACAGGTTCGACGATCCCGCAAGGATCTGTCGACATGCTGGATAGATTATAAGAAGGCCTACGACTCGGTGCCACATACATGGCTCATGAAGGTGCTGGAGTTGTACAAGATTGATGCAACTCTACGCACCTTCCTTGAGTCGTGTATGGGGCAATGGAGGACAGTTCTTCGCTATCCGGGATGTCCACAGATCCAGGGGAATGATGAACCTATATGGATCAAACGGGGAATATTTCAGGGCGACAGCTTGAGTCCACTTTGGTTCTGCTTAGCCCTGAATACTCTAAGCACACTGCTGGGGAATTCAGGTCTAGGCTATCGGCTGAGAAGAGGTGGTGAGGTTATATCTCACCTCCTATACATGGATGACCTTAAACTCTTTGCCCCCAACAAATTACAACTGATGGAGCTACTGAAGGTAACTGAAACTTTTAGTAGCGCCATCAGGATGGAATTTGGTGTGGACAAATGTGCAGTCATGCATGTAAAGCGAGGTGAGATTATGGAGTCCGAGGGAATTCAACTTTCGGATTCCATACAGCTCAGATCCCTCTCCTCATCCGAAAGCTATAAGTATTTGGGTATGTCGGAAGCGTTAGGCATCAACGCTGCTGACATGAAACAATCGTTGAAGGAGCGTTTCTTTGGCCGCCTGAAGAAGGTATTAATTAGTCTTCTTTCAGGCGGAAACAAGGTGCGCGCCTTCAACGGTTGGGTCATGCCGGTTTTGATGTACTCTTTCGGCATACTCAAATGGACTCAGACTGAACTGGAAGCCCTGGATCGACGGGTCCGTACACTGCTGACTGCAAACCGGATGCATCACCCACGATCATCGGTGATGAGGCTGTACATCCCGCGGAAGTGCGGGGGTCGAGGCTTTTTAAATACGAAGACTCTCCACAACCGCGAGGTTTGCAGTCTCAGGGAATATTTTTTAAAAGCCGAAATGGGTATGCACCGTGATGTAGTCGCAGTGGACAAGGGGCTCACCCCGTTGTCCATGGCTAAAGAGAACTGGCGCAAACCTGTAATACTAACTATCGATGACCGCAAGGAAGTATGGCAAAACAAGGAGCTTCACGGGCGCTTCTATCGGGCTCTTCATGAGCCCGGTGTAGATTTCATAGCGTCCGTATCCTGGCTACGTTTCGGTGATCTTTTCGGGGAAACTGAAGGTTTCGTCTGTGCAATTATGGACGAAGTTATCTTGACGAATAACTACCGGAGACATATTATGAAAGACGGGACGGTTGACGTGTGTCGGGCATGTCACCGTCCGGGTGAGTCTATCAGACATATTATCTCTGGTTGTTCTCGTCTGGCTAATGGCGAATACTTGCACAGGCATAACCAATAGCCAGGATTATTCACCAGCAACTTGCTTTGCAATATAAACTTGTGGATTCTGAGGTACCGTATTACAAGTATGTGCCCGACCCAGTTCTCGAAAATGACCATGTCACGTTGTACTGGGACCGGTCTATCATTACTGACAGGACTATTGTAGCCAATAAGCCTGATATAGTGGTGATAGACCGGTTAGCGCGCCGCGCAATGATAATCGATGTTACCATTCCACATGACGGGAACCTCGTGAAAGCTGAGAAAGAGAAACAGATTAAATATTTCGACTTAGCACACGAGGTTGTTGACATGTGGAATGTGGACTCGGCTGTCATTGTGCCGATTGTCGTATCAGCCAATGGACTGATGGCCGAAAGCCTCGATCAACATCTCTCGAGGCTCTCGTTAGGCGGTTGGGTCAAAGGCCTGATTCAGAAGGCAGTACTCCTCGATACGGCTCGCATCGTGAGGAGGTTCCTGTCTCTGGAGCCCTAACCACCGGTAGCTTGGACCCTGCTCCCGATACCGGTGGACGACTATTTTTTATATTTTTAAATGTTTTTTGTTAGGTTATTTTATAAAAATATTTAAAAATATATTATAATATGTAATTAATTAAATAAACGAAATAATAATAATAATTCTTAACACATGCAGGTTAGTTAGAAAATTTCTTCAGTGTGAGTCTGACACCTTGCACCAATACTCCCACGCAAATATAGTTTCCAGTAACACACAGTCTACTCATAATATTACTCCTACCCTTAACCCCACTGCTGGACACTTGGCTTAGGCCCGTGCCATCAGGTTTACCCGGCTAGGCCGAGAAAAACAAATAGTAAACAAAATAATAATAATATCGAAAATGACCATGTCACGTTGTACTGGGACCGGTCTATCATTACTGACAGGACTATTGTAGCCAATAAGCCTGATATAGTGGTGATAGACCGGTTAGCGCGCCGCGCAATGATAATCGATGTTACCATTCCACATGACGGGAACCTCGTGAAAGCTGAGAAAGAGAAACAGATTAAATATCTCGGCTTAGCACACGAGGTTGTTAACATGTGGAATGTGGACTCGGCTGTCATTGTGCCGATTGTCGTATCAGCCAATGGACTGATGGCCGAAAGCCTCGATCAACATCTCTCGAGGCTCTCGTTAGGCGGTTGGGTCAAAGGCCTGATTCAGAAGGCAGTACTCCTCGATACGGCTCGCATCGTGAGGAGGTTCCTGTCTCTGGAGCCCTAACCACCGGTAGCTTGGACCCTGCTCCCGATACCGGTGGACGACTATTTTTTATATTTTTAAATGTTTTTTGTTAGGTTATTTTATAAAAATATTTAAAAATATATTATAATATGTAATTAATTAAATAAACGAAATATATAATATAGACGTCATATAGACGTCATGATATAACGATAATGATCATGACGGGAACCTCGTGAAAGCCGAGAATGATAAACAAATCAAGTATCTTGACTTGGCTCGCGATGTTGTCGACATGTGGGATGTGGACTCAGCGATCATTGTACCGATAGTCGTTACAGCCAATGGCTTGATAGCCAAGAGCCTCGACCAACATCTGAGGAGGCTCTCGTTGGGTAACTGAGTCAAGGGCTTGATCCAGAAAGCGGTACTCCTAGACGTGTCTAGGAGTACGGAGCCGTGGCTCGCATTGTCAGGAGGTTCCTCTCTCTGGAGCCCTGACCGCCGGTAGTTTGGACCTTGCTCCCGATACCGGTGGGCTACTATTTTTAATATTTTTAAATGTTTTTATATTTTTACACGCTTTATATTAGCTTCACTTGTATGTTTGTTTGTTTGTAACCGACTCCTTTGGACGCTACTGTGACCTCAGAACCTCAGACCTTTAAACGGTCAGATTTCATTGAAACTTTGTAAACTGTCGAGGACCGATGACTAATCAATACTTAATAAAAAATAAAAAAAATGAGAAAAATGAATAAAAAAGGAAAAAAATAAAATAAAAAAATCACGTTTTTGTAGTTAGCAGAACTAAAAAATAGTAAATTAATAATAGTGTAGAAAACTTAAAAAACACGCTTTAAAAACCAAACTAAAAAAGGAGAAAATAATTTAATTCAATTAAAAAGCGTGGGGTGCATTTTGAGGTATTTTTATACTCAATTAATGTCAAGCACCCCACGCTTTTTAATTGAATTAAATTATTTTCTCCTTTTTTAGTTTGGTTTTTAAAGCGTGTTTTTTAGTTTTTTAAACTATTATTTTATACTAATATTTAAAAATGTAATCTTTAAGTGTATAAGTTGACATATAGGACATTATATACAAATTAATAATTAATTAATTTAATTATTTAATTGTATACTTAATATACTTATTCAAAAATTACAAGGCTTAAAAATATGAAAAGTTTTGCTTAAATATAATGATATGCATTGATAATGTTCATGCCAGTGTAAGTGTTGATCAATGACTAAGCCAAGGTATTTAATTGAAGAAGTTTTAGTTAGATCATGACAAGTACCTACAGCTTTTTGAAATTAGCCACATCATTAGCCTCTTTCCATGTCATACCATTAAACAAAAGGGCTGTGTCATCGGCATAGGCTTGGCCCTGTCTTAACTGTAAATCACACAAGTCTTTCACATTATACAAAGTGAATTTTTAGTCACCGTTTAAATTTTTCGGGGTGATAGTATACGTGAAATTGAACAACTTTCTCCAAGGAACATGGGTTGAAATTGTGAAAAAAAAATCGGACCTCCCATACAAAATCGATCAGCTGACTATTGATTTTGCATGGGAGGTCCATTTTTTTTCTCATTGCATTGCGAGAAGTAGGGGAACAGAGACTGTGTCAAATGCTTTTCCTAGATCAAGGAATACACCTATGGTCTCTCCTTTAGCTAGGCTGACTACAATGGTAGAAGTTATTTTTTTTTATGGCATTGTCTGTCGATTTGTTTTTTCTAAAACCAAACTGGTTGATTGAGAGTAAATTTCGAAATTCTAGGCAGAAAGTTAGTCTTACATTACTAAACTTCTCAAGTACTTTAGTTATGGATGGGAGCAGCAATATAGGTATATGCTTAGTTACAGACAGTCTTTGAATATAGGAATTATCAGAGCCTTCTTGAGCACTTCGGGAAAAACGCCTATCGACATACACCGATTCCATAGCATGGCTTTGGGGCAAGCTAAACTATCCATGCCTAATTTTAATATTGAAATAGGAATTTCATCGCAAGCACTATCATTAGACTGCTTTAAATTTAGTATGATGGTTTTAACTTCCTCGATATCCTATATATGATTGGGACTGCTAGTGTCTAAAATATTAATGTTTATGTCTCCTATTAAAATTATGTTTCGATACATTTTTAAGTTATTTAAGATGCATCTAAAGCGGTTAGAAAACGATAAATGTTTTTGAAAGCGGACGATCTTTAAATCGATATAACAGCGAGATTGTTTCTAATAGTGGAAACAAGGCAGTTCATTTCATCGTCATTGCTTACAATGCATTGGTTCAGTGACTTCGGTTTTCAGATTCTCTTTAAAATAGTTATCTATGCCATCATTCTGGTTAATTGTTTTAGCGATAGCAAAAGTTTTGTATGAAGTAATTTTCTGCAGTATTGCGTTTTTAGAGAGCCAGCATTCTGTCAAAATAATAAAATAAAATTCAATATCTAGTTTAGGTACTTAGTAAGACTTCAAAGTCATCAAAATTGTGTTGCAAACTTCTTATATTTTGAGTTAATACTTTGTACGTATTAGATTCACCAAATATTTTTTTACAGTTTGCAGAAATATCTTCGCTATGTGCCGTGCCAACATTTATAGTTTTCTCGACGTCATTCGAAATATGGGGTAAATCATCCATATTGTCTGTAATAGTTGATTTTAAACATCATGTTGGCAGCACAACGCAAAGATTTCCTGTCACTGTGATATGATAGTAGCATGTATGTGAACAGTTTGTGTGTGTGGTAACTATGATTAGTGTGAAGTAAGTGTTATATAAATCACGTGCTTGTACACACACATGTAAAGAGGTATGAATTATCAGTAGCATCGAGACCCTTGGAGAATTAAAATTCTATTATTATCATGAAAGAGAAAGTAATACAAAATCAGATGTGGATGAAATTTATTTATAACTGTTAGTAAGAGTTCCAAAGGTGGATGGGGCACTGATATTGTTAATGATACCTTGAATTTGTTCAGTAGACCGATTATTTGAGAAACCCTCTTCCATTGGAAACCCAGCAGAACTTGAAGCCGGGCTTCTTTTTAAATTCTCTAGATTGTTAGAAGAGTTTCCTGGTATTTGGGGTCAGTGCTTTTGAGATGTAAACTGGGCGTTGGTCACCTGCACGGAAGAGAAAACTGCTATTTTCAGTTGGTGGTTGGTGGTGTTGTATTTATCCTCCTTGTTGCTAATATTATGGGACTTAATAGCTTTTAGTGTATTAGCACGAGTTTGTACACTCGGCTACACATCAAGCTATACCTTTCCAGTATAAGCTGATCTCACATTGCATAGGATTTCCGTACAGTGCGAAATCAGCGTAAACTGGAAATGTATAGCTTGATGTGTAGCCGTACGTACTATTTGATACTCAACAAAAAAATCATTTATTTTGACCCGATTTTTTCCTGTACACTTGACGTACTTGAAGTGGAGTAATGAGTAAGTTTAAGGAATTGTGTAGCTGGTTTACAATCTCATTCGTCTTCAAGATATCTAATTTTGGTGATGGCAGCGCTATTTCCTAGTAGTAAAGTATCATATTTCAGTTTTAAGTCCTTGTAAAAACCGGTACTCTCATCGACAGTTTTTTTAGAGTTTCATTTGAAATAATATTTTCCTTGTTTTGGTCTATAACCTCACTTATTATTTTGTTTAAGTTAATAAATTTTGAGCCTTCGTCTTCGAACTTTTTTGGATGTCCATGCGGATTTGAGATATTCTCCGTATCAGGGTGAATTTTTCTTTTTCTTGAGGTGAATAATTCTACCTCCTCTGTTCGTGAGACTTCAGGTTCCGACCCAAAAGTTGTAGCGGGATGGTGATCGCAACATTGCTTCTGATAACTTCGCAAAAACTGTGGTACGGCCACGCGTGTTTGGTCACTCGGTGTAAGGTCAACGCGAAACTCAAACGAAATTCAACTATAAAGCTCTTTAGATACGGTTTAATTTTGTTCAACTTAGTAATAATAAGTACCTTTTTTTTTTTTTTTTTTTTTCTCTTTATTTGTTTAGGGGTTTTTATCTAAACAGATACGCCAACCCCATCGTGCCTATTAACATTACTTAAAATTAACACTAAAATTAAAATTAATACATATATTATTAAGTATATAATAACATAGATCTACTTATTACATCTAAACAATCAGCATATTAAACAAGGATCACAGATCAAGGACTGTTATCAAACGACTTAACTTTTTGGCACATTCTGACGTTGGTTGAGATAAAATTGATTGAATCAATCCCATGTTTAGTTTGTTTAAGTCAAATTCCCTCAAAAATGTCTCCCTTTCGCGCCGGTTCCGGACACAATCCATCAGCAAATGTTGCACGTCCTCAATCTGATTACAAACTCTGCAATTCGGCGAATCAGCTTTTTTCATAAGGAATGCAAACTTCGCTGCTGGATAATGCCCAGAGCGTAATAAGTACCTAATTATAATAATTAGTGCGCGTGCGCCACGTCTGTCCCGATAAGTGCGGGCGAGAGAATTTGAATGACTATCGTATTTAGTGGGCTACCCTGGCGCTTCCCCCTTTAGGTGACGAACATATTCTGAATGGAAGTGTACTCACCGCTCGGCGAGCTCGTCGGGCGACTCGTCAGCGCCGTCGTCTCCGCGGAATCGCGGCCGCGCGCACAGATCCTGCAAACAACGCACTCGTACACTCCACCGCAGATCAGTGGCAGCTGTGGCAACGGCAACAATCTGACATTGACAGTGCTGATATGTACCAGTAACTTAAGAGTGGTTTTCGTAGTGCACGTATTACCAGTAGTATGAGGTTTACTGTGCGATATAACACAGATGTCGCGCGCGCGCTTCACGTTTAGGTACGTTAAACCCTACGAAAACACACATGGAGATTTATTTAAAGTTAAAAAATAGTAATTCTATAAAACTCCTTCATAAAGGTTTTTGTAAAGTTTGTTGTACTGCTCCCAGTCAACTGGACTGTGTTGAGACGGCCAAGTTGATGCGTTGACACGGCCCCAGAGTCTGAGCCTCTGGGGTAGCTGCGCCGTACGGATGGGGTGACAGTTCTGTGAAGCTACTGGGACCAGATTATCCTGCCTCAAAACCAAAAATCAAAATCAAAATATTTTATTTCACATAAGCCTGCATGGGCACTTATGAAACGTCAGAAGCTAGGTCCACGGTTCCAATTTGTCGTTTCCTATGGAGAAGAGCCGGCAAGAAACTCCACGGTTACTCTTTTAAAAATAATTGGCTTTTACAATGTTTTCAAATTACAGTGATAATCGGGTATGGGAGGACAGTGCAGGCCAGTCAATAAGTACCAGGTACTTAGAGGAATGAAAATACAGAATAGAAAAATGTCTACAAATCTCAAATCATCTCATCTCGTCTACAATCAAAGTCTCTAAGGCCTACAACGTTCTCTCATTCACAATATGTAAAAGAATCTACCTACTATATAAAATGAATCTATTTGAACCAAGTGACATGATTTCGATGACAATCACGAATAATAAATAGTCGAAAGTAAAATTGATGTATAATGTCAAATGATGACGAGAATATGTCAGACATTGTAAAAAATAAAAAGAATAAAAATTTAACATTGCAATTTGGGAGCAGTTAATAGACTTTCACACAGATTTGCTGTTAATGAGGTACCAGGGAAGCCACATGTGCAGAAGGAATTAATGCCAAACTTCCCTGTCTTCAACGTAGTCTTTTATCTTATAATATGCTTTTTTTGATAAGGACACGTTTGATGTGAGTTTTAAACTTTCCATCGCTAAGTTCTGTAACCGACTTTGGCAACTTGTTATAGAAGCGGATACTGTTTATTAGAAATAACTTGCTAGTTTTAGTTAATCTAAATTTTGAAATCACAATTTCATCTTTATTTTTTATTTTATTTTTTTGGGTGGGAAATCATCAAATAACTTCTCCCGCTCTGGGTGGAGCGGGAGGGCGTGTCAGACTTTTACTGACTAAAACCCACCCGTGTTCCCTCAGTTGCCTGTGTGCCAGGGGCCGCGGTATCTCTTTCGAACAACCCGCACCCCTGGCAGGAACATTTCATCTTTATTACGTGTATTTAGATTATGGAAATCGCATCTTTTTTTGAAAAGACCTAAGTTTTTGCGAACATACAAGATATTTTCTAGGATATAAAGAGAACACAGAGTTAGTATAGCAATTTCGTTGAATTTGTTTCTAAGAGACTCGCGAGGCCCCATTTTATAGATTGCGCGGATTGCCCTCTTTTGTAAAATAAAAATTGAATCTACGTCCGCTGCCGATCCCCATAGCAGAACGCCATAAGACATAATACTGTGAAAATAAGCAAAGTTACTAACTTAGCTGTGGCTACATCAGTCAACTGCCTTATTTTTCTTACTGCGTAAGCAGCTGAGCTTAATATATGCTTAATATTAAGCTATTCTAAAGATAAGAGAAGTGTCATCAGCGAATAAAATAAATGTATTGTGGTCAACGCAGTCAAACTTTTTTGAGAGGTCACAGAAAATGCCAATCGCATCCTGGGAACTCTCCCAGGATTACAAAATGTGACTGATGAGTTTTACTGCCGCGTCAGTCGTCGACCTACCTGTCGTGAAACCAAACTGTCGACTGTGTAAAATCCCATTTGAGTTAAAATGTGACAACATCTGGTCTAGCATGCTTTTTTCATAAATTTTGCTCAATGCTGGAAGCACAGATATAGGACTATAATTAGAGGGATCACTCTTACTACCCGATTTGAAAATTGGTACTACTTTACTATGTTTCATTAAGTCAGGAAACGTACCGCTGTCTAAACATTGATTAAATATGCCTGTTAGGACAGGGGCAATTGTGTCAATGATATTTTCAATAACCAAAATCAAAATCAAAAGTCATTTATTCAAACTAGGCTGAGAGTCAGCTCTTTTTGAACGTCAAAATAAAATTACATAAGACAGTCCCCCCAAAACGGTCGCCCTTCACGCCTAGTGCTTTAGCTGGGAAGAAGAAGTAGCGGAACAAACTCCCCAGCAGCACAGCTGTCTGTTAAGTTAAAAGAACTTCATTCTATACAATAATAGGTAATAAAAATTACAAACACAAAAAAAAACATAAAATTTGCCATATGTCAGCTAGCACACGCCAATATACTTACCATTAAAAATTTAAAACTAAAAATAATAGAAAATTAAAATAGAACGTAAACAGAACTTCCAATCTAAATAAAAGCCTCCAGGCATAAAGGGCATGCCCGCTTACATATGCAATTCTGCATTATGCAAATATAGCTATAACTTAAAGTAACAAAAGTTAAACTAGGACCTCTGGACTAAAATTAATAAAAACTTAATACAATTAACAATAACAAAACCATGGCCAGCAAGACGACCAGTCACCACGAACACCACCCGTTCACGAGCATAACGCAAAGATCAGCCATTACCCCCCTCGCCATATTTGAGGGAAGGAGGCAACCCGACCCCCGACGCTACCGCAAGCAGTGACATCTAAGGGAGCATGACGAACTTGCTGCCGGTTGCACTGGCAAGAATAATCATGAATTGTCGAGGTCGCTAGCTAACTACATATTGCAATACTCCTCATTAAAAAAAAAAAACATTGTAATGAGTAGATTAAGTCAACAACAAATGAAAAAAGAAAAAGGAAAACTGAATTATACAGTCAGATAAAATAAGCAATTATATGAAATAACATAATGATGTAACCTGTCAGTGGGTAAGCTAATTCTGGTGAAAGAACACAAACATTGTCTTGAGTTAATCACAGCGACCAACAATTCTTATCATTTAAGTAGTCGTTGATAGAATAGTATGCCTTTGAACAAAGGGTGGATTTTACTTTAGCTTTAAACGCACTAAAATGCAAATCTAGCAAGGAAGAGGGTAGCTTGTTATAGAAGGTTATACCCAGACCAACAAATGAGTTATGAACCTTATGTAGCCGGTGAAAGGGAACACGTAGTTTGTCCTTATTTCTAGTATTAATATTATGAATATCACTGTTTTTAGTGTACAAGTGTATATTTTGCCTAATATATAAGATGTTGGCAAAGATGAATTGCGATGCCACCGTGAGAATCCCAACATCTTTTAAAAAATCTCTCAGAGAAACTCTAGAACCTAGTTGGTAACCTTAACGGAAATCCCCCATCCCATAAGTCTTCAGTGTTTTTTTTATGTTAAGACTTTTAAATGCTGTTTTAATTGTGGCAATACAGATGGGTTTGAATTCAAAACTTGGAATGTCCGTACTGAAGTTTTCTTTAAGAAGAGATTCAGCTAATACCCTAGCCTAAAGCCCAAGCCTAGACCCGCTTGCACCCGTGCGAAGCCGGGGCGGTTCAGCTTTTCAGCTCCTAGGTTTATTCCAAATCTGAGCCAAGTAATAAAGAAGGTGCAGCGTGCCAGAGAGAGCGCATGTCACCACTCAAAGAAACAAGGCAGAGCCGCACGCTTCCCGGAAAACGATAACTTGTTGGAAGTAGGTAGATCAGTCGTGTGCTCGTATGATGCCGCGGTAGAACAATTGCGACTAGATAACGCAAGTACCAACTCTTACAAACGGCGCAAGGTAACATCGCCCTACAAATAGAGTAACACTTGAATCTGGGGCAAGTGGTGCGGGCGATAGTGCGCGACGCGGGGTCTATCATAACGGCTCGCGCGCAACTATAACTGCGCCCGCGCCGGTAATATTATTACATGGTGTTATATGCGGTGCGCTACTTATGCCGCGCCCGCGCTGTGGCGTCAATGTGCTCCCTCACACATCACTGATCAACAACAATGAAAGATCAGAATTTATGAGATTTAACTTCAGTTTTTTTTATTCTTCAGTGTTTGCCGACTCGCCTCATAGCCACACTCGCTAGCACGAGCAACAGCTAGCTACTTTTTTTTGTTCCGTGTTAGAAAATCCTCATGGATGTACCACGCCCCGGGGCGGGCAACGGGTCTGTCCAGACTCTTACTGATTAAAAACCAACCCGGTGTTCCCTTCCTACACTTGGACCGGGGATCACGGACATTTTTTTTTTTTAATAAAAGAACAAACAAAATATAAACAGGAACATCACAACAACCTCATTAGGTTTGTCCGGATGGTGAAACACTTATCAGCAATCTTAAAACTAATACTAACGGAATAATCTTTATCTAGTAATTTATGGTTTATAAAATTTAAAATAAAACATTGTAAGGTAGTTTGTAAGTAATAACTAAAATAGTACAAAAACGAAAGCAGCGCGGGTCCGGCATTCCGTCGATGCTAATTACATTGAATGAAATTTTAACAGAATGATGCATTTTTAAAGAGAATAAAAGTATTTTCTGTATTGAATTTAAAATTACTATTTGATCATTCCGATTGAATTTTTGTTTGAACATCATTAATTAAAGTAGGTATTAAATAAGCGTTCGTTCGTTTTCCGTAATAGTTCTAGCATCTCGGTACTACTAGTTTTGATTGGGCTGCCATTCTTGTTGCTATGGTATTCAGATTAAATTTAGTTTGCAGTTCTTTGTTGGTGAACTGTTCTATTAATAACCACTATTGAATTTTTAACCCCCGACGCAAAAACGACGGGGTGTTATAAGTTTGACGTGTCTGTGTGTCTCTGTCTGTGGCATCATAGCTCCCGAAAGGATGAACCGATTTTGATTTTGTTTTTTGTGTTTGAAAGGTGAATTAGTCGGGAGTGTTCTTAAACATGTTTCATCAAAATCGGTTCAGCCGTTTCAAAATTATCAGCTCTTTTCTGGTTGATGAAAGGATTTAAGCATCTTCCACGGGTCTGATCAAGTTGAAATTTGTATTCTATTACTTCAAGACGAATAAAGTAACCTTGAACTGATGCTGGAGCAACACCTGTAATGTCCAGGATACCCAAGTCACTCACCAATAAACGGCAGAAGTATCGTGTTTGGGCTCGTTGAAAGGTCTCAATGAATACCTAGGTCATGGATAAATGTTGATCAGGACGAGGAATGAGGATAAATTAGTAACAAACTTCAGTGTGGGAAACATACGCAACGCTGCGCAGAGGGAGACATTTTTTTTTTTTTGGGTGGGAAATCATCAAATAACTTCTCCCGCTCTGGGTGGAGCGGGAGGGCGTGTCAGACTTTTACTGACTAAAACCCACCCGTGTTCCCTCAGTTGCCTGTGTGCCAGGGGCCGCGGTATCTCTTTCGAACAACCCGCACCCCTGGCAGGCATCGGTCCTTGCGAACCCCACCTATTGGTGCTGACATCTCTTTGAGGCGCGCGTGGAACACAACGCGCCGTCGACCCGGGCTTGGTCCTTACCGGACAGCGAGCTACCCATTACTCGCCGTCCGCAAGCCCGCGCCTACGGTGGCCGGGAATCAGCCTGGGATTCCCGACGCCCAGGGCTTCTCCCGCGGCGACTACGGCCGTGAGGGCGCATATACTGCCTCTCCCTCACGTGCGCCGCCTCCCTCTTTGCGAGCATTACTGCTTCGCAGAAGGAGGTGACGGCTAACCATTCACTCTCGCTCCGTACCATGGCCTGCACCAGGGCCGGACGCGAGAGATCGCCGCCGCCGATCGCCTCCACGAGGACACGGCGGTGCTCCGCCCAAGCCGGGCAGACCGCCACCGTATGCTCCACCGTGTAGAGGGAGACATTAAGCTTAAAAAGCAAGAAATAAAAATTAAATTTAAAACTTGAAGACCCGACCCATACAAAAACTCTAAAAAGTTAAAAAATAATATAAATGAACTTTTTAGAGTTTTTGTATGGGTCGGGGGTTTTTCTAATTTGAAATTTAATTGTGTGTATTGGTAAGATTTTACAATACTTAAAAATCCTGTTACGTCATCAGTACTCATCAGTATCAGTTCATCACCATCATAAAGTGTTTTCTTTATTATTTTGGTATTATTGTTTTTAATAAACAAAATTGTAGGTTGTATATTTTGTCTTTTTTTGTTCTTTTTTTTTGCATTGTGCCACGATCCCCGGCTGGTGTCGACCCACCTTTGCAGAGTTAGGTGTAAGACTGTCGACCCTCGACGTCTACCAGGGGCGCGCGGGTACTTCCCGAAGCAGCCGAGAGCACCTGCTTTGCCCGAAACGTCAGGGAGCCGTGCGTCCTCCCGAGTCAAATTTATAATGGTCGATCATTGGTCGGTCAATGGTCTCGTAATATAATTTTGTCATAATGACATTTTCGTATTGCCATTATTATAAAACTCGTTAGTAGAAATGTTTTTCGAAAAACGACTACTAAATTTGAACATTTATTCATGGCAGATTTCATTTATATATATTTTTACATATTATTTATTAGTGTTATAAGCAATCTAAAGTAGTATGAAGTTCGTAAAATTAAGTCAGTCATTCATTTGTCATGATGTACGAGATTACCAATAAATGCCATTTCTTTCAATGGAGTGTCAGTGGCTGACCATTGGAAAGTCATAATGACGCCATTTTATTAGTAGAATACCAAACTTGTCAAAATCAACAATTATGAAATCAATGATAGACCATTCTGACACTATTGTAATAGCAGACTTGAGGCCCTGGACGGTAGCGGTAGGGCGCAGAAGCCTGTCCAGCCATTCTGCCACCAGCAGGCTTAGCACGAGCACCGATTTGTCGACGGAAGAATAGACATGACTATTAACTAAATGATGTACAATAGAAGAAGAAAGCTATGTTTTTCTATTAATTATCACAGCTATGCGTTCTAAACGAATCATGGTAGAAAGTTTGTTGTCAGTGTGATTTTGACAGTTTGGGAAGAAATATTCTTCTGAAATAGTTCATATTTATAAGGACCTAGACAACGATCGTTAGAAACGAAAGACAAAATGACAGATTGTAGAAGGATATCTACGGTACGATGTCAAAAATGGAGAAACGAAATGTCATTTTGTATTGAAAAGCACTGTCTATACAGTGCGGCGAAGGCGACCCGCCTCGTAGGAGATCGTTCGATACCCCCTGATAGCTCTGATGGCATTCGCCCTCTGTGATTTTCGCAGAATTGCAATGCGGCACTAGGTAAGCCTACATACTGCAGAGTGCGACAGGTGCTCTGCAAGGAAAGCGCTCACGACTGGACTTCCTCCAGCCATTTATCCTCTCACCGCGCTTCAAAGCTTCAAATCGGGTGGTTTTTTTATCTTAGAGGTAGCCGGCCTCTGGGCCAGGCAGTTAAGCCAAACCCCTGGCGGTAGTTTTATTTAAGTTGAACCAAAATCAAAATAGTTTTTGCAAGTTAACATCAACCCTGTATTCCCCGAAGGGTTAGGTAGACGTGTGTGTGTACACGCATACTTCGGAAGCTAGCCAGAGGTGTGTGTGTACACGCATACTTCAGAAGTTAGGCAGAGGTGTGTGTGTACACGCATACTTCAGAAGTTAGGCAGAGGTGTGTGTGTACACGCATACTTCAGAAGTTAGCCAGAGGTGTGTGTGTACATGCATACTTCAGAAGTTAGGCAGAGGTGTGTGTGTACACGCATACTTCGGAAGTTAGGCAGAGGTGTGTGTGTACACACAAACTTCAGAAGTTAGGCAGAGGTGTGTGTGTACACACAAACTTCAGAAGTTAGGCAGAGGTGTGTGTGTGTACACGCATACTTCGGAAGTTAGGCAGAGGTGTGTGTGTATACACAAACTTCAGAAGTTAGGCAGAGGTGTGTGTGTACGCGCATACTTCGGAAGTTAGGCAGAGGTGTGTGTTTACGCGCATACTTCGGAAGTTAGGCAGAGGTGTGTGTGTACACCCAATGTGGGAGCGAGCCTATTGCCATCAACCGGGTACAACTGCTACTAAGAAGTACCCCATGGAAAAACCCAATAGCAAAATCAAAAATTATATTTTGTGACCATAGGTAAAATGTTGTACATGATGTTAAGGAGTAAAAGTAATTAGTTTTTTAATTTCCTTCATGTGCCATAGACAAACTCAAACAGCCAGTAAATATACTATTATCTGTGGAGCTTCACACATAATAGTATATTTACCGTATATTTACCATAATATTTATTTATTTGCGAAAATGTTGAGAGTGTCATGGTTTTTGCCAAGGTGGCGCCATGTGTTTTAAATTGTTAATCTGTTACTGGTTTAGAAGAAAAAACTGACCGCGTAAATTTCAGAATTTTTGTCAAGTGTAAATTTGTTCGGCTTTAAATAAATTTAATAAGAATGTCCAGTGACAGTTGTGGTATATTATGTTCCTTGGTGAAGAGTTTGACGTTGAGCAAAGAGCAAAAGACATACCTAATAGATATTGTGATTTTTATTTTATTAACCGACTTCAAAAAGGAGGAGGTTCTCAATTCGTCGGAACCTTTTTTTTATTTTTTTTATGTATGTTCCCCGATTACTCGAAGATGGCTGGACCGATTTGGATTATTATTTTTTAGTTTGAAAGGGTATACTTCCCAGGTGGTCCCATGATCATCAAGTCAGGATCTGATGATGGGATCCTGGAGAAATAGAGAGAACTCTTCAAATTTTATAGGCACGCGAAGCGATTTAGGTATTTTTTGGAAGAGTACTTTCTCGAAGTGGTCTCATTTCAATTTGGTGAAGGTCTGATGAAGAACTTTGGAGATAGGCTACGGAACTCCTCAATAAATGATAGCAAATGGACTGGGGTTGCTGAAATTTCATGTTTGTCTATTGCTTACACCAGTTCATAACATAAAATCACGCCGGTATGCTGTGAAGGGGTAAGCACATGTGAACCACTAAAAAGTGAAAAAAAAAACTTTTTCCAAAAAAAAAAACAACCGACTTCCAAAAAACACTACAAAGTGAAAAAATAACTATAATTTCGGAAGTCGGTGTCTTTGGAGCTGTATTTGCATTTTTTGTCACCGCCTTCCAAAATTAAAGAAACTTTTCATGTGATGCGATGTAATGCGATGTAATGTAGCTCATTAGCGCGCAGTCGCGCGTGCCGTACGTCTGCTGCCTCGCCAGGCCGCAATGTGCGCATACAGCGCTGCAGTGCGGCGCGCTGCGTGCGAAGATGCAGCGGAGAATACCTGACCCATAACATTTGATTAACGCCCGGTGCACGCTTTAGTGGAAGCTAATCACGAGAAACTTGAAGACTACAGAACCTAGTCGCGGGCTCGAAGTCACTGGTGGGCCTGGTTCAAAATCACGCTGTGTCACCCGGCGTCGTGTCCGACAGAGATAGTATCAGTAATGAGCAGTTAGACGCTAGTCTACACGCACAACGTTATTGAGTGAGATGCAGGATCATTACACGCTTTATGTTAGCTTCACTTGTATGTTTGTATGTAACCGACTCCTTTGAGCGCGATTTTGACCCACTTTAAACGGTTAGATGTCATTGAAACTTTGTAAACTTGTCGAGGACCGATGACAATTCAATAATTAAAAAAAAAAACAGAAAAAAACAAAAAAAAAGTTTTTGTAGTTAGCAGAACTAAAAAATGGAAAATAATTAATAATAGTTTAAAAAACTAAAAAACACGCTTTAAAAACCAAACTAAAAAAAGGAGAAAATAATTTAATTCAATTAAAAAGCGTGGGGTGCTTTTACATTAATTGATTATAAAAATACCTCAAAAAGCACCCCACGCTTTTTAATTGAATTAAATTATTTTCTCCTTTTTTAGTTTGGTTTTTAAAGCGTGTTTTTTAGTTTTTTATACTATTATTTTTTATAGTTAAAAAATTCGCGAAAATATTAAGAAAAGTTCTTTGGAAGATCGGGGTTTATGAAAAAGTCAATGCATAAATTAATGACCAATAAAGTTTATTGAACTTTTCGATATTTGAACTTTGTCGGTACCGACTTGGTTTTGGAGATTTTACACTTCTTTTATTACTTACTTAAAAACGCCCAAAGTTAAGTAAAAATAGCAAGAATAACCAATCTTTGTTGGCTCCTAACTTTTTAATGGACTTTTATTGTAGTATTATTTTTCTGTATAGACAATATTAATAATGAGAGATAACGATATCATATGTTACTTTGGATGTGCTATGTCAGACAGTGGAGTAAAACACTCCCGTAGTTTGTATGCAAAAAATGTGGACTAGGTTCACCTTAAAACCTTGAGCTGGTCTAGCCAAGTATGTGTGGAGTGACATGTTTCAATAAAATAATGGGTGGCCTGCTTATACAGGTTTTGTTACCGCTGGTTTTGTGAACTGTACTTAATTTTCATTCCAAGAGTAGGTAACTCTGGTTTAGTAATTCGTCTAGTTACTTAGATTGGGGCTTTAGATTGTCAGAAAATGCTTCAATGAATACTCTTTTAGATCATGTAATAAATGATTGGCTGCTCATACAATAATTTGGTGGGTGTAGTGTTTCCACAGTGTTGTCAGTGTTCAGTTGGTCGCGTGACCTCATGCCGATGCCGCCACGCCACAGTCGACAAACACTCGCGACTCATTGTTGTAACAAGTGCAACCTCAATGCGTGCTCGTGCTGCGACGCGCGACATAATTATGGCGCGTGCAGTGTGGACGCTTGCGGCGGCGTGACCGCATGAACCACTCACTTGAGCAGCGCACGGGACATTAGCAAGGCCTAGTAAAACAAGCAACGTCCATCACGAAGAGCATGAGGACGAGAAGGATTATTCAATAAGAGGATCGAGTAGCTGTGTGCCTCACCGCGGTACCGTATTAGGCCGCCACACTAGGTGTGTCGATGTGTCGGTGAGGTGTCGAGGTGTCAGTGACTCATTGCAGCCGTCGGTTGTCGCCTGTCAACCTTGATTTCTCTCACGTCTAATGTCGACAATCCCGCGAACTCTCTCGAAGCCAGAAAGCACCGTTACGCCGTTTGCATGAATGTCCATTATTACAGCGCATAAGAAAAGTAGAGGCGAATGACCCAATCCATCTACCCATTTGAAGATCCCCATAGTATTTCGCATTGCGCACCCAAGGTTGTAGTTGCAGTTAGAGAGAGGCATGACATATTGAATCGATAGAAATTTCAAAAAAAATCATTGCAAGCCTTGTACTTTTTGCTGGGTATTCACCAAGCAGCTGATTCATCTATATCTATTCTTCTTCTATATCTATATTCTATTCTATATCTATCTATATCTATCTATCTATATCTATACATATAATAAATCTGTAGACGAACTGTTTCTGTACATTCAAAATATTTCGAAAAAAAATAGTTGGGGTGGTAGGGTGGTAGGTAGAGGATAATCAACATATGCCATTTTAATCCTTTTCGAAATTTTTGTCTGTTTGTCCGGTGTCGATATGCGGTGTTTCTGAATTCTGTTTAGATGTGTGAATAGATCAAGTATCACGTCAAAAGAACGAAACTAATATGGTTAACTTTTATATACTTATATTTTAGTCTTTGTTTCATCGCAATCGCTTCGCTCAATCAAAAGATAGGATCAATTGAAAGTATTCAAGAAGAATTTAATTACGTAATGTTGAAAGAAGTAACGACATCTATTGGCGCGAAACGGTACTAACGAATACAATTTGCAAAAATTATGTTAATAATGTGTCTGAGTTATTTCAAAAAGTAATGATACTGACTACTAAAATCCCTATCCGTTGGTGGTTGATTCCCACGAATCAAAAAAACGTAAAAGAGTTTCAAATTAAAAGTGGTGATAATAATAATTGATGTGGTGTTCTGAGTCATAAAGAATGCAATGTGAGATAAATATTTATTAGTTTTAAAAATAACAACTTTATAAAATCAATACAAATGGGAAGAAATCTCGTAAACAAATAAAATTGTAATAAAAGTCTCAGTGGCACCATCTAGCGTAATATAGCAAAATTATTGCAGTTATGACGAACATCTTCATAGAAAATCTTAATCTTGAGCGTCAGTAACGCCATCTAGGTTTGAATAGTGAACAGGCTTCGGGATGCTATTCCCAATCCTTTCCTTTTCCTCCCTGTTTAAATTCACCGCCACTCGCACTCGCCTATCACTGTGAGTGCGAGAAGGACAACGCATCGCTCCCGCCATCTGCCGGCGTGGAGAGAAAATACGAGTTCGAAAAAACGAAACGAAGATTGCCGGCCGGCGACAACGCGTGCGTTGAAAAAACACCAAAATATCGTGAAATACGACTGCTAGTGATACAGTGTGGTGATCTCCTGGCTCCCAGCATCCCGTGAGTACCTGACCTCTTCAATTTACCATCTTTTAGCCTGTTTACCTGAGTAGGAAACTTCAAAAGCGTCCTTGGCAATACGCGATACTCAATCATTTTTGTGGTCCTTCGAGCCGGATCGCCGCCCGCGTGTGCGGAGGCGTCCGACTCCATGCAAACGGGACGTAACGCGCGGCTACCGAAACTTGAGTTACCTAAATTCGATAGTAACATAGAAAACTGGCAAACATTTTATGATATTTACAAAACTTTAATTCACGATAATAATTCGATTTCGCAAATAGAAAAATTTCATTATTTAGCGTCTTGTTTACAAGGCCCGGCTTTGTCCATTATCAGAGGAGTTCCGATGACCGCCGATAATTACGAAGTAGTTTTTAATAGTTTGATCGAGCGTTATCAAAACAAGCGTATTATAGCTTTAACATATCTAGACAAATTCTTTAACCAGCCAGTTTTAAAATCGGGTAACTTCCAAGATCTACAAACTTTAACAAACGTAATTTATGAGGCATACCATGCACTCCAAGCTTTAAAAATTGAAAATTTGGGTGATTTTATCTTATTTTGTTTAACTTCGCGCGCGTTGGACTCGGACTCGCGTAATCGTTTCGAATCTCAGAGAAACATTTCACAATTACCTACTTTTTGTGAATTGTTAAAGTTTCTTCAAGATTATGTTAAAATCTTAGAAACTAGTCATTTATCTTCTAAATCTCATCTCAATAACAATCCTAACTCTCGTAACCTTGAAGGGAAAAAACCTTCGCCCGCTACTAGTAGGCAAAATAGCAGCGGATCCAAACGCTCATCTTATCTCGCAAAATCTATCTCACCTGCAAATGTGACTTGTGCTCATTGCAGTGATGCGCACTTGATTTATCGGTGCCCTACCTTTCAATCCTTAGATTCTCGTGCTAGACTCACGTTAGTACAAGGTAAAAACAATATGTGTACAAATTGTTTACGTACAAATCACGTCATAGAAAAATGCATATCTAAAATGTCTTGTACGGTGTGTGGATTACGTCATCATACCTTATTGCATATTGACCCAGCGCCATCCAGCGCCGGCGCAACTACTGGAGCGAACGTTACAGCTCATTCTCACGCCGCCGTTCCCAACCGCGATATGGTTTTACTAGGGACATGTCAGGCGCGCGTGTTCAACACCGCCGCCGGCACTCAATGTACCGTGCGTGCACTCGTGGACAGTGGGGCGCAGGATTGTTTTATCACCGCTGCGTGCGCGCGAACACTCGGGTTAAAACTCCGCCGCTGTAATCTTAGCATAGCCGGACTAGGACAAAACTCAGTCACACAAGTAAAGGGGGTGACGGAATGTACTATACGACCTGTACATGGTGATGCTCCACACTTTAATATCAAGCCAGTCGTATTAGATAACATTACTGCTCTAATACCTAGCGTTAAAGTACCATCAGTCGTTCGAGAACGTTGCAAACATCTAGTGTTAGCCGATCGCGACTATGATGTTCCCGCCAAAATCGATTTATTAATTGGGGCGGAGCTATTCCACGAAATCTATGATGGTCAACGAATCAATCTGGGGTCCAGTTTACCTACCGCTCTGCATAGCGTTTTCGGGTGGATTCTGTCAGGGGCAGTAAACTCCAATTCTGCACCTTTAAACACCGCGTGCTCTTTAGTGGCCACCACATTTAAATTAGATGAGCAAATTCAAAAATTTTGGGAAGTGGAGGAACCACCGCGCGCTGTTATCACCGTACCCGAGAATAATACCTGTGAACGCATGTACACTGATTTAACCTATCGCGAACCTAACGGACGATACGTCGTACCTATCCTCTTAAAGGATGGCGATCGTTCTTTGGGTGAATCTTACAATAGTACCTTGTCGCGTTTAACTCATCTTGAAAAGAAACTTAATCGTCAGACTGAACTTAAATCCGATTATGTTAATTTTATGCGCGAGTACGAGAATCTAAATCATATGTATCCCGTACCTAACCCTGAGGTACCTACTCTCAGTCGTTATCTTATCCCTCATAGTTGCGTCGTTCGCCCAGAGAGCACGACCACTAAATTGAGAGTAGTTTTCGATGCTAGTTCTAGAACTACTAACGGTCTATCTTTAAATGATATTGTATTCAATGGCCCTAAGCTTCAAGTGGATATTGTAGACATCATAACCGGTTTCAGATTACACACAGTAGTTTTAACTTGTGACATCTCAAAGATGTATAGAGGAACCTTGCTTAGACCGGAGGATCGGAACTTTCAACACATACTATGGCGAGAATCTCCTAGTGATCCAGTTAAAGAGTACGAACTTGCGACTGTCACCTACGGAGTTAGAAGTTCACCTTATCTGGCCATCCGCACCCTCCATCAATTAGCAGCCGATCATGGCGCCGCGTATCCCCGTGCAGCTGAAGCTCTTCTTCACGAGACATATGTCGATGTAATTACGACCGGCGCGCCATCTGTACGCGAAGCCATAGAACTAAAAGATCAACTTATCAGTTTATTAGGTTGTGCTCAACTTGAGCTCCGAAAATGGAGTAGCAATTCACAATCCTTTCTTAAAACTTTGCCTCTAGATCATTGTCAATCACCTAAACTTTTCTCTGAAGAAAGTGATAAATCAACGTTAAAAATCTTAGGAGTCCAATATGATCCTGTGAGTGACAATTTCAGTTACTCACAGTCCCCAATCGAGGACAATAAATGTACCAAGCGTTCCATCTTATCTAGCATCGCGCGTATTTACGATCCTCTTGGGTGGCTCACACCTTTTATTTTAAAAGCCAAATTGCTCCTTCAAGATTTGTGGCGTCTTAATCTTTCATGGGACGAACCTGTGCCCAGAGACATATCTCTAGAATGGCAAGGTTTTATAGCGGATCTTCATAATTTAAAATTAATAGAAATCCCTCGTAGGATTATACCTTCTCAGTCTAAGGAATCTCAACTCATCGGATTTTGTGATGGATCTACTAAAGCATATGGATGTTGTGTTTATCTTCGTGTCGTTACCTCTCACGATGTACAAGTTTATCTGTTAATTGCCAAGTCCAAAGTAGCACCTCTAAAAGTGTTGACTGTCAACCGCTTAGAGCTTTGCAGTGCTGTATTACTGTCCAAAGTAATAAATCGCATTCATTCCTTGCTTAGTTCAAAAATCATATTGAATCAATCTATCTTGTTCACAGACAGCTCGACTGTATTGTCATGGTTGAATACTGAGCCACACAAGCTTAAGACATTCGTTGCCCACAGAGTGGTCCTAATTAACGACAGTCCTGTGCCAACTGAGTGGCGACATGTGTCCACTCATGACAACCCAGCCGACATCTGTAGTCGTGGCTTATCATGCTTATCTTTATCTTCTTCTCAAATCTGGTGGTCTGGTCCTCAGTGGCTGTCCAACGAACCATTCAACTGGCCTGTTTCAGCAGTTGAAGTGTCCGATAACGTGCCAGAACTTAAGCCCGCATCACGCGCGGGTCATACGGGTGTGACACGTGACGCTGACTTGCTTGATTCCATCCTGGAACGCCACTCCTCTCTTTCCCGAGTGGAAAGAGTAGTTGCATGGATCTACCGTTTCATCAACAACGCGAAAACTAAACGTTCTGAGCGTAACTTATTATCTTATCTGACAGCCACTGAATTAATCCAATCTTTAGATCATTTAACAAAACATGTTCAACATCAAAGTTTTAATGATGTCATATCTTTAATAGCATCCAAGAAACCTTTACCCAAACATTTATCTAAATTCTCTCCTTTTCTTGACACTCGCGGAATCTTGCGAGTGGGGGGACGTCTCAAGCACGCGTCATTACCAGGTCGCGTCAAACATCCATACCTCTTACCTAAGATTTCTCAATTGAGTACTCTTCTTATTGACCACT
Organism: Antitype chi; assembly: GCA_947359405.1. NCBI lineage: Eukaryota > Metazoa > Arthropoda > Insecta > Lepidoptera > Noctuidae > Antitype > Antitype chi. The sequence continues at coordinate 139,199 of OX375826.1, forward strand.
ATCATACAACTTATCTTCATTGTGGGCCTCGCCTACTCCAATCTTTAATTATGCGTCGATTTTGGATACTCGGCATTAGAAATCTTATCAGATCGCGGTTATCTAAATGCGTGACCTGTTTTAAAATCAAACCTATTCCACTTCAACCTTTACAAGGTGACCTTCCATCTTCTCGATTACAACCGGGTCATTGTTTTAAAACAATCGGGATCGACTTCGGAGGTCCTTTTATGATAAAAGAAAGTAGACGTCGTAACGCTAAAACTTACAAAGCGTATCTTTGCCTCATAGTCTGCCACGCGACCAAGGCTGTTCATCTCGAGCTGGTTACTGAGCTCACATCTGAAGCATTCATAGCGGCCTTGGATCGTTTTGTATCGCGGAGAGGACTTTGTCACTCCATAGTCACAGATGGTGGTACTAACTTCGTGGGTGCCAGGCGTTACTTGTCGGAAGTTAGCGAAATGCTCAACCGCGAAAGCGATAGTATTTCCAGTCACCTCGCTTCTCGTGAAATCACGTGGAAGCTCAATCCTCCTTCCGGTCCTCACTTCGGAGGCATTTTCGAGAGCGGTATAAAATCGACAAAATACCATCTCAAACGTATTATCGGATCCCAGATTCTTACCTTTGAAGAATTTTATACTATCTTAACGAAGGTGGAAGCCATGTTAAACTCTAGACCCTTAGTAGAACTATCTTCCGATCCCGGCGAGGTTGACGCTCTTACAGCTGGTCACTTCCTCATCGGTCGACCTTTAGTATCGCTGCCTGAACCGATGTATGCCGAAAACGAGACATTACGTACTCGTTGGCAGCTATTACAGCGCCTATCACAGAGCTTTTGGCGCACTTGGCAAAGGGACTATTTGCATACCTTACAACAGCGAATGAAATGGTTAAAACACGGCAACCGTCAGCCAAAACTGAACGATCTTGTAACCATTTATGAACCCAACTTACCTGCTAACGAATGGAGGTTGGGTCGCGTTGTACAGCTGCATCCGGGTAAGGATATTACTCGGGTTGTGACAGTCAAAACATCTAAAGGCTTACTTGTAAGACCTGCTGTCAAAATTTGTCCTCTTCCAATTTAACAAACTAATTAATCTATCTACATATATTTCCATACTTATAATTTAACGCACTTATAACACTTAAACATTTTCAAGTATCTATTATATATCAAAATTGTATATTACATTTAAACTTATTTTAATCTTATCAGCTTGATGACAAATGAATCCGCATAGGCCTTAAGTCTCGAATTTCATCTATCTTATCTTGTGAAATCCCTGGTTGATTTCAAGTGGGGGGATATGAACAGGCTTCGGGATGCTATTCCCAATCCTTTCCTTTTCCTCCCTGTTTAAATTCACCGCCACTCGCACTCGCCTATCACTGTGAGTGCGAGAAGGACAACGCATCGCTCCCGCCATCTGCCGGCGTGGAGAGAAAATACGAGTTCGAAAAAACGAAACGAAGATTGCCGGCCGGCGACAACGCGTGCGTTGAAAAAACACCAAAATATCGTGAAATACGACTGCTAGTGATACAGTGTGGTGATCTCCTGGCTCCCAGCATCCCGTGAGTACCTGACCTCTTCAATTTACCATCTTTTAGCCTGTTTACCTGAGTAGGAAACTTCAAAAGCGTCCTTGGCAATACGCGATACTCAATCAAATAGCAAACATACGAAGACAACAACTTGATTATGTCTGTTTTATAGATTTTCTATCGAAAATACGTATATCCGAGAGGCGAGGTTCAAAATCCGTAGATCCATGGATAAACCCATAAATCCGTAGGTCTGGCAACGCGGGGTGACGCGAAACAAAGACTAAAATATACTTCGAGTTATAAACAATATTTGAATATGAAAGTTAACCATATTAGTTTCGTTCTTTTGACGTGATACTTGATCTATTCACGCATCTAAACAGATAGTCAGAATCACCGACATATCGACACCGGAAACACAGACAAAAATTTCGAAAAGGATTAAAATGGCATATATGTTGATTATCCTTTACGACCCCAACTATTTTTTTTCGAAATATTTTGAATGTACAGCAACAGTTCGTCTACAGATTTATTATATGTATAGATATAGAAGATATAGATATAGATTTGGAATCTCCAACAAAGGGATAGAAATCACAATAATAAAATATTGACAATTTAATAGTTTTTGCCTGGTTTTGAATTTATTTTTCAACAGCGCTCTTAAGTTGGGTAATGACACTAATGACCGACGTTACGGGGCGTAATATAACATTCGCAACGAGTATGTCGTTACGCTGTGTGCTAAAATCAGTGTTGCTCGCTCGCATGTTTTGCCGTACTGACTGCACGAATGTCGCTCGGTAACATGTTAGGTGCATTTTGCCCCGTGACGCCGGCCGGTCAGTATCCACCTTCACAGCGTGATCTGCCTTCATCGTGATAACGCCGCTGTCCCACGGGCCGTTAACTGACAGGTGGCGCCAGGTGTTACTGCACTGCTACCTGTCGAGGCATATCGCAGTCCGTGCCGAGCATTCCCACTGCTGTGGTTTTATTCAGTGGTCAACATTTGATAAACAAAGCTAAAAGACACGCGCCTGTACGGGCCGAGACAAGCGCCTGCCCCCGCGCTGCCTCATCCCGCGCCGGCGACGACTGGCCACCGGAGACCTCATCGGCATCCTATTTCTCCTTTTCAGTAAAAGAGGTGAAAGACACACCATTAGGACTAGAAATAGGGACCAATTAGTTCAACCAGGCTTCAGACTGGCTAAAGTAGATTCATCCTTCATGGGGTACCTACTGTTTAAAATGTTACAAAAAAATACCTCCCCACATACTTCAACTGAATGAAACGAAATTTAAATCTTGTATAAAACGCACACTATGCAGCCATGCTTATTATAAGTTGGGTGATTATATCGCTGACAAAAATGCTTGGCTAAACGTTGCTTGTCCTGCTCCACAAGGTACCTTAAACTAAATTGAATAGCATTTGTAAACATTGTTGGAGCTGCTGAAGACTGTAAAACTAGATACCTACATTTGCATCGTATAAATTCAAACTTTTAGTATTGTATAATTGCATAGCATATGTGTGAGCACTATGTCCTTACTATATAGCTAACATTTACAGGGTACGTCTTTCATTGACTTGAATGTGCCCTGGCAGCTGAGAGTATGTCATGCTCACACAAATGTCTCGCTGGTACGCCACCGCGTGTGTGTTGGATCATTAAGTTCCCTTCAAAATGGTTGAGCTGAATGGTGCTGATCCATACGTCATGTTCGTGAACGGGCGCCGCCAGTAGGGACTGGTCATCTCTTAGCTCCCACGGCTTATTTTAATTTCTAAATTGTTATTTTATTTTTGTTTTGTTTACATTACGGACGCTTATAATGTGCACGTCTTTTTACATCGTTCTCACATTGATAATTTCAACATAATGATGTAACCAACTGTTTGTAACAAAATCATGATTTTAAAAGAGTGTCCATGGAGTTTCTTGCCCGTTCTTCTCCATAGGTACCTACGCTTTGGAATGGGCAACTAGCTTCATCTTTCTATCTCACCGACCTTGACAATTCAAAAGTGCCTGTAATTGGTTTATTTGAAATAAATGCTTTGAGTTTGAGTTTGAGTTTATGATCCCACGGCCTATCGGCCTGGCTTGGCACGGTCTGGCCTGTGAGAAAGCGGGCCGTGGGAACGTAGAATAACGCTTCAGCACACTCAACCAGACGCGCAGTCGATTTATTGAGTATGTACGGCAGGTGCACGTATATTATAAAATGAGCCTCGACCAGGCGCTTTGATTTATATTTATCCTCAAAAATCTGAGTGAGACTTTGTCGCATTAACGTTATAGACCCTGAAGACGCAGTGACTGCATTCGAAAGCTGTGGTAGGTTCCTACCAGGCTAGATCGGAAGATTCTTTCTTTTTAATGGAGGAGTGGTACCTACACCATCTGAGCGACACAATATTGTTTTCCGACATGCACGCGAACGAAGTCGCGGGCACAGCTAGTTATTAATAAAATACAATAAAAAACATTAGGTATTATAATAACTGAATCCGCTTCACTTTTCGTTGTGCGCTTCACTTTTACTTGTCGATATATGTGTTGGTACTTATCTACTTTACTTTTGACCTAACGCGAATCGGGAAACTATGTCGAACGAGCGAGACTGATTGTGATATTAGAATGAATAGCGTTCCTCGACAAAACAACGCGGATGGGTGTTTTCAAATGGGCCTCGAATCCTGGAATCCAGCTGGATATAATGTGTCAGTATAGTTAGTATGAATGAAGTGACGATATGCAGCAATGTTGATATTCACAGCGAACGGCGGCTCATTGCGTATGCGCATGTCGCGTGGCGGGGCGTGCCCGCGCGCGTTGATGTCTTTCTTATGCGACGTCAGGTTCGCACTTCAGCGACCTTGGTGAGCCAGTGCCAGGGCCCGGCACGACAAAGCCTGCTCCTGCCGCCTGCCCTCACACTCCAAGCGGCCTACGCAACCTACACTACGGCCGCCACGCCCCATTCGCCAGACAACTCTGCCCGATTTTCGAGACCACATAAACAATTATAAAGTCTACAAACTACAGGGACAAATTCTTAAAAAGAAATAGGCCAGCTGAGGTATATCATGAAGTTGTCCGTAAAGTTTATTACGATACTAAGTACCTAAGGTAACGTTAAGCGGTATACTATACAGGGCGCGCCGGAAGCGGATCCCGTTGCGACTTACACACACACATCCTACACCCCTCACACACAACGACGCTGCCAAGTCGGCACCGACAGTGACCACTCGCTGCCGTCAGCACTACAGCTGCACCCTGATTGCGTAACGCACGATCAACCGTAATCTGAATCATTTCGTAACCTTCATAATTATGTTCGAAAAATGTTTGTGCTCAACAACGTAAATAAAGCAATTAAACATTGAATATTATTGAACTGTCAAAATGAAACAGATTATGATTGATCGTGAACATACGATCAATCATAATCTGTTTCATTAAAAAAAAAAACATTCTTCTATTAACTGATTATAATAACTGTATATACAGCACCCTAATTGCGTAGCAACGCAATTAGCAGCTAAAATTAAGAAATAGGTTAAAAAGCATTAAGCCTATTTTTAGCACTGACGAATATCTGACTGAAAAAATAAATCTAACTAGTGTAAAATATCTAGATTTTGTTCTTTTTTACATTTAATTGTCTTGTTTTATTAAGATAAGATAATTTGTTTGCTTAAAACATGATATATCGAGTTGATGACATTATTTGATTATTCTGTAGCTACTACAGATAATTAAAATATACCGTGTAGCGTAGTACTTTTAATTTTTAAATAATTATTTGGATTAAATTGATTTGAATAATGGATAAATTTACAAATTTGTTTTTTTTTATAATATCCATCCTGTTTACATTTGTACGCTGTAACGACATGACTGAGATATAATTTTATGTAACATCTTGCATTCCATGTGTGTGTAAGGGTACCTACATTATGTTAAGAAAAATATTAATGGCGTTGTCTTACACTAGGAGAAAAATGTCGCGCGACACGTGTCTCCACGCACTAGAGATTACCGGACTGCTCTCATTCGTGTGACATGTCGCGCGACGCTTTTCTCGCGCGACTCACGTGCGGGCGCGGCCAGCTGGTGGCGCGCGCGAGGCGGGCATCGCCCAGTGCGCGCGCCGGCGGGAACTCGGTGTCCTCGAACAGAGCCCCCGACGACGCTTCCGACTCGCTCCAGTACCTGCACACACACACAAACACATGATACCCCACAGTTCTGCCGCCAATCGGCTTCCATTCGTGCCATTCGTAAAGATGATAATGCTAAGTCCTTGTCCTGTTCAAGTAAATAGGTATAGCTACTTAGAGTGCGAGGATAAATAAATAATAACTCCTGCACGGTCCGCCGGAGGAGCGTAAAAGAGAGTTCAAACACTAAAATAACTTTTAAGGTCAACCAAGAATTGCTGAAGAAGCTAAGAAACTTATAGTAGGGGAGCCCACGAGGCTAAATGGGGATTTACTCGAGCGTCGTAGAGACCTATTGGGATGCAAAGCTTAGATGATAAGAAGAAAAAAATGTTATATGATATATACCTTTACATCGGTGGGGGAAGCGGCTATTGATTTTTAAATATGTAAAAAAAAACTGTTGCATGGACATCCTCGAGCGCGTCAGATATTGATAGCATCAATGTCCTACGTATTTTTAATAATGTACGTATGTTAATCTGATCGTTTGCATGATGGGGGCGTATTTAAGGGTTGAAAATGAAAAAAAAAAAAAAAAATCGAGCGCGTCAGATTTTCTAAGGGAGTGTTAAGTGCACCAAAAAAAAGCTCTCATTCACTAATCTGACGATTTCGATGGGACGCAAACTCGCGGCCATTTTCATAATGTGCAAAAAAAATTCGCCATTTTGAAATACTCAAGCGCGTCAGATTAAGATATATATGGTTCATCTTTATGTTCTAAACGTACTGTCTCATAATCTGACGATTATCTAGAGGGATTTGCCTGATCTGACAAAAAAAAATTAGAAAAACGGTTCACCTTAAAGGCCATCCCTGCAACTTCCCGCTAATTCCATTCCTGGGTGCTTAAAATTGTACTTATGACATTTTTGAGCTCAAAATATAATTTATGTGATGTTTTGAGCTCGCTGAGTTCAAAGAAATAATCTTCTATGCATTTGAGCTCTCCCAGCTCGAAAGTCTGATAGAAGTTTCATAGAACACTATTTTTGGAATTTTCAAACCGCAATAACTTTTGAATGGATCAAGCAATTTTCACGCGGTTGGCGCAATTCGACGCAGTTTTATCATCCTCATAAGTAATTTTGCAATTTTAATTGATCGAGCCACAAATTTCGGAGTAATCCCGAAAAAACACTTTTTCGGGTTTCTTTCGTTCACGATATCTCTCGAACGAATCAGGAGCATGTGTTTCGGAGCTATTTCCCGAAACTTCCGGTGTATTGTCATGTTCCACTACACTTTGATCTTGTAAATACTGAAAGTCTCGCGGTATTTTAATTGCAGTAAATAATTTATAGCACTGTGCGTGATATAAATCATTTAATGATGATTCCATCGATAATTGGAGGTTATCATATGTTCCTCGAGACTTTCGGATAACCGGCTTGCTCCGACGATATTCCAAAATATTTACACATTTCTTTAATGTCTCTACCGTAAATTTGATTGTTTTTTGTAAGGTACTTTCACCACAAAACACACATTTCAAATTAATATCACTCATATTAGATACTTATAAACTTTAATTCACACAAATAATATTAAAATAGCAAAAAAAGCCAAAACGTTGGAAACACGTTGTAAACAGTATGCCACGAACGAGTCTTTATGATCAGCTGTGATGGCGTCATGGCAACAGAAACCAGAGTGGGGACGGAGTGAGAGAGAAATAGATAGAGAAAGAGTGAGAGAGGAATAGAAACGCGGAGAAGGAAATGTAGGCATCACGCAGCTGCACGCATTTAACTTTATGGGCGAATTTTTGTTATTTCGGCTTGCGGAAATCGTCAGATTATATATTTTTCATTATTCTTGAATTATTTCCTTCAAAATAAAAAAAAAAATTAGCTACGCTCGAGAATGTCGAGATGACGTTTTTTTTTTACAACTTTGTTGCCCTCCCCTTTTTTTACGTCACTCTCAAATTGTCAGATTAGTGGAATATACACTTTTTAGGATGTAATTAACTCACCCTACCTTAATCTGACGCGCTCGAGAATTTCTGATGGTCAATTTTTTTTTACTAATCTGATCCTGTATCCTTCACGGGCGGCCTTATATATGGGCCTCATGTTTTGTGGAGGTACTTAACCGGGTACAAGGTATCCCCCTGTATATTAATCTGCCGCGCTTTAGTAAATCCCGAAATCCCCGCTTGGGCTCCCCTACTATTAAATCGGTGTAAAATCGGAACATGTTCTGATTGCAGATCGAGCTAATCAGCTTGCCAAGCAGAGTTCGTAGCCGCTCTCCAGTCATGGAAGCCTTACAAGTTACCGTTCCTCCAAATACATATTACATCGTAGCAGTCCGTATGGCCCTCACTTGTAATCGAAGACGAGTGTTGAAGCTCAACTCAATGTCTGTCAAAATAGTTGAACATCAGCAACACTTGTTCTGCTTGGACCACATCGTGCGGCGCGCTCGAGAGTTTTCGGAGGAACGATCACAGGCACAGATAAGATCTGTTCACACCGCTCGCGGCTGCTCAAACATGTGTGAAAGGTCACTGCGTTAATACAACAATCAGTTTGAAGTGATCTGGTTTCCTCAAATTAACATGGTTATTAATTAAGTAATTACAAACGAGAACACCGTAGAATGTTTGGCAGTTAAGAAACCCGTGCGGAGCAGTGTGGGGCAATGCGAGCCGTTGCGGGGTGACGCGAGTGCTGGAGACTCACCTGGAGAGTGAGGAATGCCGGTCGTCGCGCGTGCCGCCATCTGCACACAACACACACGTTAGCCATAAGCGCGTCCGAACATTGCTGGCAGTGCACACTTCCTGCAGCGAAATAGGTACGCGAGTCATGTCAATTAAAAGATATTATAATAATAAATTGCTGGAAATAATTTAACAAGAACAAAAATATAATATATTTATATGTAAACTAAAACAATTTATATTAAGTACCTAAATGCTATAATATCAATGAGTACCAAAATGACAAAGGAGAATGGGGACCCGACCTATGGGTTTCTGCTCTGAAGCCCAATAACCGTAAGATATAATCAGATATATACTAATGCAGAACAGTTGCAAAACATGGCGACTGTGATGGATGTAGCATATATGATGAAAGGAATTACATATCAATGTGAATAAGACAAAGGTCATGATGTTGAGATAGAAGAGGATGTATCAGTGTGTGATGTAAAAATGAATGGTAAGAGTATGGAGCAAGCAAGTGAGTTTGTTTTATTTACAACGGGTGGAAAGATTGATGTAAGTGTGGAAAGGAGAGGAAGAACGGTAAATAACGTGAAAGGTGCTACAAATGCGATCGTGGGATGTCGAAAAAAGCTTGACTGGTTCACAATAGTTTGTTGCTGCCTGCGCATGTATGGAAGGGATACATATTTGAACGTCGAAAATTAAAATACCTACGGGTAAAATGTCAATGTTCAAATCATCAAAACCTTAATATCAAACGATCATAAAACCGAAAATTAAAATAACGTAAGTTTATATTGTCGAACGGTTAGATAACCTACGTCCAATATATCCAAAATTGAATTATCCACTAAAGTGACACCGAAAGACCCAAATATATCGAAGTACAAAGTATCGAATGTCCTATATATCGACATTTATTTATTATGTATGTCACAGGGTAATTTTATAATTCGGATATTGCGAAAACCCGGACCATTAGAAAATGGTGAAAAAATTCTGCGAGCAACTTGGGAGTAGCGTTCGCCGGCCGCTGCCGCGGCACCGCTGGCTCCGCTCGCTCGGCCCACGCGCGGTTGGTCACAGTTCTAACCTATTTTACCCAGTTCAATATGATGAATCATATAATCTGCCTGCTACGAGATAATTAGACAATGGTGAAAACATTTCTGCGGCAGATTGTAGGTATGATTAGTCATTTTGGACTACGTGAAATAGGTTAGGTTAGATCTGTGACCAACCGCGCGCGAGCCGAGCGAGCGCTACTTCAGAGAGGAAGAGGGCTACGTACAAATTCAAGCAATTCAATTCATTATTATGATAAATTATCAGATGTATAATTGGGTGTATAATTATCTATATACACACATCAAAAGAGTCTAAGCAACAAATACGGTTTTTAACTTTTAAACGATTTTTACTGTTGTAATATATTTATAATTCTTTTATTAATAATAACTAAGCATTTATGCATTGGTGTCTAAAGCAACAAAATCCTTCATTCACTTGTTCATTTAATCACAATTAACAATATGTGCACCGTAACATACGTAGTATAAAATAAAGTTAAAACGAAATTAAACTTTTCATGTTTTAGAAAATTAAATAACGAAATTTTTATTATTATTTGGTAATTCAATACAAAGTGTGACCGCCTCTGTTGTTTCAAACTTTTCGGCAACGATTTTTCATTGAATTTATAAGATTGTTTATCTGATCCTGCGGCAATCGCTCCCAATGGAAAAACAAGTAGTTCAGTTGTTGGGTTGTCGACACTCCGTCCAGGTTCTTTAGAACACGTCTCTGGAACATGTCCTATGCGTGTTCGATGGGATTGAGGTTTGGCGATTGTGCAGGCCACGGCAATACCCGGATGTTTTCCATTACCAAGTACGCTCTGGCTCTGGTCCTCAGAACTGTGTGCGAACGCGCATTGTCATGCATCAGCGTGAAATCTGAGCCAAGACTTTTTGCAAATGGGTGATCATAAGGCCCGAGGACATCTTCAACGTAACTTTCAGCGTTCATATTGCCATCTACAAAAACGAGCTCAATTTGTCTGTTCTTCATAATACCCGCCTATACCATCACTGTGGAGCCACTGCAAGGGTGCTCTTCCTAGACGCATCTCAGCCGTTCAGCATTCACGGAACGACGGTACACGCTTACTTTTCTCGTAGGTATCAGGCCTAAATCCAAATCGGGACTCATCGCAAAAACAATTTTTATCCTATTGCTCCTGGGTGCATGTCAAGTGTTCCCTACACCATTCGTTTCGACGGGCGCGATTCCCATGGTATATAGATGGGCACCTAATTGAGCATCGTGCTAAAAGGCCGTATTCATGCAGCCTATTTCTCACGGTTTGGTAGCTACAACAACACCGCTTGAGAATTGTAGCTTTTAACCTATCTCCCGGGTGGTTTACATCGGCTGACGTCTTGCAGTCAGTTGTATGTATCGGTCCTGTCGAGCAGTTGTACTCCTTCCACGTCCTGGGTGCTGCTCAGCAGGATCTGTAACGCTGCCAAAGACGACAAATCACGCTCCTATTGACACCAAAATGCCGATAGACCTGGGACTGATTTCTTCCCGCTTGTAGTATTCCTACAGCTCTCTGCATTTCATCAGCAGTCAAATGGCGTCGCTCCATGGCAAAAAATTACTCACCACTCAATTTAAATAAAAAACTGTAAATATATCTCAAAATTATAAAAGTGTGATAAATACCAAATTTATCAAGCAACGAAAACATGAAATCCCGGAAAACATACTAAGTTTTTATTTGAATGAAAACAAAACACAATCGAAAAGTTTCCATTTTAAAAATCAGCCAGTATTTATGTCCGAGAACATAAAGATTGTATACCAATCGACATTGTTAAGAAAAAATAAACTATCAATTCATAAAACATGCAGTTTCGGTAAATGATGCGTGTTGCTTAGAGTTTTTGGATGTGGGTATATGCAAAAATTATGTACAGGTATTTAAATCTTATAAGGTTTGTGTATGTGAGTAGGTATAGTATATTTGTTATTTAAATTTTATGTATAGCATAAGAATAATAGGTAATTATTATTATTTGTAATTCATATTTTCATTATTTAAATATTAATTTAAAAAATGAAAATATTAATCTATATCTATATCTATTCTATCTATTCTATATCTATATCTATACATATAATAAATCTGTAGACGAACTGTTTCTGTACATTCAAAATATTTCGAAAAAATTATTTGGGGTGGTAAAGGATAATCAACATATGCCATTTTAATCCTTTTCGAAATGTTTGTCTGTGTTTCCGGTGTCGATATGTCGGTGATTCTGCCATCTGTTTAGATGCGTGAATAGATCAAGTATCACGTCAAAAGAACGAAACTAATATGGTTATCTTTCATATTCAAATATTGTTTATAACTCGAAGTATATTTTAGTCTTTGTTTCATCGCAATCGCTTTGCTCAATCAAAAGATATGATCAATTTAAAGTGTTCAAGAAGAATTTAATTACGTAATGTTGAAACACGTAACGACATCTATTGGCGCCAAACGGTACTAACGAATACAATATGTAAAAATTATGTTAATAATAACACGTCATTCTCATAAAGGTAACTGTGTCTGCGTTATTTCAAAAAGTAATGATACTGATTTCAAATAAAAGAATTTCAAATAAAAACTGGTGATAATAATAATTGATGTGGTGTTCTGAGTCATAAAGAATGCAATGTGAGATAAATATTTATTAGTTTTAAAAATAACAACTTTACAAAATCAATACAAATAGAGGGGAAGAAATCTCATAAAAAAATAAAATTGTAATAAAAGTCTCAGTGGCACCATCTAGCGTAATATAGCAAAATTATTGCGGCTATGAGGAACATCTTCATAGAAAATCTTAATCTTGAGCGTCAGTAACGCCATCTAGGTTTGAATAGCAAACATACGAAGACAACAACTTGACTATACCTGTTTTATAGATTTTCTCGGAGGCGAGGTCCAAAATCCGTAGATCCATGGATTGGTAGTTGATTCCCACGAATCAAAAAAAGGTAAAAGAATTTCAAATAAAAAGTGGTGATAATAGTAATTGATGTGGTGTTCTGAGTCATAAAGAATGCAATGTGAGATAAATATTTATTAGTTTAGATTTTCTATCGAAAATACGTATATATCCGAGAGGCGAGGTCCAAAATCCGTAGATCCATGGATAAACCGTGTGCGTAGTCCCAGCGGAAAAGTGTCGAATTTCGTAATTTCAGTTTAGCAGATATTTAGTGTATGACGTCGTGTAATTGTGTATGGTAAATAAAAATTTGTGCATCCAGCCATTGCGGAGCTATTCAACAAAAACTGATTCCGCTGGGACTACGTCATCCCAGCGGCACTTTTTTTTTTAAATGGACGTAGAAGAAAAAAAAATCATTCGATAATTAGTGTGTAATGAGAGGTAAATGTGTATGTTTAAATGAAATTTGTGTGTCAATAGACTGCGGAGATAATCAAGTTGCCGCTGCGCTGACGTTTGGCTATTTGATGAAAACCATATAAAGCAGTTTAGTGAGCAGTTGTAATTTTTTACACACGTTGCTTTGAATTTGTGTATAAAGTGTGTGAAAACAGAATTTGGAAAAAATATACCGTTCAGAAGATATACACGTAAAAGTAAAATAAGGTTATTAGGTCCAAGTACTTAAAATAGGAAGTCTAGAGCCTAACTTATAACGTTTATTTGTTTCTTGTAAGGGTCTACAATGTCTTGCCAAGTTTCATTTATGTGCTCTTTGTAATTAATGAGCAATGGCATAATTTATACGACTGGACCACTATATTGTATGACATCCGATTGTAGGATTTTTTTTATGGAAAAGAAGAATAAAAAATATGCAGATATTTAGTGTATTAATGCAACTATTCGCACGTAAAATTTCAGCTCATTACATTAAATAATTAAAGAGATATAATAAAAATACCAGAACGACCGCAATACGTGGATAAACCGACCAAGTATGAGATGCTACGAAAAAGCGGCCGTGCAGTATATAGTGGTAACGTTCTAAATTTTCCAGTGTTGTACCATTATTGAATTGGTACAGGTAGGCACACAATTCTTGTACAAGTAACTAATAGCTTTCGTGATTAAACTAGTTAGTCACTTGTTTTTTTCCTAAACTTACGAAATGATTACAATAATAATTACATCTGTATTAACAAATGCATTTATTTGTCAGAATATTACAAAAAATTGTAACAGTAGATAATTATTATGTCCTTAATATTCTGCTGCTTCCAGCGTACAAATATTTTGATGTTACACGGTACAATTCCATTAAATAGAAATACTAATAATAATTAGTAAAAAAAAACATGCTCTTGATCTCGATCACGCCTGATCGAAAGCGATTCAAAATCAAAATCAAATCAAAATCAAAATATTTTATTTCACATAAGCCTGCATGGGCACTTATGAAACGTCAGAAGCTAGGTGCACAGTTCCAATTTGTCGTTTCCTATGGAGAAGAGCCGGCAAGAAACTCCACGGTTACTCTTTTAAAAATAATTGGCTTTTACAATGTTTTCAAATTACAGTGATAATAGGTATGGGAGGACAGTGCAGGCCAGTCAATAAGTACCAGGTACTTAGAGGAATTAAAATACAGAATAGAAAAACGTCTACAAATCTAGTCTCTAAGGCCTACAATTGACGAGACGATTGACGAGGTCTATGACGAATCAAAAACAACATTAACTCCAGTAGTCATTTCAAACGTCGAACGGTATAAATCTACTTTCACACTTGAGTCAATTATTACTGATCTGCGATTGTATGATATATTTGTTGCTGTAAAAGCTCGACCGAGAAGACCAACTCCCGAAAATTTACTAGTAAAACCTAAGATTTACTTACCTACTAAGGCACCTATGGCTTTTACAGTAGGCAATATATTTGTTTTTATATTTAATAAAAGAACTGATTCTTCTATCAATGTTATTACTTTCTCTAATGTTGTTTTATTTTAATTTTAATTAGTCATTAACTTGTAAATACTTTTGATAGTGCAAAGTTAATGTAGTTTGTTTTATTTTCTGCTAAACTATTGTGTACACACCTGTACGAAACTATCAAACACAATACCGATAATATACTGGAAATTTTAGAACGTTAGCTCTATATACTGCACGGCCGCTTTTTCGTAGCATCTCAAACTTGGTCGGTTTATCCACGTATTGCGGTCGTTCTGGTATTTTTATTATATCTCTTTAATTATTTAGTGTAATGAGCTGAAATTTTACGTGCGAATAGTTGCATTAATACACTAAATATCTGCATATTTTTTATTCTTCTTTTCTATAAAAAAAATCCTACAATCGGGTGTCATATAATATAGTGGTCCAGTCGTATAAATTATGCCATTGCTCATTAATTACAAAGAGCACATAAATGAAACTTGGCAAGACATTGTAGACCCTTACAAGAAACAAATAAACGTTATAAGTTAGGCTCTAGACTTCCTATTTTAAGAACTTGGACCTAATAACCTTATTTTACTTTTACGTGTATATCTTCTGAACGGTATATTTTTTCCAAATTCTGTTTTCACACACTTTATACACAAATTCAAAGCAACATGTGTAAAAAATTACAACTGTACGCTAAACTGCTTTATATGGTTTTCATCAAATAGCCAAACGTCAGCGCAGCGGCAACTTGATTATCTCCGCAGTCTATTGACACACAAACTTCATTTAAACATACACATTTACATCTCGTTACACACTAATTATTGAATGAATTTTTTTTCTTGTACGTCCATTTTTTAAAAAAAGTGCCGCTGGGATGACGTAGTCCCAGCGGAATGAGTTTTTGTTGAATAGCTCCTCAATGGCTGGATGCACAAATTTTTATTTACCATACACAATTACACGACGTCATACACTAAATATCTGCTAAACTGAAATTACGAAATTCGACACTTTTCCGCTGGGACTACGCACACGATAAACCCGTAAATCCGTAGGTCTGGCAACGCGGGGTGACGCTAGGTAGAAACTGGAAACCTGTGGTAGGAATCTTCTTTCTTCATCGTGATAACGCCGCGGTCCCAAGGGCCGTCTGATAGGTGGCGCCAGGTGTTATTGCACTGTTACCTGTCGAGGCCTATCGCAGTCCGTGTCGAGCATTCCCTCTGCTGTGGTTATAGTCAGTGGTCAACATTTGATAAACAAAGCTAAAAGACACGCGCCTGTACGGGCCGAGACAGGCGTAGGCGCCCGCCCTCGCGCTGCGTCACCCCGCGCCGGCGACGACTGGCCACCGGAGACCTCATCGGCATCGTATGTTCCCACAGCCTATCGGCCTGGCTTGGCACGGTCTGGCCTGTGAGAAAGCGGGCCGTGGGAACGTGGAATAACGCTTCAGCAAATTCAACCAGACGCGCAGTCGATTTATTGAATATCTACGGCAGGTGCACATATATTATAAAATGAGCCTCGACCAGGCGCTATGATTTATATTTATCCTCAAAAATCTGAGTGAGACTTTGTCGCATTAACATTATAGAACCTGAAAACGCAGTGACTGCATTCGAAAGCTGTGGTAGGTTCCTACCAGGCTAGGTCGGAAGATTCTTTCTTTTTAATGGAGGAGTGGTACGTACACCATCCGAGCGACACAATATTGTTTTCCGACATACACGCGAACGAAGTCGCGGGCACAGCTAGTAATAATAATAATTTACAACGACTATCGGATCAGGTGCGGGTCATCCAGCGTAATCATTTGTTGTATGACACTGTACTTGATCGCCTGCGGACTGAAATGCAGAGTAGCCATGTCATCGTCCCCCCGCCGCAGACAATTGTGGTACCACCACTGTTCACCACAAGTCATGCGCCTCAAGCTGACGAGGGGAGTGTTGACAGGGCTACAAACGTAAGTACCCAGTGCAGTGAGGAATTGAGGAGTGCATTGGAGGGTGCGATTCGGGAATATCTGTTCATGTTGCCCGAACTTAGGCCACGCTTACCTCGTTTGCCCATGCATAACAAAAATAGGGCACTGGTGGCGGTTTTGGATTCGCACTTGTCAAACTATTTTGATGACTGCGAAGGCCTCACCGATACTCATTTGATTCCGTACTGCGCGGCTGAGAAAAATCCGTAGAATTCGGGAAAAATACAGATAATTCAATGAAATGTATACTGTTGTGGTAGTGTATTGATATTTATCAATTATTTTTATCGACTTTCAACATGGCGTCTCACCGATTTAGTTACCCTGTGCTTAAAAACAATGACAGTAAACCATAGATCATAGAAAGAGAACCGTTAGCTGTCACAACAGTGTCACTTTCGTCTCGTCGTCCATCGTGATTGTGTTCGTTTTGTTTTGAGTTTCTGGAGTTCTTTTTAACAACCTCACTTTAGGTTTTTGGATCTAATACCATATTTTTCCCATCTGTTTAGGAGTTTATTCCCGTTGTCCTTACACCGTGTCCCCGTCCTACGGGGACAGCGGTACTTCAATAAAATATTTAAAAATACTTCCCGTTGTCCCCGTACACTGTCCCCGTCCTACGGGGACAGCGGTACTTCAATTAAATATTTAAAAATACTTCCCGTTGTCCCCGTACACTGTTTTTCTTCGCTTTATACCCTATACACCTACTAACCAGTAGAAATTGGATGCAATCTGGACTTTAGGGCACCCCGACTCGGACAGGTTAGGTTAGAAGGGGATGGCGGGGTCGTGTGAGCGAGCGAAGCGAGCGAATAGACCCCGCCATCCCCTTCGTGGTTATTTTTTTATAAACCATCCAGAAGTAGGAGCCCGTAGGGCTCCGTCGACCAAGCCCACCCTCGACCATGCATTGAATATTTTAAGATTTGGTTAGGTGCCATTTGAGTTAGGTTAGAACTGTGACCATTAAACATGAAAATTAGGTCAAAAGAACATTAGGTCAAATATGCAGATTTAAGAGGACAACGATTCGTGAAAAGTTTACTTCCCGTTGTCCCCGTTAGCCGAATGTACGTTACGGGGACAACCGGAAATAAATTTAATCACGTCCCGCTGTCCCCGTGACGGGGATATGGCATACGGGGACAACGGGAATAAACGTGTTTAGGTACCATAAGCTTCAACCTCCACAGAAATAAACATGTCAAACGTCATTAATCAATCAAAATGACAGCTTATCGCCATGACGGGTTTTTGTTGTGTGTTGCAATTTCAAGTGTAATTTCTTGTGTTTACCAGCAAACCAAGCTATTTTAAAGTAATTGCACAATATAGAACTATTTTAAATGAATTTCCCTATTTTTAAGTATAGTGTACAAGGACCTGGCCCAGGCTCCATACATTTTAGAACACCTCCTTTGTGTGAATTAATTTATGGATGGCCCCTTACTCACATTTAGAGATCTGTAGCTCCATAACGTACTAACAATCAAGAGAAGTATCTATGGTAAGAAATATTCTCCTTGATGAGATCTTTCCATTGGAATAATATTTTAACGCTTTTGGGCTTCAGTGCAGAATCGCCCTACAATGATCATGTCTTTGTAAAACCTACTACCTATAAGTTCACATTTGTTTTGTTAATTTATGTTACGAACTTATTCATTACAATCTTGCGCTAGCAGAAGCAAACATAAATAAATTATTATCTTATTGAGTATTTAAAGCACAGACCCGCTCGAAGTGGTGGAGCTTAGGGGAGGCCTATGTCCAGCAGTCTTCCTTTTCTTTTCTTTCTTTTTTTAAAAACGTTGCCCCACACTAGGAATTTCTCCTGTATCGTGGGTGCGTTTACAAACATTTAAACTCACATACACAAACAGCCAGACCCAGAACAACTACTTGCAGATTATACAAATATTTGTTCCGTGCGGGAATCGAACCCGCGACACGCAGCGCAGCAGTCGATCGCTGAACCACTGCGCCAACCGTGCCGACGGACGTGCCGTGGACGTCTTTCGGCTGAAATGATGAGTGTTTGGGTCATCAATATACAGGCTGTGCATAGATTGGGACCCGCTGATAAATATGGTCTGTTAGTTATAATTTCATACATTGTTACTTGTCTGTTTACATTGCGCAATGAAGTAAATACATAATTTTGTATAATGGGTACTGAGCTAGCCTTGGGCAGTGAGCACAGAAGACATCAAACAGACAGACGAAGCTAGACCAGTGAGCCCTCGGTGTGCTCGCCAAGCCAGCAAGTAGCTGGCGGCTTTATAAATGAAGTCCTCTATTTTTAACCGACTTCAAAAAGGAGGAGGTTCTCAATTCGTCGGAACCTTTTTTTTTATGTATGTTCCCCGATTACTCGAAGATGGCTGGACCGATTTGAATTTTTATTTTTTCGTTTGAAAGGGTATACTTCCCAGGTGGTCCCATGATCATCAAGTCAGGATCTGATGATGGGATCCTGAAGAAATAGAGAGAACTCTTCAAATTTTATAGGCACACGAAGCGGTTTAGGTATTTTTTGGAAGAGTACTTTCTCGGAGTGGTCTCATTTCAATTTGGTGAAGATCTGATGAAGAACTTTGGAGATAGGCAACGGAACTCCTCAATAATGATAGCAAATGGACTGGGATTGCTGAAATCTCAAGTCTGTCTATTGCTTACACCAGTTCATAACATAACATCACGCTGGTATGCTGTGAAGGGTAAGCACATGTGAACCACTAAAAAATGAAAAAAAAACTTTTTCCAAAAAAAAACAACCGATTTCCAAAAAAACACTACAAAGTGAAAAATTACTTTAATTTCGGAAGGCGGTGACAAAAAATGCAAATACAGCTCCAAAGACACCGACTTCCGAAATTAAAGTAATTTTTCACTTTGTAGTGTTTTTTTGGAAGTCGGTTGTTTTTTTTTGGAAAAAGTTTTAAATACTATCTAACTGTAAAGACCTCGCCTAAATTTTATCTCAGATTATATTTATGATACTATTGACTCAATAAGTTAGGCTAAATATAGAAATACAAACACAAAGTATTGTTGCTATAACAATCGCAGAAGGCCGTCTCACGTCGCGTCGGTCCGTGCGGACACAATATCCGCACGACGCGCAGCGTCACTCATTATCATTATGATAACGAGCCGCAACAAGCGGGCTTCTGACGTCACATTGATGCAATAAAATTTTAGATTATTAGTGAATATGTCACACTCACTTAGGCAGGGCACTGAACGTTCACTGGCACCAGTTGTCGGCCGGGGTCGGGGATAAAGGTCTCCACACTAATTTGGTTGCGAAGATCAGATAGAATATTAAGAGCCTTTATCGGTAATTACCAATAAAGTTTTTGTCGGTATGGTTTTGGAGATTTTATTTAAACACGCCCAAAGTTAGGTTAATTTAGCAAGAAAAACGAATCGTTGTTGGCTCATAACTTGTTAATGGCATTTTATTTTAGTATACTGTTTCCGTACAGACAATAATAGTAATGAGACAGAACCATAACATGCCTAATTTTTTATGTGCATTATCGAACATTGGAGTAATTAACTCCCGAAGTTTGTATGGAAAAAATGTCGACTAGATTCACCTTAATTTATTGGTTTACGGTTACTAACCCGATAAAGTTAGCCTGAAAAATAGGGGTACCTACCTACCCTTGCATAAATTCCGAAGAAGCTGAATTTTTACATAAACATTAGGCATATCATCGATACTGTGTGCAAAAAAAAATATGCAAGGTTAGTTCATACAAATGGGTTATTTTTATGTTTTTGCGAAATTTTAGGAAATTAATGTAATGACTGTGCCTTCACAGTAACTATATGTTTGAAAATATTTTTTTATGTCCACAAAAATATTGAATTGTTTAAAAAATATAGTGATATCCATAGTATAAATACTAGGAACAAACACAAATTTGTTGTACCACCAACAAAGGCTCAAGAAAATAGGTGGGTCATTCAGATGTCAATGTATACCTACGCTTTTATAATAAACTTCCAAGCCATGTTCAAGATCTTCAATAAATTTAAATAATTCATTAAACGTAAGTTGTGCCTGAAAGCCTTCTATACCGTTAAAGATTATATTGAGGGCTTGGGATTGAGCTGCTCCAATTTTTGCATACTGAATGTTGTTTTTTGTTTTTACAAACTCTTTGACATTTTGATGATTATTTTATACAATTTGACATGAATGTTTACTTGGAGAAGTATAATATTATTATTGTTTCAATTACCGTGAATGTGAGGACTATGTAGATCATGTTTTCTTTTTTGTTTTTTTTTTTCTCATCTCTTTTCAGTTAATTTTTAATGTTAATCTGGCAGTTTGAGTACTTTATGCGGCCTACCAAGATGTCCTTTCTTTGGTATTGTTCGTCGAATCGTTGTGCTCCATATTATGTTCAAGTTGAGCTGCATGATTACTGACAAATGCATGCACTGACAGGACAGGTCCACTCAATCTGTGTGGTTCTTACCTCAAAAAACCATATTAGACACGAATCCACATGGTCTTCACATGATCTAACCAAGATTATGTCTGGACTTTAAAAGAGAATGTGACCTCTGAGTTTGTTTCGGCCTTTCTTCTCAGAGTAGTGAGATAGGAAACGCCGATTTCATCTAATTTAAAAAAATATGATGGACGTGTAAAAGTATTTGTACAAATCTACTTAACTACAGAAATAAAATCATTTATCATTTAACCTGGATAAAACCATTGAATTGAGACCACTGACTAAAAATAAATTGAAAACGTTTAATAATAATGTTCTTAGCAATCTCTCAATAGCAAGTTTAGATTCACAAGACCCCAATGTAAACTATGGCACACTTTTTTCTACAGTATGCCAAGAATTCAATAAAGCATGTCCTGTAAAAAAAGTTACAATCACTACTAGACCAAAATTTAGTGAATGGGCCACTGCTGGCATTAGAAAAAGCAGAGACATCTTATATAATTTGTATAATGAAAAATCATTGACTTCTGATCAGGCCTTTCATAATTATGTAAGAAACTATTCTAAGATATTCAAAAGAGTCTGTGCTCAAGCTAAATCTAAATTAATAAGTAACAAAATTAGTATTTCTAAAAATAAAATAAAAGCTGTGTGGCAGGTAATTAACAAAGAAACTGGAAACACAAAACAACGAGATCAGAATGAGTTAGCTCTGAAAATTGACAATGAAACCATTTCAGATAAGTTAAAAGTTGCGGAGACTCTTGAAAATTTATTTACCAACATCCCAATAGAGGTTACGAAATGTCTCCCCTCATCATCTGTATTAGCTGAATCTCTTCTTAAAGAAAACTTCAGTAAGGACATTCCAAGTTTTGAATTCAAACCCATCTCTATTGCCACAATTAAAACAGCATTTAAAAGTCTTAACATACAAAACACTGAAGACTTATGGGGGATTTCCGTTAAGGTTATTGAAAATATCATTGACACAATTGCCCCTGTCCTAACAGGCATATTTAATCAATGTTTAGACAGCGGTACGTTTCCTGACTAAATGAAACATAGTAAAGTAGTACCAATTTTCAAATCGGGTAGTAAGAGTGATCCCTCTAATTATAGACCTATATCTGTGCTTCCAGCATTGAGCAAAATTTATGAAAAAATCATGCTAGACCTGATGTTGTCACGTTTTAACTCAAATGGGATTTTACATAGTCGACAGTTTGGTTTCACGAAAGGTAGGTCGACGACTGACGCGGGAGTAAAACTCATCAGTCACATTTTGGAATCCTGGGAGAGTTCTTAGGATGCGATTGGCATTTTCTGTGACCTCTCAAAAGCGTTTGACTGCGTTGACCACAATACACTGATCTGTAAATTACACCACTGCGGAATTCGTGGACAAGCTGCTGATCTTGTACTTTCCTACTTATCAAACAGGCAGCAAAAAGTAATCGTTAACGGGGCGACATCCTCGGGGTCTCGCTGGTTAGGATGGGCGTGCCTCAAGGTTCAATTCTTGGTCCTTTTTTATTTCTAGTTTATATTAATGACCTTCCCTATCTGATGGCTAACTTCTCGGATATAATTTTATTCGCTGATGACACTTCTCTTATTTTTAGAATAGATAGAAAAGATACGGATGTCTTACATGTCAACGAAAGCCTAGCTGTTCTATCGAAATGGTTTGCTGCTAATAATCTTTTACTCAATGCGAACAAAACTAAATGTCTTAAGTTCTCGCTACCAAATGTACCCCAAGTAGGTCTAAAGGAGATGGAAAACGGTGGGCCCAAATGTAATAAGTTGAGATATGATCTAAAAAATTAGACATATTTTTTTATCTAAGAATATGAAAAATCACTTCAATTCTCAATCTGGAAGCGGAGAAATATGAGAAAGATAGTTTTCGTGAGATTATCGATTCAAAAATCGATTACACAGTTACGAAAATAAAACTTTTGCACTAAACAATTAACTCAAAGTAATTAAATGCACTATATATACTTACGAGGTCATATTAATAAATCAAATATCAATTAATTACTGAAAAACCAATATTAATGATTATCGATTTCATATCGATTCAAATCTCTCTTATATTTTTAGTCTATGTCACTGACATGACAGCTGACTGACATTGACACTAGACAGTTGCCGACTGTTCTTGTTTGCTCACTCGTTTAGTGTTTTCCGATGCGTTTTGAGTGCTTTCCCGATTATTCGCCATTTTTCACGACCACTGCTTTGTATTTTACGGATTCTGACCCTGCCTACCTTGTACGACCCTTGCTTTCACCTTGGACACCGAAGATCGCTCACACGTTTGACTTGGAATTGTTATTTTGGATTTTACCGCGGGCTTGTGGATTGGATATTTCAAACATTTTCTAGTAAATATAATAACTATTAGTGCAAAAGAACACATTTTGCACTTCAGGAATCAGCTGTTAGTTATAGATTGTAACATAACCTCACTTTTACTTAATCTCTTTATCCTTATATCTCTGTTCTCAGATTGACAAAATCCGCAGAATTTTCAGTGAAAGGTTGATAATATATAAGCTATTAATTGACACCACTTTCATCTTCTTACACCTAGGCCCAAGATTGTATGTAATCGTTTCAATCTCCTTTAAAACTTGATGGCAAGAAACTAGATGCTATTTCGGAAACTGTATTTTTGGGAATTACTTTAGATTCAAAATTGCAATGGGGTGCCCACATTAGAGCGCTTTCAAGCAGATTAAGCCCAGCTGCTTACGCAGTAAGAAAAATAAGGTAGTTGACTGATGTAGCCACAGCTAGGTTAGTATGCTTTGCTTATTTTCACAGTATTATGTCTTATGGCGTTCTGCTGTGGGGATCGGCAGCGGACGTAGATTCAATTTTTGTTTTACAAAAGAGGGCAATCCGCGCAATCTATAAAATGGGGCCTCGCGAGTCTCTTAGAAACAAATTCAACGAAATTTATATACTAACTCTGCCTTCTTTTTATATCATAGAAAATATCTTGTATGCTAGCAAAAACTTAGGTATTTTCAAAAAAAAGATGCGATTTCCATAATCTAAATACACATAGTAAAGATGAAATTGTGATTCCAAAATTTAGATTTACTAAAACTAGCAAGTCAATTCTAATAAACAGTATCCGCTTCTATAACAAGTTGCCAAAGTCGGTTACAGAACTTAGCGATGGAAAGTTTAAAACTCACATCAAACGTGCCCTTATCAAAAAAGCATATTATAAGATAAAAGACTACGTTGAAGACAGGGAAGTTTGGCATTAATTCCTTCTGCACATGTGGCTTCCCTGGTACCTCATTAACAGCAAAACTATGTGAAAGTCTATTAACTGCTCCCAAATTACAATGTTAATTTTTATTTTTAACAATGTCTGACATATTCTCGTCATTATTTGACATTATACATCCATTTTAATTTCGACTATTTATTATTAGTGATTGTCATGGAAATCATGACACTTGTCATTTTATATATGTAGATTCTTTTCCATATTGTGAATGAGAGAACGTTGTAGGCCTTAGAGACTAGATTTGTAGACGTTTTTCTATTCTGTATTTTCATTCCTCTAAGTACCTGGTACTTATTGACTGGCCTGCACTGTCCTCCCATACCTATTATCACTGTAATGTGAAAACATTGTAAAAGCCAATTATTTTTAAAAGAGTAACCGTGGAGTTTCTTGCCGGCTCTTCTCCATAGGAAACGACAAATTGGAACCGTGCACCTAGCTTCTGACGTTTCATAAGTGCCCATGCAGGCTTATGTGAAATAAAATATTTTGATTTTTGATTTTGAACCCCGTTATAAATCTGGCAAACGACCCAAGAGCAAGATTAACCCGACACTATACCGAAGACATCCTGGAAGTCAGCTTGTACGAGATTAAGATGGCTCTGAAGCAGCTTAAAATCAATAAGGCACGGGGTAATGACGGAATTAAGGCCGAATTCCTGAGGGCCGGCGGAAAACCCATTCTAAAGGCCCTCCAAAATCTGTACGATTCCGTCATACTCGAGGGCAAAACGCCTCAGGCATGGAACAGAGGTATGGTGTTCCTTTTCTTTAAGAAGGGTGACAATACCCTTCTTAAGAATGATAGGCTCATCTCACTTCTGAGCCATGTCTACAAGCTATTTTCAAGAGTCGTCACGAACCATCTTGCGCGCAGGTTTGACAACTTCCAGCCTCCCGAACAAGCCGGGTTCCGTAAAGGCTTTAGCACCGTAGACCACAAAAGCATACGCTGCGGCAGGTTATACAGAAGACCGAACCTGCCTCTCTGGTTAGCGTTTGTGGACTATGAAAAAGCCTTCGATACGATCGCGACATGGGCTGTACTGCAATCTCTCCAACGGAGCCAGATCGAGTATCGGTACATCTACATCGAGGTGCTGAAGTGTCAGTACGAAAAACCAAAAATTACATTAGAATAGTGCTATGTTACATTGAACCTTTATTATTATCAAGTATCTTGACTTGGCTCGCGAGGTTGTCGACATGTGGGATGTGGACGCAGCGATCACTGTACCGATAGTCATTACAGCCAATGGTTTGATAACCAAGAGCCTCTACCAACACCTAAGGAGGCTCTCGTTGAGCAGCTGGATCAACGGCTTGATCCAGAAAGCGGTACTCTTGGACCCTGTTCCCGATACCGATGGGCTACTAGGTATTTTTTATATTTTTGAATGTTTTATATTGTAATATTTAAAAATGTAATTGATATGTATTTAATGGAATAAAGGAAATAGCCTTTATTACATAATTAGCCTACACTGTCCCACTGCTGAGCAAAGGCCTCGCCCAAATCCTTTCTCTATGGTATTACTTGGTATTTAATTGTTTGATGTTATTATAAATATTACAATAATAGGTACTGCGATTATTAAGACTTGTATTATGGTTGGTTGTCTGTGTATCGATTGCTTTTGCATATAAAGGCCTTTAAGTATTAGTTTAATTAAGGTTTATAAAGCAGTAAAATTTTGATTTAGTCATTTATATTACTCAGACTCCTACTGTATCTAAGATATTGGCAAATAACGACATGATTATTAAAACGGCTTTTTTTTCAAGTAACATATCATAATATTTGAATATAACCTACCCGAAAAAAAATCGAATATTCGAATATTAAAAAAAAAACAATATTTGTACCTACGCGGCTACGCGGCTCATGCGCATGGTCAATAGCTGAGAGGCGAGCGTCATGTTACCACGGTAACGTCTCTTTCGTGCGTGTTCCACGACTTTCGATTTCGTTCCGATGCTATTAAGCGCCCGGTGACCATATTAAGTGCACGACATTGCAATTACCAACATTTTTTTTATGTCACGAAACAAAACATTACATTTGTTTAAGAACATTGCAGGCGTCAGGTGTTACTGCAACACTTACAAGATGGAGTGATGAAAATAATAGCAGTGCTTAACCTATTCCCACGGATGGCGCATCATGTAGCTTCAGCCCCGCAACCACCATCCTAGCTAGCCAATATTTGTACGGTATGAGCCCCGCGAAATGAAACCATTAGATGATGAATACTTACTTAAATAACCGAAAACCGAACTACCGACATAACTTCTCATAACGCAGTGGAACAAAGTACAGAGCACTCTCACACCGAGCCTGTCCGGCAGACGCCCCGTGTGTTTCGCGCTGGTAAGCTAATCTAGTGCCTCAACGAGTGCGATGTCTTCAACTACCAAGCTCAGAACCAGAGCTATGGTGCCGAGCGCCAACATGAGTCGCGACTAATAGCTTAAAAGTCTATCCAACCAACAGAATATATTAATGCCTACAGGGTATCTCACTGTTTCAGTAGTGACCAGGGGGCCGAGTCTACTAACAAATTTGTTAAAAAAACGCAATAGAACCGCAACCGAATCACCACTTTTAAGCGTTTTCGCATTCTACTAAAATGAACAACGGTCCAGCTGCGACACAGCTGCGGTTACGTTTTAGTTACGCCAACGATCGATTGAAAAAATGTCAAAACCTATTCTACTAACAAAATCGAACATGAGCGTGACGTTTACTATAGGACAAAGTTAATGATAAAATTATGATCATTATGTCTTTTAATTATAGAAAATACTTTTAGTGCCACATATTCGTGTTTAGTAACATTTTTAGATTCAACTTTTTTCTTTGTGGTATTATTAAAACATATTATTTTGGCATGTTGGTAACGCGGGTTACCCGCTGTGTTCCCGCTACAGTTCAGTTGCAATTCGTTTTAAGTTTAGTTTCCATTTTGCTTATAAAATAGTAGAATGACTTTTTATATAACTATCGAACGGCGATCGAAATCGAACTGTTGTGGAAACACAATTTAACGTGTAACGTTGCAAATTAGTAGAATCGGCCCCCTGCACCCTAATTGCGTAACATACGATTAATAATAATCCGCTTCATTTTGACAGTACAACAATATTCATTGCGTTATTATCGTTGTTGAGCAGATAAATTTTTCGAACATATGAAGCAATGGTTTAGCACTCTGTTTCAAAACGAAACAGATTATGATTAATCGTGAGTTACGCAATTAGGGTGCTGTTTGTGATCATCGAGCTACCTAACCATTGGAGCACGACCGACCCCCAGTCGAAATGAGTTGTTTAACAGTAGTGTCCGGAGGTAGCGGTGGTATACTCACTGGCGTATCCGTTGTTCTTGAGCGCGTGTCCGTTGACCGCAGGGGGGTCACGTGACGGTGGTGACGAAGGCGGGGGCGACGGCTGGGGCGAGGGGGAGGGGGCCGCGCGCGTGCGCATGAACTTCCTCATGGCGGCGCCGCGCTGCGCTGCGCATCACGTCACACACTCAGAGGGTCACCAGTTCACCACCCCACGGCTCACTAAACAATATCTGCTAACATAACTCATTATTTGTTATTATTTTATGGGGCTTTTCTTACTAGGTACTTAAGGGTCCGACCGCCAACGTTAAGAAATCAACCAGTGTTTCTAATAAGAACTTAAAAGCTGTTAGTAGGGTATATATAACTCGCCTATCAACTGTCAAAACATTTTGGAACAGCGCGGTTGTTGTAATAATTATGTGGCCCTGATCTGAAGAGATGCTAGATGTTGGAGTCATAGAATCGTGTAATATCCGCGCCCCGCGCTGGAGCTGGCTCATGGCAACTTGCTGTAGGCTGAAACATCTGGTAAGTATGGCGTTTTAATGAACAGCCGATCATTTTGTAAATCTGTCAATAGACAAGATCAAGCCCAAGCATCAGGTGGAATGGCAGCTCGCTTCACCTAAATTTTCACGGTCACATTTTCGAGAATACATAGGTTAGTAAATGTGTACCTACCTATTATACTGTAATTATTAGTTGCTGCTTGAGGTAAGGCTGCTACCTTGTTTCAACTAACGTGCAATGTTTATGTTAGACATCCGTCGGCCGCTTGTAACTTTTTCGAAGTCTGGATAAGTAAAGCACAGGAAAAATATTATGTTTTTTTATTAGGTATGTAGGTCAGTTGCATTTTAGACTAAAGAAGATGGCCTAGTAGCCTCATAGGCAAGTCTAGTCTGCTGATTTAGATATAAATGATGATGGTGACCAGGTGACAGCAATTATTGACAACAAACTTATCTGCTAAAATTGCAGATAAGTTTGTTGTTAGTAATCGTCAACGATGTACTTAACTATTTACAGTGCAAATAGTTAAGTACATCGTTTTATTTACCCAAAGACACGTAGGGAAATAGGAAATGCATTAAATGACTGCTAGGCCAGGACTCCAGGAATGAATAGGAGTATTGTTTGGTTATGTGTATACGCACTATAAAACGTAACAGGTGCCGTTATCCGCACTGCACTGACACACGCGGCACTAAAACCATCTGCGCACACGTAACGTGCGGCACGCGCGGCGGTGTGTCGCGCACTGTCAGGTCACCGCTATCAAGCACCTAGTAGTACAGACAGGTGTACCACAGACTAAGTACTACTAAGAAAGAGCACAGTGCTACAAGCACCTTGACATTGAAAGAAGGGGGCTGTTGCCAGACCTTTTGTAAAATCGTATTGTAAAATACAAAGATGGTGGTGTAAGTTTCGATTTTGGCGACGACGACGCGGACGTGCCCAAAGATCCTAGTACATTTTTATATGGTTCTAAATTACCAACCAACGTGAATGGCGGCGCTACTTGTAAAAGAACATCATGTCTACTGCAACCACTGAATTTGCGAACATTTTTACATCCACTGTATGACTGTAGACAAACACCCGCGAAATGTAAAAATTGCTAGGAAATTGGAATCCATCAAACCATGAATCACCCCGGGATTAATAAGATGCATGATCCATCGTGACAAAGTACTCGTCAAGACGAATCAAACAAGCCCATACTCGATGGGATTATGTCGTTTAATTACTGAGTTCCTATGGCCACCTTCCAGCTCCATCATCAGACCCTGGTTACCATTGAAAAACAAACTACTCGTCAAGACGATTCAAACGCGCCCAAACTCGATGAGGTTGTGGCGTTTCATTGCAAAGTTCCTATGGCCACCTTCCAGCTCCATCATCAGATCAGCACCATGTCATCATAATATTGCATTGTCACGCGATTTACACATGTATGCAATATTTCAGCTCAATCGGTAACCAGGAAGTAGATTAAATTTAATTTGTAAGATTTGATGACAGACATGGGGAAAGGTGAAAGTAAATAAAAGCTTGTAAAAAGACGGAACGAACTGACTGATAAATTTTTGCACATTCAAATCGACTAAATACCAACAGAAAAAAAAATCACAATTAAAACCCTAAATAATCAGAACACAAAAACCTTCCAAGTGATTTCTGGGAGAATAACAATATAATATGGCCCAACATTTTGTGCTAGGATTAGGGAAACCAGGAAAACCTAATCAGACCATTTCACCAAAATCATAAAAATAAACATAAATTGCTCAGCCCATCAATAGCCGCGCTCAGAAAGCTGATAGGCGTGTGTGAGGGGTATGCGAGGGTACATGATCTCCTGTACAATGTACAGAAAAGCGAGCTCATGGTATTTCAAGCCAGGGGTCGTAAACTGGGGGATATGTCACCTGCTTCGAAGAGTGAGAGAGTTTAAATACCTCGGCCATGTGGTTACTGAGGACTTAAAAGACGATGGGGACATCGAAAGGGAGAGGAGAGCATTGGCGGTCCGCTGTAACATGTTGGCACGCAGATTTGCAATGTGTAGTTTAGAGGTAAAGATTACACTTTTTAAAGCATTCTGCCAAACTCTCTACACCTGCAATCTGTGGGTCAACTACACGCAGCGGGCCATCAACGCTCTCCGAATACAATATAATAACGCGCTCAGGGTGCTGGAGGGGCTCCCACGCTACTGTAGTGCGTCTGCGATGTTTGCGCACGCGCACACAGACGGCTTTCACACTGTGCTGCGGCGCCGTATCGCGTCGCTGATGTTCCGCACGCGTGGGAGCGCCAACACGATCCTGAACGTGCTCAGCCACAAGCTGGACAGCCCCCTTCTGGGGCACTAGGTTCAAGCACAAGTGCGCGTGCCCGGGATCCCAGAGGGCGGCAAATACGTAAAGTAATAGCCTAATTTTAAATACTAACATCGTTTTCAGTCGTTCTACTAACAATATGTATGGGCCAAATATGCATAAAATAAAAAGATTTTATTTATTTATTTATAAATCATTGTTTACATAAACCAATTTCATCTCTATGCTGGATAAACGTGACAGCTGGTAGCGGTTTGGTCAGCACATCCGCTATTTGTTTACCAGTGGGTTACATAATACAATTTAATTCTATTGTGCCTTTCAAATATCTAACTACTCTTTTGAGACATTGCCACAACTCTTTACTATTGTTGTTGTGTATCTGTGCTCAAAATATGAACACTATACTTCATAGGTTTAGGTACTTAAATAAAGGTAAAAAACGTAAAAAGGGTTTTTTTATAGTTGACACTTTCCTGTTTAAAAATGTGATGTAACAAAATTATATTTATTTTCGATGTATACGATAGTTTCTTCTATTATTTATGTATATTAAACTTTATCATTTACACTAAAGCCACACTTCCTAGACAGCGACTGATCAAGAGTTCTGACCGCCCTAGGCTAATTATGAGGACGCGCCCCCGCCAGGTGTGTTACGGACGGCCTAAAAAGTAGTAAGTGAGTAGCCTTATCGTCCACAAGCGCCCAATACCTCCGGGTGGATTTTACATAGTAGAGGATCCCAAGTAAGAACGACCTTCACCAATTTAATAACCAGGTGTAAATTATATTTTAACAATATTATTTTTTATAATTTTAATTAAAATATAATTTTCACCTGGTTATCAAATTGGTAAAGGTCGTTCTTACTTGGGATCCTCTACTATGTAAAATCCACCCGGAGTCAGATAGGAGGTATTGGGCGCTTATGGACGATAAGGCTTTGCTTGCATCTGCTCGCGCACTCCATCGAGTTTTCGATAGATTTTCTAGTACCGTCGATTTTTCATACAATTTGGATAACAAAATTTGCCATCTGCTTGTAGATCCAGAAACAATTGTATAGTTGTGGTTCCAGTGTAAAAAAAGCAGCTGACTCGTCACTACTTTCCGCGGCAGCCGATCCCACGAGTTGTAGAGAATGAGCTGCACAAGGAACAAAAGTACCCAGTGGATTTACAGCTTTAATTCTTGGCTGAAGACCTTTGTATTGACCAGACATATTGCTAGCATTATCATAACTTTGGCCACGACAGTCTTTAATATCAAGTTCCAAATTTTTATCAACTGTCGCAAGAACAGCCTTCTCCATGTCTTCACCTTTATGACCGCAATTGGGTAAAAATGTGACAAAACGTTCGCCAGGTTCACCACCAGGCAAAATATAACGAATTATAAATGTCAACTGATCGGTGTGTGACATATCTGGAGTAGAATCAATGCTAATCGAATAATATTTTGCTTTTTTTATTTCTCCTATGATCTAAAGTCGAACTTCGTCGGCGAGAAGTAAAATAAATTCGTCAATTATAGAGGATGACAAGTACGATGGAGTACCTCTGCCTTTTTGTCCAAATCTCACCAAATGTTCAGCCATGAAAGGATCAAATTTAGATATAAGCTCAATACAGCCAAGAAAGCTCGACCACCGACCGATTCGAGTAACAAGTCAATGTTTGTTTAAGGCGCACATTTTAAAATTTCAAAATTTATTGTTAAAATCAGGGACTCTCAAGCGCATTTAGTTTTAGTGTTTTGTCGCGGTCTAGTTGAAATGTGTAGGGTAGATGCAATGAATGATGCTAGATTAGTGCATGCGAAGACACGATTTCAGCGCGCCCCCCGATCCTCGCGCCCTAGGCTGCAGCCTAATTAGCCTAAGGGTTAATCAGGCCCTGTTCCTAGATGTAATTACTTGTTAGCAATTTTTTGTTAGATTTTTTTAAATAATATAATATTTTGTAATCTGCCTATTGTAAAGAGCCCAAAGTTACAAGTTCCCAAATCTTTACGGGCTTATTCATATAAAGTTATTGAACATCTAGAAACAGTTGCTGAAGTCTGGTTTTCAAAGAGCAACCAGACTTTAGCAACTGTTTAGATGTTCGATAACTTTTTATGAATAACACCGATAAAATACAACGAATTAGATAACGTTGCTAAATTGAAAAGTTACAGCTGTGATATAGTATGGCCACTGAAGTGGCAGGTATGACGTTTAGTCGGTTAACCAGACGCTTTTGACAGCGCTCTCGACATTTACGATTTTGCGAGTCCGTTTAGATTTTCTTAAACTGTGTCAAAGTCAAAGCATTTATTTCAAATAGGCACTTAAAAGGCACTTTTGAACGTCAACATTTACATTAAAATAGAATTGATTCTAGTCGCCCCTTCCAAAATGTAGTTTCGTATGGAGAGGAATGGGCAAGAAACTCCACCGTTATTATAGCTAGCAAAATAATTGATAATACAACGGAACGATTTATTATTAATATGATAGTTAAGTCCATCAGCGCCTGATTCATATTCAGAACAGTGCCCATTATTAAATGACTATAAATAATATGATTTTAATATTTGAAATAAAAGGTTTCGTATGTATGAGTCACGTGTTTTTTTTGTTCACCTTTATTTTATTACCTAAACCTATGAAGAAAAATATGGTCGTACACAAAATAACATACATTAAACATCCAATAAGACTGCGACAGGGTACATTATATCCACTGTCCATATTTAGAGCTTGGTAATTAGGTTTAATTTCTAAAGGGGTAGCTATAGGATTGCGATAAGAAATACCAAAGTCTAAAATTGTCTTTATACCAGCTGAATTTTTTTAGCGTCTGGACAACAATATGACATGTCGTGTAAGTAGAATAGAACTCATATGCGCTAACCTTTGCCTGGTACCATTGATTTTATAAAAGTTCCGAATATCCCTAAAATACATGAAAAAGAATACATCCTACGGCACACGCGTAAAACAAATAATAGCCAAAATAGGTAATAGTAAATGGGCGTAAGCTGCGACGGCCCATGAATGGAGCATGACGAGAGTGTGAGCGAGACGCTAGCATTAATTTCGCTCTACATCTTTGCGGCTGATCCCTACACACTCACGCACACATTTGCGCGTGTACCTACATACGTCACCTTGCTGTATGTAGTTTTAGTAGGCAAATAATTTGATACACTGAGTGACGCGTGTCTTGAAACCGTAAACCAAATAAATTACGCCTTGTAAGATCAGTAATGCTTTGATAGAAATGTAAACAAACCTGTTGATGTTAAATTCTTATAACAATCACTCACTAAGCGTTTTAGTTCAGCCCACAAATAAAAGTCTAACGGCGTTAGGTCTGGTGTTCTCGCCGGCCAGTTCACAGGTCCATCGCGACCTATCCACTTATCACGGAATTCACTATCTAAATACGCGCGCACAAATCGCTCGTAGTGAGCTGAGCTGGACATCCGTCGTGCTGGAAGTACATGTGTTGGGTGTGATGCCCAACAGTGAAAATGTTATGTAGTTGTTATGTAAGTAAACTTGTAAGGTATGTTATGTTATGGTTATGTAAATGAGTAGACGATTGCTTCCCTTGATGGATTTATTGCCACTAAATATATTTACATAATTGTTACACTTAAATGCTATGTTGGAGGAATGCACAGTCAAACAATATTAATGTGCATGTATGAGTGACTTACAACTGTCACAAAGGTCAATGTACAGCATAGCTCGTACATATTGCCCACTCACAAAAGGTAACTGTAAACAATGTTATGTTAATTCAAAGTATTAAAAAAGGATATAAAATGTTAATAAAATAATCTAATCTGAGCCTTATACTATTAAATCACAACGCGCAATAGGCGACGTTGCTTTGTTGAGTGTACGTGCGCTCGATAAGTGCGCTACGCTGCCGTCGTCTGTGACGTCAAACACAGCTGCGTTGTCCACGATGCTTGCAGTCGACCTCCTTCGTGGCGCTGGATTGGGAACCGATGTTGGTGCCTCAGGTTTCGCTTGGCTCGTGCAATGTTTGCGAAGTCGGTGGTAAGCATATATTGCGCCCGCTGTCGCTGCTACTATTGCCAATATGTATATGACTACATATTGGTGGACATCGTGGTATGTTGCCCCATCAGATATGATGTCTTCTGCGGCTGCGGCTTTCATCTGTTCTATCTGTTTTCCCAGATCTCGCAGTAACGAGCTCTGCTCCATTACTGTCTCAGTCTCGGATTCTTGTTTCAAAGGTACCGATAGGTTGATGATCCGATTTATTGGAGGGATTTCCAGTGTGAGTTCTTCAACCTGGGCATGCATTATATCCATTGGTTGCCTTTGGGAATGTACAGTGAACGTCTCACTATTCATAGTGCAGTCGCTACCGAGTGTCATTACCCCTGCGTTGTTAAGTAGTGCAGTTGAAACTTGATTCCCGCATATGACGCGTATTTTGCAAGCGTCACAGCAAAAGTATAGATAGCTGTTTGTGTTGCTAAGTTCCAACCATGTGTTTTGACAGCTCTCATGTTTTGTTTTACAGCCAGACGAGTCTTGTTTTTTCTTGCAGAGACTCTCGTCAGACTGCATGTGGTATATTGGTGACCTCATAGGGCACAGCAGAGTCGTACTGTCGTAGTGCATGCATTGATGTAGGTCGCTTCCAGTCATCGGTAGGTACGAATCCTTCTGTATGTTAATTGCTAATAGTTCCGCTATAGGCAGTAGGGTGACCATGTCGTCGCCATTATTTTTTGGGACTGGAATGACGTGATAAATTTCGTAGTTTTCTCTACTGATTAACGGCACCCGTATCTCAATAATTAGGTATCTCTCTGTCATTTTTGCCTTCACTTGTAGAAGGTGATATAGGCGGAAGAAATCGTCTTGAACGTTGGTGATCGGAAGTGCCACGTCTTTTGAGAGCTGTCCGGATATGACGTTTAATTCGTCCCGTAGCTGTTCTGGCGCGATGAGGTGTAAGTTCATCTTGCCGTTGTATATGTTGGTTACGGTATCCAACAGAATCTCTTGTGTGTTTCTTAGATGCTCTATAAAGCTGTTTGCAGAGATAGCAGACATCACAAACTCGATTGATAGTTCGTGCGACTCAATTTCTTGCTGCAGGTTGCTCGTTAGCTTGTCTAGGCTTAGCAGATGTTGATTGAATAATTTGTATTGTTTTGCGATCGCTTCTTCCGATCTTCTTAGCACGTTGTATTCGGCTTCTATTATAGTTGTCTGATTTTTGGCCAAAAGGGCCAGGTGTTTCTCGCTTTCTTTGATGAGTTGTATATCCCGTTGGTATTGTTCTGCGAATTGGTCATCTAATACTCCGAACAGGGAACGTGCGATTGACCCGACACCGTTGATAAGGCCGCGTTTGCTTCTCATGTTCACCCGACCTTGCGGATTCAGCAACATACGGTTGTAGTGGTCGAGTTCAGCGAACGCGTGTTGTAATTGTAATAAGATAACGTCACATTGTGTCTTCTGTTTTAGTTTTGAACATATGGTTTCGAGATGATCGTTGAATTTGGTGAACACTGCAGTACCATGCCAGTAGGGTTTGACGTCGTAGTATACAACTATCTTCCACTCGTCGCGAATTAATTTCATGTTAGCGGCTTTGTCGAAATATAGGCCTTGTTGCAATTCGATAAAGTTTGTTGTGTTTGTTGTCGCGCTTGTTGGACTGAGTAGGTATAGCAGGGTCATTACTAATCCGATCATGTTGATTTTTCTTGTCTTGACTGTTTGTTGACGTTTTGTTGTGGTCTCGTTTGTAGCTTGTTTTGTGTGCCCATTTTGTGTTTTTTGTGCAATAGAGTTTTCCTCGCTGCCGATTGGTAAAATAGATAGCTTTGTTATGGGTCTCTTTATGGAGCCGTATCTTGTTTTCAGGGTCACTACCCGAACATGTCCGTCGTTCCCTGGGTGAAGATCTGTTACCCTGCCCATCAACCATTTTCCTGCGGGCTTCTGGTCATCATGTACAACGACCAAGTTTCCAATCTTCATGTTGTTCTGAGGTTTCTGCCACTTTGTTCTTGCTAACAGTTGGCTCAGGTACTCGTTTTTCCACTTCTTCCAGATTTCTGAGTATATTTTTCTAGTGAGATCCCATCTTGTTCGGGCGTCTTCTCTTGTTTCGATGACGGTCACTCCTGACCTCCCTGTTAGAAAGTGTGCTGGCGTCAGACAGTCAAGGTCTTCCATATTTTCACTCAGCGCACATAGAGGTCTGGAGTTTAGACATGTGTCTAGTTTTGTTAAGATTGTGGTGAACTCCTCGAATGTTAACTTTTGCTCGCCCACCATTCGTTTCAAATGGTGTTTCAAGCTTCTTCCGACTCTTAGCAAGCCTTTTTGATCAATGTAAGGATTAAGAGGCAGTAGCTTGCTATTTGATGTCACTCTGCCGTGTTTACGTAACTGACTCATATCCGTTTCAAAAACATTTTGTTATGTTTGTTTCATAATTGACTTAGTTGCACTGTTCACTTCTTGCAACGTAAGGTAACTCGGTATTTGTTTCGAGTCCACTGTTCGAATTATTAAGTTCAATGCTCTGTGTATCCATGCGACTATTCGGATGACACGATTAATAGAACTATGTTTTTGCAATATTTGTTCGATAATGTTGATGATGGTTTCTATGTTTGTTTGGACAGCATTGACTTGTTTCATTGCCTCGCTTGTTTTCACCTCTTGGTCTGATGTATAGACCTGTTTGGCTAGGGTCCTCATTTCAGGGGATGATAGCCAAGTAGGACCTTGCCACCACAGTTTGATTTCCTTCAATTGACCGGCGTACTGATCTCGGCTTGCGGCGTCAGCGGGATTTTCACTTGACTTGACGTAATCCCAACCGGAACGCGGTATTACTGTGTTGATTTGTTGGACTCGATTCTCTACATATGTTTTCCATCGTGATGGGTCACCTTGTATCCAACCCAGGACCACCATAGAATCAGTCCAGGCATAGACTTGAATATCATGTTGATGTAATGATTTCTTCACCTTTTGCATTAGTTTGCATAGTAGGTGCGCTCCATTTAATTCTATTTTAGGCAATGTTGTTGTTCTTCTGTGCGGTACAATTTTCGATTTTGCAGCGACAAGTGTATCTTCTGTTGATTGTTGAACCCGTGCATACATAACACACGCATAGGCATCCAAAGAGGCGTCACTGAAACCATGTAGTTCTATGGTTTGTCTTCCGTTACATCTGAGCCATCTTGGTACTTCACACAAGTTTATCATCCTTAGGTCTGCTTGTATTTTGCACCATTCTTTGTGTATGTTGTCGGGAACTTCGTCGTCCCATTGTAATTTGACCTCCCACACTTTTTGGAATAATAATTTTAATTTTGTTGATATAGGAGCCAGCCCGCCAAGTGGGTCAAACAATTTTGATATTTCAGCTAATAAGCTGCGTTTTGAATGTTTCTTGTTTACGCTAGAAATCGCACATTGGAATGTAAATTTGTCCTCTCTCGAATTCCAGCATAAGCCCAATGTTTTTGATGTTTGATCTGTTTTGAAGTTGAAGACAGTGTTTTCATTGTTATGTTCAGTTGTTCCATTTTCCAAACGTTGTGTGGTATTGGTGTAGTACTCAACGCATTTCTGATCTTCCACGGAGATATCGGATCGGTCTTTGATATCTTCGGAATCCCAAAACTGTATTATATCCTCCAGATTATTCAATACCACGTTGCATTGTAATTTTGTAGTTTTGACGTGTCCGCATAGTAGCCAGCCTAAGTATGTCTGTTGTGCGATGGGCCGTGTGACGTCATCGCCTTTGATTATTCCTCCCAGCATGATCTGAGAGTAAATGTCCGCTCCAAATAGCAAATCTACTGGTCGGCTACTGTTGAATTCCGGATCCGCCAAGTTGATATGTTGTATTTGAGGCCATGATGGTTTTGTAAAAGTTTTGTTCGGTAGATTCTTGATTAAGTTTTCCATTATGTATACTGATTTTCTGAACGTGAAGTCGCTAAAGACAGAGCTGCATGAAATTGTTATCATGCCCTTGCAATTGCTCTCTTTTTCTCCAACTCCAAAGACCACTCCTTTACATTTCTGGCGTTTGATCCCAAGAAGTTGCGCTGCTCGTTCTGTTATCAGTGATATCTGAGACCCTTGATCAACAAGAGCTCGCATGTTGTACTGAGTTCCATCAGCTCCCTCTACCTTTACTATGGCGGTCGCTAATAGAATCTCGGAAGCTTCTTCATCATTTTGAGAGACATGAGATGATGAATTTGTTTGATTTTGTTCATTGTTTATTGATGCTGCTTCGTGCATTAAAGAATTGTGCTTAGCTTTGCACTTGCGACATCGGTTGTTTGATATACATTTTTTGCCCTTATGGCTGTACAGGCAATTAATGCAGACTTGCAATTTGTTTATTGTGTTAAGTTTTTCGTCATTCGACATTTCTAAAAACTTTGCACAAAAATATAGGCCATGCTCGTTGTTGCAGAGTGGACACATAAATGTTGACGCATGGTACGATTTCGTAACCTTGTTGTTACTAGCCGCTTGATTTTTGTTGTTATGATAGGTGTGTTTCTTGTTATGGGATGCTTCTTGATTCTGATTTGTTCCAGAACTTGTCTTCTGGTAGTTGTCTTGTTTACGCTGCGACGATTCCATTGATGTAAACTTCGCCTCTAGGTAGTCTAAGAGATCCTTTAATACAGGTAATTCTCGCGAGTTCTTCAGTGATTCAATGTAATCTGAGTATGTCTCAGCGTCCAACTTTTGCGCCAAAATGTGCACTAGTAGCGGATCCCAGGTTCTGACATCTACTTCTAAACTCTTGATAGCGTGCAAACATTCTATTGTGACGTCATGTATTTTCTTGATCGGTGCTAATGACTGCTGTTGCATAGTAGGCAGATTGAAGAGCATGTTGACATGCGATGTAAATATAAGTTTTTTGTTGTTGTAGCGATTGTTGAGGATGTCCCAACACACTAGATAGTTGTCCGAGCTTATTTGTAAGTGTTGTATCATCCTTTCAGCCTCTCCTTGGACCTTGCTTTTCAAAAATTGCATTTTCTGTGCTTTTGATAAGGATGTATTGTTGTGGATAGCTTCCGTGAAAAGGTCTTTGAACGGTATCCACTGATTAAATTTTCCGTGAAACACTGGTATCTCCAACTTTGGTGTTGTTTTTTCTCGATAAGCTCCGGACCACATCTTAGTATTTATTGCCTTCTTCAGATCTAAGTATTGGTTTTCGAATCTTGTATAGCGCTCTTCATATACTGCGTTCTTGTCCCCGTTGAGTTCACACTCGATTTCCCAATGGAAACTGTCAATAGCAGACCAACGCGCTTGTAACGTTTGCAAAGCATCCTGGAATTCCCATTTTTCTGTGATAAATTCCACTTGAATATTGGAGACAGCTCTCATAAACGCCTTGAAGTTCGTTGATTGTTTGCGTAAGAGATCGTCCAGTTTACTGTTGGATCCCGCGTCCCTCTTGTTAGGGCTTTGTTGTTGCCGAGGAGAAGATTGATCCCTGTTGTTGCTTTCAGTTGTGTTACTGGTTTCTCCTTCCTCCTCGCTGTCTTGTTGTTCTTGTAATTTCTTGCTCGATGTACTTGCTTGATCTTGTTCAGAGGTACTTTCAAACGGTGTTGGTTGCACTGCCGGTCCCCCTGCGGACCGTTTGTGCGTCGACAATTCCTGACTTTGTTGGAGAATTAACCCCTTGACTTCTTTATAACACTTCAGTGCTGTGTTATATAGCTCGCTTGTAAAGTAAGGATGACTCGCACTTACTTCTGTACACAGACGATCATTGTTGAACTGGAATTCACTCCATAAGTTTTCCAGCATTTGCATACGCCGTTTGAAGTAGTCCAAGTTCTTCCTGTCCCAGCCATCCTTCTTGATGTTGATGCCGACTTTCTTGATGTTTTCGTAAAGTTCGCGCTGATTCTCGTAAGTGTTTTCTGCTGATGCCATGTTGCCAAGCTTTCCGATGAATTGACGAACTTACTTTGAGAAGTAGGCTGTTGCTCCACACTTCTGGTTCTTGGTATCGTGCAACCTTTTTCTTCTAGGATATGCGCCTTCTCAATTGGTTACTGGGGCGACTCGCTTGTGAGAGACCAGTCCAACCGATTCGCGACCGTAAAAGATATAAATCACACAACACTTAATTGCTCGAAGGACCAAATGTTGGGTGTGATGCCCAACAGTGAAAATGTTATGTAGTTGTTATGTAAGTAAACTTGTAAGGTATGTTATGTTATGGTTATGTAAATGAGTAGACGATTGCTTCCCTTGATGGATTTATTGCCACTAAATATATTTACATAATTGTTACACTTAAATGCTATGTTGGAGGAATGCACAGTCAAACAATATTAATGTGCATGTATGAGTGACTTACAACTGTCACAAAGGTCAATGTACAGCATAGCTCGTACAACATGTCCCGCAGATAGTGCAGAGGAACGTCTTCCAACATTGTGTCGATAACGGACTGTATCATTTCTCGATACGTTATCCCAGCCAATCGACCTTCGATCCAAACTGGACCAATTATGCGTTCGTGTATTATCGCGCCCCAAACATTCACACTGAATCGAACTTGATGAACGTGTTCTTTTATTTTATGTGGGTTTTTAAAACTTCAACAGTGCTCATTGTGAACGTTGTAGACACCAACGCGGGTAAATATGGACTCGTCGCTCCATAGAATGTTCGCCTGCGGGTGGTTCTACAGCCAGCGACAGAACTCAATACGAGGTCCAGGGTCCGGAGCATGCAAAGCTTGCACGCGAGAGAAATGGTATGGATGCATGTCCATTGAATGGAGTAACTTCCATACCACATACTGGCTTACGCCAAATCGACGAGCTGTTTGCCGGGTGCTCCTCCTCGGGTGTCGCTGGAAATATTCCAGGATGGCGTCTTCGACGAGTATGGACAAGGGTGGCCGGCCTCTACCTCTGGCATGACCGGGAAGGTGAAACTGGCCATGGTCAAGTAACCGCTGATAAGTGCGGCGTATCAAGTCTGTGCTAGGGATCCGGGGGGCAGGGTTACCGTTACGTCTAAGGGATTGTAGGTGTTCTTCGTCGGCGTACATTCGCCTTGCACCAATTACATTTTCACCAGACAAAAAATAATACCTCATCATGGCAAGATACTGGACGTTGAAGCACACGCGAAAAACACAGCGATCGACGTCACACTATGACTAATCGCACTGGACTAGACTGGAGACTTGGAGAGAGACCGCGGGAAGCGGTACTCGGGTCGAAGGGCGCGCGGGTGGGAGGGGGTGCGCATGCGGCGACACTTGAGCGGTACGCCTGCAAAAAAATATTAGTTACTTGTCGTCGGCCGGCTTCAATCAAAGGATTGAATTTCGCTACGAATTCATTCATAATTTCTGCGCGTTGACTAGGGTGCCCATAAGTTGGATTTTGATATTATTTGCCGATTTTTTGTATTTTTATTAATTTTTATTGTTTTTTTTAATTTTTATATGAAAAGTTTACTACAAATAAGTAATAGTATTTATTTGATAGGTTAATTTCATTTTAGAATTTTAAAAAAATCCGTGCCCTAAGGTTCTACTCCGTTCACCTATTAACCCCTATTTTTTTCCAGACGGTAAAAAAAAATCATCCGGTATATACACTCTGTTCTAAATAAGGACCGACCGAAGGTTCGGTTTCGGTTTCGGTTTCGGCTAGTTTCGGCCCAAAAATCTAGTTTCGGCCACAGTTTCGGTTTCGGCCAATAATTGGCCGAATCTTCGGCCCCGCCGAAACTAGGTGTTCGTGAATTGTCGCGCATCATTCGGCTAAATTCGAGTGAGTGAGTGAACGTGATTGCCGGTTGAGTTCGCTAGCCGGCGCGATTGTGATGATTTAAGAGCGTTGTACCAAATCTAGGCGTTCGGGATTTAGGTTTTTATTGCTCGACGCCGCGTAGTGAGTGCGCGTGTGTGCATTTTTCCTCATTTACGGCACACAGTTGTAACGCTGCGACGACTAAACGATCTTGATCTGTAACTATGGCGTACCTATATTTTTTTGAAATAAAAAGCTAGAGGTTTACGGAGAAAATAAAAAATACTGTCCACATTAGATTATTAGTGTATTTTAAATAAACTTGTACAAATATGGATGAAGAAAATAATATTATGTAGGTACTTATAAAAATACACTCATTTTATTTGTATAAGTACCTACTTAATTGAAGTTTTATAAAACTATTTGTCTAAGGGGCATCGATCGACTTTTCCTTGGATCTATAATTTCTGGGAGAACACAATCAAGATAAAATTTTGCTAACCGCGGAGCCATCTTTTGTTCCCAGAAATTATCATCTCTGAAAACTTTGACGACTTTTATATTAAATTCACAGCCAGTCCAAACAGCAAACAAACACACATTCTTATTAGCGATGTGAAGTTGGCCTTGGATTTTATAAAACCAATCATGGTTTTTTTTTATAACCACATCGTCGCCACATAGTTTAAAACATTTTTTTTTTTTTGCTGAATAGCAATAACTGGATCGATACCAAAAACAGAAAAAAGGCACTTTATTTCGATGTTGCCATC
Organism: Antitype chi; assembly: GCA_947359405.1. Classification (NCBI taxonomy): domain Eukaryota; kingdom Metazoa; phylum Arthropoda; class Insecta; order Lepidoptera; family Noctuidae; genus Antitype; species Antitype chi. Next base: position 182,279 of record OX375826.1, read on the forward strand.
TTCATATATGCCGTCCGGTGACGCGCCTAGGAAAAAAAGGGATTCATCAATAAACCCACAATAATAAAACCACATTTTTCGATGGATATGTTTTCTTGGCGACTTAGTTGTTCAACAGCTTTTACCTCGTTATCTTTCCCGTGTTTCACTGATGCCACATGATCTAACGAGTATCTATACAAAATACTTTTTGCAAGAGGCGCTGAATTAGAATTTGGTATTCTTTTGCAAATTTTTGAAAAATTCCTTCGATATTTATAGATTCCGGTTTTGTTTCTGTAACCTAAAAAAACACTAAATTAATGGAATTTTTCTAAGTTATAAACAGAGATTGGATATTCGGAAGCATATTTACATGAAGAACATTTTTAGCTATGAAAGTATGGAAGCCGCTTTGTTAATTATTATTTATTATTATTATTTATTAGTCAAAAGTTGGGAGCGAGTCGGAAGCTACATTTTTGGATGAGTCAGAAGTTAAATTTACTGGTGAAACCACAGTAGGAGGCGAGACAGAAGTTACAGTTGAGGATGCATTGGGGATTAGAGTATTTATCAAAGATGCTCTTAATTTTGATCTGAAAGAAAAAGAAAAGACATTTATTAAGGAAGTTAGGGAATTGACGGAACAAAAATTAACCAATACTTCATTGTGGGGTACCTACCCGTTATATTTAAATTTAATCAGTAATAGTAATGCATTCTAAAATAGAAACGGTTACGGTTGATGGGTGACCGCTAGTGGATTTGCCATTTACCTGACTAAGAGTATTATGTTGATAGAAAAACAATAACTTGCACAAATGTTTTGACAGCCTGTTAAAAAATTAAACAGGTACTTACGCAGCTTCTCTTGCCTTCTGCAAATTATTAATCATTTTACTTTTTCGTGACCTAACCATAACCACCCACCCATCCATATGGATTCTACCCATATTCTGTAAGTAAAATAATGACAAGTTTGTAGAGAAAGAAGTTACAAGTTAAGTACATAATTCAACTTTACCTAATTAAAATATTACTTTTAATGAACAACCTCATTCAGATTCACAAAAAAAATAAAAAATACTTACGGATCAAAAATATTTTGTCGCACTATGATTTACGTATATATTACGCGTGGCGGTTGCGCGGCAGCGGGAGGTCAACCGACATAGGTCCTGCGTCGACGAGTGCCAGAGCACGACTGATTTATGTCATTTTTTTTTTTTTTTTTTTTTTGTTGGGCATCTCGCAGTTGGCCTTGAGAGGCCGTGACTGCTCAACCGGGCTTTCCTGGGGCTGCCATTAAGAAACTAATCTTAACGCCTCCAGCCAGGGCTTACAAACTAAAATTTACAAACTAAGCGACTGCACGCTGAGGGCACCCCCTGTGGGGTGCGGACCTCGGCTCAGGGCGTCACTGATAGGGGGACAGCTATCACTATTGGGGACAGGCTGGATCGAAATATTGGCATTATTATTATTAGGGGAATTTAAAGCTACTGGCTCAGCTGCGGCGCGGGCTGGCGCTTCAACGAGCAAGGGTCGGTCGGGGGTCACGACGTTAGGCGCCGATACTACTAGGGGTCTTCGCGGGGCGCGAGGACCTCGGCGGCGAGGTCGGAAGGACGATTTTGTGCGGTGTGTGCGAACTGTACTGGTGGCCCTATTGCTTTCCTGGAGGAGAGTAATGTGGTCGTCTGGGTCGGTGAGGACATGTCTCGGCCGTCGGACAGAGCTAATCCTACTGGGGACATAAGTGGCGGCCTTCACAATCAAGGGATTGCGGTGAATTTCGGCTTTATCGAAGAAACGCTTCGCGGTGCGTTTCATGAATTGACTGACCGTGGGGATTTTCAGATCGAGATGGAGGATCTCGTTCCGAACGAACCAAGGGGCGCCTGTGGCTTGCCGGAGGAATCGGTTCTGTAGGGTCTGCATCCTATGGATGAATCGGGGGTTCGCGTGCGCAAAGATTGCACACGCATACGTCATGATGGGCCTTATACACGCCGTGTAAATCCGCAACTTGCACTTTAGTGACAACTTGCTACGTGCATTTAGAACAGAATGTAACCTGCCGAGAGCGAAGGCGGCGCGTGAGCGCGCCTTCTTTATGTGCTCTGCGAAGGAGAGATGCTGATCCATGGTCACACCAAGGTATTTGGCTCGCTTCTCCCAAGGGATAGGCTTGCCGAACAAAGAGATGGGACGGGGGGGCTCAGGTCTAATGCGTCGCGGTCTCGTAAAGAGGACTGCTTGGCTTTTATCCGGATTTATGTCGATCCGCCACTTTCGAAACCACGCGCCAAGGACGTTGACGGTGGTTTGGAGAGTGGCGGCTATCGCGTCCTGACTTTTCCCAGTGTAGTAGATGGCTGTGTCGTCTGCGAACAGTGCCAACTGTGCCTTTCTACTTTTGGGGATATCGCTCGTGAATAGAGTGAATATGAGCGGGGACAACACCGCGCCCTGAGGGACGCCGGCGCGAATGGGATGGGGAGACGAGATCGCCCCTTCGATGCGATAGCGAAAGGTGCGGTTCGACAGAAAGTCTCGTAAGATGAGCACGAGACGGTCTGGCACACCGAGACGGTACAGCTTGTAAATCAAGCCGTTGTGCCAGACCTTGTCGAAGGCTTTCGCTATGTCGAAAAATACTGCACCGGTTATCGTACCGCGCTGGAAGCCAGCGCTTATATGTTCTACGATACGGTGGACCTGTTGCACACAACAATGTTGGTTACGGAAACCGAACTGTTCGTTGGGTATGAGGCCTTTTGTCTCGGCGTAATTTCTGAGTCGCTTATAAATAAGTCTCTCATAGATCTTGCCGAGACTACTCAGTAAACTGATGGGGCGGTAGCTCGTGGGCTCGGATTTGGGCTTGCCCGGCTTCGGGATACCGATAACCGTGGCCTGCTTCCATGCATCGGGGAATATATTATTACTCAAGGCACCATTGAAGATGGTGGTCAAGAGCATGATCAGGTGGGCGGGCAGCATCTGGAGCACCTTATTGGTGATTCCGTCAGCGCCGGGGGCCTTGCGGGGTTTCAGACCTTTGATGACCTCGTGTACTTCGTCCGGGGTGACGAGAGGTAATGGGTCATCAGGGTCTTCGACGGGCGGGAGGGAGGTTCTACGTTCGACTTCAGCGTCCACCTCAGCGAGATGAGCTTGGTCTACTGGTTGAGAACTGGGAGTGCATTGAGCCTCTAGACTGGCGGCTAGACATTCGGCCTTGTCAATGTCGTCGAAGGCAACGGTGCCATCGGGACGGGTCAGGGGGGGCATGGAAGCTACTTCTTTGGATTTGAGTTTCCTCTGAAGTTGCCAGAAAGCTAGGTGGGTCGGCTCTAGGTCGCTCAGCATCTTGTCCCAGCCCGCGTCCCGCAGCTCCGACATGCGTGTCTTTACAGCTCGCTGTAAATAGCGCATGTGGGCTTTGTTGGCGGCGCAGGGAAAGTTGCTGTAGGCACGAACAGACGCGTTCTTCTCATTCAGCAGTTCGCGTACATCGTCCGGCAGCTTCCAGCGGGGGTCTTCCCCCACCGGAACCCGCCTCGAACTTTCGTCCAGGACAGATTGTACGTGACCCGTGAATGAGTCGATCGCGGCCGTTGTGTCGGCGAGTGAGTCGAAACGATCGGGTATAGAGTCCAAGTGGGCGGACGTGTTGGCTTTCAGCGAATCGCTTACTTGCCTCCAGTCCGTTACCAGTTTGGTGAGGGGCGGTAGGTCAGGATCTGGGAGACCCGTCCGGGGGGCCAGATGCATGACTACGGGGCGATGATCAGAACTGAGCTCGTTCATTGCTTCTATGGAATTCAACCGGAGGTTGATTCGCTGCAGAATGGCAATGTCGAGTACATCAGGGGTATGATTAACATCGTGGGGATAGTGGGTAGGCGACATCGGGGCGATGACGTCAAAGTTCAGGCGCGAGCAGAGGTTGAACAATTGTCGCCCTCTGGTCGAAACCCGAGAACTGTTCCACGCGGGGTGTTTCGCGTTGAGATCGCCCGCTATGATAACGGACTCACTCATTCCTAGTAGGAGCGCGATATCGTTTGCCGATTTATGTCACTCGATGCACCCTATTTTATAATTACTTTGAAAAATTATTTTCATAGGTTATTGAAGACAGGTATTTTTTCTTTTTCACACATTAATAGTACTATCTTTCTTCTTACGTATAAAATTATTTATTTTGCCAAATGACTTTTAGATTATGAGATATGACGTGTTTTCTTGTAGTCGATTTCTCGATTTTTGATTTTCTTAGACGTGATAAAAATGCAAGTTAATTAATTAAAAATCGAACTTTTCTGAATACATTTTAAATTTCAGGATATGCCTATTCGAATGAATACCTTTTACTTTCTTACTTAGTAATAATAATTGTTGTAATATTACTTGAAAGTTGAGCCTTCGCACGTCATCTGGAAATCGCGCTTTCGAAATCCGCTGTTTTCGTAGTCAAAAATACAATTTGAACGAGTTTTTGTTAATAGACTTTAAATAAAAATGTATGATAATTACGATGACTGAAGTTAAAAAAAAAAAAAAAAAAAGCTAAAACAATAAATTATATGGCCAAAATCACTTCAAAATCTCCCAAGTTCTCGATTTACGTTTGTAAAATGTTAACACGCAAGAGCGTGTTAACATTTACCACCAAAAATAGAAAAAACCACATAACCTTAAGAAAGGTTATGTGGTTTTTCTCGCGCAAACATTATTAGGTAATAGTATATTTTATATCGAGGGACTAGACGACAATATCTATTATGTCTTTTGCTCTTTGCTCGACGTCAAACTCTTCACTGTCACTGGACATTCTTAATAAATTTATTTAAAACCGAACAAATTTACACTCGACAAAAATTCAGAAATTTTCGCGGTCAGTTTTTTCATCTAAACCAGTCACAGATTAACAATTTAAAACACCTGGCGCCACCTTCTTTGTGGAAAAACCATGGAACTAAAACCCTCAACATTTTCGCAATGAAGATGGTCCAAACTCCACAGATAATAGTATATTTACTGGCTGTTTGAGTTTGTCTATGTCACACGAAGAAGTGCTTAATTAGGTTTTTTAATTTCCTTCATGTGACAATGAAGGAAATTAAAAAACCTAATTACTTTTCACTCCCTAGAGACTAAAGTGGTCACTTTAGTCCCGCTTCGTAGGGCTATATTGGCGTACTTTTAGAGCATGAGAAGTGAAAAAGTACTTGATTGTCGTACAAAATAAACTCATCTTTATTGAGACTGATAAATATTAATTAAGTATCACTGATAATTAATTATAATGGTAAGATAATTCTTTCAATACTAAGTTAAATACTAGATCTCATTAAAAAATAACAACACAAGTTATCAAATCATTAAGACTATTGTAAACATAAGTAATTAATGTTGATTTTTGAAAAAGTTTGACAAATATGTTGACTGTGTTTTTTTATTTAAATTGTTAATTTTACAAATAAAGAACCATTTTTGTTTCATACTTTAATTGTTGCATTTTATTTTCTTACACGTGTTAACTGTCTATATATGCGTAAAAATACAAAAGATTTAACGTGCTATAAAAATTCAAATAAGTTTCGGTTTCGGCCGAAACTGGGACCAAGACCGAAGGTTCGGTTTCGGTTTCGGTTTCGGCTGAAAATCCTGTTTCGGTCGGACACTAGTTCTAAAGTTACTGTATTTTCATATTTAGTAATTCTAATGCCAAGAAATAATTTGATCTCATTTAAATCTACCATTTTAAATTTACTCATAAGGTAAATCTTTAGGGTATCCAGTAAATGCTGGTCAGAACACATGAAAACAAGATCATCAACATGAAGTCATGGCCCCTGTTCGGGCAGGGGCTAATTTCGCGCACTTGCACTAGAGTTTTGCTCTTGCTCAAATTGATTTATGCACACACTCACACTCGCTGGTACTTTCTCGTCCCGCTCTTGGGTGGTCGGACCACCGACCCGCTGACACCTCCTCCTTAGGAACCACAGGACCACTGCGATAGCTGCTACTAATAGGCCATATAACAACGCATACTGATGTATGTCATGTGTCGATAAAACCAAAGATACTTTAAAGAATCGTTTATCGGTGTGGTATATTCGTTGACCTTGTAGTCTTGGAAATTGTGGATAGGTGGCGTAAGATTACTAATCAAACGATTTATGGGAGTTAATTTAGTCTCAAGTAAATTTGGTTTAAGATTAAGCGTATTCCCTAAACTTTAGGGAACTCCTCTCACTAGGTTAGGTCAGGTTACAGTTGTGACTAAAAGTTTTCACGAAAGCAAACGGCGCGGACTCGAACTGCGCCTACAAACTTTCTGGACGCCTCGCAGGTCGGCCTAGGAGGTTGTCGGCTGCTTAGCCGGACTAAACTGACGATTGATGTCGGGACGCTAGTTGCGCGATGCAGAATTTTGCGTGACAACTGTCTGATGCGTAGGTGGACCGCATGTAGCGTTGTAGATGCCGCTACAGAACTAAAGACAACATTGCCGAGTCCAACTGGGTAGTCCACCATCACAGGATTCATCATCTGATTGTTCGAGCGTGCGCGTACTACTTGCGATTTGAATTCGAGAAGCATTGCTTCTAAGTAGCAATACCCTAGTACCTTTTATTCGAATGAGGGAAGGATTACGCATAATATATTCGAGTGTTCTGAATACTTTCGGTCCGAGTTTTTATGATCTGTATTTGTTCGGAATCGTATCATAGGCACTGCGTTATTTAAACTGGCTTAATAATGGAAATTAAATTGAGTGCATTGAGTCCACCGCGCGTGCAATGCACGTGTGGCTCCGGTCACTTCACGACACTGCTCGTCACGCATGTCGTACGTGTCACTTGGAAATACACTAGCAGAAAAAAACTACAAACATGTTACGATTTTAAAGATATTTATTAACTTCTTTAAATTAAAATACATATATACAGGTATGCATGGGAGTTATTACAATTAGAGAAGTACCTATTTCTAGTTTTATAACTTTATATCTACACATTCTACAACACTAGGCTAAAGATAGAAAAATAATTACAGCTATATTGAGATTGTTCACGGCGGCACTATGCGTTCAGCGAAGGCAGCGCCGCGCGAGAGAAATGCGAGCGGTCAGCAACAGAGCGCCGTGCGGACGTCGCCCCGTCAGTCGTCGTCGGACTCCGTGCAGTCGCGGCGCCGCGTCCAGCGCCGTGCGGACGTCGCCCCGTCAGTCGTCGTCGGACTCCGTGCAGTCGCGGCGCCGCGTCCAGCGCCGTGCGGACGTCGCCCCGTCAGTCGTCGTCGGACTCCGTGCAGTCGCGGCGCCGCGTCCAGCGCCGTGCGGACGTCGCCCCGTCAGTCGTCGTCGGACTCCGTGCAGTCGCGGCGCCGCGTCCAGCGCCGTGCGGACGTCGCCCCGTCAGTCGTCGTCGGACTCCGTGCAGTCGCGGCGCCGCGTCCAGCGCCGTGCGGACGTCGCCCCGTCAGTCGTCGTCGGACTCCGTGCAGTCGCGGCGCCGCGTCCAGCGCCGTGCGGACGTCGCCCCGTCAGTCGTCGTCGGACTCCGTGCAGTCGCGGCGCCGCGTCCAGCGCCGTGCGGACGTCGCCCCGTCAGTCGTCGTCGGACTCCGTGCAGTCGCGGCGCGGCAGCAGCAGCACGCACGGCGCCGCGTCCACGGCGGCGCACGAGGCCGACAGGCGCGCGTCCAGCGCCACGCGCACGCCGCACAGGCGCGGCACGGTGTGGCCGCGCGGCCCGGCGCGGCCGCGCGGCGCGGCGCCCGGCTCGGCGCGCGAGTGGAACTCCAGTGTCTGCGCGCGGCCGGGCCGGCGGCAGCGCCACCAGCACGCGGCGCCGCCCACGTTCTCGTACGTGTTCTCCTGCGACGCGTCCAACATTGCATATTACGTTTAGAGAATAACATTTGTTGGGCTTGGTATACCCTTTTATAACAACCTTTCCTCTTCTTTGCTAGATTTACATTATAATGCATTTAAAGCTTTATGTCTGGAGGCTTTTATGTGGGTATCGAGTTCTGTCTACGTTTATTGTTTTGTTTTTTTTTTATTATTATTTATATCTGCTTGAGTTTACTTACTATGTTTTGTTGGTATATTGACGTGTGCTAGCTGACATATATGCAAATAATAGGCAAATAATTTAATTGTATGTTTTGGGTTTAGTAATATCACTTACTTTCCTATTATTGTACACAATCAAGTTCTTCTAACTTAACAGACAACTGTGCTACTGGGGATTTTGTTGCGCCACTTCTTCTTCCCAGCTAAAGCACTAGGAAGTGGTACAGGATATCTGTTTATGATGAATGGAGGACCAATCACATGGTTCAGTCAGAAACAGAAGACCATTGCTCTTTCCACCACAGAGGCTGAATTTGTAGCTGCTAGTGAGTGTGCTAAAGGGATATTGTGGTTGCAGCAGCTATTGTCTGCTTTAGGTGAAAACTATGATTGTACCACATTAAATGTAGATAATCAGAGTGCAATCAGATTAATTAACAATCCTGTTTATCATAAACGAACAAAACATGTTTTAGTATACTTTGCTTATTTTCACAGTATTATGTCTTATGGCGTTCTGCTGTGGGGGTCGGCAGCGGACGTAGATTCAATTTTTATTTTACAAAAGAGGGCAATCCGCGCAATCTATAAAATGGGGCCTCGCGAGTCTCTTAGAAACAAATTCAACGAAATTGATATACTAACTCTGCCTAGAAAATATCTTGTATGCTAGCAAAAACTTAGGTATTTTCAAAAAAAGATGCGATTTCCATAATCTAAATACACGTAGTAAAGATGAAATTGTGATTCCAAAATTTAGATTTACTAAAACTAGCAAGTCATTTCTAATAAACAGTATCCGCTTCTATAACAAGTTGCCAAAGTCGGTTACAGAACTTAGCGATGGAAAGTTTAAAACTCACATCAAACGTGCCCTTATCAAAAAAGCATATAAAAGATAAAAGACTACGTTGAAGACAGGGAAGTTTGGCATTTAATTCCTTCTGCACATGTGGCTTCCCTGGTACCTCATTAACAGCAAAACTACGTGAAAGTCTATTAACTGCTCCCAAATTACAATGTTAATTTTTATTTTTAACAATGTCTGACATATTCTCGTCATTATTTGACATTATACATCCATTTTAATTTCGACTATTTATTATTAGTGATTGTCATGGAAATCATGACACTTGTCATTTTATATAGGTAGATTCTTTTACATATTGTGAATGAGAGAACTTTGTAGGCCTTAGAGACTAGATTTGTAGACGATTTTCTATTCTGTATTTTCATTTCTCTTAGTACCTGGTACTTATTGACAAGCCTGCACTGTCCTCTCATACCTATTATCACTGTAATTTGAAAACATTATAAAAGCCAATTATTTTTTAAACAGTAACCGTGGAGTTTCTTGCCGGCTCTTCTCCATAGTATTGTTTTTATAGCATTAAGGATTATATGGAACATTCAAATTTAAAGTTAGTGTAATAAAATTATTATAAACAATATAAATTTTAAAAATTCAATAGAAATATAAATTGTGATAATTATATTTAATGTAAACTTAATTAAAATTTGCACGCTTGCTTGCAGGCAGAATACAATTACACTTAGGTTATAATATCTCACCTTCACAAACAATGTATTTCTTGCAAATAAACATTTGATTTGATTTAGGAAACGACAAATTGGAAGCCTAGCTTCTGACGTTTCATAAGTGCTCATGCAGGCTTATGTGAAATAAAATATTTTGATTTTTGATTTTACATTGGTTCTCCTGCGGATGTCTTCATTTCTGATTTAATCACGAGGGCTCCAAGCATAACCCTCTCCATTGCCCTTTGCGTGACCTTTAGCCTTCCAATAAAGCCTATTGTGAGCGACGAAAAAACATTGAACGCCGCAATGCCTAAAGACGAAAGTCCTTGTGTCGTTAGGCAATGCGGTATTTGGGACGAGATATTGCGTAGCTTCCCGATGTTAAATATAACTTTATAAGGGAAAAGGTTGAATTGGGTTTAGTTAAAATTAATTATGTCCGAAGCAATTGTCAATTAGCAGACATTTTAAATAAAGCATTACCCACTCAAAGTTTTACATATCTAAGAGATCTGATTTTATATGTAATTTTTTTTTGTTTGTTATTAGTTTACAGATAGATTTAAATTTTAGTGGGACTATTAGATATAAATAACAGAATTAAACTTCTATATTTGATATTAGGTAGCAACACTGTCTATGGCCGCTGTCTATGAATTTTATGTAACTCAGTGTTCTTGCAACGTTCTGTATTAACCTTTTAACCGCCAGACAATCCTAAAAAAAATGTGCCCCTAGCGCCAATCACGTATTTTCAAGGTCAACTATAGTGATGTGGACCAGCCCCTACAGCAAACAAGATTTGTAAGGTAAAATTACACGTTTTTACGAAAATCTAATGTTTTTTTTAATTCATTACCCTCATAACAATAATAAGATTAAAATTACCCACATCAAAAACCTATAACCATGTACATAGACACTAACAAAGCCAAGATAGAGTTTAGTTCATAATTCTACAAAATTCGGCTTTTGGAATCCCTATTGTTACATTTATACAACTCCGGCGCTAACATTAGAGATAAAAAAGAGCGTAGATAGTGCGGGGACAAGTGAAATTATTTCCGGTTATCGATTTTATTACTCAAACTATGAATATGAATAATCTAACTCATTATCGGACACAAATTCTTCTACATCTTCCTCAAAACCTTCTAAAATCCTTATTAATTCCTCTGCACTCGACATTTTGCGATACAAACACAGCCACAATACCCATTGAAATAAATTAGGTACCCACTAATTCATTAAATTTTTTAACAAATAAAACAGATGTACCCTCACTATTATCATTCGCTCGCTTATGACGTCACAAGCGGTTGTATATATACAACTCCGGCGCTGGACTCTTTTGATAATATTAAAGTGCTAGGGTTGTTACTAAAATACGATTTAGTAAAAACCGTCGCTACAATTGTAATATGAATCTACCTGAAATCATGTGAAGTTTTAGATGTTATAGTTAGAAATAGAATCAAACAGCAACAAGCATTGAATTACTTTCTAATTCTGAATGGCTAACTTATTTATATGTTATTTGAATAAACTAAAGTTGAAATTAATGAGCAATAAATAAACTTATGTGTTACATCACTACTGTTGTATTTATACAACTCTGGCGGTACAGGTTAAGGTCACACTTGCATTTTGCGATGAGTTTTATTCGTTTTTTTCACCGTTAATTTGGCGCTCAGCATCAGTGATTTTAGGGAAAATGAAAGAAATTCCTTGAATGGCAAAGGTGGTCTTTATAATTATTATGAAATTGCTGCTACGTAAATAAAAATATGCTTGAAAATCACTTCGTAGACTTTAGTTGCGAATTTACAACTGTGGTGCCAGGGGCTCAAAAATAATAAGTTGCTTATATACAACTGCGGCGGTTAATAGGTTAATTAAAGAGAATAAAAAAGTTTTATACTGATTCTAAAGATTTTTTTTTTCAATCAGAAACTAATAAACCAATAGTTTTGGGGTACTGTCTTATGTAATTTTGACGTTCAAAAAGTCCTGACTCTCAGCCTAGTTTGAATAAATGACTTTTGATTTTGAATGCAATATCAAGTCAATGTTGACAACGCTAGATCTCGCGTGCTAAATCGGAAATCTCGATTTCGAGATTTTACAGATTATATGGTTTTCATCAAATAGCCAAACGTCAGCGCAGCGGCAACTTGATTATCTCCGCAGTCTATTGACACACAAATTTCATTTAAACATACACATTTACCTCTCGTTACACACTAATTATTTGAATGATTTTTTTTCTTGTACGTCCATTAAAAAAAAAGTGCCGCTGGGATGACGTAGTCCCAGCGGAAACAGTTTTTGTTGAATAGCTCCTCAATGGTTGGATGCACAAATTTTTATTTACCATACACAATTACAGGACGTCATACACTAAATATCTGCTAAACTGAAATTACGAAATTCGACACTTTTCCGCTGGGACTACGCACACGATTTTTGCTTGTTCGCAGCGAAGCAGCAGTATTCCGTAAAAACTTCCTAAGAATGGCACCACATATTTTAATAAATTACCTAATGCTTTGTTAAGTATTAAAGATATCCATTTATATAAGAAGAAACTCAATAATTTACTGATAAGTAAGTCATACTACACAATTAATGAATACCTGTCTGTTATAAATTTGTGTGTATAATAATAATACATGTAATTAGGGTGAATACCTGCGTCCAATTGATTTTTATTAAAAGTATCATAATTGTATTGCCAATAATTTGCTGACCCTATTAGACATTACTTAGTTATTATGACACTATATATTCTGACATTACATACTGTTACGCGCTAAAGCTAAAGTAATTCGTTACCACTAGCGCCATCTAGTATCGAGTAGCAGAATTAATTGAGTCAAGATCTATCTAGCAAGTTCGATTACAGAATCTTCTAGAATAATCAACATCCGTTCAGTCGGGGCCGGTATGTACTCGAAGATTCGAGATGGTTCGATTCCCGAATGTTCTATGGCCCTATAAAAGGCGGGAGCGGATCGGGATCGTAGTAATCGAGGCAAGTAAGCGACTCGCTGAAAGCCAACACGTCCGCCCACTTGGACTCTATACCCGATCGTTTCGACTCACTCGCCGACACAACGGCCGCGATCGACTCATTCACGGGTCACGTACAATCTGTCCTGGACGAAAGTTCGAGGCGGGTTCCGGTGGGGGAAGACCCCCGCTGGAAGCTGCCGGACGATGTACGCGAACTGCTGAATGAGAAGAACGCGTCTGTTCGTGCCTACAGCAACTTTCCCTGCGCCGCCAACAAAGCCCACATGCGCTATTTACAGCGAGCTGTAAAGACACGCATGTCGGAGCTGCGGGACGCGGGCTGGGACAAGATGCTGAGCGACCTCGAGCCGACCCACCTAGCTTTCTGGCAACTTCAGAGGAAACTCAAATCCAAAGAAGTAGCTTCCATGCCCCCCCTGACCCGTCCCGATGGCACCGTTGCCTTCGACGACATTGACAAGGCCGAATGTCTAGCCGCCAGTCTAGAGGCTCAATGCACTCCCAGTTCTCAACCAGTAGACCAAGCTCATCTCGCTGAGGTGGACGCTGAAGTCGAACGTAGAACCTCCCTCCCGCCCGTCGAAGACCCTGATGACCCATTACCTCTCGTCACCCCGGACGAAGTTCACGAGGTCATCAAAGGTCTGAAACCCCGCAAGGCCCCCGGCGCTGACGGAATCACCAATAAGGTGCTCCAGATGCTGCCCGCCCACCTGATCATGCTCTTGACCACCATCTTCAATGGTGCCTTGAGTAATAATATATTCCCCGATGCATGGAAGCAGGCCACGGTTATCGGTATCCCGAAGCCGGGCAAGCCCAAATCCGAGCCCACGAGCTACCGCCCCATCAGTTTACTGAGTAGTCTCGGCAAGATCTATGAGAGACTTATTTATAAGCGACTCAGAAATTACGCCGAGACAAAAGGCCTCATACCCAACGAACAGTTCGGTTTCCGTAACCAACATTGTTGTGTGCAACAGGTCCACCGTATCGTAGAACATATAAGCGCTGGCTTCCAGCGCGGTACGATAACCGGTGCAGTATTTTTCGACATAGCGAAAGCCTTCGACAAGGTCTGGCACAACGGCTTGATTTACAAGCTGTACCGTCTCGGGGTGCCAGACCGTCTCGTGCTCATCTTACGAGATTTTCTGTCGAACCGCACCTTTCGCTATCGCATCGAAGGGGCGATCTCGTCTCCCCATCCCATTCGCGCCGGCGTCCCTCAGGGCGCGGTGTTGTCCCCGCTCATATTCACTCTATTCACGAGCGATATCCCCAAAAGTAGAAAGGCACAGTTGGCACTGTTCGCAGACGACACAGCCATCTACTACACTGGGAAAAGTCAGGACGCGATAGCCGCCACTCTCCAAACCACCGTCAACGTCCTTGGCGCGTGGTTTCGAAAGTGGCGGATCGACATAAATCCGGATAAAAGCCAAGCAGTCCTCTTTACGAGACCGCGACGCATTAGACCTGAGCCCCCCCCGTCCCATCTCTTTGTTCGGCAAGCCTATCCCTTGGGAGAAGCGAGCCAAATACCTTGGTGTGACCATGGATCAGCATCTCTCCTTCGCAGAGCACATAAAGAAGGCGCGCTCACGCGCCGCCTTCGCTCTCGGCAGGTTACATTCTGTTCTAAATGCACGTAGCAAGTTGTCACTAAAGTGCAAGTTGCGGATTTACACGGCGTGTATAAGGCCCATCATGACGTATGCGTGTGCAATCTTTGCGCACGCGAACCCCCGATTCATCCATAGGATGCAGACCCTACAGAACCGATTCCTCCGGCAAGCCACAGGCGCCCCTTGGTTCGTTCGGAACGAGATCCTCCATCTCGATCTGAAAATCCCCACGGTCAGTCAATTCATGAAACGCACCGCGAAGCGTTTCTTCGATAAAGCCGAAATTCACCGCAATCCCTTGATTGTGAAGGCCGCCACTTATGTCCCCAGTAGGATTAGCTCTGTCCGACGGCCGAGACATGTCCTCACCGACCCAGACGACCACATTACTCTCCTCCAGGAAAGCAATAGGGCCACCAGTACAGTTCGCACACACCGATCAAAATCGTCCTTCCGACCTCGCCGCCGAGGTCCTCGCGCCCCGCGAAGACCCCTCGTAGTATCGGCGCCTAACGTCGAGACCCCCGACCGACCCTTGCTCGTTGAAGCGCCAGCCCGCGCCGCAGCTGAGCCAGTAGCTTTAATTTCCCCACCTAATAATAATAATGCCAATTTTTCGATCCAGCCTGTCCCCAATAGAGATAGCTGTCCCCCTATCAGTGACGCCCTGAGCCGAGGTTCGTACCCCACAGGGGGTGCCCTCAGCGTGCAGTCGCTTAGTTTGTAAGCCCTGGCTGGAGGCGTTAAGATTAACTTCTTAATGGCAGCCCCAGGAAAGCCCGGTTGAGCAGTCACGGCCTCTCAAGGCCAACTGCGAGATGCCCAACAAAAAAAAAAAAAAAAAAAAAAGGGATCGTAGTCAGAACCGATTCCTCCGGCAAGCCAC
Organism: Antitype chi; assembly: GCA_947359405.1. NCBI lineage: Eukaryota > Metazoa > Arthropoda > Insecta > Lepidoptera > Noctuidae > Antitype > Antitype chi. The sequence goes on from OX375826.1 coordinate 197,454, forward strand.
AGGCACCCCTTGGTTCGTTCGGAACGAGATCCTCCATCTCGATCTGAAAATCCCCACGGTCAGTCAGTTCATGAAACGCAACTCGAAGCGTTTCTTCGATAAAGCCGAAATTCACCGCAATCCCTTGATTGTGAAGGCCGCCACTTATGTCCCCAGTAGGATTAGCTCTGTCCGACGGCCGAGATATGCCCTCACCGACCCAGACGACCACATTACTCTCCTCCAGGAAAGCAATAGGGCCACCAGTACAGTTCGCACACACCGATCAAAATCGTCCTTCCGACCTCGCCGCCGAGGTCCTCGCGCCCCGCGAAGACCCCTAGTAGTATCGGCGCCTAACGTCGAGACCCCCGACCGACCCTTGCTCGTTGAAGCGCCAGCCCGCGCCGCAGCTGAGCCAGTAGCTTTAAATTCCCCTAATAATAATAATGCCAATATTTCGATCCAGCCTGTCCCCAATAGTGATAGCTGTCCCCCTATCAGTGACGCCCTGAGCCGAGGTCCGTACCCCACAGGGGGTGCCCTCAGCGTGCAGTCGCTTAGTTTTTAAAATTTTAGTTTGTAAGCCCTGGCTGGAGGCGTTAAGATTAATTTCTTAATGGCAGCCCCAGGAAAGCCCGGTTGAGCAGTCACGGCCTCTCAAGGCCAACTACGAGATGCCCAACAAAAAAAAAAAAAAAAAGGGATCGTAGTAGTATTGAATAAGCGATACATGCGAAAACATCTGAAGTGATCTTGAAGTGCGATTTAAAGCGATCAATAGTGAAATGTGTCTTGTAATTTGTGTGATTAATTAAAGTGTCGATTTTGGTAATTTTTATTGGCAGTTATTAATTGTCACGAACCCGAAGCTCGTAACAATTGGTGTCAGAAGCGAGGATTAAAATCATGCCGATTTTACCTAAAGACGACACGGAGGGTATCCGTACCCGGAGTCAACGCCAGCAGGAGACGGATCAGAGGCGATTCGGTGGAGCACTGCCACAGACGTCGGAGGGTCAGCTACCGACCACGGAGGCCGGCCCGTCCACAGCTGCTCCAGCATCATCAGCGCCAGATTTTGCTGCTCTGATGATGATGCTGCAGGAGCAGGCCCGCCGACAGGAGGAACAGGCTCGTCGGCTAGAAGAACAGCTCCAGCGCGATAAGGAGGAACAGACCCGCCGACAGGAGGAACAGGCTCGTCGGCTGGAAGAACAGCTCCAGCACGATAAGGAGGAACAGACCCGCCGACAGGAGGAACATACCCGCCGGCAGGAGGAACAGGCTCGTCGGCTGGAAGAACAGCTCCAGCGCGATAAGGAGGAGCAGGCGCGCCGCCAGGAAGAGCAGATGCTCCTCATGAAGGACCTTCACGCAGCCTTCGGGAAAGACATGAAGGAGGTGAAGGAGAAGGTTGCCCAGCATGACAACCGCCTGTCAGAAGCTGAAACTCAAATCAGCAAGTTTAATGACGTCATTGCTGATGTGAAGCAGGAGTTGGGTAACCTCAAACTTGGGGATGGAATCGCAGCTCCCGTAGCTACAACACCTTCGCTACGTGGATTCAAAGTGCCGCCGTACGACGGGACTTCTTCCTGGTCGGCCTACAAAATTCAGTTCGCGGCTGTCATGAAGGCGAACGGGTGGAATAACAGTCAGGCCATGACTGCCCTCACCCTAGGTCTGCGCGACCAGGCTTTAACAGTCCTGGAAGCTCTCGGTAAGGAAGTGACTTACGAGCAGCTTCTTGAGGCATTGGAGGCTAGATATGGCGACGCTCACCTGGAACACGTGTTTCGTGCGCAGCTCAAGGATCGTGTGCAACGCAGTAATGAAAACCTGCAGCAGTGGGCCTTTGAAGTGGAGAAGCTGGTTCGTAAAGCGTACCAGTCCGTACCTGCGCTTATTGATGGGAACCTGGTGCAGGCATTCATCGACGGCATCCGCGACCTTGAAGTTAGAGCTGCTGTGAGGCTCGGTCACCACGGGACGCTTAAGGACGCCTTGGCCCATGCACTGGAGGTGGAAGCTGTGCGGCAGGATCATCGTTCCCATCGCGTCAGAGAGGTTGTAGCGGCTACAGTTCGCGACCGTAATAAAGGATACGGCCCTAGGTGCTACGGCTGCGGGGAAAGGGGCCACCTTCGACCCAGTTGCCCTAAGCGAACTGCAGAAAGGGAAGATGGCCGGTCTGCAGAGGGTAGTGCGGCTAACAGCACTGCCCAGCAGCAGCAGCAGGGAAACGAGTAGTAGCCAGGACTGCGGGGCGGGTGCTGGCTGATGTTCAAAGAGCCCCAAGGATTTCGATCACACAAACCCATGACGGGAACAGCTTAATCATCAAGGGCGAGGTCAACGGAACGCCTTGTAAGCTAACCATTGATACTGGAGCTTCTCGTACGGTCGTCAGTTCCCAAGTTATAAGTCGGCTCCTTGGGGACTCCGCATACAATCGAGAACGCATTAATTTGGTGACAGCCACCGGTCAGCGTATACCCGTCCATGGAGAAAAGGAGATGGAGTTGAAGCTAGGCAACAGGATCTACCTGCATAATGTCATCGTGGCTGATATAACGGACGATTGCATCCTGGGCCTTGACTTTATGAGGAAGAATTGCTGCGAGATTGATGTCAAGCAAGGAGTTATGAAATGTGGGCAAGAGGAACTTTTTATGGAAGGGGCTTTACCAGGGAATGTGTATAGCCTTAAGAAGATTGTTCTTCCTCCGAGATCAGAAACGATTGTGCCGGTTAGTCTTCCTCGGAATTCTGGGCAAAGTCATCGTTTTGTACTCGTGGAAAGGGTAGATAATGACCTTCCATGGAAAGTGGCACGAACTTTGGTCAGAGCCACCGACATCTCAGGAGTACGTGTGCTGAATCTTTGTGATCAGGAACAGATTATTGAAAAAGGCACACTGATTGGTACTTGCGAGGAAGTAGATTGGTTGCGTCGATGCCAATATCTATCGACTGGGACCCCAAGCAAGGATGCACAAACGAGAGTGACCACACTTTTAGAAGACTCTCGCAGCGCTCTGTCGCAAAATGAAATGGCTAAGGCAAAGAAGAATCATGCTGGACCAGATGTTGTCACATTTTAACTCAAATGGGATTTTACATAGTCGACAGTTTGGTTTCACGAAAGGTAGGTCGACGACTGACGCGGGAGTAAAACTCATCAGTCACATTTTGGAATCCTGGGAGAGTTCTCAGGATGCGATTGGCATTTTCTGTGACCTCTCAAAAGCGTTTGACTGCGTTGACCACAATACACTGATCTGTAAATTACACCACTACGGAATTCGTGGACAAGCTGCTGATCTTGTACTTTCCTACTTATCACACAGGCAGCAAAAAGTAAACGTTAACGGGGCGACATCCTCGGGGTCTCTAGTTAGGATGGGCGTGCCTCAAGGTTCAATTCTTGGTCCTTTTTTATTTCTAGTTTATATTAATGACCTTCCCTATCTGATGGCTAACTTCTCGGATATAATTTTATTCGCTGATGACACTTCTCTTATTTTTAGAATAGATAGAAAAGATACGGATGTCTTACATGTCAACGAAAGCCTAGCTGTTCTATCGAAATGGTTTGCTGCTAATAATCTTTTACTCAATGCGAACAAAACTAAATGTCTTAAGTTCTCGCTACCAAATGTACCCCAAGTAGGTCTAAATTTAAAACTTGATGGCAAGAAACTAGATGCTATTTCGGAAACTGTATTTTTGGGAATTACTTTAGATTCAAAATTGCAATGGGGTGCCCACATTAGAGCGCTTTCAAGCAGATTAAGCTCAGCTGCTTACGCAGTAAGAAAAATAAGGCAGTTGACTGATGTAGCCACAGCTAGGTTAGTATACTTTGCTTATTTTCACAGTATTATGTCTTATGGCGTTCTGCTGTGGGGATCGGCAGCGGACGTAGATTCAATTTTTGTTTTACAAAAGAGGGCAATCCGCGCAATCTATAAAATGGGGCCTCGCGAGTCTCTTAGAAACAAATTCAACGAAATTGATATACTTACTCTGCCTTCTCTTTATATTCTAGAAAATATCTTGTATGTTCGCAAAAACTTAGGTCTTTTCAAAAAAAGATGCGATTTCCATAATCTAAATACACGTATTAAAGATGAAATTGTGATTCCAAAATTTAGATTAACTAAAACTAGCAAGTCATTTCTAATAAACAGTATCCGCTTCTATAACAAGTTGCCAAAGTCGGTTACAGAACTTAGCGATGGAAAGTTTAAAACTCACATCAAACGTGTCCTTATCAAAAAAGCATATTTTAAGATAAAAGACTACGTTGAAGACAGGGAAGTTTGGCATTAATTCCTTCTGCACATGTGGCTTCCCTGGTACCTCATTAACAGCAAAACCGTGTGAAAGTCTATTAACAGCTCCCAAATTGCAATGTTAATTTTTATTCTTTTTATTATTATTTTTTTTTTTACAATGTCTGACATATTCTCGTCATTATTTGACATTATCACTGTAATTTGAAAACATTGTAAAAGCCAATTATTTTTAAAAGAGTAACCGTGGAGTTTCTTGCCGGCTCTTCTCCATAGGAAACGACAATTGGAACCGTGCACCTAGCTTCTGACGTTTCATAAGTGGCCATGCAGGCTTATGTGAAATAAAATATTTTGATTTTGATTTTGATTGATTTTGATTTTGAAGATTTTACTCAAGTACGCCGAAGTTTTCTCTTCAAACGATGCTGACATTGGGAAAACTGGCTTAGTTCAACACAAAATAAACACAGGGGAGGAATTGCCTATCCGTCAGCGGCCAAGGAGATTACCGGTAGCGCGTGAAAAGGAAGTGGAAACCATGATTGAGGGAATGGTGAAGGATGGTGTTATTGAACCTTCATCTAGTCCATGGTGTTCACCTGTAGTGCTGGTAAGGAAGAAAGACGGCAGCATGCGGTTTTGTGTTGACTATCGTCGTCTGAATGACGTTACGAAGAAAGACAGCTACCCTTTGCCAAGAATCGATGACACGCTGGACATGCTTACTGGAGTAAAGTGGTTTAGCACGCTGGACCTGAAAAGTGGCTACTGGCAGGTTGAAATTGACCCTAAGGACAAGGAGAAAACAGCATTCTCGACAGGAAAGGGTCTGTGGCAATTTAAAGTTATGCCGTTTGGATTGTGCAACGCTCCGGCAACGTTTGAAAGGCTGATGGAACTTGTACTAACCACGTTAATTGGCGATGCCTGTTTGGTCTACTTGGATGACATCATCATTGTAGGCCGTACGTTTGAAGAACATCTTCAAAACCTGGAACGCGTGCTCATTAAATTTACTGCTCGTGATGTGCAAAAAGTGATACTTGGTATGCAGAGGGGTAAATCTCCTGGGCATGATGGCCTCAGCATTGAGCATCTTAAGTTTGCTGGTACTCACCTGCCGCGTGTGCTCTCCATGTTTTATAATTTATGTTTATGTCACGGATACTTGCCTGAAGAGCTGACGAAAACGATTGTAGTACCGATTGTCAAAAATAAAACTGGTGACATGTCTGATAAAGAAAACTATCGGCCCATCTCACTGGCTACAATAACGGCCAAGGTGCTTGACAGCTTGCTTAACAACATTCTCCTGCAGCACATAAAGCTAAATGATGCCCAATTTGGGTTCAGGAGTGGACTGTCAACAGAGAGCGCAATTTTGTGTCTTAAGCAAGCTGTCGGGTACTACACGGGGAGGAAGACGCCGGTGTATGCGTGCTTCCTAGACCTGTCCAAGGCCTTTGATAGGGTCTTATATAATAAGCTGTGGGCCAAATTGGAAGGCGCGGGTGTGCCGGCTGAAGTCATCTCCATATTGCGCCATTGGTATACGTGTCAGAAGAACCAGGTGAGATGGGCTGGTGTGCTATCTGATGTTTATGGCTTGGAGTGTGGCGTGCGGCAGGGGGGGATAACCTCTCCTCTGTTATTCAATCTGTATGTTAATGACCTCATCGGCGAGCTCAGCAGTACTCATGTCGGATGTTTTGTAGACGGAGTGAGCGTAAATAATATCAGTTATGCGGACGATATGGTACTGCTGGGACCTTCGGTGGGGGCAGTGCGTAGGCTTGTCTCAATCTGTGAGGCGTACGCGGCGGAACATGGACTCAGGTATAACTCGAAAAAGAGCGAAGTGCTCGTTTTCAAGAGTGAAAAGCGAGGTCCTGTGCATGTTCCGCCGATTATGCTTAATGGGGCGGCTCTGCGTGTAGTGAGCGGCGTCAAGTATCTGGGGCACATCTTGACAGAAGAGTTGCAAGATGACGCAGACATAGAGAGGGAGCGCAGAGCATTGGCAGTCAGGGGGAATATGGTTGCGCGCAGGTTTACTCGCTGCTCGAGGGAAGTGAAAATTACTCTTTTCAAGGCGTACTGCCAATCGTTATACTCGAGCAGTCTGTGGGTAAACTTTACGCGCCGGGCTGCTAGTGCTCTGCGTGTCCAATACAACAACGTCTTCAGGATGCTGATGCGGCTGCCTCGCTATTGTAGTGCGTCCGGAATGTTTACGGAGGCGCGAACGGACGGCTTTCATGCGGTTGTACGGAAGAACGTAGCGTCTTTGTTGCAGCGCGTGCGAGGCAGTAGCAACAGTATCCTGCAGATGGTTGTATCTCGTGCAGATTGCCTTATCCTAAACAAATGGATGCATATTGTGATGGGAATTGACTAACATAGTGTATAAGATTTAACTAACACAATATTTAATTAATTTAATTTATTTCTCTATTTTATAATTTGTATGGATTAATTTTTATAATCTGAAATAAACTGATTAATAATAATTAAGATCCAGAGTGCCAACCTCAAGTTAAGTCCGAAGAAATGTTCACTATTCAAACGGCAAGTTAGCTTTTTGGGGTATGTAGTGTCGGAAGAAGGTATCCGCACAGATCCAGAAAGGATCGCCGCTGTCAAGGATTGGCCAGTTCCAAAAGACAAGACGCAGGTCAGAGCATTTTTGGGGTTGTGCTCTTACTATCGGCGATTTGTTAAGAACTTTGCGGATATAGCCAAACCCCTGCATAAGCTAACCGAGGAGAAGCGACATTTCTGCTGGGATGAAAGTTGCGACATCGCATTCCAGGAGTTAAAGGACCGACTGTGCAAAACACCTATTTTGGGGTACCCTGATGCAGGCATGGAATTCATAGTTGACACAGACGCAAGTGACATAGGACTTGGTGGTGTGTTGTCTCAACGGAATGGTGATCAAGAGGTTGTGATAGCGTACTTCAGCAAGTCGTTGTCAAAGCCGGAAAGGAACTATTGTGTCACGAGACGGGAATTGCTTGCTGTGGTGAAGTCATTGCAGCATTTTAGCAAATATCTTCTGGGTCGGAAATTCCACTTACGAACCGACCATGCTGCACTGAAATGGCTATTGCAGTTCAAAAATCCAGAAGGACAAGTTGCGAGATGGATTGAGCTACTGCAGGAATACGACTTTGTGGTCGAACATCGCAGCGGGAAATCTCATGGCAACGCAGATGCATTGTCAAGAAGACCTTGTCCTGAAGACTGCAAGCATTGTACTAGGCAAGAGGGTAAGGAAGTGGTACCTGTGAGGGTGCTCAGGACAGACCTCAGCAACGAGTGGAAGGAAAGCTTACAACGTGCACAGCAGGAAGATTCGGACATCAAGCCGATTCTGGAGTGGATGAAGGCTAGAGCTCCTAAGCCCAGGTGGAGCGACGTCTCAGCAATGAGTTCGATCACAAAGAGCTATTGGGCCCAATGGGACAGCTTGGTGATTCAGGATGGAGTCCTGTGCCGCAAATGGGAAAATGCTCGGGGAAACAGCTGTCATTTGCAAATGGTTGTCCCAAAAGCTCAAGTACCGGATGTTCTACAGCTGTACCATAATGGTTGTTCAGGAGGTCATCTGGGAGTAAAACGAACTCTAGTGAAGGTACGAGAACGGTTTTACTGGATCCACTGCCGGGACGATGTCGAAGACTGGTGTCGCAAATGTACAAGTTGTGCAGCTGTAAAGGGACCTCAGACTCGTAGTAGAGGTGCATTGAAATTATACAATGTCGGTGCACCATGGGAGAGGATAGCCCTTGACGTTGCGGGCCCGTTTCCGGAAAGTGAAAGTGGTAACAAGTATTTCATGGTTGTGATGGATTACTTCACTAAGTGGCCGGAAGTCTTCGCTATTCCAAATCAAGAAGCTTCGACAGTTGCAGATAAATTAGTTCATGAAGTCTTCTGCCGTTTTGGAGTACCTTTAGAGATTCACAGTGATCAAGGAAGGAATTTTGAGTCCCAAATATTCCAGGAAACTTGTCGAGTTATGGGTACTCATAAAACAAGAACAACATCTTACCACCCACAATCGGATGGAATGGTGGAACGATTTAATCAGACATTAGAGAGGTACCTAGCAAAAGTTGTGGAAAATCGGCAACGGGATTGGGACAAACACATAGAACCATTTTTGTTGTCCTATCGAAGCGCAGTCCACGAAAGTACATCGGTGACACCAGCTTTCGCAAACTTTGGAAGAGAATTACGACTGCCTGCAGACCTGATCACCGGAATACAACCTGATGCCCCACGCAATATAACCGATTATGCGAACGACTTGCGGAACAAGATGAACGACATTTATGAGCATGTCAGACAATCAGGCCAGCAAATGTCTGAAAAGATGAAAACCCGTTATGACCGCAAAATGAACAATAAAGGGTTTGACGAAGGTTCACTAGTGTGGTTGCACAATCCAGTCCGCAGCAAAGGGAAATCTCCTAAGCTTCAAGCTAAATGGGACGGACCGTACCGGATTGTGACAAAGATCAATGACGTAACGTACCGGATACAGAAAGGTGCAAGATGTACTCCTAAGATCGTCCATGTGGATCGACTGGCGCGTTACTATGGGGCCGAAAATGCTCGGGACGAGCATGTCTTAGGAGGGGGCAGTGTTACGCGCTAAAGCTAAAGTAATTCGTTACCACTAGCGCCATCTAGTATCGAGTAGCAGAATTAATTGAGTCAAGATCTATCTAGCAAGTTCGATTACAGAATCTTCTAGAATAATCAACATCCGTTCAGTCGGGGCCGGTATGTACTCGAAGATTCGAGATGGTTCGATTCCCGAATGTTCTATGGCCCTATAAAAGGCAGGAGCGGATCGGGATCGTAGTAGTATTGAATAAGCGATACATGCGAAAACATCTGAAGTGATCTTGAAGTGCGATTTAAAGCGATCAATAGTGAAATTGTGTCTTGTAATTTGTGTGATTAATTAAAGTGTCGATTTTGGTAATTTTTATTGGCAGTTATTAATTGTCACGAACCCGAAGCTCGTAACAATACTTATTGATTTATTTTAAGTTAATTAATTGTAAACGTATTAATGTGAATTTATGAAATGACATAATTTTAATAATAATTTTTCATGCCTGAATTGGGGCAACACAGTAGATTGCATATTCACTTGACATCAAGAAATGTATGATTATGTACTGTGTTGAGCAATAAACATTTGAATTTGAATCCCAACGTACGGTGAAATAACGTTACAGCTGGACCTCAACCTGCGAAGCATTCCCAATTACTTGTCGACATAGCCAGTCGTTGTCTCGTCGACCAGGTCACAAACATGAAATCATTTTAAATCCGTTCAATGGTGTAACGTTGCGCTTTGCAAGTTATAATTTAAAAGAGTTTAGTCTAAGAAGCCTAATAATAACAAACCTATCTACACTTAAAACTATACTATAATTACACAAAACTTTCAAAAAATAACCTAGTATAATATTTATAAGTAAACCTAACACTTAAATACATCATTATAATTAAATAATATTGTACGGAACCTCCGAGCGTTTATTTACTTAAAGGGTCTTCGTTCTATGCGCCCGCGCATCTCTAAAACGATCATTAGCGAGCGTCGGCGAGGAGTGTCGATTCGGTTGGGCCTGGTAAGGACGATGACTAGTCAAACTGAGAGCGCTTGAAGTGACGGCTGTGTCGCTTGCTCCGAACTTACTTACTTAAATAATTTTGATAACATCGCTAAATCCCGCTGGGGTAAGTTTCCATGTATTTTATTAGAAGTGCTAACTGTAAGGTGCGCCTAGAATTTCTTAAAACTAGTTTTCTGCTGTATTTCTTCCTACCTTCCTATCTGGGACACTGTGACCTTTTAACCTACGAAACGTGGTTCCGACAGCTTGCTTACGCTTCCATTTCTGTCTGGATTTCCAGGATTATAGTCTACCTTTCAACCCTTTCGCCACGTCGTCGTGGTTCCGGCATCAAGGAGGACGCTTGGAGAAGATCCTCTGCTGCGGAGTGACTTACGCCTACCCTACGCTGAATAATTAACGAACACAGAACCTGGAACTGGAGCCGTTAGTTGCGGGCAAAGTCTGTGACGGGACCATCATCACCTTGGAGACGGTTCAGGCCAGTGTTCCCTACCCATTACTACCCTCTGCAATCAAGTTGAGACGGCCACGGAATTTTAGGCAATAAATAATAAGTGTACTGGATCATCGAGCTCTTATTATTTACAAACCCCTACATACCTACCTGCTGACAACCCTCTAAAGGGCAAGTGTCACAATGGTTTAGGCGTGCTTACTGTACTCCAGACGAACCGACAGTTATTTTTGAATTATCAATTAGTATGGGTTACTATTCTATTACCTGTTCGGAATCTTGTCGTTGCACGTAGAGCGGCCTCCAGCGTGGCGGTGCAGGCCCCGCCAGCCCTACGGGCCCCGCCAGACCCACGGGCCCCGCCAGTCCTACGGGCCCCGCGGCCCCCGGGACCCCTGCTACTAAGCCGGGTGCTCCATACACGCCCACGTTTGCGTACCTACAGACATAGTAATACAGATTTATGTAGTATGTCAGCAATGTAGCCCGTCCACATTGCTGACATACTACATAAATCCAGTGTCGTACTCACCCCGGTTCGGGCGGTAGATGTATGCGCAGAGCGTGGGCGGCGCGGGCAGCGTGCGCAACGTGCACGGGGTAGGCGGCGTGCGCGGCGTGCAGCGCGTGCGGCGCGTGCGGCGCGTGCGGCACGTGCGGCACGTGCGGCACGTGCGGCACGTGCGGCGCGTGCGCCTCGGGCGCGCGGGGCAGGGGCGCGCGCGGCGGGGTGCGCGGGGCCCCCGCCGCCGCGCGCCCTCAGGCGCCCGCGCGCTCCACCACGCACACGCCGGCGTAGGAGCGGCCCAGCGACATGCTGGCCGGCAGCAGTGCCCAGCTGGACGCGGCCGGGTCGAACACCTCCACGCTGCTGAGGTTGGCGGCGCCGTCGTCGCCGCCCACCACGTAGAGGCGGCCCAGATGCGCGGCCACGGCGGCGTTGCGGCGCGCCGTGTGCATGGGCGGCGCCGCCTGCCAGCCCGCGCCGGCCCAGCGCTCCACGCTGCGCCGCACGGCGGGCCCGTCGTGGCCGCCCACGGCGTACAGCGCGCCGTCCACCACGCCCACGCCGCAGCCCGAGCGGCGCGCGCCCATCTCCTCCACGGGCTCCCAGGCGTCGGCCGCGGGGTCGTAGCGCTCCACGGTGTGCAGGCACTGGCGCGACGCGCCGTCGTAGCCGCCCACGGCGTACAGCTTGCCGCCCAGCACGCCCACGCCCACGGACGAGCGGCGCGTGGACATGGGCGCCACCGGGCGCCACACGCCCTCGCGCGTGTCCAGCGCCTCGGCCGAGCTCAGCCCCGTGGCGCCGTCGAACCTGCGCCGAGGGTCCGAGTCACGTCCGGCACTCGCGAGTACAAACTATACCTCTCGGTAAGATGGCTCACCCTCCGACGGCGTAGATGACGTGCCCGATGACGGCCACGCCGAGCGTGGAGCGGCGCGCGCCCAGCGGCGGGCCCGCGCTCCACGTGTCCGTGGCCACGTCATACACGTCCACGCTGCGCACGCGCAGGGTACCTGCACACGCACGCGTTACCTATAGCTACGGAAGACAATCTCGAATCGAGAAAGCCGGCTAACGGCCCAGCAGCTAGATTGACGCTATACTGAAGACATCCCGGACGTCAGCTTCCACAAAATTAGGATGGCTCAGAAGCAGCTCAAAAACAACATGGCGCCGGGTGATGACGAAATTACGGCCGAACTCCTTAAGGCCGGAGGAAACCCCGTTCTCAAGGCTATCCAGAAGCTATTTGATTCCGGCATACTCGCGGGCAAAACGCCATAGGCATGGAACACAGGTGCGGTGGTACTTTTCTTTCAGAAAGGTGATGTAATGCCTTTCTTAAGAATTATAGGCACGTGTCACTTCTGAGCCATGTTTACAACACAATCTCTACCCGACAGCAGAAACATTTCGTCCAACGAATATCTAGGTATTTGAATATTCTGTAGTAAGTTTAGCAAGTACGCAAAATAATCAGATGAAACTACTCTATTCAGTATACCTAAGTATCCCTTTTTATCCGGTACGCTCTTGACAAAGCGATCGTGATCGTTAAGTACTCGTAGCAGTATTGGAGGGGGCAGATGTGATGCACTTCACGACATTTCGCCACCGCTGCCTGCTAGAAGTCATCCTGCTGCGTTCGTTAACTGAACCTCCAATGGCAGACTTGATCTGGTCAGTCCAAAGCGTGGGTGACCTTTCGCGCGGTCTAGTGCCTTCTACTTTCCCTTGGACGATAAGGCGTTCTATGGACTGATTGTCACGCCGGGAAACATGTCCGAAGAATGTCGGGATGCGAGATTGTACTATAGAACGGTTTTCCTGGGGATCACGCTTGACTCAAGGCTACAGTGGGGTCCTCACTTAACATCACTTGCAGGGCGGCTAAGTTCTGCCGCTTACGCTGTTTGGAAGATCCGCCAATTAACAGACGTGGATACCGCGAGACTGGTCTATTTTAGTTACTTTCATAGCATCATGTCATACGGTATTTTGCTATGGGGACGTGCTGCGGATATTGAGTCGATCTTCATTCTACAAACGAGGGCTGTCAGAGCCATCTACAACCTACGCAGACGCGAATCTCTTAGGGAACTGTTCAAAACAATTAACATCATGACGGTACCTTGTCAATATATCTTTGAAAACATTATGTACGTTCGTAAAAATCTACATCTTTTTAGTAAGATAAGCGACAGGCACAATTTTAACACTAGAAATAGGAACAAATTAGATCAACCACGTTTCAGATTGTCTAAAGTACACACTTCTTTTATGGGGTACTGTGTAAAATGTTATAATAAAATACCAGCCGATATTCTTGAACTAAATGAAAAGAAATTTAAATTATGCATTAAACGCACACTATGTAGACAAGCATATTATAAGTTAGATGATTATATCTATACATATAATAAAATTGTAACAGGCCGATGTCTGTACAAAAAAATTATTGAAGAAAAAATAGTATGGGGGGTCTTTATTAGAGCAACAGAAGCCAAAACAACGGTTTTTAGAATTTTTGTCTGTCTGTATGTTTGTTACCGCATCACGCAAAAACCACTGCATGGAATTGAATGCAGTTTTCAATGATGTATTCCGAGAGGTCTGACTTAAAAAATAGGCTATACTTATGTATTATCAAAAAAAATGATTATGTACTTGATTCTAAAGTCCACGCGTATGAAGTCGCGGGCAAAAGCTAGTTTTATAATAAAATACCACTCAATATTCTTGAACTGAATGAAAAGAAATTTAAATCATGCATTAAACGCACACTATGTAGACAAACATATTATAAGTTAGATGATTATTGTTGGCGTTGGCGACGTCAAGTCCTGATTAGAGATTAAGATTGATTGAAAATAAAAACGATTTCATATTACGTAGATATAAGTAAATCACTATATTTTATACCTAAGCGTGTAGGGCTAGTTTTGAGCTCCCATAGTTCTAAGTTAATTAATACCTACAGATAAAGTAGGAATGTAACTCTAAACCAATGACCTAAACAGTATTAGCACCCCACACATCCTCAAAGGTACATGGTTGTAGGCAAAGCCCAATAAGAACTAAGCCTAAATGTATAAGTACCTACCTGCATATACCTACAGCACCTAACCCCCAACTATTAACCACAACCGAAGGTACTGTAGGCAGTTAACTTAAAATCAACCATGTAAATATTGGTATTTTTCCACAACAGCACGTGACCAACATAGTATATTTTATAACGAGGGACTAAACGAAGCCATAATATACCCGAGGTGTTTTGACTCCCGAGCGTGCGAGGGAGTCAATGAAACCGAGGGTATATTAAGTTGGCGTTTAGTCTCGAGGTGCAAACTGTACTTTTCACTTCGAGTGCGAGAAAAATAGTCAATTTAGTACAAAAACATGTACTTACCTAATAAATATTACTTAACATAAAAACAGTACAAAGTGAAAAATAACTTTAATTTCGGAAGTCGGTGTCTTTGGAGCTGAATTTGAATTTGTTGTCACCGCCTTCCGAAATTAAAGTTATTTTTCACTTTGTAGTGTTTTTTTGGAAGTCGGTTGTTTTTTTTTTTTGGAAAAAGTTTTGTTTTTCACTTTTTAGTGGTTCACATGTGCTTACCCCTTCACAGCGTACCGGCGTGATGTTATGTTATGAACTGGTGTAAACAATAGACAGACATGAGATTTCAGCAATCCCGGTCCATTTGCTATCATTTATTGAGGAGTTCCGTTGCCTATCTCCAAAGTTCTTCATCAGATCCTCACCAAATTGAAATGAGACCACTCCGAGAAAGTACTCTTCCAAAAAATACCTAAATCGCTTCGCGTGCCTATAAAATTTTAAGAGTTCTCTCTATTTCTCCAGGATCCCATCATCAGATCCTGACTTGATGATCATGGGACCACCTGGGAAGTATACCCTTTCAAACAAAAAAAAATCCAAATCGGGACAGCCATCTTCGAGTAATCGGGGACCATACATAAAAAAAATTTAAAACAGGTTCCGACGAATTGAGAACCTCCTCCTTTTTGAAGTCGGTTAATAAAATAAAAATCACAATATCTATTAGGTATGTCTTTTGCTCTTTGCTTGACGTCAAACTCTTCACCAAGGAACATAATATATAGGAACATAATATTTGTCACTGGACATTCTTAATAAATTTATTTAAAGCCGAACAAATTTACACTCGACAAAAATTCTGAAATTTTCGCGGTCTTTTTTTTCTTCTAAACCAGTAACAGATTAACAATTTAAAACACATGGCGCCATCTTGGCAAAAACCATGGAACTAAAACTCTCAACATTTTCGCAATGAAGATAGTCCACACTTCACAGATAATCGTATATTTACTGGCTGTTTGAGTTTGTCTATGCCACATGAAGGAAATTAAAAAACGAATTACTTTTTACTCCCTAGGGACTAAAGTGGTCACTTTAGTCCCGCTTCGTAGGGCTATAATGATGTCTTTTTAGAGCATGAGAAGTGAAAAAGTATATTATTTTCCCACGGTCTAAGCGAAGCTTCTCGAAGGAATCGTGAGCTGGTTTCAACTTGTCGAGAAAATCGGGCTTACGCTTAACCACTAGGCCCCGCCTCATTTAACATGATTGTTTTAGAAGCATAAAATATAAATGTTTGCTGTCAAGTCCACCCGCTACTTGTACCCTAGTAAGAATCGACCTATGGTAATTCAATGAGAATTGATAGACCCGACCGACCCTTGCTCGTTGAAGCGCCAGCCCGCGCCGCAGCTGAGCCAGTAGCTTTAAATTCCCCGAATAATAATAATGCCAATATTTTGGTCCAGCCTGTCCCCACTAGCTGTCCCCCTATCAGTAACGCCCTGAGCCGAAGTTTGTACCCCATAGGGGGTGCCCTCAGCGTGCAGTCGCTTAGTGTGTAAGTTTTTTAGTTTTTAAGCCCTGGCTAGAGGCGTTAAGTTAACTCTTAATGGCAGCTCCAGGAAAACCCGGCTAAGCAGTCACGGCCTCTCAAGGTCAACTGCGAGATGCCCGACAAAAAAAAAAGAATTCATAGAGTTTTACAGTGATTTACAGTGTTGAAATAGTCGTCAAGTATACAAGTTATGTCCATATATTCTTAGCAGTAATTCAGTATGTTTGTAGTAGTTATATAGTGCGTGATTTAATAAAGTGAAAGTGTAATTAACAAAGGTGTTTTCATTACGAATCCCCTACAATAATGGTCCTTCTGAAGCCGAATAAAAGAACTGAAGCCTGAGTCTGAAGTTACGTGAAGATAAATCGCTGTTTCAAGATAAGCAGCGTTTTAAGAGAAACTTACGAATACCAGGAAAACCATTGGTAAGTTAAGTGAAGATCAGTTCTACGAGCCACGCACTAACTACTCGCCACGAAGTCCTACGTGTGCTAAAGAATATCGCTGGGAATAAACGACTAAGAATCCATGAAGTTTGTATAATTAAAAATAATGATAACATAGAATTTATTAAAAGTGTTTGTGATGAGATAACACATACGAATTGTTCCGGACCACGAATATGTATATTACGAGGCGTAAAAAGAATAAGTCATAGGGTAGACGGTACTTGGGCCCGTATTCTTGGAACGCCTTAACGGCGAAACATACCTATAGTTGCTCGAGTCTGTGCAAGAGATGCTGGATGATGTTGTTCTTGACGAAATAAGGGACCACTACTTCCAGCAAAATGGAGCGCCCGCACACTACCGCCGAGAAGTCCGTGCGTACCTGGATATTACCTACGTAGCCTAACCACTGGATAGGCCGGGGCGGGTCATGGCATGGCCGCCTCGATCGACCTTACGCCGCTACATTTTTATCTTTGGGGTCGTGTAAAAGACTTGGTGTATGGACGTAATGGCAATAATATTCGAACGTGGACGAATTAAAAACCCGTATCCTAATTAGTGCATTCGATGTGATTTAAAAACAGTGAACAAAAAAACTTTTTCCAAAAAAATAAAGTTATTTTTCACTTTGTAGTGTTTTTTTGCAAGTCGGTTGTTTTTTTTTGGAAAAAGTTTTTTTTTTCACTCTTTAGTGGTTCACATGTGCTTACACCTTCACAGCATACCGGCGTGATGTTATGTTATGAACTGGTGTAAGCAATAGACAGACATGAGATTTCAGCAATCCCAGTCCATTTGCTATCATTTATTGAGGAGTTCCGTTGCCTATCTCCAAAGTTCTTCATCAGATCTTCACCAAATTGAAATGAGACCACTACGAGAAAGTACTCTTCCAAAAAATAGCTAAATCGCTTCGTGTGCCTAAAAAATTTGAAGAGTTCTCTCTATTTCTCCAGGATCCCATCATCAGATCCTGACTTGATGATCATGGGACCACTTAGGAAGTATACCCTTTCAAACAAAAAAAACAAAATCCAAATCGGTCCAGCCATCTTCGAGAAATCGGGGAACATACATAAAAAAAAAAAAAAGGTTCCGACGAATTGATAACCTCCTCCTTTTTGAAGTCGGTTAATAAAGTGATGCTTGGGTCGACACGTTTTTCTTAATAATATCAGTTAGCTTTAAAAAAAATAGTTTTGGTCATCGTATTATGCTTTTAACTCAATACTCTAATTGTATGTTACTTACTAGTTGTATATTTTTGACGTTTAATTGTTTCCTAATTTTAAGCAACGTTTTTCAAATTACAGCCTTTCAGTATTAAGATTCCGAGTTTAACCGCGGGGAGACAGACATTCGGACTCGGTAAATGTATAACGTGCTCACCGTTGAACCCGCCGACGGCGTACACCTTGCCGCCCACCACGGCCAGGCCGGCGCGGCAGCGGCGCGTGGGCAGCGCCGCGCCCGGCCTTGGGTAAATGTATAACGTGCTCACCGTTGAACCCGCCGACGGCGTACACCTTGCCGCCCACCACGGCCAGGCCGGCGCGGCAGCGGCGCGTGGGCAGCGCCGCGCCCGGCCTTGGGTAAATGTATAACGTGCTCACCGTTGAACCCGCCGACGGCGTACACCTTGCCGCCCACCACGGCCAGGCCGGCGCGGCAGCGGCGCGTGGGCAGCGCCGCGCCCGGCCTTGGGTAAATGTATAACGTGCTCACCGTTGAACCCGCCGACGGCGTACACCTTGCCGCCCACCACGGCCAGGCCGGCGCGGCAGCGGCGCGTGGGCAGCGCCGCGCCCGGCCTTGGGTAAATGTATAACGTGCTCACCGTTGAACCCGCCGACGGCGTACACCTTGCCGCCCACCACGGCCAGGCCGGCGCGGCAGCGGCGCGTGGGCAGCGCCGCGCCCGGCCTTGGGTAAATGTATAACGTGCTCACCGTTGAACCCGCCGACGGCGTACACCTTGCCGCCCACCACGGCCAGGCCGGCGCGGCAGCGGCGCGTGGGCAGCGCCGCGCCCGGCCTTGGGTAAATGTATAACGTGCTCACCGTTGAACCCGCCGACGGCGTACACCTTGCCGCCCACCACGGCCAGGCCGGCGCGGCAGCGGCGCGTGGGCAGCGCCGCGCCCGGCCTTGGGTAAATGTATAACGTGCTCACCGTTGAACCCGCCGACGGCGTACACCTTGCCGCCCACCACGGCCAGGCCGGCGCGGCAGCGGCGCGTGGGCAGCGCCGCGCCCGGCCTTGGGTAAATGTATAACGTGCTCACCGTTGAACCCGCCGACGGCGTACACCTTGCCGCCCACCACGGCCAGGCCGGCGCGGCAGCGGCGCGTGGGCAGCGCCGCGCCCGGCCTTGGGTAAATGTATAACGTGCTCACCGTTGAACCCGCCGACGGCGTACACCTTGCCGCCCACCACGGCCAGGCCGGCGCGGCAGCGGCGCGTGGGCAGCGCCGCGCCCGGCCTTGGGTAAATGTATAACGTGCTCACCGTTGAACCCGCCGACGGCGTACACCTTGCCGCCCACCACGGCCAGGCCGGCGCGGCAGCGGCGCGTGGGCAGCGCCGCGCCCGGCCTTGGGTAAATGTATAACGTGCTCACCGTTGAACCCGCCGACGGCGTACACCTTGCCGCCCACCACGGCCAGGCCGGCGCGGCAGCGGCGCGTGGGCAGCGCCGCGCCCGGCCTTGGGTAAATGTATAACGTGCTCACCGTTGAACCCGCCGACGGCGTACACCTTGCCGCCCACCACGGCCAGGCCGGCGCGGCAGCGGCGCGTGGGCAGCGCCGCGCCCGGCCTTGGGTAAATGTATAACGTGCTCACCGTTGAACCCGCCGACGGCGTACACCTTGCCGCCCACCACGGCCAGGCCGGCGCGGCAGCGGCGCGTGGGCAGCGCCGCGCCCGGCCTTGGGTAAATGTATAACGTGCTCACCGTTGAACCCGCCGACGGCGTACACCTTGCCGCCCACCACGGCCAGGCCGGCGCGGCAGCGGCGCGTGGGCAGCGCCGCGCCCGGCCTTGGGTAAATGTATAACGTGCTCACCGTTGAACCCGCCGACGGCGTACACCTTGCCGCCCACCACGGCCAGGCCGGCGCGGCAGCGGCGCGTGGGCAGCGCCGCGCCCGGGCGCCAGCGCGCCGCGTCCAGTTGCAGCTGCTCCACGCCGCGCACGGCCTTGGGCGCCTGCCCGCCCACCGCCAGGAGCACGCGCGGCGCACGCGGGGGCTGGCGGGGCCGCGCACGCGCGCACGCCGCCGCGCACGCCGCGCGCCGCTCCGGCCGCATGAGGTGGTAGGACAGCGCCTCGATGACCAGGTCCTTGACGCGCAGCCCCGCGCTGCACAGCGGCTCGGCGTTGGCGCGCGCCACCAGCGCGTCCTGCGCCAGTAGCGGCAGGCGCACGTGCTCCAGGAGCGCGCCCAGGTGCGGCGCGCGCGCGCCCGGCGCCTGCTGCATCCAGCGCACCACGGCGTCCAGGATGGGCTCCTCGCTGGGCACCTGCGGGCGCGGCACGGTCAGCGCGGCGGGGCGGGCGCGGCGGGGCGCGGGCGGCACTCACCGTGATGCGGTCGTTGTCCAGCAGCTGCGCCAGCGCGTCCGCCTCCAGCGCCAGGAACTCCTCCGTGTCCAGCACCTGCGGAGAGAAGGGCGGCCGCGCATATCAGGTGCGTACTTGAAGCCACTTTTATGTCAATTGTAAGTATGCGATCGCTCCACACGCTCACCTCGACGAAGTGGTTCTCGATGAAGCGCGCGGCGGCGGTGCTGAGGTCGGCGCAGGCGTGCAGCTCGGCGAAGGCGCGGATGCCGAGCGCGTTGTCGGGCGACAGCGCGCCGGCCAGGAACACGCAGCACGCCGCGCGCACTCCGCCCACCGCCAGCAACGACGCCGCCGACAACAGGCTCTAACACATGACACATATAACAAGAACGCAAGAGACACCACATCACAATTAAATAAATATCTAAAACTAGTGTAGTAGAAAGCGTCTGTGTGAGTACGTTGATTCGATCGTGTTCCTAATTGACTCAGATTACAGAGATGCCGTAAACGTCGGTAGTAAGCCGAGCTACCTGCACATTGTCCTCGGTGATGACGAGCGATTCAGGCGTGTACACGTACTCGATGATAGCCTCCAGCGCGGCCGGCTCCACGTTCTGAAACCAACATGCAGGTTACGTGTGACTCTGTGTGATATAATTATGGCCTCCTATAGAAATGTAAAAAGAAATAAATATTTTTATTTTCCAGCTGGCTTAGCTTGACGCTTTTTATTTCTACTCTACTGTAGAATAGAAATCGCTTGTCTACATTTCCAGTGAAAAACTATTAATTATCTATACGGAAACGTCATTTTTCTCTACTCTTCCGACGACAAAACGCTTGTCTACGGTTCTCGTGCTAAGCCTGCTGGTAATACAATGATATCCATAAAGAGACGGATGAATAATATTATTATCGTTCACAATAGTAAAATATGATTTCCACCAAAGGGGCTCGTATCGCATCGGATCGGAACAGATTTTACAATCTTTAAACGATATTAAATCGTGTATACAGTATTTAAAGTCTATATTACCAAGCCCCCCCCCCCCCGCATAGCAACTTGACCGCGGGCGTCTTCCGTGACACGCGATCGTAGGCAAAAGTATGCTGCGACGTGCGATCGGCTCCGTTCGGATGTCGTCGTATCCGATCGGATCCTTTCGGCTGTCGTAGCGTGCGCTCAAAGCCGTGGCCGGATGGCACCATTCATTCTCGAAAGTGCATGGATTTTGAAGAAAAATTACGGTTGTTTTCTTCTTCTTCTACTGCAATAACCAACAATACTACGTCAACTTCAACCATTTTCAAAAATCGTAACACGTCAACACGGTAGGAATGAAACTATTTGACTAGGCGCAGAAAAGTTATTTATTCAAATTAAGCTGAGAGTCTGCACTTTTTGTACGTCAAAATTACATAAGACAGTCTCCCAAAACGCCCGCCCTTCGTAGTGCTTTAGCCGGGAAGAAGTGGCGCAGCCAACAACAGGTAATGTAGTGTATCTGGTGTGGTATGCATAACAGTGTGTGAGCGTGTCTGTTCGCATTATGTTGAACTTGTTGATGGTTTCCTTTAGATGAGTTGTTGCGGCTCTTCAAATCCAATCTTTAGAAACCATTTTCATACAGCAGAATGTTGAAGCATTTTTAATATCGCAGTGTTTGCAGACGTTCTTCTTCTTAGTGTCGATGGCAGAAATATACAGGGTGGCAGGAATATCGACGCGCAACTTGTTAGGGGCCATTCAAGTATTACGTAAGCACTACAGTGGGGCGGGGGGTCTTTGCTTTGCTTATTTTTGATGACATGGGGGATGGGGTGTCTGGATGATGATTACGTCAGCAGAATTTATTTATTAACTTTTAGATTTTCTACAAAATTTAGTCGATTTTGGTTTGAACACATATGGCAACCCTACTTGTCTATGAATGACTCGAAGAAAATGATGACAATATACCAAAACTCACAAGAAAGTGAGCAGACACGTTGGGTGTCTGCTACCAATGTTTACGTGAGCATTGGAGGGGGGAGTAAGAGCTTTGCTTACTTTTGCTGACGAGGGAGAGGGGGGGGGTCAATAATTGCTTAAAAACTGATTACGTAATACTTGAATGGCCCCTTACCATGGATTCAGTAAATGAATAGATATACGTAAATACACCCACTTCCGCGAAATTCAGCAACGAGAATACCATTTGCTGACGCAACCATTGGAGAGCCTCCCATTCTGGCACAGGTTACCGTGGCCAGTGGAGAGTAGTCCCTACACCGACAAGTGGGGTTTCTTTACACCAATTGAAGGATAGTATGGTCTGCTTTTGACACTTTAATGAGATTTAATACAAGCGGTCCCGTAGAATAGTATGGCCGTGTCATCTGCGTACGTGATGATATCATTATTGTTCACAGTAAAATATGAAATGTGTAAATTATGAAACATTTAGGAAATCATGTGGACTAAGACCTCTGAGTTTGTTTCGGCCTTCCTTCTCAGAGTAGTCAGATAAGAAACGCCGACCTCATGTTGTTTTAAAAATATGATTGACGTGTAAAAATGTTTGTACTTACAGAAATAAAATAAACGTGAGACCAAGTACAATGCCCTAAGGGACACCGAAATCAATGGAAATCCGGTGACTTAATAATATAATTTTTATTTATTTCAAAAAGTGTGGTACAGTCTGTTACAATAAAATAATTTTTAAAATTTAGGGTTAAGTCGAATAGAAATAAAGTAACATAATTGAATCAGGCGTCCTAGCTAGGTTACATGGTAACCTGTATTAAGGTTCGCCAGCCCAGGTTCCCACAGGGGTACAAACATTTTAATAGACTGCTTAGAACTATAAAGTACAAACGTATTTAACTTATACTAAACTAAAAGTGTTAGTACGTGTGTGTGTTTTGTGATGTAGGTGTGGTGTGCGTGTGTTTTGTGTTGTAGGTGTAGTGTGTGTGTGTGTGTTTTGTAATGTAGCTGTGTATGTCTGTGTTCTGTGATATAGGTGTGGTGTATGTGTAAACTGAAGTGAAAGAGGTTGAGTTTAGATATGGAGTATTAGAGAAGTCATTAAGATTGTGAAGTGAGCAGATATTCAGTGTCGTCGTAGTTTAAAGTGGTTAAAAAGTCAGTTATCTGTTTTTTACACATTTCGTAAGAGGATTGATGTAAAGGTATAGTTTTGTTAATTCTGTTGTATAAAAACGGGCCAAGGTAGTAAAAGAAACGTTTAGTAAAAGCAAAGCGTGTGAAGGGAACTTTGCAAATTTCGTTCTTTCGCCTAAGTGAGGATTGAGTTAGTGTAAAAGGAGTTTGTGTGTGTTGTTGTAATAAATTGTTGAGAATGAATGTTTGCCATACCGTAAGAACTTTGCATTTTTTGTGCAGATCAAAGGTGGGGAAGAGCATTGGTCGGAAAGTAGCAACCTTCAGAATTGCTCTCTGAGCCACTTCCAGAGGTTTGAGTGTAGAAGAGACTTGAGAAGGATACAACGTTGGTGTACTGTTTCCTGTTTATCGAGTAAAATTCCTTTAACCTTCAAGTTTTTTAAGTAGGCCAGTCGACACCGTGTCAAATACTTTTGCAAAATCGAGAAACAAGGCACCACATTTTTCGTTTCGATATGTGATTTGCGGAATCACATATCGAAACGAAAAATGTGGTGCCAATGTTTTAAATTGTTTCAATTCATTACAGAATTTGGAACCATGGTAAATACAGGTTATTTCAAGTGTGAAACAACTAAATGTTTTTTCATGGGAGGCTCAATCTAGGGGTAACCTCGATAACACATACTTCTCACAAAATTAAGAAAGTTAAGATGAAAAGTAAAATCTCATATAATTCTGAGATACAATTTGTTTCAAAGAGGTATATGTAACAACAAGTTACAAATAGTTTACTCACGTGACTGAGTGTGCCATGAAATGAACCACATCTGGGTAAGAAACAGTTGTGACACTTTTTGTACAGTTTCCCTTCGATCCGACAAATACAAAGAAATATTTTTTATTTGTATTTATCTATTAAGTATATTAATACTTGAAGCAAAATCTTTGAACCCCTTTTACGATCATTACGTGGACGGAGGAGTATGAAATTAGTCACAGTAACAGTTTATTTGAGGAAGGAGTGCAGAAAGCTAATATTTTTAATTTTTGTTGATTAAAATTTAAATGAATTAGGGTTGAATTTCAACCACTATACTCTATCGGTTTAGGTAATTAAATAAAGGTAAGTAAACAAATCGTAAAAAGGGTCTTTTATAGTGACACTTTCTTTTAGAAATACGGTATGACAAAATTAAATTTATTTTTTACTTATACGTCAGTTTTCTGTTTTATTAATGTGTATTAAACTTTTATCTTTTATTCTTAAACTATTCTTCCTAGAACTTCTTAACTACTTGAGCACAATTTTTAGTTAAGATTTATAATAATATAATATTTTGTAATCTGCCTATTGTAAAGAGCCCAAAAAGACAGTTTCCCTAGACCTTTTAGAAAATATAACGGGTTAGATAACGGTGCTAAATTGAAAAGTATAACTGTGTGTGTTTTTTTTTTGGGTGGGAAATCATCAAATAACTTCTGAGGGCGTGTCAGACTTTTACTGACTAAAACCCACCCGTGTTCCCTCAGTTGCCTGTGAGCCAGAGGCCGCGGTATCTCTTTTGAACAACCCGCACCCCTGGCAGGCATCGGCCCTTGCGGACCCCCCCATTTGGTGCTGACATCTCTCAGGCGCGCGTGGAACACAACGCGCCGTCGACCCGGGCTTGGTCCTTACCGGACAGCGAGCTACCCATTACTCGCCGTCCGCAAGCCCCCGCCTACGGTGGCAGGGAATCAGCCTGGGATTCCCGACGCCCAGGGCTTCTCCCGCGGGGACTATGGCCGTGAGGGCGCATATACTGCCTCTCCCTCACGTGCGCCGCCTCCCTCTTCGCGAGCAATACTGCTTCGCAGAAGGAGGTGACGGCTAACCATTCACTCTCGCTCCGTACCATGGCCTGCACCAGGGCCGGACGCGAGAGATCGCCGCCGCCGATCGCCTCCACGAGGACACGGCGGTGCTTCGCCCAAGCCGGGCAGACCGCCACCGTATGCTCCACCGCGTCCTCAGGGCGATCTTCGCAATGGAAACACCCGGGCGTTTCCTCCCGCCGCCTTATGCGAAACAGGAACCTCCCGAAACAACCGTGTCCGGTGAGGCCCTGCGTCAGGCGGAAGGTGAGGACGCCATGCTGTCTCTCAAGCCACTCCTCAAAGAGGGGCTATCGTGGCGTGCCCAGCACTGGGTTGCGACAATCGCGCTCTCCATGTCGCCATGAGATCCCGCCGGAGCTCTGTCCGCTACACCTCGATTTCTCGCGGCAGCGGAGTAACGCCCCGGCGTTTGGCCTCCTCGCGCCACTCCCAGATATGCGCGAGGACCTTTGCCTCCAGATCCCATGGCGGTAATCCGGCAAGGAGGCCCGCCGCCTCACCTGAGATCGTGCGGTATCCCCGGATCATCCTGATCGCCATGACCCTATGGGACGCCTTCAGCTTTCGCGCTGGTTGGCGCCTCAATGTAGGCGGCCACACCGGCGCCCCGACTGTGTGTGATGTTAATGTAGTATGGCAACAGAACTGGTAGATATTACGTTTAATCGGATAACCAGACGCCTTTGACAGCGCTCTCAACATTTACGATTTTGCGAGTGTTTCGATTTTGTTAAATTGTGTTATTATAGCTTGTTTCTTTGTTTTGTTTTTGTTATTTAGTCATTGTTAGTATTTGTTATTTATCGTTATTGGTTTTTAAGTTCATATTGTAAAAAAATGAGTGAACCCGAGCCTGGTCCTATCCTGTCTGACTCCGTAGTTTCATTTCCATCACCGAAGAAAAAACGCATCAAAACAGGACCTCTTTCATCCTCTGAGAAACAGACAGTGATAAATGTGTTTAAATATGTAGAAGAAACATGGCCCAAAGACTGTTATCCATTGAAAACTGGCATAGTCAAAAAAACTGCAGAAATAATGGGTATGAGTGTACAAACTGTGTACCGTGTAATTAACCATTACAAAACATCACATAGTGTTCAATCTCCTCCTCCAGTGGCAACGAAACCAAGCAAAATTGACAGTTTCGATGATACGGATTTAGCTGCAGTAAGGAGAAAAATACACATGTTCTTTTTTATTTATTTTATTAACCGACTTCAAAAAGGAGGAGGTTATCAATTCGTCGGGACCTTTTTTTTTTTTTTTTTATTTTTTTTTATGTATGTTCCCCGATTACTCGAAGATGGCTGGATCGATTTGGATTTTGTTTTTTTTGTTTGAAAGGGTATACTTTCCAGATGGTCCCATGATCATCAAGTCAGGATCTGATGATGGGATCCTGGAGAAATAGAGAGAACTCTTCAAATTTTATAGGCACACGAAGCGATTTAGGTATTTTTTGGAAGAGTACTTTCTCGTAGTGGTCTCATTTCAATTTGGTGAAGATCTGATGAAGAACTTTGGAGATAGGCAACGGAACTCCTCAATAAATGATAGCAAATGGAATGGGATTGCTGAAATCTCATGTCTGTCTATTGCTTACACCAGTTCATAACATAACATCACGCCGGTATGCTGTGAAGGGGTAAGCACATGTGAACCACTAAAAAGTGAAAAATAAAAACTTTTTCCAAAAAAAAACAACCGACTTCCAAAAAAACACTACAAAGTGAAAAATAACTTTAATTTCGGAAGGCGGTGACAAAAAATTCAAATACAGCTCCAAAGACACCGACTTCCGAAATTAAAGTTATTTTTCACTTTGTAGTGTTTTTTTGGAAGTCGGTTGTTTTTTTTTGGAAAAAGTTTTTTGATAACAGTCTTCCTAATATAAAAAAGATGTGATGTTTAAGTTGATGAAGAAATTAGGCTTTAAATACTCCAAACGCAATCGCAAGAGTATGCTTATAGTCAAACCAGACATCAGTATGGCGTGTAAAATATTTAAATGAAAATATAGGAAAGAAAATATATTATTTGTATGAAACGTGTGTCAATGAAGGTATGATAACATTAATATGTTTTGAAAATAATATTGTACACCCGCCTTTGTGAATATCATAATTATATACTCATTAATATGGATTGTTGCACGACACGCCAAATCTTCAACATGGTACTGGTGGATACCACAATAACGCCCTGCAAAGAGGCTCACAGGCAGGGTTTGTCTACAGGGTTAAAAAATCCCAGCAGGAAAGGAAAACTCCTTATTTTAGGGAACATTGGTAAGAATATAACTTATTAGCCTTTAATAGGAATGCCAAGATGATAATATTATTATTTAAGCTTGTGATAAACATCAAGTAATATCACGCCTTGTTTCCCCGAAGGGTTGGGCAGAGGTATAGTACGTATAGTAGACCCACATTTCGCCAGTTATGTCTAAGTCCCATGTAATAGGGTGCGAGCCTATCGCCACCAACCGGGCACAACTCCAGACTCCAGGCTGCTACTGAGAAATTACAGAAAGAAAAACACAATAACACTTTGCCAGAGCTGGGAATCTAATCGTGAACCTCATGTTTAGCAGTAGCCCTTGTGAACACCAGACCAACAAGGCAGTCAATGTATAATAGATTAACAATATAAGTCAAAGTATATGTGAAATGCTCATATTACGAGTATAACAAAATATGATTATGTTTCAGGTTCATCAAGTGGTTTTGTTGAATGAGGAGAACTCATATTTCAAGCGATCAAGGGCGATGGTGATTACCACTCAGAAATGGATGCACATAATTTTGAGAAATGGATCACCACAGTTTTGAAAAAACTGGAAAAGGACTCAATTTTGGTGATGGATAATGCACCCTACCATAGTAGAAAAAAAGAAAAAGTGCCAACAACCGCATCAAGAAAGACCGATATCCAGAAATGGTTAAAAGAAAAAAATATCGCTTTTGAACAAGCAGAATTATTAATTAAAAGTAAAATATGAAAAAAAAAATACCAATCATAATATATGTTGTGGATGAATTAGCCAAGAAAAATGGTGTCTAAGTATCGCGGCTGCCACCATACCACTGTGAACTCAATCCAATTGAATTAATATGCTCAAGTTAAGGGTTAAGTAGCCGAGAAAAATAACACTTTTAAAATGGCTGACCTGAGAATTCTTTTGCCAGAGGCTTTAGCTAGTGTGACTCCTGGGAATTGGAAAAATTGCGAGGGCATGTAATAAAAGAAGAACAGATTTTTTTTAAATTAGACAAAATAATTGAGGATGCAACGGAACGATTTATTATTAATGTGACAGAAAGTTCATCCGATTCTGATTCAGATTCAGAATAGAGCCTTTTAATAAATTACTATAAATAACATGATTTTAACATTTGAAATAAAAGGTTTCGCACCTATGAGTCACGTGTTTTTTTTGTTTACCTTTATTTAACTACCTAAACCTATAGGGTATCGGCGTGCCATGTGCCATGTGTCCTGGTGCGCCAGACTGGTGGGATCCGCAAGGGCCGATGCCTGCCAGGGGTGCGGGTTGTTCGAAAGAGATACCGTCGCCCCTGGCACACAGGCAACTGAGGGAACACGGGTGGGTTTTAGTCAGTAAAAGTCTGGTCCACCTAGAGCGGGAGAAGTTATTTGATGATTTCCCACCCTAAAAAAGAAAAAAAACCTATAGGGTATAGTTTATTTTAATCACGCCTGCATGCAGCGATCGGAAGCTACCTGTATGGTGATGGTGGGCTGCGTGCTCTCGTCGAACTGCGTGAACATGGCGTGGAAGTACGGCGAGGCGGCCGCCAGCACGGCGCGGTGCGCGGGAAGCGCGGCGGAGGGCGACAGGTCGGGCGCGGCGCGCGCGTGCAGGCTGACGTCACACAGCACGGCGTCGCGCCGTAGCCGCGCCAGCGCCGCCAGCAGGCGCGCGGGGTGCGCGGCGTGCGCGTCCGGGCCCGCACCGCCGCCCGCCGGCCGCTGCGAGGACTCGTCCAGCGACGACTGCGACGCGCAGCGCACCATCATGCTGCGAAGTGCACACGCCCACACCCACGCTTACTGTCTATACTGATAGGCTACATGAGTATACGGTATTGCTATCTAACTTCAATTTTTACCCGACTACGGCAAAAACATAACACTTCCTTAAGGAAGGGTTATGTTTTAGCACTCTATTTACGTTTGTATTTACGTATGTTCCATCGTAGCGCCTACCAGGGGTGCGGGTTGTTCGAAAGAGATACCGCGACCCGTGGCACACAGGCAACTGAGGGAACACGGGTGGGTTTTAGTCTGTAAAAGTCTGACACGCCGTCCTGCTCCACCCAGAGCTGGAGAAGTTATTATATGATTTACCACCCAAAAAAAATTACCGTAGCGTACCATAGGAGTTTAATGAATGAGGTGTCAATCGATTCGTTAGTATGATCCGGCGGGTAACCCCGCAATAATAAACTTGCGTAACACATAAAATGACAATTGATCGCATTTTCTTTCATTTTGACAGTTCGGCCGTGCCGTTACTCAGTTATACAAGTCGACAAGCCACCCCGTTACGAATCTGGCAAACGACCCAAGAGCCAGATAGACGCGACACTACACCGAAGACATCACGGGCGTTAGCTTGTACTAGATTAGGATCGCTCTGAAGCAACTTAAAAACAACAAGGCACCGGGTGATGACTGAATTACGGCCGAACTCCTGAGGGCCGGCGGAAACCCCGTTCTTAAGGCCCTCCAGAAGCTGTTTGATTCCGTCATACTCGAGGGCAAAACCCACAGGCATGAAAAAGAGGTGTGGTGGTACTTTTCTTTAAGGGTGACAATACCCTTCTTAAGAATTATAGGCCCATCTCACTTCTGAGCTATGTCTACAAGCTGTTTTCGAGAGTCATCACGAACCGCCTCGCGCGCAAGTTTGACGACTTCCGAACAAGCCGGATTCCGTAAACGTTTTAGCGCCGTAGACCACATTACATATGCTGCGGCAGGTTATACAGAACACCGAAGAGTATGTGGACTATGAAAAAGCCTTCAATTCGATCGAGACATGGGCGGTACTACAGTCTCTTCAACGGTGCAAGATCGACTATCGGTACATCGAGGTGCTGAAGTGTCTGTACGAAAACGCCACTATGTCATTCCGACTCCAGGACCAGACTTCGAAACCTTTCTTTCTGCAGCGAGGTGTAAGACAGGGAGACGTTATCTCTCCGAAACTGTTCACCGCTGCACTGGTAGATGTCTTCAAGGTTCTGGACTGGAAAGGGGCTGGCATCAAGATCAATGGCGAGTACATCATTCACCTTCGGTTTGCCGACGATATAGTTGTCATGGCTGAGACCATGGAGGACCTCAGCGCAATGCTCGATGACCTCAGTAGAGCTTCCGAAAGAGTGAGTTTGACAAGACAAAGGTCATGTCAAATGCCCATGTAACACCCACTCTCATGAAGATAAGAGGCGCTGCACTCGAAGTTGTGGACGAGTACGTTTACCTCGGACAAACTGTCCAGTTAAGTAGGTCCAACTTCGAGAAAGAGTTCAATCGTCGAATCCGACTCGGCTGGGCAGCGTTCGACAGGCTTCGCTATATCTTCTCGTCCCAAATACTGAACTTCTTTGTAGACTTTTTTTAACCCTTAAAACAAACATCTATTATGCTGCCCAGTGTCACACTAAAGTATAAACAAAACCAAAGAAAGACCCGCGCAACGCAAGTCAAGAAATGTTCTGTCACGCCTTTGCGTGACAGAACATAACACAGAGAATAACACAATAATTATATGTTTCACTCTGACTGTTTTCAATTACACTAATTATAGCAGGGTTCATAAAAAAAAAAAAAAGAATTTTCTCAAACCGAGCAACTGGGTAAGTACCATTGTCAATGCTATCCCAAAAATAAATGAAAATCTAACAAGGAATAATCAAGACATAAAATGTCGATTTTTGTGACTGCCTGAGTGGCAGTCTGTTCTTATGCCCCACAGCTGTTTCACTCAGAGACTATATCAATGTTTGTAAGGAGGGTATACCTATTCTATGAATACATATAATCAAAATTAAAAATATAAACTGAAAAGGTAACAAACAGACAGTTAGGCAGAGTTACTTTTGCATGCATAAATAATATCTGGATACTGGTTTGACGTTTTCTAAAATGAATCCTAGCTAGATCGATTTATCGCCCCCGAAACCCCCTGCATACCAAATTTCATGAAAATCGTTGGAGCCGTTTCAGAGATTCAGATTATACAATAAATACAGGAAAAGTTTTTATCCAGTGCGCAAACTGTAACCATGAATTCAGCATATCATTCTAGACCCCCCAGCGCAGAAATATTTGTTGGTTATACAAAAAAAAAACAGCTGTTCCATACATTTTGACCGCGTAGGTGTACCTATTGCACTTTTCTATGAAACACCTGTTTTTTTTTTTGTAAAACAGACGAAAAATTACTTCGCTGGGGCTGTAGAATGAATATTCATTGTTAAAGTTTGCGCACTGAATTAAAACTTTTCCTGTATATACAAGAATTGCTTGTTTAAAGGTATTATATTAATATGGATGGAAGTCAGATGTCACTACTGAACCGAATGCATTAGAAAAGCTAACCTGTACCGTCCCCTGTCTCCATCACCCTCAGCTGCACTGTTGTCCCCTGATCTGCAAACATTATATCACATTCTGTGGTCTTACAAGATTGTTGCTATAGAAACATACCTAGGCTGTATGGAAAAACAATGCGTGAGTTACAGATAATATGATTAAATGTCAGTATTTTAATGAGCGACACTACAAAGAGGACGTTCAATTGTTAAGATCCGGAATGCAATACGAAAACTGTGGTGATCGGTCGAGGTAGGGGGTTTTACTCACAAGGTTCTGTCGCGCTCGGAGTCGGCTTGGCCCTCCATGTCGCCGGCGGCAATATCCTGACGCTCGCTTGCCCGCTCACTGCCCACTGGCTGGCCACCGCTCACCAGTGTCCACCATGAACAAAGGCCTCGGTTGTACTAACGTTCAATCACAAGTACTTAAAACTATCACTTACTCCTACTTAACGATGTCATGAAATTATAAAACAAAAGATTTAATATTTCGTAAAGTAGTTACCTCGATTGAATCTATCTATTGACAAATAAAAATTTGCTCGCCTCGATAGACCACAGAATACATATAGTCTTCTAACGATAAACATGACATTTTATGGCCACATTCCGAAAAAGAAAAATAGCGCTGTGAGCGCTCACATCAATAATTTGCGTTCCGAGATAGATATCACGATTATGGCAGCTAAGAACTGTCATTTTTGTTAACAATACGGAACGCTCGTGAACGCGCTAACAGTGCTCACTCAATGTTAAAACCTATTTACACCTCATACAACTTGTATACACCACAAATTTCGTCTTCTTATGGTTAGGTGGCGACTCGAGCCAGAAGCACTATATCTAAGTAAGGTAAAGATATGATACGATTCAAAACCAAACAGCACAACTGTCATTTTTGACAGCGCTCACGGTGATATTAGTAATAAGCATGGTCGGCGTTATCGCAAGATGGCGCATGTCATGACGTCATCTATGACGATTCACGGGACATCGTTATCGCGCTCACGCCAATTCGGAACGGGTGTGAGCACGCTCAAATCGATATTATCGTATCTCGGAACGTAGCCTATGTCATCAGTCATGTCATCAGTCATCGTATGTTTTTCCCATTGAGATGGGTTTTTCCCAAGAAGCCATATCTTGTCGAGGACCGATGACAATACAATAATTTAAAAAAAAAATGAGAAAAAAAAATCACGTTTTTGTAGTTAGCAGAACTAAAAAATAGAAAATAAATAATAGTTTAAAAAACTAAAAAACACGCTTTAAAAACCAAACTAAAAAAGGAGAAAATAATTTAATTTAATTAAAAAGCGTGGGGTGCTTTTTGAGGATTTTTATAATCAATTTTATTAATGTTTATTATTGTTTGTTAATGTTTATTATTTATTTTTTGTACACTTAGCCAATGTCACGTTTTGGTTTATTATTATTTACGAGGTAGGGAAACAAAAATGTTATATACATTTTACCGGGATTTAGGATAAGACGGACATTTAGGTTTTTTTTTTTGTTGGGCATCTCGCAGTTGGCCTTGAGAGGCTGTGACTGCTCAACTGGGCTTTCCTGGGGCTGCCATTAAGAATTAACATAACGCCTCCAGCCAGGGCTTACAAACTAAAATAAATTACAAACTAAGCGACTGCACGCTGAGGGCACCCCCTGTGGGGTACGGGCCTCGGCTCAGGGCGTCACTGATAGGGGGACAGATATCATTGGGGACAGGCTGGATCAAAATATTGGCATTATTATTATTATTAATCGGGGAATTTAAAGCTACTGGCTCAGCTGCGGCGCGGGCTGGCGCTTCAACGAGCAAGGGTCGGTCGGGGGTCGGACGGACATATAGGATCAGTATAAGTATGTAATTATAACGAGAGTTACATAGTTCCGTGTGGTGCCGGACGTAAAGAATAGCACCATCCCATTTCTTCCCGTGGGTGTCGTAGTAGGTGACTAAGGGGCATACTAGAGAATGGGCAGCAGCGTCCTCGATGCATTTTATCACCATACTGCGATCGCCAACCTGCCTGCCAAGCGTGGCGATTATGGCAAATCCCCCCAAAAAAATGGCAAAACTGGTCGAAATGGCGGTACTTGGGAGAGGCCTTTGTCCAGCAGTGGACGTCTTTCGGCTGAAATGATGATGATGATGAATGAGCAAATTAAAATGATAAAAAAATTACAATTCAATATTTTAAAGTAATGAATGAGACTATACATATACTATATACAGGAAAGCTATTTGTACTACAGAGCAAAGAAAGTATTATGGCAATAGGGTATTACACTCGTTTTTTTAAAGTGTCTTAATTCGATTCTAGAGTGCTAATAAACCACTAAAAAAAACACAACATTTTTATTTAATCGATTAGTGCCATAAAAATGCATTAAAATTTTCAATTTTCAAATTTCGCGCGTAGTTTGTCAAAAACGCTGGACGCAGTAGACGCCATATTGCTCTGTGGGTATGACGTCAGTTTGCTAAAAACATATGCGCTGATATTTTGTATGACAATTGTTAATAATTATTAAAATGAGTTATTTTACTACTTAGCGTTGGTTTGCTGTTCCTGAATGCAAAATATTATTTAAATAAAAATTACTTTGTTTACGACTACTATTTCATGGTGTTCAAACACATTAAAAAAACTGAAATCTTTAAATTGTATTTTAAAATTAAAATTTAAAATTTTAAAATTTATTTTGTTGTTTTATGAACTAAAACTAATATTTTCCGACTGCAATTTGCCTAAGCTATCTCAATATTAGGTATATTTTTAGATTTTTTCTCGTATAGAGTAAAATACGCTATTAGTGCCGACAACAACAATCTATGGAATTAGTAAGTACCGTATAGTTTAATTAGAATGTTTACAAGCACCGCAAAGTCAATCTTGAAAGAGAAAGCCGTGCCCGTAATGTTCGTTTAAAAGTGAACATACATTTACTTGAAATGAAAGACACGATGGAAAAGTTAGGATTTTTTTTTCAACACAATAAAAAAGAGCGCACCCGTCATTGTCATTCAAAATCATAGGCATGAAAAATTGTTAAAAGATTTTTGAGTAGAACGTCGCAGTTAAAAGTACTGTGTATTTTCCATAGATGGCACTTTTGCAAAGGAATGTTTATTTTAAAAGTAACAAATATTATTAGTTGAAATTGTTACCTAAAAATTCAAAACCAATTCCAACTATCGAAAAGAAGTAAAGAAAAGAGTAGAATATTTTATTTGTTAACTATACATAGGTAGGTAATTATAATTACATACGAAGATCTTAAAAATAAGGTACCTACCTAGGTATAGGTAATAGCGCGCTATGTTTTGCCAAAAGGTTTTGGTTAATAGGTTTCCTACTTTCTCAATTAGATTGATTCGATTTCTCTTGAACAATCACTCGAGTGACACGACTTTCCGCTATAGTTTACCGTAAGCAGCTATAGATGCTCAGATACAAAATTACTATGATTGCTAACCCTCGCAGTCAGCAGAGCACATACTATACACACACCATAACTACCTACATACTACACAACACACTATACCTACTTTGCAATCGTGATTGTCTCTGCTAACTGCCTAGCTATTCCGTAGTAAGCGTGACTGTTGAGAGTGGTCCAGGGTTTTATTTCCAGTTTAATCAACAATTTACAGGCTTCTTCCTAGCTACTTATCTACATGGGACGAAGGTATACCTAAACATCTAGGTAGGGTTCTTAGTTACTATTAATATTGTAAATGCTTCATGTACAAAAATATTGCAGATAGGTACCCTATCGTCAGTAGAACACTATTATCTATTCTGATCTTTGGGAGATGTTTGCATCCACATCAACACGCATGTGTGCATCTACTCGCTTATCGGTGGTGATGAACTTCGGCCGGATCTGCAGGTCTATTTAGGTGAAGGTGCGCTTACACGAGAAACTAAAATTGCTCCATCCTGGTCAATTCTCGTCAACTGTGACGTCACGACTACACCCAGCAATTTAGAGCAATGGCAACATGTAGCAACCTGTTGCCAGAGATACGGCCACACAATACCATGCAATATGGAGCAACTTAAAAACTAGGCATTGCGACACCCCCGCCGCGCCGCCGCCTCTGCCGCCGCCGCCGCGCCGGCCGTTTCCTCTCATAAAAACGAGACGTAGTGACACGTACTAACGAGATAGAAAACTAATTGACTAAACATTTCCAAACTGATTGGATATTCGGCAACTCATGAAATATATGGAGCAAGAAGCAATATTTCCGAAACAATTTCCGCATTTTATTGTTGTTGCTCTAGATTACTCCACTTAATATTGATCCATTAGTGTTGCCGAGCAATAATTGCTCAAAAAATTGCCCGTGTTAGAGCACCTTTAGGTGAAGTGAGTGATATATTTAAAGAATAGATCGGCCGGAGTCTCGGTGCGTCGCGCACCGCGTGCACCCCTCGGGATGCGCTGCAACCACACACTATAATTCTATATACTTAATCAATTTACTCTGTGAGTATTACTACAGCTATAACTCCAAGTGGAGGGTGCACCAGCGGGGTGTCTGTGTGAGGCGGGGCGCAGTGTAAGGCCACGCGGGGGACACATCAATCTGCGAGTGCGAACAGCTGTGGTATTGCCGGCTCTCTTACAATACCTAATTACCTACTGATGTTTCGTTTGTTACCTACCTTCATACCTTGTAAAAGACGACTTTCACGTTTGCAGAGTAAATTTTGCAGTAAACAGGTACACCTACCAAACTTGATTTAACTAAAACTTCCGTTTAGAACGAATTAGAACAAAAATAAACGGTAGGCGTTTTTATTCTACTTGGCAGGTATGAAGATTGGAGACAGATCAGCAGGCGATGAGGCAAGCTAGAGCGACCACGGACACGGTGGTAAAACTCATATTAAAAGTAAACTTTCTAAACAAGCGTAAGTATTACAAATTAGAGGATTATATCCAAGATAAGAATGCTTGGAAACATGCTGGTCTTGCTCCCTATGACAATCTAGAATTTGGACAAAATCAAACTGGTTGATAATTTAATTGTACTAATTAATTATATTACACGCTTTATATTAGCTTCACTTGTATGTCAGTATGTCAGTATGTAACTCTCCGTGGGTAATTTGCGCGCCTGCGGCCTTCCTTGGTTCTGGTAGCCGTTTTTTATAAACTTTGCTTTAAGTTAAGTAATGATTAGCGACTGATTAACCATACATTATTGAAGTTTAAACATCTCTTAACTGCAACGTTTATAATTATAAACAAGAGGGTTAACGGACCCGTAGATACTGGGCATATGAGACCAGAATTATTTGTAATGATGTACGTATTGGTTTATTTTACACGCTTTATATTAGCTTCACTTGTATGTTTGTTGGTTTGTTTGTTTGTATGTTTGTATGTAACCGACTCCTTTGAGCGCGATTTTGACCCACTTTAAACGGTCAGATTTCATTGAAACTTTGTAAACTTGTCGAGGACCGATGACAATTCAATAATTTAAAAAAAAATAGATAAAAAACACGTTTTTGTAGTTAGCAGAACTAAAAAATAGAAAATAAATAATAGTTAAAAAAACTAAAAAACACACTTTAAAAACCTAACTAAAAAAGGAGAAAATAATTTAATTCAATTAAAAAGCGTGGGGTGCTTTTTGAGGTATTTTTATAATCAATTAATGTCAAGCACCCCAC
Organism: Antitype chi; assembly: GCA_947359405.1. Lineage (NCBI taxonomy): Eukaryota > Metazoa > Arthropoda > Insecta > Lepidoptera > Noctuidae > Antitype > Antitype chi. Next base: position 234,623 of record OX375826.1, read on the forward strand.
GCTTTTTAATTGAATTAAATTATTTTCTCCTTTTTTAGTTAGGTTTTTAAAGCGTGTTTTTTAGTTTTTTAAACTATTATTTTTTATGACATTGATTTACACTCAGTGATTACTTTAACTCACACACTGACATATCTATTACTTGTTAATATTCTAGGAAAATCGTATACTTACTTTTACAATGTTTGTAATATGTATGTGAGCACCATGTATTAATCATAGAATTAATAATATCTGTATTGCTTCAATTTCATTCTTTTTACCTATTTTGGTATGGTAATTTAATTCTGGGTGCATCGTTTTCACACGTAATTATTTGAATGAATGTTAAATATTGCAAGTACCTACTTAAAACATTTTAAAAGAGTAACAGTGGAGTTTCTTGCCCATTCTTCTCCATACGAAACTAAATTTTAGAAGGGGCGACTAGAATCAATAATGTAAATGTTGACGTTCAAAAGTGCCTTAGTAGGTATAGGTGCTTATTTGAAATAAACGCTTTGTCTTTGACTTTGGTGCGACGCGAGGTGCGGGGCGCGGGGTGCTGGGCGCGGGATGCAGCCGGTGCAGGGCGCGCCAGCTGATTGTGTGGGGGTTTGGTTGGAGTGGCGTCATTACAAGAGTGTGTTCTGAAATGACGTTCACTAGGTGGCAGCACTGAGACGTCAGGTCCGGGCACCTGTCAAAAGTGTCAAAGCGCCTTCGGACTGAATGGTGAACGAAAGAATGAAACAAATGATATCAAATATTTTAAGTTCATTGTCGAACTGGAAGACCTCTTGTCAAAGTGGCGCCAACTGGTGCCTTGAATATTCGTGAACACCCTAATTGCAACGCTATGAATTTGGGAACTGTACATCATTTTTAGTTACCCGTGGCTAGAATAACAATTCTAACAGATTCAAGAATTTTTCGTCTGTTTGTCTGAATGTATTTTCCAGCATCACGCAAAAATACTACCGTATAGATTCTTTTGAAATTTTGCAACAGAATTATAGATATTTCCTGTACGTCTGGTCAGTCTGTCTGTAAGTCATAAATTAATAATAAAATAAAATTTTCATTATTTTACTATTTCTACACCGGTATCTCCTGGTCTTTTGGAAGGCATACGAGGGATCCAAGCCAACTCGCCGAGGCCCCTTAGACTATTTTAATGATAGCCAGCACCAACCGACGATTACTCTTTTGTGCACTATGCAAGTGCAGGAAATGTAAAAGATTGGATTATGGATTTGGGTGGCTAAAGTGAGCTGGTTACCAAGAACTATGAAAGGACTGTTAATTATTTTTGTTCACCAAAAACATTACAACGGATTACACATACTTTTATAGGAAGCGTGCCGGAGGAGCGTGGTCGTTATGTTCTTTAAAAAGGGTGTTATGACCCTTTTGAAGAATTACAGACCCATTTCGTTCCTAAGCCACGTATTTAAGCGGTTTTCAAGAGTCGTCACGAATCGTCTTGCGCGAAGACTCCACGAGTTTCAGCCACAGGAGCAGGCAGGGTTTCGTGGAGAATACAGCACCATAGACCACATCCATACAGTGCGGTAGATTATACAGAAATCCGAAGAGTATAATACAGCACCATAGACCACATCCATACAGTGCGGTAGATTATACAGAAATCCGAAGAGTATAATCGGCCCCTGTGTCTCGCATTTATGGACTATGAGAATACAGCACCATAGACCACATCCATACAGTGCGGTAGATTATACAGAAATCCGAAGAGTATAATCGGCCCCTGTGTCTCGCATTTATGGACTATGAGAATACAGCACCATAGACCACATCCATACAGTGCGGTAGATTATACAGAAATCCGAAGAGTATAATCGGCCCCTGTGTCTCGCATTTATGGACTATGAGAAGGCTTTTGACTCTATCGAGACCTGGTCTGTTTTGGAGTCTCTGCAGCGGTGCCAAGTCGACTGGCGATTTATCCAAGTGTTGAGATGTCTATATGAAAACGCGACAATGACCGTCCAAACTCAGGATCATCAAACTGAACACATCCCCTTGCGTCGAGGGGTGAGACAAGGGGACGTAATTTCCCCGAAAGAAGACTTTATTTAAAAAACCAGCTTTGTCAATAGGGTATTTTCCAATTTATTAAAAACTATTTTAATTTCAAGATTGGGACGAAATATGTAACAGAAAAATAAAAATAAATTGATTTATACCCATTTTCTCAATTAAAAACGATTAAAATCAAATTTATTTTTCGTTGTTTTAAATTTACTTAAGAAAACTTTTTTTTATCACGTGACCACTATGTTCTATGTTATTGGGTTTAGTTTCCGCACTTAGTCCTTTAGGTGGACCATTGTGCGTGAACCATGGCGGCCGTCAGTGGTTATTCCAACCAGCCCACCTCCCTCCAGAAGTTAGCAATGTCTCCTGGTCTGTTGAGAACCTCCGTGTAAGATATGGGTGCCCCGAGGGTTTCTGTTCTAATCTGAGCTACGCCTGTGCATTCGAAAAGCACATGCGCAACGGTTTCCTCAGCCTCCATGCAGGCCCTGCACAGGGGGCTGTCCGCTATGCCTATGGTGTAGAAATTTTTGTTTAACGGGCAGTGTCCCGTGATGGTCCCAGTCACCAGACCCAGATCCTTTCTGTCCAGGCGAAACAGATGTCTGGTCAGCCTGCCATTTAAAGATGGCATTGCTTCCCTGGACTGCCTGCAGCCTGGTGTCGAGGTCCACCAGCTCTCTGCTTGTGTGTGGATGTAGTCTTGGAGCCACCTGCGTATCTAGTTGAATGGGATGGGCAAGATGGGCTCGGGTCCACAGACTGATACGCTGGATGCCCTTCTAGCCAGTTCGTCAGCAGCATCGTTGCCTAGTGATATTTTTTTTTTGTGGGAAATCATCAAATAACTTCTCCCGCTCTGGGTGGAGCGGGAGGGCGTGTCAGACTTTTACTGACTAAAACCCACCCGTGTTCCCTCAGTTGCCTGTGTGCTAGGGGCCGCGGTATCTCTTTCGAACAACCCACACCCCTGGCAGGCATCGGCCTTTGCGGACCCCACCACTTGGTGCTGACATCTCTTTGAGGCGCGCAAACTCAAACTCAAAGCATTTATTTCAAATAAACCATACAGGCACTTTTGAATTGTCAAAAAGTCGACCAGTTGGAAAGTTGAAGCTAATTGCCCATTCTAAAACGTAGATCTCTATGGAGAAGAACGGGCAAGAAACTCCATGGACACTCTTTTTAATCATGTTAAGTACTTATTACAAAAACTTGGGTACATTATTCTTGTTGCTTGCATATGTGAGAACAATGTAAAAAAAAAGATTCTAAATAAGTATAAGATTTAAAATTAGCCATGGAAGTTAGGAGATGACCAGCCTCAACCGACGGCGCCCGTTTACGAACTTGACGCGTGGATCAGCACCATCCAGCTCAACCATTTTGTAGGGAACCGAATGATCCAACACACGCGCCACCATCAGCAAGACATTTAAGTGAGCATGACATACTCTCAACTGCCACGCTTTTTCAAGTCAACGTACATCAAAACAACATAATTATTATAAGGATGCATGATACTCACATTTACAAAGTTTAAACAAAATGCTTCTAAATTATACAAAATTATAGTTTGCAATGTATTTGAGAAATTAATAAAATTTGATTTCCAAAAAGAAAAATATTTTAATATCTTTTGAAATTTTTATAAATAATCTTGATTCAGTAAAATTACTCTCAAGCTTCGTTCTCGATATTAGCATTAACACACATGTAGTTTCACTCACAGACTCGCCATTTCGCACTGATTTTAGGAGAAAAATAAATTATTTAATCCTATGTAAGGTAGATTAAAAACTTTTGTTAGTTACTTTGACATTAGCACCTAGCCAGCTCATTCACGCATCAGTGCTTCGCTGTTTCGCATCTATTCCTTTGTTTTTACAAGTAGTTAAGTAATTCAAGTGGGTTTTTATAATTAAACATTAGAATGCCGAAAAGAAAGAGTAATAATCGTGATAATTATAGTAATTTGTGTAAAAAACTTAAAAAGTTAGAACGTGAAATAAAACGTGGGCGACGTACTCGCTATAAAAGTACATCGTCATCCGATGGTGATTTTCCGACGCCTTATAACCTGCAAGGTGAGTCCTTGACCTACTTATTTCGTGTTTACATTTTACTAGGTTACTTTTAGCACAGCAACAAGGTGGATTAGAGGGCTCGGTTTCTTACACTTTTAAACAACCATTATGTAAAACTGGTATACTTTGTGGTTTTTGAATTCATAACGGATTCATAACAATAGTTTAATTGGAAAATCGGATTGTCCTTTGGGGGCCTTCCACTTCCAAAACTAAGTACTTGCTGCTCGGATCTACCTGTGGGGTTTTTCTATAGCATGTACCTACCTTATTCCTACAGGAATAAAAATATGATATCGCCTATTGGGATTGCGTGTTTCTCACAAGGAGTCTCACTTCCCACCCGTAAATAGGTTAATTTAAGCAAAAAACTCATTTTGCTTGCAGAGTGCGAACCAATCCCAATCGATGACGATTGTGCCACATATCGCGGCGACACGGATCCACAACCTGGATGCTCGTACTGGCAACAAGCCCCCGCAGAATTGAGTGATGAGGAGGAGGTTCCGGCTCCGGTCATCACACAGTCCGCTACTGCCGACAACATCTTGGCACACGTGAATATACTGCCACCGAGCTCCGTGACCACCGCACTGCCCCCTACGCAAGTACCTACTTGCTGCGCCTGTCATGGAATCAACTGCCGTAACTCTAGAGGCGGGGAGTGAACTTGAGCCCCCTCCTCTTCAACAAGATGTTCTCGAATTAGATCCAGACTTAATGGAAATATTAGGTGAGGACCCCACCTCGACTAAAGAATACGGCAGTGAAATCCAAAAGGATTTGGCGGTTAGACTCAACCACATTGCTACCTCCGGTCTCTCTAAGGAGAATCGCAAGGAGCTAAAAGACAGATATTTGGTTCCGGTTAACTGCAAGTTTATAAAAGCGCCTACCCTTAATCCAGAGATTCGAGCATCTCTAATAGAAACTCAAGCAAAGCGAGATAAGGGTTTAGAAAATAAACAGATATTAACATCATGTGCCTTGTCCTCCATTAGCGAGGCCATCACCGCGCTGCTTTCATCAGGTCATAAAAACCCTGAGCTGCTCAAGCTGTTGATGGATACAGCTCGAATCCTCGGTGATATGCAGTACACGGACTCGATCTCACGACGTATGTTTATTCTTTCTACTGTCAAGAAGGAACTCAAAGATCAGTTGGACAAAACCAAAATAGATGAAATGCTTTTTGGGAGTAGCCTATCAGAGACTTTAAAATCCAGCAAAAACAATTATAAAATCTGGAGCTGATCTAAGGTCATCTTCGTCAATGAAGTCTACGGCTCATAAACCGGCTAAAGCAGTCAACAGACCTTTAAACTACCGAGCCCACCCGGCGGGTCGCCGTCAGTTCCAACCACTGCCGCCGGGGGGCGCGAGATATGCGCGAGCGGCACCATCAACTCCGACTCAGAGGCAGCAGATGAGGACGACGCACAACAACGCTTCCAAGACATCGTCACGTCAGCCGCAAGCAGGTCACCGACGCGCGACGTTAGATACGGTAAGCCCCGCGGGCCGCCTTTCCTGTTTCTATGAACAGTGGTGTTTATTAACAAATAACCCTGTTATACTCTCTTGGATAACTGATTACAAAATATATTTTTCTGACCCAGTAATCCAGACAACCGTACCATTAGAGCCTATTTATTCGAAATCCGAATACGAGACTTTTAATGTGTCAATACAAGAACTTATTAGTTCTGGAGCAGTATCTTTATGTCAACCATGTACGGGTCAATATATATCCAGTAAATTTCTTGTTCCTAAACCGAACGGTAAACAACGATTCATACTAAATCTAAAACAATTAAATAAATTTATTCCAACTCAACATTTTAAACTTGAAGATTTACGAACAGCTTTGAAACTTGTGTCAAACGACTGTTTTATGTCAACAATAGATTTAAAGGATGCCTATTTTTTAATAGGCATACATCCAAACTCAAGAAAATATTTACGTTTTAAATTTAATGGAAATCTGTACGAGTTTAACGTGTTACCGTTCGGCTTAAATACGGCTCCTTATATTTTTACAAAAATTCTTAAACCAGTCGCAAAATTATTAAGGTCTTTAGGATACTTATCTACATTTTATTTAGATGATTTATTTTTAGTTGGTCAATCATATACTGACTGTTTACAAAATATGAATGCCACAAAACAATTATTAAAATCGTTAGGATTCATTATCAACACAGAAAAAAGTTCTGTTGTACCAACAAATTGTTGCAAGTTTTTAGGAAACATTATAGATTCCAAAAGATTTGAAGTTAAATTCCTGATGATAAAAGACGTAAAATTACTACAGAATTATTAAGAATTAGGAAGCTCAAACGATGTAAAATAAGAGATTTTGCTCGCTTCACCGGTCTTTTAACATCCGCATGTCAAGCCATAGACTACGGCCGGCTTTATACCAAAGACTTTGAGAGGTGTAAATTCTTCTTCTTCGTCGTCACACTCTTGGCAGAGTGGTCGTGGTCGTCACATCAGGGGTGGTGGCAAGCTTCACAATCCGTCGCCATTCTTCCCGTACTGAGGCTTTTCTTGAACATTCGTGGAGTGGACCATTGAGTGCAGTTTTGACTTGGTCGGTCCACCGCACTGGAGACCTGCCGCGTGCTCTTGTACCTTCAACCTTTCCCTGTACTACAAGTCGTTCCACAGATGTGTCTTCTAGACGTGTGATATGTCCAAAGAAAGTTAGAATGGAAGAGGTGTAAATACCTAAACCTCAAAGATCATGAAAACTATGATAAGTTTATGAATTTACCAACGGAATTGTCCCCTATCTTTGACTGGTGGCTTAAAGCTGTAAATGAATCAGTTTGCAAAATAAAGGTTGATTCATATTCCTTAGAGATATTTAGTGATGCCTCAACAACGGGGTGGGGCGCCGCCTGTGGTGACGAGACTGCCAGTGGACCTTGGAGTCAACATGAGCAAAGTCGACATATTAATTATTTGGAAATACTTGCAGCTTTTCTTGGGCTTAAAGCTTTTGCACAAGATTTGAAACATAGTCAGATTTTGTTACGTATTGATAATACAACGGCAATATCGTACATAAATAAAATGGGTGGCGTGCAATTTCCTCACTTGACCGATATTACGCAGCGATTGTGGAAATGGTGCGAAGCGCGTAAAATTATTGTTCATGCCGATTATATACGTTCTTCTGATAATATAGTTGCGGACGCTGAATCAAGAAGACTACACCCTGACATAGAATGGGAAATATCGCAGATGGCTTATAATAAAATAACACAACACTTCGGTGTCCCTTGTATTGACTTATTCGCAAGCAGAATAAATCATAAATGTGATATCTATGTTTCTTGGCATAGGGACCCTGACGCTTATGTAATTAACGCGTTCACTATATCATGGACGAATTATTACTTTTACGCGTTTCCACCAATTTCAATTATTTTAAAGACCTTGCGTAAAATGATTAACGACAGAGCCACTGGTATTGTTGTTGTGCCAAAATGGCCAACACAGCCATGGTACCCTCTTTTTAAAAGACTTCTCACCAAAAAGCCACTTGTTTTAAAATCGGAGGGTGATTTAATTATTTCTGGTTGTAGCGAACGTGCAATTCACCGACAAATTACACTAGTTGTCGGGAGGTTGTCCGGACATCACTTCTCCGAAGAGGAATTCCACAGTCGACAATACCCATAATGCTAGCATCTCTGTCAGACAACACTGTCAAGCAGTATGATACATGCCTTAAGAAGTGGTTTAGGTTTTGTGACGAAAACAACTTCGAACCTTACAATGCTTCAACACTGCTTGTTTGTATCAACTATTCTAAGTTTTCTAACGCATATGTTTAATACCGGAGCTCGATATGGTACCTTAAATAGTTCCCGATCCGCTTTATCGTTGTTACTAGGACACGAAATAGCAAACAATGCATTTATACAAAGATTCTTCAAGGGAATCTTTCGGTTGCGGCCCACACGTCCTAAATACAATTTAACGTGGAACACTGATCAAGTTTTAAATTATTTGGCAGAATTATATCCCAACGAAGACTTAAGTCTTGAAAGACTTATGTAGTAAAAAGTTGGTGACCCTTCTAGCCCTGATAACAGCCCATAGAATGCAGACTTTATCAAAAATTTACGTTGATAATATTACCACTTCTGAATCAGGGTTTATTATTAAAATAACTGATCTAATTAAAACTTCACGAGTGGGTTCTTTACAACCAGTGTTTTCCTTACCGTATTTTTTACAAAGGCCGCAAATATGCCCTGCTGGTACGCTTAAAGTCTATCTTGATAAGACCAATCAGATACGTCAGGACCAGCAATCACTTTTTATTTCATTTAGGAAACCATATTTAGCTGTAACATCACAGACTTTAAGCAAATGGGTAAAGAGTATGTTACAAAACAGTGGCATTGATATCTCGCTCTTTAGTGCACACAGCACTAGACACGCAGCCACTTCTAAAGCATATAGCGTAGGTGTCAGTCTGGATGTCATACGTAACACTGCCGGGTGGAGCTCAAATTCTACGGTATTTGCTAAATATTATAATAGAATAATATCAAATGATATGTCTACCAAAGGTGATTTTGTCACAAGTGTGTTAAATGGATAATTATCTCGTTTTAGTCATACTATTATAATCATTATAAATCTATTAAAGATTGTGATTGACTTTAATACAGCTATGAAACGTAGTAGATATTTATTTATTTTCTTCATTCAAACTCCCAAAGCAAATATACAATATGTACCTATTTAACTGATTATATTTCACGACTGCAATCTCTAAACATCTACATGTGTGTTAATGCTAATATCGAGAACGAAGCTTGAGAGTAATTGATGATTAAACGAACTTACCTGTACGTGAAGTTCGATCACAATTACTCGAAGAGCTTCGTTCGAAGATATTAGCATCCCTCCCTCCCAGTAATCCTGAACCCCTATTATATAGTCGTGAAATAACAAACAGCTCAGCAAACCTCCAAACTAAATGAGCTGGCTAGGTGCTAATGTCAAAGTAACTAACAAAAGTTTTTAATCTACCTTACATAGGATTAAATAATTTATTTTTCTCCTAAAATCAGTGCGAAATGGCGAGTCTGTGAGTGAAACTACATGTGTGTTAATGCTAATATCTTCGAACGAAGCTCTTCGAGTAATTGTGATCGAACTTCACGTACAGGTAAGTTCGTTTAATCATCAATTAAAAACTCATTCGTAATGTCAGAAAATAAAAATAATAGGAACAGAAATGTTCATAATGTCAGAAAACATAAAAAAGGGAAGCATCTCTTCCAAATATGAAAATTTTAAATAGCAAGCCCAGGTGCCTGTGGAGTCGGACCAGCATTAAGCCAAGCATTTTTATCAACAATACAGAATTATTTTTTAGTCACCGTCCAAATTTTTCAGGGTGATAGTACCCGTGAAATTGAACAACTTTCTCCAAGGAACATGGGTCGAAATATGAAAAAAAAAATCGGACCTCCCATACAAAATCGACCAGCTAACTATTGATTTTGCATGGGAGGTCGATTTTTTTTTTCATAATTCGACCCATATTCCTTGGAGAAAGTTGTTCAATTTCACGGGTACTATCACCCTGAAAAATTTGGACGGTGACTAAAAAATCAGCCTGTATAATCATCTAACTTATAATATGCTTGTCTACATAGTGTGCGTTTAATGCATAATTTAAATTTCTTTTCATTTAGTTCAAGAATATCGGCTGGTATTTTATTATAACATTTTACACAGTACCCCATAAAAGAAGTGTGTACTTTAGACAATCTGAAACGTGGTTGATCTAATTTGTTCCTATTTCTAGTGTTAAAATTGTGCCTGTCGCTTATCTTACTAAAAAGATGTAGATTTTTACGAACACAACGCGCCGTCGACCCGGGCTTGGTCCTTACCGGACAGCGAGGTACCCATTATTCGTCGTCCGCAAGCCCGCGCCTACGGTGGCCGGGAATCAGCCTGGGATTCCCGACGCCTAGGGCGTCTCCCGCGGCGACTACGGCCGTGAGGGCGCATATACTGCCTCTCCCTCACGTGCGCCGCCTCCCTCTTCGCGAGCATTACTGCTTCGCAGAAGGAGGTGACGGCTAACCATCCACTCTCGCTCCGTACCATGGCCTGCACCAGGGCCGGACGCGAGAGATCGCCGCCGCCGATCGCCTCCACGAGGACACGGCGGTGCTCCGCCCAAGCCGGGCAGACCGCCACCGTATGCTCTACTATGCCCTCAGGGTGATCTTCGCAGTGGAAACACCCGAGCGTTTCCTCTCGCCTTATGCGAAACAGGAACCTCCCGAAACAACCGTGTCTGGTGAGGACCTGCGTCAGGCGGAAGGTGAGAACGCCATGCCGCCTCTCAAGCCACTCCTCAAAGAGGGGACTTACCGCCGCTATCGTGGCGTGCCCATTGCCTAGTGATCCGCTGTGTCCTTTTATCCATTGTAGTGTCACAGTGTTGCGGATAGAAACTGTTACTCGTTCTAGTGCGTTGTAACATTCTAGTATTAAACTCGATGTGATGTATTTTTTCCCTAGGGATTGGAGAACTGAAGCACTGTCGGAGAGTATACGTATTTGGGTGTCTGTGACTCTTCTGGCTCCTATCGCGTATGCCGCTTGTATAATGCCCACACATTCCGCCTGGTAGACGGTGTTGAACATTCCCAGCGGGCTGGATATGTTTATGTTAAAATCGTGTGAGAAAACTCCGACTCTGGTTCCGGAGTCAGTCTTTTATCCATCCGTGTAGACTCTTAGCTCTTTCGGGCCTGAGTGATCATTCTGTTCTTCTGTGAGAGCCACGTTGTAGTGTTTTTGAAAGCAGTGCAGTTTCGGGGTTTTATCGCAGGGTGATGCCATCATTGTTTGTCGTTTGATCGCATCGTCCCTAATACGTGTATGCTTGACTCTAGGTCTTTCCCTAAGGTTCCAGCTATGTTGAGCCTGAAGGCAGCCAGGGCCGCCTCCTGCCGCACGTTAAGGTGTAGAGGAGGCAACCCCAGCATGGCCTGTAGGGCAGCGGTGGGTGTGGTTCTCATGCAGCTAGTGATTGCCACACAGGCGTAGGTACCGCTTCAGTTTTTCTAGGTCTTTTTGGGCTGTGCTCAGGTCAGTTCTGGGCCACCAGACTATTGAGCCGTATGTGATGATTGGTCGAATAACTGTGGTGTATAGCCAGTAGGTGACTCTGGAGCTAATACCCCAGTTCCTGCCAAGCATTCGCTTGCACTGCCACAGGGATATGCTAGCTTTTGTAGTTAGTATGTTTTGCCCAGTTCAGCTGCTTGTCCAAAAAGATGCCCAGGTATTTGGTTTCAGTTGATAGGCTTAGGGTAGTCCCAAACAGACGTGGAAGCTGTAGTTCACGTGACCACACGTGACGTCAGATTTGTGTAAACGGCACCGGTAAAAATACTTTGTGTGGCGCAGTTTTAGAAGTATTTGTGCACAGACGCACCGCACACCAGTAATACCACTTTCTATCTATTATAAATCTATATCCGCAAAATTTCAAGTATATGTTTATTTTTATTTATAACTAGCTTTTTCCCGCGACTTCATACGCGTGGACTTTAGAATCAAGTAGATAATCATTTTTTTTTTTGAGAATATACATAGCCTATTGTTTAAGTTAGACCTCTCGGAATACATCATTGAAAACTGCATTCAATTCCATGCAGTGGTTTTTGCGTGATGCGGTAGCAAACATACAGACAGACAAAAATTCTAAAAACCGTTGTTTTGGCTTCTGTTGCACTAATAAAGACCCCCCATACTATTTTTTCTTCAATATCTTTAATGTACAGACATCGGCCTGTTACAATTTTATTATTTATTATGTATAGATAGGATAAAAAACAGCTACAATATACATCATAATATTAAAAGTCTTATAATAATAAGTGTTTGACAATATTGCAGCCCACTGCATTATCCAACCGGCCGGCCGGTTTACCGGCCTTCCTCTCCTCGGTCCACAGCACGGATAAATTAACCAGGAACATTTTATCTTCCTTACTGGTCGATTTTGAAGTGCCGTGTTTGATTGATGCGTTGAACGCTTGGAAAATGGCTGGTCCCAATACGGTTTTACCTGACAATCCATCCTCCCAGAGACGGTGGGACGTGCCGCTCTGCAGTATTACATGGAATAACCTGGTAAATACGTCACCTAACACTGTTGAGCGTGCGCGTCTGCTGGTTGTGGGAGAGTGGTAGTCAGGCTTGTGGCTTCAGGCGCTCCCGTCATCCACCATAGGCACTATGATGGACGTGGACAGAATTAGCAAGCTGAAGTGGCATGGGCCGGCCACATTAGCCGTAGAACCGATAACTGTTGGGGTAGACTTGTTCTTGAGTGGAGGTAGGACGCCCTCAGGCTAGGTGGAGCGACGATCATCGCCGGGTGGCTGGTAGCAGCTGAATGAGAGTTGCCGAAAATCGAGCTGAATGGCGTGCAATTGGAGAAGCCTATGTCCAGCAGTGGACTGCTGTAGGCTGATGACGACAGGCAATTGTCCACCGGGAACTGTCTCTAGCACATTGTGGCGTAGTGACAAGAGGGCAACATGTCCTGAGGTGCTTGAGTAGTGGAGAGGAATTCAACGGCTACCAGAACTATCCCAAACCTCGAAAGATGGTCAAGATCCCCACCAGCACTTATTGGAATAGTTCCTTCCTCCAAGCACGTTTGCTCTTGCGAATCTCTAGTCAAAATGGCCAAAACAGGCAAGAAAGAGGTGGTTTCTGTATATCTCTTGGTCTAGCTCCTCACCCTAGACCAGCAAAGTGAACTCTTCTGGCACAGACAGGCATAGACCTAGAGTTCAGAGCGCGCAAGCCCCACGGCCGCGGCCCCACCACGACCGACGTCAACGTACCTACAGGTAAAGATACAGCGGTGGGGATATTATTATTGTTATTCGAGCGGTAATATTGCATTACCTATGTTCGTATTTTTCTACAGTTTACCCATTGACTTATGTATTTACGGCCTTATTCATAAAAGTTATCGAATATGTAAACCACGGATATAACCATGGATATCTATGATATAAACAGTTGCGAAAGTACCTATGGTTTCTCTTTGAAAAACCAGACTTTAGCAAGTGTTTAGATGTTCAATAACTTATTATGAATAAGGCCGTAAGTAGTTTACCGCAAATTGTAAAGTAACGCAACAAATGCTTACATTGGTTAGAATATTGAAGATAGTTATAGATTTAACCCTTTAAATGACTATCATCATCACCCTATAGGCCATTTGAAATAAGACTAAACCTTTTTTACAGTCCGATCAAGCGATTTTGACTTCTATTGCGTTGGTGGCCAATGGTGGCATGACAAATGGCAGCTGCAGTAAACAGTTGGTATTGTAACTACTTTTTGCTTTTAATGCAATACTTATGGCCTACGGTATAGAAGTCAGAATCAGTTGAACGGACTGTAAAAAGGTTTGTTTAAATGTCTAATCTTATTTCAAATGGAGTACCTATAAGAAGTATACCTTTATGGAACTAAGCAGTCAATCAAGAGTATCATGACAACATAAACCTACCTAGGTACTCGTTTACAGAACGTCTATTTTAGTCAACATTGAGCAAAACAATTGGGTAGCTTAGCGGTACGACCGGTGCTTCGTAAATTTGTGGTTGTAAGATCGATCCCCAACAATTGGTGAATTTGCATCACAAGAGCTTTCAACGTTGACGTACAACCTTAACTAACACATTCTTGACGGCGCGGCGCCGGCGGTCATTTTGATAGGTAGATAATTATCTGGCTGTTTGTGATCAGCCGTGTGAGTATCTTGACGTAGTGGGTCGACTCGAGGCGCGGGGCGCCAGTGGCGCCTCTGGCGGGCGCGGCGGACGCAGGCGGCGCGGCCGGGCGCGGCGCCGGGCGGCCGCGAGCTGCCCCCCGCCGGCCGCGCTGCGCCGCTCGGCTCAGTATCGCGCGCGAGCCCGCCGCCGCCGCCGCACCGACCGCGCCGAGACCGCCATGGAGCACTTCATCGAGACCGTGCGCAAGTACCCGTGCCTGTGGAACACCACGGCCATCGAGTACCGCGACCAGGAGCTGAAGGACGCCGCCTGGGCCGAGGTCATGAAGGAGACGGACCTGTCGTCAGGTGAGCCACACGCCCCACCCGCGCCCGCATGCCCGCCGCGCGCTGCGCCATTGTTGTGATATAGAGGCACACACAACAAGGAAACCATTAGGTAGGTACCTAACGCGACGGGCGACGGTGCACGCTGCCGACTGCCGAGCGGCGGCGGCACCGGACACCGGCACTGTGTTTACCGCCCGTCCCTTAACGTAGCAGTTATAACTAAGTAAGTATACGTTATACCTACCAGCAATAAAATAATAGCAACTATAGCAAGTCAAAGTCAAAGCATTTATTTCAAATAGGCACTTAAAAAGTACTTTTGAACGTCAACATTTACATTAAAATAGAATTGATTCTAGTCGCCCCTTCCAAAATGTAGTTTCGTATGGAGAAGAATGGGCAAGAAACTCCACCGTTACTCTTTTAAAATGTTTCAAGTACAATATTTACATTCATTATATGATTATGTGTGAAAACGATGCACCCAGAATAAAATTACCATACCAAAATAGGTAAATAGAATCAAATTGAAGCAATACAGATAAATTGATTCTGTGATAATACATGGTGTTCACACATTTACAAACTTTACATTATAATTTTAACAACAATAACGTGAACCAACTAATTAGATTTATATATAAAATGCCTACCTACCTACTCACAAGGTGTATGCGTTATTTAGTTACAGTAGTGCACATTGAGTTTCTCTCCTCATGGTCTCCCAGCTTATCGAGGCTATGGAGTACACTTCTCTCTGCGCATGCCTACTGTCAACTTCGTTATGGAGATGCACACTCAACCACGTTACCTAATAGATAACAGTTCTTCTAAAGTAGTTAGGTAGGTAGGGGGCGTCCATTAATTACGTGAGTAAATTTTGGCGATTTTTCGACCCCCATCCCCGCTCTTGTGAGATGTCGTGGGCTCGACCCTCCCCCCTCCCCATAATATCACGTGAGATATTTCAATACGTGGTTTTAGTGTAAAAACGTTAATCTGTGCTTATTTGCGTTGGATTTATGCGTTGCATTTGGCTGACTTGACTGGGCGGTGGCGGTTTAACCATCGAGGAAGTACTGTGCTACTTTGTCGCGTTCGCATAACTGCGATAAATGTTATTTTGTAAGATTTTGCCATATGGGTGGAAAAACATGTTTCACATAATTTAACCCGGTTATCTCGTAATGTTACATTGTTTCTTTGCGGGAAAAAATATAAATTACGTGATATTTACCAAAACCCCCCCACGTGAGATTGGGTGAGATTCGACTCTACCCCCTCCCACCCCTAAACGCCTCACGTAATTAATGGACGCCCCCGTA
This sequence comes from Antitype chi, assembly GCA_947359405.1. NCBI lineage: Eukaryota > Metazoa > Arthropoda > Insecta > Lepidoptera > Noctuidae > Antitype > Antitype chi. The sequence continues at coordinate 250,222 of OX375826.1, forward strand.
GTAAAGGTAGGTATAACCTACCTATGGCTTATTGTTATTCTCTATAAATAATGTTCCTGTTTAGTCGCACTCAATCACTTTAGAACGAAAAGAATCGGGTGGATAATGTTAATTAGTGTACCACAACAGTTGACAAAGCCCCTGTGTAAGTGAAAAATTACTTTAATTTCGTAAGTCGGTCTTTGGTACCCAAGTAGGTACCTATGGTAGAATGTAAATGGGCCACCTTAAAATAATATCATACTACTTTGTACACCTACATTTTGGCAAATAAATTACTTACTTACTTACTTATGTATTTTAGTTTTTGTTGCCGGCATTCGAAATTCGGCTGTTTTTTTTCACTTTTTGGTTATGGTACCTACCCCACACCAATTCGTATACCACTACTTGCTATGTAAACAACAGTGACAGGAAGCAGCAGACCAGAATGTCGACATTATGGTATAGACGCCAGCACATCAAGCTACTCCAATCTGTCAAATTTCTTTGATAGATTTTCAACGTTATTACAAAAGAATAAGGTTCATATTCAATTAGGAAAATTGTACTATAGAGGCTAACGCAAAAACTACTGAAGCAAAGTTATTAAAATTTATATGGGACCAAGATGAAGTGAGAACCTCCTCCTTTTTTGAGTCGGTAAAAAATGCAAAACAGCTGGTTGCAGACCAGACACTAGAAAGCCACTACCTATTAGGTACTTCCACCGTCTGTTTGCTTTTATGTGTCGCTTAGTAATTCTACTACACGAATAGTTGGTAACTTTATTTGTCGCTTAGTAATTCTACTACATGAATAGCACGGTTGGCGCAGTGGTTAAGCGATTGATTGCTGCGCTGCGTGTCGCGGGTTCGATCCCCGCACGGAACAAATATTTGTATGACCTACAAGTAGTTGTTCCGGGTCTGGCTGTTTGTGTATGTGAGTTTAAATTTTTGTAAACGCACCCACAATACAGGAGAAATTCCTAGTGTGGGGCAACGTTTTTTTAAAAAAAAAGAAAAAAAAAAGAAAGAAAGAAAAGAAGTTGGTAACTTATATTTGTCGCTTAGTACGTCTACTACAAGAATAGTTGGTAACTTTTATTTGTCGCTTAGTACTTCTACTACATGAATAGTTGGTAACTTTTATTTGTCGCTTAGTACTTCTATTACATGAATAGTTGGTAACTTTTATTTGTCGCTTAGTACTTCTACTACATGAATAGTTGGTAACTTTTATTTGTCGCTTAGTACTTCTACTACATGAATAGTTGGTAACTTTTATTTGTCGCTTAGTACTTCTACTACATGAATAGTTGGTAACTTTTATTTGTCGCTTAGTACTTCTACTACAAGAATAGTTGGTAACTTTTATTTGTCGCTTAGTACTTCTACTACATGAATAGTTGGTAACTTTTATTTGTCGCTTAGTACTTCTACTACATGAATAGTTGGTAACTTTTATTTGTCGCTTAGTACTTCTACTACATGAATAGTTGGTAACTTTTATTTGTCGCTTAGTACTTCTACTACAAGAATAGTTGATAACTTTTATTTGTCCCTTAGTACTTCTACTACATGAATAGTTGGTAACTTTTATTTGTCGCTTAGTACTTCTACTACAAGAATAGTTGGTAACTTTTATTTGTCCCTTAGTACTTCTACTACATGAATAGTTGGTAACTTTTATTTGTCGCTTAGTACTTCTACTACAAGAATAGTTGGTAGCTTTTATTTGTCGCTTAGTACTTCTACTACATGAATAGTTGGTAACTTTTATTCGTCGCTTAGTACTTCTACTACAAGAATAGTTGGTAACTTTTATTTGTCGCTTAGTACTTCTACTACATGAATAGTTGGTAACTTTTATTTGTCGCTTAGTACTTCTACTACATGAATAGTTGGTAACTTTTATTTTTAGCTTAGTACTTCTACTACATGAATAGTTGGTAACTTCGCCGACAGAGTAGCGCACCGGTTATTTTGTAGGTACTATCTACTTTTTGTAAGTGTACCTACTAGCTTTTGCCAGCGGCTCCGCCCGCGTGTAGGTCGAAAATTATCCCACGACAACGTACTATCGCGATAAAAAGTATCCTATGTGTTAATCCAGGTTACAAACTAGCAATATGTGTACCAAATTTCATCCAAATCCGTTGAGCTGCTTTTGCGTGATTGAGTAACAAACATCTAAAAATACAAACTTTCACATTTATAATTAGTAGGATAGGATTCTTGAGAGTACGTCCTAACGATACTCATTACATTGTACTAAGTAGCATAGGCAAACAATGAAAAAATACATAAATAATATTTCATTGATTTAATGTTTCATTATAATATAGCTATTCTACTAGATATCTAACCATTCAAATAAAAGTAAAAAGTAGCAAGTTTTCATTCTCGGGCCCTTATTCTAATGAATGGGAGGTAGGCGCATCATGTATGGTCTTCTTCCATGCTTCTCTATTAGTCGTCATCTCGTATCATGGTTCACACACACAGTCCATAGCTCTGAAATACTCCCTGCGAGCGCTGACGTGCTCCGTGCCTATGGCAGCGACTCAGCGCTGGCGGCAGAGGCCTTTGTGAGGCTTGTGTTTTATCACGTTTGAAACGTAGCAAGTGGCGACCTGTAGTTGCTGCCTACGACCATGGGAAGAAAGCGTAACTTTTGTTGATGTACTTCATAAAAAGCAGGAGAACTGTTTAAAAGCCTTTATTGTATGTATGTCCTGGAATATTGCAATCAATATTTCACCCACTTCCACTGAAGCTATCGGGCTGAAATTTGGCGTACGTGTTTGGTTCTGGTGACAATGCAATATTATGATGACATGGTGCTGATCTGATGATAGAGCTGGAAGGTGGTCATAGGACCTTCGCAATAAAACGACACAACCTCTTCGAGTTTGGGCTCATTTGATTCGTCTTGACAAGTACTTTGTTTTTTAGATGGTTACCAGGATCTGATCTGATGATGGAGCTGGAAGGTGGTCATAGGAACTCAGTAAGTAAAGAAACGACGCAACCCCATCGAGTCTCGGCTCATTTGATTCGTCTTGACGAGTACTTTGGCGCTAGATGGTAACCAGGGTCTGATGATGGAGCTGGAATATGGCCATAGGAACTCAGTAATTAAACGACTTAACCCTATCAAGTATGGGGTCGTTTGATTCGTCTTGACAAGTACTTTGGGGCCATTCAAGTATTACGTAAGCAGATTTCTACAATTACTGACCCCCCCCCCCTCCCCCTAGTCAGCAAAACTAAGCAAAGCTCTAACCCTCTCTCCCATGGTCACGTAAACATTGGTAGCAGACACACAACGTGTCTGCTCACTTTCGTGTGATTTTGGAATATTGTCATCGTTTTCTTCGAGCCATTCATAGACAATTAGGGTTGCCATATGTGTTCTATGTAATAAATTCTGCTGACGTAATCATCATCCAGACCCGCCATCCCCCATGTCATCAAAACACAGCACAGCGAAGACCCCCCGCCCCCCTGTAGTGCTTACGTAATACTTGAATGGCCCCTTTGGTGCTAGATGGTAACCAGCACAGACTTTATAAGTCTCTGGTAACCAGGGTCTGATGATGGAGCTGGAAGGTGGCCATAGATACATAACACTTTAAGTGCTCAAAACAACACATAACTGCGTATTACAGCGGTGCACCAGCTATACGCCTGCAACACACCACAGATAGCATCACCATTCGACGCAGTCTTTGTTAACAGAAAAGAGCGTAAAGAATGGCGGGCCATAGTCGTATCGTAACAAACAAAATCAGCCTAGTAATGTCCGATCAACCTGTAGTGTTTCCATGACCATTGAGTGCTGGGACTCAGGCCCCTCTGTGACATCACCCCCACGCATCTCCCGCCTGCGGCATGATAATATACTCCTGCGTGTTGCTAGTGTTGTTTTGTCTGTTTTACATTGTCTTCATACAACACAGTAAACATTGTGTCGTGCTCCTAATACGTCTAGCTAGTGTGTCGTTTCTCCGATTAATCAGGCAGGAATCATCACTGGCAGCATAAGAATTTGCCAAATTTACTGAACGAGTGACTTTTTTAAACTGTTTCAGTGAAAGAGGTGAAGCTGAAGTGGAAGAAGCTGCGCGACAGCTACCGCGACGCGCTCAAGCGACAGAGCGAGATGTTGGCGAAGGAGCCAGCCAACCCCGCCAAGAAGAACTACCCGTGGAAGTACATGGGGCTGATGCAGTTCTTGCAGCCGTACATGAGCAACCGCAAGAAGCCGTCGGGCTCGCCCAGCTACCCTGCACCGCAGCAGGCCGCCGAGAACGGTCACGCCGAGCACTCGTCCTCCGACTCGGAGTCGGACGCGGAGTCGGCACCCAAACGCAAGAACTGCTCGCAGCTGACCGTCATCGACCGCAAGCTGGACTACCTGTGCAAGGCGCAGTCCGCGAAACGCCCTTGCGCCGAGCCCGCGCCCGCGCCCGCCGCCGCCGCCGCGCACGCCGCGCCCGCGCACCCCGACCCGCTCGACATCTTCTTCAACAGCATGTGTCAGTCCACGAAGCGGTTCCCCTTCCCGACGCAGATCAAGGTACTCTCAAAACCATTCTACTAACCGACCATTAAGCTTCACGTCCTGACACCTGGGTTCGATTACCGGGTCGAGTGTACTTACCAGCTAAGTAGAAGAAAGTTTTTATGCGGTTTTTCAGTTTCGATTTTAACGTTTAACACAGGTTTTCCCTTTTATTATGCTAAGCGTAATCTGTAACTGTAATTCATATGGTATACAATGTATATAATAAAGAGTATTCTATTCCATTATGAAGAGTCGCTTTGTACGCAGATAAAGAAGAGCTTGTTCAACGCGGTGATCGAGGCGGAGGAGGCGCTACTGGCGGAGCAGGCCAGCTACGCCAGCCTGTGGGCGGCCGAGGCGGGCTCGTCGTCGTCCAGCGAGCCCAGCGACGACGAGCGCAAGCCGTCCTGAGAGCGCCGCGCGCGCCGCCGCCGCCTCGCGCAGCTGTACGCGCAGTACACGCAGTACGCGCAGTACGCGCAGTACGCACAGTACGCACAGTACGCACAGTCCGCCGCCGCGGCCGCGGCCGCCGCGCACTGCGCCTGAACTCAACACACTGTGTCATCCTCATGGTGGCATTTAAATGGAGCGATTGAAAAATGTCCTCGACTAGACAATACCGTTGCAGTCGATCGCTTCAGTTAACAGCCCACAGACGTAAAGCCCGAAACTTAAACGTCATACTGTTGCAGCGAAACCTCGCCTCACCAGCCGGACTCCAACGGAACACCACAGTTCCTCATAACGTTAAATACGACACAGTTTCAATTTTTCAGTCACTTGCTGGCAACACCGATAGTCATCGTCCGGCATTATGTCCTTACCACTGTTTGTTATTATTGGATTGTAAAAAGGTGTTGAATATTATTACAATACTGAGATAACGATGCGGATACTTTAGAATTGTATAGAATATGATGACAATGCTGGGTCTACCGCAAATAAATTGTTAGCCCAAAAGAACTGGAAGATGATGACTTGTTACAAGCCGGAGCTGATAATTAAATGTTCGCGTGGGTGCGGCTTGACGATCTAAGTGTTTGAATTCAGTGAAAAATCTAGTTTTTAAATTAAGTACTATTCGAAACATTCTGTTCTATTTATAAGTGAATGTGAAGTTTGTACCTAAATGGTAAGAGTTAAATCAAATAAAAACTAGTGATAATGTACAGTGTACAACAATAGCACTGTCCAGTTGGTGTAGTTTGCATATGCACACCTATTATTAATAATAGTGTCAAGGCTCTCGCAGACAGACGCGACGCGACTTTAGTATAGCAACTTCTATGTAAACTTCATGAAAAATGTTCTAACAGAATCGCGTCGCGCTTATCGGAGGGGGCTTTTACCGTGTCGAGCTCGTGGAGTCGTGACCTCGTAGGGATAACTGCCCTCGTTCGAGATGCTCTTTGTTCGAGGGTATAAGTGTAGTTATTTTGTACTGTTATGTTTAGTAACCTAAAACGGAATACTCAGGCGCCGCACTAACTGCTTACAAGATGTATGTTTAGCCAGGGAACTAGGCAGTCGCGCAGGCGCCGCACTAACTGCTTACAAGATGTATGTTTAGCCAGGGAACTAGGCAGTCGCGCAGGCGCCGCTCTAACTGCTTACAAGATGTATGTTTAGCCAGGGAACTAGGCAGTCGCGCAGGGTATCTATCATAGGGAAACCGTGACACTACGACAATTTGAAGCGTTAGGTACCTACATACCTAGCCGCTTCGCACGTCTGACCAAGAATGACAGTAATATTGTGATTGGAATGTATGGACAATAGTCAATTAGCTGAGCAATCAACTTAGTAAGAGTTACGCTGCAGTGTTGCCAACTGGGGGTCAGGTTTTGGGGCTAAATCGAGTTGAAAAAAGGGCTGGATTACCACATATTTTTTTTAATAGGGCTTAATTACTAAATAACGAAAAATAAAAACAAAGATTCTTTAGTAAAAATAGATTTCATGAATAAGTCATGTGTAAATTATTAATCATGTATATCATTCTGGATTATAAAATATTGTTGAATCATAAAATTACGATCTAGTTAACAGTCTTTATCTAATTCCTCTCGAAGGGTTTCACTTTGCATTGACGACGTTAATGGTAGGGCTCGGCAGCCTTGTTCAGAATAAATTAAATTGGATACAATTGGAGATCCTATGGGATTACCTATATGTAGTAAGTTGGTAAAGCCAGTTCGTATTTATTGTATGGAATTTAGGGACACAATGTTCATCCTGTTTCGTAATTTATGTACGAGTATACAAGGTGTAACTTAAATAACGCACAACCTCTTAAGGGTTTATTGTACTCATCATTATCAACAACTTTTACTATGGGACCAAACCTGAAATCGCGAAAAAAAAATCAGCTGTTCCCTACATTTTGACAAGTTATGCGAATCCAAATGTAGGGAACAGCTGATTTTTTTTTCGCGATTTCAGGTTTGGTCCCATAGTAAAAATTGTTGATAATAATGAGTACAATGATCCCTTAAGAGGTTGTGCGTTATTTAAGTTACACCTTGTATATTGTTTTGATAAGCGATAATATTTGGGGCTAGATTAAGGACTAGGGGCTAAGTCATTATATTCGGGGCTAGCCCCGAAGGGGCTAAATTGGCATCACTGTTACGCTGTCACTTACGCACATCTTGCAGCACATAGACGGCGTCAATTACAGAAGAGTACCGAACTACCGACCAGCCACCACTACCTAACCATAATAAATATTTCCTGAGTATTATGCAAATTAGAACAGGTACCGCAGTGATGTGTAATAGTAATAGAAGGTCGATGTAGGTACCTAAGTTTAGAAAAATGACTGAAATTATTATAATGATGAATATGCGTATATTTATATTTATATATTATGTAAGTATGTTACTTACCTATACGAAAAGATCTCTAAGAAAAAAATAAACTTTTACGAAGAACTTTTAAGAATATGGTTTTGTTTTATGTCCTTTGATACTCTATATCAGGGCTTCCCAAACTTATTCGTACTGTGACGCCCTTGGGACTTTGCTATTTTTTTTGCGACGCCCCTCAACCCAGCCTCCAAAAATACTTACCAATTTTAGTACTAGCCTAGTTACAGGTTTATCAGAAAAACACTATTTGAACATTTATAATTTTTATTAGAAAATAAGAACGAAATCAAAACATAAGCACAAAAATAAAAAGAGATACATATTTATTTAACTGGCTGGTTAATGTGAGGGGTGTGCTTGCTTTTCTGAGCATAGCTTATGAAACCGGGGCTCCAGTTTAGAAATTGCCACTCTTATTTCTTTTTCTAAGTCTATGTTTGACCTGTACTTGTTCTTAATTACTGCAACTGTAAAAAACCCGTTTCGCACAAGTACGAAGTCGCAAATGGTAATAAAACCTTAAATGCAGCAGTGCTGATGGCACGATATTCATGAGAAACTGAGCTCCAAAATTCAAACAGTTTATCCTGGTCGTATTGAAGCTTTAGGCTGGAATCACAGGACAATTCTATTAGTTGTTCTTCTTCCTCTGTTGAAAGTGTCGATGGTGTGGGTGACTGGAAAGGGTTTCTGACCCAGTCATATTGCTCCAGATTTTCGGGAAAATACTTCTCAAAGTGTTCGCTTAATGATAACAAGTGCTGTGTAAACGTAATTTTTAAAGAGGGATCGAGGATTTCTATCGATTTTTCTCGTAGAATACCTTGTAAAGCAGGGAAACAGTCAATTTCTTGATCTTCTAATATTTTCTTCCATAAAAGCAACAGGATATGAGTATTGCTTCCCTGCAAAGACTTATTAAGATCATTTTCACTTCTCATGCTCTAAAAAGACGCCAATATAGCCATACGAAGCGGGACTAAAGTGACCACTTTAGTCCCTAGGGAGTAAAAAGTAATTAGTTTTTTAATTTCCTTCATGTGACATAGACAAACTCAAACGGCCAGTAAATATACTATTATCTGTGGAGCTTCAATGCAAAAATGTTGAGAGTTTTAGTTCCATGGTTTTTGCCAAGGTGGCGCTATGTGTTTTAAATTGTTAATCTGTTACTGGTTTAGAAGAAAAAAAAGACCGCGAAAATTTCAGAATTTTTGTCGAGTGTAAATTTGTTCGGCTTTAAATAAATTTATTAGCTAAGAATGCCCAGTAACAAATATTATGTTCCTATATATTATGTTCCTTGGTGAAGAGTTTGACGTCAAGCAACCTTTTTTAATTTTTTTTTATGTATGTTCCCCGATTACTCGAAGATGGCTGGACCGATTTGGATTTTTTTTTGTTTGAAACGTATACTTCCCAGGTGGTCCCATGATCATCAAGTCAGGATCTGATGATGGGATCCTGGAGAAATAGAGAGAACTCTTAAAATTTTATAGGCACGCGAAGCGATTTAGGTATTTTTTGGAAGAGTACTTTCTCGGAGTGGTCTCATTTCAATTTGGTGAAGATCTGATGAAGAACTTTGGAGATAGGCAACGGAACTCCTCAATAAATGAAAGCAAATGGACTGGGATTGCTGAAATCTCATGTCTGTCTATTGTTTAAACCAGTTCATAACATAACATCACGCCGGTACGCTGTGAAGGGGTAAGCACATGTGAACCACTAAAAAGTGAAGAAAAAACTTTTTCCAAAAAAACACTACAAAGTGAAAAATAACTTTAATTTCGGAAGGCGGTGACAACAAATTCAAATTCAGCTCCAAAGACACCGACTTCCGAAATTATAGTATATTTTATAACGAGGGACTAAACGAAGCCATAATATACCCGAGGTGGTTTGACTCCCGAGCGTGCGAGGGAGTCAATGAAACCGAGGGTACTTATATTAAGTTGGCGTTTAGTCTCGAGGTGCAAACTGTACTTTTCACTTCCAGTGCGAGAAAAATAGTCAATTTAGTACAAAAACATGTACTTACCTAATAAATATTACTTAACAAAAAAACAGTACAAAGTGAAAAATAACTTTCATTTCGGAAGTCGGTGTCTTTGGAGCTGAATTTGAATTTGTTGTCACCGCCTTCCGAAATTAAAGTTATTTTTCACTTTGTAGTGTTTTTTTGGAAGTCGGTTGTTTTTTTTTTTTGGAAAAAGTTTTTTTTTTCACTTTTTAGTGGTTCACATGTGCTTACCCCTTCACAGCGTACCGGCGTGATGTTATGTTATGAACTGGTGTAAACAATAGACAGACATGAGATTTCAGCAATCCCAGTCCTTTTGCTATCATTTATTGAGGAGTTCCGTTGCCTATCTCCAAAGTTCTTCATCAGATCTTCACCAAATTGAAATGAGACCACTCCGAGAAAGTACTCTTCCAAAAAATACCTAAATCGCTTCGCGTGCCTATAAAATTTTAAGAGTTCTCTGTATTTCTCCAGGATCCCATCATCAGATCCTGACTTGATGATCATGGGACCACCTGGGAAGTATACGTTTCAAACAAAAAAAAATCCAAATCGGTCTAGCCATCTTCGAGTAATCGGGGAACATACATAAAAAAAAATTAAAAAAGGTTGCTTGACGTCAAACTCTTCACCAAGGAACATAATATATAGGAACATAATATTTGTCACTGGACATTCTTAATAAATTTATTTAAAGCCGAACAAATTTACACTCGACAAAAATTCTGAAATTTTCGCGGTCTTTTTTTCTTCTAAACCAGTAACAGATTAACAATTTAAAACACATGGCGCCACCTTGGCAAAAACCATGGAACTAAAACTCTCAACATTTTCGCAATGAAGATAGTCCACACTCCACATATAATAGTATATTTATTGGCTGTTTGAGTTTGTCTTTGTTAATGAAGGAAATTAAAAAACGAATTACTTTTTATCCCTAGGGACTAAAGTGGTCACTTTAGTCCCGCTTCGTAGGGCTATAATGATGTCTTTTTAGAGCATGAGAAGTGAAAAAGTTATTTTTCACTTTGTAGTGTTTTTTTGTTAAGTAATATTTATTAGGTAAGTACATGTTTTTGTACTAAATTGACTATTTTTCTCGCACTCGAAGTGAAAAGTACAGTTTGCACCTCGAGACTAAACGCCAACTTAATATACCCTCGGTTTCATTGACTCCCTCGCACGCTCGGGAGTCAAACCACCTCGGGTATATTATGGCTTCGTTTAGTCCCTCGTTATAAAATATACTATTAATTGGTTAAAATATGACACAGAGGTATGCTAACTTTATTATAAACTCTGAATTAATAAAGTTTTCTGCATCATTATGTGATTCTGTATGTAGATACATGTAAAATTCATTTCTTAATTCGTATACACGTGTGAGTACGTTACCTTTGGACAGCCAACGAGAGTTGCAATAATAAATTAAAGAGGTATGGTCGGCTCCCATTTCTTCACAAAGTTTATGGAAAAGTCTTGATTTCACGGGTCGTGTTTTAATGTAGTTCACCACTTTAATAACACACATCACAACACTTAATTCAGGTGTAATGTTCTCCCGTTGTTGGTTCTTCCAGCAGAACCCTGTGTTAATACACAGAATAATAATAAATCTATATTTTTTTGTGACGAGTTAGGTTCAGGCTTTGGCAAAATTTTACATAATTACCTTAGCCACAGTTTCACCAATCATACTTATCATAACATAAGTTTTAAACATAATTATGATAAAAAGAATTGCAAACACCAACCTAGATAATTATTCTACAATGGTTTTGCTATTAGGTAATAGTACTGGTATTACCAGAAAGGACATAGTGGATGGTGTAGACACCTTATTAAAATTAAATATAGGAAAGCTAATGTTGTGTGCTTTACCTTACTCTGATACTTTATCAGATCATGAAAATTATTATATTTATAAGTTGAATAGTACTATTCACAGGCTGACATGTTGTCATAGTGACAAATTATTGTATTTTGACACTAATAAATTTGTTAGTGGTTTTAAGTTAACTCAGAGAACTTTATCTCTGTCTAGGGAATGTCGACAAATGATTGCTATGTTGATAGCATATAATATTAACGAGGTTATAGCTAATATAACAAATACTAGTATTAGTGACAAGTCTGTGTTGTCTATTATACTAACAACATAGATACGAATTATGAATCGTTCAGTTGTACGAAGGAGGATCCACCTATTATACCAACATCTATGGAGGCCAGTACCAATCAGAGAGAGTATTCTCTTTCTGCTGGAACTCATATGGACATTTTAGACACTTCAGTTGTAGTGGTGGAGGTTGCTTCAGATAACTGTTTAAACTAGTTTGTAAGACAACGGAAGTTACCCCTTCAAATAACCAATTATTGTTAGAGAATAATAAAAAAGTATCTTCCGGCAATTTTACTCATAATAATAAAAAACCAAAAGGAGTGCAACATACTTTAAAATTGTTTAACCAAAATATCCAAGGTTGCTCTTCTAAATTACTTGAAATAGAATTGTTTTTGGAAAATACCAAGTTTGATGTAATTTGTTTAACAGTACATTGGTTAAAAGATCATCAATTAATGTCAATTAACTATGAAAATTATTGTGTAGTTAGCTATTTCAGCCGTAAACGTATGATACATGGCGGGTCTTTAATATTAGTTAAAAATTCTATTAAATCAAAAGAACGAAAAGACATCATCGGGCTGTCTGTTGAACACACCATTAAATTGTCCTGTGTTGAGCTTGATAAGCATGTTATAGTATGCGTTTACAGACCTCCAAGTTACCAGAATCTATCTGTGTTTGATTCTGTAATGGAAGATGTGTTAAAGAAACTTATTACTAGTAGTAAGTCAATAGTTATATGTGGTGATTTTAATATTAATTTACTAGAAAATAACTCAAATACTGTCAGATTATTAAGTCTATTTAGGTCTGTCAAATGTTTTCAATGAACCAACCCGAGTGACAGCTTCTTCTGCCACTTGTATTGATAATATTTTTTGTAACTGTGATTATTTACACAAACAAATTGTAAATAAGTTGCCATCTGATCACAGTGGACAAACAATAACTTTTTGCTCCTACATGCCTTTACAAAAAATTCAAATTAGGTTCAGGCCAATGACTAGTAAAAATCTATAGAAATTTAATAATTCTTTAGCCAGTACATTATGTGTTCAGAGTTTCAATAATGTATGTGACCCAAATGAGTTCTACGCCGAGTTCTTCTCACTATTAAACAGGCAATTTAATAACACTTTCCCACTAAAGACTAAAACTATTTGCACAACATTCTTATTTAGTGATTGGGCTACTCCAGGTATTCGTAAAAGCAGGGAAAAACTTTTTGAACTTTATGGCTTTAGGCCAAACAAATGATTGATAGAAACAAATGAATAATACAAACTTTGATCAGTATGTTTCAAAATATTCAAAAACTTTTAAAATTGTTTGCAAATTAGCTAAAGCGCTATATATTAGCAATAAAATAAAATCAGCTGATGATAAAATAAAAACGACCTGGCAAATAATAAATAATGAAACAGGTAGAAAAAAACAGCGTAATACTGAATTTAATTTAGATACTGCAAATGGCTCCATCAACTCAGATGTAGAAATAGCTCAGGAATTTGAAAACTTTTTCGCTAATATTCCTGTTAAAACTACTGAAGCTTTAAATTCCTCACCCGCGCGTTCTGCTGACTTACTCAGAAAGAATGTAAGGGCATGCTCCTTGGAGTTCAGGTTTCAGCATACCAACCCCCAAGCTGTTATAAAAGCTTTCAAAGATCTTAAAATTAAATCAACAGAAGATCTTTGGGGAATGTCTGTAAAAGTCTGTAGTGCTATTATCGAAACCATTGCGCCCTATTTAGCTTTCATATTTAACACCAGTGTAGACCAAGGAGTCTTCCCGGATCTCATGAAACATAGTAAAGTAGTTCCGTTGTTCAAATCCGGTGATAGTAAAGAACCTAACAATTATAGGCCTGTGTCAATTCTGCCAGTTCTCAGTAAGGTGTTTGAAAAGTTGATTCTCAATCAAATGTTACGTCACTTTAATAAAAATGCCATCTTTCATGAACAGCAGTACGGTTTCACCAAAGGGCGTTGTACCACCGACGCTGGTGTCACCCTAATAAAGAACATTTTTAACGCCTGGGAAGCAGCAAAAGATGCCATTGGAATCTTTTGCGACCTCTCCAAGGCGTTCGATTGCGTAAATCATGAGACACTTCTGCTGAAACTGGAGCACTATGGGGTTAGAAATACAGCTCTTAATTTACTAAGATCATACCTGAAAGACAGAAAAGTTAAAGTTCAAGTAAACGGCGTAAACTCATTAGGGTCTGAAATGGCAATGGGCGTTCCTCAAGGTTCAATATTGGGTCCATTCCTCTTTTTAGTTTACATTAATGATTTACCCTATTTACTTCTAAATCAACCGAAGATGGTGTTATTTGCAGATGACACATCATTGATATTTAAAATAGACCGACGTTCACAAAATCTTGACGACGTTAATAACTCTATTCTTCAGGTCCAAGATTGGTTTACGGTAAATAATTTGGTACTAAATGGCACAAAAACCAAATGCATTAGATTTAAATTACCAAATGTTAGAAGTAGCGAATGTGACATCATATTGAATGGAGAAAAACTGGAATTTGTTAATCAAACGGTGTTCCTGGGAATCACGCTAGACGAGAAATTACAATGGGTAGCTCATATAACATCTCTTGCGGGGCGGCTAAGCTCGGCCGCTTATGCAGACAGACAGTTAACAGATGTAGAAACCGCGCGATTGGTCTATTTTAGCTACTTCCACAGCATTATGTCGTATGGCATTTTACTGTGGGGTCGGGCCGCTGACATTGAATCCATCTTTATTTTGCAAAAGAGAGCTGTCAGAGCCATTTATAATCTACGTCGCCGCGAATCCCTCAGGGAACTGTTTAAAAGGATTAATATTATGACGGTACCTTGCCAATTCATTTATGAAAATATTATGTATGTAAGAAAAAATCTACATCTTTTTAATAAAATAAGTGATAGACATAATTTTAATACTAGAAACAAAGACAAAATAGATCAACCATTTTTCAGATTAGCTAAAGTACATACATCTTTTAGTGGGTACTGTGTTAAATGTTACAACAAAATACCTTGTGATATATTGCAATTAAATGAAAGGAAATTTAAAGCTCATATTAAAAGTAAACTTTGTAAACTAGCATATTACAAATTAGAGGATTATATCCAAGATAAGAATGCTTGGAAACATGCTGGTCCTGCTCCATAGGACAATCTAGAGTCTAGACAAAATCAAACTGGTTGCTAATTGAATTGTACATATAATTAATTATATTTATGACATTGATTTACTCTCAGTAATTATTTTAACTCACACACTGACCCATTACTTGTTAATATTGTAGGAAAATCATACCTATACTTACTTTTACAATGATTGTAAATGTGTGAACACCATGTATCTATCACAGAATTAATTTATCTGTATTGCTTCAATTTGATTCTTTTTACCCATTTTGGTATGGTAATTTTATTCTGGGTGCATCGTTTTCACACATAATCATATAATGAATGTAAATATTGTACTTGAAACATTTTAAAAGAGTAACGGTGGAGTTTCTTGCCCATTCTTCTCCATACGAAACTACATTTTGGAAGGGGCGACTAGAATCAATTCTATTTTAATGTAAATGTTGACGTTCAAAAGTGCCTTTTAAGTGCCTATTTGAAATAAATGCTTTGACTTTGACTTTGAGGCTTTCGTGTCAACGAACATGTCAATGTAAGACATCCGTATCTTTTCTATCTATCCTAAATAAAAATAAGAGAAGTGTCATCAGCGAATAAAATTATATCCGAGAAGTTAGCCATCAGATAGGGAAGGTCATTAATATAAACTAGAAATAAGAAAGGGCCAAGAATTGAACCTTGAGGCACGCCCATCCTAATTAGAGACCCCAAGGATGTCGCCCGTTAACGTTTACTTTTTGCTGCCTGTTTGATAAATAGCAAAGTACAAGATCAGCAGCTTGTCCACGAATTCCGTAGTGGTGTAATTTACAGATCAGTGTATTGTGGTCAACGCAGTCAAACGCTTTTGAGAGGTCACAGAAAATGCCAATCGCATCCTGGGAACTCTTCCAGGATTCCAAAATGTGACTGATGAGTTTTACTCCCGCGTCAGTCGTCGACCTACCTTTCGTGAAACAAAACTGTCGACTATGTAAAATCCCATTTGAGTTAAAATGTGACAACATCCGGTCTAGCATGTTTTTTCATAAATTTTGCTCAATGCTGGAAGCACAGATATAGGTCTATAATTACAGGGATCACTCTTATTTGTTTTTAGCAGTAGTCTTTATATTATACATATAATAAATCTGTAGACGAACTGTTTCAGTACATTCAAAATATTTCGAAAAAAATTAGTTGGGGTGGTAAAGGATAATCAACATATGCCATTTTAACCCTTTTCGAAATTTTTGTCTGTGTTTCCGGTGTCCATATGTCGGTGATTCTGACTATCTGTTTAGATGCGTGAATAGATCAAGTATCACGTCATATCATCATCATATCATCATCATATCATCATCATCATCATATCATCATCATCATATCATCATATCATATCATCATATCATCATCATCATACATATAATAAATCTGTAGACGAACTGTTTCTGTACATTCAAAATATTTCGAAAAATAATTGTTGGGGTGGTAAAGGATAATCAACATAATAATATGTCAGTTTAATCCTTTTCGAAATTTTTGTCTGTGTTTCCGGTGTCCATATGTCGGTGATTCTGACTATCTGTTTAGATGCGTGAATAGATCAAGTATCACGTCAAAAGAACGAAACTAATATGGTTAACTTTCATATTCTAATATTGTTTATAACTCGAAGTATATTTTAGTCATTGTTTCATCGCAATCGCTTCGCTCAATCAAAAAATATGATCAATTTAAAGTGTTCAAAAAGAATTTAATTACGTAATGTTGAAACACGTAACGACATCTATTGGCGCGAGACGGTACTAACGAATACAATATGTAAAAATTGTTATGTTAATAATAACACGTCATTCTCATAAAGGTTACTGTGTCTGCTTTATTTCAAAAAGTAATGATACTGATTACCAAAATCGCTTTCTGTTGGTGGTTGATTCCCACGAATCAAAAGAAGGTAAAAGAATTTCAAATAAAAACTGGTCATAATAATAATTTATGTGGTGTTCTGAGTCATAAAGAATGCAATGTGAGATAAATATTTATTAGTTTTAAAAATAACAACTTTACAAAATCAATACAGATAGAGGGGAAGAAATCTCATAAAAAAATAAAATTGTAATAAAAGTCTCAGTGGCGCATCATCTAGCGTAATATAGCAAAATTATTGCGGCTATGAGGAACATCTTCATAGAAAATCTTAATCTTGAGCGTCAGTAACGCCATCTAGGTTTGAATAGCAAACATACGAAGACAACAACTTGATTATGCCCGTTTTTACACGCTTTATATTAGCTTCACTTGTATGTTTGTTTGCTAGTTTGTTTGTTTGTAACCGACTCCTTTAAGCGCGATTTTGACCCATTTTAAACGGTCAGATTTCATTGAAACTTTGAGGACCGATGACAATTCAATAATTAAAAAAAAAAATGAGAAAAAAAACACGTTTTTGTAGTTAGCAGAACTAAAAAATATAAAATAAATAATAGTTTAAAAAACTAAAAAACACGCTTTAAAAACCAAACTAAAAAAAGGAGAAAATAATTTAATTCAATTAAAAAGCGTGGGGTGCTTGACATTAATTGATTATAAAAACACCTCAAAAAACACCCCACGCGTTTTAATTGAATTAAATTATTTTCTCCTTTTTTAGTTTGGTTTTTAAAGCGTGTTTTTTTAGTTTTTTAAACTGTTATTTATAGATTTTCTTTCGAAAATACGTCTAGCCGAGAGGCGAGGTCCAAAATCCGTAGATCCATGGATAAACCTGTAAATCCGTAGCTCTGGCAACGTGGGGTGACGCTAGGTAGAAACTGGAAACCTGTGGTAGGCGTCTTCTTTCTTCATCGTGATAACGCCGCGGTCCCAAGCGCCGTCTGACAGGTGGCGCCAGGTGTTACTGCACTGCTACCTGTCGAGGCCTATCGCAGTCCGTGTCGAGCATTCCCTCTGCTGTGGTTATAGTCAGTGGTCAACATTTGATAAATAAAAACTTTTTCCAAAAAAAAAACAACCGACTTCCAAAAAAACACTACAAAGTGAAAAATAACTTTAATTTCGGAAGTCGGTGTCTTTGGAGCTGTATTTGAATTTTTTGTCACCGCCTTCCGAAATTAAAGTTATTTTTCACTTTGTAGTGTTTTTTTGGAAGTCGGTTGTTTTTTTTTTGGAAAAAGTTTTTATTTTTCACTTTTTAGTGGTTCACATGTGCTTACCCCTTCACAGCATACCGGCGTGATGTTATGTTATGAACTGGTGTAAGCAATAGACAGACATGAGATTTAAGCAATCCCAGTCCATTTGCTATCATTTATTGAGGAGTTCCGTAGCCTATCTCCGAAGTTCTTCATCAGATCTTCACCAAATTGAAATGAGACCACTACGAGAAAGTACTCTTCCAAAAAATAGCTAAATCGCTTCGTGTGCCTATAAAATTTGAAGAGTTCTCTCTATTTCTCCAGGATCCCATCATCAGATCCTGACTTGATGATCATGGGAAGTACCACCACCTGGGAAGTATACCCTTTCAAACAAAAAAAACAAAATCCAAATTGGTCCAGCCATCTTCGAGTAATCGGGGAACATACATAAAAAAAAATTAAAAAAAAAAAGGTTCCGACGAATTGATAACCTCCTCCTTTTTAACAAAGCTAAAAGACACGCGCCTGTACGGGCCGAGACAGGCGCCCGCCCTCGCGCTGCGTCACCCCGCGCCGGCGACGACTGGCCACCGGAGACCTCATCGGCATCGTGTGTTCCCACGGCCTATCGGCCTGGCTTGGCACGGTCTGGCCTGTGAGAAAGCGGGCCGTGGGAACGTGGAATAAAGCTTCAGCAAACTCTACCAGACGCGCAGTCGATTTATTGAGTATCTACGGCAGGTGAACATATATTATAAAATGAGCCTCCACCAGGCGCTTTGATTTATATTTATCCTCAAAAATCTGAGTGAGACTTCGTCGCATTAACATTATAGAACCTGAAGACGCAGTGACTGCATTCGAAAGCTGTGGTAGGTTCCTACCAGGCTAGGTCGGAAGATTCTTTCTTTTTAATGGAGGAGTGGTACCTACACCATCTGAGCGACACAATATTGTTTTCCGACATGCACGCGAACGAAGTCGCGGGCACAGCTAGTTAGGTAATATATATATAGTTTGTTTCTATTAGAAGAGAATTTAAAAAAAAACAATACTTTTAGTAATACATTATTAATTATTCTTATATTCCACATCTTACAAACGATTTTTTTAAAGTTTTATAACTGATAAGATAACAGTAATTTAACGAATGATAAAAATGGTTTAATTCAAAATGAAACCATTTTGTCATTCGATCTTTACACAAAATCGTTCACTACCCCAACACTATTATCTAGTTTTAGTATGGTAGCATTATTTAGTATGGTAGCATTATTTAGTATGGTAGCATTATTTTTCTATGAACTGTCAAGTTACTGACTAATAGTCGGCTCGGTACACTGTAACTTTTGAAAACCACATGTGAGATACTCTAAGCTTTGTTACAGTTTTTCAGCATGTTTAAACGTTAAACAGTGTTTTTTAACTTGCCATATCTTACACAATAAACTTAGAATGAAAAAAATGTTGCTCAGGGGTACTAAACAGACTTAAAGAAACTGATAGCTAACAGTTAAGTTACAGTCTTTTGGATTGGCACGGCAGTATAGTTATTATTGAATTTGTGGAGAAAATTACACTAAAAATCCAACAGGGTCATGTTGGATATAAAACATAATGGCGAAAATGCAAACAGTATAACTTTGAAAAAAACAATTCAAATAGAAACGCTGTTTGTGGGTTTGTGCGACACCCGTAAACAAGAAACGGAATTCGCGGAAACCTGTTTTTTTTTTTCAAAAGATTTTAAACTATACGCGCCGCCAGATAAGAAAAAAATAAAAGTCGTTGACACCCGTCTACCAATGTATTCCCATATTTCAAAACGATACGAAAAATATGTACAGGCAGTGTCGCTACCTCGATCAAAACAAACGTATCGTGGTGAGGGGCGTCCTTGACTTTTCACTTGGCATGAGTGAGAGACAAACCTTTTGGCCAAAACCATGTGTAACCATGTATTTTTCGTTTTAAATTTTGTATTTATTTAATTTAATAAAACTCATAATTATACCAAATTATAACCATTATTTGACAATAATTTAAAGTTTTTATACATTCCCTTCATTTAACGACCAATAAAATTAAAAAAAAAACTTTAAGTAGTATTCTGCCATGTCTTATTCATTAAGAATAAGTCGCGTGATCCTACTAATATTATAAATGTGAAAGTTTGTGAAAATGTCTGGATGTTTGTTACTCAATCACACAAAAACGGCTGAACGGATTTGGATGAAATTTGGCACACAGATAGATTATTACCTAGATTAACACATAGGATACTTTTTATCCCGATAGTACGTTCCTGCGGGATAATTTCCGACTTCCACGCGGGCGAAGCCGCGGGCAGAAGCTCGAAGGTAGTTATCAATAACAAATAACTGTATGAACATTTTCCGAGTATGCTACGTGCAAACTAGATTTGGAATGACGAGCGAGACGAAGGACACAATACATAATTACAAAATGGCGTACAGGTAGTGCGCCTCTGACTTGCTCTGACTGACGTCATAATCACGGATCAATGACTTAATTGTTCCGGGCCTTGTTCCGGGTCTGGCTGTTAGTGTATGTGAGTTTAAATGTTTGTAAACGCACCCACAATACAGGAGAAATTCCTAGTGTGGGGCAATGTTTTATTTAATAAAAAAAAATATAAAATAAAAAATTGTTTTTTTATATCTGGCGCCGACTATAGTAAGTAATAACTGCCGACCGCTAGTCAGTGTTACTCTTGAGCTGAGCTGAGATAGAATACGAAGCCAGCTTACATCATACTGTTGCCCTAGTTTGAGTTTCATTTAACCATCTCGATAAAAAGCATCGAGCGCATTCGGCGCTCCGATTGGCCCGTCACCAATCCAGGGCCAATCGGAGCGACAAACGCGCTCGATGCGTTTGATCGAGGTGGTTAAATGAAACTCACACAAAGGCCACTGATTGCACAGAGTAGTTTATACTATACTGACTGATTGTGTTGCACCTGACGTGCGTTACAACTTACACCCTCTCTGTTCTACGGTGTGTGTACCTCTACCTTGTCTACCTATGCTATCTGTGGCTGTGGCACATAATTATTACAGTGGAAAGTCTGCCTGTTTGTGTATGTGAGTTTGTAAACGCACTCACAAAACAGGAGAAATTCCTAGTGTGGGGCAACGTTTAAAAAAAAACAAAAGTGCAACCGGTCAAAAGTTATTTCCTCTTAAGGGGAACCTAGTCGCGGGCTCGAACTCACTGGTGAGCCTGACTAAAAATCACGATGTGTCACCAGCACCCTAATTGCGTAGCACGCGATTAATCATAATCGGTTTCATTTTGACAATTCAACAATATTCACTGCGTTATTTACGTTGCTGAGCAGACACATTTTTCGAACATAGGAAGCAATGGTTTAGCCATATGTTTCAAAACGAAACAAATTATGATAAATCGTGAGTTACGCAATTAGCACAACGTTATTGAGTGAGATGCAGGATCATTTATAGTAAAAAAATCGTGAAAAAAATTAGAAAAGTCCTTTGGAAGATCGGGTTTTATGAAAAAGCCAATGCATAAATCAATGACCACTAAAGTTTATTGAACATTTCGATAATTGAACTTTGTCGGTACCGACTTGGTTTTGGACATTTTACACTTCTTTTATTACTTAAACACGCCCAAAGTTAAGTAAAATTAGCAAGAAAAACGAATCCTTGTTGGCTCCTAACTTTTTAAAGGGTTTTTATTTTAGTATTCTGTTTCCGTACAGACAATTAATAATGAGACAAAACGATATCATATTTTACTTTGGATGTGCCATGTCAGACAGTGGAGTACAGCACTCCCGAAGTTTGTATGCAAAAAATGTGGACTTGGTTCACCTTAAAACCTTGAGCTGGCCTAGCCAAGTATGTGCGGAGTGACATATTTCAATAAAATAATAGGCCTGCTTATACAGGTTTTGTAATTAAAATATTATAATTATATTACATAAATAATTATACGTAATTATATATAAAAAAAATCTCGCAGCACTAAGAAACAGAAAATAAATTAAATTAGAAATAATTTCAAAAACTAAAAAACACGCTTTGAAAACCAAACTAAAAAGTGGAAAATAATTTAACTCTATTAAAAATCGTGGGGTGCTTGATATTAATTGATTATAAAAATACCTCAAAAAGAACCCCACGCTTTTCAACTAAACAAATTGAAAATAATTAAATTATTTTAAATAATTATATTATTTTCTACTTGTTTAATTTGGTTTTTAAAGCGTGTTTTTTGGTTTTTTAAATTATTTCTACTCTACTGTGGAATAGAAATCGCTTGTCTACATTTCTCGGTGAAAGACTGTCAACTGTCTATACGGAAACGTCATTTTTATCTACTCTTCCGATGACAAAACACTTGTCTATGGTTCTCGTGCTAAGCCTGCTGGTGCAAAAACAACTTACTGTATCTTTTTTTTCTTTTCTTTTGTTTATAACTCGAAAATGGTGTGTCCTATCGCAAAAATGATGAAAATTTCGACCCCCTTTAATGACCGCATAAACCTCTAATACTTATATGTAGGTAAGAATTTTTCATGTTTTCCATAAAAAAGGGAAAAATTGCATATAAAACACGACGAGGCTGCCCTACTGCGGGGTAGAGCAAATAAGTACCACGTTGGGAAACCAAAAAATACCACGTGGATTCGCGATCGTCAAATTCTATTTTAGCTGTCGAAATTATTTTTAAATTTAGAGATTTTTTGCAGGAATCGCTTTAAGATTCTCTTGAATCGAAACCCATGACGAAAATTTGGGTTCCTTTTACAGCCGCCATCTTGGATTTTCATTTCGACCTCATTACTGGCTCTGGCATCAGCATCTTCGAAAAATATGAAACGACACCCAGGACGAAAAATTTGTTTTTTTTTTGCCGCTGCCATTTTGGATTTGCATTTTGACCTCAATATCGGCTTCAGCATGTTCGAAAACCGCGAAAGCGACACCCATGAAGAAAATTTTTATTTTTGCAGGCGCCCTCTTAGATCTTCATTTTGTTCTCATTATTGGCCGTCTCTCTTGGTCTCTGTCTATTGGTATAGGGAACGTGCACGACGAAGGGTCTGACTTCTGGTGGCGCAAATCAGAAGTTTTCTCGGAATCATTACTTAAAATTGACTCTTCGTGTTATAAAATAATCTCAATAAAGTAGTGAAAAAAAAAAACTTAATTACTAAGTGAAAATGTGTTGTGTTTCTGGATGCTCGAACGCTTCAAAGAAAAATAAAAATAAATGAAATTGTGTCAAATTCTATCAATTTCCCACACACAGTATTAACTTTCCTTAGTTACGTGATAAACGACAAAAGTGGATAAATGTAATGTAAAGATATCTAGGGTAACTAAGAAGAGAACTAAGTGAAAGGATTCACTCCTTTCACTTAGTTCTCTTCTTTCAGTAATTTGAACTAATTCACTAAAGTTTCTGCAGCCATCATTTTTTTTTTTTTTTTTTCTTCTAAATAGATAATTTTATATAAAAGTGTGTTGGCTAATAATAGTCCAAAAGTATCTTTGGAAATATCCTGGGATTCTAAATATGTCATGAAACTGATCAGTTTAGAGTTTTTGGTGGTGCTGGAAATAGTTCGGAAATTTTCAGTACCTTATCATAGCCTAACAATTGTCGGTGGGATGGCTTACCCCACTGTTGTGCTTTGCTGGTTTTCGATATAGCACTATCTGGAGAATTTATATAGATAATAAACCACAGGCGTGCTTACATTTTTCAGTTAGGCCTGCTTTACAATTGCAATTTGCTCTTCTAATATTTCTATTGCAATCAAGCTGAAAAGGAGGTGACATGAACATAAATAATAATATGGACAGAATATTTACGTGAAAAGTGAGTTCAGAAAATACTTTACAGTTATTGTGACATCATAAATGTTAGAAATCGTAGTTTGAGCTTCAATTTTGAGAGTTATTACTGCATTTTCAGGATTCATAACCGTTTCTTCAACATCTATGACATTCCCGGACTTGAAGAGTTCTTTGCCTTTGGACATATTTTGACCACGCTGACGATCATTATTAATTGGCCGCAACCCATATTTTATCATTTGAATCATTTCAAACGACATAAATATAATATAAACATCAAGTCTAAATAGTTTCTTTTTTTGACCACACCGTGGCTCTCGTGTTGGTTTGTGCTGCCATCTATAGTTCGTGCACGTTCCCTATACATAATTATTAAAAGTCAGTTTTTTTGCCGTTATGTGGCGATTTCGAAATGGCGAAAAGGTAGACCAATTAATAGGTAATTCAATAATTAGATAATTATTTTTATTTAATAAATATAATATAAACATCAAGTCTAAATAGTTTCTTTTTTTGACCACACCGTGGCTCTCGTGTTGGTTTGTGCTGCCATCTATAGTTCGTGCACGTTCCCTATACATAATTATTAAAAGTCAGTTTTTTTGCCGTTATGTGGCGATTTCGAAATGGCGAAAAGGTAGACCAATTAATAGGTAATTCAATAATTAGATAATTATTTTTATTTAATTAGCTATAATCTTCTTCTATCTATATCTATACATATAATAAAATTGTAGAAAAGTGGTGTCTGTACAATCGAAATATATAAAAAAAAAGTAGCAGGGGTTGTTATTATATCGATGCCGAACCCGAGATTGTAATTAATTTTTTTTTTGTCTGTTTGTCGGTTTGTCTGTTTGTCTGTGTGTTTGTGCACGCTAATATCAGAAACGGCTTATTCGATTTAGATGCGGTTTTCACTAATATATTGTAGTAAGCTTCACTTAACATTTAGTGTTAATTTCATGTCAATCGGTTCATAAATAAAAAAGTTATGTCAATTTAAAAAATCACGGCGAACATTTGTTAAGGTATTCTATCAGAGTACGTACACGCCTCGCGCCTGCGCGTCCGTGGCTATATAAAACGCGCTGAGAGCCGCGCCGCGATGGCCATACGTCAAATATCGTATACAGAGAAGCATTACTGTAAAGAAAATTTTTTGCTACCCAAACGACGGTATATTATTATGTAATTCAAAATATGCTGCCCAAAAAGTCACTATTCCACGCGGACGAAGTCGCGGGCACAGCTAGTTACATAATAATAATAAAGATTCACTGAATTCAAGGCCAAAATGTTTTTATCCGCAATAACAAACGTTTCTTACCTAAAAAAGTTATTTCATTTTATTTTATTTAGGATAAAAGAAAGGAAACAAATAATTATTGTGTTACAATAAAAAAACTTAAACGAACAGTAAATTATGAACAAGTATATTAAGTAAAAAGGGAAAAGCTATTTTATTTTATTGAATGCCTTGTCTGTGAATTCTAAGATTCTGTGAAGTCGGTTACGTGATTTTTACGTGCATTCATAAGTTGTTCGCCAGATGGCGTCAGTAAAGTTTACGAAGTATTGTAGAGAGAGGTGAGGTGCGTCAAAGAGGGAGCGAATGCTCAAGGTTATTTTGCTCGGTGAACCGCCTTAAGGGGAACTTAGTCGCGGGCTCGAACTCAATGGTGGGCCTGGATAAAAATCACGCTGTCTCACCAGCCTTCGTGTCGGACAGAGATAGTATCAGTGATGAGCAGTTATACGCTAGTCTACACGCACAACGTTATTGAGTGAGATGCAGGATCATTTATAGTAAAAAATTCGAGAAAAAAATTAGAAAAGTCCTTTGGAAGATCGGGTTTTATGAAAAAGCCAATGCATAAATCAATGACTACTAAAGTTTATTGAACATTTCGATAATTGAATTTTGTCGGTACCGACTTGGGTTTTGGACATTTTACACTTCTTTTATTACTTAAACACGCCCAAAGTTAAGTAAAATTAACAAGAAAAACGAATCTCTGTTGGCTCCTATCTTTTTAATGGGTTTTTATTTTAGTATTCTGTTTCCGTACAGACAATATTAATAATAAGTCAAGACGATATCATATTTTACTTTGGATATGCCATGTCAGACAGTGGAGTAAAACACTCCCGAAGTTTGTATGCAAAAAATGGGGTCTGGCGGGTGGGCGAGGGCAGCGTGGCCGGCGTGGATGCGCGGTGCACAGAGATCGTCGTCACTCTTGCCAATTTCCGACAAAAAGTTGATTTTTTTATTCTGTTAGGTAGCACAGGAGTCCCACGGCCCTGTCACCCGCACCCACTCGTGTGGGACTCCACACCTCGGCCCTTCCGAGATTGATTCCTTACGGAAGTGCGAATTATTTATTGCCTAACTTTCTGGATCTTCTAAAACTAATAAAAATCATAATTATGTAGGTACATAAACGTTATTAATAGCAAAGAGAATTATCCACCATATCATACCATGCTTAATTGATTAATAATAGCATAAATAAAATAAGTATTAGTAGGTAGGCACTTATTTTCTTTACCGTTGTTAATGTATGGGTGGCCATATAGTTTATTAGTTAGCTTTAAATGGATATAGCTAGCTAACTACTATACTATCTGGTACTTTTATAGTTTTAATAGAAACCTACCCACTTTGGTAATAAATAGATAACTTTCAGTCGGTCCCCAGATTCTCAAAGAAAAGAAAAATGTTGGTAGGTTACCTGCCTGTATTAACTTTAACGTATAAAAGCCGAATTCGAATCATTAAAGATCGTTATTAAAACTTGTTTACGAGAGCGGGTGAAGTTGCTGGCTCTGTATGGCGTCCGCGTGGGGTGCGGCGCGCCACAGCGACATCGATGCGGAGCGGTGCGGCTAGCAGCGCACGGCGCGGTGCGGGCCGCGCTCCTCGGCCCCGCACGAACCGCGCCCCCGACCCCCGCGCGCCAGTGCCTCTGCGAGACTCGGACGAGTAGGGCCCGTGCGACGAGCTACGCTAACCGATACACGTTGTTACTTTTGTTTTTGTTGCTGAGAAACCACACATTATCGTAAGTATCTTTTGTATTTACTATTGTGTTTTTTTATTGTTTGTGTTTAAAGGATTTAACTGTTTAATAGTGTTTATTGATGATGATTATGCGAGTAACATCACCGCGTCTCACGTCGCGTCACTAGCGCCGGAGCTTCCGCCGCGCGCCGCTCGACGCATTCGATAATAATATTTGGAATGTTTACATTCTCGCGGCGTGCTCCGGTGTATTATTTGTACTTGTGTTTAAAAATGTGGTAGATATTGTGTAGTTTAGGATTATGTACACACGGCTACACATCAAGCTATACATTTCCAGTTTATGCTGATCTCGCACAGTACGGAAATCCTATACAATGCGAGATCACCTTATACTGGAAAAGTATAGCTTGATGTGTAGCCGTGTGTACGTAAAGTTTGTCCAGCGGGAATGTGTTCAATTTTTTTATTTATCATTACCTACTCGTTTGTTAGCGGAGCTAGAGGCGCGGGAGGGGTATTTTTAGTATCTAACCATGAGACATTGGTCGGGCCGGGAGCGCACTGCGCATTTGGCCGTGGAACAATATTTGAAGTGTGGTGAATCGTTGATTCGAGCGCGTCGCGTCGTGCTTTCTGTTCACACTTTGATATTCGGTGATTGAACCATGGTCCGAGTACGCATCTTAAATTTGGTCGTCGGTACAAAGATTCCGACAAGAAGGAACATCGGTTAGGTACTTGGCCGCCTACCCCTCCAGGACCGTCGTCGTCAGCAGCAACGCCAGGACGTGTGGCCAAGGTGCGGCAAGAAATCTGAGAGACTCCGCCCCTAAGACGACTCACTGACCAAAAGATTGCATTAAAAATTCATGCAGTGTTCTTAAAAGACATCTAAAACTTCATCCATATATAGGTACCTACCTAAAATGTAGATTTTTATATGAGTATGATACCTACTGCGGTCGTCTTAT
Source organism: Antitype chi (assembly GCA_947359405.1). Classification (NCBI taxonomy): domain Eukaryota; kingdom Metazoa; phylum Arthropoda; class Insecta; order Lepidoptera; family Noctuidae; genus Antitype; species Antitype chi. The sequence continues at coordinate 277,944 of OX375826.1, forward strand.
ATTATGTCCGGAACTACGTACCTACGTTTTTATATTATTCCAGAAATAATTTCAATTTCATTGTCACCAGGAAATGATGGAAAAACCGAAAAGGCCGATGTCAGCATACCTGTTGTGGCTGAACAGCGAGCGCGGGAAGATTAAGGCGGACCACCCCGGCATGAAGGTGACCGAGGTGGCCAAGAAGGCGGGCGAGCTCTGGCGCTCCATGGACGACAAGACCACGTGGGAGGAGAAGGCGGCCGTGGCCAAGGAACAGTACGCGCGCGACCTGGAGTGCTTCAACGCCAACGGTGGCGCGCCTCCCCCCAAGAAGGCGCTGAAGAGAGGTGTGGCCAAGGCCAAACCCGTGAAGGTGAGCCGGAGCAAGGTGAAGAAGGAGCAGTCCGAGGACGAGGACGACGACGAGCACGACGACAGCGAGTGAGCGCGGGCCCGCCCCGCGCCCGCGCACAGTGATACACGCGCGGCGTCCATATCAAAACATTATTACTAAGTGAGTGTTGTAGCAGTCAGAATACGATGCGGGTGCGGATGGAAGATGTGCAGAACTGTTTCATGTATTACTGACTGATGTTCATTGCAGTGCGCGTTCTCACTTTTGAGATTTATTTTTAAATGTAAAAAAAATGTTTAGAAAATGACAAAGTGAGCCCGTTATTTCGTTTTAGCTTTGGAGCAACTGGAAAGACGATCTCTTTATTATCCTAGATTTTGACTGAATTATTTTTATTACCTAACTAAATTATTTCCACAAATACCTATTTGAACATGTCGCCATTGTGTGGTTAAATGGAGGTATTATTCGTTATTATCACATATTAAAGTTACAATTAAGACTCAAAATTATTAGTATCTAAGTTCACGTCGCCGCTGTATGTTTCAGATTTGTATGCATTTAATAGATATGTAAGATTTTGTAAACTAAGCTATTGTTCGTATGAAATAAACAATAATTTCTACTCCACTGCAATTGTTATTATTATTCTTCCTTTAATAAAGTAAGCAGTGTCGTTAAAATAATGACGAGAGGGTTGTGTGTGCTCTACAGCGAGGGGTCGGTACCGAGGGGCGGAGAGGTGGAGGGGGCCCGCCTGCTGGGGTTGCGTCGGGCGCGGCGCGGCCGATTTTGTTGTGCAGAGAATGACAAGTTGATAAAAACTGAATGTAGATTATAAAATAAGTTGGTACTTATTGCCTTACCGGTATTTCTTTTTGACATCAAAAATTCTAAATCATAAGCTTGATGAGAAATATTAGGTAAGTAGGTAAGTACATAATCTGATATTGGTTCCGATTCTGTTGTACACCGAACTAAACTATCACTAAAATACCTTACTTTTGGCTATGAGAATCTTAAAGCTATTCTGCAAAAAAAAAATCCCTTAACTTAAAAATAATTTTGACATACCTACCTAACTAAAATCCAATTTGACAAATCGCGACTCTTGCAGGCTTAGCATGACGCTTTCTATTTCTACTCTTCTGTAGAATAGAAATCGCTTGTCTACATTTCTCGGTGAAAAACTGCCATCTGTCTACACGGGAACGTTATTTTTGTCTAGTCTTCCGTCGACAAAACGCTTCTCACACAATGATTTTTTCACAATTGTATGGAAAAAAAATAATATTACCTACATGTTGAGATTATGGGGCTTACGTGTTTAATAAAGGGGGTCGAAATTATCATCATTTTTGCGATAGGACACCATTTTCGAGATATTTAAGCAAACGAAAAGAAAAAAAAAATAGTTTAAAAAACTAAAAAACACGCTTTAAAAACCAAACTAAAAAAGGAGAAAATAATTTAATTCAATTAAAAAGCGTGGGGTGCTTTTTGAGGTATTTTTATAATCAATTAATGTCAAGCACCCCACGCTTTTTAATTGAATTAAATTATTTTCTCCTTTTTTAGTTTGGTTTTTAAAGCGTGTTTTTTAGTTTTTTAAACTATTATTTATTTTCTATCTTTTAGTTCTGCTAACTACAAAAACGTGTTTTTTATTTCTCATTTTTTTTTTTATTATTGAATTGTCATCGGTCCTCGACAAGTTTACACAATGAAATCTGACCGTTTAAAGTGGGTCACAAAATCGCGCTCAAAGGAGTCGGTTACATACAAACATACAAACAAACTAACAAACATACAAGTGAAGCTAATATAAAGCGTGTAAAGAAAGATACCGTGTTTTTGCACCTGAAGTCGAAGTGTTGGTGTGAATTTTAGTTCATGACTACTAGTTTTATTCCACACTGTTTTAATCGCGATTAAAATTAGTCAGATTTAGTTAGAAAAATTAATTTAAGTAATTAAAATTTTTGGTGAAAAACTGCAAACTCAGAATAGCAAAATTACCATCTTCACTAAATTAATAATTCAGTGCAATCTTAGTGCTGTCAAACTAGATTATAGTTAAGTTGTGTCACTTTAGTCAATTTCAGAATGGGAAATCGTCGTTTGACAGGATTAAACAACGTTTTGGTGATTTTTAGTTTAGTTTAGAGAATTTTGTGACAACAGAATCGGCACCTTTATAATATGAAATGAACCATCGCACACTATGGTGTAGGTAGGGTGCGCGTGGGCCACATCAGCCACATGCGATACGTTGCCGGCCCGATGGGGCTAGCGTTGCCACTGCTGTACTGTAGACTGTAGGCCACTGTTGCCAGGCGCTCAGTCAAGCTTTTTGGTTGCGTGTGCGGCCAAATTAGACGAAGTCAGACTTTTGTTAGGCTTTATAAGAAGATAAAGTTGTAACAACGTTGAATATTCTGTTGGTTTTTTAGCATTTTTCATTCCAAATTACTACCTAGTAAACATAGCAAGTTGCATACATTTTTACTAGCGATATAAGAAACCTTTTAATTTGATCTCTGATTTGTTGTCTGAAAACAAATTTTGAAGACAGAATAAGGCGCTAAAAAAAATCGGCCATTTTAATTTACATAACATAATTTTGATATATGTACCCAGTGTCACTCTCACAATTGAGAAAAATCTAACGACGCTGACGTCTCTTAAGTAGCGATGTACCGACTAGTCGCCGACTAGCCGGGAAAGCCGACTAATCGGCTATATTTGTAGTCGGCGACTAGTCGGCCAAGATCGCCGACTAGTCGGCCCTTTTTTACTTGCCTTTTTTGCTTAAAAATTTAAAAGACGGTGATTCATTAATTAATTTAAAACTCTCACAAAAGTGAGGTCATCCTCAAGGTTGACGTTAAAAACGCCTTTAACTCTGTGAACAGGGACACTTTGTTGGCTGAAGTCAAAAAAGAACTACCCGAAATTTATGGTTTTATATGGCAATGTTACAGGTACCCTTCCAAATTATTATACAAGGACAATGTTTTAGGATCTGCAGTAGGATGCCAACAGGGTGACCCTCTCGGGCCTGTCATTTTCAGCTTAGCTATTCATCCCATTATCCAGAAACTAAATTCAAAATTTAACGTTTGGTATCTAGATGATGGAATGCTAGGAGGTGATGTAGACACCGTTTTGAAAGACCTTAAACAACAATTTAAATCCATTGGCCTGGCCTTAACCCATAAAAATGTGAAATTTATCTCTCTGACGTCACCGACAGACAATTGACCTTAGAACAATTTAATGAAATAGCCCCACATATCAAAACTCTAGAAAAAAGTTCACTGCATCTCCTAGGTTCCCCAATTTTGGAAGACAGCTTTTCTCAATTCATCGACGATAAAATTAAAAATTTCAACGACATTTCGGAAAGACTCTCTAAAATAAATTTACACTCGGCATTCACCCTGATTAGATACTGTTGTTTTGGCCCAAATTTTATATATTTTCTACGCTCTTCCCCTTTATGGAAGCACCCACATCTCTTGGACAAAATTGACCAAATTATTCGTAGCACATTATCATCCATTTTAAATGTGGCTTTGGACGACCGAGCGTGGCTTCAAGCCACACTACCTATCCGGTTTGGAGGCCTCGGCGTCCGTAAAATTACTGGTATCAGCTTACCGGCTTTCCTGTCCTCTGTCCACAGCACCGAAAAGTTGGCTGGGAAAATTTTAGCCCCTTGCCTGGTTGACTCTGAAGTGCCGTGCTTGACCGATGCAGTGAATGCCTGGAAAATGGCTTGCCCAGATACAGATCTGCCCGTGAACCCATCTTCCCAGAGACAGTGGGATGAGCCGCTCTGCAGGTTGGTACGGAATAAACTAATTAACACGTCCACCAATACTGCTGAGCTTGCTCGCCTTCTGGCTGTGGGTGAGTGGGAGTCGGGCTTCTGGCTGCAGGCACTACCGTCACCCAACATAGGCACCATGCAGGGTGACACGACCTTCCGGCTCGCTACTTGCCTGCGTCTTGGCGCTCCTTGCGTGGCTCTGCATCGCTGCCAATGCGGTGAAGTTGTTGACCGCCTCGGACACCATGTCTTATCCTGCAGTAGGAGCGCAGGCCGAATAGCACGGCACGCCAGCATCAATGACATCATCCGTCGTGCTCTTGTCACCGCCGGGGTGCCAGCTGTTTTAGAACCCTATGGCTTGGCACGCGACGATGGGAAGAGACCAGACGGAATGTCCATAATGCCTTGGAAGTTAGGTCGGCCTTTGGTGTGGGATGCAACATGTGTCGACACCCTTGCGCCATCCCATCTTTCTAGTACGGCGAATTGTGCTGGGGCGGCTGCTTCAGGTGCGGAAAACCTCAAACGGCGCAAATATTCCAACCTTATTGGAACCTATATATTCGAGCCGTTTGGGGTTGAAACTCTAGGGCCATGGGGTCCGAGTGCCCACTTAGTTTTCCGAGATATTTCCAAGCGGTTGGTTGACTCTTCACGTGACCAAAGGGCTGGCCTATATTTCGGCCAAAGAATCAGCATTGCCATACAACGTGGCAATGCTGCCAGCCTTTTGGGCACTCTTCCCGTTGACAACGATGCGGACTTATTTTTTGATGCATTATGATTATTTTCTTTTTTATATACCTGTACATATTATTAGCTTTGCTTTGTGTTTATCAAATACTTAAACATTCAATTGATTACAAAATAAACATTAAAGACGGTGATTGAAATGAAATTGAAAACTTTACCGTTATTATTTTTTATTATAGAATCAGTTTTACGGTTTACTTTCAGAGTGTGTTACGTGACCTAGAAAAGTGTAACACCGAATAACACGTCCCCAAAAGTGTAACACCGAATAACACGTCCCCAAAAGTGTAACACCGAATAACACGTCTCCAAAAGTGTAACACCGAATAACACGTCCCCAAAAGTCATCGTACAAAGTCATTATTCATAGAACAATCAACCAAATCAAACCCAAAAAAATAAAAACAGAATATGAGTTCAGTTATCGTTTAAAATACCACAAGTATTAAAGACCATCTAAAAATGTGGTTAAATCCATTGTTTCCTTTTTTTACAATTTTTTTTTTTAATTTTTCTTCACTGTTTTCTTTTTCTTTGCCCTTTTGGTTTCTTGAGACTGTGAATTTAATTTATCTACCATCAATTCTGTATGTTTTTGTCCCTTGTTTAATTATCAATGGTCTTATGTAAATTCCATTTCTTTCTGCCCAATAGGCTGTTCCAGCAGTGATGCCGCATGCCGTGATTCCACCTCTTTTTGTGTAATTGGAACAGTGGTCCCAATAGAGCTATTTACCGACCAGATGCTAGGTGGAAACAATGCAGGCACAACAATACTCATAATCGACATCTTTTGCTCACAAAATGCGTGTGCAAGGTTTCCAAAAGTATCCTGTGTGTTTTACCAATGTCCAAACCAAGTTTCATAACAATCGATTGAGCCGTTGCGGGAACGTGAAGAGATATCAAATCAAATACGCAAACAAACGCAGTTTCGCCTTTATAATATTATAGTTAGAATCCTTGCTTATAATTATTATACTCGTAAATGCAAAAGTGAGTTTTTTTGTTACGCTTTCACGCTAAAACGGCTGAACGGACTTGGATGAAATTTGGCACATGGGTAAACCATGACCTAGATTAGGACATAGGATTATTTATCTCGATATTCCTACGGGATCGGACGAGACTGCGGTGTAACCGCGGGGCGCAGCTAGTTATTAATAAATAAAGAACAATAACATGTCTGCCTATTTAAAGTATTTAAACTCGAATAACATAAAATAAGTAGGTATACATTTTATATTAGCTTTATTGACTATACCGACGAAGGCCCGCTTGGCGGTGCTCCTATTAGTGTTTGAATGGTTAAAAATGTATCCCAAGCTCACTTCGCTCGCTCCTGCATTATAGGTTTTCTAAGTAAAATATCTGACGGCGCCCGCGGTAAATATTTTAGCAACCAGAACCGGCGAACAAATCGGTTCCCATCGCTGGTAGTAGCAGAAGCACTCCTTAAATTTTAAGGACCTCAGTGGGGATTTCTGGACGTTGTTTTTTTTCAGATTCCAGTTTTCCCCCTCAGGGGCACTTTTAGGGGGATCTGTGGAATAAGTATTTTTTTCGAGTCCAGTTTTCCCCCCTGAGGGGGATTATCAAGGGGGAATTCCACACTTTTCCCCCTAAAGGGGATTTTCAGGGGGGATTTGTGGAATAAGCCAGCTGTGCCGCTTTGCGTGTAGTAGCTGAAGCTTTGTTTCTGCTCGGGTATTATGTTCAGTGCTAGTAGTACCTACACACGGCTACACATCAAGCTATACATATTCAGTATAAGCTGATCTCGCATTGTATAGGATTTCCGTACAGTGCGAGATCAGCGTAAACTGGAAATTTATAGCTCGATCTGTAGCCGTACGTACCTAGTGGTCTAGGTACTATACTACCGTAAAACCGTGCAACTTTGCCCAGATTTCTTGTTTTTTTTTATGTGCTACATTATTGATAAATGTAATGTTCTTTGCATGGAATGTATGATAATATCAAAACCATAAATGTTCATGTGCTAAAAACCTCAATTTGCCCATTTTGCAGAAACCTCCGTAATTTCGGTATTTTCTAGCTTAAGCATATTAGATTTAGGGATCATTTTAATAGGTAATCTATCATAATGACTTTAATACAAAAAGTTTAAACGTTCATATTACTAGTCAAAGAGTGGGCCAAGTCGCAACATTTTTTGTGTCATTTTTCGAACAAATTGAAAAGCTGTACAAGGGTTGTCACTTTTTATTGTTAATCTATAATAGCATACCTACATAGGTAAAAGGAACATAATGATAAAATAAAATACTTATACCTTAATTATTTTTACTTTTCCAACAGCTTGTAGTTAGGTACTATAGAAGTGATACGTAACAGAGACCGGCACCGTGGATTGGACTGTGTTTCACAACTCCAATGCAGGTGTGTTGTTTTCAGTGACTTCTATAATAAAGTATAATGTTGAGTACAGCAATCAGTTGTACCTACTCCACATTATATTTTTATGACAGCTGTGATACAGTATCAATTAGCATGAAGTAGAACGACTACAAAGTAATAAAAATTTTTACAAAAACTAGAACGACTAATAAAAACTAGTAAAAAAACAAAAAAAAAATACAAAACAATAAACCTGCTTGCCTAAAATCTGAACTTTAATTTAAAAAGATGGAAACAAGAAGCTTGTTTTAAAAGGATGACTATTAGACTGAATACTATAGGCAATCTCATGCAGTCGGAGGCATCTTCTTAAATTTAACAATAAAGACATTAATTTAATGTACAGACGCCAGCACATCAAGCTACCCCAAACTGTCAAATTTTCCCAAAAGAACATGAACCTTAGGCTTATGTTATAAAGTTGAAAATCTATCAAAGAAATTTGACAGATCGGGCGGGATCGGGCTGGCGTCTGTACTTTTTACAACAAAATTTACGTTTTTTTTACATGTATTTTTTTATTTTATTAGGTTTACCAATATTTTATTAAGTTTAATTAAATTGTTCACACTGAAATACTGAATACAGTGACTTAACACATTCTTAAAATTAAATTACAGCGCAACAATTACTTAGAGGTAAACACCACATGCATAAAACAATGAATCATAGAGCTCATAAGCTAACTTACTCAGTAATAAGCGCCAATATTCAATTAAATAAATTAATATTTGTAAAAGTAAAAAAAAAGGTGACATTGGAAATAGAAATGAAAATAAAATTAAAATTGGTGAAAAACGAATACATATTAAAAATCATAAAATTATGACACTGACAACATTGGTAAAATAAAATTTTAAATGAGTAAATTGATAATTAATTCTTAACAGTTGCAGGTGTATAAAAAGAGATAAAATGAAAATGTATAATTCTTTTTACACGCTTTATATTAGCTTCACTTGTATGTTTGTTTGTTTGTAACCGACTTCTTTGAGCGCGATTTTGACCCACTTTAAACGGTCAGATTTCATTGAAACTTTGTAAACTTGTCAAGGACCGATGACAATTCAATTTAAAAAAAAATATGAGAAAAAAAAGAACACGTTTTTGTAGTTAGCAGAACTAAAAAATAGAAAATAAATAATAGTTTAAAAAACTAAAAAACACGCTTTAAAAACCAAACTAAAAAAGGAGAAAATAATTTAATTCAATTAAAAAGCGTGGGGTGCTTGACATTAATAGGCGCTGATAGGCGTGTGTGAGGAGTATGCGAGGGTACATGGTCTCCTGTACAATGTACAGAAAAGCGAGCTCATGGTATTTCAAGCCAGGGGTCGTAAACTGGGGGATGTGGCACCTGTGCTGCTTAACGCTGTCGCTCTTCGAAGAGTGAGAGAGTTTAAATACCTCGGCCATGTGGTTACCGAGGATTTAAAAGACGATGGGGACATCGAAAGGGAGAGGAGAGCGATGGCGGTCCGCTGTAACATGTTGGCACGCAGATTTGCAAGGTGTAGTTTAGAGGTAAAGGTTACACTTTTTAAAGCATTCTGCCAAACTCTTTACACCTGAAATCTGTGGGTCGACTACACGCAGCGGGCCATCAACGCTCTCCGAATACAATATAATAACGCGTTCAGGGTGCTGGTGGGGCTCCCACGCTACTGTAGTGCGTCTGCGATGTTTGCGCACGCGCACACAGACGGCTTTCACACTGTGCTGCGGCGCCGTATCGCGTCGCTGATGTTCCGCACGCGTGGGAGCGCCAACGCCATCCTGAACGTGCTCAGCCACAAGCTGGACAGCCCCCTTCTGGGGCACTGGGTTCAAGCACAAGTGCGCGTGCCCGGGGCCCCAGAGGGCGGCAAATACTTAAATTAATAGCAAAATTTAAAATACTAACATAGTTTTAAGTCGTTCTACTAACAATATGTATGGGTCAAATATGCCTGAAATAAAAAGATTTTATTTTATTTTATTTATTTTATTTTATTAATAGATTATAAAAATACCTCAAAAAGCACCCCTCACTACGCGACACACTCATTGCGTATTGAGCGTGTCCAAAAACGCTTCGCTTGGCACCTCGCATTTTCCAATGGTATCGCCAAAATAGTATATTTTATAACGAGGGACTAAACGAAGCCATAATATACCCGAGGTGGTTTGACTCCCGAGCGTGCGAGGGAGTCAATGAAACCGAGGGTATATTAAGTTGGCGTTTAGTCGCGAGGTGCAAACTGTACTTTTCACTTCGAGTGCGAGAAAAATATTCAATTTAGTACAAAAACATGTAGTTACTTACCTAATAAATATTACTTAACAAAAAAACACTACAAAGTGAAAAATAACTTTAATTTCGGAAGTCGGTGTCTTTGGAGCTGAATTTGAATTTGTTGTCACCGCCTTCCGAAATTAAAGTTATTTTTCACTTTGTAGTGTTTTTTTGGAAGTCGGTTGTTTTTTTTTTTTTTTCGGAATAAGTTTTTTTTTTCACTTTTTAGTGGTTCACATGTGCTTACCCCTTCACAGCGTACCGGCGTGATGTTATGTTATGAACTGGTGTAAACAATAGACAGACATAAGATTTCAGCAATCCCAGTCCATTTGCTATCATTTATTGAGGAGTTCCGTTGCCTATCTCCAAAGTTCTTCATCAGATCTTAACCAAATTGAAATGAGACCACTCCGAGAAAGTACTCTTCCAAAAAATACCTAAATCGCTTCGCGTGCCTATAAAATTTTAAGAGTTCTCTCTAGGTCTCCAGGATCCCATCATCAGATCCTGACTTGATGACCATGGGACCACCTGGGAAGTATACCCTTTCAAACAAAAAAAAATCCAAATCGGTGCAGCCATCTTCGAGTAATCGGGGAACACACATAAAAAAAAAGGTTCCGACGAATTGAGAACCTCCTCCTTTTTGAAGTCGGTTAATAAAATAAAAATCACAATATCTATTAGGTACTTATGTCTTTTGCTCTTTGCTTGACGTCAAACTCTTCACCAAGGAACATAACATATAGGAACATAATATTTGTCACTGGACATTCTTAATAAATTTATTTAAAGCCGAATAAATTTACACTCGACAAACATTCTGAAATTTTCGCGGTCAGTTTTTTCTTCTAAACCAGTAACAGATTAACAATTTAAAACACATGGCGCCACCTTGGCAAAAACCATGGAACTAAAACTCTCAACATTTTCGCAATGAAGATAGTCCACACTCCACAGATTATTAATACTGGCTGTTTGAGTTTGTTTATGTCACATGAAGGAAATTAAAAAACGAATTACTTTTTACTCCCTAGGGACTAAAGTGGTCACTTTAGTCCCGCTTCGTAGGGCTATATTGGCGTCTTTTTAGAGCATGAGAAGTGAAAAATATATTTTCACTTCTCATGCTCTAAAAAGACATCGGTCACAGTTCTAACCTAACCTAACCCATTTAATTGGGGTGCCCCGGTTTAAAAAACCAGTTTGGCCTAGGACAAACTAGTTTGGCCTGAAATCGGGTTTGGCCGGTAACATATACAATGTTTAGACAAATAAATAAATCTTATCTTATCTTATCTTATGAAAATAAGATAAAAAAATGATCGACATATTTAAATTCATTAAATAAAATTGGTAACATTGATAAATTGTTAAACATATTAGATAAAATTAATCACAGTGGTAAAAATTGTATTATATTCGATTATGGGTTGCTTGGTAAACGATAAAGGATGGCTTTCTGTTTTGCATAATTATTATGCATCCGTATAATAATTATGTTGTTTTGATGTACGTTGACTTGAAAAGGCGTGGCAGTTGAGAGTATGTCATGCTCACTTAAATGTCTTGCTGATGGTGGCGCGTGTGTTGGATCATTCGGTTCCTTACAAAATGGTTGAGCTGGATGGTGCTGATCCACGCGTCAAGTGCGTGAACGGGCGCCGTCGGTTGAGACTGGTGATTTCCTAACTTCCATGGCTTATTTTAAAGCTTATATTTAGAATTGTTTTTTTTTACATTGTTCTCACATATGCAAGCAACAAGAATAATGTTCCCAAGTTTTTGTAATACTTAACATGATTAAAAAGAGTGTCCATGGAGTTTCTTGCCCGTTCTTCTCCATAGAGATCTACGTTTTGGAATGGGCAACTAGCTTCAACTTTCCAATTGGTCGACTTTTTGACAGTTCAAAACTGCCTGTAAATGGTTTAATTGAAATAAATGCTTTGAGTTTGAGTTTTGCAAGAGAGCCAAAGTGAAGATCAATAACATCACTGCAGCCATTGACTGCCTTACACATTCTTGCGAAAGGTGAATTGGCTCCCAGCTTGGTTCTTCTAAAAGGTGCACAGAGAGGCGTGATGGGTTTACGCGGGATTCTACAAGGAGCACGAAAACTAAAAGCTGCAAGTAAACTAGGGCTGTCTATTTTAGGGCTAAATATTTTAAAAGTAAACATTGCATCAATTAGGTGTCTATGTCTGTCCAGTGCGGTCATATTAAAATGCTTAAGTCTATTGCTGTATGAATATATTTTTTTGGCGATACCATTGGAAAATGCGAGGTGCCAAGCGAAGCGTTTTTGGACACGTTCAAGACGCAATGAGTGTGTCGCGTAGCCTCGTTTAGCCTTAAGATAAGTCCAAAGTAACTTAGGGTTGGAAGCCAATTGGTCTTCTAGACGTTTCTCCCTGTAACAAGTAGATGCAAGATTTTCACATCGTTTGCTAATTAGCTTTAACTCTATTGCATCTAATGGGTAATTATACTTCTTGAAACGCTTTCTAATCTTATTCTTTTCATTCAGAATTTTAATCAATTTACGACTAAACCATGACGGGTATTTTCGGTTTTTAGGTATAAGCAACGGCAGAAATTGTTGTATCGCAGGACCAAGAGTATCGTAGAAGACCTCAAGCATCACATTAACATCACTTTGCTCACCAAATGATGAGTTCCAGTCTATATCTTTTAAAAAGTTAGGATTTTTTTTAATGAATGATTGAATGAATGATAATCTGCCCTATGGAAGTCAGGAGTCGCCTTTCCTATATTGTATGGGAGCTTTGCTTCCCTGTCAAATGAAATGACAATGTCTAGAGGGGGATGTTGCTGATCCACATTGCTTAGAGGACACAAACATTCTTTTACGCAACACAGTTGTATTGTGGAGAGCACAAGATCCAATATGCGACCAGCAGTATTCGTAATATTGTTAAATTGTTTTAACATGTTAACACAAGTAAAATCCATTAAAAGTTCGTTAATACTGGAAAGTCCAATTGATTGATTATTGTACTTAATTCTTTTATACTGTCTAATTATATCAGTATTACATAACTAATTCCGAAATGAATGTAAAAAAAAGTATCTACTTATCTCAGGTGACAACCGTAACGGTAATATTTTGGTGGGCAAAGTCGTAACAGCTGCTTTAGAAAAACTAATTTGACATTGCCCACCATCATATTTACATATAAAAACTAATTTGACATTACCCACCATCATATTTTCATGTAAAAACTAATTTGACATTGCCCACCATCATATTTTCATATATTTTAGAGAGATTTCGCGTTGGATACCTATTCGATCTTTTTTATGGATTTATTAAAAACTAACAATGGTAAAAAATAACTTACCTGCTGTAACTCTTTAATTATTTACCAATCGACTTTTATAGAAAGTTTTTACACGACTTTTAGCCCGTAAAATACACCACCAACTTCGTCACAGTTTGACAGCCGAGTGAAGTGGCATTAGAAAAAATCTGTTACGTAATCGTAGTATTGCCGGAAATATATTCTTATGTCTTCCAAGGATTAAAATAGTAAACGAAACTAAAAAATCTTGCCGGTTTTTTAAAAATTTGTGAAAAGTATCTTGCTGGGCAAAGTCAGATTATTTGGGCAATCTTATAAGGTTTTACGGTACTACTGCATTTACTTACTATACACCTACGGTAGCCTGCCGTAGGGCGGACGGTACGGTACGGACTTCGGACATCGGAGTTTCGATACAATGGGAGGCCCGCTTATACTGTTTTTTTTTACCACTGAAGTGCAGCCTGCTGTACCTAGCTTACAATAAACTGATGCGCCATCACCAGCTAAGCACAACGCTAGGGTACCGGCTCGCTGCTCGCGAAATTCAAGTTTTCTTACGTTTCCTGCAATTTGCAGGTCAGTGCCAGGTTGTCAGTTCATTAAAATATGATTTACTAGCGGTCGCCCGCGGCTCCGCCCGCGTGGATGTCGGTTACCGCTGCAAAAAGCCTGCCCAGGAAAGACACGGTCAGTAAAATGATTCCCAGGTCAATTCACAGACATCGACGACGCAGTCATTATCCGCAGGCTGCATAGACTCCCCTCCCGCACGCGCACCCCGTCTTGGTGACGCCCACTTCGCAACGGGGCGTGCAGCAGAAATCGTATTATTTTAATTTCGCCATAACTTTAAAACCAAACGTCCAATTTTAATCATTCAAATATTATCTACATAAACTGTACTTAGTGATGAAATAATTTATTTTGATTAGGATTATAGCATGAGTAAAATAAATGCGTTTAAATGTAGTCCAAAAAAAATTCAAGATAAATAAATAAAAAAATGGTTGTTGTGCCTCACTCGACATAGATAGGTATAGTGTGTCGCGGACTTTTTTGTAGATATTTATAAGATCTACAATTAATTAGAACATTTTATGGTTATATCTTTTATAGTTTAGGCAGCGTACGCAAAATAAGTAACTTTTCTGGTTGATTTTTTACACCTTGTGTCCGAAAACCCCAAATATCTTACGGAACCCTATTTTTTTCCAAAATAAAATTTAGCCTATGTTACTCGTGGATAATGTAGCTTTCGAATGGTGAAAGAATTTTTAAAATCGGTCCAGCAGTTTTTGAGCCTATTCATTACAATCAAACAAACAAACAAAGTTTTCCTCTTTATAATATTAGTGTAGATAAGAAAGACGTTGTTTTATACTGCTGCAGTTTTTTAAATTTCTATGTTGCCAACCCTAACAAATGTGGATTTACAGAAGTAAAATCATCTATACAACCCTGGAAGTTCGTTTAATTTATATAGTTACGTAATCCCATTCCATCTCGTGAAAAAGTCATACAATCGGATTAATGAATTCCGCGTGCTACTCCAGCGCTTCCCCCTTAGGTAATATCACTTGGACAAATTGTTATCGTTCAAATCAAAATGTATTATTACCTACTTTGAAAGCAGTGGTAACATCTTGGCCGCGATCTACGAGTTTGTAATTGTAGGTCGGAGGTTCGAACCTTTGAAAGCAGTGGTAACATCTTGGCCGCGATCTACGAGTTTGTAATTGTACGAGGGCGGGTCAATAAGTCCGTGACTTTTTGAATTTCTGACCTCTTTACTGAAACAGCAACACTGCTCCTGTCAACAGGCATCTGTCAGTTGACTCCTGTCAAAATTTAAACTTGCTGCGTCAGTTAGTTTGTGTTTGACAGCTATTTTTATCAGAATACTCACTAATTTGAGGAGAAAATGGAAAAAAGTGAATTTCGTGTGCTTATTAAGCATTATTTCTTGCGAAAAAAAACCATTACCGAGACCAAGGCTAAGCTTGATAAATACTATGGGGACTCTGCACCATCGATTTCAATGGTAAAAAAGTGGTTTACTGAATTTCGTTGTGGCCGTACAAGCACTGAAGATGCCGAACGTCCTGGACGCCCAGTTGAGGTCTCTACACCCGAAACAATCGAAAAAATTCACGATATGGTGTTGGCCGACCGAAGATTGAAAGTGCGAGAGATTGTGGAAGCCGTAGGGATCTCGCATGGCTCAGTGGTTTCAATTTTGAATGATCACTTGGGCATGAGAAAGCTTTCCGCAAGATGGGTGCCGCGTTTGCTCACAGTCGACCACAAACGCAATCGTGTAACAACTTCACAGGAAGGTTTCGTGTTGTTTAATCGCAATATGGAGGAGTTTTTGCGCCGTTTTGTAACCGTGGACGAAACATGGATCCATCACAACACACCAGAGACCAAACAACAGTCAAAACAGTGGGTTTCTAAGGGTGAATCGGCGCCGAAGAAGGCCAAGGTGGGTTTGTCAGCCAATAAAGTTATGGCGACTGTTTTTTGGGATGCACGCGGGATAATCCACATTGACTACCTTCAAAAGGGAAGAACAATCAATGGGGAATATTATGCCAACTTATTGGACCGATTCAATGACGATTTGAAAAAAAACCGACCTCATTTGGCCAAGAAAAAAGTTCTTTTCCACCAAGACAATGCAAGGGTGCACACATGTGCAGTTGCCATGGCAAAAATTCATGAATTGGGCTATGAATTGCTCCCTCATCCACCCTATTCTCCAGATTTGGCTCCGAGCGACTACTTCTTGTTCCCAAACCTGAAGAAATGGCTTGGTGGAAAAAGATTTGACTCCAATGATGAAGTCATCTCGCAAACAAAGGCCTATTTTGAGGACCTCGACAAATCATTTTTTTTGGAAGGGATAAAAAAATTGGAGAAGCGTTGGACAAAGTGTATAGAGCTCAAGGGAGACTACGTTGAAAAATAAAATTACTTTTTATCAAAAAATCTGTGTTTTATTCCAAAAGTCACGGACTTATTGACCCGCCCTCGTAGGTCGGAGGTTCGAACCTTTGAAAGCAGTGGTAACATCTTGGCCGCGATCTACGAGTTTGTAATTGTAGGTCGGAGGTTCGAACCTTTGAAAGCAGTGGTAACATCTTGGCCGCGATCTACGAGTTTGTAATTGTAGGTCGGAGGTTCGAACCCAGGCATACCTTTTACTTTGTGTAAATTACTTCATCACCACTGCCCCCAAAACGGTTAAGGAAAATACTTCATCACCACTGCCCCCAAAACGGTTAAGGAAAATACTTCATCACCACTGCCCCCAAAACGGTTAAGGAAAATACTTCATCACCACTGCCCCCAAAACGGTTAAGGAAAATATCGTGAGAAAACCGGCAAGTCGGCGTCGTAGAACCAAACATTCGAAGACATCATTATGACATCTAGTGATCTAGCAATCACCAGAGAATAAAATTACCATACCAAAATAGTTAAAAAGAATGAAGTTGAAGCAATACAGATAAATGAATTTTATGATAGATACATGGTGCTCATATTGACATATTTACAAACATTGTAAAAGTACCTATAGGTACGATTTTCGTAGAATATTAACAAGTGCCTAATAATAATAAGTCAGTGTGTGAGTTAAAGTAGTCACTGAGTGTAAATCAATGTCACAAATATAATTAATTATACAATTCAATTAGCAACCAGTTTGATTTTGTCTAGACTCTTAGATTGTCCTATGGAGCAGGACTGCAGGACCAGCCTGTTCCCAAGCATTTTTATCTTGGATATATTCCTCTAATTTGTAATACCTACGCTTGTTTACAAAGTTAACTTTTAATATGAGTTTTAAATTTCCTTTCATTTAATTGCAATACCTACGTGTTCTACAGTTCTACCGTCATAGTGATAGCATCGTCAACTATATTTAAGTACCTACCTTGGAACTTACCTATAATTTTAATGACCAATTAGGTAATTAATAAAATTAAAATAATAGCGTACACAAATTAGTGGCATATCATTAAAATAATCGTCTTATTAAAATTTTCAAATGTCAAATACAAAAAAATCAAATGGAATAATAGGATGTCAATTTTTAAATTTGTGCAATGCTCGTTATACCCTCACTGACATCAACATAAAAAATTACGTTAGGTACGGTACGAACCATATTGTAATCTACCGAAAATAAAGCTAAATTGAAAAGTAGGAGCGCGCGGCGTCCGAGCTCCGGCCAGCTCCGGCCGAGCCGCCGCCGCCGCCCGTCGCACAGTGGGCTGAAACGGGCCGGTAAAGGACTTAGCATTTAAAAAAAAAAAGTTTCTTTTTCTGAAATTTTAAATATTGTGTTGAATTTATCTATCGATTATAAGTAATTATTTCTATGAGGGTCGTTCAGATAACTTAGTATTTTCGGAGTTATAAATATCCAAAGTAATTTTTGTATGAAGCAAAAGAAAAAAATGTGAAAATCTCGAAATTCTCAAATTTTCTCAAAGAATTGACTCTACGTATGCATAGTACGTATATTTGTCCTATTTTAGCGCCTATTCTCGGGTTGCGATTTTCTGCGATTTGGTCGCAATTTCAAATTTTGTTCTCTATTCCACACAACCATAGAGGTTAAGAACTAGGCGCGTTTTTTTTATGTAGTGGTCTCCCCTTTAGGCCTAATCCACTAAGGACTAATAAAATAAATAAATAAATAAGTAAAAATCACAATCACTACTGGCCACTGCACTGTTTTAATTTAATCACTGTCAACTAGCTTCAACTTTCCAACTGGTCGACTTTTTGACAATTCAAAAGTGCCTGTAAATGGTTTAATTGAAATAAATGCTTTGAGTTTGAGTTTGAGTTTTGAGTTTGAAAGGGTATCCACATTAACGAATGCAAAATTTTCGTATTCGTCATCATCAAATGTTTCCGCTTGTTCAATTACTAATAAACTTTGTGCTTCTACTGACAAAGTTTTATGTTTTTTGCGAAGTTTGTGACGTTTCGCTGAGATGAGTGGATCAGAGCTGGTCAATAAATTATTTAAAATGTCTTCATTTGTAGTTTTTCTACTGCATTTCCTGGAATGGTGTTGGCGGTACCTACGAAAGTCTTTATTTCTAGCTTCAGCAGCTTCTTCAGATACATAGCTGTCCAATTGGTATTAGACCAAAACTTTCAATAATAGCTGCACCATGCATAAGAACTTTATGAACACTTGAAGGCATATAATACCAGCTATATAATTCCAAATACAGTTGCATGGTCACTTGAGCATATTCGTGAAATTTCGCTGTGTCAATGTGGTAACCTGATGAAATTGCCTCTAAAATGATTGCAAACCACCTTATTAATTCTTCAGTAACACCAGTTATCTCTGCAGTCATGTTTGGATTTGCAAAAAATCTTCTAGCAGTATTTCCGTCATTCGTGGAGCCGTGCCCTTGTTTAACAACATCAATCAGAAGACCCATTCTATTTTTAAAAGCGTCTTGTATGTCTTTCTTTCTTCTTTCCATGATGCACTTGTTGTCTCCCTTTACTGTCCATGTCTGTATCGTTAATCTGTAGGCTATATGCAGAATGCATTCCATCATTCGTATCCAGGTATGCAATGATGACAATCCGTATTTACAGAGATCTGGATCAGTCGGTTTTGATGCAATTAAGGGCAAATTATTCATCTCTGTTGGAGTGGCTTTACAAATGTCGCATCTCTGAGATGAAGTATCACATAAAATTGATGTTGCTTTTCCGTCTATCATAGTCATTAATAAAGAGTGTGAAATTTTTATTTCTCCAACTTCTGTTTTGATGTCTTCTGTGTTTGAAATGTGTGGGGGTAGTGCGTCTATTATGATGGGTAATAGAACACTGAAGTACGTTTGAATGCAACCGAACATTCCGTAGATACCCTATCGTTGCACCAATCACGTTACGACACGTCATAACTTGTTGTTGCGCTCGCGCACTCTTATCCCTTGATTCCCGGAAATATGTCTCAAAACAAATTACGTCATACCTACCTATGGTGGTGGAAAATGTCGAACATTGTTTTTTTTTTAAAGAACTAAGTAGGTATTGAGGCTTTCAGGCCGTTTAGTATACCTACATTATTTTCAATATCAATTTAATTGGAATAAATTGCTTAACTAAAATAACATGACTCTTCATACAAATTTGATATGGCTATATCTCCGAAAGTACTCGTTAAATTAAAAAAAGTCAAAGAATAAAAACGTTTTAAATTTATACCTAGATACCAAAAAAATACATTTGATCTCTTAAGACCCAACCTTGTAATCCCAGCCCACTGTGCGTCGTCCCGCTGAGGTGAATCGATAACCAACGATGTGAAATTTATAAAAGGGTCCGGCGGGCGGCAGCCGCTAAGCGTCTGCGCTCTTGCTTTTTCACGTGTTTCCTAGTCAGCGCTGTTCGCACGCGCTCTGCCACCGCGGGAGCGAGCGAGACCGCCATGTTTGCGGGCTTGCTTCTCACTGCGCGTGTCTGTCTGCCGCTGTGCACGTCGACGTGTTTGCTCGGTGCCCTCGTTGTGGTGTGACGTGTAATCGAGATATTTATAAAAATTATGACATTCGAAGTTTAAACTTTCGTAGATAATCTAGTGTTTTCTTATAATGTTGTGTGATGTAAATTGACATAGATAGGTAGTCATCCGATTGTAATGTCAACCGGAAAACGTAAGAAAGGTTCAGTGGCGGGGGGCGCGAGTGCGAGCGGACGTGGCGAGGAGCCGGTGCCAGCGCCGCCGGGGGGCGAGGTGGGCGACGGCGGCGCGGGGGGCGAAGTGGGGCGGCTGGTGGACTGCAGCCAGGCCGACGACCGGCGCATGATCCGCCTGGTGCGCGCGCGGCCGCTGCTGTTCGCGCGCAACAACATGCCCGTCGCCAGCTACTACTCGCAGGTCAAGAAGCTATGGCAGCAGGTCGCCGACAAAATGGGCTGGTCCGGTACGAACACAGCACGTTATACATTACTATGATAATATAACATGTCTACCAAGGTACCTTGATTGCTGTAGCTACATAATACTTATACATACGTCCATCCTTAACTTTTAGAGCCATTCAATTATTGCTACCAGTTCGTTGATGTTATACCTACCTATTCTTGCTCACGATGATCGCTTTACTATGATGCATACCTAAATCTAATTCCGATAATCTAAGCAAACAAAGAAACGTATTGAACTATTGACGTTTCTTTGTCTACGTTCCGAGTTACGATAATATCGATTTGAGCGTGCTCACATCACACCCGTTCCGAATTGGCGTGAGCGCGATAACGATGTCCCGTGAATCGTCATAGATGACGTCATGACATGCGCCATCTTGCGATAACGCCGACCATGCGTAATACTAATATCACCGTGAGCGCTGTCAAAAATGACAGTTGTGCTGTTTTGTTTTGAATCGTATCATATCTTTAGCTAACTTAGATATTGGGCACGCCACGATAGCGGCGGTAAGTCCCCTCTTTGAGGAGTGGCTTGAGAGGCGGCACGGCGTCCTCACCTTCCGCCTGACGCAGGTCCTAACCGGACACGGTTGTTTCGGGAGGATCCTGTTTCGAATAAGGCGGGAGGAAACGCCTTAGTGTTTCCATTGCGAAAATCGCCCCGAGGACACGGTGGAGCATACGGTGGAGGTCTGCCCAGCTTGGGCGGAGCATGTGGAGGCGATCGGCGGCGGCGATCTCTCGCGTCCGGCCCTGGTCCAGGCCTTGGTACGGAGCGAGAGTGCATGGTTAGCCGTCACCTCTTTCTGCGAAGCAGTAATGCTCGCGAAGAGGGAGGCGGCGCACGTGAGTGAGAGGCAGTATATGCGCCCTCACGGCCGTAGCTCCCGCGGGAGACACCAGCACCAACTGGTGGGGTCCGCAAGGGCCGATGCCTGCCAGGGGTGCGGGTTGTTCGAAAGAGATACCGCGGCCCCTGGCACACAGGCGCACCTGAGGGAACACGGGTGGGTTTTAGTCAGTAAAAGTCTGACACGCCCTCCCGCTCCACTCAGAGCGGGAGAAGTTGTGTGATGATTTCCCACCCAAAAAAAAAAAGCTAACTTAGATATACGAGTAGTGCTTCAGGCTAGAGGTCTAAATAGGTTTTAACATTGAGTGAGCACTGTAAGCGCGTTCACGAGCGTTCCGTATTGTTGACAAAAATGCCAGTTCCAAGTTGTCATAATCGTGATATCTATCTCGGAACGCAAATTATTAATGTGAACGCTCACATCACAGCGCTATTTTTCTAATTTGGAATGTGGCCTTTGTTTACACCACTGTCCTGTAATTTTGACAGTGACATTTTTCTTGAATGGTTTCTGTCAAAATGACAGAACAGTGGTACAAAACCTTTTTTAAATAAAATAATAATAAAATAAGAGCTTTGCAAAAAAAACAATGTTTTGTGTAGTGTGTCGGAGACTCGGCTCATGATCAGCCCTTTTAACATTGACTTCCAGTGCGCGAATAAATCGCACCGTGATTTTATTGCGTCCTTGGTAACGTGGGCTAACCTATTACTCTCAATCTAAGTCATATTGAAGGATATTGCTAATTCATTGCTTCATAATTTTTATGATAAAAAAACGACATCTTCCATCTTTTGAATTATAAAATAATAACATTATTAAAAATAAATACATACCTACAGACTTATTGAAATATTCAATGAAAAAGTTACTCAAAAGAAATTCGTTAAAAGAATAAATTTGTGCATCCAAGAAAATGGAGCTCATTTCGAGCAACTAATTAGTTAATTTACTCGGTTTTTCGTTCGAATAAAATAAGTTTAGATTTCATGGTTTTTGTTTAATTTAATTTACAATGTTTGCTAGAGAGATTTGATCCTTATGATTGACCCTATCGATTGGTGCCATAAAAGTACAGGATGAATTTTTTCGGATTTTAGTCGGTTCGATTCCCGGGTGTGGCAGGCGTATTTTCAAAAATCTTTAAATGCAGTTTTGTTTCTTTAAAAAAATAAAGGAATGTTTCCTTTGAGTAAAATTTTCTGTCTTCAGTATTTAGAGTACTTTCCCTCCAGGTATGCTTCGAAAATTCAAACCTGTATATTTACTTATGTCGTTTTCACAGCAGATATTATGTAATTTCTTCTCGATCTCACTCTTTTTACACGCTTTATATTAGCTTCACTTGTATGTTTGTTTGTTTGTAACCGACTCCTTTGGACGCTATTTTGACCCACTTTAAACGGTCAGATTTCATTGAAACTTTGTAAACTTATCGAGGACCGATGACTATTCAATAATTTAAAAAAAAAATTAAAAAAAGGAAAAAAAAACACGTTTTTGTAGTTAGCAGAACTAAAAAATAGAAAATAAATAATAGTTTAAAAAACGAAAAAACACGCTTTAAAAACCAAACTAAAAAAGGAGAAATAATTTAATTCAATTAAAAAGCGTGGGGTGCTTGACAATTAAGTGATTATAAAAATACCTCAAAAAGCACCCCACGCTTTTTAATTGAATTAAATTATTTCTCCTTTTTTAGTTTGGTTTTTAAAGCGTGTTTTTTCGTTTTTTAAACTATTATTTTTGTAAAAAAAATCCCTCTTGTATCTAAATAAACTTGAAGTCATCCGTTAAGCTTCTGTTTTGCTGTCCAGAATAGTCGGCGCATTTGACGCATAAGATTTTCATTAATGTAGATGCGGGTATCGTCGTTGTTGTTGTAGAACGAGTGATTTGTCAGCAGTTGTTTCCTACTTTTAAGCCATTGTGTGCGCGCTTCTTTATCACACATTTTCACTATAACTGATGTACCTGGTCCCTCGCCTCTGATTCTCCATACCTTATCTATGCCGTCTACCCTCAGTTTCAGTTCCTTCGCAATCTTCGCTACTACGGCTTTGATGTTTCACCCTCCTGTTTTTATTTTTTTTGGGTGGGAAATCATCAAATAACTTCTCCCGCTCTGGGTGGAGTGGGAGGGCGTGTCAGACTTTTACTGACGAAAACCCACCCGTGTTCCCTCAGTTGCCTGTGTGCCAGGGGTCGCGGTATCTCTTTCGAACAACCCGCACCCCTGGCAGGCATCGGCCCTTGCGGACCCCACCATTTGGTGCTGACATCTCTTTGAGGCGCGCGTGGAACACAACGCGCCGTCGACCCGGGTTTGGTCCTTACTGGACAGCGAGCTACCCATTACTCGCCGTCCGCAAGCCCGCGCCTACGGTGGCCGGGAATCAGCCTGGGATTCCCGACGCCCAGGGCGTCTCCCGCGGCGACTACGGCCGTGAGGGCGCATATACTGCCTCTCCCTCACGTGCGCCGCCTCCCTCTTTGCGAGCATTACTGCTTCGCAGAAGGAGGTGACGGCTAACCATTCACTCTCGCTCCGACCATGGTCTGAACCAGGGCCGGACGCGAGAGATCGCCGCCGCCGATCGCCTCTACGAGGACACGGCGGTGCTCCGCCCAAGCCGGGCAGACCGCCACCGTTGCTCCACCGTATCCTCAGGGCGATCTTCACAATGGAAACACCCGGGCGTTTCCTCTCGCCTTATGCGAAACAGGAACCTCCCAAAACAACCGTGTCCGGTGAGGACCTGCGTCTTGCGGAAGGTGAGGACGCCATGCCGCCTCTCAAGCCACTCCTCAAAGAGGGGACTTACCGCCGCTATCGTGGCGTGCCCAACACTGGGTTGCGACAATCGCACTCTCCATGTCGTTTCACCCTCCTGCTTGCGTACATGAATTAACTCAACATGTAATTTCAATTCCTTGTGCTCCAGCCATCCTATACGATCCTCCAGTGACTTATTATATTTTTCCAGAAAAACACCCTTTTGTATCAGGTCCTTCATTCTATTTTCATTTTTACGGTTAGAATCAACCAGCTTTAGGAGTGCCTGATCTAATTCTTTTAGTTTATCTTCTAGATTATTGATGGTGATTTCTTTGTCGAGGTTTTATTTTTTATTTCCAGTACCTTCTTTTTAACTTCAGTGATATCGGTTTGAATAGCAGCGTATTTTTCATCCTACTGCTGTTTCACGGTGGTCAACAAGGTGTGCATGGCCTTCATTTCTTCGCGGAAAGCGGTTAATGTTTCATTCAGTGCGCTTGTTGAACAGCATGATTTGAATTTC
This sequence comes from Antitype chi, assembly GCA_947359405.1. Classification (NCBI taxonomy): domain Eukaryota; kingdom Metazoa; phylum Arthropoda; class Insecta; order Lepidoptera; family Noctuidae; genus Antitype; species Antitype chi. Next base: position 302,037 of record OX375826.1, read on the forward strand.
CTACTCTCCTGCGATATTCGTGAGGAATCGCTATCCGATTCATTCTCTTCCCTTTTCTTCTTTTACTGCCTCGCGGTGACCCCTTCCTTATCTTTTGTCGGCGCTAAGTTCAGATCCGATAAGTATTTGGATTCTTTAGTTGGTGTTTTTTATAAATTTAACATCGCGACGGCGTGTTACGATAACGGAACGTTGTATTGCTCACACCTCCACTCACGAGCGCGAATAACGAGAAGTGACTTGAATGGCCCCTTAGACGAATACACTATTAAGCATTATCAACTTAAAAACGTTAGTTACCTTAATCATTTCATGCACATTATGTTAATACATATACACCATATAATTTAAATGAATATTTTAGGAGTTATCGCAAAATAAAAACTAACGCGCGCGAAATTAAATTCAACACAGAAAATCTTATGAAAATGAATGCCTACAAGCAGACTTGGCATAAAGACGAATATTGGACTTTAGGAAACTGTGCTGCCAAAATGCTGCATTATTAGGAATATGTGCAGTGAGAGTGGCAAGGATGAGGGTGTTCATGAATATTCAAGCCACCAGTTTGCGCCACTTTGACAAGAGGTCTTCCAGTTCGACAATGAACTTAAAATATTTGATGTCATTCGTTTCATTTTTCGTTCACCATTCAGTCCGTAGGCGCTTTGACACTTTTGACAGGTGCCCAGACCTGACTTCTCAGTGCTGCCACCTAGTGAACGTCATTTCAGAACACCCTCATTGTTAAAGAACACAAAACGACACATACGCGGAGATCTCGATAAACCAAAATATATTTTTGTCTTTTGGCCAAAACACAATGGAGTTGGTGTGGGCGCAGGTAAGCGCAGGTAAACGGGTATGTCGCACGAAACAATAAAAGTTTCGAAATGAATGAGATTAAACAATTGTTGAAGAAAGTTTATGAGAGGCGACACCGCACAAATGGGCAGACTGTATTAGACATATTGTAAAGGTAGAAGACAACAAGTGCCAACTCTACCACATAATTGATGACGTTACTGATAGGTTTATCAATTTTAACATAAATAGAAATGTATCCGATTCCAAAATCGATAATATTATTCAGATTCAGACAAATCACGATGTGTCTGAATCTGAATAATTATCGGTAATAAGACTAATATACGAGTAGCTAATCCTAATCAGAGCTATCGATTCAGAAATCAGATTCATGTAGGTAAATTTAAGTAACTGATGTATGTGTGGCTTGATAAAAGCAGTAATGTCTTTTTTTGTATGTTTTATTTAGCTCTCCAACAACAAACATATTACAACCAGGGTTGGGCAGTATTTGAATTACTTGTAATTAAAATACAAATACGCATTTGGTATTTGTATTTCAATTACTTCCTTAAAATGTAATTTGTAATTCGTATTTCAAATACCTGATGCTGAGGCATTTTGTAATTAGTTTTTCAAATACTTGAAGCTTCAAAACACATTTTAACATTAAAATACATTTAATCCTCATTTAGCGATCGTGAGTGTGAGTGTGCGGCGAGTGTGTAATGATGGTAAAGCAGCTATTAGAGTTGGCAACACTGCACCTGTTATGTTTTATGTACGCTATGACTGTACGACAAAATTGCCCAACAAAACTCAAAAAAATGTACGTCAAATTGTCAATGTCAAGGTAAGATGTCAAGTCATAACGGTTTGTTTTTCGTTTTTTCAACAATAAATAAACACAGTTTTGAAAACACCATGGAACATAAAATATTTCCTTGAATACAAAAATAAATTTCGTTATTTTCTGCTTGTTAATAATAATGATTTAGATTGGGAATCAATCAGTATTTTATCTAAATGATTTTAGCAAAACAATCGTTACTCACTTCCGATATAATTTAATTTCAAAATTTACCAAATGATTTTGCATTATTACTCCAGCCTAGTGATTTTCGGCTTACTTCCAAGCATACTCCAGGTTTGGTGCCTTAGCAGAAGAGGCGTCGCTAGTGCCATGTGCAGGAAAATATGGACACATCAATTCCACAACACTACCTAACGTAGATTTTATCAATTTTCGAATTAGAATTTCGTTTTTAAATACGTTAATTTAAGAATTTGTTTGCACTTGAGGTGCGGTTGCAAGAACAAGTAAAGTTCTTAAATATTTTTCGTTAAGTGTCTCATATGGGTACCAATTAGCCAAAAAGTTTAGGACTATGTTTAAGTCCCAAGTAATGTTGGACTTAGATAGCGGCGGACGCAATCTGGACTTAGATAGCGGCGGACGCAATCTGGAAATGCCTTTGAGCAAGCGTAGTAGTAGTAGTCTTTTCTTTACCTTATTCTTGACCAAGAATCATGCCGAGAGCTGATCTACAACTATTTATGTTCGTATTATTACGCACCTGAATTATAGAATTCTGTTAAAAACATTTATGACCATTGGAATCAAGGTTACATAATGAATCAACATTAGATATTTTTCAAAAATTTAACCGTGCGTGAACCGTGAGTTCTCTGACAGTGATCCCATAATTAGCGGTATAGAATCTGGCGACAAACTTTTTTTTTGCAAGGTAGGTACGTCTTGATAGTATTTCGGCTACCAGGGTGAACAATTATCTGATCCACTCGTAGAGTATTAAACCACGTCTTTGGATCCACTCTACAGATAGTTAGAATGAGAAATAATATTTTTTTAGTTTATAGAAATAACGAAGGTTTGGTTATGGGTACACTGTTAAATAATGGGTACCTGGTACAATGGCTGTCTGGGCCACATCGGTATTATCATGATACCCTTAACCGTATCATTAACGATTTTCCACTCACTGCCTTCGATACTTAGGCAACCATGAGATTATGAATGCGCCTCTATCACAGGCATTTTTTTTTGGCAATTACCATTCTATAGGGCCAAAATCCACGGGTGGGCAAGTCGCGATGCTGCATCTGCGATATGATAAACGTTCCTCAGACCACTGCCACAATTCTCTAGTTATAAACGTAAGGTGAGGAAACTGAACATCTCCCTTACGGTCAATGTATGAAACAGTGTTGGTATTTTCAATCCGTTATATTTGGCAGTCGTGATACAAGTCAGCAAAGGACCTAAGTCCTAAAAAGGCATTTTTTTTTTACAATTTACATTTTGCGACCTTTCACTGTATGCCTACCTTCTGCACGCACGTTCGTCCCCACATACTGCTACCCATCCCGTAGTTGAGATATCACTATATAAATATCTAAACTAAAGACTTGTTTTTATTGTATTAAAGGGACTTTTCATGGCGTGAGGCCACCTGAAGTCTGGCATGATCTCCGCTAGGAGTAAAAGTCTTCTGTGGGCATGATAGACTGTGGAATAGGTACCTGCTTAATATTTGTTATACTTGACATTGTCATCTGTATAGATATTAACAGCGGTCAATCTCCTTATGTAAGTAAAGCCAGCCGTAATTTTAACGGTTGGGCATGCAGAGGTGTGCAACCTATATAAAACGAGCGAATTCCCGGATTGACAATGATTTTTTGCGTTTCCCATTTTTTTATGGGTAGGCTTTGTAAGCGTTTTGAGTCTATACATATAAAAAGCTAAGAATGTACAAGTAGATAGTATACGGGCTAATAATACTCTATCAGCATTTAGTAGGGGCAAGAATACTGTTTCAGCATTTACTAGGGGGTAGGTAATAATACTTTTTTCAGTATTTACAATGAACCCTAAAGCCTTCAGATGTTTAGTAGTGTCCGATATGTTTTCAGGAATGAAATAACAGATTTTGAAATAAATAAGATATAACCTATCTAAATAAAGGTATTGCCGATAAATTTCCACAAGATCTAAGTAAATCAAAGACTATAAAACCACCTAATACTCTATGAAGTAAACTGATCTATCACTGGTTTTACGATCTTTGTGAAAACAGAGAGGGCAGTGTTCAGCCCAAAGGCATTGTTGATATAGGTATACACTTATTTAGTGCATTTAGATATAATATAGTACCTAAATCCTGATATGCCATTCGATTTTTGGAATTAAAAATATTGAGGACAAGAACTGCTCAGCGCAGGATTCTTCTTCATCTTAAATCATCTTCTTCAGATTAAACAATTTAAATTGATGGCCAGTGGGAATCGGATCAAAAGAGTTGTGCCATTGTCCCCCAACGGCGGCCATAGGGAATGTTAAAAATCCCCTATATTCCCGATGTCCACCACTTGTCTTGCCACCACTGGGGGACAGCGAGACAACTTTAAAACATTATTCTCGCTGTCCACCACTGGGGGACAGCCTCACAACTTTGTAAATTATTTCCATTAGCCACCACTGGTGGACAGCGACACGGATTTTTCCTATATTCCCGATGTCCACCACTTGTCTGGCCATCACTGGGGGACAGCGAGACAACTTTAAAACATTATTCTCGCTGTCCACCACTGGGGGACAGCGTCACAACTTTGTAAATTATTTCCATTCGCCACCACTGGTGGACAGCGACACGGGTTTTTTAACATTCCCTATGGCCGCCGTTGGGGGACAGTGGCACAACTCTTTTGATCCGATCCTATATTCCCGATGTCCACCACTTGTCTGGCCACCACTGGGGGACAGCGAGACAACTTTAAAACATTATTCTCGCTGTCCACCACTGGGGGACAGCGTCACAACTTTGTAAATTATTTCCATTCGCCACCACTGGTGGACAGCGACACGGATTTTTTTACATTCCCTATGGCCGCCGTTGGGGGACAGTGGCACAACTCTTTTGATCCGATTCCCACTGGCCATCAATTTAAATTGTTTAATCTAGAGACCGGTAAAGGATAGCTTACGTATATTCCCAGTCGCCCCCACATGGATTGCCACCAGGTTGCAATTGGGAAAAAAAATCCCAGGTTGCCACCAGGTGGCGACTGGGAACTTATTGCCCACACTTCAAATTGCTGTACATTGCGGCGTGGATCGCCAAACCCCCTCATCCCTGTCTGTCTTAGGCTCATCAGGTAGGTAATAGGTTAGGTTAGGTTAGAATTGTGACCAAACGGGCGCGAGCCGAGCGAGCGTAGCGAGCGGTGCCGCGGCAGCGGCCGGCGAGCGCTACTTCTAAGTTAGAATTTCCTTATTATTTTATTCTTCACAAGAAACAAAGCAATGTATAGCGAAACTGAAGTGGGGCAATGACTTCCCAGTCACCGCCGGTGGCGACTGGGAATTTTGATTCCCATTTGCCTCTGGTGGCAATCCCCGCGGGGGCGACTGGGAATAATCGCCAGTCTCTAGATTAAACAATTTAAATTGATGGCCAGTGGGAATCGGATCAAAAGAGTTGTGCCATTGTCCCCCAACGGCGGCCATAGGGAATGTTAAAAAATCCGTGTCGCTGTCCACCAGTGGTGGCGAATGGAAATAATTTACAAAGTTGTGACGCTGTCCCCCAGTGGTGGACAACGAGAATAATGTTTTAAAGTTGTCTCGCTGTCCCCCAGTGGTGGCCAGACAAGTGGTGGACATCGGGAATAATCGACTTTACCTAGTCAATCGGCGGTGGCTGCGAATCTAGTCTTGGCGCGACGATTATTTCGCAGACTTGTGTTGATGACAAAGGGACAAAAAAGCCTGCATTCAAGAGTATACAGGCTCTTTCATCGTCTGATTTTGGCTCAGGGGAGAACCACGACAGTTTCAATTTCACTGATGTGGTTTTTTTTAATCTCCACCGGTTTTTAGCTGGGTGGATATAGGATGAATTTTAGGTCAGATCCTGACTTTCATACCTACTGCTTTTGCTTGCACCTGATTTTTAACTCCTTTTTCAGATTGTTCAGCATGAAGATCCTGCAGTGACAGAATCTGAGAATCGGCTATCGCACGACAGTTTGAAGCGTCCATAAATAGTTTGAGTAGTGCCCTATTTTTTGGTTTCGATGAAATCAGTAAGGTAAATGCTTCAGTAGCTTAACTTGTTTTTTCTTGTTTGATTACGATGTCCTTGTCTTGTAAGACAGAGAAGGCAGCCTTGACCTCAGGATTGAGAAAGGGGGCATCAATCAAGTGACGTGCTATTTATTGTAGCTAACTATCTTTCCAAGAGTTCCATGCACTCTTCTTAGATAAGCCTGTAATAAGTATGAGCATACCGTACATCGTCAAAGAGGGGTCCCCCCCTAATATTTCCATCAGTTCAACATTCTAGTTCCATTGCTGCACGTGACGCCTCTGTATGCAGCGGCGTTGTAAGCACCGGGCGTGACACTGCGGCACTGGTTGACGGCTGAGGTTCAGCGGTACCTACTTCGACGATTTCGGGTTGATGTCGAAGCCTGCCATAGTTATAGGCATATAAAATGGACATTAAACCATATTAGGTATTTATTTAGGTAGCCCCTAAAGCTGACCGCATTACCCTACCTAGTCTAATAGGGGGACTGTAGCTACCTACTATGTAGTACGAGTCGTTTTATATAACTCAAGTTAGTAAAGTGCCATTCCCAAAAAATGCCCGCAATATTTTCAATATCAGAGTAATCGTGGTTACATATTTTAGATAGGTAGGTAGGTACCTATAATAGTAAAGTGACAGTCCCACAGACTGCCCGCAGTACTATACATTTATCGCAAAGTGATTCCTAACAAATGTCCGCATTGCATGTTGTAACTTGGTACAATATCTAATCACGTTTTAGTGGAGTGACAATCCCACAGATTGCCCGCAGCTCTAGTCAAATACGTGAGAATAATTTTCGTAAAGCGTCAATAAGTGATAACACCACAGGTTAACCGCAATATTATGTTTTCGAACATGTGGGTAGTTGAAAATTTTTACCTTTGCATAGACGCCCGGGCAGCGGCCGCGGCGGCGCCGACGTGCCGCACCTTGGTGATCTTGACCTTGAACGTGAGCGTGACTTTAAACGAAGAACCTGACAAAGAATGCGACAGTGGCTCCGATGATGATGAGGATGATAACCGCCTCCCTGCTGATCTATGTAGGTCACTGCGTCGTGCGTGCAATATTTTCCGATCTAACTTCTTAAATTGATTGGCAAAACTTCTTAATTCGCTGTCACTGGTCGTGCACGTTTACCCATAGTCAGAACGAACCGATGCACATCACAACATTTTGAAATTTAATAGAAAGTGGGGTGTGCATAATGTCGAAGTACTGAATGTATAATGAAGTTCGCTGGGGTTTTCAGACGAAGGCGGGAATGGAAAAAACAAACTCTCAAACACAGTGCAGATGGCGACACTGTATGTGTACTACATGTAATCTCTATGCTAATCTCGAGGACAAAGCTGAGTATAAATAGTGGGTCTAAACTAAACGGCGTTCATAATAATAATAACAACTTATTATTAAATGCTAAAACCCTCCACAACCGCGAGATTTGCAGTCTCAGGGAATATTTCCTTCACACTGACGTGAGGATGCATCGAGATGTCGCAGTGGACAAGGGCCTTACCCCGCTCTCCTTGGCGAATGAGAACTGGCGCAAACCTGCAGTACTGGACACTAACGATCGTAAGGAAGTATGGCAAGGCAAAGAGCTTCACGGACGCTTTTTCCGGGCTCTTCATGGGCCCGATGTAGACTTTTTGGCGTCTGTATTCTGGCTGCGTTTTGGCGACCTCTTCGGGGAAACCGAAGGTTTTGTCTGTGCGATTATGGATGAAGTTATCATGACGAACAATTATCGGAAATATATTGTCAAGGATGGTACGGTTGACATCTGTCGGGCATGCCACCGTCCCGGTGAATCAATCCGACATATCGTTTCCGCTTGTTCTCGTCTTGCTAACGGCGAGTATTTGCACAGACACAATCTAGTAGCTAGGATTATCCACCAGCAACTTGCTTTGCAGTACAACCTTGTGGGGCCTGAAGTACCATACTACAGGTATGTGCCCGACCCAGTTCTCGAGAATGGTCATGCCACATTATACTGGGATCGATCTATCATCACTGATAGGACTATTGTAGCCAATAAGCCTGATATTGTGGTGATAGATCGACGAGAACGTCGTGCAATGATTGTTGATATCGCTGTCCCTCATGACGAGAATCTCGTGAAAGCAAATAAAGTATCTAGACTTAGCTCACGAGGTTGTCGACATGTGGGACGTGGACTCAGCAATCATTGTACCGATAATCGTTACAGTAAATGGCCTAATAGCGAAGAGCCTCGACCAACACCTTAGAAGGCTCTCATTGCGTGGCTGGATCAAGGGTTTGATTCAGAAAGCAGTACTCCTAGACACGGCACGCATAGTCAGGAGGTTCCTTTCTCTAGAGCCCTGACCACCGACATCTTGGACCCTGTTTCTGATGCCGATGGGCCACTATTTTTTATATTTTTAAATGTTTTTTATAAGGTTATTTTAGAAAAATATTTAAAAATGTAATTTAATATGTATTCAAATGAATAAACGAAAATAACAACTTAAATTATTTCAGGCAGCTAATTTACACCAATTAACAATTAATATAAAATAAAACAAATCAATTAAAATGCTTTCTTGTCTGTTTCAGTGGCGGACGTGCGGCGCAAGTGGTCGCACATCCGCAACTCGTACTCGCGCTACCTGCGCAACGAGATGTACGGCGTGCGCACGAGCCGCGGCCGCATGGTGTCCAAGTGGTACCTCGCCGACGAGCTCGACTTCCTGCGCGACCACATGGCCACCGACACGTACGTCCATCCACTCATTCAAGCGCTCAGTGCAACTCACCAGCCTTCAGCCTTCAAATCAAAGTGCTCGGTTTACTCTACCAAAATCATCGTCCATATTTTTAACCTCATTCATCTAAGGGTACCGTGATACTTGACAAGACATTCAAATCACATGTGCAAGTTGCATCGCGTCGTCCTTTTGTTGCCTATTAATAGTATTTTTTGTGTTTCCGCAGGAGGCCATCGCGCTACTCGTACGCGCCGCTGTTTCTGGATATGAAGCAGGAGGCGGGTGCGGCACCGGCGCCCGAGCCGCGCGTCGACGACGACCTGAAGCCCTTCATCTCCAACCCCTGGTTCGCGCTGAGCAGCCCCCCCCGCGCTGCACCGCTGCAGCTCACGGTGGAGCCGCAGCCGCGCCCCTCGTACTCCCCTAGCCCGCACTCCTTCGAGCCCGACGAGAACTCTGCCTACTTCCACTTCTTCCGCGGCATCCATAACGATTACCAGGAGTTGCCTGCTAGGAAGCAGCGGCTGTTCCGCCGCGAGTGCCTCGCCTTCCTGCATCGGTTACTGGACGAGGGCGAACCTCAGGAACAGCAAGATGCCCTCAACCTCAGCAACTCTGCTGACACAGACGACGAGAGAGAATACAAGCCTCTCATTATCGACAGGGACGACTCCAACGGTGGCGTCGACATCGTGCTCTCAAATGAAATACTGCCGCAGTAGGGACCATTCGACCACACAGGTAGTGCACAGGTGGACTTTTCTGTGAGTGTGTCACTTGAGAGTCTGGGTTCCTAGTGATGACGTAGTGAGTGGCGTGTGATGTCGTAACGGACAAGCTAGCAGGCTGCGAGTAGCGGCGACCCGGGCACAGGTCCCAGGTTGTACTGTTACGTGTGACAGAAGGCGGGCGCTCCCGGTTGTGCGGGTCGTGTCGGTGGGATGATGAACCACACTGCAGTTAAATAACAAGCCAATACTTCTGCAGTGCTTGCTCAAACTAGATCTAGTCCAATTGTTGTTTACTAGACTCAAAAAACAATATTTTGAACGCAACGCTATGCTGCGACGAACGTTTGCAAAAATAAGAGGTGAATTAGATACATTGTAGCGGACGATGCAGATACGACCAGTACCCGCACAGCCCCAGCTGGGACTTCTCCCACTGTTTTAGACGTGCGTTCCCTACTCGCTGAACCTAGTGGTTCTGCTGGTGACTCACGCTACCACGCACCCCTGAATGCGTCAATTAGGTACGGCTACCCAAAAGGACCTCGGGGCTACGGAGATTTCGGCTTGTGTTTTCTTCCTTGTTGTTGCCTCTTCGGTGGCTGAGCTGCGACTGACTAGTGCCTTTTTTTTTGTCTGGCATCTCGGTCTTGAGAGGCCGTAACTGCTTAGCGCGTGCTGCCATTAAGAATTAACTTAACGCCTCCAGCCAGGGCTTACAAACTAAAAAAAGACAAACTAAGCGACTGCACGCTCAGGGCACCCCCTGTGGGGTACGGGCCTCGGCTCAGGACGTCACTGATAGGGGGACAGCTGTTATTGGGGACAGGCTGGATCAAAATATTGTCATTATTATTATTGATCGGGGAATTTAAAGCTACTGGCTCAGCTGCGGCGCGGGCTGGCGCTTCAACGTGCAAGGGTCGGTCGGGGGTCTCGACGTTAGGCGCCGTTACTCGGGGTCTTCGCGGGGCGCGAGGACCTCGGTGGCGAGGTCGGAATGACGGTTGTGTGCGGTGTTTGCGAACTGTACTGGTGGCCCTATTGCTTTCCTGAAGCAGAGTAATGGAGTCGTCTAGGTCGGTAAGGACATGTCTTGGCCGTCGGACAGAGCTAATCCTACTGGGGACATAAGTGGCGGCCTTCACAATCAAGGGATTGCGGTGTTTCTCGGCTTTATCGAAGAAACGCTTCGTGTTGCGTTTCAAGAACTGACTGACCGTGGGGATTTTCAGATCGAGATGGAGGCTCTCGTTCCGAACAAACCAAGGCGCCTGTAGCTTGCCGGAGGTCGGGAATCGGTTCTGTAGGGTCTGTATCCTATGGATGAATCGGGGGTTCGCGTGTGCAAAGATTGCACATGCATGCGCCATGATGGGCCTTATGCACGCCGTAGTAATCTTCAACTTGCACTTGAGTGACAGTTTGCTACGTGCGTTCAGAACAGAGTGTAACCTGCTGAGAGCGAAGGCGGCGCGTGAGCGCGCCTTCTTTATATGCTCTGCGAAGGAGAGATGCTGATCCATGGTCACACCAAGGTATTTGGCTCGCTTCTCCTAAGGGATAGGCTTGCCGAACAAAGAGATGGGACGGGGGGGTTCAGGTCTGTTGCGTCGCGGTTTCGTAAAGAGAACCGCTTGGCTTTTATCCGGATTTATGTCAATCCTCCACTTTCGAAACCACGCGCCAAGGACGTTGACGGTGGTATGGAGAGTGGCGGCTATCGCGTCCTGATTTTTCCCAGTGTAGTAAATGACTGTGTCGTCTGCGAACAGTGCCAACTGTGCCTTTCTACTTTTTGGGATATCGCTCGTGAATAGAGTAAAAATGAGTGGAGACAGCACCGCGCCCTGAGGGACGCCGGAGCGAACGGAGGGGGGGACGGGAGCGCCCCTTCGATGTGATAGCGGAACGTGCGGTTCGACAGAAAATCTCGTAAGATGAGCACGAGACGGTCGGGCACACCAAGTTGGTACAGCTTATATCAAGTCATTGTGCCAGACCTTGTCGAAGGCTTTCGCTATGTCGAAAAATACTGCACCGGTCATCGTACCGCGCTGGAAGCCAGCGCTTATATGTTCTACGATGCGGTGGACCTGTTGCACACAACAATGTTGGGTTTTGAAACCGAACTGCTCGTTGGGTATGAGGCCTTTGGTCTCGGCGTAATTTCCGAGTCGCTTATAAATAATTCGCTCATAGATCTTGCCGAGACTGCTCTGTAAACTGATGGGGCGGTAGCTCGTGGGCTCGGATTTGGGCTTACCCAGCTTGGGGATGCCGATAACCGTGGCTTGCTTCCATGCGTCGGGGAAGATGTTATTGCTCAGGGCACCATTGAAGATGGTGGTCAAGAGCATGATCAGGTGGGCGGGTAGCATCTGGAGCACCTTGTTGGTCTTCGACGGCCGGGAGGGAGGTTCTACATTCGACTTCCGCGTCCACCTCAGCGAGATGCGCTTGGTCTACTGGTTGAGAACTGGGAGTGCATTGAGCCTCTAGACTGGCGGCTAGACATTCGGCCTTGTCAATGTCGTCGGAGGCGACGGTGCCCGCGGGACGGGTCAGGGTCAGGGCATGGAAACTACTTCTCGGGACTTGAGTTTCCTCTGAAGTTGCCAGAAAGCTAGATGGGTCGGCTCGAGCTCGCTCAGCATCGTGTCCCAGCCCGCGTCGCGCAGCTCCGACTTGCGTGTCTTTACAACTGACCAGTGCCAGCAAATAGCGCTCCTTTTATACACGGCCGGCTAAGCCATCCTTTACCTTACAGAGGCGCGCGATTTTTGGATCAATTTCTCGTTTTATTTTCCGTAAGCCGAAATCTTTGGACCCCTTTTTTATTTATTATTTCTTATGCAATCTTTACAAATTTTACAAATTTAAAAAGCTTATGTAATCCTTAATTATATACAGTAACAATATTCAACCTATCTGTATACAATAAAAAGTTTCTAGAAAAAAAACCATAAAAATATGACTTGGCAATTTTTTCACTTTATAAAATCCTTAATATCTTTGGAATCCGTGATTGGATTCTCACAATTCTAACGGAAAAAATGGTTCTATGTACCTATCTTTGTATTGGAATAAAAATAATTAAAATCCGTTCATAAACCAAAAACCTTATTTTCAGATTAATTAAGTTACGTAATTTGTTTCCTTACATTTGTCGCAAATATTCATTAAAATTCTACTTTAAACTTTCGTATTAGGTTCTAATACCATCATTAGAGTTAAAATCTAATAAAATTAATTAATAGAAAATAGCATCAATTAGAATTGAGTTAAATCTCTTAACTTACACTAAATCTTATAGAATTTTGTTAGACTTACAACTATTATTACATGGCGCTCTCTGCGCTACTTGCACCCATGTACCCAGATCGGGTCTCGTCGCCGACATACATTGAATATTATTTTAAGTCATTATGTACACACGGCTACACATCAAGCTATACATTTCCAATATAAGCTGATCTCGCATTGTATAGGATTTCCGTACAGTGCGAGATCAGCGTAAACTGGGAATGTATAGCTTGTTGTGTAGCCGTGTGTACCTATGCAACAATAAATATTCGTAGTGCATACAATTAAAGTTAATGATCAATTGATAGGTAGGTACTGTGGTACCTATCTGTTCATTTTAACAGACACACTTTGATATTTTTTGGCAGTTGACTTGCCACGACCTGGAAACGAACCAACGTTTAGATTCAACGTTCCTCCATACCGCTCAAAACAAAACCGCTCAAATCGAACAGCTTCTAGAGGGCCATAAGAACGGGTGTTCCACCGGCCTTCAGGAGTTCGGCCGTAATTCCGTCATCACCCGGCGCCTTGTTGTTTTTAAGCTGATTCAGAGCCATCCTAATCTCGTACAAGCTGACGTCGGGGATGTTTCGGTGTAGTGTCGGGTCAATCTAGCTCTTAGGTCGTTTGCCAGATTCATAACAGGGTTACAGGTTGACGTGTATAACTGTCCATAGAACTTCACGATTTTCTCTTAACAGGTCAGGTTTGGCGGATACGATTCTACCATAGTCGGTCTTCAGTTTCGCAAGCTGGCTCTGTCCAATAAATAGATCTCTTGCAAAAACCTTGGAGCCCTTGTTCCGCTCTATCACGTCTTTAATACGGTCCGTATTAAATCGGCGAAAGTCACTTTTCAAGGACTTAGAGATCCGTCTATTGAGCCACCGGTACTGGAGCGCATCGTCTGAAGACTGCAGTATCATTTCTCGCCACTCCTCCATGAGCTGTATTGTAAGATCAGAGAGTTTCTGTTTCCTATTTGTACGGCTCGTCTTGAAAATATCAGACCCGACCGTATGGACAGTTTCCACGAATCCATCGTTATAATCGTCCACTGAGCTCTCTAGGCACTCGTAACGATTCTGGAATTCGAGCTGAAAGCTCTCGGGATTTTGGATTTGGATCGGTGCTGGACGGAGCAGTGACTTTATCAGCCGGGGTCTTTCCAGTTTGATATTGAGATTCAATGTGCCTCTTACCATGCGGTGATCACTTTTGGTTTTCACCGCGTTGATCACAGAGACATCATTGAATATTTGCTTCTTTATCGATATAAGGAAGTCAATCTCGTTTTTAGTTGCACCATCAGGGCTCTGCCAGGTCCACTTTGTGTGCTCACACTTTCAGAAGAAGGGGTTCATCATAAAAAGGCCTTCCTTCTCCATAAAACTGGCCAGTAAGTTACCCCGGTGGTTCCGACGTCCAAATCCAAATTGGTCCACTCGCAGCTTATCATCGTCTCGTTTGCCCAGTTTCGCATCGAAGTCCCCCTTGACAACGGTGAAGTGAGTTTTAGGGCCATTCATGGCTCTGGAAATGTCCTCATACATGTTCTCTACCTCATCGTCGGGGTGGGTCGAGGTCGGGGCGTAAACCTGTACGACCTTCAACGAATATCTTGCGGATATTCTGAGTATAAGGTACGCCACCCTGGTCGACACTCTCTCGATCTTCACCACCTTGCTTACAAGGGACTTAGGGACAATAAACCCGACATTACCTTGGGACAGCTGATCGCCCTCCCGGAAATAGAGCAACTTACCGGATTTGAGGATTATCGAGTCCTCCCCCTCTCTTCGGACTTCAGATTATCCTACTATACCCTTTCGTAACCTGCTCAGTTCTTCCTCCAGTTCGGGGATCTTCTCGTCGGTTCGGAGTATACGCGCGTTGTATTTATTATTTATTTATTTATTGGGAAACTCAACAGCTTATAATTAATTCACATGAGTTATGAAAAACAAATATCTCTACGTTGCCAATTCCAGTTTTCGGTGATTGTGGTAGCCAGATCTCTTCCGGAGATTCTTAGCACTGCTTGCCTCGCCGTAGCCTTGACCACTACCGTAGCCAAGGATAGGCGGGCCGCAGATACTAGAGGCCGTTTTATGTTGGTGCTTGCCATTTTTGGGGGGATTTGCCATAATCGCCACGCTTGGCAGGCGGGTTGGCGATCGCAGTATGGTGATGAAATGCTACGCGTACTTCTTATAATTAAGCCCACTACTCTTAGTGCCTGATTCTGAACTTTGGCTAATTTATACAGGTGAGTTTTAGCACTGTTATTCAAAATCAAAATATTTTATTTCACATAAACCTGCATGGGCACTTATGAAACTTCAGAAGCTAGGTGCACGGTTTCAATTTGTCGCTTCCTATGAAGAAGAACCGGCAAGGAACTCCACGGTTACTCTTTTAAAAATAATTGGCATTTACAATGTTTTCAAATTACAGTGATAATAGGTATGGGAGGACAGAGCAGGCCTATCAATAAGTACCAGGTACTTAGAGGAATGAAAAAACAGAATAGAAAATCGTTTATAAATCTAGTCTGTAAGGCCTACAACGTTCTCTCATTCACAATATGTAAAATAATCTACCTATATAAAATAAACCTATTTGAACTAAGTGACATGATTTCCATGACAATCACTAATAATAAATAG
Organism: Antitype chi; assembly: GCA_947359405.1. Lineage (NCBI taxonomy): Eukaryota > Metazoa > Arthropoda > Insecta > Lepidoptera > Noctuidae > Antitype > Antitype chi. Next base: position 317,408 of record OX375826.1, read on the forward strand.
TCGAAATTAAAATTGATGTATAATGTCAAATAATGACAAGAATATGTCAAACATTGTAAAAATAAAAATAATAAAATTTAACATTGTAATTTGGGAGCAGTCAGTCAGCAGCAGAGGAGCTTAACTATGTGAAAGTCTAAAAATGAGGTACCAGGGAAACCACATTTGTAGAAGGAATTAATGTCAAACTTCCCTGTATTCAACGTAGTCTTTTATCATTCTTATAATATCCTTTTTTGATAAGGACACGTTTGATGTGAGTTTTAAACTTTCCATCGCTAAGTTCTGTAACCGACTTTGGCAACTTGTAATAGAAGCGGATACTGTTTATTAGAAATGACTTGCTAGTTTTAGTTAATCTAAATTTCGGAATCACAATTTCATCTTTACTACGTGTATTTAGATTATGGAAATCGCATCTTTTTTTGAAAAGACCTAAGTTTTTGCGAACATAAAAGATATTTTGTAGGATATAAAGAGAAGGCAGAGTTAGTATATCAATTTCGTTGAATTTGTTTCTAAGAGACTCGCGAGGCCCCATTTTATAGATTGCGCGGATTGCCCTCTTTTGTAAAATAAAAATTTAATCTACGTCCGCTGCCGATCCCCATAGCAGAACGCCATAAGACATAATACTGTGAAAATAAGCAAAGTATACTGTCCTATCTGTGGCTACATCAGTCAACTACCTTATTTTTCTTACTGCGTAAGCAGCTAAGCTTAATCTGCTTGAAAGAGCTCAAATGTGGGCACCCCATTGCAATTTTGAATCTAAAGTAATTCCCAAAAATACAGTTTCCGAAATAGCATCTAGTTTCTTGCCATCAAATTTTAAATTTCGACCTACTTGGGGTACATTTGGTAACGAGAACTTAAGACATTTAGTTTTGTTCGCATTGAGTAAAAGATTATTAGCAGCAAACCATTTCGAAAGAACAGCTAGGCTTTCGTTGACATGTAAGACATCCGTTTCTTTTCTATCTATTCTAAAAATAAGAGAAGTGTCATCAGCGAATAAAATTATATCCGAGAAGTTAGCCATCAGATAGGGAAGGTCATTAATATAAACTGGAAATAAAAAAAGGCCAAGAATCGAACCTTGAGGCATGTCCATCTTAACTAGAGACCCCGAGGATGTTGCCCCATTAACTTTTACTTTTTGCTGCCTGTTTGATAAATAGGAAAGTACAAGGTCAGCAGCTTGTCCACGAATTCCGTAGTGGTGTAATTTACAGATCAGTGTATTGTGGTCAACGCAGTCAAACGCTTTTGAGAGGTCACAGAAAATGCCAATCGCATCCTGGGAACTCTCCCAGGATTCCAAAATGTGACTGAAGAGTTTTACTCCCGCATCAGTCGCCGACCTACCTTTCGTGAAACCAAACTGTCGACTATGTAAAATTCCATTTGAGTTAAAATGTGACAACATCTGGTCTAGCATGCTTTTTTCATAAATTTTGCTCAATGCTGGAAGCACAGATATAGGTCTATAATTAGAGGGATCACTCTTACTACCCGATTTGAAAATTGGTACTGGCAAGGGGGGCTTTATTATAAAAGAAAGACCCATAATCTATCGTACTTCTTGTAATTGTTATTATATTCTTCGCAGGTGGGTCTAATGCACACCCCACGAAGAACTTGCATGAATTTTTAGCATAATAATGTATTTTAAGGACTTTTCGACGGTTTCATTAATGTGCATACTCCAGCGTAAAGATTTGTCGAGCCACAGTCCCAAATATTTATAAGTAACCACATCGCCAAGGGGACCATTATTTACTATCAGGGTAACCTGTTGTTGTCTTCGAACTTTATTAAAGATACAATATTTTGACTTAGGTATTTAATGAAACCTCTAAACCCAACTCTTCCAATATTTTAGTAAATCAAAATGAATATTGAATTTTCTCCGCACATTCAAGAATATCCTTACCAGTCGTGTATAGTACAAAGTCGTCCGCATATTGACATATGTATGTTTTCAGCAATATCCTGACAAATCCTAAAAGTTGTAATGTAAAAAAAAACGTTTTCAAGAAAAAAAAAACACTTCCAAAACAACACTACAAAGTGAAAAATTATTTTAATTTCGGAAGTCGGTGTCTTTGGAGCTGTATTTGAGTTTTTTGCCACTGCCTGCCGAAATTAAAGTTATTTTTCACTTTGTAGTGATTTTTGGAAGTCGGTTGTTTTTTTTTTTGGAAAAAGTTTTTATTTTTCACTTTTTAGTGGTTCACATGTGCTTACCCCTTCACAGCGTACCGGCGTGACGTTATGTTATGAAATGGTGTAAACAATAGACAGACATGAGATTTCAGCAATCCCAGTCCATTTGCTATCATTAACCGACTTCCAAAAAAGAAGGAGGTTCTCAATTCGTCGGAACCTTTTTTTTATGTATGTTCCCCGATTAATCGAATATGGCTGGACCGATTTGGATTTTTATTTTTTGTTTGAAAGGGTATACTTCCCTGGTGGTCCCATGATCATCAAGTCAGGATCTGATGATGGGATCCTGGAGAAATAGAGAGAACTCTTCAAATTTTATAGGCACACTTGAAGCAATTTGGGTATGTTTTGAAAGAGTACTTTCTCGGAATGGTCTCATTTCAATTTGGTGAAGATCTGATGAAGAACTTCGGAGATAGGCCCGCGCGTCCCGAGATTTATTATTACTGATTCATAGCGTTGGATTCAATAATTTTATTGTATAAAAATATTATTTTAATTTTAAATAGACTGTTTCTTTTTTTCAAGCAAGGTTACTAAAACCTTAGTTATTAAATACTTTTTGTTAGAATTTCGATTAAACATACATAGATAAAAAATATTATGATTTCAGACGAAAAATTATCATGAATTCTCTATTTTACGGAATTATTTTTGGTGTATTATTGTATGAAACATAAAAAAATTATAAATAACAAGCTACAGTCCTACCACAGACATTTTTATAAATTACTAAACTATTATATGTTCCATGTAACAGAGCATCAAAAGATGCCCGTAAGTAGCATTTTACGAAACATCCTTTGCCGAGACTAGGTTTTACTGACTTATGTAAACAAATTGAAAAATTTGTTTAGAGGGCTCCCTAGACAAATAATGAAATTTTTATTTTTTGCCTATAACTAAACCACAATGACTCATTAAATCTCGAGTCAGACGCTCAAATTCAAGAAAAAATGTGTAAGCGCCCTTAAATGGCGATGATGACATTACAAAATCAGGAGTAAGAGTGCGCAATAGTTTGGTTTTCGTTTCTTGAGAGACAAATATTTTAGATCGTTTGCATCCTTTCATCCAACGCATAATCAATTAATGCAACGACATGCGCGATGCGAAGCTCGCGATGCGGAGCACGTTAGCTCTATATACTGCAGGCCCGCTTTTTCGTAGCCTCTCAAACTTGGTCGGTTTATCCACGTTTTGCGGTTGTTCTAGCATTTTGATTATATCTCTTTAATTATTTAGTGTAATGAGCTGAAATTTTACGCGTGAATAGTTGCATTAATACACTAAATATCTGCCAAATATTTTAGATCGTTTGCATCCTTTCATCCAACGCATAATCAATTAATGCAACGACATGCGCGATGCGAAGCTCGCGATGCGGAGAACGTTAGCTCTATATACTGCAGGCCCGCTTTTTCGTAGCCTCTCAAACTTGGTCGGTTTATCCACGTTTTGCGGTTGTTCTAGCATTTTGATTATATCTCTTTAATTATTTAGTGTAATGAGCTGAAATTTTACGCGTGAATAGTTGCATTAATACACTAAATATCTGCATATTTTGTATTCTTCTTTTCCAATAAAAAATCCTACAATCGGATGTCAAAAATATAGCGGTCCAGTCGTAGTAAATTATGCCATTGCTCATTAATTACAAAGAGCACATAAATGAAACTTGGCAAGACATTGTAGACCCCTACAAGATACAAATAAACGTTATAAGTAAGAGCCTACTCTAGACTTCCTATTTTAAGTACTTGGACCTAATAACCTTATTTTACTTTTACGTGTATATCTTCTGAACGGTATATTTTTTCCAAATTCTGTTTTCACACACTTTATACACAAATTCAAAGCAACGTGTGTAAAAAATTACAACTGTGCACTAAACTGTTTTATATGGTTTTCATCAAATAGCCAAACGTCAGCGCAGCGGCATCTTGATTATCTCCGCAGTGTATTGACACACAAATTTCATTTAAACATACACATTTACCTCTCGTTACACACTAATTATTGAATGAATTTTTTTTCTTGTACGTCCATTTTTTAAAAAAAAGTGCCGCTGGGATGACGTAGTCCCAGCGGAATCAGTTTTTGTTAAATAGCTCCTCAATGGCTGGATGCACAAATTTTTATTTACCATACACAATTACACGACGTCATACACTAAATATCTGCTAAACTGAAATTACGAAATTCGACACTTTTCCGCTGGGACTACGCACACGATCGCGGATCGTGCGCGATGCGAAACGTGCGATGTGCATGTTGCTGATATCGCATTGCGCGCGATGCGGAGCGTGCGATGTGCATGTTGCTGATAGCGTATTGCGCGCCATGTGGAGTGCGCGATGTTCTCGTTGCTGATATTGCATTGTGCGCGATGCGGAGTGCGCGATGTGCACGATGCTGATAGCGCATTGTGCGCGATGAGAAGCGCGCGATGTGCGCCATGCGGAGCACGCACTTTACGCGATGCGGAGTGCCGATGCTGATCGCGCATTATGCGCGATGCTGACCACGCAGGCACGCATTGCTGATCGCACATTGTGCGCGACGTGGAACGCGCGATGTGTGCGTTGCTGATAGCGCATTATGCGTTATGCGGAGTGCACATTAAAGAACTCAATAGTCAAACCAATATTTAAGAATGGTGATAAATCTGAAATGGCGAACTACAGACCGATAACTTTAATTCCTATACTATCCAAAATAGTTGAGAAGACAATATTAAAAAGGCTATATGACTATGTGGACAAATATGATTTGCTAAAGCGAGAGCAATTTGGATTTAGGAAAAATAACACGACCTCTTTAGCTTGCTTTAATTTAATAAAAATAATAACTGAGTCAATGAATGACAACATACCAGTAGTAGCAATATTTTTAGATATGAGTAAAGCCTTTGACGTCGTTGATCACAAGATACTACTGAGCAAATTAGATAAATATGGCATAAGGGGCCAAGCAAATGACTGGTTTAAATCGTACCTAAGTGATAGGCGTCAATGTGTGCAAATATCAAAAATCATTGATGAAAACAAGGTAGAGTATTCATCTAGTTATAAAACTAACGCAGTAGGAGTACCCCAAGGCAGCGTGGTGGGATCGTTTTTATTTCTGCTTTACATTAATGACCTTCCCAATGCAACCCGCCACAAAACAATCTTATTTGCTGACGATACGACTGTAATAATAAAATGTAATGATAAAAATAAAAAGGAACAGGAAATTAATGAGGCAATCAAAGACGTAATAATTTGGCTTAATAACAACAATTTAAAAATCAATGTCAATAAAACAAAAATAATTCAATTTCAAACATATAAATCAAACTTTCAGAGTCTTAGTATAAAATATAACGGAATTATTCTAGAACAAGTAGTACACACAAAATTTTTGGGCATAATAGTGGATCAAAACTGTAACTGGAAATCACACATCAGTTACGTATGTGATAAGCTAGACAAATTCGTATACGCAATAAAACGTTTACGATCAACAGTGTCCGTAGCAGCAGCAGTCACTGCATATCACGGATACGTATCGTCGGTGCTGTCGTATGGTCTGATACTATGGGGTAATTCAGTTGAAATTATAATGGCATTTCGTATACAAAAAAAGTGTGTTAGGGCAATATCTGGCGTCTGGTTTTTGGACAGCTGTAAACCTTTATTTAAAAAACTTCGAATTTTACCTTTACCCTGTATGTATATCAAAGAACTTTGTATGCTAGTAAAACAATATCCGCACTATTTTCGCGTCCAATCAGAAGTGAGCCACAAAAGGGCTTCTGCAAGAAATAAATATAAATACGAATTAAATGTACCTCAATGTAGATTGCAAATATTTAGGAGGAATGTATATGTTAATGCCATTCAGGTTTATAACAGGCTGCCTAATTCGTTTAAGGAACTTCCTATTCCCATGTTCAATAAAAAGCTGACAAATTGGCTATTGGATAATTGTTTTTATGACATTGACGAATTTATGGAGTATTGTAAAAATCCAAGATGACAAGTAGTAAATGTTTACATTTATTTTAAAGTAAAAATTACCTAATTATAATATTATTAATTAAAAATTATTCTTGTAAATCGCCAAGCTTGAAATGAATTGTACTAAGCTGTGTAATAATGACATTTGTACACCACATGTTGTGGTAGAATGTACAGAACTTATAAAAAATATTAACACCATACTATGTAAAACTACATTCTTACAAATACATAAATCAAATCAAATCAAATCACATTTTGCGCGATTCGGAGTTCACATTTTGCGCGATGCGGAGTGCGTGATGCTGAATGCGCATTGAACACGATGCGGAACGCGTGACGTGCGCGATGCGGTGCGCGCGAAGTGCGCCATGCGAAGCGCGCAATGTGCGCGATGCAGAGCGCGCAAGCTGCGCCATGCGGAGCGCGCAAGGTGCGAAATGCGGAGCACGCAAGGTGTGCCATGCGAAGTGCGCAAGTTGCGTGATGCCGAGTGCAAGGCGGAGCGCGTAAAACGTTTGGGTTGCATGAAGTACACAGTGTTCAATGTGTTGTGAAAAACGTTTGGATTGTGTGAAGGTGTACGGTGGGTTAGACCAAAGCCTACCTGTTGCACAAGATAAGCTTTAATTTTATGCAATTAAATTGCAAGTAGGTAATTGAAGAAGTTTTTCATCATTATTCAACCCCATGCGTAAGAAGTACCTATCTATGACAAAATTTTTGATTGTATTTTTTTTTCTCTCTTTTTTACACGCTTTATATTAGCTTCACTTGTAACTAACTATCTATGTAAGAAAATCTTGGAATCTTAATTTGACCCACTTCCTGGTCTTCGATTAGGATGAAATTTTGCACACGCTCTGAGTTCTGATGACAATAAATGACCAGCTAAGAAACGTCATTACAAATCCAATATGGCGGCCTCCCCAAGATGGCGGACTGGCTGTTTGAAATCCACCCCCATGATATGGGTATCAAATGAAAGGGTTTGCTGTCAGGAATATGAAAAAAATATATTTAAAAAATGAAAAAAAGGGAAAAAATCACGTTTTTGTAGTTAGCAGAACTAAAAAATAGAAAATAAATAATAATTTAAAAAACTAATAAACACGCTTTAAAAACCAAACTAAAACGCTTTTTAATTGAATTAAATTATTTTCTCCTTTTTATTTTGGGTTTTAAAGCGTGTTTTTTAGTTTTTTAAACTATTATTTATTCATTTTATAAATAATATACACGGGGACGTGTACGGTTATCAGGATGGACGAACGCTTACGTAAAAAAATACATATGAAATGTTGATTTGTTATAGATAATATTAGGTATTTTATACACTGTTAGACTAAAGTTTACATCTGCTGGTAACATTTATGAATATTTGTATTTACATTACGCTAAATAGTAAAAATATTGTTAATAGTTATAAAAAAGATTAATCCATAATTCATTTTTTTTAAGTTTCGTGTAATTTTAATTTCCTTTAAAAATATCATTTTAAATATCGAAGCCAGTCTTTTTCTGTAAACAATTTTATAGGTAAGTAACTCGCATTTGCTTGATAAAAAAAGGATTATATTGTGACCTGTGGTGAATATGTTTTCCCTCCTTCGATATAGGCAGTTCAAAGGTTGAACTATCCACTTGTGTTATTTTGAGTTAAGTAGAAGAAGAAGCACTGAAATAAACCATTAAGTAATATATTATACATAGAGTATATAACCACTAGAGAGCGTATAGGCCGATTTCTTCTAAGGACACCACTCACCACTGCGGGCCGGGGGACGAGGAAGAATGCGCGGCTGCAATTGGTCAGTTCAAGGTCAAGTTGCGTAGGTATGCCTGGTTAGGGATTGCTCTACTTGATTAAGGGAAAATAGTCGATATCGATAAAATGGATTTTAACATTATAAAAAATACTCAATGAAAATCACATAGGTAATAATATTTTTAATTAAAATCAGTCAATTACAAAAAGAAAAACAAGCATCCTGTCATTATTGATTTTTAAAATGAATTAATTTGGTATATGTTTTTCGAATTAAAGTTGTACGGTCCTGATTGTTCTTGGTAAAAAATGATAAACGAGCGTCTACATATTTCTGAATTTTGCATCTTGCTAATTCAATCAAATGATTTGTTGATTCTATTATTTTAATTTATTATTATGGATATCGACTTCAGCCATAGGTAACACAACACAGAGTTGTATGATAAAAATACAAAGGGAAGGAAAGGGATAAAAGAATTAGAATTTCCTAATGAAAGAAAGGGACTTTTTCCAAAGACATCAACGCGCATGACTCATTCGTGTGCTCGTTCACCCAACCACCATTTTAAATAGACCTCTGCGGTGGCTCATAATCTGATTAAATTAAAACGAATTTTCGTAGTGTTTACTTACTGATGAACATACTTTTTGTAACTAGATGTCTTGGAATGTTTTGTACACCACTTCACCGCACGTGAAGGCATTTTTATGCGTTATAAATTGCATAAAAAATTATAACAATTTGTAATTATTTAGCGTGCACACAGGTCTAACACTTGGTCATAACTAAAATGGTTACGAGTACCGTAGCCTATACATAGGCGATAAAATACTAATAGTTTTCGTGCGTCGGGGCACTGTATGCGCAGTCAAGTGGTTTTATAGTCTTTGACATTATACGTGGACTTATTTTAAACAGTGATCCTACACTTTTTCATACGAAACTACATTTGGAAGCCCACTAGAATCAATTCTATTTTATTTAAATAATAATAATACACGCCTACCACCACCGGACTCTTTGCTCAGCTCCGCCTCGCCGCCGCCGGTACCCAGTTCCACTACGGACGCTGTGACGACACCGGCCGCGGTAGTTGCGTCGAGCTCGAGCGACGAGTATTTCTCCCCGCCCACGACGCCACCACCTGCTCGTCGCCGGGGAGGACGCCGGCCGCCGGATGGTTTAGGACCTCGAAGCCCACCGGCCTCTGATAGGGTCCCAGCTCCCGGCGGAAGTGTGCAGCGCATGAAATGGACACGATCCATCAATGAGAACGTCATGCGCTCATACTATGAGGCTACAGAGGGAGGAAACAACCTGACCGCGTACCGTGTTCGGATGCTCTCTCTTTTTCAGGTGCTTGAGCCAGCTATAAACGTTTCGACACAACGACTTTCGGATCAGGTGCGGGTCATCCAGCGTAATCATATGTTGGATGACACTGTACTTGATCGCCTGCGAATTGAAATGCAAAGTAGCCATGTCATCGTACCCCCGTCGCAGACTGTTATGGTACCACTACGGCTCACCACAAGTCAAGCTTGAGTGAGGAATTGAGGAGTGCTTTGGAGGGCGCGATTCGGGAATATCGGTTCATGTCGCCCGAACTTAGGCCACGCTTACCTCGTTTGCCCATGCATAACAAAAATAGGGCGCTGGTGGCGGTTCTGGATTCGCTGTTGTCATACTATTTTGATGACTGCGAAGACCTCACCGATATCTACTTATTCAATTCTGTACTGTGCGGCTGTAGCGGCATGTCGTGTAGCTTATGTAAAATTCGCTAATGACTCTAGAGCTACACGACCTAAACCAGCCGTACTAGCTTGGCAGTGCAGAATTGAACGTCGTATTGGTGAGGCCAGAGCCCTCATCGGCAAACTAATCTGCTTCAGGGAGGGCAACACTCGCCCTAGAGTGATGCGCTTTGTGAGGCGGGCATTCTCAGGGACTGATACCAGCCCTCAAGATTATATGTCCCGTATCACAGAGCGCATAGACTTTCTGAAGCAGAAAGTGTATGCATGGGCAAACCGTATTCGTAGGTATAAGCGACGAGTGGACCGATACACTCAGAACCGCACCTTCCAGAGTGATGAAAGGTGGGTTTATAGGGCTTGGGAGCGACCGGACCAAGGTGTGGCTGATACGCGCCTACCAGATAATGACGCCATGTGCACTTTTTGGCGCAATATTTGGTCGGTGCTAGTCAGTCACATCGAAGGTGATTGGGTTCGAGAAGTCGAGCGAGCCTGCGATCCAATACCAGAAATGGGGGCTATTACTATCTGCCCCCAAGATGTAGCTCGTGCAGTACGTCCGCTGCCCAACTGGAAGTCTCCAGGGCCGGACGGGCTGCACAACTTCTGGATCAAATGGTTCATTGGATCGCACGCTCGCTTGGCGGCTCAGTACCAGACTGCTTTGGAGTCTGGTTCGCTACCCCAGTTCCTAACGACAGGAGTTACCCACCTACTCCATAAATCCGGTAGTGCCGCGGAACCCAAAAATTATAGGCCGATCACGTGTTTACCGACGGTCTATAAGGTTCTTACATCCATTTTGAGAGCTAAGATTTACAATCACGTAGACACTAATTCAATCATGTCTGTCTCTCAAAATGGATGTCGGAACGGATCCCGTGGTACTAAGGAGCTGCTCCTCATAGATATGGCCATTAGCCAACAGGTTCGTCGTTCCCGAAAGGATCTTTCGACATGTTGGATAGATTACAAGAAGGCCTATGACTCGGTGCCACATACATGGCTCATGAGGGTGCTGGAATTGTATAAAGTAGATACAACTCTGCGCACCTTCCTGATGTCATGTATGGGGCAATGGAGGACGGTCCTTCGATATCCAGGATGTCGAAATATCCAGAGGAATAGCGAGCCGATAAGGATCGAGCGAGGCATATTTCAGGGCGACAGTTTGAGTCCGCTTTGGTTCTGCCTAGCCCTGAATCCTCTAAGCACACTGCTGGAGGATTCAGGTATAGGCTATCGGCTGAGGAGAGGTGGTCAGGTTATATCTCACCTCCTCTACATGGATGACCTTAAACTCTTTGGCCCCAACAATTTGCAACTGATGGAGTTACTGAAAGTAACTGAAACCTTCAGTAGCGCCATCAGGATGGATTTTGGTGTGGACAAATGTGCGGTCATGCATGTAAAGCGAGGGGAGATTTTGGAATCCGTGGGAACCCAACTCTCGGATTCCATAAACCTTCGAGCCCTCTCCGCAGCCGAAACCTATAAGTATTTGGGTATGTCGGAAGCTTTGGGCATCAATGTTACTGACATGAAGCAATCGTTGAAGGAACGCTTCTTTGGCCGCCTGAAAAAAGTGTTTAATAGTCTTTTATCAGGCGGAAACAAAGTGCGTGCCTTCAACGGTTGGGTCATGCCGGTCTTGATGTACTCTTTCGGTGTACTCAATTGGACTCAGACCGAACTTGACGCCCTGGATAGGAGGGTCCATACGCTGCTGACTGCATATCGAATGCATCACCCACGGTCATCGGTAATGAGACTGTATATCCCGCGGAAGTGTGGAGGTCGAGGGTTCTTAAACGCTAAGACCCTCCACAATCGCGATATATGCAGTCTCAGGGAATATTTCCCACAAGCTGACGTGGGGATGCATCGAGATGTGGTTGCGGCTTTTTGCGGCTGCTTGATGATGCGTCCCCACGTCAAGTGACGGGCGCTATTTCATATTGTAGTTTCTTGATATGATATTGTAGGTATTAAAAAAAAGGCTCTGAATTGAGTAGCACATAAAAAAAAAATCTTTTACATTATTTATTTACGTATTCAAAAACATTATTATTACTAATATTCAAGTATATATCTATTTTATTTGCCTGCGTCCGTGTGTCACTGCGGGGTGCCAACTGAAAACCAGCGCTGGGTGTCTAACGCCCAGCAAATGCTGAGATGGTAACCCTTTCGGTATGGGCACGCTTAGCACAATTTTACTGCAATTTTATTGTTATGTTTGTTGTTCTCTTTCTTTTTATATATGTTTGTTGCTGCTGTGTTGTGTCTGTGTCGAATAAATGTTTTCTATTCTATTCTATTCTAAATAAAATAAACAATGATATGAAGGAACTCATATGACCTGTCAGTAGGTACGCTAATTCTGGTGAAAGAACACAAACGTTGTCTTGAGTTAATCACAGCGACCAACAATTCTCATCGTTTAAGTAGTCGTTGGTAGAATAGTATGCCATAGAACAAAGGTTGGATTTTACTTTAGCTTTAAAGTTTAAACGCATTAAAATGTAAATCTAGCAAAGAAGAGGGAAGCTTGTTATAAAAGGTTATACCAAGCCCAACATATGAGTTATGAACTTTATGAAGCCGGTGAAAAGGAAGAACGTAGTTTGTCCTTATTTCTAGTATTAATATTATGAATATCACTGTTTTTAGTGTATAAGTGTATATTTTGCCTAATATATAAGATGTTAGCGAAGATGAATTGCGATGCCACCGTGAGAATATACCAATATCTTTAAAAAAATCTCTCAGAGAAACTTTAGCTCCTAGTTGGTAAATTGCACGAACAGCTCGTTTTTGAAGAACAAAAATATTTTGAATGTCAGCGGTTTTGCCCCACACAGCAGAATGCCGTAAGACATAACGCTATAAAAATAACTAAAATAGACTAACCGAGCTGTATCAACGTACTGACGTTGATATGTATACACTGGTATTGTCTTACATTCCTGACGGCGTAGGCGGCCGAACTGAGCCTTCCCGCTAGGCTTGATATATGTGATCCCCACTGAAGTTTGGCATCTACTGTTATGCCCAGAAAAACTGCTGAGTCTACAGTTTCAAGTACCTCATTACTTATGACGATGTTGGGTCCCAGATTTCTTACATTCGGTAAAGTGAACTTAACGAATTAACAATAGCATTCCTAAAGTGTGTTAAGCTGCACAAGTTTGTCGGCAGTTGTTTTCGCCTAACCATGGATTAAAAGTTTTGAAAATGAATGTGCTAGTATAACTTAATTATGCTAAGTAAACTATAATCACAACTATTTAAAGTACACCGAGTTCTGCAGTATCGTGCGTGATTTTAACAGAGCTAGACCGTACCTACTCTTTCGAAATGGATCTCGATAATGATCGATTTATATCATAAATCGAAAGTCGTGAAGCAATTTGATTTGATTATACAAAAACCAAACAGATAATATAACTGCAGTATCCTGAATGAGTTCTAAACGAATAACCATTATTAGTATAAAAAAACAATGCTCTGCAAATCACTACCGCAGGCTGCTGTGAAATGAGGCCTCAAAGCCACCGCATGACTATACTGCAGCTCCGCGCATTTGTGCGGAGAAATCTGCGTGATGATGCAGATCTGCACTCCGCACCCGCACGCGTGGCTCCGTGTCGCCACGCACCCCGCAGCGTAGCGCGGGGCAGTGTGTGTTTCGCCTTACCTGTTATGTTATGTCGATTATTACTTCGTCTGTTTTTAAGTTGCAATAACAATAATGTTCGAGTTTTCGAGTAGGTACTGTAAAGGTTTGTTGCTTACGAATGCAACCTTTATGTTAATACAGGCCGGTAATGGAATGACTGTCACATTTGAACTATCAAGATGATGAGATTAGGATTCTATCCGTCAATGAGTATAGGATTAGTTTTATCCTAAGAGAATATATTTAATAATTATAATCAGGCGCGGCCTTGTAAAAGTCTAACTTATCTAAATATACAATATTGAACGTTACTCAATATTTTATTGGTACCTAGACCCCCTAGGTATCACATTGTGGTGGAGGCGCCCTATCGATACCGGAGCACCCCCGAGATATAAGTGCGCGCACAAAGCGTATATTGTAAAAAACCCTATAAGCGTGCGCCGTGGCCGACACCGGAGCACCCCTATAAAAATAGTGCGCACCTAGAAGAAGAAGACGAACAGAGCTAAGTGGTTTTTATTATTTATATATTAAAGGAAAGTAAGGAAGATGGCATATCAATGTTTTTGGCCAGAAATTAATAAATTCTTTTCGGGCACGCATAGACATGAATGTGTCGAACAATTTATTAGTGAGTTTGTTGAAGAAGCTAACCATTATGGATGGCGTAAGAGCGATTGGGCGCTCATAATAAGCGCATATATGGATAGCGCAGCCCTAATGTTTCATAGATATATATACCGTGAAGGTATGACCTTTGAAACTATTTGCAATAAATTGAGGGAAGAGTTCGAGTGCAGATGCCACCCATGGCACAAGTATTTAGTGCAAGAGGAAACCATTGCACTAACAACGGCTGAGGAAGTCGGAAAGGAAAGCATTGTTAATAAAAATAATGATGCTGAATTATTTTCTAGAATGAAACAAAATGATGACAATCAGGATGACATCCACGATGACAGCCATGATGTCAAGGAGGAAGTCGAATGCAGTCCTGTGAATGCTGAAGAAGATTTAAGCGAAGTGGTCGAGACCGAACACGAGGAAGAGATGGACGAATCGGGTCAGAGCATTCCAATTATTAATCTTAATAGCTATGTTTCAGAGCCTCGGAATGAATCCTTGTCCAAGGAAAACAATGTTCGCGATGACGAAACACATAAAAATAACGTCATCGTCGATCATAACATTGAGTATGAACAAATGTCCACGGTGGTTGAAACCGATCAACTCGCATTGCCAACCGATACGAAGGAGGACGAGCAGTCATCCGTGACTCCAAAGGGTGATGATTTTAAGTTTGCTTTAGAGTCAAAGGAAAGTAAAGCTGAACAGGAGATAGTTAAGATCGTCACAGCTTCACCTGAGCAGTCATACAGCTCATTAAATGAAATTGAGATCATTCCAATGCCACATACACAAACAAGCAAAGGAAATCATATGAAAGTTATGGTTGAAAAGTTCAAAAATATAAAGTTTCATAAAACTCTCAAATCTATAGGTCATCGCAATTGTCCAATAAAAATTAAAAATGACAAAAGAAAACGAAATAATGTTTCGTTACGGCGAAAGCGCACCATTTATAATATAAGAATAGCGCCTATTAAGAAAAATGTCGCATACAAATATGCTGGACAAACTAAAATAAAAAACTTAACTCCAGAACTAAATAAACTCAAAAGAAGTTCTAGAAAGTTTAATAAATATTTTATAAAGACATTTTCTCTATGGCAATTTATAGAAACATTGATCATTTTAAAGTATAAATTTAGAAGATTAAATAATAGAAAGATCAGAGAGATTTTTCATGTTAGATTAAAACCATTTCTCGTTAATTTATAGTTTTTTTTGTTGTCCCTTTTTGTCACATTAATTAATTTTTTTTAGTGTCATTATTGTATTATAATTTCAATGTCAACTAAATGTAAACATGTAGGTGAACATTAATCTATCCATTATTTTAGTTTGGTTAACTATACATTTTATTAATGCTTGTTATTTTGTATTCATTACATATGAACGTGAGACAACGTCGGACACGAGGATACACCGGGTCACCGGGTGTCACTCCTCACAGCCACGCAGAGTCTGAGGGAAGTACACCACGACTATATATTCATTACCTAGGATTCACAGCGGTGAATTAGCATGGGCATAGTCCAGAAAATAATAACGTATGTTAAGTAACTACGCGAATTAATTAAACTTGTAAACTGTGGTTCCACCTAGAGGGGGGAAGACACTCACTCTAAGCCGACCAACTTTGCTAAAGAAGCATAGTCTTCGCAAAGGGTGTTGAGTTGACACCACTGGTTCAGCCTATAGATGAGCATTCTTTACCTTCACTCACACAAGCCATGGCCAACTTTGCTAAAGGAGCATGGTATCCGCAAAGAGTGTTGGATTGACACTACTGGTTCAGCTTTTAAATAAGGACCCACAGATTTTCATCAGCTGAGACTGATATTAAATGGAAAGGCGTAGGTATATTTTTAGAATCAGCAGTGGCTGATAATAAATGGAAAGGAACGAGAGAGGAATAATTATATATTTTTTTAATTTTAGCTCTGGAGTATGAACATCATTTAGATTGTTTTTGATGAATTCAAAGTGTGTTTTAACCTCTTAACCTTTTCCTTCCCTCTGACTCAATGCCGTCCGATGGAGCAAAAGCTTTTGATGTTGAGAACTTCTCTGATTAACCCTTCTGGACCAATGTGAACTTTCACATTGATTGTTTGCTGTAGGAGGCCACGTCGCGTCTTTTCCGTTGGTTTTGACGTGACGAGGTTCAAGCATGACAGACTTAGTTTGAATAGGTGCATGTTAGCACGCTTTAACGTTTAACTTTGCTGACTCTGTTCATAGTGTCATAGAAATGTTTGTCCTGTCCTTGAGCCTTCTCATTTAAGAGTTGGACCTCATATTATAAGTTTAATGTCCAACGTTAGGTCAAAGTCATGATAGGTATTTAGGTAGGTATCTCGTGATTGTTCAAATGTTGTGAATAAAAGTCTTGTTTAGATATACGACTACGTTAATCCTTTTATTCAAGGGTGGGCGTAGCTCATGTAAAGGTTTGTTGCTTACGAATGCAACCTTTATGTTAATACAGGCCGGTAATGGAATGACTGTCACATTTGAACTATCAAGATGATGAGATTAGGATTCTATCCGTCAATGAGTATAGGATTAGTTTTATCCTAAGAGAATATATTTAATAATTATAATCAGGCGCGGCCTTGTAAAAGTCTAACTTATCTAAATATACAATATTGAACGTTACTCAATATTTTATTGGTACCTAGACCCCCTAGGTATCACAGTACCTAGAATGATGCAAGTCCCGGGGGTCGATTCTACTAATTTGCAAAGTTACACGTTAAAATTGTGTTTCCACAACAGTTCGATTTCGATCGCCGTTCGATAGTTACATATAAAGTCATTCTACTATTTCATAAGCAAAATGGAAACTAAACTTAAACTGAACCGCAACTGGAACATAACGTTCAGCAGCTTACCTGTGTTACCAACATGCCAAATAGTATGTTTTATTAATACCACAAAGAAAAAAGTTGAATTTAAAAATGTTACTAAACACGAATCCACATATTCGTGTTTAGTTAGTTTATTAGTTACCAAAAGTATTTTCTAAAATTAAAAGACATCATGACCATAATTTTATCCCCCCCAGTGGTGGGTTCCCGCATTGTCGTTGCGTATACGTTACCCCAGCAGGAAAGTGTCTCCTAGAGTTATATGAGTGCAACATTTAATTGGTGCCTTAGCTGCTGTAAAATGTGCCCCCACATAAAAAATGTGTGCCCCCTGTCGTTTTGGAAAAAAACGGCAAAAACGATTCCTGCTGGGGTAACGATGTTCTAGCAGGAAAATTCTAAACGAATGATCGGAGAGAGAAAAATTGTGCATGGCCAGATAGCTTATATGTGTGCCAAAATGTGCCCCCAAAAATAAAATCTGTGCCCCTTCAGGTTTTCGAGATATTGCATTTCCTGCTGGAGTAACGTTTTGCAGAATCGTATATCTCTAAAACCATTGCATGTGCCCCTGTAGAATAAACATACACGAGTAGCTCTTAATGTGTGCCCCTTAGTGCCCCAATTAGATTTAAGAAAATATTTGTAGTTTTCAAGTTATCGCGGTTTTATGAAAACCCGAAAAAACATCGCAG
This sequence comes from Antitype chi, assembly GCA_947359405.1. NCBI lineage: Eukaryota > Metazoa > Arthropoda > Insecta > Lepidoptera > Noctuidae > Antitype > Antitype chi. The sequence goes on from OX375826.1 coordinate 335,053, forward strand.
CGCCTAAATGAGAGAACGTATAAGTTCGCTGAAAACTGGTTTCGGTCCTTCTTGATACTAATAATAACCATACAAAGTTTCAAAAATGTTAATGCATGCCGTTTTTGAATAATCTTGCTAAAAGTTAAAGCGATGGTGTCATAACTTTGACGGCAAAATACAAAGAACCGACTCAATCCCAGATGTGTAGGTGTAAACCAAAATCTTGTGCCTTTAGTCAAAAATATATGGGGAAAATATTCAGCTTGGAATGTTTTGCATTAAGTAAATATTAACAAAAAACTAAAATATGAAAACAACGGCTGGATATCCGACCAAATTCGAATGACTACTAAAAAGCGACGGATTCATACATATCGATGACCTTCTTTACTTTACTCACTAACCGGTTCACACGTGTTGTGCCTGAGTACACTGAAGTAGAAAAGTAATAAAATAAAGTTGTTATTAGATTATATTCCACTAGCTGTTTCTGTGACTAACTGATCTGTGATTTAAATAATAAAGACTACACAACGTGCAAATAATTCCTAATATTTATAGGTAGGAAATTTGATCTGTGATTTGATGCAATAATTACTTTGAGAATTAAAATTAAGGGAATAAAAATAATAATTTCCACATCAATAAGCTGTTTCATTTAATATGGTCACAAGGCGCATTTAATATATATTTTTAATTAGCCCCCAAAACTTTTGAACGTGTACGGACAACAGCTCAGGTATAATACGTCCAATAAAGAAGGTCATCGATATGTATGAATCCATCGCTTTTTAGTAGTCATTCGAATTTGGTCGGTTAACCAGCCGTTGTTTTCATATTTTGGTTTTTTGTTAATATTTACTTAATGCAAAACATTCCAAGCTGAATATTTTCACCATATATTTTTGACTAAAGGCACAAGATTTTGGTTTACACCTACACATCTGGGATTGAGCCGGTTCCTTGTATTTTTCCGTCAAAGTTATGACTCCATCGTTTTGACTTTTAGCAAGATTATTCAAAAACGCATGCATTAACAATTTTGAAACTTTGTATGGTTATTAAATTAGCGTAAAGAAGGACCGAATACAGTTTTCAGCGAACTTATACCTTCTCTCATTTAGGCGCTGCGATGTTTTTTCGGGTTTTCATAAAACCGCGATAACTTGAAAACTAGAGCTACTCGTGTATGTTTATTCTACAGAGGCACATGCAATGGTTTTAGAGATAATATACGATTCTGCAAAACGTTACTCCACCAGGAAATGCAATATCTCGAAAACCTGAAGGGGCACAGATTTTATTTTTGCGGGCACATTTTGGCACACATAATAATATAAGCTATCTGGCCATGCACAATTTTTCTCTCTCCGATCATTCGTTTAGAATTTTCCTGCTAGAAAAAGGTTACCCCAGCAGGAATCGTTTTTTCCGTTTTTTTCCAAAACGACAGGGGGCACAAATTTTTTATGTGGCTAAGGCACCAATTAAATGTTCCACTCATATAACTCTAGGAGACACTTTCCTGCTCCCCAGCAGGAAAGTGTCTCCTAGAGACTTTCCTGCTGGGGTAACGTACACTGTCGTTGCGGGGGGGCTCAGTAGCCTTGGTCCGCTCCCACGGTGAAGCGAAGAGGAACCCCAAGGTGGGGCCGCTCGTCAGGGCTTTTGCTTCCAAGCCGACGACGTAGTGGCCAAAAAGTAGGTTGCGGTGAGGTGCACCGCAACTGTGGCGGGCCGCGATGTCGAATGGGAGGCATCGCGGCTGAGGGTTACAGGCTGCGGAGGAGGAGTGCCGGTACTTTTGAGTAGCGCTCTTCCCTTCCGTGGCCTGGACGGGGCCGCCACCGTTTGATGGCGGACGCGGTGGGGCCGCAGGGGAAGAGGAGTGTCGGTATAGCGTTAGCCGCTCTCCCTATCCCCTGCGGCCGAGAAGTGGTAGGCGGCGGAGCCACTACGCTGACCCGTCGCAAGGGGACCAAGGGTGCCAAGGGTGCCAGGCTAGTCTGGGGCCATTGTGCTACTTGGTTCCCGGGGTAGTCACGGCGTGCCATGTGTCCTGGTGCGCCGGATTGGTGGGGTCCGCAAGGGCCGATGTCTGCCAGGGGTGCGGGTTGTTCGAAAGAGATACCGTCGCCCCTGGCACGCAGGCAACTGAGGGAACACGGGTGGGTTTTAGTCAGTAAAAGTCTGACACGCCCTCCTGCTCCACCCAGATCGGGAGAAGTCATTTATGATTTCCCACCGTCAAAAAAAAAAAACATAATTTTATTATAAACTTTGTCCTGTTTATTTTATTGTTACAAAAACAACATTTCAACAAAAACTCAGAAGAACGTTTCGTTTTACGTCCCTAGCTTGCCGAAGCTGTGAAACCAAACCTCTCGCTATGTCAGAGTCGAAGGAGACTGTTGTTTTTGGGTATTATAACGTCTATTAGTCGTATTATACCTAAAAAAAACATGTAACATGTAAGTATAGAAGCGTTTTTAACGATGTTATGACAAGAATGTTTATGAAAATACTCAATTACAGTTCGAGGTAGTAACCAAATCTGTTTTTATTAAGTAAAATAATGTACCATTGACAGTGCCGGTTCTCTTGTGTTTAATCCTACTTTAAGTTTGCTTACACTCGCTAAAGTAGTAAAAAAATCATCGTGAAACGGATTGGAGTTTTTGGTTGCTAGTCAGTTAGACTATAATGATGTTACTCACTTATTAACGGCCAGGCACTCGATTTACTCGATTGTCTCAAAGCAATTCGAATTGAATTAAAGGTTTCTTCTCTGCCTACTAGAGGAAGGTTTCAAGCAGCTGGGTACGTTTGAAACGTCTCGAAAAAAATTTAATAAAAAAGAAAAGAAACAATAAGAAACATACTTAGCAAGATCTAAAATATCATCCGTGCAATATTGGGAGGGGGGGGGGGAGGGGGGCTACATTCGGCTCGACTGTTCGGGGAGCGTTTTCTCTTTCTAACATTCTACTGTCAATCTGATAATCAATGCCAATGATACGATAGCAAATCGCATGTTATAAACTGACTAATAGGTACTAACCCACAGAACATGTATTTTCACTCTTATTAAAAAACTCTCTCGACTCAGTCAGTAGGCATCACACTATTTTGGCGCTTTATTGCACGATATTAGATGAATATTTCCATAATTATTACCTACCTACGTATTGAATTATAGAATTGGTGGAATTGGGAGCCTCGGTGATACTTATCTGAACGGGACTACATCGAGTGACATTGCTAGAGAAATTTAACTCGAGCCTTTATTTGCTCGAGTATCGACTTTAATAAAATCGAATTGCATCCCCATCTGACACAGTCACAAACCAAGTGCCAACTACACTTGACACTTAATTCAATATGAATACCAATATTATTAGCTTTAGTTCTGGCTGATCCCTCCTATAAAGGGATTCAGTTTTAGGCGCAAGTGCCCCCTGCCAACTTAGCCGTTTCGCAGTCCCAAAATTCCATCATGTTAAGCTCTGTGATGAATCCGTTTCTTACATACTGCATGAAAATATTTCAGTTTAAAAGTACTGTTCTGTAGTGTACTTATAGGATTATAATGAATATGGAATCTTCAAGATGATACAGCATTAAATTTACTCAAAATCAAAATCAAAAGTCATTTATTCAAACTAGGCTGAGAGTCAGCTCTTTTTGAACGTCAAAATAAAATTACATAAGACAGTCCCCCCAAAAACGCCCGCCCTTCACCACTTCCTAGTGCTTTAGCTGGGAAGAAGAAGTAGCGGAACAAACTCCCCAGCAGCACAGCTGTCTGTTAAGTTAGAAGAACTTGATTCTATACAATAATAGGTAATAAAAATTACGAAACACAAAAAAAAAAAAACATAAAATTTGCCATAATGTCAGCTAGCACACGCCAATATACCATCAAAAATTGAAAACTAAAAATAATAGAAAATTAAAATAAAACGTAAACAGAACTTCCAATCTAAATAAAAACCTCTAGGCATAAAGGGCATGCCCGCTTACATATGCAATTCTGCATTATGCAAATATAGCTATAACTTAAAGTAACAAAAGTTAAACTAGGACCTCTGGACTAAAATTAATAAAAACTTAATACAATTAACAATAACAAAACCATGGTCAGCAAGACGACCAGTCACCACGAGCAGCACCCGTTCACGAGCATAACGCAAAGATCAGCCACTACCCCCCTCGCCATATTTGAGGGAAGGAGGCAACCCGACCCCCGACGCTACCGCAAGCAGTGACATCTAAGGGAGCATGACGAACTTGCTGCCGGTTGCACTGGCAAGAATAATCATGAATTGTCGAGGTCGCTAGCTAACTACATATTGTAATACTACTCATTAAAAAAAAAAACATTGTAATGAGTAGATTAAGTCAACAAATCAATGAAAAAAAAAAAAGAAAAACTGAATTATACAGTCAGATAAAAAAAGCAATTATATGAAATAACATAATGATATAACCTGTCAGTGGGTAAGCTAATTCTGGTGCTCTAAAAGAATGTTGTGGTAACTGTTCAGTAATATTTCAACACAATGTGCGAAAATGTTGTTCAAGACTGTTGCAGATATGCAGTACCTAACTTGAGAAACGTATGGATTTTTCACTTGTTTCAGTCAAACCATCTAGATGCAGTTTGAGGATTGTGCGTATTGATTATGCAAGAAAGAATTGAAACTGTTGAATCATTATGAAGATCTGGATAAAGGAACATTTACATTTCTTAAAGATCTGCACTACATAGGGGTACCTTCCTAGGACATCAATTTTTTACTCAAGAGCTGCTCTTGCTGGATACTGTTGCAAATTTTTGGTGGCAGACATTCTTACTGTTGGCTATTGGGCGCATATAATGTTGAGCGTGCGGTATTTGAGTATTACTTATACTGTATATTTATCTTGGACATGTATTAAGATGAGTGGTGGAGCAACCTGCATCTTTTTGAGATGATAATATACTTAAGTATCTACTTGTCTGACATTGAAATTGTTATAATTATTAAATCTTTGTTACAAATGTGGTTTTTAATTTCATGAACCGTTACATACCTTATTTATTGAATAAGAATAATAGTAAATAAGCTACCACATAAAAATGGTAAAATATTATGTGACCACGTGTTGTATGGTGCAGACTTCATGGATTGTTGGAAGAACTATAGCAACAGTGTGCTATCAATGTAGGTAGCCCAGAACGCCAAACTTTCTATGGAATCTGCAAAATACAACGCATTATTGGAACGAAGTTCCTTATCGCGCGTTGTGAAAGGGGGCTAGACGGAAAAAAATCTTACGAAAAGTTGTCACGACACTTTTTGCTGTAGTAAGCTATTGTAAGCTGTGCGGCGTGCGCATGTTTCTCTGTCTGTCTCTCTCTCTCTCTCACTTATAGAAAGCAAGCCAGACTGGCGGCAAGTACTGGCGGCAAGTACTGGTGGCAAGTACTGGCGGCAAGTACTGGCGGCAAGTACTGGCGGTAAGTACTGGCGGCAAGTACTGGCGGCCAGTGCTAGAAGCAAGTACTGGCAGGCACTACTGGCGGCAAGTACTGGCGGCAAGTACTGGTGGCAAGTACTGGCGGCAAGTACTGGCGGCAAGTACTGGCGGCAAGTACCGGCGGCAAGTACTGGCGGCAAGTACCGGCGGCAAGTACCGGCGGCAAGTACCGGCGGCAAGTACCGGCGGCAAGTACCGGCGGCAAGTACCGGCGGCAAGTACCGGCGGCAAGTACCGGCGGCAAGTACCGGCGGCAAGTACCGGCGGCAAGTACCGGCGGCAAGTACCGGCGGCAAGTACCGGCGGCAAGTACCGGCGGCAAGTACTGGCGGCCAGTGCTAGAGGCAAGTACTGGCAGGCACTACTGGCGGTAAGTACTGGCGGCAAGTACTGGCGGCAAGTACTGGCGGCAAGTACTGGCGGCAAGTACTGGCGGCAAGTACTGGCGGCAAGTACTGGCGGCAAGTACTGGCGGCAAGTACTGGCGGCAAGTACTGGCGGCAAGTACTGGCGGCAAGTACTGGCGGCAAGTACTGGCGGCAAGTACTGGCGGCAAGTACTGGCGGCAAGTACTGGCGGCAAGTACTGGCGGCAAGTACTGGCGGCAAGTACTGGCGGCAAGTACTGTCGGCAAGTACTGGCGGCAAGTACTGTCGGCAAGTACTGGCGGCAAGTACTGTCGGCAAGTACTGGCGGCAAGTACTGTCGGCAAGTACTGGCGGCAAGTACTGGCGGCAAGTACTGGCGGTAAGTACTGGCGGTAAGTACTGGCGGCAAGTACTGGCGGTAAGTACTGGCGGTAAGTACTGGCGGCAAGTACTGGCGGTAAGTACTGGCGGCAAGTACTGGAACTTCGTTCCATCCGGGTGTCCCTTGACACCTCTCAAGTTTTTTTTATATATGTAAGTTAAGTTATCTGAGTCTAGGTCTGTATACAAATAGAAATGGAAATACCTATGTATTGTAATAATTACCTTCTTTTGATTTCATCACAATCTTCCATATAGTTTGGAAATTTGACACAGGTACTTCAATCATGTGGCTTATTATGTACCTCCACCACTTGTAATTCCGCTCGAGAAAGTGAGGGTTGTGACATGGCATCAGATTGCGACTGGCCTACCAGTGTTTGCTACCAACCAGTTTCATAAAAGCCAGTGCAACCAAGATCTAAAACAAGAATAGAGTCAATAGTTAATAACTTTATCACAGAGTAATACACCTACTGGCGCATATTAAAACGATAGTCACTATGTAGGACTTGTAGTCGGGGTACTTTGCTACTATAAACAAAGGAAACTCTAACTATTTGTGCATGATGTAAACTGTATATTGGTAAAAACTATTAACATTGCAGGAAACAGTGTGACACTTATATATAAAGACTTAAGGCATATTATAATTAATGGACGGCTCGCGAGGCGCACGAGTCTGTTTACGCCGAGCGCGTGCGCGTTTTCCGGACGCTTGTGACTCACTCACTGAGGCGCGCGGGCGACATGGATAGTGTTGTGCCGAACCGTTACTAGTCACGTAACTTGGCCGGCACACGACGAACTCTAGAAGTGCGGGGAGTTGTCTGTGTTAGGGGTCGCGCTATAGACTTACCTTCGTTTCCGTATCAATACCGTCAGAACGAAGATTGACGGGTATGTGAGGACTGATTTCAATTCAACCAAAGCTTTTACAAGGTCTTTGGAGAATCGGTACGTCATTACTACCTGACGCCGCGTAAGGTCAAAAGCATTATTGCATAGGTACACTTGACGCAACATTTCTTCCTCCGAAATACATATAAAATGATCATGTTTTCAGCAAGCATTCCTAGATCGATACGGCAAAAGTTGCTATTTACCCGCTCGTTCAACCGCTAATTTTGACAGATGAACGGTTGAAGTTTAGCTTCTTTTTTTTTTGGTTTTGCCTTCGCACGGTTTGTGCATTTAGCCAGTGTCAAGTATTATTTCTTTTCGATCAAGTAAATAATAAGTAAAAGTAGGCGTGGCAAGCGTGCCACAAATAAGCGTTGTTACGCTAACTTGGTCCCAGTCGTATTCTAACATCGCGTCGAGTTGCTAGTCTCGCGACAAATTTATTTTTAACCGACTTCAAAAAGGAGGAGGTTATATTTGTAAGTACGGTTTTATTTGTTTTCTAATAAAATCTTAGTTTACAATACCAATATTATATAGGTCACTTAACATTCATACACGAAATTTATTTTAAGAAGTGTATTATGTTGCATAGATGCTTTATAGCAAAAATGTAATCAAACTTTTACATAATAACGTAATTATTATTGTTGGCGACGTCAAGTCACCATAGAAAATAAGGATGATTATTAAAAATAAAAATAATAATAATAAGCCCCCTAAAATCCAACCTTACGTCCAAGCTGAACACTAAGCTACGTGGGGGGCGGACACGCGTACTGTACCTTCATCTGTACAAAAAAACTTACGCGGCTAACAAGGAAGGGTAACCCTTTATGGAGATGAGTAATAAAAGAATATATAATTTACGGTCGCTTCCCGGGGAGCGCCGGGGCGCATCTGGAGCCGATGCTAGGTGCCACAGCATGCGAACCATCGGCGGTGAGGAGTTGAGCAAGCGGGCTCCCACCGAAAAAATTGTTACAGCTGGTCGCAGTGAGTTGAACAGGCGGGCTCACTGCGTAGAAGCCACAGCCGATTCCACGGGCGATGATACCATTTCATTATTCTCATCCATCCCTTCTACTCGCCCCTCCTACATGACAAGAAGAACAGCTAGCTTGTCCACCACCAGTACGCTTGGTAGTGTTATGCAAGATGTCAACCTTGACGCTGAGCTTGCACCCACTACAAGTACTCCTACTACGCGCAGACGATGGACACCTGAAATGAACAAGTTCATACTGCGCACTTATCTTCAATTAACTTCACTAGATACAGACAGAAGAACTTATCTCGAACCGCTCCATCTAAAATTTACAGAAAAATTCCCAAATATGCAGGTTAGTCGACAGAGAATAGGAGACCAACGTAGAGCTATAATAAATAAAAAATTACTACCACAAAAAACAATAGATGAAATACAAAACGAAGTAAAAGACGAGTTAGATCAAATACAGTTAAACCATTTTACCCTGCAGTCACAAAGCTCGAGCGAGCTTAGACAACTCGTACTTATACCAACACAACCTACAACACTAGAGACACAAAACACACAAAATAGAACACAGACCCGAATGAGATGGACGAGTGAACACAATGAAGCTATAATGCGTTCATATTATAGAGTTACAGCTTTAGGCACGAATGAAACTACATACCGAAAACCTATGTACGAAGACTTCATTAATCAATTCCCTTCACTTGCTCACCTAAGTGAACAACGCATAGCCGATCAAAGGAGAGCAATAATAAACAATCAATACTTAAGTGACGAGAAATTAAATTCATTAAAGTCAGAGATATTGGAAGAACTAGGTACAGATAACACACGCAATTACAATAATGAATCGATAGCAGGTATTAGAAATATCAACAACACCAATACCCAGTTAACAAATAACATTGACATAAACTCTATAGAAGAACTAACATCTGATATACAAACACCGGGTAACACAGAAATAACTAACCAACAAATTAATTTAGAAAGGGACCCAGTAATAGAAGATTCATTCCAACTAGCATTCCAATTTTATAAAGACACTAGCCCTACGAATAGAAGTTATATTCCAAAACAAAAACCATCTAAAAATCTTGCAAGAATAATTAGCTACCTAAACAAAATCATTCTCCCTGAAAAAATTAACAACGATACAGACTTTCACTCATTCCAGACCATTTTATATTGTGCGGCATGGACCGTTGCTAAGGTCAACGGAGCCAAGATAACACTCGAACCAAGAGAAATAACCCGAGGTACAAAAACAGAATTCAAACCAAAATGGCGAAGACGACTCGAACAAAAAGTAAGCGATTTACGTTCAAAAATAGGTAGAATGACACAATTCATTAACGGCAGTAGAAGTAGAAAATTAAATAAACATGTAAACAAAATCATAAAACAATTTAGAATTCATACCGTACACGAAGAACCAAACACACAAGCAGCACACACACTAGATACACTTAAACAAAAACTCTCAGTTGTAACAGGCCGACTCCAAAGATATAAAGCTTGCACTTTAAGAAAACAACAAAATAATCAATTCATTCAAAACGAAAAACTCTTTTATCGCAATATCAGAGAATCAGCAGTTAACGTCCAAAATAGCAACCCAAATGATGATGAGCTTAACACTCCTAACTCAGAAGCCTTACAAAACTTCTGTGCAGGCATATGGGAACAACCTATTCATCATAACGCCCAAGCCGAGTGGATACAAGCAGAATTATCAAATAACACAAACACTCAGACAATGGCATTTTAGCATATCTCCCCACAAATATTTCATAAAGTTCTAACTCGCCTACATAATTGGAAAGCACCTGGGTCAGACCACATCCATAGTTACTGGTACAAAAAATTCACAGCAGCTCATTGTTATTTATATAATTTTATAAACACCTTCATCCAAGATCCTAAAATAATACCTCCTTATGTAACGTCTGGCACAACTTACATGATACCGAAAGATCGTAATGACCTCTCTAACCCAGCTAAATATAGACCTATTACATGCTTACAGACTTTGTATAAAATCATCACATCCTGCATATCCGAAATTATATACGAACACATTGACGCCAACAACATCTTAGCCGAACAGCAAAAAGGATGCCGAAAATATAGCCAAGGCTGCAAAGAACAATTAATCATTGATTCCGTTATATTAAAAAGAGTTCAGAAATCTAAAACTGATTTATTCACCATGTATATTGATTACAAGAAAGCGTATGATTCTGTCCCCCACTCATGGCTATTGCAAGTGTTAGAAATTTACAAAATAAACCCAACAATAGTTACGTTTCTGAAGACTATAATGTCAACTTGGTGTACAGTATTAAGACTCACTACCCCAACTGAAACCACAGATTCTACCCCAATTAAAATACAGAGAGGAATCTTCCAAGGAGATGCACTGAGCCCACTGTGGTTCTGCCTCGCTCTAAATCCCCTATCTAAGATACTAAACGCTACCTCATTAGGAATCCCTTTAAATTCTACTGCTACCGACCGGGAAACTAACCCACAGAAAGGCATTTTAAATCATTTACTGTATATGGATGATATAAAGCTTTATGCAAAAACCGAGAGTCAACTTAACGAACTAGCTAACCTAACAGAAACATTCACAAATGACATTAAAATGGAGTTCGGCATAGATAAATGCAAAATAAATTCAGTTAGAGCAGGCCAGAACTACCAACACCAATACACCTTAGGTACAGGCGAACAAATAGAGCCATTGGATGAACCTGACACTTATAAATACTTAGGTTACGATCAATCTCGTCAGATACACTACAAAGATACTAAACAAAAACTTAAACAACAATTTCAACACCGACTCAATACAATATTAAAAACACAACTGTATTCGCGAAACACCATAAAAGCAATTAACACATTTGCTATACCTGTGCTCACCTATTCATTCGGGATAATAAACTGGACCAAAACTGAGCTCATAAACCTACAACGGAAAATCAACACAACAATGACTAAATTTCGCAAACATCACCCAAGATCTTGTATACAAAGGTTAACGTTACCAAGAAAAGAAGGAGGCAGAGGACTTATAGATATCCTAAACTTACACAACAGACAGATCACAGCTCTTAGACAATACTTCTTTGCCAAAACTGAATCTTCCCAACTCCACAAACTAATAGCACTTAATGACCAACACTTTACACCTCTTAATTTAAAAGAAACTACAGAACAAAAAAATGAGAAAGTAATTGACGACAAAACCAAATGTCAAGAGTGGACCCAGAAGTCTCTACACGGGAGACATCGCCAAGATTTATGCCAATTAAATGTCGACAAAGATGCGTCGAACGCGTGGTTAAATCGAGGCGAACTATTCCCGGAGACTGAAGGGTTCATGCTTGCAATTCAAGACCAAGTAATTGAAACTAAGAACTACAGAAAATACATAATAAAAAATTTGGCAACCGATACTTGTAGAAAATGTAATAGTTTCCCAGAGACAATCCAACATATTACTGGTGCCTGCAAATCAATAGCTCAGACGGACTATAAACATCGACATGATCAAGTTGCCAACGTCATACACCAAAAACTAGCTCATAAATACAAACATATAGACACTATAGTACCCTATTATAAATATAACCCTGAAACGGTTTTAGAGAACCCTACAACAAAACTGTACTTCGACAGAGCCATTCTCACAGACCGCACAATCCACTTTAACAGACCCGACATCACATTAATCGATAAAATAAATAAAACTGGGTTCCTTATAGACATTGCTGTGCCAAATACGCATAACTTACAGACTACAATAGCTGAAAAATTAGCTAAATACACCGAACTAAAAGACGAAATAACTCGACTTTGGCATCTGCAAAAAGTCACAATAGTCCCCATAGTGCTATCTACAACAGGAGTAATTCCTAAACAACTTCATCAGTCCCTTAGTTCCCTCAACCTGCCATCTAACACCTACCACCTGCTGCAGAAGGCAGTGATTCTTAACACATGCAGGCTAGTTAGAAAATTTCTTCAGTGTGAGTCTGACACCTTGCACCAATACTCCCACGCAAATATAGTTTCATCTAACACACCGCCTACTCATAATATTACTCCCACTCTTAACCCCACTGCTGGACACTTGGCTTAGGCCCGTGCCATCAGTTTTATCCGGCTAGGCCGAGGAAAACAAATAGGAAAAAAAATAATAATAATAACAACTCTTACGCAGACAGACTACACACACAGGCACAACCAGGTAGCAAATGTAATTCACCAAAAACTAGCACTCAAATACACACTCATTCAAGACACAAACACTCCGTATTACAATTACACACCACAAACTATCCTAGAAAATGACACACATAAACTTTATTACGACCGCGCCATACTCACCGACAAGACAATTCACTACAATAAACCGGATATAACCTTACAAGACAAAATAAATAAAGTTACTTACCTAATAGATATTGCCGTTCCTAACACACATAACATTCAGAAGACAATATCTGAAAAAATTAGTAAATACGCCGAACTCAAAGAGGAAGTAACTAGAATATGGCGCCAACAAAAAGTTTACGTGGTCCCTATAGTCCTCTCCACAACAGGCGTCATCCCAAATCACCTTCTTCATAGCCTTAAATTACTTAACCTAAAAGAAACCCTCTATATCACCTTACAAAAAGCTGCAATTTTAAATATATGTCGCATTGTCCGAAAGTTCATGCAAATAGATGAAAACGAAATAGGGCCTCATCACAACACATCTTATAACACACCACACGCTGCATTTACTTGGCTTCGGTCCGTAAATGTTGCAAAAACCAGCCAAAGAGCTGAGAAGAAAAAACACTACAAAAATAATAATAATAATTTATTTAATAAAAACGTATACAAAAAGAGTACATTTAGCTAACAGTAGTAAATTTCCCATACAATTATTTATAGTGCCTAAAAATAAACTATTTCTAAAATATTTTTACTGAAAGTGCAAGTGGTAAAGTTTCGGAATTAGAATGATAGATAGCGACCCACCCGATCTAGGTTTATTCAAACCTGTGTTCCGGGCCATCGCTTTACATTTCAATTAAATTGGGACATTAACATTTAAAAATTAAATTGATATAAAATAATCGATTAACAACTATGAGATAAAGCATATTGGTAATTAAACATTAATACCTACAACTAAGCCAATGTAAATACTACAAAATTAATACTTACGAGGGAATAAATTATCGTCATGACATAATTTCTAGAAGTTTTTCTGTGTCTGCGTAATTGAGCAACGCTAAGTATTCTGATAGCTTAGTACTACATTGTTTATAGCTTAAAATATAGATGCTCGTTAATTTGTTAAGTCCATACATACAACAAAGTACCGTAGTTCCGTACATTAAAGGACCTAAAAACACATCAAATCGATTAGCAAATGCATTTCTAGTTTGAGGTTTTATGCAAACTAAATCCTTCCTTCTCTTGTCGGAAGGTACTGGGTTAAAAGGAAGTGCAGTGTGCTGGTGTAGTAGGTACTATGCTTCGAATGAATAATTGCCGAACTGTTAGTACATTACATGCAATGTAGAGCTGGTGCGTAGGAAATCTAAAAGGGCGAAAGGTAGCAACCTTCAGAATTGCTCTTTGAGCACGCTCTAGAGGAAGTAAAATGGTTTTTGCCGCACCACCCCAGGAAGTTATGCAATAGCTAAGAATGGGCTGACACAAAGCTAAATAAACCTCTTTAATTAATTTATAGTCGGCTATGTTCCGTAAATTCGTAATTGTTCGTTCGTTGGCATTAGGTAGATATAAGTAAATTATTGTTGCATACCTAAGCGTAGGGCTGGTTTTGATTTCCCATACTCTTAAGTTCATGAATACCTACAGATCAAGTAGGAATGTAATGCTAAGCCAATCACTTAATTAGAATTTGAACTATCTTCAAAGGTACATGATTAAAGGCAAAACCCAATTAGAAATAAGCCTAAATACATAAGTACCTACCTGCATATACCTACAGTACCTAATCTGCTATTAACAAACAACCAAATCTGTTATGCGCAGTTAAATTAAAGGGAAAGATGTAAACATTGGTAATATTCCACGAAGAATCGGCACGTGACCGGTTTTCCCACGATCCAAGCGAAGCTTCTCGAAGGAATCAGGAGCAGGTTTAAACTTGTCGAGAGAAATCGAGCTTACGCTTGACCATTAGGCTCCGCCCCCTTTAATGTGACTGGTTTAGAACAAATGTTTGATGTCAAACATAACCGCTACTTGTACCCTAGTAGAAAACTACTTAAGGAAATTTCTAAGGAAAATAGTTAAGAATTATACAGATTTTACACAGTTTAAAGTTAGTCGTCAATAAGACAAGTTATGTTCATATTAAATTAGCAGTAATTCAGTATTTTGTAATAGTTATTAGTGCGTGATTAAATAAATGTGAAAAGTGGAATTAACAAAAGGTGTGTTTCAATAGAATCCCCTACAATTATAATTTTAATGATTCCTGAGACGTTGCATTGCATTGACCAATCGGTCATTTCAGTGTGTAAGATCAGTCAGTCATCAAACCGCCATGCCCCGGTTCCCGCCTTAATGACAGCACAACTGGGCACACCACGATAGCGGCGGTAAGTCCCCTCCTCTTTGAGGCGTGGCTTGAGAGGCGGCATGGCGTCCTCATCTTCCGCCTGACGCAGGTCCTCACCGGACACGGTCTTTTCGGTAGGTTCCTGTTTCGCATAAGGCGGGAGGAAACGCCCGGGTGTTTCCATTGCGAAGATCGCCCTGAGGACACGGTGGAGCATACGCTTGATGTCTGCCCGGCTTGGGCGGAGCACCGCCGTGTCCTCGTGGAGGCGATCGGCGGCGGCGTTCTCTCGCGTCCGGCCCTGGTCCAGGCCATGGTACGGAGCGAGAGTGCATGGTTA
Organism: Antitype chi; assembly: GCA_947359405.1. Lineage (NCBI taxonomy): Eukaryota > Metazoa > Arthropoda > Insecta > Lepidoptera > Noctuidae > Antitype > Antitype chi. The sequence goes on from OX375826.1 coordinate 350,154, forward strand.
GCAGTCACCTCCTTCTGCGAAGCAGTAATGCTCGCGAAGAGGGAGGCGGCGCACGGGAGGGAGAGACAGCATATGCGCTCTCACGGCTGTAGTCGCCGCGGGAGACGCCCTGGGCGTCGGGAATCCCAAGCTGATTCCCGGCCACCGTTGGCGCGGGCTTGCGGACGGCGAGTAATGGGTAGCTCGCCTTCCGGTAAGGACCAAGCCCGGGTCAACGGCGCGTTGTGTTCCACGCGCGCCTCAAAGAGATGTCAGCACCAACAGGTGGGTCCGCAAGGGCCGATGCCTGCCAGGGGTGCGGGTTGTTCGAAAGAGATACTGCGGCCCCTGGCACCGAGGCAACTGAGAGAACACGGGTGGGTTTAGTCAGTAAAAGTCTGACACGCCCTCCCGCTCCACCCAGAGCGGGAGAAGTTATTTGATGATTTCCCATCCAAGAAAAAAAAAATGACAGCACAACAAATATTTCAACGCCACTCCAGTGCCACTGAACAGTTCACCGTTTTCGCTCAACGTCACTGGAGTGGTTTTGGGCAGTTTAGTGATTTTATTTTCGCATATACATGTAAGGTCCATAAAGATATCAAATCAAATATTTCCAATAAAATTGTAGGTATACTGCATTACATATATAATTATTATTACAATGATTGTTTGTCTAGCAATTTCTTGAAAAAAAAAAATATGTTTCCCAAAGACGGTAGTGTCAAAGAGAAATGGATAGATGCAACGGGAAGAGTTAATTGGATGCCATCCAAATCAAGCACGATATGTTTTTTTTTTGTGGGAAATCATCAAATAACTTCTCCCGCTCTTCGTGTCAGACTTTTACTGACTAAAACCCACCCGTATTCCCCGTGTTCCCTGTGTGCCAGGGGCTGCGGTATCTCTTTCGAACAATCCGCGCCCCTGGCAGAAGCACGATATGTTCTGAACATTTTTTGGAAGTCGATTTTTTTATATCAAATAAAGGATATAGATACACGAAACCTACAGCGCTTCCATCTATGAAAATCATTAAGTTTTTTAATGGATTGAATTGAAATTAAATTCAATCCAGTAATATTTTTTTCTCCTGTTCATTGTTTTATTGGTATTGTTTTCAATAGTATTATTTTTATTTCAGTTATTTATTTTATTTTCAAATAACACTACGTCATTCTTCATACAGTTTTATTAGTAAAATGCTGTAACTTTGCCTGGATTTTGACGTTTTTCGTTCGTATCTCTGAACCTATTTATTATTATAACTCCAAGTATGTTTAAGATGGAAAATAGACCTTATATCTTGCCTGGTAGAACCCAAATCTTTTTATTTCATGCTGATTTTCTGAATTACAAGTACTCAAAGACGTAGGCAAAGTTGTATGTTAAAGACGCAACTTTGCCTAGAAGATTAACTCAATACTTATTATGCTTATCGTTCCAGTATTTTTTTCCCGTGTGCATGAGACACCGTGCTTGTGCCCGTCAGTTAAATTAGTGCAATGTAGGTTTTATTTTTTTTACTACAGCTAATAGGCAAACTTTTAGCAGGTACCACAAACTTTCCATACAAAAATGTCGATGACTGTAGGGTTGAACCAAAAAAAAACTTCTTTTTTTTAATAAGGTGGTTGCTACTTCGGAGCAAAAAAATGTTATAACATGGTTTTACCGGAATATATTTGAGTTTTGTTTTATTAGATATAATTTAAAATGAAACACTTAAACAATTCTTAAATAAAATTTTAAACTATGTACAATGCGCAAATCTAAAAGAGTAAGAGGACAGCCAAATTAAGCTGAAAGCTTCACTAAGAATGCGATGTGTGCTTCTTCCTCAGTGGATAACTCTGTGGGTCGACCAACTGGTTTGTTATTTATTTATTATTTATTTATTTATTTATTTATTGAGAAGGCACTTCAACGACTTATTCACTACGACAAACACAAGCAGGAATCACAAACATTTTAAGGAATTGTGAAATTAGTCACTTACAGAAGTGCACAGCGCTAGCAGAGTAATTAAAAAAACACACAAGATATCGCTAGTTAGATCACTTACATTAAAGTAATAAAATAATATAGTTAAAAAAAGAAATGAGCTATGTTCACAACTGAGATTGGAATACAAAAAACAAAAAATATTCTGACAAACAAGCAATGGAAGTTAATTAGGAGGCGGATCGTGTCGTACTGACGACTCGAGTCTCCGAGCTGGTTAGAAGTTTCGATCGGAATTGTCGTAAAGGGTTAGAGAAGATGTCGATGCTATTGGTTCGTGTGGCAACTTTATTGTAATTTCCCATTAGACGGTTCATGGGTGCGGTGCTACCAAGGTTAGTACGACTTGCAGTAGTGGCAAAGGTAATAGTTTCACGACTAGATCTAATAGCTTTCTGTCGGGGTACAGCTATACTTAATTGCATCAGAAGATCGGGAACATTTAGAAAGCCGTTTACAATTTTATAAAGAAGGATTTGGTCCGTCACGTCTCTTCGGTGTTCAAGAGAACACATTTTAAAATGACTGAGCCTTTGAATATAAGAAGAATCCCGTGGGCAGCTAGGGCTTCTAAAACGAAGGTATCTAGTGAAGCTTCTTTGGATACGTTCAATCCTGTCAACGTGAACGCGGTAAGTAGGGTTCCAGACTGGAGATGCATAGTCGAGTACACTTCTTACTAGAGTATTATAGAGCACCTTTAGGGTAGAGATCGACTGGAAATCCCGGCATATTCTTTTTATAAAGCCAGACATTTTTGCAGCTTTGGCAATAATATTGTCAATGTGACTAATAAATGTGAGTTTCGAGTCGAGGAGGACTCCCAGGTCACGAATCGTGTCCACTGTTTGTAGCGTTTCCCCATTCATTGAGTAGGACGTAGGTAAAATTTTCCGTTTTCTGGTAAATGTTATGTGGTAGCATTTTTTGACATTGAGAGTCATGCGGTTTTTTAAGCACCAATCGAGAACTGCGTTGAGGTCAGCCTGGAGTAAATGGACGTCAACGGATGAGTTTATCTCTTTATAGATCTTTAAGTCATCAGCGAAAATAGAGCAGATGCTGTGTTTTATTGACAGAACTATGTCATTGATAAATATTAGAAAGAGCATTGGGCCTAGGTGTGAACCTTGGGGGACTCCAGATAAAGAAAAATAAACTGGTGACTCATACCCCTTTACAACCACTCTTTGTTTTCTTTCTGTGAGATATGATTTAAACCAAAGGAGTAACTGACCAAATATGCCAAAACCCTCAAGCTTCGTCACGAGGATTTTATGGTCCACCTTGTCGAACGCACTACTGAAATCAGTATAAATTGAGTCGACTTGGGCGCGAGAGTCCATCAATCTACTTACTTCATTGACGTAGTTGACCAAATTAGTAGTCGTAGATTTACGAACACAGAAACCATGTTGTTGGGGTACTAACTGTGGATAGATGTGTGATGTAAGTATAGGACGCAACAGGGATTCGAAAAGTTTAGCGAAGACTGAAAGAAGTGAAATAGGATTATAAAGGTTATTGGATTTGTTGACGGTCCGACGACGGATTGCAAACTGCTTTTCCGCTTCATAAAATGAAATAACTTTGTTTAGATCTGCTGCTATGTCTAACATTTCCTCTGAGTAATCAGCATAATGACAAGCTCCTGGTTTTCTCCTGCTCCGTTTTTTATTGTTTCCCATTTTTTCATATAACTGCAATAGAAATAAGACTTACTTGAATAACTACGACACAAAAAACCCTCGAAGGGTTTTGCAGATGTGCCGCCTTTAACAGAACGGTCGTAGTCGTTGGTACACTAAGTACCTACCTACCGTATTGTCATGTATTCTATGTAACTAAAATCGCTTTGTCAAAGTCAAAAACTTCACCCTCGAAACTACAAAAAAATTGTATTCTGTTTAAACGTCGGAGAAGTCTTTGCACATCTGTGGGAACATTTAATAGAGACTGAATTAAATCATATTCAAATATATAATTGGTTGAATCTGACTTGTGCCAACCCTAGACCCAGGCAAAGTTGTGTCACTCAAGTTTCCAAAACAGTGCGCAACATTGCCTACTAAGTTATTTTGATGAATTCTAGTACTTTTCATTAAAATATCAAATAATACGGAAAAAAGACAGTATTTTCTTACCTTGGGATGTTATTCCCTCGCGAAAACACCGTTACTGTAGCTAGAATAGCAAAAGTTACAGAAGGCCAAAAAAATCCACCCACTCGCACCGGTATTCTTCACGCAACTGACAGAGTATCAATGGAGTTAGCATTATAAAAAAATGAAAAATATGTTGCCCTAATAACAAATAGTTCCTACAAAATGGTAGAAAACGAGAAAAAAGTAAGCAAACGGGAGTTATTGTAATTGAAACAAAATAGGCAAATTTGGGCATAGTTGGCAAAGTTACAGCGTTTTACGGTACTGAACTCTCAACAAGACACCCAATTTTTTGTTTAATTCAAAAAAAGTATCTATCGATATCGATAATGTAATTAAAAATTCAATGCAACTGCACTGGTGCAGCCTTGATCGAGTAGCAATAGATATCGACCTATGACGCGAATGTCGACCTTAATTTATCCCAATTAAGTTTAAAATTGGGACTACTGAAAATACTGCCATCTATGGTCGAGTAGCGGAATTTACTCGGCAATCGAATCTAGTTTGACTTTAGATTACAAACGTCCGCTACTCGACCATTTTAGTTACTTCCACAGCATTATGTCGTATGGCATTTTACTGTGGGGTCAGAGCCATTTATAATCTACGTCGCCGCGAATCCCTCAGGGATCTGTTTGAAAGGATTAATATTATGACGGTACCTTGCCAATTCATTTATGAAAATATTATGTATGTAAGAAAAAATCTACATCTTTTTAATAAAATAAGTGATAGACATAATTTTAATACTAGAAACAAAGACAAAATAGATCAACCATTTTTCAGATTAGCTAAAGTACATACATCTTTTATGGGGTACTGTGTTAAATGTTACAACAAAATTCCTTGTGATATATTGCAATTATAAGAAAGGAAATTTAAAGCTCACATTAAAAGTAAACTTTGTAAACTAGCGTATTACAAATTAGAGGATTATACCCAAGATAAGAATGCTTGGAAACATGCTGGTCCTGCTCCATAGGACAATCTAGAGTCTAGACAAAATCAAACTGGTTGCTAATTGAATTGTATAATTAATTATATTTTTATGACATTGATTTACACTCAGTGATTACTTTAACTCACACACTGATTCATTACTTGTTAATATTGTAGGAAAATCGTTCCTATACTTACTTTTACAATGTTTGTAAATGTGTGAACACCATGTATTTATCACAGAATTAATTTATCTGTATTGCTTCAATTTGATTCTGTTTACCTATTTTGGTATGGTAATTTTATTCTGGGTGCATCGTTTTCACACTTAGTCATATAATGAAAGTAAATATTGTACTTGAAACATTTTAAAAGAGTAACGGTGGAGTTTCTTGCCCATTCTTCTCCATACGAAACTACATTTTGGAAGGGGCGACTAGAATCAATTCTATTTTAATGTAAATGTTGACGTTCAAAAGTGCCTTCTACGTGTCTATTTGAAATAAATGCTTTGACTTTGACTTTGACATAGATGGCAGTATTTTCAGTAGTCCCAATTTTAAACTTAATTGGGATAAATTAAGGTCGACATTCGCGTCATAGGTCGATATCTAGTGCTACTCGATCAAGGCTACACCAGTGCAGTTGCATTGATTTTTTAATTACATTATCGATATCGATAGATACTTTTTTGAATTAAAAAAATTGGGTGTCTTGTTGAGAGTTCAGTAATAAAACTGTATGAAGAATGACGTAGTGTTATTTGAAAATAAAATAAATAACTGAAATAAAAATAATACTATTGAAAACAATACCAATAAAACAATGAACAGGAGAAAAAAATATTACTGTGTTTAATTTAATTTCAATTCAATCCATATTTTTAAGTGATAAAAATAAAACATGATAACTGACTTGATTAAAAAACTTAATGATTTTCATAGATGGAAGCGCTGTAGGTTTCGTGTATCTATATCCTTTATTTGATATAAAAAAATCGACTTCCAAAAAATGTTCAGAACATATTATCGTGCTTCTGCCAGGGGTGCGGATTGTTTGAAAGAGATACCGCGGCCCCTGGCACACAGGGAACACGGGGAACACGGGTGGGTTTTAGTCAGTAAAAGTCTGACACGATGAGCGGGAGAAGCTATTTGATGATTTAACACAAAAAAAAAAACATATCGTGCTTGATTTGGATGGCATCCAATTAACTCTTCCCGTTGCATCTATCCATTTCTCTTTGACACTACCGTCTTTGGGAAACCTAAAAATATATTTTTTTTTTCAAGAAATTAAATACTTTCTGAGCTAAAGCAAAATAAATCCTATCTGTAGAGTCTGAAGGTTTATTTCCAGATGTAGGATCTGTGGCTTAAGCTAGTTTTGACTAAAACTAAACCGACAAATCAAACGAATTGTTTATTTGTAGTGCATTATATGATTATCGGATTATGTGTGTGAGTTTGGCGACAACGGTTCATATAGTAATTTTGTTGCATTGCAGTTCCACCCGACCGACCCTTCCTCGTTGAAGCGCCAGCCCGCGCCGCAGCTGAGCCAGTAGCTTTAAACTCCCCGGTCAATAATAATAATGCCAATATTTTGATCCAGCCTGTCCCCAACGATAGCTGTCCCCCTATCAGTGACGCCCTGAGCCGAGGTCCGTACCCCACAGGGGGTGCCCTCAGCGTGCAGTCGCTTAGTTTATAAATTTTAGTTTGTAAGCCCTGGCTGGAGGCGTTATGAGTAAATTCTTAATGGCAGCCTCAGGAAAGCCCGGTTGAGCAGTCATGGCCTCTCAAGGCCAACTGCGAGATGCCCAACAAAAAACAAAAAAAAATCAGTTCCACCTGTTTTTTCTCTTCCGTGGGCCACACATAAATCACATGCAATGTAATAGCACTCGTGACGTTACCGGCTTACCGCACCGTTCATAATAGGTATGCTAATGTGGACGCATTGTACGTCTCCAAATAATACCAGAGATGCACACACACAGCGAATACCTACATTGAGGCAAGGAAAGGGATAACGAATAAGGTTAGCTTGGAGGTGTAAAAAAGGAGATATCCGGTCGATGACGACAATCTGATATTAGGTCCTTACATATGACATTGATGTTTTATAGAACTGGCCACTTTGATCTCAAAAAGCCGGCGTTTGGTTAAGAATTCCAAATTCAAAGGTATTTCAATATTAGGCTTGTCTATTTGTGTTTCGAATGTAATCATTCATTTGTTTTCGCGCCATTTAATTTTGCTTTGACATCGTTCTGTGCTCAATATGGAAAACATAAAATATCGCATTATTTTCGAATACGAATTCCATCGCGGCACTAGCGCTGCAGAAACAGCTCGAAGGGTTAATAATGTGTACGGAGAAGCCATTGTAAAAGAAAACACAGTACGTTTTTGGATTCAACACTTTCGTTCTGGAAATGTTGACCTCCAGAACAAACCTCGTGGACGGCCGGAGACCCTAGTTGTCGATGAGGAATTGAAAGTGATCGTAGAAGCGGATCCATCTCAAACCACGTCAGAGTTAGCTGCAGGCTTCGGTGTGAGTGATAAAACCATTTTGAATCATTTGAAACAAATTGGAAAAGAGAAAAAGCTTGAAAACTGGGTACCGCATGAACTAAGTGAAGCAAACCAACGAACACGCGTCACGTCACTCAACCGTCACAATAACGAGGGGATTTTGAATCGTATCATTACTTGTGATGAAAAATGGATCCTATACGATAATCGGAAACGCTCATCACAGTAGTTAAATCCAGGAGAACCGGCTAAATCCTGCCCCAAGCGAAAGTTGACTAAAAAAAAGGTACTGGTTAGTGTCTGGTGGACCAGCGTTGGTGTCATCCACTACAGCTTCCTAAGATCTGGTCAGACGATTACGGCAGATCTGTATTGCCGATAATTGGAAACCATAATGGAAAAGCTAGCCGTTAAACAGCCGAGATTGGTCAACCGCTCTAGCCCACTGCTGCTTCAGGACAACGCTAGACCACACACTGCACAACAGACGGTGGCGAAACTAGAGGAGCTAGGATTGGAATGTCTCCGTCACCCAGCATACTCCCCGGACCTTGCTCCAACCGATTACCACTTTTTCGGAATTTTTATAATTTCTTAATTGGCAAAAAAATCAATTCAGATGAGGCAGTCCAAAACACAACCTTCAAAGTTTTGTTGATTCTCGCTCCTGCATTTTTTTCAGCAAAGGAATCAATGAACTCCCTATAAAATGGCAAAAGCGCATAGATCACAACGTTACCTACTTTGATTGATTAAATAAAAAAAATGTACTTACTTAAAAAAAAAAAAATGTTTTTCCATGTAAAACATCAATTTCATATGTAAGGACCTAATAATTAGTGCTAATATTCAAGTCAGCAGTTAAAATAACTCAATATGAAATCATTGCGTTAAACTGACACCGCACAAAATAGTAGAACATCGCCACTCACGACACTCACTCACAGCTTGAGGGGAATGCGCTGAGGTAGCCCGAAAAAAACTATCTTACAAGCTTTTATTGCTTTTTTTATAGTATGTACATACCTACTATGTAACTATGTTTGTTCGGATGGCATCTTGCAACTCCATTTTGAAGCAGCTATGAGCTGAAATTTTGCATGCATATGTATTTCACGTGACAATGCAATATTATGAAGACTATTATGTAACACGTAATTAGAATGCTGGAGCTGGAAAGTGACTATAGGAACTCCGCAATAAAACGACACAACCCCATCGAGTTTGGGCTTGTTTGATTCTTATTGACGAGTACTTTGATCTATATGGTAACCAGGGTCTGATGCTAGAGCTGGAAGGTGGCCATAGATACATAACACTTTAAGTGCTCAAAGCAATACATACGTGTGGGTTATAAGAAACATTACGAGCTACATTACGGAAAAACGCTGCTACGAACTACGCCTTATTAAATCCCGCAACATAAATACATCCTAAAAAAAAAACTTTTTTAAAAACAAGCTTTATTATAACTTGTTAATAAAACGAACTAAAAAGTTAAAAATAATTGCATTTCAATTGTTTAAATAAAAGCGTGTTACATATTGACGGTCAGAAATAGGTGTAACATGCTAATAAATGTTCTTTATTTTTCCATCCATCATAATGTTACACGCTATTATTTAAATAATAGAGATTACATTATTTTTAACTTTTTAGTTCGTTCTTTTTCTAACGTTTTTTGCAACAGGTCTGTGTCAGGTTGTATTGCCAAAATTAGCCGCAACGTCCTCTTTTTTTCGTAAGGTAGTAAATTATTGTTGAATTAGGATTTGTGGGCACAATACACATTGAAGGGCAGGACGATATATAAATAAAAACAAGGGACACCCGGATGGAACGAAGTTAAAAAAAAAAAAAAAGACGAAATGAAAATATCTGGCTTGCTTTCTATAAGAGAGAGAGAGAGAGACAGACAGAGAAACATGCGCACGCCGCACGGCTATAGCTTACCTACTATAGCAAAAAGTGTCGTTACAACTTTTCGTATGAATTTTTTCCGTCTAGCCCCCCTTTTAAAACGCGCGATAAGGAACTTCGTTCCAAAAATACTTAATTATACTATTTCGATTACTTTGGAACAGATTTTGATTTTGTAGGTAAGTAATTTAAACATGTTTGCTCGTTGCTTGACAATTATTTACATTTATTTCCTCCTGCCCATCACAATAAACTACTAGGTACTCTTAAATTATTTCAACTTCAAATTCTCCATGTTCGGAGAATAATTTCCGTAGAAAAGAATAGTGCAGACAACCTATTCTCGATCTGAGAGAACAAACATTCTCTGTGAGAGAATACTACTTGCATTGTTTACCCCGTTACCGTATAACCGTACCATCGGATCGACAAGCTGGCCACGCCTCCCCCCTCCCCTTCTGCGCACTATCTTGCCACGCCGCGCGCGCCGTCCGCCGCGGCCCGACGACGACGGTCGCTCGCTGATCGCAAGCTAGTGTGCCTGCAATCAACGGGACGGAATACACGAGTGTACGAGTTTATCAATTTTTGAAAGAAGGTAAATACATTTAACAGCGGTTATTTTTATAATTAACATAATTTACTTTGTTGCTTTTGAATTGTAGCTTTGAGGTTGCTTATTATTTAGTACCTATAAGTTATAAACATACGATGCTGGTACAAGGATCTATTGCCGCCTCGCCTGGTCACAACAGAACTAATGCCGCCATCTTGTTTTGAACAGACTTCAAAAAAAGGAGGTTCTCAATTCGGTTGTATTATTTTTTTACGTTTCTTGAGTAGGAACTCAATCATTTAACCACCTACTTATAACCCGATTTGAAAAATTCTTCTTTGATTTGAAAGGGTATACTCACCGAGTGGTCCCGTAATATAGTTCTAGTTCTGAAGTGGTTTGTCAGTTAGCTTCAGTAATACGTAAGCATTTTTTCACTTAGTTTATGGTGATGATGTTAAAATAACTTGTTGTTATTTACTGTTATTAAATTAGCAAGTGCAATGTACTTAGGTATACGAATTTATGGGGTAGGTACCACAGCTAAAAAGTGATAAATAATAAGTTTCTTCGGTGGTTCGATGGTTGTTGGATGTCGGTTGTTTAAAAAAAAAACAATTTCACAAAATATGTTTAGGTACCAACAATGCCCCTCTGTCAATGTCTTTCAGGCACCAAAAGTTCCTTGTCCCCTCTTCCGTGTTCATGGGTTTTCCTAAATAATTCGGAGTTAACAGCTAACTAAGGGTTAACCAAATAATTAATCTTGCGCCACCAAGAGTTCTTTCTGCCTAGCCTAGCGTTAAACTTGTATATATGTATTTAAATCCCACCGAGGCGGGAGAGTTAAGTCATTTAACTCTGGGTTAGTATACTAACCCAGAGTTAGGCTAGGCAGAAAGAACTCTTGGTGGCGCAAGATTAATTATTTGGTTAACCCTTAGTTAGTCGTCAATATATTTTGACATTACTAAATGTCAAAATATATTGACGATATAGGACTACCTCCTATCTTATTTTGTATTTTATGTCTTTCGCCTTTGTAGTACTGAAATGAACGAAGTTCCTCATGAAATATTGCCTTCTGATGAAGGCAATATTTATGTTCAAGAGGTAATCTATTATTACTAATATAAAGCTGAAGAGTTTGTTTGTTTGCTTGAACGCGCTAATCTCAGGAACTAGGTACTAGTCCGATTTGAAAAATTCTTTCAGTGTTAGATAGCCCATTTATCGAGAAAGGCTATAGGTTATATATCATCACGCTAAGATAAATAGGAGCGAAGCATCAATGGAAAATGTTGCAAAAACGGGAAAAATGATTCCTTTTTGAGATATTCCGTTGCGTGCGCTGCGTAAACGGTTTAAGTTACGAAAAAATCATGTATGATGAAATTGTTCCTCTTTAAAAGTTCTAAAAAAAAGTCCGCGACAGCATATGTCTATCTTTTAAGATTGACTCACTATAACCTTTTTTCATGGGAATCAAATTTGTTCGAAATTAATGCATTATTTGCGAAGGAGTTTTATCAACATAATATTAATCCTTATCCAAATAAATATGTTATTATTCCCAAGTATTTAATGGTGAACGAAATTGTCCTTGACATCACTTGATTTCAATCAACATCTTAGGAGCTATCATAATTTTAAAATAACTCGGGATTACGCGCTCATGGCCTGCAAGACGCTGGCCGGCGGGCAAGGGGGAGAGGCGCTGGCCGACCGCCGCGGTAGCTTTGCGAGGCTATTACTGAAATTCCATTTTTTATTGGTTTTTTTCACAAATCGCAGGTGAAACCGCGGTGCACAGCTATGTTATAATAGTTTTTGAAGTAACTCTGCCTGACTGTCTATCTGTAATGCTTTCACGGCTAAACTACTGAATCAATTTTGACGAAATTTTGTAAGTGTAGAGTATTAAACCTCAAGGAAGGACATAGTAATAGATATTATTTATCCAACCGCGACAACTGATATTCACGCGGACGAAGTCGCGGGTAACAGCTAGTGTAGTTTATAAGAGATGGATATACAATTTACGTTCATTGTTCATTCACTTAGTTTTGGTTGGATAACATCAGGGCACAGGCATTGCAATTCTATTTTATGTTTGGTCGATTGAACTGCATGGTTTCTAACTCCAAAAACACTAATAACTGATAACCAGGTTAACTAACCTGGTGTTACTTTGGCGCAACGCGTAATAAATAAAGAGTTACAAACTCTAAACTTATTCATTGAACCCGAATAAACGTGCTTTGAAGATGTAGGTAAATATACTTGATTGTGGTTTTGTTCTTTTGTAAGTATGGTTTTATTTACAAGTAGGTATGTCATCTACCCCAGCTGAGGAGGCCCCGCCATGCGACGGTCGTGGGGGGGCGCTGAAGAGGCGAGCCACTCCAGGCGACGCGGCTCGAGCTAGGCAACTTGATGGTATGTATTTGTGAGCTGTTGCAGAGACAGAGCCTAGTGGTCGTTTTCGAAGTCTTTTTAAATATTTGTTTCCAATGATGTTATTTCCACTTAAATGAATAACAATTTTTGCCAGCACATCTAGCTACCCCAAACTGTTAAATTTTCCCAAATGAACATGAATTTTATGCTTATGTAATAAAGATGAAAATCTATCAAAAAAAGTCGACAGATTGGGGTAGCTTGATGTGCTGGCGTCTGTACGTTAAAACGCAAACTAAACTTTATGTAAGTATGTGTTTTTAATGTTACTTCACAGAAAAGCTACATAATATAACCTTGTTGTTTCAGCACCCGCGCTGATGGACGCGCACTTCGTCAGCATCGTGCGCGGTTACGAGGAGCTGTACATGTGCGACCACCCTCGGTATGGCGACTGGGAGAGGAGGTGCGAAGTCTGGGACGAGATTGGCACCATCATGAATCAACCAGGTGAGTCATTAATGTATATATTACACGTAACCAACCATAAAACATAAAACTGAACTCGATTGGGATCATCCATAGCTCAGTTTTGGTTTACTAATGTTTGCCATCATTTATTTAAAATGCAATAATTCAATTTACCATACTAATATTTGCCATAATTTCATTAGAAATAACGCTTCAGTTGCCAGAAGTTATATAAAATCATTTGCACAAATTTTATTGGTCATAATCGATCAAGTGTCATATTAATTTTAATCCATAAATTTATTTGCTATATTTTTCATTTTCAATAATGTCGTTTTCTATAATTTGCCCATATTGCCAATTGGCAATTTCTGTATGCGAAACAAGGGGACATCCAACAAGGTTCTACGTTGTTTTATAGCTAATAGTTTTATAGAATTTCGTTTCACATACATTTCTCTCATATTTTAGTTTCACATAAAGTTAAATGTTAAAATAATCATTAATCATATCATAGATTAACAAATCAAATATTCTTTATCCATAAGGATTTATAAAGAATATTTGTTATTGTTTATTTAATATAAAAATAACATTTTATTATTGTTTATGTGTATTATTTTATTCTTATTTATTTCCTTTATTCTTTTTAAAGAATATTTGTTATTGTTTATTTTATATAAAACAATAACATTTTATTATTGTTTAAGTGTATTATTTTATTCTTATATTTTTTTAAACACATATCTGTGGCAACCGTACTTTCTACCGGCGGTCAGGGCTCCAGAGAGAGGAACCTCCTGACAATGCGAGCCGTGTCCAGGAGTACCGCTTTCTGGATCAAGCCCTTGACCCAGCTGCCCAACGAGAGCCTCCTCAGATGTTGCTCGAGGCTCTTGGCTATCAAGCCCCTTGCTGTAACGACTATCGGTACAATGATCGCTGAGTCCACATCCCACATATCAACAACCTCGTGAGCCAAGTCAAGATACTCGATTTGTTTATCTTTCTCGGCTTTCACGAGGTTCCCGGCATGCGGGACCGTTATATCAACGATCATTGCACGCCGCTCTAGTCGATCTACCACCACTATATCAGGCTTATTGGCAAGAATAGTCCTGTCAGTGATGATGGATCGATCCCAGTACAGTGTGACAGTTTCGAGAACTGGGTCGGGCACATACTTGTAGTACGGCACTTCTGATTCCATAAGGCTGTATTTCAGAGCAAGCTGCTGGTGGATAATCCTGGCTACTAGGTTGTGTCTATGCAAGTACTCCTCGTTAGCTAGACGAGAACACCCGGAGATAATGTGTCTAATTGATTCACCCGGACGGTGGCATGCCCGACAGATGTCAACCGTGCCGTCTTTCACAATAAATCTCCGGTAATTATTCGTCATCATAACTTCGTCCATAATTGCACAGACAAAACCTTCGGTTTCCCCAAAGAGGTCACCGAAACGCAGCCAGGCTACGGACGTTAGTAGGTCTACATCGGGTCCATGTAGGGCCCGGAAAAAGCATCCCTGAAGCTCCTTACTCTGCCATACCTCCATGCGATCTTCAGGCTTGCGCCAGTTCTCTTTACCCAAGGAGAGCGGCATGAGGCCCTTGTCCACCGCTACCACATCTCGATGCATCCCCACGTCAGCTTGTAGGAAATATTCCCTGAGACTGCATATCTCGCGATTGTGGAGGGTCTTAGCGTTTAAGAACCCTCGACCTCCACACTTCCGCGGGATATACAGTCTCATTACCGATGACCGTGGGTGATGCATCCGATATGCAGTCAGCAGCGTAAGGACCCTCCTATCCAGGGCGTCAAGTTCGGTCTGAGTCCAATGGAGTACGCCGAAAGAGTACATCAAGACCGGCATGACCCAACCGTTGAAGGCACGCACTTTGTTTCCGCCTGATAAAAGACTATTAAATACTTTTTTCAGGCGGCCAAAGAAGCGTTCCTTCAACGATTGCTTCATGTCAGTAACATTGATGCCCAAAGCTTCCGACATACCCAAATACTTATAGGTTTCGGCTGCGGAGAGGGCTCGAAGGTTTATGGAATCCGAGAGTTGGGTTCCCACGGATTCCATAATCTGCCCTCGCTTTACATGCATGACCGCACATTTGTCCACACCAAAATCCATCCTGATGGCGCTACTGAAGGTTTCAGTTACTTTCAGTAACTCCATCAGTTGCAAATTGTTGGGGGCAAAGAGTTTTAGGTCATCCATGTAGAGGAGGTGAGATATAACCTGACCACCTCTCCTCAGCCGATAGCCTATACCTGAATCCTCCAGCAGTGTGCTTAGAGGATTCAGGGCTAGGCAGAACCAAAGCGGACTCAAACAGACCTGAAATATGCCTCGCTCGATCCTTATCGGCTCGCTATTCCTCTGGATATTTCGACATCCTGGATATCGAAGGACCGTCCTCCATTGCCCCATACATGACATCAGGAAGGTGCGCAGAGTTGTATCTACTTTATACAATTCCAGCACCCTCATGAGCCATGTATGTGGCAACGAGTCATAGGCCTTCTTGTAGTCTATCCAACATGTCGAAAGATCCTTTCGGGAACGACGAACCTGTTGGCTAATGGCCATATCAATGAGGAGTAGCTCCTTAGTACCGCGGGATCCGTTCCGACATCCATTTTGAGAGACAAACATGATTGAATTAGTGTCTACGTGATTGTAAATCTTAGCTCTCAAAATGGATGTAAGAACCTTATAGACCGTTGGTAAACACGTGATCGGCCTATAATTTTTGAGTTCCGCGGCACTACCTGATTTATGGAGTAGGTGGGTAACTCCTATCGTTAGGAACTGGGGTAGCGAACCAGACTCCAAAGCAGTCTGGTACTGAGCCGCCAAGCAAGCGTGCGATCCAATGAACCATTTGATCCAGAAGTTGTGCAGCCCGTCCGGCCCTGGAGACTTCCAATTGGGCAGCGGACGGACTGCACGAGCTACATCTTGGGGGCAGATAGTAATAGCCCCCATTTTTGGTATTGGATCGCAGGCTCGCTCGACTTCTCGAACTCAATCACCTTCGGTGTGACTAACAGGCACCGACCAAATATTGCGCCAAAAAGAGCACATAGCATCGTTATCTGGTAGGCGTGTATCAGCCACCCCTTGGTCCGGTCGCTCCCAAGCCCTATAAACCCACCTTTCATCACTCTGGAAGGTGCGGTTCTGAGTGTATCGGTCCACTCGTCGCTTATACCTACGAATACGGTTTGCCCATGCATACACTTTCTGCTTCAGGAAGTCTATGCGCTCTGTGATACGGGAAATATAATCTTGAGGACTGGTATCAGTCCCTGAGAATGCCCGCCTCACAAAGCGCATCACTCTAGGGCGAGTGTTGCCCTCTCTGAAGCAGATTAGTTTGCCGATGAGGGCTCTGGCCCCACCAATACGACGTTCAATTCTGCACTGCCAAGCTGGTATGGCTGGTTTAGGTCGTGTAGCTCTAGAGCTACACGACCTAAACCAGCCTAATTAACTAGACCTAAATTCGCTAATGACTCTAGAGTCATTAGCCAATTTTACGTGAGCTACACGACATGCCGCTACAGCCGCACAGTACAGAATTGAATGAGTATCGGTAAGGTCTTCGCAGTCATCAAAATAGTTTGAAAACAGCGAATCCAGAGCCGCCACCAGCGCCCTATTTTTGTTATGCATGGGGAAACGAGGTAAACGTGGCCTAAGTTCGGGTGACATGAACCGATATTCGCGAATCGCACCCTCCAAAGCACTCATCAAATTCCTCATTGCACTGGGTACTTACGTTAGTAACCATATCATCAGACCCCTCGTCAGCTTGAGGCGCGTGGCTTGTGGTGAACAGTGGTGGTACCACAACTGTCTGCGGCGGCGGCGGGGTGACGATGACATGGCTACTCTGCATTTCAATTCGCAAGCGATCGAGTACAGTGTCATCCAACATATGATTACGCTGGATAACCCGCACCTGATCCGATAGTCGTTGTGTCGATACGTTGACAGTTGGTTCAAGCACCTGAAAAAGAGAGAGCATCCGAACACGGTACGCGGTCAGATTGTTTCCTCCTTCTGTAGCCCCATAGTATGAGCGCATGACGTTCTCATTGATGAATCGTGTCCATCTCATGCGCTGCACACTTCCGCCGGGAGCTGGGACCCTATCAGAAGCCGGTGGGCCTTGAGGTCCTAAACCATCCGGCGGCCGGCGTCGTCCCCGTCGACGAGCAGGTGGTGGCGTCGTGGGTGGGGAGAAATACTCGCCGCTCGAGCTCGACGCAACTACCGCGGCCGGTGTCGTCACAGCGTCCGTAGTGGAACTGGGTACCGGCGGCGGCGAGGCGGAGCTGAGCGAAGAGTCCGGTGGTGGTAGGCATTCATTACGTGCGGCGGCTCTGGTCAACATTTCTTAGTTTTCCTATTTCTGAGTATTTTGTGGTTCGGAGGTGACATCTGTCATGTCACCTCCGATTCAGTAGTTTCTGGTTATATTTACTACATTATGGTGTAGTAGGGTCTGTTTTTATTGATTTTCAAGATTATACTGGTTTTAATGAATTTGTATTGTAGAACTGTAGTAAAATTACTATCAGTGATAAAATTATGCAATTATTAAGAAAAATTGGATAACGTGACGTTCGGTTGACACAGTGTTGCCACATATATATTTTTTATTATTTTATTATTCTTTCGTTTATTTAATTAATTACATATTATAATATATTTTTAAATATTTTTATAAAATAACCTTACAAAAAACATTTAAAAATATAAAAAATAGTCGTCCGCCGGTATCGGGAGCAGGGTCCAAGCTACCGGTGGTTAGGGCTCCAGAGACAGGAACCTCCTCACGATGCGAGCCGTATCGAGGAGTACTGCATTCTGAATCAGGTCTTTGACCCAACCGCCTAACGAGAGCCTCGAGAGATGTTGATCGAGGCTTTCGGCCATCAGTCCATTGGCTGATACGACAATCGGCACAATGACAGCCGAGTTCACATTCCACATGTCAACAACCTCGTGTGCTAAGTCGAGATATTTAATTTGCTTCTCTTTCTCAGCTTTCACGAGGTTCCCATCATGCGGAATGGTAACATCGACTATCATTGTGCGGCGCGCTAACCGATCTATCACCACTATATCAGGCTTATTGGCTACAATAGACCTGTCAGTAATGATAGACCGGTCCCAGTACAACGTGACATGGTCATTTTCAAGAACTGGGTCGGGCACATACTTGTAATACGGTACCTCAGAATCCACAAGTTTATATTGCAAAGCAAGTTGCTGGTGAATAATCCTGGCCACTTGGTTATGTCTGTGCAAGTATTCGCCGTTAGCCAGACGAGAACAACCAGAGATAATATGCCTGATAATATGCCACCCGGACGATGACATGCCCGACACACGTCAACTGTCCCGTCCTTCATAATATGTCTCCGGTAGTTATTCGTCAAGATAACTTCGTCCATAATTGCACAGACGAAACCTTCAGTTTCCCCGAAAAGGTCACCAAAACGTAGCCAGGATACGGACGCTAGGAAATCTACACCAGGCTCATGAAGAGCCCGATAGAAGCGCCCGTGAAGCTCCTTGTTTCGCCATACTTCCTTGCGGTCATCTATGGTAAGTAAGTGTTACAGGTTTGCGCCAGTTCTCTTTAGCCATGGACAACGGGGTGAGCCCCTTGTCCACTGCGCCCACATCACGGTGCATACCCACTTCGGTTTAAAAAAAATACTCCCTGAGGACTCGAGTCTCCAGGACTCGAGTCTAGAAATTCAAGTCCAGTCCATTGAGGCTTTTTTCAGCGCCATGTTGTAATAAAGTTAATTACAATAAAATCACTTCACTACTAGTAAAAAAAGTTGCAGGTTCAAACTTGTATTATTTTATTAGGCATCCTTCATTGCTTCAGTAAACAGAGATCGAGTACGAGCGAGTCACCCAACTCACATACTAGTCAGTTGGACTTGCATAATAGAATCGAGTCAGTGAGTACAAAATCAATTATTCCAACTCGAGTACCGGAATCAAGTCAGGCGTACTCGAATCAAAATAAATTGGTATTCAGGTAGGCGAGTCCAAAGCAGAAATCGAGTCTGACTCGAGTCAAGCCGTACTCGGCACATCGCTAGTTGTGTGGTCACAGTTCTAACTTTTTTTTTTTTACGTGGAGAAATACTCATGCATACTGCGCTACCACGGGGTGATAGCGCAGTTATGTGGGACTCTAACCCACTAAAACTCCACGGTGTCCTCCAGTGCCGCTTGTGGCGGGAACAAGGGAACGCGGAAGTTATCCGCGAACCCGCCGCGGCTGTCCGTTGCCGGACCCTCTTCTGGGAAGTTACCTCCATCACCGGTGCACCAGAACACATGGCACGCCGGCGCCGTGACCACCCTAGGGACCAAATAGCGCATGGGTGCCAAACGACCCCGTGTATGGCACCCTTGGTCCCCCTGCGGCAAGTAGGGACAGAGGCCCCGCCGCTTACCACTTTTCGGCCGCAGGAGATAGAGAGAGCGGCCTACGCAATACCGACACTCCTTCTCCCCTGCGGCCCCACCGCGTCCGCCATCTAACGATGGCGGCACCGTCCAGGCCGCGGAAGGTGAGGAAAGTGGCGCTCTCCATACACCACTCCTCTCCCGCCGCGGCCCTCAACCCCCAGCCGCGATGCCTTCGCGCCGCGATGCCGCGACATTATTTTTTGTACAAAACAATAAACGTTTCTAAATTATATTAAACGTTGCTTATGTCAAGTATCCATTATGTCATTTGTTATACATACACAAACATAGTTACAAGTTATTATAGAAACTTAAATTATTTTATGGCAAATAAAAGTTATGACTAATAAGTTGATATGACAAGCGTTATTAGTAGGTATAAATAATAATAGTGCAAGTAATACTATGAGGGGGGACGATTATGCAAAACAATATTAGTACAAATTATTTTATGGAAAACAAGACAATACCCTCAGTTTTGAAGCAGTCTGAGTTCAACCTCAATCATTGCTATTTTTTTGGAATCATCTCCTCAAGCCCTTAATTTGGATACCCACGCTCACGTTCGAAGACATGTGACATCTACCAACCCGCACTGGCCCCGCGTGGTGGATTACGGCCCAAGCCCTCTTACAGAGAGGAGGCCTGTGTCCCAGCAGTGGGAACATTATAGGCTGATTATGTATGTATGTATGAGCAATGTGGTGAAGATCGAGACTGTCAACCAGGGTTGGGTTTCTTATGCTCAGAATATCCGCGAGGTATTCGCTGAAGGTCATGGAGGTTTTCGCCCTGACCTCGTCACACCCCACCGATGTGAAGGAGACCATGTATGAGGATATTTTTGGAGCCATGCATGGTTCTAGAACTCACTTCACCGTTGTAACAGTTGCCTTCACTGTCCATAAAGTTGGTCTTAGATATTAAGACCCATCGTACAAACAGAAACAAGAAGCTGTCTGATCCTACTTTACAGCTCAGGGACGATCGGCGCAAGATGATCCTGCAGTCTTCAGACGATGCGCTTAAGTACCGGCAGCTCAATAGACGAATCTCCAAGTCCTTGAAAAGCGACCTTCTCCGCTTTAATGCAAACGTGTCGCATCCATGAGGAAGCGATAGAGCGGAACACAAGCTCCGCGGTGTTTGCTAATGATCTGTCTATTGGGCAGAGCTAGCTTACGAAACTGAAGACTAACGATGGCAGGATCGTATCCGTAAAACCTGAGCTGTTGCCTAGTGAGGACTCTAACCGTGTCGTAACTTTCAATATACTTTTCTATATCTCAATTAGGATTCTTACATTCAAAGTTAGGTATTAAGTTTTTTCCCTAAATATTTCCAAAAAGTTTATTAAGAGGCACATTGCTTTAGTTTTTAAATAAAATCCACAATGTAATGTTGCCTTTTATTTGTGCCCAACCCATCGGGGAAACAATGCATGATGTTATGTTAAATTATGTGTCTTTTATTCGTGCAGCTGACTACTGTAAAAAAAGGTGGTCACGAATACGAGAAAACTACCTCAGAAATGAGAAGCGGGCCAGGAGACGTTCCCAAGACACGGTGTATCGGAGTAAGAGACTTGCACATGAGAAGCTGTTGTCATTCCTCAACCCGACTTTTGAAACTACAAATAAAGACTTGCACAACAACCTTGCGACGACTGTGCGCGACTCTGATGAAGAAACACTAGAATCGGAGAAAGATTCAAGCGATGCCGATGATAACTTGTCTGAAGAAGAACATAGGACTAATGATATTGACAGTGCATCTAATGATGATGTTCAGGATCTCACAACACAAGCAGAGGACGCTGCACCAGCTCCGGGGCAGCAGTTGCAGATCGAACATGACGACATCGTAGACTTCTTTGTTGAGCTCGGGGAATCCGTCAAGGACTTTCCCGAAGGCGTTAGAATAAAGGTTAAGCGCGATGCTTTCAAAATCGTAACCGATGCAGAAGAAATGTTGTACCATCAAAAGATAAAGGCGAATCTAGAGATGAATACGTCAGAAGATCACGAATAAATTGGAAACTATTTTATAAAACAATACAGCGGTCTTAAGAGAGACGTTCCACCAGATCAGTAACTCAGCGGCTGCACCAGAAGTGCTTCAAGCAGAAGAGCGATATGCCTTCGAATATTGCCGCCCATCCTCGCCTATTTTGTAATAAACATGTAGATACGTAACTCGTGTTTGTATCATAAAATAATTCTGTCATTAAAAGACTTTGATTAATACCTACACATTTTTTTTATCCATCATGCTTCTACTCGATGTTACCTGGTCTACACTTGAAACGTTGGATTTAACTTGTACTGATCGTTTCTCACCAAGTTGCCAACTTAATAATAAATCGAGTGTCGCCTCGACACTGACTCGGCCTGATTGATGAACACTGTGAACGTAATCGATGCACGGAATTACTCACACAAGTAATTGCCATACTTCGTAGAATTTATTTTATGTTCTGTGCTTATATTTAAATATTCACTTTCCTTGCGACCATTTCCGCACAATGTGCAATAAAAAAAATAAAAAAAAATGTCGCACGAAATCTGAGGCTACAATATTGTATCAGCCTGCCGATAAGATAAGAATGTTTGTCGCGCTCACATTTGAAATGCAGCCGCATAAAAATTTCTGGCTCGGATATGACGTTCGATACGACCGACGCGGTATGAAGCGATAGGATGAAGTTTTTTTCAGAGTAAAGTGAATTTTCAATGGCGACAACTTTAACGGGAGCGTGTATTGAACATTATTTCTTTTTTCCTTTAGTGAGTGTTTGCAAACTGCAACTGTTAGGCTTTTTGCTTCAGTCGTTAGTCGCATGACGTTGTGAATGCGAGGCTCGCAATTGCGCAAATACTGCATCGCGTGTTGAATTGTTCGACGGGAAGATAGATTAGACGAATGCACAGGATGCGCTGAAGAAGTCTGCGTGAACGTCCTACTGGTGTAAGCAGCTACACACACGCTGGCAATCTAGTGAGTATGGCAGCGGCATTTGCGGGTACTTGCGTAACACTAACAGTAGGAATGGCTTTCGCTTGTATGAAATATTTACGGAAAAAAGTAGCACGGCAAATAAATCATAGGAACTTACTTTTCAGATGTTATACTTTTCTTTTTCCTTAGAAAAGTAAAAATGCTCTGATAATTATAAAAATGGTGGCAACCCTCGTCAAGCCGTCTGTCTCTATCGAGCTCACATCACACCCGTCTCCGCAACACATCACCGCACACCAATTCATCACGTATTCTGTGAGCCAACGATGATAATCGCTAATATACTTGCTGAGATCATCTGTTCCATATTACTTGTTTATAATAATATATTATATAATATTTAAAGGTAGTTAACTGAAATGGGATATATTTATATTTGGCTGTAAACGTTCGGCGATCGTATTGTCTCTGTTTAATGGCTATCATTTCAGTTTTAAAGGGAAATGGAGACATTAAGTAAATTGGTGCCATTGAATCGCTCGCTGGAAAATATAACAATAAAGTGGAATACTAATAATCGTCGCCATGTAGGTCAAAGTCAAAGTCAAAGCATTTATTTCAAAAAGGCATTTTTGAACGTCAACATTTACATTAAAATTGAATTGATTCTAGTCGCCCCTTCCAAAATGTAGTTTCGTATGGAGAAGAATGGGCAAGAAACTCCACCGTTACTCTTTTAAAATGTATTAAGTACAATATTTAACATAGTACATTCATTATAAACTGTGACATTTTAGTCGTAATCATTTATATATATAAAAAAAATATTTTTATACATATGCATAATTAAAATAATAATACCTACTGAATAAAGTAGATGCAACTCTGCGCACCTTCCTGATATCGTGTATGGGGCAATGGAGGACGGTCCTTCGCTATCCAGGATGTCGAAATATCCAGAGGAACAGCAAGCCGATAAGGATCGAGCGAGGCATATTTCAGGGCGACAGTTTGAATCCGCTTTGGTTCTGCCTAGCCCTGAATCCTCTAAGCACACTGGGTATAGGCTATCGGCTGAGGAGATGTGGTCAGGTTATATCTCACCTCCTCTACATGGATGACCTAAAACTCTTTGCCTCCAACAATTTACAACTGATGGAGCTACTGAAAGTAACTGAAACCTTCAGTAGCGCCATCCGGATGGATTTTGGTGTGGACAAATGTGCGGTCATGCATGTAAAGCGAGGGGAGATTGTGGAATCCGTGGGAACCCAACTCTCGGATTCCATACACCTAAGATCCCTCTCCTCAACCGAAACATACAAGTATTTGGGTATGTCGGAAGCGATAGGATTCAACACTGCTGACATGAAACAATCGTTGAGAGAGCGCTTCTTTTGCCGCCTGAATAAATTTTAAATAGTCTTTTATCAGGTGGAAACAAGGTGCGCGCTTTCAACGGTTAGGTCATGCCGGTTTTGACATACTCTTTCGGCATACTCAAATGGACTCAGACGGAACTTGACGCCTTGGATAGGAGGGTCCGCACACTGCTTACCACAAATCGGATGCATCATCAACGGTCATCGGTGATGACACTGTATATCCCGCGAAAATGTGGAGGTCGAGGCTTCTTAAACGCTAAGACCCTCCACAATCGCGAGATATGCAGTCTCAGGGAATATTTCCTAGAAGCCGACGTGGGGATGCATCGAGATGTGGTCTCAGTGGACAAGGGCCTCACCCCGCTGTCCTTGGCTAACGAGAACTGGCGCAAACCTGAAGTATTAGATACTAATGACCGCAGCGAGGTATGGCAGAGCAAAGAGCTTCACGGGCGCTTTTACCGGGTCCTACATGGACCCGATGTAAACTTCTTAGCGTCCGTATCCTGGTTACAATTCGGTGATCTCTTTCGAGAAACGGAAGGTTTTGTCTGTGCAATTATGGACGAAGTTATGATGACGAACAATTACCGGAGATTTATTGTGAAAGATGGCACGGTTGACATCTGTCGGGCATGCCACCGTCCGGGGGAATCAATCAGACACATAATCTCCGGGTGTTCTCGTCTAGCTAACGAAGAATACTTGCATAGACATAACGTCCATGTCACCTCCGATTCGGTATTTTTTATTATGTTTATTACATTTTAATACTTTACGGTCTGGTTTTTGGTTTTTCACTGATGTTTAAGTTTCTGGTTTGGTTTGAAATTAAAAACTCTTGTAAAATTGAGTAAAAATTATTTTAACTATTGAAAATGCAGAAAATTGAAAATTTATTATTATTTCGTTTATTCAATCTAACTGCATATTTCAATACATTTTTAAATATTTTTATAAAATAACCTTATAAAAAACATTTAAAAATATAAAAAAAATAGTGGTCCGCCGGTATCGGGAGCAGGGTCCAAGCTACCGGTGGTTAGGGCTCCAGAGACAGGAACCTCCTCACGATGCGAGCCGTATCGAGGAGTACTGTCTTCTGAATCAGGCCCTTGACCCAACCGCCTAACGAGAGCCTCGAGAGATGTTGATAGAGGCTTTCGGCCATCAGTCCATTGGCTGATACGACAATCGGCACAATGACAGCCGAGTTCACATTCCACATGTCAACAACCTCGTGTGCTAAGTCGAGATATTTAATCTGTTTCTCTTTCTCAGCTTTCACGAGGTTCCCGTCATGTGGAATGGTAACATCGATAATCATTGCGCGGCGCGCTAACCGGTCTATCACCACTATATCATTGGCTACAATAGTCCTGTCAGTAATGATAGACCGGTCCCAGTACAACGTGACATGGTCATTCTCGAGAACTGGGTCGGGCACATACTTGTAATACGGTACCTCGGAATCCACAAGTTTATATTGCAAAGCAAGTTGCTGGTGAATAATCCTGGCTACTTGGTTATGCCTGTGCAAGTATTTGCCATTAGCCAGACGAGAACAACCAGAGATAATATGTCTGATAGACTCACCTGGACGGTGACATGCCCGACACACGTCAACCGTCCCGTCCTTCATAATATGTCTCCGATAGTTATTCGTAAAGAAAACTTCGTCCATAATTGCACAGACGAAACCTTCAGTTTCCCCGAAAAGATCACCGAAACGTAGCCAGGATACGGACGCTATGAAATCTACACCGGGCTCATGGAGAGCCCGATAGAAGCGCCCGTGAAGCTCCTTGTTTTGCCATACTTCCTTGCGGTCATCGATAGTTAGTATTACAGGTTTGCGCCAGTTCTCTTTAGCCATGGACAACGGGGTGAGCCCCTTGTCCACTGCGACCACATCACGGTGCATACCCATTTCGGCTTTAAAAAAATATTCCCTGAGACTGCACACCTCGCGGTTGTGGAGGGTCTTCGTATTTAAAAAGCCTCGACCCCCGCACTTCCGCGGGATGTACAGTCTCATCACCGATGATCGTGGGTGATGCATCCGGTTTGCAGTCAGCAGTGTACGGACCCGTCGATCTAGGGCGTCCATTTCAGTCTGAGTCCATTTGAGTCACGCACCTTGTTTCCGCCTGAAAGAAGACTAATTAATACCTTCTTCAGGCGACCAAAGAAACGCTCCCTCAACGATTGTTTCATGTCAGCAGCGTTGATGCCTAACGCTTCCGACATACCCAAATACTTATAGCTTTCGGATGAGGAGAGGGATCTGAGGTGTATGGAATCCGAAAGTTGAATTCCCTCGGATTCCATAATCTCACCTCGCTTTACATGCATGACTGCACATTTGTCCACACCAAATTCCATCCTGATGGCGCTACTAAAAGTTTCAGTTACCTTCAGTAGCTCCATCAGTTGTAATTTGTTGGGGGCAAAGAGTTTAAGGTCATCCATGTATAGGAGGTGAGATATAACCTCACCACCTCTCCTCAGCCGATAGCCTAGACCTGAATCCCCCAGCAGTGTGCTTAGAGGATTCAGGGATAAGCAGAACCAAAGTGGACTCAAGCTGTCGCCCTGAAATATTCCCCGTTTGATCCATATAGGTTCATCATTCCCCTGGATCTGTGAACATCCCGGATAGCGAAGGACTATCCTCCATTGCCCCATACACGACTCAAGGAAGGTGCGTAGAGTTGCATCAATCTTGTACAACTCCAGCACCTTCATGAGCCATGTATGTGGCACCGAGTCGTAGGCCTTCTTATAATCTATCCAGCATGTCGACAGATCTTTGCTGGATCGACGAACCTGTTGGCTTATGGCCATGTCAATGAGGAGTAGCTCCTTAGTCCCGCGAGACCCGTTCCTACACCCATTTTGAGAGGGAGACATAATCGAGTTATTCTCAATGTGTGTATTAATTTTCGTTCTCAAAATGGATGTAAGAAGTTTATAAACCGTCGACAAACATGTGATCGGTCTATAATTCTTGGGTTCCGTGGGACTACCTGACTTATGGAGCAGGTGGGTAACGCGTGTTGTTAGAAACTGTGGTAGCGACCTAGACTCTAAAGATGACTGGAATTGAGATGCCAGGCGACTGTGTGAACTAGTAAGCCATTTTAACCAAAAGTTATGCAGTCCGTCCGGTCCCGGTGATTTCCAATTCGGTAACGGACGGACTGCATAACTTTTGGTTAAAATGACTGCTCTGGCTACATCTATTGGTGTGATGAAAACCGGTTCCATTTCTGGTATTGGTTCACACACTCGCTCGACATCCTGCATCCAGCCTGCCTCAACGTGATAGACGGGCACCGACCAAATGCTCCGCCAAAATGCACTCGTGGTGGCATCATCTGGGTGGCACACGTCTCTCACATTTTGTTCGGGTCGCTCCCAAGCTCTATATACCCACCTCTCATCGCTCTGGAACATGCGGTTCTGTATGTACCGGTCAACCCGCCGCTTATACCGCCGAATACGGCTCGCCCATGCACAGACTTTCTGCTTCAGGAAGTCGATGCGCTCTGTGACACGGGACATGTATTCTGAAGGACTAATTCCAGTCCCCGAGAAAGCTCGCCTCACAAAGCGCATCACTCGTGGTCGTGTATTGCCCTCCCTGAAGCAGTATAGTTTGCCGATGAGTACCCTGGCCCCATCGATACGACGCTCGATCCTGCATTGCCAGGCTGGTGCGGCTGGTTTCGGTCGAGGAGCTCCGTCACAGCTTGGAAACTTGACGTTAGCTAAACGACATGCCGCAACAGCCGCGCAATACAGGATCGAGTGTGTATCAACGAGATCCTCGCTGCTCTCGAAGAAATTCTTGAACTGCGAGTCCAAGGCATACACCAGCGCCCTATTTTTCTTGTGCATAGGTAACCGTGGTAATCGGGTTCTAAGTTCGGTTGGAGTGGACCGATACTCACGAAACGCGCCAGTGCGCTCCTCAATCGGGCGTTGTACTGACTACTTACTGTGGCAACCCTATCATCCTCTTCTTCAACATGATTGGACCGCGGCGAGATTGCATCAATAGTTGACGCCTGTGCCGCGGTTTGTGTCGGAGTCGAGACGATATGGTTGCTCAGTACTTTGAGCGCAGCCTATCAAGTGCGGTGTCGTCCAACCTGTGATTGCGTTGGATGACCCTCACTTGATCCGATAGTCGTTGGGCCGACACGTTGACGGTTGGTATATTATTATTATTATTATATGAAGCAATTGGATTAGCCATCGGTTTTAAAATGATTCAGATTATGATTGATCGTGCGTTACGCAATTAGGGTGCTGATCCCTGTGAGACTGTTTCTACCGCTCGGACCTGTTATGTACCTGTGCTTCAAGAGAGATTTTAACGACACGTTTTTTCGGTACCGATCGTTACGGAAAAAAATTGGCGGCAAAGGTAGAGTTAATAAAAAAGGATTTTTTCTTTCATTTGGTAGGCTTAGGTACTTTCATTTGGTATTCTCATCTGAATGGCGTGGTGGTATGCCACCTAAACAATAGATACGTTCAACCAGTAGCAAGCGATCATAAGCTTTAGGGCAAAGTGGCATACGACCACGGTTTACAGATGAGAATATTTTCTTGTTTCATTCTTTTTAGGTCAAAGTTCCAACTTTTTAGTTTTTCTATCGTTTGAGAAAACAAGAGTTAAATGTTATAAGCACCCCAACGACCCCTGTACCGTTGCCTGCACCCACACGCATTTCTGCGTGCGTTACATTGCGCACTACGTTACCAACAGCGATTTATTACACCAAAAACAAAGTCGTTTCCCGACAATTATTTTTGTGTAATGTTACCTAAATGTACGGAATATGTGAGCGATAGTTATATATTGTACTTTGTACTACGTCTTTAAGTTATGAAACAATAGCGTATCCATAACTCAGGCTTATTACTTCGAGACTAAACTTCTCAAATAAATTAGTCAAAAGAGCAAATTTTAAACAAAAACCTTTTATGTAAATATAAAATTAAATATTATAATTAATAATACATTGGAACATTTCTACTGAGTAAATGAACGAACTCGGTCGGCGCCGCGCCGCCGCGCCGGTTCGTTTCTGAACAAAAGGCAACTTTCACCAATTACCATTATTTATTTATACAAACGATAATCTACTCTAACGTAATGCCTTTACAGTTCTAAATAATACAAGCAGAACTTTTGACTTTGTTTAGAAACAAGGCATTGAAGTTTCGACCGTAATTGATTACGTGTTGAGTTGAAATTTTCGTGTACCTAGATAAAACAAAGGGAGCCAGCAGTAACAGATTTCCATGGCGCTATTATTTCGGCGCCAATTTGGTAGGCATCGATTTAAACAAGTATTTATGTAATACGATATACAGGGTGTTTGGTGCATCGTGTGCCAAATTGAAATGGTCGACTGGGGGGTCACCTGCTATCCTTTCAGACCCCTAAACACTTCTCATGCCCTGTGGATTTTTTTTCATCGAAGTTTTATTTTTTTATTAAAAAAATACCCAAATTATACATTCAACTACAAAATTTAAAAAAAGTGTAAGTCGTAGACTGAATTTTAATTTTATTTAGATGTGTATTGTATTACAGTACTTTTAAATTCAAAATTAGTGACATTAGCCATCCAGTTTTTTTTTTAAATTACTCGCAAAGTATCGGACTTCAATTAAAGCTGTCCATGTTACAGCTATTTACATGGCTATAAAAAAAAAAAAAACAAAAGCGACCGGGATCTTCCAACTCCCTCAAAAATTCTCTAGTCTATCCTCTTGCTAGTGATGTGCCAAATGCCGTAAAAATCTTTTTACAACTTTGTGAATTCGCTAGAATTGTGAATCGAGTCACAAAATACTAAATACTTAAATTACTGGCGGCTGATCTTGGACTATAACTGAATCATTAATTTAACTACGTTTTAAACGTTTTAAGAAAAAAAACTATCTCGTGAGAAAAATAAAAGTCTTGAGAATATGTTTTACAGCAGTGAGTGTTTATGTTAAAGCGTCCGCGCCACTTTGCATGATTAGCGTCATGAACCTGTCGTAAAGCTAGCCGACTGTTTATCTAAGTTCTGTGCGCAGAACGTACGCGTCGCTAGTTCGCTGTGATCTGTGACGCCGCTCAGTATATGCTAGAGAAGGTCCACTTTATATGGTAAACGCTAAACATATTTGAAGTGAAGGTGTTCTGAGATTAGAGACTGTCCCGGATTGCATGCATATACAACAAAACAGTATCTGGGGGCATTAATATGGAAAAATATTATATCGAACTTTCGAACAGGTCAGAGAGTCAGTCTACAAAGCCGCACTTTTTATAGAACGATCATATTCCATGGTTGATGTGCAAGCGATTGTCACTAGTCTAGGTCCTCAGGTGAGCTGCTGGCTGGCTGTGCCGAGTGGAGTGGCTCCTCCGAGTTGTGTGTGCCTAGTGTGGTGTCTGGTGTGTAGCGATGGTGGTCACGTGGCCACGTCGTCAGGTGACCTCGGACAGTACATACATGACTGTTACTACGGAGCCAGCTCGCAGAACGTTGGTTGTAACCTTCTTTATGTTTTCGACGTTGAGGGAAGCGTCTGTTTTAGGACCCTAAAACAGACGCTTCCCTCGACGTCCGGGGTCGGGTTCGGTTCGGGTTCGCGCTGATTCATACATACATAAGTATTTTTTTCATTTCTAGTCAGTTAAGGATGTCATACGAGTCCATTCTATGAGACTTAGAACTGCGTCTTGAAATCCACAAAACAGACACTCCTGGGAGTCCTGGGGTCTAATTCTGTATGGTCATAATGATTCCCCGCGGAATCTTACTACGTTCAAACTACGTCAATTTCGTGTTTTGTAAACGGTAAGGAATCAACAACAACAACAATCATTTTATTATCAGGCAGCTAAAGCCCATAGATTTAATACACAAAATAATAATAAACTTTTATTGTGTATTGCCAGTAACATCGTGCGCTAAAACTAAAAGTAAAAAGGGAAAGCTCACTGGGCATCAAAGAATTCGTCCGCATCGCTGTCAGTGGGAAAAGTGCCCAAAAGGCTGGGCAGCGTTGCCACGTTGGATGGCAATGCTGATTCTTTGAGCTAAGAATTGGCCAGCCCTTTGGTCACGTGAAGATTCGACCAAATAAATAGTAAAATAATACATATTATGAAACTTATTAAAACTTTAACTATACACGTAAAGTGGTCGGCGTCGTGTATCGCTGTGAGGTGTCGCGTAACTGACCTTGGAAACGTCGATATACGACACCTTTCGGCCAAAAGTCCTCTTTCAAGCAGGGTCTCAAGTCTGCTATTACAATAGTGTCAGAATGGTCTATCATTGATTTCATAATTGATGATTTTGACAAGTTTGGTTTTGACCATTGAAAGTCGTAATGGCGTCATTATGACTTTCCAATGGTCAGCCACTGACTCTCTCCATTGAAATAAATGGCATTTTTTGGCAATCTCGTACATAATGATAACACTACTAAATAATATGTAAAAATGTATATGTTACCGGCCAAACCCGATTTCAGTTTGTCCTAGGCCAAACTGGTTTCTAGCTTAATTAGCCATTTCGTTAACAGCCTTTGAAAGTAACGCTCGTCGGCCGCTGCCGCGGCGCCGCCGCACAGAGGCGAAAATTCAACAAAAGTCGGACAAAACCTAAACATTCATGATTATTCTAGAAAATGAACACATAAGGGTAGGTATGCGATTAATAACACATATATATATAATTATTTGACAATTTTATTTTACATAATCAATAACATTCGGTTCATTCAATAGATTTAAAACGACAAACGCAGAACACAAACAAAACAGGAAACAAACACACACGAAAAATATTTTTTTGGAATTCGTTTCCGTAGTCCAGTTATAAAGGGATTGGAAGACACCATAAGTCTTTTAAAAGTGACTTCCATGGCTAATTTTTGTTTTACGTAGACTGTGTCCAATACAGAGGTGGTCACTATTAGAAAGACAATTTTGTTAAAGCGTCGCTTACGGTCGCATAAAACTGTAATTGTATAATATTGAAAAACAAAGTCCATACTCTCTAAAAATACTAATATCAAAGCCGGATCTCTCGGGAAGTTACACTTTACCCTTTTGTGAAGTTTAAAAATATGCAAAAGAATACAATGTCAGAGTCATTACTTTTTAAATATAAAATATCAACCATTACTATCAAAGGTAGATATTAAAAGTATAGTTTATTATCTCCTGGAAGCAAAGCCACCGAAAAAACAAATAGTTCACAAAGAAAATTATAGAAATCGTAATAATTAAAAGCAACACTTTCACTCTTAAACATATCCGCTGTTGATCATGTCGAACTTTGAACTGAGCGCGACTTTGAACTGAGAACACAGGCGCGTAGGTGACAAAAGAATCGCGCCGCTTGCGCAGGTAGCGCGTATTGTTTATCAGACTTGACGGTAATACCGGTTTTTATTTTTTTGGAGTACTTTTAAGTTTTTAGGTTTTGTCCGACTTTTATTGATTTTTCGCCTGTGTGCGCCGCCGCTCGCTTCGCTCGCTCGGCTGGCGCGCTTTTGGTCACAGTTCTAACCTAACCTAACCTAAATAATCTTTAGATTGGTTTAGTGGCTTAAGTCTATACTCTTTAACTTCTAATTCAGTGTGTGAAACATAGATGAGCATAAATTTGAAGTTTTCTTTAATTGGTATTTGGTTTATTTTTATATTGCTTGAAACAGGAATATCGGACAATGGGTTGTCTTAGGAGCGGAGTTTATCTACCTAATTATCATATTTTACACTGAAATCCTTCAGTTGTAATACTTCAGTCTCTTAAAACAAAACCGGATTGTGTATTATACCACAATGTACTTCCGAAGTGGATTCTAAGCAGAACCAGGTTAGAAGTTTGATGAGTGTTTTGTTAAGATAATGATATATGTAATATGGAAATTGTGTCATGTTCACAGAAATTTTACACTTACTTGGCTACTTATTCCATTGTAAATGCGTAGGTCCACCTTCTGTAAATCTTGCTAATCTGTTCAGTTTGTTGCTCAACAGTGGGAAAACGCTACTTTCTTCCTCCGAGGATGAAGAGCGTTTTTCGCCACTTTCGCACTTAGGAGAATTCGTCGCTCAAGTTTGCTACAAACGGTTGCTTTACAAAGGGACCGGTGAATGCGTGTTTAATAAGTGAGCTTTCAATCTCGGATTTCGGCATTTCGCTGACTAACGATCAGCGTAACACTATTTATCACTTACCAAAAACACTATTATTCACTTTCTATAAAGTTTTACCAGAAACTTTACTAATTTTCTAAGAAAATTAACGAGAGAAAAAATTTGACGTCCAATGGCGGCAAAATTTTTAGACGCTATGAACTGACAGTTGACAAGTGACAGCTTGCTGAACCATATAATACCGCAAGGGTTGCTATGGTGTGAAGTCACAGGTAATCGAGGAAGGAAGGTATGTTTTTCTTTGATTATTATTTTAACTGAAATGCGGCAAAATCTTAGGTGCGTTTTTCAACCAATGCTATGTGGTTTGTAAGAACATAATAGCTTGATTTAATTATTCTATCAACGACTACTCAAATGGTATGAATTGTTGGTTGCTGTGATTAACTCAAGACAATGTTTGAGTTCTTTCACCAGAATTAGCTTACCCACTGACAGGTTATATCATTATGTTAATTCATATAATTGCTTATTTATTTGACTGTATCTTTAATTCAAATATTTTTCATTTATTGTTGGCTTATTCTACTCATTACAATGTTTTATTTTTAATGAGGAGTATTGCAATATGTAGTTAGCTAGCGACCTCGACAATTCATGTTATTCTTGCCAGTGCAACCGGCAGCAAGCTCGTCATGCTCCCTTAGATGTCACTGCTTGCGGTAGCGTCGGGGGTCAGGTTGCCTCCTTCCCTCAAATATGGCGAGGGGGGTAGTGGCTAATCTTTGCGTTATGCTCGTGAACGGGTGCTGCTCGTGGTGACTGGTCGTCTTGCTGACCATGATTTTGTTATTGTTCATTGTATTAAGTTTTTATTAATTTTAGTCCAGAGGTCCTAGTTTAACTTTTGTTACTTTAAGTTATAGCTATATTTGCATAATGCAAAATTGCATATGTAAGCGGGCATGCCCTTTATGCCTGGAGGCTTTTATTTAGATTGTAAGTTCTGTTTACGTTTTATTTTATTTTTTTATTATCTTTAGTTTTCAATTTTTGATGGTATATTGGCGTGTGCTAGCTGACATATGGCAAATTGAATGTTTTTTTTTTTTGTGTTTTGTAATTTTAATCACCTATTATTGTATAAAATCAAATTCTTCTAACTTAACAGACAGCTGTGCTGCTGGGGAGTTTTTTGCGCTACTTCTTCTTCCCAGCTAAAGCACTAGGAAGTGGTGAAGGGCGGGCGTTTTGGGGGGACTGTCTTATATAATTTTGACGTTCAAAAAGAGCTGACTCTCAGCCTAGTTTGAATAAATGACTTGATTTGATTTAATTGATAGGCATTTCATGGGAAAGAATGAAAGTCGTGAATTCGTGACTTCAGCGGACAAGTTGAATTGTATTCGCTAAACATTCCATTTGTTTTACTCACTTTTCTAAAGCATGTGGTTGGTGTTGTTGTTGTTGTTGTTGTTACACAAAGAGTACTTGAAATAACTGAAAAAAAATGGGTACAATCCTGAAATCGCGAAATTGTCGCATGTTCGCAGGGAGCAGCAGTTTTTTTTCGCGATTAGTTACTGCAATACAGGCTAAACGAAAGTCTCTTTTTACACGCTTTATATTAGCTTCACTTGTATGTCTGTTTGTTTGTTTGTGTGTATGTTTGTATGTAACCGACTCCTTTGAGCGCGATTTTGACCCACTTTAAACGGTCAGATTTCATAGAAACTTTGTAAACTTGTCGAGGACCGATGACAATTCGATAATTAAAAAAAAAAAATGAGAAAAAAAACACGTTTTTGTAGTTAGCAGAACTAAAAAATAGAAAATAAATAATAGTTTAAAAAACTAAAAAACTCGCTTTAAAAACCAAACTAAAAAAGGAGAAAATAATTTAATTCAATTCAAAAGCGTGGGGTGCTTGGCATTAATTGATTATAAAAATACCTCAAAAAGCACCCCACGCTTTTTAATTGAATTAAATTATTTTCTCCTTTTTTAGTTTGGTTTTTAAAGCGTGTTTTTTAGTTTTTTAAACTATTATTTATTAGAGTAAGAATATTGTTTGCCGTTATCGAAAAAAGAAGAGAAGTGAAACAAACACATCCTTGTGTATGTGTAGCTCTCTTGGCGTGACAGTGCACGGGCTCCCGGTGTCGAGTGTTGCTGGGAGTACTCTTACTGAGTGTGTTGTGTAGTGTCACAGGATGCGCGCATCGCTTGAGACTTAATGGTCCGCTGTAACGCCGCCGCCGCCGCCGCCGCCGCCTCGAGCCGCGCGCGCATTTACAAAACAATTACAGTTACCTAATGCTTGCGCGCCATTAGGTACGTCGCTTTTTCCTTTTTTGTGTATCTCTGTGTATTGTCGCGCAGTGGAGCCATGGGAGCCCCGCTGAGCGCGATGAAAGTAATAGGGAGGGAGCTGTTGTTGCTGGGTTATATGATATTATTTAATAGCGTGATGAAAATATTTCCATATAAGATTCTCATGCAAAAATTGCTATTACTTTCGTCTTAATAATAAAGCCACTTTCGTCTTAGGATTGGGAAATTTCTTAATAAATCTGATTTCGATTTCTATTTTTTTAACATAATTGTCACAACAAAATAGTTTTGGTATAATATTGTAAAATGTTCGGTACGACATCCGAGTCAATACTTAAGGGTTTTAAATATAAAGAAACTTCGTCCAACCAATATAACTATTTGGTTGGAAGAAGTAACCGCCGCCGCGCGCCGGAGCCGTTCCGAGCCGAGCGCGGGGCAAGTAACCGCCGCCGCCGGAGCCGTTCCGAGCCGAGCGCGGGGCAAGCCAGCTATCTGAATAATAATTAACGAGGGGATCGCTTAGCGACGACATAGCGAGTGTTTCGTTAGACATTACCGGCGGACATTAGTGAGGCCAGCAGAACACACCGGTAGAAGAACCACTCCTTACAGCGGACAGAAGAATGTCACCTAAACTGTCCCTAGCGGTAACACAATCGTCTAGCTAGAACGGTTCGGGTCGGTGTCGAGATGAACCTCAGTGGTCATTTGTAATTGAGCACCTACTGATAGCGTGAGCCTTCTGCGTCTACCTTCACGGTGGTTGACGCGTGCTAAACTGCATGAACATTGTGCAAATGAACTGTTATTTACACGCGTTTTATTCAAAGCATCGTCGAGATGGCGGAATTATGTCCACTTTCTGCATAAAACGGCGCTTTCCTCTAAACCCCGGCTACACTCATTCTGATGTTTTTTAAGCTACGCATCACACTGTACCATACCGTACCTTTATTTCAGGAGTGGCTAATGAAAAACAGTAACTGTTTTTAGAAGAAACTGACCGTTAATATTAGACAGGACATGTTTTCTAAATAAGTAAATGTAAGTGTGTAAGATTACAAGAAATCCCATCTAATTGATTTAACTATACTAAAATATTATAAAGAGGTAAAGTTTGTGAGTTTGTGAGGTGTGAGGTTGTAATCTCTGAATTTACTGAACCGATATTGAAAATTCTTTTAGCTATAGAAGCTACGTAATTTGTGAGTATCATAGGCTATATAGTAACCCAAAAAATGAAAAGACTTTTCGTGGTAGTCGGATTTGCAAAGTAAGTCGGAGAAAAAGCAGTCGAACGAAAACGTGTCTTACGAACGCTGCCTTAACGATGAGAGATATAATATTATGATTGAGTTCTAGAGAAAAGTTGTAGAGCTTGATAATTTCTACAAATAAGTCAGCGACGCATATGTCTAACTTTTATATTTAAATCACAAAAAGTAGTTTTTTAAACGACTTCAAAAAGGCGGAGGTTCACAATTCGTCGGAACCTTGTTTTTTTTTAAGTATGTTGCCCGATTACTCGAAGATGGGTGGACCGATTTGGTTTTTTATTTTTTTGTTTGAAAGGGTCTACTTTCCAGGTGGTCCCATGATCATCAAGTCAGGATCTGATGATGGGAACCTGGAGAAATAGAGAGAACTCTTAAAATTTTATATGCCCACTTGAAGCGATTTGGGTATTTTTTGGAAGAGTACCTACTTTCTTGGAGTGGTCCCATTTCAATTTGGTGAAGATCTGATTAAAAATTCCGGAGATAGGCATCAGAACTCCTCAATAAATGATAGCAAATGGACTGGGATTGCTGAAATCTCATGTCTGTCTATTGTTTACACCAGTTCATAACATAACATCACGCCGGTACGCTGTGAAGGGGTAAGCACATGTGAACCACTAAAAAGTGAAAAATAAAAACTTTTTCCAAAAAAAAAACAACCGACTTCCAAAAAAACACTACAAAGTGAAAAATAACTAATTTCGGAAGGCGGTGACAAAAAATTCAAATTCAGCTCCAAAGACACCGACTTCCGAAATTAGTTATTTTTCACTTTGTAGTGTTTTTGGAAGTCGGTTGTTTCTTTTGGAAAAAGTTTTTTATATTAAAAAATAATTGAAATCGTTAGGTCATGTTAATTGGTCATATTATCAACAATTATGAATTCTTATCAAAATAAGTAAATTTATCGTCTCAAGTGTTTAAAACAAAAGACTTTCCCACCATTCGTCAAACCATTCGTCCAAATTTTATGCAGTAAACTGCATAAAATTTGGACGAATGGTTGAAGAGATAATACGACATAGGTATGGAACCGCGACCGTGTCGTAATCTATTGAGTGATATAAAAAAGTTTTACGCCCAACGAAGTGGGCACGGGACAGCTAGTTAAAGATATAGGTAGGCAAGTAGCTATGCAATAGATGATGACGCCGGTTCCTCAAACATATCGAAGTAATGCGTGTGGCAGTTAGGAGTCACCGCGTATCATCGCGTGTCACCGCGACTCACGGCGTGTCACCGCGTCATATGGGATACATGTCTCGACACTGATCAAAACTAAATGATTGCACAGTGCGAAAGCGATCAGAACCTCCTCCCCCTCCCCCAATCGTTCACCCCCAGCCCATAAATAAAAATGAATTATCAGTGTTGAGTGGAACAGAAATGAATTATGGTGGCTCCGCGCCCCGAGCGCGGCCATTTCCGATGCCCGTTCAATTTCCTCCGACACATCCATCATGGACGCTCAGTATTGCGCCAGGGGATGGGAAAGTTGCCGCTGGGGGAGGGGGGAGCGGCGATTCATCTCGATGACTTACAGATTGCACATTCGAATTTTTGTATTAACGAACATTAATCGAGCTGACCTGCGGGGACACAAGCTACCGTCAGTTACAAGGGTAAGTTCAAAAGAAATAGAATATTAGAAACAGTCGTGTTGAAACGACTTCAGAGGACTATTACAACTGTCGGCACACCTATGTTAGTACTTTGGAACATCGCCAAACATTAAGGCAATGACAGAATCACTAAAACTGAGCTAAATAACGAGCCAATACGTCTCACTAAAAACATTATCTTATACACGTTTTAGACGATGACGGAAAGTAACCGGTTGTGTTGAATTTTGACAACAGGGAGCACCCTGGAAGTAATGAATTAAGTAAAACCTGAGTAAAAAGACAAACAGGCAACAAACGCTTTCGTTGCTGCTTCCCGATCGATTGTCCTTCAACACTGTAATGTATAACCTTATTGTGCATCATTATACAATTGAAAGCGCACATTCCAGCTCGCGGATGTTGTTTATGAACGAACACTTTTATCGTCCATTACAGTTATTAGCCGAAAGTTAGATAAACAGCAGCACGTCAGGGTCACCTTTGTTCAACGTGAGTGATCTACTCGCTGCTGGTGCATGTTTTATATCCAAAATTTTCGCTTGGCACAACATCGCGCTTTTATGAACGTAGAAAATAACTCCTAAATACACGCGGTCACCTTTAACGGCACTAGTCAGATATAGGTACGGCTTGCAGAGGTCAGAAGAAAATGGTAGTCAGTTCGGGTTAATTTTTATTCAGCCTCAAGTTAGAACCCAAGTAACCCTTTTAGAAAATAACCTTTTCTGTTTTTTATTTATTTTTAATTTACGTGTCACTGTTTGTTATCAATGATCTCTCATTTAAAAAAATGGAGCCGAGCCTTTGCTGTAGGGAAATTATTACCTTAGATACATAATGATGCTGTGACATTAAAATGTAACCTTCAAATCGACGTGCGAACGGATGTAAATAACCTTCAAGCGCAACAGAAACGACATAAATCAATGATGAAAAGAGATTTGTCATCAGTGTCGCAGTCGGTGAGCTTTAGTTACGAGCCACTCTATTCTAGCTAGTGATGGCTGACGGCACAGTTAGGGAAAGCGGACGCTGGCAGCGCGCCGGCCGCGGAGACAGAAGACAGTCGGTCACCTCTGCGTTGTGTAATAGTGCGCAACGACTGCGCGCGGGATCCCCGCGGGAGCAGCGTCACCGCCCGTTATACAGCTCCACACAGCTTCGCAGTACAGAAGAGCCACTCGCTCAAAGCTCTACTAGCCGAACAGGTGCGAACGAGTAATTATGTAAAAAA
This sequence comes from Antitype chi, assembly GCA_947359405.1. NCBI lineage: Eukaryota > Metazoa > Arthropoda > Insecta > Lepidoptera > Noctuidae > Antitype > Antitype chi. The sequence goes on from OX375826.1 coordinate 389,678, forward strand.
TCGTGGGATGCTTGCTCACCAAAGAGAATTGTTGCTCACCCTAGATTTAAAACCTGAAGCATTTGTAGGAGGCTGGTAAGAATAACTTTTTTGTGTCGATAACTGGTCGTTTGGCGGTTGGTGCAGTCAGCTGCGCTACCTAAATAATCAATACCTTCTACTGTTATTACACGCGTTGTCTACATCTCTGTTATCTTCTTTCCTATCGCAGGTGTGCTGGAAGAAATTTCTGTAGAAATAAGCATTAACTATGTACGTATTTTTCTGTTCCTTTCTTCTTGTCTGTTTATATGTGTGTGCATAAATGGTTAAATAAAAATAAATAAATAAATACTAAAGAAATTACTGCAAATCCGAGGGTACATAGTGCTACCAAAGATCTTTTGGTCCTGAAAAGACATTGACAGGAGGAATTGTTTCGTGAAAATACAAGATGGCGGCGTTAGTTCCAGTTCCAGTCCCGACCACGTGTCAACAGATTCTTGTACAGCCATTTAATTACGTATTTTGTTCCCAACTGCGATAGTTTGTGACAGTTGCAAATTTTGTGTAGGCTGGTGGTGTGGCTAGGAGGCAGATCTTTATAGTTGACAAGTTGCGCTCAACAGGACAACAGGGTCTGCCTGACAACCAAAAAACACTGTATGTTCGCTAATGCACTGACTCCCTGGTGCTTCTGCTTGTTTCCAGCCAGTATCGCAACCAGGCGTGTGGCGCGTCGCCAGCAGCTCTGCCAGCCGCGCTTGGCACAGCCGCCCCTAATGGAAATGACTTATTGGCGCTTGCGCAACCCAGGTTACAGGTAACTAGCTGCTGTAGGTTAAGATACCTGTGTAGGCAAGTCCATGAGACTGGCTCTCTAATGGCTCGCTGATTCCCTAGACAACATTGTGTAGCGAGTCAGCGTTGATCTGCGACTGGTATGATGTCTTTTGCACCAATTTTTTTTTTTGGAAACCTTATTGCTAGACGAAACTGCCATGTTTAAATTAATTATAATCAAGAACCCAGGGAGGTAAAACTCTGCTTAATGGAGAGGACAAAGGAAAAGGGAATGAACGTAGACCAATTAAAGAAACATTTTCTACAGTGTAAGCTCAGAGGCTGTTATTATTTTTATAAATTTTTTGTCATTATAAATAACTGCAGTTTTTTCAAAGAGAGGGAAAATCACAGAAATCTTAATTATTAAGATTTCTGTGGGGAAAATGAACGAATGAAATGTGTGGGCACCCCATTGCAATTTTGAATCAAAAGTAATTCCCAAAAATACAGTTTCCGAAATAGCATCTAGTTTCTTGCTATCAAGTTTTAGATTTAGACCTACTTGGGGTACATTTGGTAGCAAGAACTTAAGACATTTAGTTTTGTTCGCATTGTAGTAAATGATTTTTTCGCAGTTTATTTCGACTTCAAAAAAGCGTTCGACACCGTTGATAATGACATATTATTATCTAAGTTAGCAGAAATCGGTGGCACACCTGCTACTACAGTTCTTAGCCGGCTATATGCAAGACAGACAGCAGTATATGGACTACAACGGTTGCGAATCCGATCCGTATTACACCTGGTCCGGGGTAAGTCAAGGCAGCAACGTGGGGCCTCTGGAATGTATAATAATGATAAACAATTTACCAGAAGTCGTCAAAAATGGATCTTGTTTGTTATTCGCAGATGACCTCAAGTTGTTATTGTGTGTGTTATTGTATGTGTATTACTCAGTGTAAGACTTTCTAAATGATAAACATTTATCCTGATTATGATTGTTATAATTAATTACAAATTTGACCAATTATGACTTATGTACCTGACTATAATAATATTAATTGACTTCACTTTAATTTTTGTTTTGTTTTGCTGACATTATTTAATTTGTATTAATAGTTTAATTTATGTACCTAATAATTTGCACGCCGTAAGGTAGACTGTAGCCGATCTCATTTATTTATGTACAACATCTTATACCTGTACCTACATTCATAGCAAATAAAGTTCTGATTCTGATTCTGAAAATTGCTGTTTGAGATCAGGACGGAGTCTGATTGCAGACGTTTGCAGGATGACATTGATAGGATAGTGGAATGGAGTGATGAGAACAAGCTCTACTTCAACTTGTCCAAGTGCTCGGTGATAAGTTTCACCCGCGCACGTGCACCTCTACTCTACGAATACGTGATAAGTTTCACCCGCGCACGTGCACCTCTACTCTACGAATACGTGATAAGTTTCACCCGCGCACGTGCACCTCTACTCTACGAATACGTGATAAGTTTCACCCGCGCACGTGCACCTCTACTCTACGAATACGTGATAAGTTTCACCCGCGCACGTGCACCTCTACTCTACGAATACGTGATAAGTTTCACCCGCGCACGTGCACCTCTACTCTACGAATACGTGATAAGTTTCACCCGCGCACGTGCACCTCTACTCTACGAATACGTGATAAGTTTCACCCGCGCACGTGCACCTCTACTCTACGAATACGTGATAAGTTTCACCCGCGCACGTGCACCTCTACTCTACGAATACGTGATAAGTTTCACCCGCGCACGTGCACCTCTACTTCAACTTGTCCAAGTGCTCGGTGATAAGTTTCACCCGCGCACGTGCACCTCTACTTCAACTTGTCCAAGTGCTCGGTGATAAGTTTCACCCGCGCACGTGCACCTCTACTTCAACTTGTCCAAGTGCTCGGTGATAAGTTTCACCCGCGCACGTGCACCTCTACTCTACGAATACGTGATAAGTTTCACCCGCGCACGTGCACCTCTACTCTACGAATACGTGATAAGTTTCACCCGCGCACGTGCACCTCTACTCTACGAATACGTAGTGGATGACCTATCGTTTCGCGATCACATAACTAAGATCTGCAAAAAGGCATTTATAAACTTGGGGTTTGTTTTGAGGCAGACGAGAGACTTTACCAGCATCACAGCCATCAGAGTCCTGTATGATGCATTAGTCAGGAGTCATCTGGAACATAGTGCTGTCATATGGGCCCCACATGAGGCTAAGTACTCAGTGATGTTGGAGCGGGTCCAGAACAAAATCACCCGCCACCTGTACAAAAAACTTTATGGGGTATACCCATTGTACCCTTTGATGTACCCCACTCTATACGTACTGGGTATGGTGGGGTACAATCAACTCGGTGTCCTACGCGAATTTACACTAGTATCGTACTTGGTGAAACTGCTCCGAGACATAGAGCACAACCCGGGAGTGTTATAGCGGTTGCACTTGTACGTACCCGACCGTTATGTGTGGAGGCGACGGCCCCCGCCCCTGCTGGTCGTACCATCAGCCAGGACGAACTTGCTGGCTAAAACCCCTCTGACTCAAGCAATTCGCACTATAAATTACATTCAGGTCGAATTGGTCGAATATATTTACTTACATGTTACTGGAGTGAATTCGCAAAAGTACTATTGTTTATATTATGTTACAAATAATGATCTTTGATGTGTGCAATAATTTTAATTTTGCGTGTGTGACTTGACTATCGCATTAGGTTAAGTACCTGTAAGGATAGTTTTAAGGCCTTTAAATAAATAAAATAAATAAATAAAATTATTAGCAGCAAACCATTTCGAAAGAACAGCTAGGCTTTCGTTAACATGTAAGACATCCGTATATTTTTCATAGTACCTACCCCATACCAATTTGAAATTTCTTAATCCTTGGGGTCAAAACAATGCATATTTATGCAATAGCAGCAATCGCGGTTGATTTGCCGTCATTTTTAGAAGGGTTCCTTTGTCTGTCTCCGAAACTCATCATTAAATCTATTATGAAATTTAAATGGGACCATTTCGGAATAAACCCCTTTCGAACAAAAAATAATTTAGCAAATCCGTCTATACATGACGGAGTTATGCCCGAACATACATAAAATAAAAACTAAAAAATATAAACATATCGAACTGATAACCTCCTCATTTTTGAAGTCGGTTAATAAAACCAACATAAATGCCGAGATTATGTTATGCCAGTATTTGTGAACACATACACTTCTGCTACACTTTCAGTAAGTATTCCTTATAGAAACAAAAATGTGGTCCGAAATAAATTCGCAAGCCGACCCAAACACCGCTAGATCCCGGTATTTGTGTAAAGAAAACAAACAACAGGTGAACATAAGAAAAATGGCGGTGTTGGGGGCCCTCAAAAACGCCCTAAGCCCGGGTTTGGGACCTTCCAAAGCCCATAAAAGAGGCATTCGCGCGGACCTCAAAGAGATCATAGCGTCGCACCACAGGGCAGCTCCAGCAGAGGAACAACTCCACCGGGACCGCTCCACACAACTCACTGATTTGACCTTTATTTTGTCAAAAGGTTTAGCTTTGAGAAGTAGGTATTGGGGTCACCAGCGTTTTCAGTAAACGGTGTTTAAATAGGGCTCAAAACAATACAGTTTCGTTCCATATAAAAACGCTTATCATTAGCATTCCGGTGTTCCAGGTTTTTCCGTATACATATAGATATAATGTATTGTTTCAACTTTCAATCACGCCGATTCACGCCTCATGATATTTGAAAGAAAATATTGCTATTCATGGGTGCCTTATTTGTTAAGAATCACTTTTCTTGCCCAAGTTGTCGCAGTTCCGTCCATTCGGCGGCCTGCTCGGACTGGACCCACTGACCGCGCTGGTCGTGTTCTCCGCGCGTCGCTCGGACTGTACCCACTGACCGCGCTGGTCGTGTTCTCCGCGCGTCGCTCGCAGTAGCCGTCTCTCGTCGATCGGTGGCTGATCCTAGCTTACCTGCTTACCTGTACAAAAAGCGCTTTCTTTGTTTCTTATTACAAATGAGCCAAATGCAATGTTTTCACGACATAAGAAGGTGTTATGGTGGAGTCTTTCAGGTGCGGCTCGAATTGTGAATTGGTAGAATGATTGATGTGAAGAACTCCCGTAACTTATGTGTAGGTAAAGTAAAGATAGGTTTATAATAGGCGTAGGTACATTTAAATAAATTGTATTCTGCGTTATTTTGGAGCTAGCCGTTCAAAACACGTTTTGGCTACATAGTTAAAAACGATGTGAGTAAGCTCGGCTTCAGTCGCACCGAATATCTGTTGAATGCTAAACACACTATATCGTTTGCATAATGTTAATATTGGCACGACTGCTGCCTACCCAGCCTACCCCACGCCGCTACCGAACTTTGTGTTGTGACCGAAGGGGTGAGGACGCTACACTACACAATCAGGGGTGGAAGCTATGAACATTTCGGCAATCTGAATATTAAGTTTACCAATTTTTACATGAATAGATTTGACAAAGCCATACTTTTTTACTTACCGAAAGTTGTTGTGCGAAAGCAAGTTGTTGTCTGAAAACTATTTGAGAAATTATTGACTCTATTGTAGTTGGAAAACACGGACAAGTTTTTTTTTTTTTTTACACCCTGCCCCACACTAGGAATTTCTCCTGTATTGTGGGTGCGTTTACAAACATTTAAACTCACATACACAAACAGCCAGACCCGGAACAACTACTTGTAGGTCATACAAATATTTGTTCCGTGCGGGAATCGAACCCGCGACACGCAGCGCAGCAATCAATCGCTTAACCACTGCGCCAACTGTGCTGTCGAGTGCAGTTAGTGTGTGTGTTCGTGGTAAGATTAAGCTTTGTAACGAACAGTTGGACAAACATCCAATATTCACTGTTATAAACAAGTTGTGCCATGTGCGAGGCTAACCGTTGCTAGCCTGAACCGTCAGAACACAACTAACTTCGCGATTGGATCCCAGTTGTTATATAATAACAGCCCTACGTGAGTGGAGCCCTATCAGTGTATAGATACGATTGAGTTCTGTGAGGAGGCTACATGTGGAATGCAATAAAGTATTGATTATTGTATTGTTAAAGCAGAAAGTTGTCGGATGAATTTATCCGCCCAATTTAGATCGGTGGATGTTTGCGGGCGTCACTTGCGGCAGCGACATATTGCGGCACCGACGTTATGCGGCAGCGACATAGTGCGGCAGCGACATAGTTTTGGCACCGATATAGTGCGCCAGCGAGCACTCCCATCGGGTTTGACCGGAACGTTGTTTGTTGTTTGGGGATAAGTAATCATTTCGCCTGCCAAGACTAAATTAAAAAAAATGATATTTTTAGAGCGTATATTTATCTGCGAACAGATTGAGTAGGCATCCGAGTATTTCTGACATAATGTGCTCTTTATTTAAAAAATATTGAGACCGATCAATTCCATGAGGAATATTTTAAATAATCGGATGTTTGTGAGAAATACCAGTGTCAATGTATGACTTTATCAGTCTTCTTTATGTACAGACGCCAGCACATCAAGGTACCCCAATCTGTCTTTCTTGGATAGTTTTTCAACCTTATGACTAAAGAATAAAGTTCATATTCAATTGGGAAAATTTGACAGCTTGGGATAGCTTGATGTGCTGGCGTCTGTACAGACTGATTATTGTCGGAATTGAAGTTCTTTGCAATACTCACACAATTTGACAGAAAAATCAAATACTCTTGCACATGCTGTCTAAACAGTAAACACGCCGGAAACTCGGAAACCACGTAAGTAATATCATTGTCACGAGTCAATATGACATTTGTATCAGCCGGGAGTGTGCCAGAGGGCAGGTGCACAGCGGCGGCGGCTCGTCTCACTCGGCTCACTTAGCACACCCACATGTGGGCAACACATTCTGTCCGCCACCGTCTGCGGCTGTTGTCAGTGTGACACGTCTGACAGTGACGCAGACGTCAGCGAGTGAAGCGGGAACAACGAGTGACGCCACACATTACGCCACGCGCTCGTCGCGGGGTGAGCAGACATGAGTAACACAGGAAACTTTCCATAAATCCACAGGAAAAGTTAGCCAGCTACGAGTTATGTGCCAAAAGAGATTCTTGGCAAAAACACGTTAGGTCAACTACTGTTAATTAATTATTACCTCATTGTACTGTGAAGGTTGCCTCGCTCATCAGCTGGGGTTCTTTCTTGCAGAAAAAGATGGTTGGATTATAATGTTACAGCTGTCAGTTGCCTGCAAACTTAGCTTCATAGGTAGGTTCATCAAAATTTACATTTGATAGATTCGGTAACAACTTACCTGTTCAGGGAAGTCCATATACAGTAATCTGTAAGTATAGCAGTATGCATAGAGCACGTTAGTATGCTGGCTGGATGTGGGCCGCTCCCCGAGGCGCAGCCGGGGTCTGTCACAGACCCTGACATGGGTCTGAACGGTCCGCAGACCAAAGACAGCAAGCAGTACAGTCGTAGCCCCTCGAGACAAACACACGTACACAACCCGATCTAAAGGCCCATAACACTGGTTACAAAATTTTAACTTTGTCATGCCAAATGGACTTTTATGATATTTTTTACTTTAATTGGTGATTGTAGGAAAAAATAAACAGTTAAAAAAATTTACACTATGAGGTACACTATGAACCTTCCCTTATAGGATTCTGCACGTTCAAAAAGATTCGGCAACTAAAAGAACTTTAACAAACCAAATCAAAGATTGCAATAATTCGGCGCTTATTTTAGATCCCAAATTACCTGCATTTAATAACCTGTCTCATAAAGGCATATGTTCACACGTAGAATCCAAAATAAGTGAAGGTGACTTCAGGGGAGCGGCCAGGATACTGTTCAGCAGCGATGTGGTGGCGCCTTACTCTCTAGAAACACTAACAGCTCTGGAGAGCAGACATCCAGCGCTTGCGGATGGTCTCACCTTCCCCGACCCCCCCCGACCCCCCAGACCTAAATTCAACCTTCTTGAACGTTTCGGCCCCCCAGTTGATTGCAGCCGTGAACTCCTTCAGAAGTGGTTCCGCTGGCGGCCTCGACGGCCTGACTCAAAACCATTTAAAGGATCTTTTGAGTTCAGGCGCCGGGGAAGCTGGTGAGTCACTTTTGAAGGAGCTTACGGCCCTGATCAACCTCATGCTCACCGGCGGGGTGAACGATTCCGTCATCGATGTCCTGTTCGGTGCCAACCTTTGTGCCCTCCGAAAGAAGGACGGCAGCATTCGTCTCATCGCCGTTGGGTGCACATACAGACGTACGGCAGCCAAAATATGTTGTAAGTTATACAGCGAAAAACTTACAACTCAGTTTTAGCCCCTGCAGCTAGATTTTGGCTCGAGAGGGGGCGGTGAGGCTGCCGTACATGCACTTTCCACCATTTTGTAAACTCTCACATAGGTGAGGTCATCTTCAAGGTTGACGTTGAAAACGCCTTTAACTCTGTGAACAGGGACACTTTGTTGGCTGAAGTCAAAACAGAACTACCCGAAATTTATGGTTTTTTATGGCAATGTTACAGGTACCCTTCCAAATTATTATACAAGGACAATGTTTTAGAATCTGCAGTAGGATGCCAACAGCCTCTCGGGCCTGTCACGCCACGATAGCGGCGGTAAGTCCCCTCTTTGAGGAGTGGCTTGAGAGGCGGCATGGCGTCCTCACCTTCCGCCTGACGCAGGCCCTCACCGGACACGGATGTTTCGGTAGGTTCCTGTTTCGCATAAGGCGGGAGGAAACGCCCGGGTGTTTCCATTGCGAAGATCGCCCTGAAGACTCGGTGGAGCATACGGTGGAGGTCTGCTCGGCTTGGGCGGAGCACCGCCTTGTCCTCGTGGAGGCGATCGGCGGCGGCGATCTCTCGCGTCCGGCCCTGGTCCAGGCCATGGTACGGAGCGAGAGTGCATGGTTAGCAGTCACCTCCTTCTGCGAAGCAGTAATGCTCGCGAAGAGGGATGCGGCGCACGTGAGGGAGAGGCAGTATATGCACCCTCACGGCCGTAGTCGCCGCGGGAGACGCCCTGGGCATCGGGATTCCCAGGCTGATTCCCGGCCACCGTAGGCGTGGGCTTGCGGAGGGCGAGTAATGGGTAGCTCGCTGTCCGGTAAGGACCAAGCCCGGGTCGACAGCGTGTTGTGTTCCACGCGCGCCTCAAAGAGATGTCAGTACCAACAGGTGGGGTCCGCAAGGGCCGATGCCTGCCAGGGGTGCGGCTTGTTCAAAAGAGTAGTAGTAGTTTTTTTCAGGCAGATTTATTTTATTGCGGCGCGAATTTCAATTTTATCCATTTTGCGTACCACGCTCAGATACGACGAAAATAAATGACCTCTATTTTTAAAATAAGAAAAGAAAATCAATAATTTTTAAATAAAAATCATTGATTAAAATAAAAAAAATAAAATAATATATATTTTGATAAAATTATCAAAATATGTCTGGGCTTTAACCTGCCAGTATTTACTTTTTGTTGTTCAAGGAGTTTATATGCCATTATTACTTTTTATTGAACACCCCTCGTATTGTATTCAGTCGGTGTTGAAATTGTTGTTTATGTTTTTGTTTAGTAAGTATATATGTATCTGACGGGATTGAGCGTAACCTAAGTATTTATAAGTGTCAAGTTTATCATCATTATTGTTATTAGATGTGTGTTAGCGCAGGAGGCAGAAGGTTTCAGTACCGTCCGAGACAATGGCGAAGTCAGAAGTGTGTGCTTGTGTGCGTCTTATCCTGACGCTACTCTTCTTCACGCCCTAATCACAGCATAGCCCACAAGTAAAGCCTGCGTCACTTCGTGAGATAAAAATACTTTGTTTCAAAAACCTATAGGTACTGTAGTAACTACCGCAATGTTTTTAGGTATTACATAAATTGATTTGTGGTGGCGAATATTGAAGCAGCTGCAGCTGCATTTGAAACTATAATTCGATCATAAATCGCCCGATGCGGAATATTCCGCTGTTCGTTACAGAACAGTAAACGATGGCAGCCAATGAACTGGAGCGTCGCGAGGCCAAGTTGCCAACATCAACAGTCAGCTAAAGTGAACAGCGATGCTTTCAAACGAATTGCTTCAACTAGGTACCTACACGTTTCACAATTATGCTAAACCATTTGGTAAGACAGTGGCATCCTTAAATTGCTGATTGCGTCATATTTTATTTATGGTTCGGACGCAGGCGAGCATTTTCACCATTATTGTTGGAAAGCCAACCTTATCACTTGCACGTTATGGTTGCTATTGAATATTGAGAGTTGACGTGTCTCTGGCAGACTGTCCGGCGCGGTCGGTTGACGCAAAAGGCACGATTCCAATTACCATGCGAGCATCCGTCACTACGAGCCGCAGCTCGCAGCTAGCTCGGCACCTAGATAGGGAGTAGGTAGGTACCGATCGTCGCGCGTCGCTCGCTGAAGATACATCACTATGGTTCAATTTACATGTGAGTTGTCTTAGGTTTTTGTTGGAGCGAGACTGATTGACGACAATGCTGTTATTTTTTTTTTTTATTAATGTCCACTTGCGTCAGGAAATTCATTAGTTTCCCTTCCCTATTTATACATATAATAAAATTGTAACAGGCCGATGTCTGTACATTAAAGATATTGAAGAAAAAATAGTATGGGGGGTCTTTATTAGAGCAATAGAAGCCAAAACAACGGTTTTTAGAATTTTTGTTTGTCTGTATGTTTGTTACCGCATCACGCAAAAACAACTGCATGGAATTGAATGCAGTTTTCAATGATGTATTCCGAGAGGTCTAACTTAAAAAATAGGCTATATATTATCAAAAAAAAATGATTATCTACTTGATTCTAAAGTCCACGCGTATGAAGTCGCGGGCAAAAGCTAGTCTAAAATAATTTGGTACGCTCATGTATCGTGAACTATTACACAATTTATTAGAGGAATCCTTGAAACGTCTGTACTTAATCAATTCATAGAACAGGCTGATACCATGTGTTATGTACACAATGCACCTGCCACGTGTGCCAGATATCTACCTTCTCATCACGCCCGTCGCTCACTCCTTACTGAAACGGGCCAATGATAGCATGTTAAGTTTTCTTCATTCACATAACAAATGTACTTTATGTTCACGAATGAATAGCGAAGTATTAATGTCCGAATGCCAGGCACTACGTAATGAACGGCGGCGAGTACGAGTAGACCTGCGCTTGCGCAAGTAGCGCACCGCGCCGCTCCACGAATAGCGCGGCCATGACACCGTACGCCCGTGACCTGAGACCAGCGCCACGCCACAGACACCCGCAGAACATCTGCTCACAAGTGCTACTATTTGAACTAATTTAACGAAATTGAAACTTTATCCTTCCAGTCAGTTTTTGCTTTCGAACTTTATCCATACAAACCAATGATGTATTACGTCGTTGTTGGTTCAAACAGTAAAGATATTAATAAAAAGTAGAAATGATGTCTCTTTAATTGTGTGAACACCATTTTGTACTGACTTAAGATTTGAACCGAGTCTAATAAGTTAATGATAGCTCTATAAGTATTTAGATCACCAACTATTAATTGAAACCACTTTATACTTTTAATAATATAATAACTTCGAACTATATAATAAAGATACAGGATGACAAGGGAAATGTTTAACACATGAACCGACTGCCTCTTACAGCGGTCTCCAAAAAAGTCCCCATGTCAATATAAAACACTAGGTGGGAACGCTGCTCTTGTTTATTTTCCCATGCTGAATCTAAATTCACGTAAACATCCATAAGATAGGGTCTCTAAAACTCTAAACCCTATCTTATGGATGTTTACGTCCGGCTCGGGATACTGCAGCGCAAGCACCTCGTCTGCTGGCGGCCACCAGGCCGCTCCGCTGATGTCACTCTTTACTTTGTAAAGAGCGCGCGGCAATCGCCAACATTAACTAGACCTAACTCGGAACAAAGTTCGAAATAGAAAACTGGCTTCTTGGACTAACTAATATTAGGACTAGGGTTTTGTCACGAGATGCCAAAAGTTTTTGTCACGAGATGCCAAAAGTTTTTGTCACGAGATGCCAAAAGTTTTTGATTTCAGAGGTTCAAGCCAAGATAGAACTTGGGCACGCCACGATAGCGGCGGAGGAGTGGCTTGAGAGGCGGCATGGTGTCCTCACCTTCCGCCTGACGCAGGTCCTCACCGGACACGATAGCGGCGGAGGAGTGGCTTGAGAGGCGGCATGGTGTCCTCACCTTCCGCCTGACGCAGGTCCTCACCGGACACGATAGCGGCGGAGGAGTGGCTTGAGAGGCGGCATGGTGTCCTCACCTTCCGCCTGACGCAGGTCCTCACCGGACACGATAGCGGCGGAGGAGTGGCTTGAGAGGCGGCATGGTGTCCTCACCTTCCGCCTGACGCAGGTCCTCACCGGACACGATAGCGGCGGAGGAGTGGCTTGAGAGGCGGCATGGTGTCCTCACCTTCCGCCTGACGCAGGTCCTCACCGGACACGATAGCGGCGGAGGAGTGGCTTGAGAGGCGGCATGGTGTCCTCACCTTCCGCCTGACGCAGGTCCTCACCGGACACGATAGCGGCGGAGGAGTGGCTTGAGAGGCGGCATGGTGTCCTCACCTTCCGCCTGACGCAGGTCCTCACCGGACACGATAGCGGCGGAGGAGTGGCTTGAGAGGCGGCATGGTGTCCTCACCTTCCGCCTGACGCAGGTCCTCACCGGACACGATAGCGGCGGAGGAGTGGCTTGAGAGGCGGCATGGTGTCCTCACCTTCCGCCTGACGCAGGTCCTCACCGGACACGATAGCGGCGGAGGAGTGGCTTGAGAGGCGGCATGGTGTCCTCACCTTCCGCCTGACGCAGGTCCTCACCGGACACGATAGCGGCGGAGGAGTGGCTTGAGAGGCGGCATGGTGTCCTCACCTTCCGCCTGACGCAGGTCCTCACCGGACACGATAGCGGCGGAGGAGTGGCTTGAGAGGCGGCATGGTGTCCTCACCTTCCGCCTGACGCAGGTCCTCACCGGACACGATAGCGGCGGAGGAGTGGCTTGAGAGGCGGCATGGTGTCCTCACCTTCCGCCTGACGCAGGTCCTCACCGGACACGATAGCGGCGGAGGAGTGGCTTGAGAGGCGGCATGGTGTCCTCACCTTCCGCCTGACGCAGGTCCTCACCGGACACGATAGCGGCGGAGGAGTGGCTTGAGAGGCGGCATGGTGTCCTCACCTTCCGCCTGACGCAGGTCCTCACCGGACACGATAGCGGCGGAGGAGTGGCTTGAGAGGCGGCATGGTGTCCTCACCTTCCGCCTGACGCAGGTCCTCACCGGACACGGTTGTTTCGGGAGGTTCCTGTTTCGCATAAGGCGTGAGGAAACGCCCGGGTGTTTCCATTGCGAAGATCGCCCTGAGGACACGGTGGAGCATACGGCGGCGGTCTGCCCGACTTGGGCGGAGCACCGCCGTGTCCTCGTGGAGGCGATCGGCGGCGGCGATCTCTCGCGTCCGGCCCTGGTGCAGGCCATGGTACGGAGCGAGAGTGAATGGTTAGCCGTCACCTCCTTCTGCGAAGCAGTAAATGCTCGCGAAGAGGGAGGCGGCGCACGTGAGGGAGAGGCAGTACATGCGCCCTCACGGCCGTAGTCGCCGTGGGAGACGCCCTGGGCGTCGGGAATCCCAGGCTGATTCCCGGCCACCGTAGGCGCGGGCTTGCGGACGGCGAGTAATGGGTAGCTCGCTGTCCGGTAAGGACCAAGCCCGGGTCGACGGCGCGTTGTGTTCCACGCGCGCCTCAAAGAGATGTCAGCACCAAATGGTGGGGTCCGCAAGGGCCGATGCCTGCCAGGGGTGTGGGTTGTTCGAAAGAGATACCGCGCCCCTGGCACACAGGCAACTGAAGAAACACGGGTGGGTTTTAGTCAGTAAAAGTCTGACACGCCCTCCCGCTCCACCCAGAGCGGGAGAAGTTATTTGATAATTTCCCACCCAAAAAAAAAAGCCAAAATAGAACTGGCTAGAATATATGTTAGCATTGTTATCTTGCGAATCGCTAGTACCTAGATTGTGCGTTGGCTGTAGATTAGGTTAGCAGAATCATATAATTACATTTAGAATTATAGATAACGTAAAATGCAGCTCACATGTCGCCGGCCGGTCGCCGCCGCGCCCGCCGGTAGGACTAGGACACGACCGACGACGTCGCAACGTATTAGTCGGTCGCAATCTACTAGGACACGACCGACGACGTCGCAACGTATTAGTCGGTCGCAATCTACTCGTTACTAACTAGGACACGACCGACGACGTCGCAACGTATTAGTCGGTCGCAATCTACTCGTTACTAACTAGGACACGACCGACGACGTCGCAACGTATTAGTCGGTCGCAATCTACTCGTTACTAACTAGGACACGACCGACGACGTCGCAACGTATTAGTCGGTCGCAATCTACTAGGACACGACCGACGACGTCGCAACGTATTAGTCGGTCGCAATCTACTAGGACACGACCGACGACGTCGCAACGTATTAGTCGGTCGCAATCTACTAGGACACGACCGACGACGTCGCAACGTATTAGTCGGTCGCAATCTACTCGTTACTAACCAACACCTCTATTCTTCAACTTTTCAGCTCTCAACTTTGGCCTTCACCGGTAATGAACGACCGAATTTAGTCGTCGTCCATCGAGGGACGTAATTATGCAGATTTTAAGCTCCCTTTATCCCACCATACAACTTTAAATTAGAGTGAGCAGATTAGATGCGGCCATCCGAGGGCTCGTTAAACTTAATAATGAATGTAACGTAGCTTACCCTTTCTGAATTAGAAATTCCTATATTTCGAACATCAACGTCGACTACGTCGCTTTGCCAAACGAAGTTGGCGAGTGTCGGAGAAACAGTGTATTTGTCACTTTATCAATAACCCCTTATGCGCGGTGTGGGGCTGATTGGACATGTGAGGTAGACTGTAGACGTAAGCGTCGCGACAAGCTGTCTGCGGACACGTCATGTTGACTTACAGCTAAGTACACAACACACCAGCGGATTCAATCAATCAATCATTTATTTGCAACAAATGTCGGTTACATTGAAATACAGGTGGAGTAGATAAGAGAGTGCCATGTACATTCTGCCTGGAAATAGGCACACAAAAATTATAAAAAATACTAAGAAGCTAATCACAGTTGAAATAAATAATAGTTTAAAAAACACGCTTTAAAACCCAAACTAAAAAATGAGAAAATAATTTAATTCAATTAAAAAGCGTGGGGTGCTTTTTGAGGTATTTTTATAATCAATTTATGTCGAGCACCCCACGCTTTTCCTGTATTTTTTTCTATTTTTCTCAATTTGTTTTTAAATTATCGAATTGTCATCGGTCCTCGATAAGTTCACAAAGTTTAAATGAAATCTGACCGTTCAAAGTGGGTCAAAATCGCGCCCTAAGGAGTCGGTTACAAACATACAAGTGAAGCTAATATAAAGCTTGTAATTATTACAATTAAACATACAATTACAATGTTGAATAAGATTATATAATAAAAGTACATTAGGTCCATATTTTCACGATAGCATTAATTATATTTATTATACACATTGCTGATTAACAAGTTTTGTCCATTAAAAAAACATTAATCGAATAATTAAAAAAAACTATTAGGAAGGCCACCAATTTCTTTTTAAAGTTTTCAATTGTATAATTTTTCATTACATCTAGCAATTTATTGTACGAGTATATATTATGGTAGGACCCATACATATCACACTTTTTCTCAATAGCGCTGTGTAATTTGGACTCGATTTGTTATACATTTTTATATTGGTTTCGGACAGGTCGTTTTCTAATTTCTGACATAGTAGGGAATAGGGTTTTATTGGTCGTTACAAACATGGCTATTTCTAGAACGTACAATGACGGAAAGTAAGCACTTTTAGGGACACAAACTTTGGATCGCAACTGTCTGTGGTCTTCAAACCACACATCACTCTAATGCAACGTTTTTGCGCCTTGAATCTGTATTCCCTTGAGCTGCAATTGCCCCAGAAAATAATACCACATCTTAAAACTGATGCAACCAGACCATGATAAGCTACCAATATTTAATACCTTTTCATAGTCCCGCTTAATGATGATGATAACCTATAAAGGCGAAAAAAACAATTTGAGTGGGACGGCTCTTCTGTCTCATTTATATTACTAGATGGGCTGTTTGACCGATTAGCAGTTGAATTATTGTCATCAGACAGTTCATCCCTTAAAAGTTCTAAGTTAGAAGTATTCACTGCCTCTAGTTACAGGTGAAGTCATGCAAGACTTAGTTAATCTGCATAAAGCCTTTGTTATTCAGGTGCCCATGACGCTGATTATATGTATCACATGTGCATGGAAGATTTAAATTTGAGTCCAAGATAAACGCGTAGTTCTGTCTCAACATCCATACAAATTAAATTGTTATAAGTAATTAACTCGGCTGTTAAACATAATATTGGCATTATCCATGTACTTAAAAATAGGCAGACATATTACAAAGTCAGTATAATTTAGTGTTATTAATATGTTACGAACATAAGTTACAAATTCTATATAAATGGGTTTTCCTGAAATCCTCTTCACCAATAAAAATAATGCAATAATCTGTACGAGTGAAGTTTTGAACTTTTTGATCGAGATTATTCAACAAATATTTATTCCATATTTAAGAGTACGGTAATGACACATACTATAGTTCTTTATAATTATGAGTTCTCTCACTCATTGTGTATATTCTGTCAGATGTTTCATTGCTCAGAACACTTATGTTACCTTTCACACGTGGGGATGAAGGTCGTGGTGCATTTGCGTTAATATTATTCTGTGAGGCGACGACGTCCCGAGAACTTCCGGAAATAATATCTACTTGCTGTGGGCTGTGTGTAATTTCCACACCCTTTGATGTCAGCGTCTGTGTTGTCTTTGTACGAACAGGTGCTTTCTTCTTCGATGTTTGGGCTGTGGTCTTATGGGGACTACACGCTATTGTTTTGTACGTTTTATTTTTCCCTATTAAGTCAGCATTCGTTTTCTTCAGGTTACAGTTTTCTAATGATAATAATTATATTTCCTTGTGTGCGCTTTGTAGTTGAGTTTTAAGCACTTCTAACTCTTTCTTATAATTATATGTTTATTTGGTTTTCATCTTCAGAAATACCTAGCAAGGAACTACAGGTACAGTCCAAGGTTTGCGAGATTATATCGCTGGTATCATGTTCAGACCGCGTGCGTGTACTTCGGAAACTGACATTATATCGCTGGTATCATGTTCAGACCGCGTGCGTGTACTTCGGAAACTGACATTATATCGCTGGTATCATGTTCAGACCGCGTGCGTGTACTTCGGAAACTGACATTATATCGCTGGTATCATGTTCAGACCGCGTGCGTGTACTTCGGAAACTGACATTATATCGCTGGTATCATGTTCAGACTGCGTGCGTGTACTTCGGAAACTGACATTATATCGCTGGTATCATGTTCAGACCGCGTGCGTGTACTTCGGAAACTGACATTATATCGCTGGTATCATGTTCAGACCGCGTGCGTGTACTTCGGAAACTGACATTATATCGCTGGTATCATGTTCAGACCGCGTGCGTGTACTTCGGAAACTGACATTATATCGCTGGTATCATGTTCAGACCGCGTGCGTGTACTTCGGAAACTGACATTTTCTAAGGAATTGATATTGTTTATTCAAATCGGATTTCCAGAACAATGCACGTCAGTCAAGTACTTAGTATATAAGACAATACGTCTATTTGTTATCTTTTTCAGTTTATATCGACAAATTAAACCATGTGTTGCTCTGTAAAACAAAGTTTTTATTTTCACTTTCGTATTACGAAAAAAACACTAATTACATTATCCTAAAGCTACAAACATTACCTGTAAAACAAAGAAACGACATTTAAAGTTTATTTGCCGATCTTTTTCCAATAATCGAATTAAATTATTTTTGTAATGTTTTTCTTGTCACTCAAATCCCAGCCACACAGAGTAAAAACAATAATGCTGCTTTACCAATCTTCGGTAGCTGACGCCATCTATTGTGTTACTCAAGACAACACGTCAATGACATATGACTTTTGAAAAGCGCGCTAGTATTGAAAGATAAAGGGATCCTAGACATCTCTAGGTATTCCTTTACATCTCCCCCCCTAGGGTAAGAAAATTTCCCTGGAGATTTTCGCTTCTTCCAAATTCTTCAATTTCTTCTGGTACGGAGGCAGGAATAAGTTTTGTAATATGGAATAGATTTGATTCGATCTTTCTATGTCCTGTATTAATCTTGTATATTGATTGCGATATTTTTTCTTCGATTTTAAATGGACCAATCCTTAGCTCATCTAATTTTCTTCGATTTAGTTTGTGACCATTTTCAACATATACCATATCCCCTGTTTTAAAATTATAGTTTGTTCTATTTTTATCCATTAACATTTTATTATATTCATGTGACTTAATTGTTCTTTCTAATGCAATTTTTCTGTCTTTATTCCAATCATCTGCTTCTTTTTGTAGTTTAAGTTCATTTGGTAATAATGAAACATCAGTACCATCCAATAGGTATCTTGGTGCAAAACCTGTTATTGAGTGTTCCGTGCTATTATATCTATCCACACAATTGTGAGCAATAGTCGTCCATGCTTTAGTATTTTGATTTTCATTTATTTTGCACCTTATTTTATTAACGAGTGTTTGGTTTAACCTTTCGTTAAGTCCATTAGAAAACGGCGAATTTACTGCAGTGAAAATTACTGTGATTGATCTTTCATTTAAAAATACCTTAAATTCTTTCGAGTTAATCCCAGGATATTGGTCGGTGAGAACCATGCCAATTTCATTACAATTTGGTACAATATTTATTAGTTTTATAAAGTCCTTTGCATTCTGTGTCTTTGAGGTTACTATATAAGCATATCGAGTGAAGTGGTCGATTAAAAGGTGCAAATATCTTTTCGTTGATCGTGAGCCACCAAATCCGCCAATTGTGTCTATTGACACAATTTCAAATGGTTTTGTAGCAGGGCCTAAGTATGACATTAAACCATATTTACCCTGTCCTCTTGTTTTATTTTTTATACATATTTCACACTTTTTACATATGTCAGTAATGTTTTTAGTTAAATTATTTGCTGTATAAAGTTTTCCTATTTTCTTTTGCATTTGTTTTATACCTATATGACACATATTTTCATGTATTAGTTTTATAAATTTTACACTGAATTCCTCTGTCAATAGTATTTTATCTTGTTTTCTTATCCTCTTATAATATATATTGTGTTTATATATTAACTTTTTTTTGTATTTTTGAATATTCTCATTTTTCTCTTGATCTGTTAATATGTCATTAAATGTTATTAAATTTATTATTTTCAATTGTTCATGTACATCTTTATTAGCTTCTAATACTGGGTTCCTGCTCAAGCAATCTGCCTCTAAATTTTCCTTTCCTGGTGCATATTTTATTTTGAAGTCATATTGTGATAGGTAATAGGATAAATCTCCTAACTCTTCGTCCGTTCTAGACTTAATATTTAAATTTTCCAATGGTTTGTGATCGGAATATACTGTGAAAGGTTTGCCTATTAGCCAGTACTGCCAGTATCTTATAGCTTCTTTAATAGCTAAGCATTCTAAATATATAGCCTTTTTCCTCTTTTGGGGTTTCATTTAATTTTTTGAAAAATATGCTATGGGTTTTTCTTTTCCGTCGGGTTGAATTTGCTTTAACACTGCCCCAATACCTTCTAATGATGCATCCGTAAATATGTTTATTGGTAAGTTTTGATCAAAAATTTCTAGGATTGGTTTGTGAGCACAGTAGTTGTTTAATCTTCTCTAAAGCTTCTTGACAATCTGCTGACCAGATGAATTTTTGGCGCTTCCTTAGTAGATTATGTAGTGGTTCTAAAATTATTGAACTGTTAGGTATGTACTCGCGGTAGAAATTGATTTTTCCTAGAATTTGTCTAATATTTTTCTGATTTTTTGGTGTTGGGAAGTCCCTTATTGAAATTAAATTATCTTTCACTGGTCTTACTGTATTATCTTGTATAATATGTCCGAGATATTTTACTGAATTTGTTGCAAATCGACATTTTGTGAACTTAAGTCGGAAACCTTCTTTTTCTATCGCCTCTAAAAGCTGCGATAAATGATTTATGTGATCTGTATAGGATTTTGAAAATATTAAAATATCATCAATGAAATTTACAGCAAAATCTGTTAACCTGTACTTTCGTAGAATGTTGCTTAATATTCTTTGAAAAATAGCTGGAGAAGTTTTCAAACCGAAGGGTAGACATGTCCATTGATAGTGGCCCTCCTGGGTAACAAAAGCAGTTTTCTTTCTATCTTCAATTCGCAGGGGAATCGACCAGAACGCAGAATTTATATCTAATGTTGAAAAGTACTTACAGTTTCTGGTTTTTGTTACTAAGTCTTCAATCAAAGGAAATGGTTGAGCCTGAGGTACCACCACTTTATTCAAATCTCTGAAATCGATACACAATCTTGTTTTTCTATTGTCTTCTTTTTTAAAAGCTAGGGTTACTGGTGCTGCAAAAGGGCTGTATGATTCCTCTATAAGATTTCTTTCAAGCAATTTTTTTACTTGTTCTTCTATCTCCAACTTATCCTCTATTGAACATCTGTAAGGTCTTTTACTGCAGTATCTGTCTACAAGAAGGTCAATGCGTGCTTCGTAATCCGTTACGGTTCCAATATCATATTTATTCTTTGCAAAGCTTGACTTGTATTTATCAATAAGTTTATTTATTTCTGATTTTTGTTGACTATTCAAATGACTCAAATCCATTGTAAATTCTTTTTCTTTTATATGTTCATTAAAGTTTATAAAGTCCAAGTTCTTTTTATCTTCATTTTCATTAGGTTTGTTTTCAAAATGTAATTCCTCCTTTGTAAAATTGTCTTCTGATTTTTGTTCAATTTCCAAATTTTCATTCTGAATCAAATTAAACTCTTTTATAGTATCAAGTCCAATTAGGAAATCGTATGTGAAGTCTTTTCCATCTACAATATAAACATCAATTTTCTTCTCTATATTAAAGATCTTAATTTTTATTGTTGTTAAACCTTTTGTCTTTTTTACACCATTAATTGTTACCAATTTTGTATTATTGTATATATTATTTTCTTCTTCCTTTATTCTTACTAATTTTGAATTTATCAAGGAAACATTGGAGCCGGAATCATAAATACCAAATATGTCTAATTTTCCTTCTAATGTTAGTTTTACTTTAATTAATGGTGTAATTATTCGTTTTTTGGCTCACTATCACTCAATTCAACATCTAATACAGTATTGTTTACATTCCTATTGTAGTTTCTCTTGTTCTCATGATCATCAGTTTGTTTAAACCAGCATTTTTCTTCAGAGTGAAATCGGCTGCCTTTATTTAATTTTTCACAAATTTTGCAAGGTTTACTTTTATCAACTCTTACTTTATTATCTAATATATTTTTCTTGAATTTATTATAATTATTTTTATTAACTGTTTGTTCATGTTTACCAATTTCATTGAAAAGATTTGCAGTCGATGTTATTGATTCCTTATCCATTTTGTACATTATATAATCTGGTAGACCCATAACAATAAGATGAATCAATGTCTGTGTGTCAATACTTTTATTTATCTCTAGTAATAATCTTTCTTTTTTTGTGGCATATTCCCGTAATGAACCTCCTTGAAATTTAAATGTAAATGCATATTTAACTTGTGACCAACCTTTGTTTTCGTATGTTTCACAAAAATTAGTTTTCCATATTGCCCATCCTGCGTTTACTGTACATTTTATTAACATACTAGTATACCAATCTAGACACTGTTTTTCAAGTAAATATTTTAAAGTCTCAATTATCTCTGTATCCTTTAATATCCCAAAACGTGTACATTCAATCTCAAAATCATTGATCCATTGGTTAACATTTGATATTTTTCCTGAAAACTTCTCGAGTAAAAATCTTTCTGCTATTTTTCCTAGATTTTTATTTTCAATGCCCTTACTATTGTTATTGTCAGAAAGGTTCGTTTCGTGTGTAATTTCATCCAGATATTGGTCACCAAATTGTAAATTCTCACCTTCATCTAAGTAAATTTTCCTCAAATCCTGAGTTAAAGGAATCCATACTTTCCGTGTTTGATGTCTTTTCTTGAGAGAATTCTTTATTTTGGTAAAAACCTCCATAGTCGTTATTGCAGTGTGTTTACTGACAGATTTTAAATCATCAGGAATATCAAATACATGTCCATCGGGTGTCTCAATTGAGGTTATACAAATCACATTGGTTTTTCCATCAGATGCTGCTAACACTGCAAATGTGAATCGTAACTTCTCCATTTCTCTTCACTAAAAATGTCGTTTTATAAGACAATACGTCTATTTGTTATCTTTTTCAGTTTATATCGACAAATTAAACCATGTGTTGCTCTGTAAAACAAAGTTTTTATTTTCACTTTCGTATTACGAAAAAAACACTAATTACATTATCCTAAAGCTACAAACATTACCTGTAAAACAAAGAAACGACATTTAAAGTTTATTTGCCGATCTTTTTCCAATAATCGAATTAAATTATTTTTGTAATGTTTTTCTTGTCACTCAAATCCCAGCCACACAGAGTAAAAACAATAATGCTGCTTTACCAATCTTCGGTAGCTGACGCCATCTATTGTGTTACTCAAGACAACACGTCAATGACATATGACTTTTGAAAAGCGCGCTAGTATTGAAAGATAAAGGGATCCTAGACATCTCTAGGTATTCCTTTACAAGTATATTAATACCTACTATAACTCTATTAATGTTAATAAGTCATCCTTGCTGTGGTACTGTTGCCATTCAATAGAATGTTTAAAATATCTTACACATTGGAGATCGCAAACTTTAAACAAAAACTATAGGTTTTATAGATTCGTTTATCATGATTGTGATCTGCCGGCAGAAGCTGGCAAGTATTCATGTCAGTTGAATGTGGTGCGACACTTGCGACCTTAGCCCTGCCCGGCCGAGCGGTCATATGGATAGACCGTGCGAGATAGACAGAGTAATGTTAACATACCTACAGGAAAAGTTTTTATCGAGTGCGCAAACTGTAACCATGAATTCAGCATATCATTCTAGACCCCCCAGCGCAGAAAATTTTATGTAGTAGCAGACTAGCAGTATGCTGAATTCTTGGTTAAAGTTTGCGCACTGAAAAAAACTTTTCCTCTATAATAATATGTATGTATATCATCACGGGCAGGAATACGTGCGCCCGCATTGCGCCGTGCATAAATAAGCGAATAAAATCAAATAAAGACGTCGTTCAGATGAGAGAGACTGATACAAGAGTTCACTCATCGGTGCAAGATCTTCACAATTTGGGACGACCATAATAAAATACCACACTGTGTATCCCGAATCTACCACAGCGGCGTGAAACCAGCGAAACCTCATACTTACTCCTCAGCCCATCTTTTGCAATTTCCCGTTCCTCGGTAACAATGAACGCATTAATTTATCTGCAAGTTAGGCGGCGCCATTAATTTAGCTGGCCATTGCGACGCGCCAGGCAGCCTGCCGGGGACGACGTCATCCGTCATCACGAGCTCACAGACAACAGATACATTTTTTTAAACTTCACATCGGGAGACGGGCTGGAGGCGGAGTGGGGGGGGGGGGCGGTACTGTCGGTATTCATTAGTGCGGAATCAATTTTGCTATGTCGTTGAAGACAGGGAAGTTTGGTATTAATTCCTTATGCACATGTGACTTCCCTGGTACCTCATTAACAGCATAACTACGTGAAAGTCTATTAACTGCTCCCAAATTGCAATGTTAATTTTTATTCTTTTTATTTTTTACAATGTTGACATATTCTCGTCATTATTTCACATTATACATCAATTTTAATTTCGACTACTTATTAGTGATTGTCATGGAAATCATGTCACTTGGTTCAAATAGGTTCATTTTATATAGGTAGATTCTTTTACAAATTGTGAATGAGAGAACGTTGTAGGCCTTACAGACTAGATTTGTAGAAGATTTTCTATTCTGTATTTTCATTTCTCTAAGTACCTGGTGCTTATTGACAGGCCTGCACTGTCCTCCCATACCTATTATCACTGTAATTTGAAAACATTGTAAAAGCCAATTATTTTTAAAAGAGTAACCGTGGAGTTTCTTGTCGGCTCTTCTCCATAAGAAGCGACAAATTGGAACCGTGCACCTAGCTTCTGACGTTTATAAGTGCCCATGTAGGTTTATATGAAATAAAATATTTTGATTTTGATTATGTCTAATTAATGTAGATGAAAGGATCTGTTCTGGAAGAAACAGTTATAAGTACATATTTATGTAGGTATCTATCTATACATACCTACAGCGCGATTGCCTCGTTGGTGTAGTGGGCTCAAGCGCGACAGCTTACCTTTGGGTCCTGGGTTCGATCCCCAGTTCGCCGAAAGTGTAGTTGGGTTAGAATAGAAGCTGTTAGAACATATTCAGTAGCACTCCCTGTTGTGGCTGCGCCATGGAGTCTGCATGTGGGCGATGGTACCATGCTCGCCTCAAGTCGGGCTTCAACTAAAGGTGAATGTGGGTGTTCTTAAGTCCTCTACTATTAATCTTCCCCTGACAGCTCTTCTCGGGAAACAGGCGTATTGCTATGTTGTAATGTATGCTCAATGTTTTGCATGGCAAGTTAGGTACGTTATCTTTGACAACAGCCGGATCACACCGTAGCAATCGACTATAATCAAAAGAATGCTGACGGTAGATTATTGTAGCCGCTACGAAAGTGACCCATTTTACAGCGCACAGGTAATATTGTAAATATGAACATAGAGACCGATTGAGCATTTTCCTCTCAACACTAGCCCCAATAAGATATTACTCTCGTGCAAACCGGCGCGGGCGCATGAGGCCAACACTTTCGCTATCTGTGAGACTATGAGCGCGCTAGGGTTATTTAAAACTAGACGCAAACCACTCGCGGTGATAGACAAGTACCTATGTAATAATAATATTAGGTACCTATAAGGTATATTGTGATTAGTTTACCTCGGTGAGACACAGCATAACGAATTAACGACTGTTATCAATGCAGTGTCTAAGGATAACCGAGGAGCACTTTCAGGAGTGTAGCACCTACGTATGACAAATTAACAAAATTACCATGGTGCCTACCAACTCTGAAATGTAGAAAATAAAAACAACAGTTCTAGGTCTACATTTTGTCGAGTTATGCGAACATAAAAAATGTATGGGAACATGAATGTAGCATGAAACCATGAATTGCGCACATCATTCTAGCCCCTTAGCGTAGAAATTATTCGTCGGTTATTAGCTGAGCCATACATTCGGACCGCGACGACTTTACGTGTTTAGTTATAGTTATTAGCTGAGCCATACACTCGGACCGCGACGACTTTACGTGTTTAGTTATAGTTATTAGCTGAGCCATACATTCGGACCGCGACGACTTTACGTGTTTAGTTATAGTTATTAGCTGAGCCATACATTCGGACCGCGACGACTTTACGTGTTTAGTTATAGTTATTAGCTGAGCCATACATTCGGACCGCGACGACTTTACGTGTTTAGTTAAAGTTATTAGCTGAGCCATACATTCGGACCGCGACGACTTTACGTGTTTAGTTATAGTTATTAGCTGAGCCATACATTCGGACCGCGTAGGTATTGCACTTTTCTATGAAACAGCTGATTTTGTTTTTAATAACTGACCAATAATTTCCTAAAATTCCCGGTTCGTAATCGAGTACTGAATCCATGGGTACAGCATGTGCGTCGATGTCCCTGACAACCTGTACACGTGTGGGACGCAGAACGAAGGCTAAGGTAAATTAGAAGGTACGGTAGGTCTAGGAAGATTCTGAAAATATTAAAATAAACAAAGATGCAGCACTCAAAATCAAAATCAAAATCAAAATATTTTATTTCACATAAGCCTGCATGGGCACTTATGAAACGTCAGAAGCTAGGTGCACGGTTCCAATTTGTCGTTTCCTATGGAGAAGAGCCGGCAAGAAACTCCACGGTTACTCTTTTAAAAATAATTGGCTTTTACAATGTTTTCAAATTACAGTGATAATAGGTATGGGAGGACAGTGCAGGCCAGTCAATAAGTACCAGGTACTTAGAGGAATGAAAATACAGAATAGAAAAACGTCTAAAAATCTAGTCTCTAAGGCTTACAACGTTCTCTCATTCACAATATGTAAAAGAATCTACCTATATAAAATGAATCTATTTGAACCAAGTGACATGATTTCGATGACAATCACTGAAAATAAATAGTAGGTAGTAAAATTGATGTATAATGTCAAATAATGACGAGAATATGTCAGACATTGTAAAAAAAAATAGTAATAAAAAGAATAAAAATTAACATTGCAATTTGGGAGCAGTTAATAGACTTTCACACGGTTTTGCTGTTAATGAGGTACCAGGGAAGCCACATGTGCAGAAGGAATTAATGCCAAACTTCCCTGTCTTCAACGTAGTCTTTTATCTTATAATATGCTTTTTTGATAAGGACACGTTTGATGTGAGTTTTAAACTTTCCATCGCTAAGTTCTGTATCCGACTTTGGCAACTTGTTATAGAAGCGGATACTGTTTATTAGAAATGACTTGCTAGTTTTAGTTAATCTAAATTTTGGAATCACAATTTCATCTTTACTACGTGTATTTAGATTATGGAAATCGCATTTTTTTTTGAAAAGACCTAAGTTTTTGCGAACAGACAAGATATTTTCTAGAATATAAAGAGAAGGCAGAGTAAGTATATCAATTTCGTTGAATTTGTTTCTAAGAGACTCGCGAGGCCCCATTTTATAGATTGCGCGGATTGCCCTCTTTTGTAAAATAAAAATTGAATCTACGTCCGCTGCCGATCCCCACAGCAGAACGCCATAAGACATAATACTGTGAAAATAAGCAAAGTATACTAACCTAGCTGTGGCTACATCAGTCAACTGCCTTATTTTTCTTACTGCGTAAGCAGCTGAGCTTAATCTGCTTGAAAGCGCTCTAATGTGGGCACCCCATTGCAATTTTGAATCTAAAGTAATTCCCAAAAATACAGTTTCCGAAATAGCATCTAGTTTCTTGCCATCAAGTTTTAAATTTAGACCTACTTGGGGTACATTTGGTAGCGAGAACTTAAGACATTTAGTTTTGTTCGCATTGAGTAAAAGATTATTAGCAGCAAACCATTTCGATAGAACAGCTAGGCTTTCGTTGACATGTAAGACATCCGTATCTTTTCTATCTATTCTAAAAATAAGAGAAGTGTCATCAGCGAATAAAATTATATCCGAGAAGTTAGCCATCAGATAGGGAAGGTCATTAATATAAACTAGAAATAAAAAAGGACCAAGAATTGAACCTTGAGGCACGCCCATCCCAACTAGAGACCCCGAGGATGTCGCCCCGTTAACGTTTACTTTTTGCTGCCTGTTTGATAAGTAGGAAAGTACAAGATCAGCAGCTTGTCCACGAATTCCGTAGTGGTGTAATTTACAGATCAGTGTATTGTGGTCAACGCAGTCAAACGCTTTTGAGAGGTCACAGAAAATGCCAATCACATCCTGAGAACTCTCCCAGGATTCCAAAATGTGACTGATGAGTTTTACTCCCGCGTCAGTCGTCGACCTACCTTTCGTGAAACCAAACTGTCGACTATGTAAAATCCCATTTGAGTTAAAATGTGACAACATCTGGTCCAGCATGATTTTTTCATAAATTTTGCTCAATGCTGGAAGCACAGATATAGGTATATAATTAGAGGGATCACTCTTACTACCCGATTTGAAAATTGGTACTACTTTACTATGTTTCATTAAGTCAGGAAACGTACCGCTGCCTAAACATTGATTAAATATGCCTGTTAGGACAGGGGCAATTGTGTCAATGATATTTTCAATAACCTTAACGGAAATCCCCCATAAGTCTTCAGTGTTTTTTATGTTAAGACTTTTAAATGCTGTTTTAATTGTGGCAATAGAGATGGGTTTGAATTCAAAACTGAGTTCAGGTGTGAATGAATGATGAGATAAATGAGCTCGGGCCACAGAGCTGGTGTGATCAGGCTTAGTTTGGTGATCTAGAAGTAGTTGGTGGCTTAAAAACTGCGCGTTTCCGCGTAACAGCTTTTATCAAAAGCACAGGGACACGTGATGGAAGTGAAACTTTTTAATAAATAAAGAATAAGAGAGATTTAGTGTGAGAGATAGAGATTTATATCTTTGTTTTGTCTCATGTAACGAAACGTGACGCGTCCTTGAAAGTTCACTCTCAATTCTCCTCCTTTAAATGATCGAATCGCTGCCTAAGATGTTTCACTTCCCCCCAGTGAGTTCCCGCATTGTCGTTGCGGGGGGGCTCAGGAGCCGTGGTCCGCTCCCACGGTGAAGTGAAGAGGAACCCCAAGGTGGGGCCCATAGAGTATTAAACCACTAGAGAGCGTATAGGCCGATTTCTTTAAACTACATGATTCACTACTGTGGGCCGGGGGACGAGGAAGAATGCGCGGCTGCAATTGGTCAGTTCAAGGTCAAGTTGCGTAGGTATGCCTGGTTAGGGATTGCTCTACTTGATTAAGGAAAAATATTCGATATCGATAAAAATGGATTTTAACATTATAAAAAATACTCAATAAAAATCACAATTAATCATATTTAATCAAAATCAGTCAATTACAAAAATAAACCCATGTATCCTGTTATTATTGATTTTTAAAATGAATTAATTTGGTATAAGTTTTTCGGTCCTAATTGTTCTTGGTAAAAAATGATAAATAGGTATCGCTGAACTAAATAAACGTCGGAGTTGTTTTAAATATGGAAAACAATCGGGGGTGAAGTGCCTTGAACAAACAGCGCTGTATTTTGTTGGAAACCAATTTTCCCTATTAACCTTATCTATCCACTTTTCTTTTAATTCCGGAATCTTCGGAAATCTAAAATGAAAACATGTATGTCAAATGATAAATGATAAATGATTTATTTCTGTAAGTAGGTTTGTACAAACACTTTTACACGTCAATCATATTTTTTTTAAACTAGATGAGGTCGGCGTTTCCTATCTGACTACTCTGAGAAGAAAGGCCGAAACAAACTCAGAGGTCACAGTCTCTTTTAAAGTCCAGACATAATCTTGGTCAGATCATGTGAAGACCATGTGGATTGGTGTCTGAAATGGTCTTTTGAGGAAAGAACCACACAGATTGAGTGGACCTGTCCAATCAGTGGACGCATTTATCATAATCATGCAGCTCAACTCAGAACTTGAGGAGCTCAAAGATTTGACGAACAATACCAAAGAAAGGACATTTGGGTAGGCCGCATAAATTACTCAAACTGCCAGATTAACATTAAAACTAACTGAGAAATAGATGAAACACAAAACAAAACATGACCCACACAGTCCTCACATTCACAATAATTAAAACAATAATAATATTATACTTCTCAAAGTAAATATTCATGTCAAAGTGTATATAATAATAATCAAATGTCGAAGAGTATAAGTTTGAAAAAAAACAAAAGAACAACATTCAGTATGCAAAAATTGGAGCAGGTCAATCCCAAGATGTTTTGTCCTCAATATAATCCTTAACGGTATAAAAGGCTTTCAGGCACAACTTACGTTTAATGAATGATTTAAATTTATTGAGACTTAGATCTTGAACATGGCTTGGAAGTTTGTTATAAAAGCGTATACATTGACATCTGAATGATCCACCTATTTTTTTGAGCCTTGTTGATGGTACAACAAATTTGTGTTTGTTCCTAGTATTTATACTATGGATATCGCTGTATTTTTTAAACAATTTAATATTTTTATGGGCATATAAAAGATTTTCAAAAATATACTGTGAAGGCACAGTCATTACATTAATCTCCTTAAATTTCTCTCTGAGAGAGTGTCTCGGACTTAATTTATAAATTGATCGAACAGCTCTTTTCTGCAACACAAAGATAGTTTGAATGTCGGCGGCATTTCCCCACAACAGAATACCATACGACATTACACTATGAAAATAGCTAAAGTACACTAAACGGGCTGTCTCTATATCAGTTAAATTACGAATTTTTCTAACAGCGTATGCTGCAGAGCTAAGCTTTTTCGACAATTTATCTATATGTGGGCCCCACTGAAGCTTGGCATCCAAGGTTAAGCCCAAGAATACAGTGCTATCTTCAGGATTCAATTCTTCGCCCTTTATCAACACATTAGTTTTCACCTGCCTAACGTGAGGTAGCGTAAACTTAATGCATTTGGTTTTTTTTTCATTAAGAAGTAAATTATTAACATTGAACCAGTGAACTACTTTTGAGATTGCGCTATTTACATCGTCATTAACCAGCTGCTGACGTTTAAGTTTAAACAAAAGTGAAGTGTCATCCGCAAACAACACTATTTCATGATTATCCTTTATGAGGTAAGGCAAGTCATTAATATAAATAAGAAACAAGAAAGGACCAAGAATCGAGCCCTGTGGGACTCCCATTGATACTAAGGATCCGGGAGATCTTTTTCCATTTACATCAACACACTGAATCCTATTACACAAATATGAAATAAGAAGATCCAGTGCGGTATTCCGGATCCCGTAGTGGCGGAGTTTCCTGATTAAAGTTTCATGAAGCACGCAATCGAATGCTTTAGATAAATCACAAAAGATGCCCAAGGCATCGTATTTGTTTTCCCATGCATTGTAAATATGCCCTAAGAGTTCAACACCGGCATCGGTAGTTGAACGACCCCTTGTAAAACCGAACTGTTTGCTGTGTAATAAATTATGTTTATTAAAAAATCTTTGCAGTTGGTCTAAAATTAATTTCTCAAAAATTTTACTAAAGGTAGGTAGTACTGAAATAGGTCTATAATTAGAGGGGTCTGATGTATTACCTGATTTAAACAAAGGTATTATTTTACTATTCTTCATTAGGTCAGGAAACTCCCCACAGTCGATACAATTATTAAATATAAGAGCTAAAGTAGGTGCTGCAATGTCTATAATTGACTTAGCGACTTCTACTGAATTACCCCATAGATCTGCAGTCTTTTTTACATTCAAAGTGTGAAAGGTTTTAATTATATCTCTACAGCTAATATGTTCAAAATGAAATTCTGAATCACAAACATTAACATTTTCCTTAAGCAAAGACTCAGCAACAGAAGGTGATGAGTTTAGAGATTTTGTAGTTGAAACGGGAATATCTGTAAAGAAATTTTCAAAAGCCGCAGCGACTTGTGAGTCTGCTGTTATTATTTTGTCATTGATAGACAGGCTGTAGTCAGTATTTCGGTTACTAGACCTTCCCGTTTCACTATTAATAATATTCCAAGTCGTTTTAATTACATTACTACTGTTTTTAATCTTTGAACTCAAATAACGCGACTTGGCCATCCAACAAACTTTTTTAAATAATTTAGAATAATTTCTAACATATGAGTGAAATTCAGCAGTGTTTACATAATTTCTTTCATTGTATAGCTCATAAAGTCTTGTTCTACTTTTTAACCGACTTCAAAAAGGAGGAGGTTATCAATTCGTCGGAACCTTTTTTTTTTTTTTTTTTTTTATTTTTTTTTATGTATGTTCCCCGATTACTCGAAGATGGCTGGACCGATTTGGATTTTGTTTTTTTTGTTTGAAAGGGTATACTTTCCAGGTGGTCCCATGATCATCAAGTCAGGATCTGATGATGGGATCCTGGAGAAATAGAGAGAACTCTTCAAATTTTATAGGCACATGAAGCGATTTAGGTATTTTTTGGAAGAGTACTTTCTCGTAGTGGTCTCATTTCAATTTGGTGAAGATCTGATGAAGAACTTTGGAGATAGGCAACGGAACTCCTCAATAAATGATAGCAAATGGATTGGGTTTGCTGAAATCTCATGTCTGTCTGTTGCTTACACCATTCATAACATAACATCACGCCGGTATGCTGTGAAGGGGTAAGCACATGTGAACCACTAAAAAGTGAAAAATAAAAACTTTTTCCAAAAAAAAACAACCGACTTCCAAAAAACACTACAAAGTGAAAAATAACTTTAATTTCGGAAGGCGGTGACAAAAAATTCAAATACAGCTCCAAAGACACCGACTTCCGAAATTAAAGTTATTTTTCACTTTGTAGTGTTTTTTGGAAGTCGGTTGTTTTTTTTTGGAAAAAGTTTTTATATGAATACCAATGGTAGCCCAGTCACTGAAAGAGACGTTACTATTAATCGAGATAGTCTTGGGAATAAAAGTGGAATTAAATTGTTTACAATATATCTTTAAAAAATCATCATATAGATGATTAGGATCAGCACTTGTACACAAAACTGGTAATTTACTCAAGAGTTTAACTTTAAACGCTTCTAGGCGAAATGCGGTTTTGGGGTTAACAATGATATCCTTTTTAGCCATTTTTTTATTTTGATTTTGAATGGTAATCTGTTGCCCGCAATGATCCGAATCTAGTAAATTAATAATCTCTTTGTGGCTCGGTATAATATCTGTATAAATATTATCTAGGCATGTGGCACTGCTAAGCGTTATTCTTGTGGGCTCCATAAATTGGTTTACAAGATTGTAGGACTGAAATAAACTTAATATTTTACTACAGTAACCTGAGTTATCCAATAAATTAACATTAAAATCACCGCAAACAATAATGGACTTGTTCGAGTTACAAATCTTGTTTAATACTTCATCCATTACCTTTTCAAAGCAGTCATACAATCCTGAAGGTGGTCTGTACACACTTAATACAACAAATCGCTCCAATTCTATACATGCTATTTCAACTGTCCGCTCAACAGAGAGGCTCACAATATCCTTACGTTCTTTAAATTTTAACAGGTTACTTACTAAAATTAATGAGCCACCATGTATAGCATTTATTCTGCTGAACGAACTACCAACCTGGTGATTATTAAAATTAAACATGAACTGGTGGCTTTTAAGCCAATGTTCTGTCATACAAAGAATATCTATATTGTTACATTTAAGGAATAAATCTACTTCTAAATCTTTGTTCAAAAACCCTTGAATGTTTTGATGCACCAGGTTGATACTATGTAATTCTTTTACATTTTCATTTGCCATCTTTACATTTTTGCAAGAGGTTGCCTCTGTTGTCTTAATTTCTAATTTAAATGAAGATCAATGTCATTGTTATTTGCCAAATTATTGGCAGAACAGTTAAACATGTCATTGCATTGCTCAAAAGGAGCAAGTTGTTTAGCCAAATTCTTGGCTGTAATGGAAAAAAAATATGATAGCGACACAGCTATCTGTCTTTTATGATAGTTAGAAAGTTGTCAAACACACAGAAGAAAAAACTCATAACCTCCTCCTTTTTTTAAAGTCGGTTAAAAGTAGATAGGTATTTAATGACAGTATCTGAATTGAATAAAATTGTATATCGTTTAATTTTATAATTATCGATACCGACTTCAACCATAGGTAACATCACAAATTATTACGATAAAAATACAAAGGGAAAGAAAGGGATAAAATAATTAGAATTTCTTAATGAATGAAAGGGACTTTTCCAAAAGACATGAACGCGCGCGACAAATCCGGTTGCTCGTTCACCCATCCACCATTCCATTGCGACCCCTGCGGCAGGCGTCCGTCACTCCATGTACTTGCGCGCTATAAGTGCCTACCGCCCAGCCGAGCGGTCTCGGTCCGCCGGCGGATCAAATTCAGTGCGGTTTTCGCAAGCGAAGCGCGCGCCCGCCGTTCAATTTTAATAGTGCTGTTCGTTCGTACGCGTATTACGATGCCGTGTGGTGCCTTATGTGCTGTAGATGGGTGTAAATCAAGCAAAAGAAGGGATTATTTTACC
Source organism: Antitype chi (assembly GCA_947359405.1). NCBI lineage: Eukaryota > Metazoa > Arthropoda > Insecta > Lepidoptera > Noctuidae > Antitype > Antitype chi. Next base: position 423,389 of record OX375826.1, read on the forward strand.
TACACACTGATTTCTATAGTTATGTTTTATCTAGGTTTCTTCCACAGTCAGCACCAATATATAAAACAAAACAAACTTACAAATATAATAAAACAAACTTTAAAAAAGAGAACCGACTTCAAAACACTAAACCGTAAGAAATAATTTCTTCTTTGATGTCGGTGCTTTTTCGATTCGTAATTACCAGCTGTTAGCACTAACATAAAAAAAAAAAAATATTTCTTACGGCATAGTGCTTTATTTGAAGTCGGTTCTCTTTTTTTAAGGCTTTTTTTTTCATTCTAGTGAATATCTCCGAAGATCATCATCAAACTAAGAAGTATTATACTTATTTTAAAACGTTCTCCTAAATGTAACAAATCCTTTTCTGAAAACCGCATCGATATCGGTTTAGCCAAACGCGAGATTATCGCGCACAAACATACATACCTACAAACCATACAAGTCAAACTTCTCAGTTTGGCCTGTATGTCTGATCACCTCCTTTTTTTTAAGTTGGTTAAATATTTTATAAATGATAAAATTTTTAACTGCCACATAAAAGTCAGAACATATTCACAGTTCTCAATAACATAGATAAAAAGTTATGTTAATTTAATTTTATCGAAGAGGCAGCCCTGCGATTACTGTGGAATCGCGCGGTGCGAAGCAATCACTGCTGTACGCTTGAGCATTTAGGCGCATTTTAGCATACAGTGGTTGTTGACGCGAGGGAGTAGGCAATTATCGTAATAGGTATTGGAAATTTTCTACTGAGTGAAGTATCTGTTACGTAGTAACTATTCAGTAATTTGTGCCTGCGGTGGCTCATATTCCGATTAAATCAAAAATAATTTTCGTAGTGTTTATTTACCGATGAAAAGTTATGCCATCCTTTTTGTAACTAGATGTCTTGGAATGTTTTCCACACCATTTCACCGCGCATGAAGGCATTTTTATGCGTTATAATTGCATTAAAATTTAAAACAATTTGTAATTATTTAGCGTGCACACAGGTCTAACACTTGGTCACAACTAAAATGGTTACTAGTACCGTAGCCCCGGGTCGACGGCGCGTTGTGTTCCAAGCGCACCTCAAAGAGATGTCAGCACCAAATGGGGGGGTCCGCAAGGGCCGATGCCTGCCAGGGGTGCGGGTTGTTCGAAAGAAATACCGCGGCCCCTGGCACACAGGCAACTGAGGGAACACGGGTGGGTTTTAGTCAGTAAAAGTCTGACACGCTCTCTCGCTTCACCCAGAGCGGGAGAAGGTATTTGATGATTTCGCACCCAAAAAAAAAAAAAAACTAGTACCGTAGCCAATATATAGGCGACCAAATGCTAATAGTTTTCGTGCGTCGGAGCACTTTAGGCGCAGTCAAGTGGTTTTATAGTCTTTGGTGGGGCCGCTCGTCAGGGCTTTTGCTTCCAAGCCGACGACGTAGCGGCCAAAAAGTAGGTTGTGGTGAGGTGCACCGCAACTGATGCCGGCCGCGATGTCGAATGGGAGGCATTGCGGCTGAGGGTTACAGGCTGCGGCGGAAGAGGAGTGCCAGTACGTCTGAGTAGCGCTCTTCCCTTCCGTGGCCTGGACGGGGCCGCCACCATTAGATGGCGGACGCGGTGGGGCCGCAGGGGAAGAGGAGTGTCGGTATAGCGTTGGCCGCTCTTCCTATCCCCTGCGGCCGAGAAGTGGTAGGCGGCGGGGCCACTGCGCTGACCCGTCGCAGGGGGACCAAGGGTGCCAGGGTAGTCTGGAGCCCTTGTGCTACTTGGTTCTTGGGGTGGTCACGGCGTGCCATGTGTCCTGGTGCACCGGACTGGTGGGGTCCGCAGGGCCGATACCTGCCAGGGGTGCGGGTTGTTCGAAAGAGATACCGTCGCCCCTGGCACACAGGCAACTGAGGGAACACGGGTGGGTTTTAGTCAGTAAAAGTCTGACACGTCCTCCTGCTTCACCCAGAGCGGGAGAAGTTATTTGATGATTTCCCACCCTCAAAAAAAAAGAAAGATGTTTCACTTCAACAATTTATTTCTGCTACAAAGACTATTTTTCCTCAGGATGTTTTGAATAACGTGCAACTTCTTGGGCTTCACGTTTCCATTAATTAGCATTGTTTTTATAGCGAACTCGAATAGGTTCATTATCAAGTAAGTTTCTGGCTTCACAGTATTGGTGTTCCTGATTCGTTTCGAGAGCTATATGACAATGTATACTGTAGTCAATTCTAGCAACATTGTATTGTAGTCTGTGTGTCTGTCAGAGCGCGTGCATTACTCTAGGAAAGTTTTGTGCTGACTTGTGCTTTAGGGAGGTAAGACTATAACAAATAATTAGTGTGTCATGAGGACCAATTTTTTTTCTAATAGCAAAATTTGTTTGAATTGTAGTTTAAGAAAAAAAAAAACAACCGACTTCTAAAAAAACACTACAATGTGAAAAATAACTTTAATTTCGGATGTCGGTGACAGGTGACATGAAAATTAAATAAAATACATATCCAAAGTCACCGACTTCCGAAATTAAAGTTATTTTTCACTTTGTAGCGTTTTTTTGGAAGTCGGTAGTTTTTTTTTGGAAAAAGTTTTTATTTTTCACTTTTTAGTTATAGTACCTACCCCACACCAATTCGAAATGTCATCATCCTTGGGGTAAAAACAATGCATATTTATGCGATAGCAGCAATCGCGGTTGATTTGCTGTAATTTTTTGAAGAGTTCCGTTGTCTATCTCCAAAACGCATCATCAGATCTATATGAAATTTAAATGGAACCACACGGGAAGCACCAGCTTTCAAATAAAAAAAAAACAATAATCAAAATCGGTTCACCCAGTCGAAAGTTCTGAGCCAGCAAGCATCTTAAAAAAAATACAGTCGAATTGAGAACCTCCTCCTTTTTTTGAAGTCGGTTATAAATAGATTTTGCTGAAGTAACGGTTTCAAACGTTACCATGGCAAAATCACTTTCAATAATTTGCTTCAGCTTGGAGCCAAATACGATTTTGTTGCGTACGTGTGTTCTTCAGTTATTTAAGATTTTGCTGCGGTAACGTTTTGGGATTTTCCAGATTTCGAAAACCGCTTAACGCAGAAGTCTGAAAAACTATACCAATTTTTCTTCTTTTTTTTGGGTGGGAAATATTCAAATAACTTCTCCCGCTCTGGGTGGAGCAGAAAGGCGTGTCAGACTTTTACTGCCTAAAACCCACCCGTGTTCCCCCAGTTGCCTGTGTGCCAGGGGCCGCGGTATCTCTTTCGAACAACCCGCACCCCTGGCAGGCATCGGCCCTTGCGGGCCGCATCAGTTGATGTTGACATTTCTTTGAGTCGCGCGTAGAACACAACGCGCCGTCGACCCGGGCTTGGTCCTTACCGGACAGCGAGCTACTCATTACTCGCCGTCCGCAAGCCCGCGCCTACGGTGGCCGGGAATCAGCCTGGGATTCCCGACGCCCAGGGCGTCTACCGCGGCGACTACGGCTGTGAGGTCGCATATATTGCTTCTCCCTCACGTTCGCCGCCTCCCTCTTCGCGAGCATTACTGCTTCGCAGAAGGAGATGACGGCTATCCATGCACTCTCGCTCCGTACCATGACTTGGACCAGGGCCGGACGCGAGAGATCGCCGCCGACGATCACCTCAACAAGGACACGGTGGTGCTCTGCCCAAGTCGGGCAGACCTCCACCGTATGCTCCACCATGTCCTCAGGGAGATCTTCGCAGTGGAAACACCCGGGCATTTCCTCCCGCCTTATTCGAAACAGGAACCTCCCGAAACAACAGTGTCCGGTGAGGACCTGCGTCAGGCGGAAGGTGAGGACGCCGTGCCGCCTCTCAAGCCACTCCTCAAAGAGGGGACTTATCGCCGCTATCGTGGCGTGCCCAGCACTGGGTTGCGACAATTGCACTCTCCATGTCGCCATGAGATCCCGCCGGAGCTCTTTCCGCTGTGCCGCGATTTCTCGCAGAAAATATACCCACAAGAGACCTTAATTGGTTTAAATTTGTTTAAACATTACTTTTTGATTTGGTTGACGTAAACCAATGTAATTAAATGGTTTCAAAAATCAGAAAAAACAGATTTGCAAGTAAACCAATACACTTATAACCAAATAAACAGCTGTAGAAAATACCTTGTGGTAGACGCTTATAACGTCAGGAATTTTAGGTTTTGTAACTTTAGACGATATGAACATCAAAACAAATAGGATTCATTTTACATTGGTCGTACTTTAGCGATCAAATACTCAGTTCCCATAACATTAAGAAACATGCCATACTTGAAACAAATTAAAATGATTCATGTAATAACTTTAAAACTACAATTCAAACAAATTTTGCTATTAGTAAACAAATTGGTTCTGATGATACACTAATTTTTTGTTATAGTCTCACCTCTCTAAAGCACAAATCAGCACAACATTTTATCAGGGTAACGCACACTGTCAGAGCTTATATATCTGTTGCAGTAGAGTGCGACGGGCCCCAGGCCCCGGGCTCCCGGCCCCCGCATGCGTCCCCCGCCCGCTCCTATCGATCCGCACCGACCTTGGCACTGACGGAGGACATCTATTTATAACCACCCCCACTTGCACCTACGTACGTACAGTTGCACCCCCGCGCCCCACCGGGCCCCATGCGACTCGCGGGGACGGGATGGGGGGAGGGGGGAGCGGTTATAGTGATTATGAGGACTTAACGAGTCACAAGGGGACATGCACATGATGACATGAGCTCACGTGAGATTAGTGTTTTGTTAAACGGGTCAGCAGTGACTGTGATGTAACTTCAAAATCAGATGGAAGATTGGAATGTGCAGTCAGTACATAACCTGAAGATTTTAGAGTTATTTATAAACGTTGCTTAAAGTTAAGAATAGGTACTTTTAGTTGCAATGTCTATGTATAAAAAAGGGCTTTGTACTTATGCTATTAATGAATGTAAATACATATGTTGAAATATTGAAATAGAGCCAAAAAAATGTAAGCACTAAAGTCTGGGTCTGGTTCCGGTATTGTACGCGTTAAAAACGTGTTGTATGGAAAAGGCTCGAGGCTTTAGGTGCGTGGAGAAAATATTAAATGGTAAAATATCGAAGGTATTAATGTTGGTAAGTTACGTTAGGTTACACAATAAGAATGCTAAGTATGAATCTATTGTTTGTGTTGGGGAGATGCCTATTTTTGTGTTGGGGAGAGGCCTATGTTTGTGTTGCGGAGAGGCCTATTTTTGTGTTGGAGAGACGTCTAAGTTTGTTTTGGGAGATGCCTATGTCACGAGGGTCTATTGTTTGTGTCAGGGATCTCCCTAGCCTATACCCGTTGCTGTCATAAGCATCTGCCTATGACAGCAACGGGTATAGGCTAGGTTGGATAGGCTAGGTTGACAGCTCACATTAGGTACTGTAAGTATAGTTAAATGTTTAGGTTCAGTTAATAACAGCGCGGTGTTGAGCGATGGCGCTACTCAGCGAGCTGCTGAGCTGCCGCGACATGGGAAACTTCCTTTGTTCTCCACTGCTCCGGTGACCGACGTCACAGTACCTACCTATATCCTATTCTTTGATGTAATAGCCAAGCGGATACTAAATCTGTTAACAGAACGTAATGTTACAGTGCATCTCGACAGCGAGACGTAAACTACTATGGTTTAGGTATCTACGTGCGACATGAGCAGACATGCGGTCTACATCCGACGCCTGACCTTCACAGCTCTACCATCGAAACTGTGGTATGCTATGCGTATTGTATTGAATAAAGCAAGATAATTTACATTCGGTTTAGTCTTTAAAAACATGTGAAGGGCGACGCGCGGCGGCGCGGTATGGTCCGTGTGTTCTGTGAAATATGAAAAATGAAACGCGAATATTAGGGCTGGGGCCCACTACTAGCTAGTTGTTGCCAGGCGGGTGCGATCGATGCCACCTGCGGGCCGGCGGGGGTGGGGTATGGAGCGGGAGGGGGCGCTACAGGCCCCACGAACCCCTTGCCCCTCCAATCCGAATATTTCCGAACGGCGATTATGAACGCGGACGGGGAAGAGATTTATTTTTAATTTTTACTACGTGATGCGAACAATGACGGTCTTATTTATAAACACCTCTTAACTTTTAATCAATTGCTAACTAACTGGTTACCAAAATTCTTATTAAATATTTATAAACTATGCTTTAAGCTATGAGGTCGCTAAGCAATTGATTTGTAGCTGTCATAGTTAAACACCAGCGGTGCCCTGTTTAAAGCTTGCTAAGAGGCAACATGGCGGATTTTATTTAAATCAGCTGATCGATTCAATAGAATTTTTGTGTGCTTCAAGGTTTTTTTGTTCCTTTGATATCGAATTGACTTCGAAAATATTTTACGGAATTTCAGAACGACACCGAAGTATTAAATAATTTTGAAAAGCCGCGCGCGCCTGTGGTTAGTAAACGGAGGAAGACCTACAAGACTCGTTTAAATCCGCTAAGAGAATACATATTCCTAATTCTAAGTACACGTGATGATAGGATTTATAGGGAACGTTCAACCGGCAGGAGGCTCAGTAGGTTTGAAGAGACTGAGTTCGAGCGGAAGTTCATCGGAGATAGTGATTATCCAATGTGTTATCCCATGTATCCCTCGTTTTATGACGCCCACACCGCCACTATACTGTTGATGCCTTCTAAGGCCCAGAACTAAAGAAAAGCCACATTGTGGCAGTCATGTACAATAAAACAAGATACTTTATATAAGAAGCAATTTATTTTGATACCTACGCAATAAAGCTATATTTGTGTTATAATTTCATTATTTTTTATTTCCAATTCTTCTTTCTCCAAAGACCATTGCCATTATTTTCTCTTGCCACTCTCATTCCTCATCTTTTTCACGTAGCATGGTCTCCTCCGTTGCCGTCTTTGCAAGGTTGAATAGTAATGGTGCTACGTGCTCAATAGTGGCTTTCATAGCAGCAGTCAAAATTGTAACTGTAAACAAGTATAATAATGATATAATAATGACGGCACGGTTGGCGCAGTGGTTAAGCAATTGACTGCTGAGCTACGTGTCGCGGGTTCGATTCCCGCACGGAACAAATATTTGAATGACCTACAAGTAGTTGTTACGGGTCTGGCTGTTTATGTATGTGAGTTTAAATGTTTGTAAACGCACCCATAATACAGGAGAAATTCTTAGTGTGGGGCAACGTTTAAAAAAAAAACATTAAGAGACACTGCAACCCCAGTGAAAAAGCAATAGGAAGTTATATAGAATAAGGCACAAGTACATACATATGTTTCTCAAAGAGAATATCTATGTAAACAAGTTTAAAGAACATGTAAATACATAGCAATATCAGCTATTGCATTATCATTAATTTGATCACTTTACAATAGAAAGTAGATAAAAATTCAGAGATGCATTACCTTTTCTTGTTACTCTTAATCATGGGAGCGTATTACTTTACTCCAATCATGGGAGCTTATTATTGTCAAAGTCACGACAGATACAAAAATCGTGCATTTGACAACTTAATTATAAAAATTCTGTTTTTTAGGCGACTATTTTGATTTTAATCTGTGCTGAACGCATAATTTCACCTCTATTTCGTTTCGCTACTAATCACCTGCAAACTAGCGTTTTTAAATAAAGAAAAGGTAATGATTGATTAGGAGGTAACCAATTGATAAGCTAAACAGTGGCTGATCAGTGATTAGCGAGTTTTTTATAAATATAAATAAGGCTGTGAATCGTTATTTAGGTACGATATCATATCGTGGTTTGATCAAGCGAAAACCAATACCACTTTCTTGTCCTGTGGAGATCTGTTGGTCTCTGAGTGAATTCACAAAGAATGCAGGAATGCATTGTTTATATTTAGTTTAAGATGTTGAAAGGTTTCTTATTTTCGTGAAGGAGCGATAGTGGACACATTCTGCAGTTGTAGATGTTTTTGGACAGGTTCATCAATGATAGCTACCCTATCCTAACCTAACTAGCGTTACGAGAACCCAATGGTTCTCGTAACGTGAGTTAGAGAGAGACTCTTCACCTCGAGTCTATTGCGGTTTAGAAGTAACACTGACATGGTAGAACTGGTCGACAAGGAACTGAAACCCAGGCCAACCATACACACCCAGACTTCCCAGTTGCCATCTGTGCTGGGCCGTTAGGTATTTTGCCTAGGGGGGGGGGGGAGCAGTGATCCAGCAGAGTCATTTAATTAGAGATCATAATTGACACATATTAATGAATAATCCCACCAAAACTTTTTCCGGGGGAATATCTTTTCTAGCAATGTCTACCCTTGCGTGCCCTAGCTTCGCCTTGCTAGCCCCGTGTCATTGCATGCCTACACAGTACATAGTTTTTGTCACGTGAACATACATTTGTTTGTGGGTGTTTTATAACCCTAATAAAAACAGTTAATTAAATGCAATATAGCCGGCGCTTGTTACATCGGACTCTCGCCGATACATGCGCGACGTGAACAACGCGGCGACTTGCTGAGTCCACTCCACAAACGAGGTACCCACCTATATAATATTTGTATTTTTCCCGAAATCATTCCCAGACCAAGCTTTGAGTTGAAACTTGAGCTACCATTTTTTGGTAATTGGAACCGGTAAACTCGTAAAACAGCAACTTATGTTCTAGATAGAATAAAGGCTTCGAGATCTGGGCTCCCGACCCTATGCCAGCGGTTCTGCATATCTATACTCCTACATCTAGGTGTCTATTCTATCGACAATCGATTATCTATTTAACCGAAACAGCCCGACGAATTGCCAAACTTAAGTGGCAGTGGGCAGGGCACACTGCTCGAAGAACAGTTGACCGATGGGGCCGGACGTTCTGGAGTGGCGGCTGCGTACTAGAAGACATAGCGTTGGTACTATTGGAAGGCCTCCCACGAGATGTGCCGATGACCTGGTGAAGGCCGCAGGAATCCGCTGGATGCGAGAAACAGATCAGGTTGTAGTGGCGGTGCTTGGGGGAGGCTTATGTGGACGTGTTTCGACTGAAATGATGATGATGGTTCTACCTCAGATGGCGTTCTGTTTAAGGTCGTACGTTACGTCAGATTATTTTCGAAGGGAGTTGAAGTTTTAAAGGAGGCGAAGGGCATGAATCAACCCGCAGATAATAAATCCGCAGTCCGCACTGAACAAAGTGCATTATGTAATAACGATTCATTTCCTACATAGGGTACAGCGTAATGGAGATCCTGGTCGCACAACTGTGTAAGTACCTACCTACAGTACAATCATTTGAATTCGGATGTAATTATAACAATTTAATTGTGATAGGTAAGTACACACGGCTACGCATCAAGCTATACATGTCCAGTTTACGCTGATCTCGCACTGTACGGAAATTCTACTGGAAATGTATAGCTTGATGTGTAGCCGTGCGTACGTATTATGTTTAAGAAGTTAGGTACCTCGCACGGCCGCTATGGCGCGATGGCGATGAAGTCAGTCGATCTGTTCTGTGATAACCTCACCATGAAAGTGTCGGTAAGGTGAGCTCCCTAGCTGGCGCTCACGGCTAAGGAATCTAGTGGTTGGCAGCTAACTTCACCTAAGTTATCGCGGTGAGATTTTTACAGAATAGCAGTAGGGGAGACCGAGAGGATTTGAAACAATGGTAATTTGAAACAGTACCGATATCTCGGAACTTAAAACCGTTAGCGAGTTGGCAACGTCACTTTTCAAGCACTTCCCTCCGCCCGCTGACGTGACAGTTCGAGTGGGTGGCGTAGGTCGCGCGGTTGTAGAGTTCTGCGTGCCATGCGACCAAAATCGTGAAAAGTAAGCTTTTAACGTTTTTTTACGATGCCTATATTTTGATTGATTTTGAAATTAAATAATATAGCAGAAACAATTATTACTTTTATTCTCCTAAAACAGGGCTTCCTCTCTCCTACCCATTTGCTGTGCCCTACAGGGTCCATAATGATCTAAATTATATTTATATATAGTTACCACCTAAGTACACATTATGGTACAGCAATAAAGATATTGAGTATTGATAAGGGTTTTGTGTTTTGGTTTAAGATTGAAGAATGTTTCGAAAGCTCATTAACTAAAGATTTATTGTGTATATTTGGTACAATTGAGTTCTGTGTAGCTGCTTCTTGATTGTGGATTAAATCAAATTGGTATGTTTTTTCTTACTGAGGAGATTTGAAACAGGCTGTTTCAACTCTTCTCGTTTTCAATTTTATATCAGCAGTCAATAAATAACGGGCACAAAAAATGGTTGTCAAGAAACAAAGAGGAAACGAAGACAGTGAAGAAGAATAAGAAGAAGAATCCTTTTCCCTTTGTTGTTTTGAGCCATATTCAAATTGCACAGCCAAAGAAAAATGGGTGCAATGTCTGGAATGCAAAAACTGGGCTCATGAAGCTTGCTGAAGCACTGGTGGGGAAGTTTCTTATGTTTGACAACTGCTTGTCAGATTGGCGTTTTTTATTTTCAAAATATTTTATTTGTGAGATTATTGTAACACATATATTTGAAGAAATATTGATCACGACTGCTTGTTATACTTAAGAAACGACAGAAAGGTAATAATTATTTTATGTCAAAGATTTACAATATATATAAAAGAATGTAAAATGTTTTGTGACTTATTTTAATTAATATTACGAATAGGACGTTATGGTACTTTTAACTACTTTGGGAGTTGATTATTTGTATTAGACCAGTAGTTACCTACTTAACTGATATATCAGTACAGTAGTAGTATATCAGACAACCGACTTCCAAAAAAACACTACAAACTGAAAAATAACTTTAATTTCAGAAGTCGGTGTCTTTGGAGCTGTATTTTAATTTTTTGTCACCGCCTTCCGAAATTAACGTAATTTTTCACTTAGTAGTGTTTTTTGGAAGTCAGTTGTTTTTTTTTTTTGGAAAAAGTATTTTTTTCCACTTTTTAGTGGTTCACATGTGCTTACCCCTTCACAGCAAATCGGCGTGATGTTATGTTATGAACTGGTGTAAGCAATAGACAGACATGAGATTTCAGCAATCCCAGTCCATTTGCTATCATTTATTGAGGAGTTCCGTTGCCTATCTCCAAAGTTCTTCATCAGATCTTCACCAAATTGAAATGAGACCACTCCAAGAAAGTATTCTTCCAAAAAATACCTAAATCGCTGCGTGTGCCTATAAAATTTGAAGAGTTCTCTCTATTTCTCCAGGATCCCATCATCAGATCCTGACTTGATGATCATGGGACCACCTGGGAAGTATACCCTTTCAAACAAAAAAATAAATCCAAATCGATCCAGCCATCTTCGAGTAATCGGTGAACATACATAAAAAAAAAGGTTCCGAAGAATTGAGAACCTCCTCCTTTTTGAAGTTGGTTAAAAATATTAATAAAAAAGTTTGTTTCGTACATTAAAAGTTTTATTTTAATAAATACCTTTAAATTATATCATCATTTTTATTTTACAGCTCATGTTTCAACTCTCCTCGATCCCTGTTTCATCTTACCTCGATATGAGGGGAGTTGAAACAAGTTGACTTTTTATGGCTATGTTGATTTTTCACCACAATATTTAACGCTTACAATTTCTTTATGTTAGTCATTCGCAAGTGTAAAGACCTATCGATTGGTACTAATATCATACGATTTCTGTCCATAGTACTTGGTGTATGCACAGTATGCAACAAGATGTCAAAATTGTATAAATTTCCCTCGGTCTCCCCTACCTACCTCTGGTCGTGAACTCGCGAAGCTAACACCGTGTCTAAATCATCAAAATGTCTAAGTCTAAATCACCCTTTGTCGGTTTTTATAAAATAATTCGAGAAAAAACCATCTTTAATGTAATTTTTTTAAACCGATTTTTACGAAACGCGAACTTCAAAAACCGATTTTTACAAAGCGCGAACTTCAAAAATCGCCCGAAAATGGGATTAGCACATCAAGGTGAATGACTTTAGGCGTCTTAATGACTTAATGCACCGTCTCCACAAGAAACAACTATAATACAAAGTTGCGATGTTGGTGACAGACTGACAGCAGTTAGTTCTATGATACTGTTCTGGGTCTGGGTGACTGGACTGTTCCTAACTACTATAATAAACTTTCAATTACATTTACAGTCTTCATTGGATTCTTCTCGCCAGCCTACAGTAAGTATTTTTGATCAGAATTGAATATGATGGATGACTACATAAGGTTTATAACTCATTTGTTGGTCTGGGTATAACCTTCTATAACAAGCTACCCTCTTCCTTGCTAGATTTGCATTTTAGTGCGTTTAAAGCTAAAGTAAAATCCACCCTTTGTTCAAAGGCATACTATTCTATCAACGACTACTTAAATGATAAGAATTGTTGGTCGCTGTGATTAACTCAAGACAATGTTTGAGTTCTTTCACCAGAATTAGCTTACCCACTGACAGGTTATATCATTATGTTAATTCATATAATTGCTTATTTATTTGACTGTATCTTTAATTCAGTTTATTTTTCATTTATTGTTGGCTTATTCTACTCATTACAATGTTTTATTTTTAATGAGGAGTATTGCAATATGTAGTTAGCTAGTGTAACAGGACTTATCTATGTGAGGGTAGATTTATGTTAGTAATATTTTAGTGAACTGTTCATGGATGGATCTTGATAGAGTCGAGTTACGTTTGTGTAATTTTGTCAAAAGTCACTGTCAGTTATCAAATCATTTTTACATTGAAGTTAATTGTCATTTTAACAAGTTGACTATAACGACTGACATGAGGCAGTCTTGAACGAGGCACCGGAGTGACAAGTTTTAAGGTTAGTGAAATAATGTAAAATGTACTGAACTATGTTGAATAATTTATAATAAACATTGTTACTGCGTTGATTCGTTTGTTGTTTAAATTCTGTGATTCCCTTCTGAGATAAGTCTTACATCTCAGAAGTGGGATTCGCGAGACATTTTGTTTTGTGATGAACCACCCCACGAGCTCGACCGCCAAACTATATTTATTTTAAAACGGAAAATCAACGCAATAACAAGAAGAAAAATAAGAATATGTGCAGTTTAACATTACATGATAACAATATACACCCAGATTTGGCCGATTGAACCGGATTCAGTTTATTTTTGATGTTTGTTTTTGATGGTTAAATATATTAGATATATCGCAATGATAATATAGATAGTTATGTGGAAATATTAGTCTAAAATGGCAATCGAGTATGATTAACGCCAAGGAATGATAAAAGCCTTCTAAAATAATTATCAGTTTTCGTGATGAATACAAAAATAAAAAAAACGTGGCTACCTATTTTCTTTCAATTTTGTGTTTCCTCGTTAGAGGTAGTTTATAGAAATAAAAGTTTAGAAGAGAAATATGGTGAACATAATATATTATTAACTAGAAATCATTAAAGAACCCTAAAACCACCATTTTTGTAATGCATACAGATTAAAAACACAAATACCATAAAGAGAAATAAATAAAAATGCAATCATGTTATGATAGACTGAGACTAGTAAATAGTTTCAAAATGATGTTGAAATACCTACGTTAAAATTTAAATTTGGTGAGTTTGTTTTGCAAGATTAATTAGTACACAATACATTAACAAAATGTTCTGAGTTCCAGGAAAATGAGCGACAAAGAACCCAATCCGGATTATCGCCGCACCAGCAGCTTTTCTGGCAACTACGAAAGACAGAGCAAACATAGTAATGAAAAATCCCGAAGTCGAAAGCGAAACACATGACATGAATATTTACTTTGAGAAGTATAATATTATTATTGTTTTAATTATTGTGAATGTGAGGACTGTGTGGGTCATGTTTTGTTTTGTGTTTCATCTATTTCTCAGTTAGTTTTAATGTTAATCTGGCAGTTTGAGTAATTTATGCGGCCTACCCAAATGTCCTTTCTTTGGTATTGTTCGTCAAATCTTTGAGCTCCTCAAGTTCTGAGTTGAGCTGCATGATTATGATAAATGCGTGCACTGATTGGACAGGTCCACTCAATCTGTGTGGTTCTTTCCTCAAAAGACCATTTCAGACACCAATCCACATGGTCTTCACATGATCTGACCAAGATTATGTCTGGACTTTAAAAGAGACTGTGACCTCTGAGTTTGTTTCGGCCTTTCTTCTCAGAGTAGTCAGATAGGAAACGCCGACCTCATCTAGTTTAAAAAAAATATGATTGACGTGTAAAAGTGTTTGTACAAACCTACTTACAGAAATAAATCATTTATCATTTATCATTTAAACCTATGGGAAATCGAGAGGTGCAGTCGTAGCCACAGTCACAGTAGCCGTAGTGATGACCAACAACAAACGCAAGGATCTCGGGGGCGCAGTCCAGTTCGTGATCATCGACACAGCAGCGCAACGCGTCATCAGCTAAGAAGCCGAAGCAGAAGCAGCACGCGAACGCTACTCGAGCAGGAACGCGAGTTATCTAGGGAGAGGGAAAAATTATGAACGCTTGAAAACCAGGTACGTAAAGAACGAGAGAGATTAACGGAACGGAACAGATCAAGTAGGCGTTTCGAGACGCCTGAGCCTGGCCCGAGCAATCGTGGGCAGACAAACGCTAGCAATATAAGCTCAACTCGGTACCGATCCTTAATCACTCCCGTGAAACGACACAAACCCAGTGAAAAAACATATGAAGCACATGACAGCTAGAAAACAAAATATATGACTACGGGCCTGTTTGAGGTTTTTTTTTTTTAAACTTCTTAAGTCTAAAGCAGGGTATCATGAATCGTTTTCGACTGCAACTTTGAATAACGTCATTCCAGACTTCGACCCCATGTCGAAAGAACAGACTATTAATATTTGGCTCGATAAAGTCGATGAATGTTCCGATATTTATAATTGGTACGTTAAGCAAACGATTCACTATGCCCTGCCTAAACTCACCGGACTGGCTAAGACATGGTTCCAGGGTCTGCCCTCTATTAAGCATACTTGGCTTGAATGGTAGTCGCGATGCTACAGGAATCATTTCCTGCAACCGAAAACTATGCGGCACTCTTAACAAATATGCTTAATAGACGGGTACGCTCTGGAAAATCTTATGAACTTTATTATTCGAAATCTTATTTATTTTGCGAAAATTAATTTACTAAACAGATGTAAGATCTATGGAAAGCAAGCAGTGGATTGTTTACTTTATGGGGTTGAAGACAGGGGATTTCGTGTAGGTGCTCAGGCAGCTAAATTTGATAAACCAGAAGATTTACTTGAATTCTTTAAAACGATTAAGTAACAATATAGAAGTCGGTCGGATTTTAACAAAGATTTGAAACAGGAGCGTCCTAGCAGTGCATCAATAAGTAATAACTCGACCAAGAATACAGATAATATGGCGTCAAATAAGAATAGTGGCGAGAGTGGGTCAATTAAGTGCTTTAACTGTCAGGGTGTCGGTCGCCCCAGCTTTAAGTGTCCTAAACCGATCGTCAAGTGGACTAACTGTAATTTTATGGGACATGACAGTTTCCACTGTCCTGGATTAAAGGATCTATTTCTATAGATTCTTTAATCTAGGACCTCTAAAGAGGTCCTTGAGGTTTTCTTCAGTGAAAATAGTAACGACAAGTAGGTACAAACTAAACGACATCGCTATAGTGTGCCAACTTGATTCAGGTAGTCAGGCAATATTCATTCTTAAAAATAATGCTTTAAGGTGAATCTACTCGACATTTTTTCCATGGAAGCTTCGGGAGTGAATTATTCCACTATTAGACTAAGTTAGAAAAGTTAGTGAGAAGAGTTTAGATTAAGAATGGTATGGTTTTGTCTCATTATTAATTATGTTTGTATGGAAACAGAATACTAAAATAAAAAGCCATTATAAAGTTAAGAGCCCACAAAGATTAATTTATTTGCTAATTTAACCTTAATTTGGGCGTGTTTGAGTAATAAAAGAAGTGTAGAGTCTCCAAAACCAGGTCGATACCGACAGAGCACAAATATCTAGAAATTCAATGGGCTTTGTTGGTCATTGATTTATGCAGTGGTTTTTTTCATAAAACCCGATTTTCCGAAAGACGTTTCTCCCGCCTCCATGACTTGACGTGGCCCGATTTCTTTTTACGCGCCTGTTTTATTGTGAATGATCCTGCATCTCACTGAATAACGATCCCCGACCGACTCTTGCTCGTTGAAGCGCCAGCCCGCGCCGCAGCTGAGCCAGTAGCTTTAAATTCCCCGATCAATAATAATAATGCCAATATTTTGATCCAGCCTGTCCCCAATGATAGCTGTCCCCCTATCAGTGACGCCCTGAGCCGAGGCCCGCACCCCAAAAGGGGTGCCCTCAGCGTGCAGTCGCTTAGTTTGTAAGCCCTGGCTGGAGGCGTTAAGTTAACTCTTAACAGCAGCCCCAAGATAGCCCGGTTAAGCAGTCACGGCCTCTCAAGGTCAACTGCGAGATGAACTGAATAACGTTGTGCGTGTAGACTAGCGTCTCACTGCTCATCACTAATACTACCTCTGTCGGACACGATGTCTGGTGAGACAGCGTGCTTTTTGGCCAGGCCCACCAGTGAGTTCCGGCCCGCGACTAGATTCCCCTTAAGATTAGTATTGAAGTGGGGAAGCGTTAATGGCCCATATTTAATAGGATTTAGGAACGTTCCATACTTACTGCTAGGGCGTACTTTAGTAAATGTAGATGTGCGAGGTATTTCGGAAAGGGATATCGAGGTGTTTATTGTAGATGATCACTTAATTAATTGTCACGTTGCTTGGGCATAGCGTTACTGAAAGATCTACACTTAAGATTATTAAATCTCCAACCGATCTAATAGTTGAACGGGTACGACAAGATGACTATTCTAAATTACATCTATAAACAACTTGTGATGTTGCAGTGGACGTCGGTGTGATGGTATCAGTCCCTGTAAGTTCAAACGTTGCTTGTACCGGAAATATCTATGTAGGCGGATCGGTAAGGGGCTGCGCTGGTCATGAGCACTATCTATTACCGGCAGAATATTAAATTCGTAATTCTAAATGTCATTTATTAGTTCAAAATGTCGATCTAAGAAGTTAGAAGCAAATTGTCTGGGACCATACAGGATTTAAAAAAAAAAAAAAAAAGTAAGTATTACCAAACGATCGATCCCTTGTTATAGACCCCTTTGATATGAAAAAGGCAAGTACGAACAATTGTTGCTATTGGAAAATATCCATGGTTGCGTTTTAATGCCCCCCTGCTTGCTGGTCCAGCGATGACAGTGACGATGAGAGTGATAGCAATTAAAACGAATGATTTTGTTTTTATTTTAAATCATGTTGGTATTTTTAAGAATTGGTTGATATGTTTGCGACTTATTTTTATACATGATCTTTAGTTGATAATTTGGGATGATTGTGATGTACTAGCTCAATTGTGTCTGGCATATGAACTTGCCAGCCCCTAAGAGATAAGCGAGGGTGCTTTGAGTCGGGCAGGATTGGCGTTGGGATTCGCCGCCCAGGATTGGCTCAAAGTACCGCTGCCGATGACGGAGTGACGGTGAAGGAAGTAGCCTCACTTCGGTCGGCAATAGATATGACAATAGATTGAGTGACAATGTTTGAACTGGGCAGGATTGGCGTATGAACTCGCCGCCCATGAATAGTTCACAACGTTGCGGCTGGAGCGGTGTTAGAGTGAAGGAAGTAGCTCTCACATCGCTCGGCAGTAGAAATAAGAATAAATTGAACGAGAATGTTTGAACTGGGCAGGATTGGCGTATGAACTCGCCGCCCATGAATAGTTCACAACATTGCGGCTGGAGCGGTGTTAGAGTGAAGGAAGTAGCTCTCACATCGCTCGGCAGTAGAAATAAGAATAAATTGAACGAGAATGTTTGAACTGGACAGGATTGGCGTATGAACTTGCCGCCCATGAGTAGCTCAGAACATTGCGGCTCGAGCGGTGTTAGGGTGAAGGAAGTAGCCTTCACATCGCTCAAGCTATAGAATAAACGACAATAATCATCTAGTATTAATTGTTTGCAAGAATTGAGACTAAACTGAAGCATTATGTTATTATTATGAAATATTACCTAACCTAATTATGTACAGGTTATTTTTATAAGTGTGAATGAAAGATAATTGTTGGATTGATAGAAAATACTCCTCAAAACGATCACACACCTCGTATACAATAATAAGGAACGAAGGGACTCGTTCTTGAAGGATGGCCGACTGTAACAGGACTTATCTATGTGAGGGTAGATTTATGTTAGTAATCTTTTAGTGAACTGTTCATGGATGGATCTTGATAGAGTCGAGTTACGTTTGTGTAATTTTGTCAAAAGTCACTGTCAGTTATCAAATCATTTTTACATTGAAGTTAATTGTCATTTTAACAAGTTGACTATAACGACTGACATGAGGCAGTCTTGAACGAGGCACCGGAGTGACAAGTTTTAAGGTTAGTGAAATAATGTAAAATGTACTGAACTATGTTGAATAATTTATAATAAACATTGTTACTGCGTTGATTCGTTTGTTGTTTAAATTCTGTGATTCCCTTCTGAGATAAGTCTTACACTAGCGACCTCGACAATTCATGTTATTCTCGCCAGTGCAACCGGCAGCAAGTTCGTCATGCTCCCTTAGATGTCACTGCTTGCGGAAGCGTCGGGGGTCGGGTTGCCTCCTTCCCTCAAATATGGCGAGGGGGGTAATGGCTGATCTTTGCGTTATGCTCGTGAACGGGTGCTGCTCGTGGTCTGGACTGGTCGTCTTGCTGACCATGGTTTTGTTATTGTTATTTGTATTAAGTTTTTATTAATTTTAGTCCAGAGGTCCTAGTTTAACTTTTGTTACTTTAAGTTGCAGCTATATTTGCATAATGCAGAATTGCATATGTAAGCGGGCATGCCCTTTATGCCTGAAGGCTATTATTTAGATTGGAAGTTCTGTTTACGTTTTATTTTAATTTTCTATTATTTTTAGTTTTCAATTTTTGATGGTATATTGGCGTGTGCTAGCTGACATATGGCAAATTTTATGTTTTATTTTGTGTTTCGTAATTTTTATTACCTATTATTGTATAGAATCAAGTTCTTCTAACTTAACAGACAGCTGTGCTGCTGGGGAGTTTGTTCCGCTACTTCTTCTTCCCAGCTAAAGCACTAGGAAGTGGAGAAGGGCGGGCGTTTTGGGGGGACTGTCTTATGTAATTTTATTTTGACGTTCAAAAAGAGCTGACTCTCAGCCTAGTTTGAATAAATGACTTTTGATTTTGATTTTGACTGATGATTGTGATGGCAGATTATTGCATGTATATAGGTTTTTTTAGGTATGAAATAAATGAAAATAAAATGGTGTGCGTCGGTAAGCGCATCACTTGTGAAAGGCTGGACCCATTTGTTTTATTTTTTTAATGTTCTTAATTGTCAGAAAAAAGTTCAAATACGGGTAAAATTCACCGTCTTTTCTTCTACGGGATTTTTTTGTGTATTTTCGTAATATAAAGGATAAGGTCTGTTTACGCATAATCTTTTGATAGTTTATTAATTATCCATAGCAAAAAATTAGCTGTTCCATACATTTTGACCGCGTACAAGTATTGCACTTTTGTATGAAACAGCTGACTTTTTTGTATAACCGACGTAATATTTCTGCGCTGGGAGGTCTAGAATGAAATGCTGAATTCATGGTTACAGTTTGCGCACTCGATAAATACTTTTCCTGTATGTATAGAAATTTACCTATTCTAATGGTGGTGTATGAAGTCTTGCGTTAATTATGTTACATAACTTTTCTTTGTGGCGGGAGTGAAGGAGAAGCATGTCACCTGCTGCTACTGCCACTCGCTGCCTCCAGCTGCCGCGTCACTGGGTCCACGCATGCAGCAGCTATGACTGGCACCATTTCTCTCTTCTAGTTCCAGTTTTATAACCGGAATATAACTTCATTTAAGCTGGCAGTAGGCTGGGCAGACAGGGGCGTCATGGTTAGAGATAAGAGATTAGATATCCAATCTCCATTTTGCCGACGACATTGTCTTTTTTTCTTCTTTAGTCTCCGCGCTGACTTAGACGATAAAGATCTTAGCACGGCAAGCCTAGAGGTCGGGCTTCAAATAAATCGGACCTGGAGTTGAAAACGAACAGCGCGCATCGCAGGATCACTCAATAAATAAAAAAAACAATTCCAGGTGTGACTGTGGATACTGAAAACCAGAAATCGAATGAGCATCTGATCTCATTAAGAGACTATGACTTTGTGGGCGAGGACCAGAGGTTGTCGGCGCTGCTGGCGGAGCGTATGGCCGTGCTTCAGGCGCCCCTGAACCTGTCAGATCTGGAGGACAGCAGCCCTGCGTTCAAGCCCGCGGAGCCTTGGCCGGAGGCCCCCAGCCCCTTGCAGCTCAAGCCTGATTATCTGCACTCAAACGTCAGGATCCCCCAACTGTAAGTAGTTTGTATTCGTTCGACCTGTTCGAACGTAACTCGTGTTTACGAACTCTCTAGGTATGCCCGCAGCCCGCGCCGGGCACGCGTGCATTTCTAGGTATGCCCGCAGCCTACGCCTGGCACGCGTGCATATCGGATATAATCCCGAACGTACAACCGGGATAGATTATTTTTAAAACAAAAAGTAGCCTATCTTCCCCCAGATGCCAAATTTAATCAAAATGTGTTCAGTGGTTTAAGCGTGAAAACATATAGACAGACTGACAGACCGACACACAGACAGAGTTACTTTTAAATTTATAATATTCGTATGGGTATATGTTTTCACTAACGTACCTAATGTATACCTTCGAAAGGTTTCAGTATAACACAAGATGTAGTTTATCGTTCTTATGTCCAGTCAAGAAGAAAGTACAAGCAGTATAATATGCGCCCTCACGGTCTTAGTCGCCGCGGGAGACGCCCTGGGCGTCGGGGAACCCAGGTTGATTCCCGGCCACCGTAGGCGCGGGTTTGCGGACGGCGAGAAATGGGTAGCTCGCTGTCCGGTAAGGACCAAGCCCGGGTCGACGGCGCGTTGTGGTCCACGCGCGCCTCAATGAGATGTCAGCACCAACTGGTGGGGTCCGCAAGGGCCGATGCCTGCCAGGGGTGCGGGTTGTTCGAAAGAGATACCACGGACCCTGGCACACAGGCAACTGAGGGAACACGGGTGGATTTTAGTCAATAAAAGTCTGACACGCCCTCCTGCTCCACCCAGAGCGGGAGAAATTATTTGATGATTTCCCACCAAAAAACAAAAGGAGAAAGTACTCTAAGTGAAATCAAAAAACGATTTTCTTCATAAGTAAGTATAGTTAATACCTATTACTTGAAATTTAGAGCAGTTTTACATAACAATACAAATCGTCAAGATAGTTAGTACATTTTACCTAGATAATATCGTTCACTGTTTCTCTAATGCAACATTAGAATAAAATACTTGGGCACAAATACAGGGTCAACGTCAGCATGGACTACGCCGAGATTCTCAACGCAAGTGAATGGCTCCTCGAAGTGAACGCATCATTGCTGGCCTTGGAGCCCAAACCCGGCGGGGCTCCAGCCCCCGGGTACGGCAGGGTCCCGATCCCTGGACCTGGCTGGCCCCACGCTCCCGGACCCAGCGGGGCCCTGGCCTCCGGAGCCCGCAGCGCTCCGGCCCCAAGCCATGCCGAACGACTCGACCGCGTGGACGGCCGCCGGCAAAATTACCAGGACCCCTCTCGCAAAGACTACAACAACAAGATACTGGATCTCATGAAACAAAGTATCTACACCGCGCAACGTAAAATCCTAGAAATAGATCCCCTCATAAAGCAGAATCAGCGCGACCCTCGGTTTCGCATGGCGTTCATCTACAACCAGCTGGACGAGTGGCTGCTCACCCTGCGCAACGTGGTGCACTCCACGATGAAGTACCGCTACTACCCGCGGCGCGTGAAGCGCGTCATCTGGTACTACGAGCACGCCCTGCGCCTCGACATCGACATCACGTACACCATCGAGCACCTACTTTACCTTAACGTTGAATTTATGAAGAACATGAACAACATCGTGACGCCATCTCACCGTTTGGAGCTCCAAGAGATGAAAAAACAACAAAATAAATTAAAGAAAATGAAGCAATTTGGGCTTACTGAGAAAAAAACCACCACCGCCAAGCCAAGCCGTTAACCAACAAAATCATATTTCGACTTATGGACAAAAAAGCGCAGAAAAATATGAAATGCATGCTATTTAGTTATGCAACGGTAAAAATTCTAGTAAAAATGTAAATTATAAGTCCTTAGTCACTATTTAGCTTAGTAGGTAATGTTGCTTA
The DNA here is from genome assembly GCA_947359405.1 of Antitype chi. Classification (NCBI taxonomy): domain Eukaryota; kingdom Metazoa; phylum Arthropoda; class Insecta; order Lepidoptera; family Noctuidae; genus Antitype; species Antitype chi. The sequence goes on from OX375826.1 coordinate 445,621, forward strand.
CCTGCATTTTAGCTTATTAAACATATCAAACAAGGCAAGTTAACAGCGTTTTTATTTTTATTATCTTGGCATCCTTATATAGTAGAAAAATACTGCTCAGAAAGATAGAGATTTTTTTCTGATTACGGCGGCATCAAAAAACGAAAGTCGACCATTTATGTGAGTTAACGACATTATAGCTTGTGGACGGCAGAAAAGCGCTCGTGACGTTTCAAGATCACCGTATGACAAGGAGGTTATATGTCAGTCGTTCTAAATAAAAACCTTCATTACAAAATTGTGTCTAACTGTTGCAACGATTGATTGAAATATTAAATATAAGTAATTTATTTCGCTCTTAAAGTACAACAAAAATTAAGAATTACAATTATTTATGGAGTTGTTTGAGGGTTGTGCAGCAGCATATAACAGATGATATACCAACTCCCGAACTAAGTCAAGTTTGTATTTTGAAAGTTGATGGTTCTTAAGATGCAGGAGTTACATAGACACAACCTTGTAGCCTAGGAATTGACTTCCAATACTTAACTATAAGAAATAACTGACTAGAGACTAAATTTAGACTTTCAGGATGCCTAGGTGAAGTACTGAAGAAAATCCAGGTAACAGGTAACACAACTTTATTATTCTCACCACCTTCTCGTCCTACAGCTCGAGTCAGAATGTTTAACAGACCTTTTCCCACTTCCTAGGTTTACGACCAAATGCGCGGTAAAAAAATACAGTTCTGTGATTGGTTAACAATGCTGGCTTCTGATTGGTTAGCCAATCAGAAGCATCCAACGACCAACTGACAAACTAAAGTGTTGCCAGTACAAAATATTCGAATCAAATAGTTACTGGCCTGGAAACTAGGCTTTTTGCATTTCAATTGAATTAAATAAAAATGTAAATTAGCGAACCCTAACAATCGTCCATCCTGATATCGTGTGAGTCCCTGCACACGGTACCGGGTGGAACCCTAACAATCGGAATTAGGTCAGTTAAACAAACTTCACAGTACATGTACACAATATTTCAAAATCAATTCAAATTATAAGCTAATATCACACACACATTCAAACCTTTATAGTGACTATCTATTTATACATTTATTAAACTCGTTTATTGACTATATAAAAGTTTTAAAAATTATAATAATATTTAACAAATTTACTTTACCTCATTGACTATTTAAAAATTTATAAATTGATACAACTATTGTTTACAAAATTGTTTAACTTATAAGGATGTACAGACTTCTATGGAAGAGCAACTTCAAATTAGTCTCAACGATCGATTAGTTATGTTTAATCTATTAAAGCTCTCAGGTCCCAATGATCGATTAGTCGGGATACCCGGTGATCGACGATCGATTAGTCGATATACTTCAAAGATTACCTCGACGATCGATTAATCGAGGGGAGCCTTTGCTAACCGTTCGCTCAAGCCGATCGATTAAGCTTGTGCAACAGGAGCAAGACGAACGAGTAGCTCTTTGATCAGACGCGAACCAATCGATTCTCGCATCCAACCTGAAACAACACACCATTCTGTAGTTACATGCCTCAAGGGGACACCAAAACTTGAACTAAGTATATCTAGTCATCATCTGTGTCGGAAGCAGATTCAAAGTTCTCGTTCACATCTAATGCAGCCACGTGGATCCAAGGCATCATGCGATCCGCAGCAACAGTCGTTGGACGCTTGCCTTGTGTATGACATAAACCAGGTACTGGAGCTACTACATATCGATCAGTACCCAAGACCTTTTTAACCCGATAAGGACCGATATACGACGGCAAGAGTTTCTTACTCTGCCCTTCATTATTAAAGCAAGTTTTAGTAATTTTAACAAGGTCGCCTTCTGCGTATGCGCGCGCAGGTTTCCTACCCTTATCATAATACCGTTTTTGCTTGATCTGCTCATTGTCTATTCTACTTTTAACTTCCTGACGTATAGTGGTTAAATCAGTGGACTCGCGAGTTTCATCACAAATCTCATTAAGGATGGGATTTGCCGAAACATTCATAGAGGTACCAAACATCACCTCGGCTGGTGTCCTGCCGGTTGTTTTTTGGATAGTGTTGTTTAGTCCCCACTGAATTCTTCCTAAATGGCAATCCCATTCTTTTTCGCCATATTTCACGCTTAAAGCCTTCATAGAGCCCAGAATTGTGCGGTTATACCGCTCGACTTGACCGTTTGATCGGGGACTAGAGACAGCATTCAGGATATGTTTAATGCCCTCGTCTAGACAAAATCTTTTGAACATATGTGACGTGAAGCAGCTGCCGCGATCACTCACGAGGCGATCAGGAGTTCTAAATATCCTGAATATGTCTTCTAGCACCCTTACTACGTTCTGAGTGTGCGTGTTCCGAACCGGTCTGACAAAACAAAACTTTGTAAAAGCATCAACTACTACTAATAGATAAGAAAATCCACGCTTGGATTTCACGAAGGGTCCGAGATGGTCAATATGTAGTGTATGAAAAGGTACTTCCACTTTCGTTATAGGGTAAAGAAGACCTTCTTTACCGCTTTGATTATTTTTAGCGTATGCACATTCAATGCAAGCGCTCACGTACTTTTTAACGAAGCGTGTCATTTTTGGGAACCAATAACTTTTCTTTAATCGTTCTAAAGTCTTTTCGACGCCAAAATGACCAATATCATCATGATTCATCCGACACAATTGCCATCTCGCGCCCTTCGGTACTACCCAGCGCACATCTCCCTTGTCTTCACCTACACAACGAAATAACTTGTTGTCCTTAACGACGTAGTTTTCCTTAATATATTGCAAGCCTTTCTGATCTAGACTGCTATCCAAAATATCTCTAATCCTCCTTAGTTCTGAATCTCCAAGTTTGAGGGTATGCAACCAGTCTTCGCTTGAAATGGCCATAACGGTTGGAAGATTATCAGATCGATTCTCCTCGGACTCGACTACAGGATTACGGGATAGCGCGTCAACATGTCCCATTTTTATGCCGGCTCTATATTCGATTATGCAGTTAAATTCTTGCAATTGCAGCCACCAGCGGGCTATCCTAGGAATAAGATCCCGTTTAGTAAAAGTAGACCGAAGAGCGCTGCAATCTGTAACGATTTTAAAGTCTTTCCCTAGCAAATAAACGCGAAACTTTCGTAGGGAACAGACCACTGCTAAAGTTTCCAGTTCATAGGAATGGAAATTCTTCTCCTCCGGCGATGTTTGCCTGCTATAGTATGCAACCGGTCGCAATGTGTTATCAGCTGAACGCTGAAGGAGGATGCCTCCGATACCTATCCTACTCGCGTCAGTGTGCAGTTCCAGCTCTGCTGATGGATCGAATATTGCGAGAATAGGTCTATTTGTCAACCTGGCCTTCAAATCCTGAAAAGCAGTTTCCTGATTATCGCCCCATTCCCATAATACACCTTTCTTTAACAATTTGCTGAGTGGAAAAGCTATCAAGGCAAAATCTTTGACGAATTTCCGGAAGTAGCTGGCCAGTCCGAGGAATTGGCGAACATTGTGTACATTTACAGGGCGCGGAAAATTCATTACACTAGAGATCTTTTTCTCCCCAGGCCTTACTCCTGCTGCTCCGATTTCATATCCGAGATAGTCGATTTTATCGCGCAGAAAATCACATTTCGATAAATTCAAAGTAAGATTCGCATTTTCTAACAATTGCAATACGTCTTCAAAATTTTTCAGACATTCCGACGAGTCCTTCCCAAAAATTAGAATATCGTCCATATATGCGGTTGCCTTACAGAAACGAGCTGACCCTAGAATTGTATTAATCATGCGCTGAAATACGGCAGGCGCATTTGCTAAGCCGAACGGCATGCGATTAAACTCGTATTGGCCGTCCGGCGTGACAAATGAGGTGAATCGCTTACTTTGCTCTACAATTGGTACCTGGTAGTAACCTGACGCGAGGTCTAGAGAAATAAAACAGGCCTGACCAGAGAGGCGAGCTATTTCATCTTCAATAATTGGCATTGGATATCTCTCCTTAAGAGTTACAGAATTCAGCATGCGGTAATCTATACACATTCTGAGAGATCCATCTTTCTTGCGTACAAGCAGAATAGGACTAGCATAGTCGGAAGATGATTCGCGCACTATACCTGCGTCTAACATCTCATCTACCATTGTACGCACCTGCGACCGCTCGTGATGTGACAGTCTATATGGACGGTATACAACGGGACGTTGACTGTTAAGCTCTATTTTCATTTGGGCAACGTTAGTACAACCTAAATCCTTCAAGGATGACGCAAAACAATGCTTGTACTTTCTGAGCAAATCTAGTAACCGTTTTCTAGTATCATCAGGTACCTTTTGACAAATGCGAACCTGGCTTTCATCGAATTTATTACCGGCAGCATCACCCATCAGTTCAGGCGACTCAACGACAACCTTGTTGACAAAACAGACCTTTTCAGCTCGGCTAAAGACATTGTCCTTTGGAATCAGACAGAAACTAGCATGGGGCATAACAACTATATTTACACAGCCATTTGTCAAATTATAAAGTCCTCCGCAAACTGAAAATTGATGATTGGGTTTTCCTGCAACACTATTTTTCAGTAAAATACTGCCACTAATGGTAGGATCAACGCTGGCTTTGATCGAAACAGGTCCCCAAAATTTGACAGCTCCTAAAGTGCGAACCTTTAAAATATTTCCACTCTCACTCTCAATGTCAACATCAGAAAAAGGCAATTTATTGCCGTTGTCGAAGAATTTCAATTCAGAAACATTTTTATAAGCAACTATATGGGGAAGTTCCGTATAAGTCTGACCAATTAGCAAAGGCTTCTCCAAAAAGTCGTCACTCACAACCTTACAAATAACCCTGGCGTTGACATCGTCTATACTCAACTCAAGCGACAACTCTCCAAGAGATTGTAAAACACTATTACCGAAGCCTTTCATTTGAGAGGGCGTGTTATTGTGAATCAAACCTAGCTCTTTGGTTACCGACTCCTTAATCAAAGTAACCTCGCTCCCAAAATCTATGAACCCCTGCAGGGACACCCCATTAGCAATAACCACTTTTATAAATTTGGAGTTTGGGGTTTCAGTACAATTTTTGACTGAATCTATGCGCATTGTCTTTGAAATAGTAGCACTAGAATTCGTCGGCTTTTCCCCTGCCTTGCTGAAACAGGTTTCTATCGTATGACCAAGTTTATTGCATCGTTGGCACTTCAAGAGAGGTTTAGGACAATGGAGAAAACTATGCCCCTTCTCCTTACAATTATAGCAACCATTAGGCTGACCTGATCTAGCTATAGATTTTGGAGCTTGGTTTTGGTTATTATTCTGATGTGTATTGTCTACAATTTTATTACGAAAATGACCACGGTCCGCTGAAGGCTGATGAGAATCTTTATTGCTTAATAAGAACTGCAAAAGTTGGTCAGGGTGATTGCAACGTAATGCCAAAGCACTCGATCTAAGCGTCCTGTCACTCAAGCCGTGGATAATGCAGTCCACGGCACGCTTTCCTACTATATCGCATTGATTCACGAGAGCAAGTTTTTCGTAATAATAAACTTCGATGGGCTCATTGAACTTGCTCTTCCTTTTCAGCATATCCTCCAGGGTCTGGCCGTAATTTTGTTCACAAGGAAATGCATTTATCAATTTATCTTGCCATTCTTTCCAGCTGAAAAGAATGGAATTCAAGCTTTCGTACCACATTTTAGCCAGGCCTTGGAGTTTCTGCATGGCAAAATGAGTGGTAGTTCTGTCGTCCCAACCATACACCGATGCACATTCGTTGACCTTTTTCAGCCATATATCAATACGTTGATTTTTAGTTGAAGGGTCAAAATTAGGCAATATATTTTGGTGGTCTATCTTTTGAGATGACTGTGCATTTTGGTTATGTGGCTGTGACGACAGATCCTCCTTCAACAGTTTTAAAACACTAACAAGATCGTTCTTAGAAAAAGATGGACTACGTGACCTTATATATTCTCCCGCATTACTACGTTGCTCGGCACGTGGCTCTGCCCGGCGCTCAGCTTCCCGACGTCCAGAGGGTTCGCGACGCTCGCTGGCATGTGGCTCTGCCTGATGCTCGGCTTCCCGTCGTTCGTAGGGCTCGCGACGCTCGCTGGAACGTGGCTCTGCCCGATGCTCGGCTTCCCGTCGTTCGTAGGGCTCGCGACGCTCGCTGGAACGTGGCTCTGCCCGATGCTCGGCTTCCCGTCGTTCGTAGGGCTCGCGACGCTCGCTGGAACGTGGCTCTGCCCGATGCTCGGCTTCCCGACGCCCGGAGAGCTCGCACCGCTCGCTGGCACGTCGTGACGACGATCGATGACGGTCCTCCGTCGCACGAAGTCGATCACGCTCTCGGCGTAATTCCTGCTCCAGCATCTGTACTCTCTGTCGTCCCAGCAGGAAGTCTTGCTCGTCTCGAGATCGATTCGGGCTGCGCATACGCAGGCCGCTTCGACTTCGTGAGTGATCCTCTCGACTAGGTGTCTCCAGTCTACGCCGACTGGAGTCTCGATTTGAGCGTTCTCTGCGTCCTGGTAGCTCGTCCATGATCTAAAATCTCGCAGAAAAAGAAGGTATGTTAACAACAATGACTAAAAATATGGTGAATAACACCACATTATTCACTTCAGTTGAAGGATTTAACAAAAAAATGCGTCATATCTCGGAAAAGGTGCGTCCTTCGCCAAAAATAAGCAAATTTTCGAACCCCTTCTAGTAACCCCCATAGGATAATATTCTCGATTATTTTAGACACTCATTAAGACAAACACAAAAAAAAAATGTTGGCACAAAAAATAAAATAAACCGTTATAAAATACTGTAGGTCACATTATAAAACAATTGAGCCACTTTCTAAGCCTTAGACTACGTTTAGAGCTGCCATTTAGATAGGGTTTAAACACTGTTTATCTATAACACGTGTTCAACGCATGTTCATTCTTTCCGTAATACGACCGTTATGTTAGGTTTTAAACTACCACTGATTTCAGTACCATCACTAGTATTAAGCAAATTTGCATTATAAAATTATAATGAATAATATAATGCAAAGATAAAACACAAAGAGAAATATAATTCAGAATTTAAATAGTAAAAGCCATGGGCGTGTACTTACGTTTTAAGTTTGGTTAGCGTGTCACTTCTGATATAAGAAATAACTGACTAGAGACTAAATTTAGACTTTCAGGATGCCTAGGTGAAGTACTGAAGAAAATCCAGGTAACAGGTAACACAACTTTATTATTCTCACCACCTTCTCGTCCTACAGCTCGAGTCAGAATGTTTAACAGACCTTTTCCCACCTCCTAGGTTTACGACCAAATGCGCGGTAAAAAAATACAGTTCTGTGATTGGTTAACAATGCTGGCTTCTGATTGGTTAGCCAATCAGAAGCATCCAACGACCAACTGACAAACTAAAGTGTTGCCAGTACAAAATATTCGAATCAAATAGTTACTGGCCTGGAAACTAGGCTTTTTGCATTTCAATTGAATTAAATAAAAATGTAAATTAGCGAACCCTAACATAACTAATAAACTAAATTTAGAAACATACATTGAGAAACAAATTATGGTTTCTACATTATCTAAAACTACAATTTACAAAAGAAAAAAAAATCATTAAAAATAATAATAATATGAAAAAAAATGAATACTATACCTATACCTTCACAATTAGTTTTTATGTTTTACTTTTTATAGTTAAAAGCATTTCAGTTTGAGCATAATCTAAAGATTGAAACCAATTTCTTCATTTATGTTTAACCTCTCCTTTAGTTAAGCTGTAAATGTGGATGGTTTTGTTGACTGCATTATTATTTTAATCTCGAGCTTACTGATTCAAATTACTGCCTACTAGCGAAAGCTGTTCTGCCAGGTACACCAGGTACACCAGGGTAAACAACTGCACCTGCGTTTTTATTGGTTTTCTCATCCAGTGGTAGTAGCGGATGCCTCCGAAGTACTTTTAAAATATATAATTGCCTCACAGTCATGACCTGACATTCGGCATATAGTTTGGCAGTTGAGTAACACACGGGGTTTATCCGAAATTGCCTGTTTCAGAATCAAGATTAAATGACAAAATGATGATTTAAATCTAATTAGGATTATAGTATATTTCGTGAGAATAATTATAAAAGAAGATATTGAAGGATTTCCTGTTACTCCGTGATAGAACATTGGTTGATTAAATTATCTAAACAATTTAAGGAAGCTGCTGCTGACCTTCAGCTTCCCGGAGATGCATGAATGCCACTATTTCTGAGTCCTTTGCGTAATCAGGTTCCATTTTCAATGCGTGAGAGAGCTTTTGTGTTACTAAACACAGTAATAAAAAGATTAACGATCAAATTGTAAACTTCGGATGTCTTTTAATTTTTGTTATTATAAGCCTAACTAAAGTAACAAAACAATTATCACTATGATGTGAAAGTTTCCCTGTGGACTGTCGATTATTGTATATCGGTTTCGACTTTCACACAGTTTTGCTGTTAATGAGGTACCAGGTAAGCCACATGTGCGGGAGTTAATGCCAAACTTCCCTGTCTTCAATTATCAAATGTCCAAAAATAATAGTTTTTTAAACTATTATTTTTTAATGTTAAGATTGAAAATACAACCAAATAATAATTAATCCGTTACCAAATTGTCTAACAATATATTAAATAACTTTTAGAAAAGGATAAACTATTAATTGAATATTTTTGGATTTCGACCGCACGCGGCAAAAGTACCTACACAACGCTATGAATTCTGAAAGTGACAGCGGTTCCCGCGTCCTAGCTGGCATAGAGTAAATATAACGTCGGCGATGGTAACGCCATCTAGTATTCTAAAGGTAGACTAACAGCCCCACTCAGAGACCCCTAACGGTTACTTAGGGTGCTACTTAGTAAAAATTAAAAAAAGTTCACTCCCAGAGTCAGTTAACGGTTCATTAGTAGCCCTTAATGAAAATTAAAGTTAAGTACAGCAAGACCTTTACTTAACTTGTTAATGATTGATTTTTACAGTTACGATTGAGGTTATATTTTTATTTTTACCAGTGAATTCGCTTTTGCATTTATTTAAAAGCAATAATGACTGATTTAGCGACTTCATTGAGTTTGTGGACTATGCCAGAAGATATAGAGAAGTAGGACCAAGGCGGTATTTTCGAGATTATTCTGATCCCTTTACTAAATACTCTATTCAAGAATGGTTTTACAGTAATGGTTTTACAGTGCGACAAGCCTTGGTTGAAAGGTTTTTACTTAAATATTGTTTCCTTTATAAATAAAAATGCATATATTAATCAAATAATAATACTTTTATTTTATGTTTCACCAAAAAGTGTCGAAAGTGTTAGGATGACGGTTTTTCAACAGATTTTTTGGGTCTTTTGGGTCGGTTGTTGTTTATTTGAAATCTATAGAAACACATCTTGTGCCGATAACAATACCTGCAGAAACTGTTATTACAAACTATTAAAAGTATTAATAAAGAACTAAAAGGGAACACCAATATATTTATCAATAGGCGCCGACAAAGATCTTCGTGCACGTTAATAACAAAACATTACGGAAATAATAAAACAATTAATTCTATTACTAGGCTCAAGCAATAAACAAATACCAAAAAATCCCGAGTTGCTGTGAACATCTGGATACTTTCTAAAATGCTCAGGTACTATATAAATGGTAGGTGCCAATTTTTTCCCAAGATCTTAATTATCACGTATATATAATTTAAAATTCACAACACAAAACGTTCTCGCCTGGTGAATGAAACACAAACGAAAACAAAACAATAATAAAATATTCCCTGATTTGACATTGGCAGATGGTAATGATGCCATACCAAAAAGGTGGCAAACGCTTTAACTTATATAAATAAAAATAATTGTTTTGCTTTGTATTTTAGTCAAAAATTACAGTTAAAGAACTGATTATCACTTATATTACTACGAATAATAGTTTTCAACGTTTTTATATAAACTTTTTTGTCGTTTAATATCAACTGTTTTTAAATATGGCTACACCAAGGCTTTATCGACATGATATCGATATGACGATTTGGAGATGCTTCGCCCTACGGATACTTAAATCTGTCATTTGCTAATGGACGCTTAAATTATGTCTCTGGGATGTACCATTGATTAACGGATTTAATGCTAATTAGTTAAGTACTCATTAGGACTAATTTAATGTGGCTTTCTGAGTGTGGCTGTAAGTATCCGTACTATTGACCGCGCATAAAAGGATAAGTATACACTGCTTCTTCATAAACAATGCTGTATGTTTTCCGGAGGTATATCAATAGTAGAATACGAGTAAAAGTCACGCTCATGTTCGATTTTGTTAGTAAAATAGGTTTTGACATTGTTTCAATCGATCGTTGGCGTAACTAAAACGTAACCGCAACTGGACCGTTATTCATTTTAGTAGAGTGAGAAAACGCTTAAAAGTTGTGATTCGGTTGCGGTTCCATTGCGTTTTTTAAACAATTTTGTTAGTAGATATAATCGGCCCCCAGGACTGACGGTGTTGCGGGAGCAATTGACGTACAGTTGTCCGTGTGAGAAGAAGCTAGTCCTGAGGTCGAAACCCGTAGCAATCATAATAATAGTAAAGCTGAAGGGTTTGTTTTTTTATATATAATAATATGTTTGAAATCGCTGTCTCTGGAATTACCAGCCTAAGGCAAAAGATAGTTTTGAATGAAAATACATTTCTTCATTTTCATTCGAAACTAGTTGATTACATCACATGAACAATTACATTAAATTACAACATAGCACATTAGCCGATTCCGACACCGCCACGATACCGGGGTTCAGATTTTCGCATACGTTTGGTACCTACTAAACGCTTTTACATATAGTTGTAATTGTCACCTATGTCGTCGCAGACAATTACTGACACCGATATCAGTACAATAGAGGTGAAAGAACTGTCCATTCTTTCACTTGAACACACTTATTCGCACTGCTGACTTCGAGACGTCGATACTTACTGTACTGTGGTCGTTTGGTGAGTCGCGATGGTCACCAATATCATCAGGCCGATAATAAATATATCGGTTTCGAATCGGTATGTGTACCTATAGCTGCCGACATATCGGTATCGGGTTGATGTCAATATCTGATAATATGAAAACGCTCAATTGGTAACTTATGGGACACTTAACAGGGAACTTTAAGTAATAATTTTAGTTTTACCATACCGTACTTAAAACTAAGGAAAAAATATCGAACCTAAGCAAAAATAATTCAGTTGATCAACTGCAATAATTATGTTATACTGTGGCATTACGTCGCGCTGCATTTGGAGGAGGCGGAGGTAGCGTTTCAAAGGCCCACAGGTCGGAACAACCTAGCCTTATTACCTTTAAAATTGTCCTTTGCGCTCTTTCCAGCACAAGAAAGAGAGTTGCGAAAGGTGAGAGCTTCAATTTGTGGACACCAATCGAGTCGTTCGTCTATTCTGAGCCCAAGATGTTTAATGTTTCTCACTCGTGACAATTGGCAAGCAGACACAGTCTGCTGGCACCGCACAACTTTGAGTATATTGCTGACTTGGGGTGGCTCAGGGGAGTTCGGAAGATAAAAACGCATAAATTTAGTTTTTTCTATTTTAAGGGTTAACAAGTTGTTAGAGAGCCATTGAATTACGAGCCGTAGAGTATTTTCGGCAGAAATCTAGTCTTCTCCGTGTGATAATAGAGCGATGTCATCGTTAATAATATGTCACAATCCGGAATTTGCTTTAGAGAGTCGGCCATTTTTTTCTTAAAACACTGATAATGAACCCTACGGTTCTGGATTCTAACGGTCTTATTCATAAAAAGTGTTATTCATAAACGCATTTTAGCACCCTACTCTAAAGTTATACGGTCTTATTCATAACAAAAGCTTATCAAAGGTTTAAGACATTCATTAGTTAAACTGCTCGATAAGCTTAAAGCACCTTTGATCAAACTTTTTGACAACCAGACTTTAGCAAGGTTTTAAATGTTCAATAACATTTTATGAATAACACCAGTGTTTTAGAATTGAATAATATAATAATTTAATTTTTATTGTAAATAGATCACTCATGAATTCATGATATCTTTGATGACGTTTAAAGTGATAACTGACTGTGAATGTGATTATCATGAAGGTATCCACCATGCAGGCCCAGTGCGCGTTGCTAGATGTCACGAATTTTCGAATTTTTGGTTCTAGGACATGACCAGTGGTGATGAAATAATTTACACAAATGAAAGCGCCTGTCTTGGTTCGAACCTACAACTTACAACTCGTGGGCCGCGACCGTTACCATCGCCTACCAGTGCGCGTCTCAGACTCTTTTATGTGAGTCTGAGACGCGCACTGGTAATAATAGGTACACTGACGAGCAATAAAAAAAACACTTTCAAAGCGCCAAAACAAAACTGAATAACTCCATAACCACACAAGTTGAAGTATTTTATTTTTCCTAAAAACAGTATTATATTGCACATTAAAATCTTAGACACTATATATGGGCCTGTTCGAAGTCTTGAATAGAAATAAGTTACCAGTACTTGTTAATAAAGGTGCATGTCACATCAGATGAATGTACCGAGATCGTCAAGGTAATTGGGGAGATCCCAGAGACAAATGGCCAGAACAAAGGATGTGAGATATTCTAATGTCCAACAAGTGCTTCAGAGGTTTAGGAAGACTAGACTTAACCTAAGAAAACCAAGCAAATGGTAAGCCAAGGCGAACAACAGCCCGAGAAGATCTATTCATTGTGTCGCCGCGGCCTACACTTGGCATCATATAGCTGCTAGATTAAGATATTCCGTCTGCACATCGAATGAGGTGAGGACGAATGGGGCAGAGTAATGTTCTCTGATGAATCGAAATTTGTGTTGTATAATCATTATGGGAGACGTCGAGTGTACACTGTACAGGCGGTCAGGTGAACGTCGGTCAGGTGAACGTTTCAAACGCGCGATGCGATACTTGTAGATCAACTTCCACGAAGTTTTCATAGAAATTGTTCTACGAGAGTCGCGTCGCACGTGTTTGCAGGAGCCTTTACACAAGTATGTTTCGAAGCACAAGTTTTCCATTAGGTGGTCGCATGGCGCCCTTACTGATAGAAAATGACAATCTGACCGTTGTGAGATAAGTACGTAAACGAGATTCTCAATGAATTCCAGTCTGTTGGTATCTATTAGTATTGAGAGCACGCGGAGGGACTACGAAACATTGAATGATTTAAAAATTATGTTTAAATTTTATAATCCCTCTTTAATAGTTATTTGTTTTGTTTATTCCTCCTTTAAACATTAAATTATATAAGTATATTTTTGTTTTGGTGTTTTTTAGGCCTTATTAAATACACTTCAATGTTGCTTATCACTTCAAGAAGCTATCTTACGTGGTTTCAGAAATATTTATATAGTGGATTTTTTATATTGCTCATCAGTGGTGACCTTCGAGTTTGTTTTAGCATTTTTTCTCAGGGATCAGTCAACTAGGAAATGCCAGCGCCATCTAGTTTTAAAATATTGACCAACAAAATTTTAACGTGTTAAGGATGGTTTCCACCAAATGGCTTGCATCGCATCGGATCGGATTTTGTAATCTTTAAACGATATTAAATCGTGTACACAGTATTTAAAGTCTATATTACGAAGCCGCGCACAGCAGCTTGACCGCGGGCATCTTCCGCGACACGCGATCGTAGCCGAAAGTATGCTGAGATGCGCGATCGGCTCCCTTCGCCTGTCGTTGTATCCGATTGGATCTTTTCGGCTTTCGGCATTCGTTTTTTTTTTGAGGGTGGGAAATCATCAAATAACTTCTCCCGCTCTGGGTTGAGCAAGAGGGCGTGTCAAACTGTTACTGACTAAAACCCACCCGTGTTCCCTCAGTTGCCTGTGTGCCAGGGGCGACAGTATCTCTTTCGAACAACCCGCACCCCTGGCAGGCATCGGCCCTTGCGGACCCCACCAGTCCGGCGCACAGGACACATGGCACGCCGTGACCATCCCAGGAACCAAGTAGCACAAGGGCCCCAGACTACCCTGGCACCCTTGGCACCCTTGGTCTCCCTGCGACGGGTCAGCGCAGTGGCCCCGCCGCCTACCATTTCTCGGCCGCAGGGGATAGGGAGAGCGGTCAACGCTATATTTTCAAAACTTAAAACACGTCAACGCGGTAGAAATGAAACTATTTGACTAGGCGCAGAAACGGATATGTTCGTAAGCGACGGCGACGGTAAGGAGGATCGTATGCGTCAACATCCTGCCGGACGCGATCGGCTGTCGCCGCCGCATCCGTTCGTATCCTTTCCAATTCGATGCGATGCGAGCCGTTTGGTGGAAATCATCCTTAAAACTGTCTTAGAAGATAGATCTACATACAAAAAATAAACATTTCATTTTATTATACAATATTTGTACATAGTATGTGTCTATCCAACCACACGTTTACAATTTAAATTTTCGATTTACCAATAGTGTCACCTTCTTACAACGCCAGAAACCACGCAAATTGTTTATTCAAAAACACTTTCCTGTATTTTGTCTCATACACCTCGTCTACCATTCACAATCATATCGTTATTTGTCATAATTACTTAAAAACTATAAAAATAGGAATGTTCAGTACTATAAGCTCAACTTCATCAGCTCATCATGTAATCAGTCGAAGTCCTTGTCGTCTTCAGTTTTGGATGCCGCCTGTTCAGTTTCCCACTCGTCTTCAACTTTAAGGAGTGTGTCCAAGACTTGTCTCTTGATCGAAGACTGAAGTTTTTTTGGCAACCGCTTGGTGCTTTGGCAGACACTTGCGAAGAACAGATCTAGAGAGTCATGGTCGGTGCTGGGTTGGTGGCCCGGGTCCCACACCTCGGGCTCGCGCTCCTGATCCGACGCTATATCTGTATCGCCCATCTTGAGACCACTTTTTCCTGAACGTTGACCTCTAGAAATAAAGAATTACGTAAGCATTAGAATGCTATAGTCTACTAAAAACCTGACTTAAGGTCAACAGCTGCTCGTATACAAGAGATGGAAAGCTCACATCTACATGCTCCACTCACCGCCTGATGGTCATGTATGGCAGCACGAAGGCCATCCGGCTCTGGAAGCGCCACTTCTTGCAGGGCAGGCCTGCCTTGGTGGTAGCGCCAGTGTTGCTACGCTTCAGTGCCTGGCGCATGGAGTCACGCAGGATCTTCCATTCGCGCTTCAGCACCTCGCCTGTTATAAATAAAACAGCTTTCAATTAACTGAATGAGCCAGACATCTCCTGATCTGGGGTCTAGGCATAAAGAGGAGGAGGTTCCCCTATTCATATAAAAGGCCCTTCACAATGCCCTCAAATGATGATGATTCTAATTGTGTCTCTGATATAATCAAAAGGAGAATGAAAATTCAGGCATGACGAACCTGAAATTTATCGAGTTTATTTATTTATAAACGTTGGACCTTCTAAAACGTACGGTTAAACAGTCGGTAATCATTATTTAACTTTAAGCAACGTTTGTATATAAACTCCTAAATCATCAAACACCAAGCGGCTTTTTGAACAACATGAAAAACAAAACATAATCTTGAAACTTCAGTTTTATTTTCCTTCATTTCTTTTACAAAATTTTGGACCGCTTCAGGGATTAACAACAAAATATAGACGTGTAATAAAAAGTGTCTTACAAGATCTGCTTACAGATATACATATACCTATATGTTAGATCCAGGTACATAGGATTTTGATCACACCTACTTATTGTCATACATGGTCTACTTATTGACATACATAGTATTTGAATATACACTCGTGGGCACAGAATTGTGATACGGGTAAACGAGACAAATAGCTCCTTTAAGAGGACTACAAGATCTAAGTGGCCTTGAAAAACGCACGCACACATTTACACAATCAACGTGAACACCATCTAACGATAACGGCCATAACAATTATCACACAAAACATATGTGAAGTTTAGCACTAACGGTTTTAGCGAGATTACGCCCGAGTATTCTAATAGATGGCGCGGCAACGGCGCGCAAGTAAGCTCTAGACCTAATAAAAAAAAATTGATAGAACAATACATTATTTTTATTTGTTTTGAGTGTTGAAAAATTATGGATTTGGGTGATTTTGAAATAAAACTGATTTAATGAAACTTAAAACATCTTTATTTAGCATGGATTTTTGTAATAGGCTATTACAACAAAATATGTAAAGTTTGCACTAAGCACGGGTTTTTTCAGATTTACATTACTTTTAGTCTTAATATTATTTCAGGTTAACATTATATGACATTTAGTTTTAACGCTTTGAAGAACAGGAACGAGACACAGTAGAAGCTTTATTGTTATTTCTACTATAGTGCTATAGTGTCCTACTATAAGAACGCATGCGTTCTTATTTCCTCCAGATGTAATATACTTGTAGATTACAAATAAAAACATAACTCACTTTCTAATACTGAATTTTAATCAACGTATGACAGTCACACTTGTACATATACACAGTAGTAATCATCGACCTCACAAGTCGACGGTCCAGCCGATAGTGCGCTCCTCCGGCAATGTCTGCCTAAGGTGTCATTCTGACAACCGGAAGTCGGTAGTTCAATATTTATTAAAGTTAATATTTAAAACATTATTTTAACAGGAAGTCAATGCAGTGTTTGCTAGAACATTTATAATTAAATGACAACATTGTACACAGGAAGTCAATGCACGCTAACACTACTAAACTTTTTCTTTTTAATTGGTTTCTTTATGCAGGATCTCAGGTTCATGGTTCGTGATGTTGTTAACAGTTTCTGTGACTTTTTAAATATTTGGTTTCAGTTTGAAGTGATTTCATCTTATTACAAAAATTCACATTCCGAGATGAATATGTACTTTTATCAATCACTTCACAATATTTTCTCTTTCTTTTCTGTGATACTATTGTTTCCAATCTATAAAAACAATTTAACCCGGGCAATCTACATTACAAATCTACACCTCTATCTAATACGCTAAATACGTAACAGTCAACTAGACTATTGAAAAAACTGAAAGTATGCGAACTGGCTGTGCAGTTAGTTCGCACACGGTTACTTAAACATTTCCAAATTCATAGTTTTATTGGTAGAGAAATAAATATTTAGTATTTTTTTCTATCGTATCAAATTTGTTTTATTATGTTTTGAACACACTATCTAACTAGCATATATCCAGAAGATTATCATCTATTTTTCAGATTTTGTTTACTGCAGTGCATCATATTTTTTTAGGTATTATAAAACATGCGTTTAGCTCCTCTAAGCCCATTAACTTCTGCACAGTTTATTGTTACCGAGTCAATTACTAATACTCCTGTGCGTACTATAATACTCTGAGCTTTAAAGGAAACACAGTACAGTTCCTAGGCCAGTATGTGTTAGGACCACGTCTAAACGATCACTGTCGCTCCATGCGTCCGTATCGACACCACTCACTCCTCCGCACACCGCTAAACAAAGGCGCGTTGTGCCTCATTTTAAGGGCAAACTCGTGAAAGATCCGACATAATAAAAAAATTAAAAAATATTTCAGACGATACAGTCCATAGATTGTTAGTAATTCGTTAATAACAATGTGTGCCTATTAGCTATGTTAGTAATGTTAGTAGATAACTCTGCGTTTCTTTACCGTACTAAACCTAACGCCACCTCCACCAGGTGCCTCTGGATGAGGCAGTCTGGTCTCGCAACAATCATTTTCAGGATGCCATTCCGACTGTTACGTAGACGTTGTAGTAAGGATGCTGCTTTCTTTCGCATAACGGCATGAAAGCCATCCGTATGTGCTTCCGCAAACATGCCCGACGCACTACAACGCCACGGCAGCCATAATAGCATCCTGAAGGCGTTTCAAACATGAAGACGGCGATTTAGTGAACTGACTCACTGAATTGATTCGTAGCTGGCCTCGTGTCCGGAATTCACACATCATAACGCATTGAATTACGAATTCCTTGCAAAATCGTTCAGATTGGGATATAAACTACTACATATATGACATGCAAGTGGGGTCAAGGAGCCATACTGGAGTGACAATGCATCCACAACTTTTCCACAGGCTCGATAAATGATGTCCTTCGTTCTACATGTATGTTAGTATGGCATAATGATGTCCTTCGTTCTACATGCATGTTAGTATGGCATAATGATGTCCTTCGTTCTACATGCATGTTAGTATGGCATAATGATGTCCTTCGTTCTACATGCATGTTAGTATGGCATAATGATGTCCTTCGTTCTACATGCATGTTAGTATGGCATAATGATGTCCTTCGTTCTACATGCATGTTAGTATGGCATAATGATGTCCTTCGTTCTACATGCATGTTAGTATGGCATAATGATGTCCTTCGTTCTACATGCATGTTAGTATGGCATAATGATGTCCTTCGTTCTACATGCATGTTAGTATGGCATAATGATGTCCTTCGTTCTACATGCATGTTGGTATGGCATTATCAGCGTCTTCGTTTAAATGATGTCCTTTGTTCTACAAGCATGTTAGTATAGAATCATCAGCGTCATCATTTCGGTGTTTTACCGTGCGTTTGCACCCTACCTGCCCCAATCTGTCAAAAAACCTCCAATTTACCAACATTTTTGACATTGATTGTCGCTGAGTTGAGATTGATTATTTGTCGGTGTTCGGTCCACCGTCAAAGCTTTGTATCGCAGTCGCCACTCCAGAACATTTTGGCCCCATCAGTTCTATGAGCGTCATGTCCTGCACACTACCATTCGATTAAAGTTTGGCAATTCTTTGCGCTATGTCAGTTACCTTGGTTTCTACTCTGATGGCTTAGTGTTCATAAATGACAGAGACATTGTTACAATATTGAAAGGACAGCTTATGTATAAAGGCAAGCATAACCCAAATACATAAAACCTCAGTGCGATCTTTATCTCTTGATATTTGCACATCGCGCTTCGTACGCACAATAAGTGCCTCGAAGTTGTCCAACGCGAACGTTTAGTTTTTTACATTTTGTCAATCTAAAAATCAATAATCATTTTCACAGTTACTAACACTATTAATAAGTTATAATATTGTTTACTAACACGCTGGATCATTGTTGCCCGATAGTAAATAATATAGTAGTAGGTCATAATAATAATCGGCCTATTGTCTCGAAATATACCTAAATATAATATCCTTTAAATACACATATTTGAATAAGAATTAAAAAAAAAACTAACTAACTAAACAAATAATTATATAAAAACAAAAAGACACTTAGGCGTCGAAGTATTCGTCCGCATCGCTGTCATCAGGAAACGTGCCCAGAAGACTGGCAGCATTGCCACGTTGAATGGCAATGCTAATTCTTTAGCCAAAGAATGACCCACCCCTATTATTTTGACATACCTAAACATATATATTTACTTGTGCATTAAGTTTTAATAAATAAATAATTAAGTATACCTAGAGCCTATTTGGTGCATACATGCAACCTCAGCAAGTCTGCATTAACAGATGGGCAAGAATTATGAGACACATAAATAAACCAAATCTATGCAGCGTGGAGGTTCTATTATATTGATAAAAAATTGTTTAAAATCTAAGCAACGTAATGACATAGTTGGTTTATCAGTGGAACATTGTATCGAACTGTCCTGTGTTGAGCTAGATAAGCACGTTGTAGCGTGCGTGTACAGACCCCCTAATTATCAGAACTTTTCTTTATTTGAGTCAATAATGGAAGATGCCCTAGCGAAACTTGCTTCCAGTAATAAAGCCGCAATTATCTGTGGTGATTTTAATATCAATATTTTGGAACATGATTCAAATACCAGTAGATTACTAAGCGTTTTTAAATCTTTCAATTTATCGAATGTTTTTACAGAACCGACTAGAGTAACTCCAACTTCTGCTACTTGTATCGATAATATTTTCTGCGATTGTGAATATGTAGAGAAAGCCATCGTAAATTATCTGCCGTCTGATCATAGTGGACAAACGGTAAAATTTAGGTTTAGAACACCTTTGCAAAAAGTGCTAATACAATTTAGACCAATAACGACGGGCAAATTAAATAAATTCAAAAATACCCTATACAATAAGTTAAATGTTCTGAGCGATAATAATATGGGCGATGCAAATAAATTGTATGAGGATTTCTTCTCAGTAGTGCACACCGAATTTAGTAAAACTTTAGAAAAGAAAACAAAAAATATTTGCCCACATTTTGTATTTAGTGACTGGGCTACTAGAGGTATTAGGATAAGTAGGGAAAGACTGTTCGAGCTGTATGGCCTTAAGCCTTACATTAACACCGAAACTTTCAACAAGTATGTTGCTACATATTCCAAAATTTTTAGAAATACCTGCAAGTTAGCTAAAGCCTTGTACATTAGCAACAAGATCAAATCAGCAGAGAATAAAATAAAAACAGTTTGGAAAGTTATACATAAAGAAACTGGTACGAAAAAAATACGTAATACGCATTATACATTGGAGACTTCGCGTGGTGCCATAAACTCTAACATAGAAGTAGCTCAAGAATTTGTAAAATTCTTTACTAATATACCATCTAAAACGACGGAAGCTTTAAATTCGTCCCCCGATGTCTCAATTGGTTTATTAAGAGCGAACGTTCCAGGCTGCCCGGTTGAATTTCAATTTAAGCACATAAACCCTATGACAGTTTTAAAATCTTTTCGGCAAATCAAAATCAAATTGACCGAAGATCTATGGGGAATGTCTATAAAAGTTTGTACATCCATAATCGAGACCATAGCACCATACTTAGCTTTAATATTTAATTTGTGTGTGGATCAAGGAGTCTTCCCGGATTTAATGAAATATAGTAAGGTTATACCACTATTCAAAACTGGGGACAGCAAAGACGCCAACAACTATAGACCAGTATCCGTGCTGCCGGTATTCAGCAAGGTGTTCGAAAAGATAATGCTTAATCAAATGCTTAATCATTTTAACACCAACAAAATCTTACACGGTCAGCAATATGGTTTCACCAAAGGACGTTGTACTACTGACGCCGGTGTTACCTTGTTAAAACACATATTTACAGCTTGGGAGGAGGCCCAGGATGCCATTGAAATATTTTGTGACCTCTCCAAGGCATTTGATTGCGTTAATCACGAAACCTTGCTCTTAAAACTTGACCATTACGGACTAGGTAAACTTGCGCTCAGTCTAGTGAAATCTTATTTATGTGATAGACAGCAAAAAGTTCATATAAATGGTGTCAATTCAATTGGTTTAAAAATAAAAATGGGTGTTCCACAAGGCTCAATATTAGGTCCTTTCCTCTTTTTAGTATATATTAATGATCTACTCCATTTATTAAAAAAACAACCACAAATGGTGTTATTTGCTGACGATACATCCTTAATTTTTTAAATAAATAGACGTGCACCAAATCTTGACGACGTAAATAACGCCCTACTGCTGATACAAAATTGGTTCACTGCTAATAATTTAGTATTAAATGGCAAAAAAACTAAATGCATAAGATTTGCTTTACCAAATGTTAAAAGTACTGACTGTGACATAGTATTGAATAAAGAGAAACTAGAATTCGTCGATAAAACTGTTTTCCTAGGGATCACGCTCGACTCAAGGCTACAGTGGAGTCCTCATTTAACAGCTCTTGCAGGACGGCTAAGTTCAGCAGCTTATGCTGTAAGAAAAATCCGCCAATTCACAAATGTAGAAAACGCGACGCTAGTCTATTTCAGTTACTTTCATAGTATCATGTCTTACGGGATTTTACTATGGGGACGGGCTGCAGATATCGAGTCTATTTTTATTCTGCAGAAAAGAGCCATTAGAGCAATATATGGCCTCCGTAGGCGGGATTCTCTGAGAGAACTGTTCAAAGTTATTAATATCATGACGGTACCTTGTCAATATATCTATGAGAACATCATGTACGTCAGGAAAAATCTAAATCTTTTCAGTAAAAGAGGTGAAAGACACACCATTAGGACTAGAAATAGGGACCAATTAGTTCAACCAGGCTTCAGACTGGCTAAAGTAGATTCATCCTTCATGGGGTACTGTTTAAAATGTTACAATAAAATACCTCCCCACATACTCCAACTGAATGAAACGAAATTTAAATCTTGTATAAAACGCACACTATGCAGCCATGCTTATTATAAGTTGGGGGATTATATCGCTGACAAAAATGCTTGGCTAAACGTTGCTTGTCCTGCTCCACAAGGTACCTTAAACTAAATTGAATAGCATTTGTAAACATTGTTGGAGCTGCTGAAGACTGTAAAACTAGATACATTTGCATTGTATAAATTCAAACTTTTAGTATTGTATAATTGCATAGCATATGTGTGAGCACTATGTCCTTACTATATAGCTAACATTTACAGGGTACGTCTTTCATTGACTTGAATGTGCCCTGGCAGCTGAGAGTATGTCATGCTCACTCAAATGTCTCGCCGGTGGTGGCGTGTGTGTTGGATCATTAAGTTCCCTTCAAAATGGTTGAGCTGAATGGTGCTGATCCATACGTCATGTTCGTGAACGGGCGCCGCCAGTAGGGACTGGTCATCTCTTAACTCCCACGGCTTATTTTAATTTCTAAATTGTTATTTTATTTTTGTTTTGTTTTAATCACGGACGCTTATAATGTGCACGTCTTTTTACATCGTTCTCACATTGATAATTTCAACATAATAATGTAACCAACTGATTGTAACAAAATCATGATTTTAAAAGAGTGTCCATGGAGTTTCTTGCCCGTTCTTCTCCATAGGTACCTACGCTTTGGAATGGGCAACTAGCTTCATCTTTCTATCTCACCGACCTTGACAATTCAAAAGTGCCAGTAATTGGTTTATTTGAAATAAATGCTTTGAGTTTGAGTTTAAAAAAAAAAAAAAAAAAAAAAAAAACAAGCCAGCGTCAGTCCACGATCAGATTTGGCTGACAAGCCATAAGACACAAGAAAAAAAAAATACACGTAAAACGATTAATAGAAATAATAAATAAATTGTTAATATTAATACACATACACACACACACACACACACATTACACACACATACACACATTGTTGTTGTTTGTTAATTTTTTTTTTTTTTTGTGTTTTTATTGAAATGAGTGGCTCGCCATCAACAGATAAACCCTGAGAGGTTTTCGTTGTGTGGCTTAAATCACGATTGTAATACTCAAAGTGTTTTGGAAATAAAATAAATAAATAATAATAATTATTATTATTGAAATCATACGACAAACTGTTGTTTATTTGATTTCTCCCGGTACTGTGAGTACACACTCGACCTATGAATTTCTGGATTGAAGGACAAACTTAACTTTGCAGTTGTATGAAAACTTTTGATAGAGCAGAGAGTGGACCGATTTTAATGAAACAAAAAATACCAAATATTATTTTAAGATTATGACCTATTAATTTCCAGTTCAGGATTGAAAGACAAACGTAAAACTTTTGAAAAGGTATCTTCCCTAAGTAAATCGTTTTACACGTACTCAGGGACGGGTGGGGGGTGCTCCAGCTGCAATGAAGCCTATAACCGTATATTTATATATTGATACTGAGTTTATTCTGCAAAAGAGGGCTGTCAGAGCCATCTACACCCTCGGCAGACGCGAATCTCTAAGTGAACTGTTCAAAACAATTAACATCATGACGGTACCTTGTCAATATATCTATGAAAACATTATGTATGTTCGTAAAAATCTACATGTTTTTAGTAAGATACTACTAGAAATAGGAACAAATTAGATCCACCACGTTTCAGATTGTCTAAAGTACACACTTCTTTTATGGGGTACTGTGTAAAATGTTATAATAAAATACCAGCCGATATTCTTGAACTAAATGAAAAGAAATTTAAATCATGCATTAAACGCACACTATGTAGACAAGCATATTATATGTTAGATGATTATATCGTAGATAAAAATGCTTGGCTTAATGCTGGTCCGGCTCCACAGCCACCTGGGCTTACTATTTAAAAATTTTATATTTGGAAGAGATGCTTCCCTTTTTTATGTTTTCTGACATTACGAACATTTCTGTTCCCATTATTTTTATTTTCTGACATTACGAATAAGTTTTTATTTTTACTGAATCAAATATTATTTAAGTATTAAAATTTCAAAAGGTATTAAATGTTTTTATTGCTTTTTGGAAATCAAATTATATTAATTTCTCAAATACATTGCAAACTATAGGTTTGTATAATTTAGAAGTAATAATTTAAAACTTTGTAAATGTGAGTACCATGCATCCGTATAATAATTATGTTGTTTTGATGTACGTTGACTTGAAAAAGCGTGGCAGTTGAGAGTATGTCATGCTCAATTAAATGTCTCGCTGATGGTGGCGCGTGTGTTGAATCATTCGGTTCCCTACAAAATGGTTGAGCTGGATGGTGCTGATCCACGCGTCAAGTTCGTGAACGGGCGCCGTCGGTTGAGACTGGTCATCTTCTAACTTCCATGGCTTATTTTTAATTTTATATTTAGTATTGTTTATTTTTTTTTATATTGTTTTCAAATATAGAAGCAACACGAATAATGTTCCCAAGATTTTGTAATATTCAACTTGATTTAAAAGAGTGTCCATGGAGTTTCTTGCCCGTTATTCTCCATAGAGACCTACATTTTGGAATGGGCAACAGCTTCAACTTTCCAACTGGTCTACTTTTTGACAGTTAAAAAGTGCATGTAAATGGTTTATTGAAATAAATGCTTTGAGTTTGAGTTTTGATTTTATACTTACCTAACTAAATACTAAATAATAAAAAATTTCGGATAGTTTCCTTTACTTTTACAGTGAGACCTTGCTTGCTTTCATTTCATGCTGCAAGGTCAACGGGAAGTACCGACCTACCCTACAGATACCCATAAAAGTTATATGTGGCCATACACAATATATACATTATTTATATACCTATAATTTATAGACGCGTCGACTTGAGATCCTCTTTCTTTTTTCGTCAGTTAATAAAATTTGCATAATAACCAAAATAATTTACCTTATCTCTTGAACGGTGATTTCTTGAAAACGCTCAAAAAGGTGGTTTTTTTAAACCACTGTATATCTTTAACCATAAATATTTTTTAAGGCACAAAAAATATTATGACATTCACAAGTCTTTTTTGCATACAGTGACGGAATTCAAAACATAATTAAACATACTTTAATACATCAAAAAAATTATCAAAGTCACCTCATAATTATCTTTAAAACTAGTTTATCCCTTCAATAACAATTATAATTAAAAATTTACCATAAAATTCCAAATGCCAAACTGTATCTAGTGATGGATTATTTATTATTAAATAGTTAATATCTAATTTTATACGATTTTATTTGCATTTTTACGACAATGCGTGCTCATTTATTGTTCGAATTTATTACAACAGATTTTAACCCGTATGCGATTGCAATAAAAGCTATTATGGCTGATAACCACAATATTTAAAGTTACCAGGGCCATAAGTAAGATTGAATTTTTAATCCGTCCAAGGGACCGCAGACCTTAGCATTTGATATTCATTTCAACAAGAAACGTCAATTTACCAAACTCATCCCCCCCAAAAAAAGGCCCTAAATAACATGTTAATAAATAGGTAAGTAATGACTGATGGCAATAGGCGAGCCTATTACATATACATGGGACTTAAACATAACTGGCTATTTATGTACCAATCTTATTTATTATTCATTATGATATAATCTGTATAGATTTTTTTCAATCATTGTTCCTCTCATCCAAAGCACCTGCCATCTAATCTCTGCACCACCCTTGGTTGACTGGTAGAGAATGCCTAAGGCATTAAGTCCGCCTTTGTACCTTTTTGTGAGCGAGAAGTTAAAATAAATAAAAATCTGGCGAAATGTAGGTGTACTAAAGGTATAGGTACCTACAGCGCTGCTCATCCCTTCGGGGAAACAAGGCGTGATGTTAAGTTATGTAATAGGTACCTACTTAAGTATGCATAGTATCCTTATACCTAAGTCTAGTAGAAACTAATGGTTTTTTTTATTAAACTGGATCACCTTCCATTTCCATCGACGTTTACGACACGTCTGTTGTACAGCGGCATGCGGCAGGAGGCATGAGGCATTAGGCACGAAGCATGACGTAGGTAACAAGTATCGAGTACACTGTACGTACTGTTTGCGCCGAGGCGCTCGGAGATCTCGAGCCAGCAGCGGTCCCGCACGTCAATGTCTCGGTGGTTCTCATGCTGCGTGTCGTACAACACTGGATATTTCTTCACTTCGTCTATTAAACGCTCCCTATAGTTTCTCGAATTCATCTAAATGTATTTTTTCACCGAGCGATAAACGCGGCCACCCCAAGCGACGCCAAAGCTATACTGCGAGAGAGAAAGCGATATGCGCTATGCGACGGCGACGTTGCCGCTCTGCTAAAGTTAAACAGCCGCATCGCTCATCGCGCTCGGTGTGCGCCGTGGCTATAAAACCGTCTGAATGTGAATGAAACGCGCCGTGGGCACTAGGCAGGCGCAAACTGATATTGAATAACATTTATTATTTCATTGTGTACGTACTGATCTTGTGTATCTTCTTAGCTATAATCGTGGCTATTCGATGAACTGGTCCAGCAGTCAAATAATAGATAGGTACTAATTAGCTCTTCTATGACTAAGCGGTGTAGAAATGGGTTTCGCAAATATCCGACTCATCTGCGTAAGGTTTTTGTATATTGCAAAAATATTTTAAAATGAGTAGACCTGTGTTACATCCCTAAGTAACGATACAGAAGCACATTTACAGTAATCTGACATTTCAAGTCTTTTACGTTTTTTTGATGAATGGAGTTTGTTTGTCATCATACCTGTAAATGACCTAAATGTAAATTACTTAGTTGACATTACCTAGTAAATAGTAGACCTTACGGTCTACCCGTTCATCCTAAGTTCCGTTTTTTAAATCCAGGTAGATACTAATTTAACAGGTATAATATCAAACTCCTTTGATACATACTCAGCCTATAACGTTCCCACTGCTGGGACACAGGCCTCCTCTTCGTGAGAGGGTATGGGCCGTAATCCACCACGCGGGCCCAGTGCGGGTTGGTAAACTCCTTTGATAAATAAGCAAAATACTTGTCAGATTACTGTCTGGGATTAAAAAACGAACACGTACCTATATGTTACCTGGGAGGTTTTAAGATCGCTTACAGACAGTGGATAAGATAGGAAGTTTAATTCCCAGTAACGAAGTTTTATTTTGACAAAATAGTAACGCTTCTATAGTGGTGGGTCCAGTGGACCCACCTATATTAAAATGATGATAAAATCAAAATTATGATATACCTATTTTTTCTTCTTTTTTTAAATAAGGTTGAAAATAAACATTCATATTGTGATGGATAGGGGGTTTACGTGGGGGAAAAATGAGACGCGTAACCTTGTCAACATAAAGAAAATACATATACTTATTCATAAAAATAAATAAGAACAATGGGGTAGGTAAGTCTATGGTCACAAGATTCCCTTGACTCCCTTGGGAGTTGCGCAGTACTCTCCTGGCTCAGCCTGGTGCGACGATGACCCCAGCGGGTGCGCCACGCTGCAGGCGCCAGGAATTGTGACGGTCGGCGGTTGGTCGCGCCTGAGCTGTAGATGGTTCAACGTGCTCACGCGGGTAATATATACTTACAGTCAACTGTGGCATCAAGACTTTCCATGAGCAACTTTACCAATGAGAACTGTACCTACTTAAATTTCTCTCGGTAACTAAAAATCTGTTGCCGCCATTTAATATTCAACCGATACAGAAGAAGAATAATCTACTATTTATAACAAATTTTTAGTAATCGAGAGATATTTTTTAAAGTTTTAATTGGTAAAGTTGCTCATGGAAAGTAAAGATGCCACAGTTGACGGTACCCTGCACGGAGCACGACAGCAGTTGGATATGCTTGCAGATAGTAGCCCGAAAAGCAGTGTCCGGATGTCACCGATAATGTTGGATGTTAGCCGACACTTTGGAGACTGTTATGTTAGCCGGAACTTTAGACACACAGAAGGGGCTACGAAAACACACGAATTGAGGGTTGTAGTAGTGAGTCCATAAAAACTGTTGATGTTAAACACAGAACACATATACTCCTAACGGAGAAGAATGCCAACTCCATACAATATTTAGTAGAACGATTGTGTGAGCGCCATCTATATTCGCCCCTAGGAAAAAACCTCGTATGGCGGTAAATTCAAACGTTTGCTTAGCATCCCCAGCCTATTGAACATGGTTTTTGGTAGGTCCATTCTCTTGTAAGAAAACTCAAATGTGAGTTTCTTACAAGAGAATGTACCTACCAAAAAACCTACAGAGTGGATATGGCAAAATAAAACAATAGTGTGTAAATAAATAATTTCATATTTATTTCAACAGTTGCATTACAATTTATTATTATTGTGTTCATATTAATACATTCAAAAAGTTTAATTACCATCTGTTTGCAGTAGCCTCAGAGTATAGACTAAACCATAAGTTTGTTTTAACTACATTTACATAGATCATACAACAAGGTTAGACAAAAGTTGACAAAACCCAATTTTCAAAATGTACTCAAACAGAATCGACAGTAGATTTTATTTATTTATAAGGTACTAATATTAATATTAAAAGGTACACCAACGACTTATTCACTAGAAACAGAAGATAATAAAAATAACATATGCATTGAGTTATGGTGGATTTCTCACTTACAGGCGTACACAGGACTTCACAACACACAGATCAGTAGAAATAGTGACGAAGTTATTCAGTTATTTACGATACGTACAGTACTAGTAGGTTTATTATACATATAACGAGTCCTGAAGATACATGGTAGATTAGATTTTACTAAGAATGTATTAATAAAACAATAACAAACCACAATTTCAAGGACATTTATCGTCTGACTGACATGACATTGAGTTGCCACTATGAATTATCAAAAATAACTACTATATTTTCGGCTTCATTAAATTTAGGACGATGTTACTATGATATTACGTAATTTGGACTAACAAAAAATTTGCATTACTTCAAACAGTCATTCACTTTTTTACTATCTAATAAATATTTATATTTCGTTGGCAAATTTTCTGTCTAAAAACTACTATTTAGAAAGGAAAAAAAACGGGACAAACACAATGCAGCCGTGTTACAACTTAAAAATAAAGTATTATTAGGGACCTAATTTTTTGGGTCCTTCACAATATTTTTAATGTTGGCAATGTCATATTTCTGCCCCGGGTACCTGTCCTACATTGGCCAATACAAAGTTGATACCCCCTGATGTTAAATGGGCGGTGGCGGTGTCGCGCAGGTTAAACGAAGGTTATCGTTCTCATTCACTCGTTCGGACACGCCGACCGCGCGCATCACTAGTACGGACAGCTAACTAATTAGGTAGGTATGTTTAGTAACCTTGGACGTCCCTAATTTTATTATGTCTATTGTTTGACTTGACATTTAATTGTTGTCAATCAGATCTATAAGGAAAGTAACGATACAACGTTACAGTATACCTTTTTAAATACAAAATCAACAGTAGGCACTTATTTTTCATTTCAACTTACACAAATCAGTAGGTATTTTTTTATTAAACTAAAAATATGGTACCTATTGAACAAACATTATATGTAAGTACCTACCTACCTAAGTACCTAACCAAAAAAATTTTTTTTTCTTAATCACCAAGGTATGCTTATACTACATACTTAGGTATAATACATACTTAGGTAACAAATGGAAAATTTTAACTTCTTCCAAAAAAAATTGACAGTGGTCAAAACTAGCCAAGACGAATTACCTACATACAGTATATATAACCTATGTCACGGCTGCAATATTGTTAAAACTAGGTAGGTACTTAAGATATTTATTATTGTTAGGTAAGTATTTAAAAACATAGGTAACGGTAAACATTTTATATTGTAGCTGTTTATTGTCCCTTAGATAATAAATAAAATAATACAGGTCAAGGCAACCCATGCAAATCCCCATCTGCTGTACCTACAGAGACCCATCTATTGTGTAGATACCGAATAGGTATAAGATAAGTAGCTACGTGTATTTTAATCTAAAATTCACTGTTCACAATTGTTAGGATGGCATATTATTTACCGTTAAGTATTCGGTAACAAAACAAATCGCACTGTGTAAAGAACTGTAGTTGTATCATTGTATAATGACATGGAACTCAGTCGGAAAGATAACAAAACTATGAACGGAACGTTCACGCGACGCAGCCGCACTCACACAAACAAAGTCCGGCGCGAGTAGTGCTCGCGCGCGCGCACACACACATCCGCTATAAGCCGGCTACAGACCTCCGCAGTATGGCCGCTGCCGCGCCGCTGTCGGGTCGCGGACGTACCTACGTGACGGTACACTTCTTACTACACCAAAAACGTTCATCAATTTATAGTTTGTTGGCAAATAAGTTGTTTGAAGACTACGAACTTTTTGAAGATTATCAACAACTACTCGGACGCATCTTGTTATCGTAAAAACAGCACGTGGTGGGTGCGGGCGAGGCACTTCCAGCAACATGAAACGCCACGACGACGACTCGAATTCTGTGTGGTCGCAGCCGCTCGGCACGTCGGCTGCCTTGGCCATAGAGGTTTCCATCGAGAAAATGAAGAAGGCTAGTTACTGCAGCGTGATGAACTGTCACAACAATTCTGTTCAAAATCCTGATTTGGGATATTTTAGGATTCCGAGTAATAGTGAGAGGTAAATATGATTTGAGACTGACAACGCCATCTATGTTTTACAGCCGGCACTAGCTAGGTGTTATCGCATTGTATGAGTACCTAGTACTATTTTTCCATCGATTTGAATCAAGTTTTTTGTTTATTTAGATTTTATAGGTACATGGGAATGAAAAATTAAGCAGGCGCAATTCGAGTCCGCGTCGAAGTTTTCGTGAAAACGTTATAGTTATACAAGATGTTTTTACTTAGGGTTTGGTAACAAATTTAACAAAAGTTCCTATGGTTCCCGATAAAGTTGTAGCCGTTGATTTGCCCGACACTAGATTTAGTAGGCTCATTGCATTCCTTAAGAAGTAAGCTTTCACCGGTTATGATTTTTTCAGTTTTGAGCAGTTACACAGCCAATATTAGACGACATCTTAAACTTAAGACGACCCACTAACCCTATTTTGCTCAACAGATATTCTTTAGGTTTCAGGCACTGCCGCAGGTATTGTAATTTGCGCGGTACTAGATTTTTTAGGCTCATTGCATTCGTTTTGATGAGAGCTAAGTATTTTGAACAATATTATAGTTGTTTCTGTCATGCCCTAGTAGTGCTTTGCCAACTCTTGACAACGGCTTCAGGTTCAGTGTTCAACTAAACACGTTTTTGTGCTATACGAATTGGAATTTCGACTCATTGTGAAAAATAAAGGGTCGCGCGCATGCGCATGCACACGCAGCGTGACGTCATTCATAGGCAAATAATGTCATGTTTCAAAATTATTATAAATATAACCTATCTTTTAAATACTCAAACATAACTCTAGCAATAAAAGCCTCGTAGTTATTATTGTTTAACTTACCACCAGTACCCCGAGCGAAAAGAAGTGTTCACGTCAAAAAGTTAGAAATCAAATTCCTAACTTGAGCAAAGAATTCCATTTATAACTTTTTCTTTTTACAGGTAGGTAGGTAGGTACCTAATACCGCAGGCTTGCTTTCGAAAATCAATAAACAATGGTTTGAAAACAAACAAACACGCTGTCTTCTGTTCTGTATTATAATTTATTAATATGAGTGTGTACGTAGAGGTTTTGTCAATAAGGGGCTATTCAAGTATTATGTAAGCAGATTTTTTGCAATTATTAACCCCCCGTCCCCCTCGTCAGCAAAAGTAAGCAAAGCTCTTAATCCCATGCTCACATAAACATTGGTACATGCATTTTTCAATGTGTTCTGGTTTATTTAGTGATTTATGAGCAGCAGTTATAAGTATAGAAATAAGGAATAGGCTTGGAATAGAAGACTTTAACGTATATAATATTTATTTAAGCAAATTTGATTGCAACGGTATTCAGTTATTATAATCTTTATATATTAACGAACAAAACAAACTTCTTTTAAAATTTTGGTTTATTAATTCAAATTAACAGTCTTCAGTCCATGACACACGAATCCATTAAAGTCTTCGATTTCCTTCACCACAAAATCCTCACCTTTCAAATCTTCATAAAAATCAATTTTGAGAACGCCAATAAACAGTCATAAATAGTCACCAAGGTTAAAAAAATAGTCGCATTATGATTCCGAAGTTATAGCTACGTGTTGGTGAGGATTGTGGGGTGAATGTCTCCACACAATCCTCGCCTCAGTGCAAGCAAACGGCTGGGAGTATCGACTTGGTTTCTATTCCAACAAATAGTCCAAAAACTGTCGTAATGCTGTGCTAAATCTCGAAAATAGTCATTAAGGGAGTCCAGAGTTATAAAGTTATAATGGTGTCTTGGTGAGGATTACGTGGTGAGCCTTTCTCGCCACAAGCCTCACCTGATTACCGCGGAACGCTTACGTTTTTGAATTTGAATTAGTGTGTCAAAAAATATTCAAGAAATAGTCGGCTCCGACCATGATAATTTCCCCCCCAGTGGGTTCCCGCATTGTCGTTGCGGGGGGGATCAGTAGCCGTGGTCACCTTCCCACGGTGAGGCGAAGAGGAACCCCAAGGTGGGGCCACTCGTCAGGGCTTTTGCCTCTAAGCCGACGACGTAGCGGCCAAAAAGTAGGTTGCGGCGAGGTGTATCGCAACTGAGGCGGGCCGCGATGTCGAATGGGAGGCATCGCGGCTGAGGGTTACAGGCTGCAGCGGAGGAGGAGTGCCGGTACTTCTGAGTAGCGCTCTTCCCTTCCGTGGCCTGGACGGTGCCGCCACCGTTTGATGGCGGATGCGGTGGGGCCGCAGGGGAAGAGGAGTGTCGGTATAGCGTTGGCCGCTCTCCCTATCCCCTGTGGCCGAAAAGTGATAGGTGGCGGGGCCACTGCGCTGATCCGTCGCAGGAAGACCAAGGGTGCCAGACACGGGGTCGTCTGGGGCCGTTATGCTACTTTGTTCCTGGGGTGGTCACGGCGTGCAGTGTGTCCTGGTGCGCCGAACTGGTGGGGTCCGCAAGGGCCGATGCCTGCCAGGGGTGCGGGTTGTTCGAAAGAGATACCGCGGCCCCTGGCACACAGGCAACTGAGGGCACATGGGTGGGTTTTAGTCAGTAAAAGTCTGACACGACCTCCTGCTCCACCCAGAGCGGGAGAAGTTATTTGATGATTTCCCACACTCAAAAAAAACAACATGATAATTGCGACCTAGTTTACCATGTAGAAGTATGTTAAACTTCCATGTAAACTTTACATACATTATGTTAAGGTACAGTCGCATACACGAAAATTGCAAAACCTTTTTATTTAAATTTGTTGTATCATCATTTCATCATCTGCCTAGCCTTTTCCCAATTATATTGGGGTCGGCTTCCAGTCTAACCGGATGCAGCTGAATACCAGTATTTTACATGGAGCGACTGCCTATCTGGCCTCCACAACCCAGTTACTGGGTAACACGATATCTGTAGGGGTTTCGTAATGAAAACACCTTTGTCAATTACACTTTCACTTTATGAAATAACGCACTATAAAACTACTATAAAATACTGAATTACTGTTAAGAATATATGGATATAACTTGTATACTTGGTGACTACTTGAACACTACTGAAATATTAATACTAAAATCTACTAAAACTTAACTATTCTTATTTTTCTGTTTGGCATCTCGCAGTTGACCTTGACAGGCCGTGACTGCTCAACCGGACTTTCCTGTGGTGCCTTAAGAGAACTTATAGCCTCCAACCAGGGGCGTACAACTACTTAAATTACTAAGCGACTGCACGCTGATGGCACCCCCTATGCGGTACGGGCCTCGGCTCAGGGCGTCACTGATAGGGGGACAGCAAGTGGGGACAGGCTGGATCGAAACATTTTCATTATTATTAATAATCGGGAAATTTTACTCTACTGGTTCAGCTGCGGCGCGGGCTGGCGCTTCAACGAGCAAGGGACGGTCGGGGGTTTGAACGTTAACTGGGGGTCTTCGGGGGGCGCGAGGACATCGGCGGCGAGGTCGGAATGACTGTTGTGTGTGTGTGTGCGAACTGTACTGGTGGCCCTATTGCTTTCTTGGAATAATAATAGGTAGTAATAGTAAGAGTAGTAATGGGGTCGTCTTGGTCGGAGAGAACATGTCTCGGCCGGCGGACAATACTAATCCTACTGGGGAGTGGGGACATAAATGGCGGCCTTAACAATCAAGGGATTGCGGTGTTTCTCGGCTCTGTGACCCTCATGTGGATGCCATTGGCGATTCCCAGCTCCGCCAGGTTCACCGCAGCCCTTGCCTTGGCGATCACGTCACGGTAGGACACGTCCTTCTTTTCCGCTTTCGGCTGTAGTGTTATAACTACAGCTGCGGATTTCGGGGTGCGAAGCCTAGCTACGGCGGCGGCGCTTCGCTTCTTACGCCGCTGCCGTCTCTCGGTCCTTTTGGCCGCCCGTGCAGTCTTCCCCGCCTTCCTCTTCTCTCCGGCTACTTGCTATGCGGCGTCGGCCGGAGGAGATTTGTGAGGCGGCGGGGCCGTCCGTCCTGGTACTACGGCTGGGGCTGTCGCTGCCTGCGCAGCCACCCCGCCCTTCTTGGGCTTGGTCGGCACCGGTTTCGCCGGGGTCCGTCCTGACTGCGGTACCGACTTTGCCGTGGCTGACGTGGCGGCGGTATACGTGGCCCTCTTCTGCTGGCCTGAGGCCGGCCGACTCGCAGCTAGAGGGGGCGCAGGACTATGGCCTCCAGGGAGGAAAACTCTGTAAGGCAGCCAGCTCCTGCCGCACCAGAGTCAGCACCCGGTCCTCCTCAGGCACGGGTCCACCCTGCCCATGACGCGTCCCATTCTGAGGCACCACTCTGGGGCCAGCTCCTTGGAGCTCGACCAAGTTCGCTCGGAGCTCCTCGTTCTCCTTTCGGAGGAGCTCCATGGCGGCTGTCAAGCGGGCGACCCTCGCCCGCATCTCAGACATGCTGTCCGACGGAGGTCCATTGGAGATGTCCTCCGCTACCACCATAATGGAGGCTATGGCTGCGGGCACGGCCTTGTCTTTAGAGGACTGAATCCTCTTCAAGGCCACACCCTTGATCGCACGCCACGGCCTCCGCAAACCTCGCCGTTCGCTCTGAGTTGGAGCCGCCGGCGGCTTCCGGCTCACCGCCAGACGACTCTGAGAGGGCCCTGCTGCTGGTCCCTCCAGAGAGCTGCCCCTCCGTAACCAGTGCCTCGGCTGGGTGGTCAGACCTTTGCCGAACCGGATCCCACCCCGCCGGCAGACCTTGCCAAGTTTTCGGGCCCAGGCCAGCCCACCATGAGAGGATGACCCGTGGCTCTCCCAGGTTTTAGGGCGCTTCTTGAGGAACTCTTTGTTCCTCTTCGAAGCGCCCACCACTACCCACTCCGGGCTCTTGAAAGAGCCCTTCGCGCCCGATGCGGCATCGGACTCCGACCCCCGTCACTCCCCTCCTCTTGTTGGTTTTGAGTTTTATTAATATTTTCCATTTTTGTTCCCACGAGTGTAAACTTTGTATTTCCCAAAAACTAGTGGTTCGCACTAGAGACTAATTTAGCTACCCATTAGTCAAGCTATCAATCTCACGGTGCGCCGACGCTTGGAGGTTTGGGGTAATTTTTTATAGAGGTATTCTTCCTCGCGGCCCGGGCGGTTAAGCCAAGACCCTCGACCCCCGTCAAAAGTCAGAGACATGACCTTGACAATCTTCGGGGCTACGAGATTAACGGTGGCAGAAGGAGAGGACTCCTTGCCTGCCCGGTGGCAGGGTAAGTGCACACCGAGCCCGTTCTAACTCCGCCGCTATGCGCCTCTGCTTACAGCCCAGAGGGACACACGTTGCGTACCACCGACAGGATATTAGCATACGGGCAACGGCACCCCTTAGGCACACAGTACCTAATGCGGAGACATTGCCCGCACCCCAGGGTTCACCGACCCGGAGGCTGGCCTTTCCTCCGGAGGCATCCAAGAGAAACTCCAGCCCACGGGTACACGGGGAGGTTTCCTGTCCAAGCACCCCGGCTACCATAGGGTTGAGGTCATGTTTGAAACCAAAATTGACATGTCGAAGAGCTGTGCATGATACAGGTTTTATTTAGCTTAAGACTTTGTTTTATAATATGTCATGATTATGATATACCTACGTTATAATTATATAACGCAAACTTAAAATACCTAAAATAGCTACATAATTAATAATTACATCCTTTTTATGCAACCAAGAAATAAGGTGACCATTAAAAAAACGTACTTAATAATTTTGTGCTCGACTATACTCGACTCGAAAATGTATGTAGAAGTTTATATGGAAGTATATCGTACTTCTACATAGTAAACCGGGTTATCATGGTTGGAGACGAATATTTCTTGACTATTTTTGAAACCAAATTCAAATTAAAAAACGTAAGCGTTCTGCGATAATCAGGTGAAGCTCGTGGCGAGAAAGGCTCACCGCGTAATCCTCACTAAGACACCTTTATATCTTGACTATTTTCGAGATTTGGCACAGCGTTACGACTACTTTTGACTATTTTTTGGAATAGAAAAGTCGGTACTCCCAGCCGTTTGCTTGCACTGAGGTGAGGATCATACCGGACCATCATATACTCCCAGCCGTTTGCTTGCACTGAGGTGAGGATCATACCGGACCATCATATACTCCCAGCCGTTTGCTTGCACTGAGGTGAGGATCATACCGGACCATCATATACTCCCAGCCGTTTGCTTGCACTGAGGTGAGGATCATACCGGACCATCATATAGCTATAACTTCGAAATCATAATTCGACAATTTTTTAACCTTGGTGACAATTTATGACTATTTCTTGACTATTTTTTGGGGTTCTCAAAATTGATTTTCATGAAGTTTTTAAAGGCTAGGATTGTGTGGTGAAGGACACAGTCTTCGATGACTTTGGATGTTTGTTGCTTAAGTGTCTGCTCACTTTCGTGTGATTGTGGAATATTGTCATCGTTTTCTACGAGCCATTCTACTAAATTTTGTAGAAAATACAAAAAAGTTAAAAAACTAATACTGCTGACGTAATCACCATCTAGAGCCCCCCATCTCCCATGTCATCAAAAATAAGCAAAGCAAATACCCCCCCGCCCCCTGTAGTGCTTACGTAATACTTGAATGGCCCCTAACCACCACACACTGTTTTACGTATCTAATTATTAAATTAAATCTTCTTCGTCGTGTCGATGATCCCGATTGTTGATTTTTATAGTCTTTGATTTAAACGAGCTTCACCAGAATTCTGTCACTTAGACAGTGTTATCGTTGGCCTCGCAAAGGTCTTCCAAAGTGCAGGAGTTATTTCCAAAGAGAGCACGACAAGAGGTGGGGCTTAGTTTGCGATGTGGCTCCACAATCGCACTGCACCTCATCGGAGTACCCCACCTGACCAAGCAAGTACCGGCAGCGGCCCACCTGGCTTCTTAGTCGATTAAGAGATTTTCATGTGAGCCATGGCAGTTGGTGGCCCGCTGGAAGCCTTTCTGCAGGCTCAACATAATTATTACCTAATAATTATGTTGAAAAGTATTTGTATTACCTAATACAAATACTTTTTAGTGCATTTCAAACTGACACCGTGTTTGTAAGATTTTAACGAATAGAATAGAATAGAATTCGAACATCAAAAGTAAGGGGAATATCAAATTCCAAGATAAACTTAATACATGTATGAATTCGAAAAAGTTTCATTGCTAGTTGCACGTGTACCGAGCAATGCAACTTTAGACCTAGTAACGTACCCAACTAGGTCCCGTATAACGTAGCGCAGCCGCGCCGCCCATCACTGGCCCATCCATTGATGACGAATATGACGGCCGATTTATTGTTGTAGACAATAAAAATATGTATGTAAGGTAAGTACACATACTTACATACATATTTTGAGTGACTAGGTACTGTACCTTATTATCACAATAAGGTACAGTACCTAGTCAGTACAGGCCTACCTACCTAGCTTATTAGTTTACAACCAACTTGCTAAGTAGGCCTTTACTAACTTTAGAATTGATCAGTTTTTTTAGGTTCGTTTGTACCATATTTTAGCAAATAGATAAGGGTTTTGACTTTTGAGGCCAGTCCGCTTCTAGACAAACATGAATAAACTGCCTATAGGTAAAGTGAGCTGGAAGTGAGATGTCATTCCACCTGCTTACGTTAAGTAACATAAAAGTAGTTTGTTGCTCAAAATAGCAATCCACCCGCCTGGTCACTTCCTAACTATGTTGGGGTCCTTGGGGTCGGCTTTCAGTCTAACCGGATGCAGCTGAATACCAGTACTTAACATGGGGCGACTACATATCTGACGTCCACAACCCAGTTACTGGGTAACACGTTACTTCTTGGTATGACAGGTTTTCGGGCTTCTGAGGACCCGTAAAAATATGATTAATATTAAACAATTTTCTACTACAGTCCAAAGGTACGTTATTTTTGCGGACATATTGTGACGTCACTTTCGACGATACTGCTTTGCGGATCTCTGTTTTAGCTTCAAATCAAGTTAATACAATATTATTTTTGTGCTTTATTCGAGCAGAACGCGCACTTAGTTACTAACTTTTTTTGGTGAGAATCCACGCAGTTTTCTAAGAAAAGATATAATATATTCACATGCTTTTTCAGGGCACTTCCAGCATTTTCGAAGACTACGCGTTTCGAGTTGTGTTCCGTTCCACCAGAAAATCGTAACGTAATATTAAAGATAAGAAATTGAAAAAGAAAACAATTTGTTTCTTGACTCTTACACAATGTATAATTAATCAAAGAGTTTTAAACTATGTACACATTCCCTATTGATGGGCTGGTGCTAGGGACTTAGGGACTGATAGTATTGACAGCTCAGTTTAAGCTCACTTTACGTGAGTGTTCACGCACGGTGAGATGTTTATTTATAGAACAGAACGGGTATCTTAACTCGCCAACCCGTCTTGACCAAGTGTGGTGATCAATACTCGTACCTTCTGTGGATGAGAAGAGGCCTTTGCCGTGCAGAGGGACAGTAGTAGGCTGGTATGATATAAATACCTATACTATATTTAATTTATATTTTTTGGTAAAAATAATATAACTAGGTATTTACTTAGTTTAGATGTGGATGTGTGATATTCTTGAATCACTTTGTATATTGATGAAAACCGCATGTAAATCCATTGCGTTTAGTTAGGATAAATAAATAAGTGTTTTTTCACCATTGAACAAACACGACTCAAATTATTTAGTAGGACGAACGAAAATTTACATTATTTATTAAATTCCCGTTCGTCCCACCAGTGGGACGATGGCACTGGTACGAACGGAAGTACACGCTCCTCTAGTAGATTATTTAATTTCCCAAAAAAACATGAATTATGAATTGAGTCACTTTCGTTTTCAGGATGCGAGATTTTTTGTCAAAAAGAGGCCTTGGCTCCTTAGATATACCTATACACTTCAAAAACTGACCTGTATATTAATGTACTTACGTATTATTTTTCAAGGGCTGCAACGTGGCTAGAGAAAATACGACATACAGTCAAGAACAAATCAAAGAAGCTACTAGTTTGTGAGAGACACTTCGAGCCCAGCCACGTGAACAAGAACAACCCAGAACGCACACGCCTGCTATGGCGCGCGGTGCCCACGCGGTTCCTGCCCGTCGCCGAGGCGCTCACGTGCACGCCCGACGTCGCTGACGACGCCGCCGCCGGCCGTCGCGCCGCACACGCAGGAGGCTGCGACGCTGACGCTGGAGCCAGCGATGCAATGACGAAACCGGTCAAAGCTAAACTAAAAAAGTCGCGTGTTTCAATGTCGAATGCTATACAACGCATCGAAGCCTTTGTGAATAGAAAACAACGACCTGGAAGGTCTGAGAAATATATCGCAGAAATTATAGCACTATATAAACGATTTAGCACAAGAAGGGACGGCGGGAAATATACAGATGAGTTCAAGTTTTTTGCCTTAAAGCTGTATTGTTCAAGTCCGAACACATACAGAGCTATGCGATCACTTTTATGTCTACCCACAATTTCTACTCTGTATCGTTACTACATCCCATCATCGACCAGTGTTTGTGAGAATTTAACTATAGCTTTAAAGATCAAAGTTGACTCTATGATTGCCCAACAGAAAGAATGTGCCGTGTGCATTGGAACTCTTGACGCAAAGGAATATCTCCATTACGATGTTAAAAACGACCAATTGATCGGCTTTCATGATGTCGATGGCACTCAGAGGCTGGAGCCAGCTAATAAAGTTCTTGTAGTTATGGTGCGCGGTATATATCACAACTGGAAGCAAGCGATTTCTTATTCATTTTTAGCGCAACATCAGGACTATGAAGATGTGAGAGCGTATATTTTAAAGATCATAACCAAAATGTTTATGATAGGACTCACAGTTCGCGTGCTGATATCTGATGTCGAGACAGATTTTATTGGTTTATCAAGAGCAAAAAAAATCAATTCGAAGGCACCCTTCTTCCACATTCATAGCATTCATAAAATTTATTACATGTATGATCCAGCACATTTAATGAAGAATATGCGTGAATACTTAACTACTAATAATTTTTACTTCAACGGG
Source organism: Antitype chi (assembly GCA_947359405.1). Lineage (NCBI taxonomy): Eukaryota > Metazoa > Arthropoda > Insecta > Lepidoptera > Noctuidae > Antitype > Antitype chi. Next base: position 486,351 of record OX375826.1, read on the forward strand.
AAAATCGCTAAGTGGGAACACATAACCGCATGCTACGACCATGATTGTCGGAAACCTTTAAGACTCGCACCTCAACTGACTATTTACCACATCATTCATACGCATCTGCAATCTGAAAAAGATAAAGTTCAATTAGCGGCGGAAGTGTTCAGTAAACAGACAGCTGCTGCTGTGTCTACGTATGCCGAGCTGAAGGTCATCAACGAGCCAGTTGATGGCACCGTCGAGTGGATCCTTCTCATGAACAAATTATTTAACATGCTCAACTTCACGTCCTATATTCGTAGTGATGAGGCGACCGCTCCGTTTACCGGTCAGGATGTGCAGCTCGAGTTCATTGATGAAATATTAACAATATTAGGAGACTTGCGTTTGGTTGACGCGCACATGGGTTCCAACACCACAAATAACGCCAAAATAATTAGTAGAATAAGAGCAACCCTTAAAGTCATCGTGTCATTGCATAGAGATTTAGATATAATATATCCTAATAAGTTTCCCGCATTGTTGAGCCGAGACTGTCTAGACTCGTTCTATGACACAATTCATAAAGCGCATGGCCAGCTACCCACCTGCAGGCAAATACAATTATCAATTAGCAAGACACCGATATTCAACACTTTTCAAAGCAATAAAAACAAAGGAACAGATTGTGTAGAGTTCTTTCTGAAGGACGCACTAGAATTCAGTGCAATTGTTATGGTGTATGAACGAGTGCAGCCAAAAGGTATAGATGCTTGTTATGAGTCTACTGCGAATATGGATTTAAATGCTGTGGGACTGTTCAAAGACTACCCGCTGCAGCACTTCGCGGCGTACCTGCTGTACGAGAGCTACCAGCGCCACAGCGACTGCGAGGCCACCAAGAGCTACGCGTTCGAGAATACCGACAGTGTCACTGTTATACTAACCATTAAGCATAAGAACCAGAACGATAACACGGTGGTGGTCATGGTCCCCACGGAATTTGTAGAATTCATTGAATCGTTGGAAATGACACTGAAATTATATTTTGAAACTGAATATCAGCGAAACGTACTAAAGGGACTTATGGAACATCTGTTTTCAGAAAATGTTACGTTTCCGATACCCTGCGAGTGTTTCCCTTTAGATTATGTGAAATGTTTGTACATGAGATACAGATTTAATTCCATATTAGACTACAACAATAACGAATATAAAAAAAATACTGACGACTGCAGAAAATGTTTTGTGGTAAATGATCTGTAAACGACATGCTACTTTAAATAAACATTTTGCAAAACTTTGTTTCTTTTAAAATTGTATTTAATTAATAAAAGTGTGTTGATTATTTTCATGGCATTTTTGTTGTTTTAATTCTGGTATTTTTACTCCAGCTAGTTATTTGAGGAGAAAGGCATTTTAACTGTACATCCTCAGACTTCCAAGATACAGCATCATTGAGCTTAATATCGGATGCAATCTATAGACTGATCCACCAAGGGTAGTGCGATGCGGACCACTGCTCTGTAGTTACCTGCTGCTGGTCTATTAGCCCCATCGCCCATCAGGAGTATCAATCAGTCAGCTCATGATCCAGGGTGAGGCAGGTGTGGTTGCCTTGGCAAGCCGTGGTACGCCGTGTTGCTACTAAATTATCATGAATGGTAACGTTATCAAAAAAAAAATCAAATCATTTTTATTTCAGGCACTGTATAAGTACGTACACACAAATACATTTCACCCATAGTGACTACATGTCATAAATAAGCAGATATATTGTTATTACATGGTTATTACTAAGTTATATTAAGTAGGTATTTTAGGTAGGTATTACAAATTATAGATTAAATTAGATAAGTTAATACGTTTAAACATTATTAGAAATTATTATTAGATAATTATATTTGATAAATTAAATTAGATAAATTAATTCGTCATTATTATTACTTGATTACGTCATAGTCAATGACTGATTACTGAGTGAGAGTGACTGAGTGCTTGGTATACATATAGTGCCTACGGGATCAAGTTCCCATTTGCTTATAGTCTACGAACTATTAGATGACTATGCACTATCTATTCCGTGACATTCTACTTTAAACTTAACTTACGTGACCAGCACCCTAATCTGAATTTATTTGAAGGATATTGCTTCATATGTTGGAAAAAAATGTCTGCTCAACAACTTAAACAACGCAATGAATGTTGTTGAACTGTCAAAATGAAAACCATTCCTACTGTTAGTGTGTTACGCAACTACCCCGCTGCAGTATCATAATTAGGTACCTATCTATCCAGTAATCGCAAAACTTTAAATACCTACCTTGCGCCTTGCTGCAATGTTCTATAATCAATCGGATCCTACTAGCTAGAGCTAACACATTTTGTGATCATCAAGTGTCAGTCTCGAAGGTACCAAACAATTATTTCGGAGAAACTGTTATTAATTTATTGGACGACTACGTCAGAAAGGCATACACAATTATAGTGGAAACTACTGAATTTCAGGAGCGAAGTAATGAATCAGCTCCACAGTGAGTATCCACATTAGCTGATCATGTCAGGCCAGGCCGGCTGTCAGAACTCAGATAGACTTTGGTCGTGTTAGGTAGAAGACCTCTTTGATTACAGCTAAAACTTTTACTTATTAATTCGTTAACCATTCTTTTATTTTGGGTTGGCGCAGCACGACCTTTTCCACATCTGTATTGGCCGTCGTCTCAGAATTCACTTTCTCCTTCCTTCCCTTGATTCTTTGCTATATCACCTGTCACATAAATACAATCAATGCGATCCCTTGCACTGGTCTGGCCTGGCGGTAATCCGCCAAGGAGGCCCGCCGCCTCACCTGAGATCGTGCGGTACCTATCCCCGGATCATCCTGATCGCCATAACTGAGACTAGGTTAAGTGATGAAATAGTATTATCTAGTCCTTCTAATAATACTGTAATTCATTCTTTAAACTTTTAGACACGACAAAAGAGAAGCATAATACGAGTATTTTACTGTATCACCAAAATATTTATCGCTTCTCTGGCAAAATCCTAGACGTGGAATGTTAATAGATAAATATCATATGGATATCTTATGTTTTAGTGAAACTTGGTTAGAACCGGATAGAATGTTGTTTAATGTAAATAATTTTTTAGTTGCCAGTGCGTACAATAGGTCTTCGATAGGGGGTGGTACTTTGATATTATGTAATAGTTGTTTTAAATATAAGGAAAGAAAGGATATCACTGCTTGCTCTGTTGATCGCTTATGTGAGGTAGCATGTGCAAAGGTTGAGGGCCATACTTTCTTATCTGTTTATAGACCACCAGCCTCGAACTTTTCATAATTTTTGATCATTATGGAAGAAATATTAGGTAAACTTTTTAATGATAATAAATTAGTTTTTGTGTGTGGTGACCTAAATATTGATCTATTAGTTAAAGCTTATTTCATTGTTTAAATCATTAAATTTATGAAGCGACTAGAATAACAGCAACCACAAGCTTCAAGCATAGACATTGTATTTACTAATTGCAAAAAGGGCTCATCCTTAATTAGTGGCGTCAGGTCAGACCATACTGTTCAACTTGAATCGTTTGACTTGGATAAAAAGTTACACCTGGATAAAACCATTGAATTGAGACCTCTAACTAAAAATAAATTGAAAACGTTTAATAATAATATTCTTAGCAATCTCTCAGCAGCAAGTTTTGATTCACAAGACCCCAATAAAAACTATGGCACATTTTTTTTTTACAGTATGCCAAGAATTCAATAAAGCATGTCCTGTAAAAAAACTTACAATTACTATCCAACCAAAATTTTGTGAAGGGGCCACTGCTGGCATTAGAAAATGCAGAGATATCTTATATGATTTGTATCATGAAAAATCATTGACTTCTGATCAGGCCTTTCATAATTATGTAAGAAACTATTCTAAGATATTCAAAAGAGTGCGCTCAAGCTAAATTAATAAGTAACAAAATTAGTATTTCTAAAAATAAAATAAAAGCTGTGTGGCAGGTAATTAACAAAGAAACTGGAAACACAAAACGACGAAATCAGAATGAGTCTTCTGCTCCCAAATTACAACTGTTAATTTTAATTCTTTTTATTTTTTACAATGTCTGACATATACTCGTCATTATTTGACATTACATCAATTTTAATTTCGACTATTTATTATGTGATTGTCATGGAAATCATGTCACTTGGTTCAAATAGGTTCATTTTATATAGGTAGATTCTTTTACATATTGTGAATGAGAGAACGTTGTAGGCCTTACAGACTAGATTTTTAGATGATTTTCTAGTCTGTATTTTCATTCCTCTAAGTACCTGATACTTATTGACAGGCCTGCACTATCCTCCCATACCTATTATCACTGTAATTTGATAACATTGTAAAAGCCAATTATTTTTAAGCCGGCAAGGAACTCCACGGTTACGTGGAGTTTCTTGCCGGCTCTTCTCCTTAGGAAGCGACAAATTGGAACCGTGCACCTAGCTTCTGACGTTTCATAAGTGCCCATGCAGGTTTATGTGAAATAAAATATTTTGATTTTGACGATATGATTGTACTGAGCGCCTCGGTCTGCGGACTCAGAAGGCTGATGAGTATCAGTGAGGGCTATATAGCTAATCATGGACTGCTGTATAATGTTAAGAAGAGTAACCCAGAAAAATAATATCTATGCCAGCAATTACACTGAATGGCTTATCGTTAGAAAGGGTAGACTAGAGGATGGAATGGTGATTGAGTGCTTACAGTTACAACAACGAAAGGACGCCGCGCCGTGGCTCGGTTGCCTGTAGGACACACATGCGGCCAGGCCCCATGGCGGTGAGGGAAAGATATTCCATACTGAGAACTTCTACGCAACATATGGAGGAAGGTTGTGTGTGATCTCATACATACCGCATCTCTTTGTTTCCTTGATATCGGGGTTGCTCGACACTGAAATGTTATTCTAAGCTTAAGCCGAAGTTCCTCCGCCCTCGGCTCGAATGCAACAGTTCTGAACGATGTTTCTGAGAAAACAATCAACATTTCGCTACAAAGTGGCATTAATATCCTTGGAACTAATAGAGTTTCCTACTTTCGACTGCAATAAAAAAATCACGAATGAAGATGTGTCCAGTACAGTCCAGTCTCTTTTCAAAATTCGTATCGCGACTCTCATGATTAACTAGAACGTGTTTCGCCAAAACCAATAAATCATATTGGTTTTGGCTTGGCACTCTCCAAAACAGGCGAATCGGCACTTTAAAATAATATAATTATTGTAGGCTATTTATTCGCACGAAATAAATTCATTTGTGGGCGACTCGACAAATCCAGAAATACGTATATTGCATACAAATCATAACGTGCCAATTGCCTAATATATTCGCCCGTTTTGGGTGAGTAAATTGGTGCCAATCAATCAATATAACCCAAAGGGTTGAATACGGAAGCTACGACGCGTTCTGGAAATTGTGGTGCTACCCTAGGAGCTTGATCGTGTTGTAACTATTTGTAATTATGATTACCTACGTCGTAAACCCAGTCTCTTCAATTCTACAATTTTATAAAAACGGTCCAGCAAAGAGATTGGTTAGTCTCTAACTATGATCATCATTTCAGCCGAAAGACGTCCACTACTGGACATAAGCCTACCCCAAGCACCGCCACCTCCACCGCTTCTGTGCTTCTCTCACCCAGCGGATTCCTGCTGCCTTCACCAGCTCATCACTCTCCAACTCGGAAACTCCAAGTACAGCCCTCTCCATTGTCGTTTGGGTGACCTTTAGCCTCCTTATGAGGCCCATTGTGAGTGTCTCCGTTGCAGTGTCATAGGTCATCACTGGCAACACGCACTGGTCAAAGACTTTCGTCTTGAGACACTGCGGTATGTGGCACGAAAAAATCTTGCATAGCTTCCCGAACGCTGCCCAGCCGAGTCGGATTCGAAGATTGACTTCTTTCTCTAACTATATATGACAATATCATGAACACGTTTTGTTTTTTTAGCGTAGGAAATCATCAAATAACTTGTCCCGCTCTGGGTGGAGCAGGAGGGCGTGTCAAGTTTTTACTGACTAAACCCCACCCATGTTCCCTCAGTTGTCTGTGTGCCAGGGGCCACGGTATCTCTTTCGAACAACCCGCGCCTCTGGCAGGCATTAGTCCCTGCGGACCCCACCAGTTGATGCTGGCATTTCTTTGAGGCTCGTGAACACGTTGAGCGTAAGTCGCGCGGCGAGGCACGAGGGTGACGTGCGCTGGCTCGTCGCGCGGGTCGAATGCGGCGCGATAATGGCAAGGTCTAGGTCACCAATAACATGCATTTATGCAATGCTATGTTATGTATGCATGTGTCACGCTCTTTACCTTGCCACGTGAAAAATTACTAGCGCAGGTGAACAATTTGCAAGTTCATGGATAATTCTTGTCATTACACTAGTTAATTACAAAACTGAGTTGGTCTTTCTTGAAACTTGTAATCTCAAGACCTAGTCACCTAGTCTCCTTCATCGTTATTGATAGAGCGGTCGTGGTCACGATGAGTCGTGTCCAACCACTGGAGGACTCGTAGCTCGCCTCACGGTCTCTGTTCGTGTAGTTACATTAGATGCATGAAGTCTCGTGCATTCATTAACAGGGCCTAAAGCAGCGGATAGTTACCCAGTGGTTGACAGTAATTAAAAGAGTAGGTATGTGGTGCACTGGCTCATCCAGGTGGACCGATAACCCGGTGAAGATCGCGGGAATCCGCTGTGAGCGTTAAGCACCAGACCAGTCGATGCGCCGCTTGTGGGAAGGAGGCCCATGTCCTGGAGTGGTCATCTTTCGGCTGAAGGAATGATGACTCACATTCAGGTATACCGTACAAACTTGCGTTTGTCGTTAAATGAGGCTTGCAGTGAGGATCAGTGAGCAGGAGGGCGGCGACGTCGACGCGCACGGGGCAGGGGCTGAGGGGGTGACTCCTGCAGTAGGCGGATACTCCCTATGGCCGTAAGAAGTATCCACTACTAGTTACTATAGCTAGTGGTGCTCATAGCTAACTGCGCCGCAGTATCCTTTGGTATTGTGGTTTTAAATCTTCTAGTTTCAAACAACAAGGTATCAATTCCGCATTTGTGTCCGTGGTGCGCGCACGCGCAACTATTCGTGTCAGTTATCAGCGTATCGGATCGGATCGCTCGCCAATCGATTGTTTGCGTCTGACATTATGTCATTCGTACGCCGCCCGCGTTCAATTGACTTGTTACTTACTATTAATGTGGTTCTCTGACTGATTGGTTGATGGTGACGAGTACTTATATCATCATCATTTCAGCCGAAAGTCCATCCACTGCTGGACATAGGCCTCTCCCAAAAGGGGTTTTGCCATAATCGCCACGCTTGGCAGGCGGGTTGGTGATCGCAGTATGGTGGTAAACTGCATGCAACGCTGCTGCCCATTCTAGTCCCTTAGTCGCCTTCTACGACACCCACGGGAAGAAATGGGATAGTGCTATTCTTTTACGCCCGGCACCACACGGAACTTATATTTTACTTTTTTAGTCGGCAGTAGGTAGGGTAGGTCTCTGGTAGGTACCTAAGTATGCTCCTGAGTGATCGATACGTGTGTTTACTTACAGACACACAGATCGCGCTAACATCCAGATCCCGACTACCTTTCTAATCTATATACAATTATAGAAACTTAGGTCACACAAATATTTGTTCCGCGCAGTAATCGAACCTGAACTCGACTTCCTCACTAAAGAGCGAGTTTACTATTATATCTAACCAGAGGTGTGGTGGGGTTCATGTACCTACAGTCACCAAAAGAGATAAGTAATCAGTGTCGTCGGATTTAATTGAAGTTTAGTAATTAACCGATGGAAGTTTTCGAACGAAAATACTTTTATGAATTAACGATTTGTTTTCTATTAATTTAACTAACTTTATTCGGAAACATCCATCGGTTCCTTACTAAACTTCAACTAGGTAGAGGTACCTATATCCGACGACCCTGGTTACATTTCTCTTTTGACGACCGTACACTTGACTCGAAAAAAACGAACATAACTCGCCATCAGAAATGGACGACAGGCAAAAAATAAAAAATACCAAGAACATTAACAAGTTTGTATCGTTGCCAGTTCCCAACAGTCAGAACTCGCCCTTACAGAGTGGCGACGGTCTGTCTAGCACCTAGCACCGCCGGTGACAAAGACACAGATACATTAGTAGCATGAAAGACAAAGATAGCAGACGCGTGGTAACCAAGCGTGCCATCTCGCTTTCAAGAACTCGAATGAAAGAGAAGGAGATAGCGATGGTTGTGTGAGTTGTGTCCTTGAAAAACGTTGGCGGCTATTATTATAGGTGTAATTATTTTGCAATTTAGAGAATTGTTATAATATGTATAACTTAGGTAAGTCCATATGATTGAAAGGAGGTAGGTGTTGTAGCCATAGATTAGAAACCGGTGTGCTCTCAACCATCGGAAACTCGGAACAGACCATTAATATTTTTTTTTTTGTTGGGCATCTCGCAGTTGGCCTTGAGAGGCCGTGACTGCTCAACCGGGCTTTCCTGGGGCTGCCATTAAGAAATTAATCTTAACGCCTCCAGCCAGGGCTTACAAACTAAAATTTAAAAACTAAGCGACTGCACGCTGAGGGCACCCCCTGTGGGGTACGGACCTCGGCTCAGGGCGTCACTGATAGGGGGACAGCTATCACTATTGGGGACAGGCTGGATCGAAATATTGGCATTATTATTATTAGGGGAATTTAAAGCTACTGGCTCAGCTGCGGCGCGGGCTGGCGCTTCAACGAGCAAGGGTCGGTCGGGACCATTAATTAAGAAGACACCTACATTTTACAGTAATCACAGTCGGCCGGTACAATGCAGGTAGCCCATAAAACCTTAAATTAGGTTGTTTTATCTACTACCTACACTCGTAGTCGTAGGTACACTAACCCCTTTGGGGATTACAGGCAGGCATGATATATATGTGCAAATAATTGAAGGTACATGTACAAGGTGTAACATAATGGACGCAAGACCTGAAAGTAGTTTGTTCCTAATTGACTACTGGATCGATTTCAGTAACTTTTAATATTAGTATTTTTTTAATGATGTATTTTGCCACACCTACCACTGATTGAGCCAAAGAAAATTCAATCTTATTAGAGAAGAAATAAGACTCAATTTTAAATGCATAAAGTAATTTTTGGGTCGACTGGTTTTTCTTAATAATATCAGTTAGCTTAAAAAAAAAACGTTTTGGTCATCATAATTATGTTTTTAACTCAATACTCTAATTGGAGTGTATGAGGTCTTGCATTAATTATGTTACTCGTTGTTTAAGTAAGTAGGTACAGTAGCGGTCATAAGTGGACTAGCAATATCAAAAAGCAATAGACTGACACTTCGGTTTAACTTACGACCTTATTATAATAAGTAATTTCAATACTATAGACACACACACTCTCATACATCTGCAAATGATTGTATTTCATAAATTCAACCACTAAAGTAAATGGCATGATAGCTTAGCGGTTACCGTACTTAGGTTAACGCGTTTGTGCGTAGCGAGTCCCGACCGACCCTTGCTCGTTGAAGCGCCAGCCCGCGCCGCAGCTGAGCCAGTAGAGTTAAATTCCCCGATTAATAATAATAATGCCGATATTTTGATCCAGCCTGTCCCCACTTGCTGTCCCCCTATCAGTGACACCCTGAGCCGAGGCCCGTACCCCGCAGGGGGTGCCCTCAGCGTGCAGTCGCCCTAGTAATTAAGTAGTTTTTAAGCCCTGGCTGAAAGCGTTAAGTTAATTCTTAATGGCAGCCCCAGGAAAGACTGGCTAAGCAGTCACGGCCTCTCAAGGCCAACTGCGAGATGCCCGACAAAAAAAAAAACAAAAAAAGTGTAGCGAGTCGCGGGTTCGAATCCCACGCACGGTGATAGGCTTTTTATTGTTTTAAAAATCGCTATTGATGTTCTGTTCGTCTTGTTCACTAAACTCGTAAAACTTTATGATTATACCCACGGAAACCTAAATAAATTTAAATGATATTAAGGTGCAGTTAACTTACGACTCATTCACCGAAACTAAATAGAACGGTGTTGGTTGTTATTGTGTGCTAGTGACGTGTGTTTAATCTATTAGCGGTGTTCTAGTTCATTTTAAAATCACGGCCGCTCATGGCCCTAATCGCCGCAGGAGACGCTCTGGGCGTCGGGAATCCCAGGCTGATTCCCGGTCACCATAGGCGCAGGCTTGTGGATGGCGAGTACCTAATGGGTAGCTCGCTGTCCGGTTAGGACCAGCACCCTAATTGCGTAACACGCGATTAATCATAAACGGTTTCATTTTGACAGTTCAACAATATTCATTGCGTTATTTACGTTGTTGAGCAGACACATTTTTCGAACATATGAAGCAATGGTTTAACCATCTGTTTCAAAACGAAACAAATTATGATGAATCGTGAGTTACGCAATTAGGGTGCAGGCCTGGGTCCACGGCGCGTTGTGTTCCACGCGCGTCTCAAAGAGATGTCAGCACCAACTGGTGGGGTCCGCAAGCTCCGATACCTGCCAGGGGTGCTGGGTGTTCGAAAGAGATACCGCGGCCCTTTGCACACAGGCAACTGAGGGAACACGGGTGGGTTTTAGTCAGTAAAAGTCTGACACGCCCTCCTGCTCCATCCAGAGTGGGAGAAGTTAGTGGATGATTTCCCACCCTCAAAAAAATTAAAATGAACCTTAGGTATGCATAAGTTATAACGATTAAAATCTATCAAAGAAATTTGACAAATTGGGGTAGTTTGATGTGCTGGCGTCAGTACCTACCTACACAGGTATCACTTGTACCTTATACCAGTCTTTTCTAAGGCCTGATACAGGACGACGAGGAGCCAACGTTGTCACAACATGATCAGGTCGTGACGTGACGTCAGTGACTATGGAACTAAAGTTCGTTACTGATGTAGTGAATACACACACATGTCGGTCAATACATATTCAAAAGAGGCTGCCGTAAAAAGAAGCGTAAGTCAGTAGCAAAACAACTCTGCAGGGCTGCCAGTGGTGCCACTGAAGACTATTTTAATATGTGATAATTATTATCATCATTTTCTCGGTCAATCAATTTATCATAGTTTTTATTTTATTTTATACCATGAATTTAGTTTTGCACAGAGTAAAGATTTTGGAGGGAAAACAGAGTTGCCAACTTAGAAATAGAATTGATAAATTCCATTCAATTCTATATTTTGCTCTGGCAAGCAGTCCCTACTAATCCCTACTAATATTTTCATGCGAAAGTAACTCTGTTTGTCTGTCTATCTGTTTGTCTATTACGCTTTCACGCCTTAACCGCTGAACCAATCGTCATGAAATTTGGCAAAAATATAGCCCGGGATAAGGAGAAGGATATAGGCTACTTTTTTATGCGATAACCGACAACTACGCAGGCGGAGCCGTGGGCAAAAGCCAGTGGTAAAATAAATGATTTTATGCAAAGTAATACGTTACTGATGTTCAAAACAAGTAGCTTTAATAAAGTAGGTAGGGTTCCTACCGTAGGGGCATATTTATTCCATGGTTGTACACAAGCTTGTAGGTTTAAGAGAAAAACTATACCTACATTGTTGTGGTGTGGTGGTTAATCAATGTCCTAAGTTAATGACAACACAATTATTCTATGGTACAATATGAGAACGTGACCGACTACTAATTACTTAATTATGTACCAACTTAGTTTTTTAATTCAGTACTGTAATATTAAAGGACCAGTCATTATTTCAATAACCTTATTTGTATTTATGACAGGTATGACATAATCATTAAGCATGCATGACATATCAACAGTGGCGTGCAGTCCATAAAGACAGAAAGACACTGCCTACCCTACCTAAATCAGATAAATATTTAATACTAATTTTATTTTATTAAACGAAACATCTTTATTCATCTTTATTCATGCAATAAATAAATAAATAAATAAATAAGCTCCACCTGTCGACCGTCGGTCGTATCATTAGTATCATCAATACAATACCCGTTCGTTCGTACAATTTGACGCAACTTCGCATTGCGATGCACTAGCGCCGCTGAGTCCCTCGGGAGAGACACAAACTATTCGCGTCTTAATGTTTATATGTTTGCTCTAGTGGTCATGCAGATTTATTGGGTGTGCTTTCCTATACATACGTGGCACACAATGTAACAAATAATGCACACAACCGTACAGGGTAGTCACTGGCTTTTTACACTTTTTTTAGTTACAACACGATGAATTACAAACCATGCCGTAGTTTTCCGAACAAAGTTGGATAACCGACTATTTTTAAAAGTAGCATTGTTTCATTGAATTGTCGCTATATTAACAACCATCACTTTTTGTCGTATTATTTTTATATTCCGAGTAATTCCAACGCCATTGTGTATTTTGATTTATTTGTTTTGGTTGTGAGCTATGATAGCATGTATTTAAAATTTGATCGTTGATAATAGTGTGAAAAATAGATAGTTTTCACTGTGAAAGTTGTTCAGGTGGTGTGTTTATAGAGAAAAGAAAAAATGATGCATTTTCAAAACTATCTTACAGTGAAAAAAAAACCAAGTGATCGTGAAAAGAAGTTGTACACCGGATTAGCAATTAATAAGTACAAACTAAAGGTAAATTCAATATAAAACAATATGATTCATTTAATTCCCTCATAGGTTGCATGCTGTGTAGGTAGGTACTGCAATCGGTTATTCTGTTTTTATTTTTTGCCTTTTTAAATTTCTGCCTACCCAGTCTAAAAACTCTGTGCACGCCACTGCGTATCAATGTAAAAAAATACTTAAATATCCAATATGCATTATTTTACTGAATATTAAAACATTTTGATGGTCACTCATTAGATATGAAAGACCCTCACAAAATGACTCGAATCTCCAAATAAATTAATACGATTATTGAAAATTATTTTTATAGACTGTTTTTGCATAGGCCTACTGGGTTTGTAGTGGAAATGATTAACTCAGTTACTGTCAATAAAAAGTACCTGCTACTTATCGTAATCTTTTTAGGGTTCCGTACTGTGGGGGTGTAGTGTGGTTTGTTGAGTATTTGGACGCTACACTACCAAAGGAAACAATGATTGGAGCTTAACTTCGTGTTTCCACGTATAATTACGATAAAAGGAACAGGGCAAGGCTGCGCTTAAAATAATAATGAATATTTTTACGTAATAGAAAATTATCTGTCAAACATATTCTAATTTATAATTGAATACTTTCTGGCTGTTCGAACAATAGCCATTATAGGCTGCCAGTAAACATAAGGTTTCATGCTGGGCATACAACCTTTACAGTACCCAAAGGGTAAAATGGGACCCTATAACTAAGACTCCACTGTCCGTCCGTCTGTCTGTCTATCCGTCTGTCACCAGGCTGTATCTCATGAACCGTGATAGTTAGACAGTTGAAGTTTTCACAGATGATGTTTTTCAGTTGCCGCTATAACGACAAATACTAAAAACAGAATAAAATAAATATTTAAGGGGCTCTCATACAACAGACATGATTTTTTGCCGTTTTTATAGATAATGGTACGAAACCCTTCGTGCGCGAGTCCGACTCGCACTTGGCCGGTTTTTATTTAATAATAATTAATATTAGTTGTTTGATGACCCTGGAGCGAGAGGCAAGCCTCCAAACACGACCGGTTTTTCAAGTTCCTTGACGCTAAATAGAAATTTTAAACGTCGTTTCTCCATATTCTAGTCAATTGAAACTAAACCTTACGCTCTTACGTTAACTTATAATTCACTTGAAAAACTGTTCTGTGTGAAACTTTTTGCAAGGGATACCAGTAAAGTATTGATTTCTCTGTCTAGCATGCAAGGGTCATATATCGTTGTCTTGCTCACGACAGCTGTCAGAGCCAGTTTTCACAATTGAAACTTGAAAAGTTGTTATTTAGTACCTATACTAATACTTATGAATGTTTAAACAGGTTTTATATAGATTTCCTTTGAATTATTATTCTATTAGGATACTAAAAATATATTACTTAAATTGTGTTTGTCACTATTTTTCTGTTAGATAGGTAGGTATTATTGTCGTTGTTAGCTTTTTAACTATATTCTTAGCGAGTCGATAGCAATCTAAATACAGTCAGCCCAGAATTTGGCCACGAGCTGGCTCCTTCAGCAGCGTCCACGTCCATCAACTCATGTATCGTGCAGACATCAGGACACGCTGGACAAGATATTGAGGTGAATCTAGTCCACAATTCTCCAATACAAACTTCGGGAGTGCATTACTCCACTGTTCGACAATGTACATCAAAAATTAATCATGGTATGGTTTTGTCCCAATATTAATATTGTCTGTATGGAAACAGAATACTTACTACAATGAAAAGCCATTCAAAAGTTAGGAGCCAACAAATGGCCAACAAAGATTAGTTTTTCTTGCTAATTTCACCTAACTTTGGGCGTGTTTAAGTTATAAAAAAAAATAACCGACTTCCAAAAAAACACTACAAAGTGAAAAATAACTTTAATTTCGGAAGTCGGTGTCTTTGGAGCTGTATTTGAATTTTTTGTCACCGCCTTCCGAAATTAAAGTTATTTTTCACTTTGTAGTGTTTTTTTGGAAGTCGGTTGTTTTTTTTTGGAAAAAGTTTTTATTTTTCACTTTTTAGTGGTTCACATGTGCTTACCCCTTCACAGCATACCAGCGTGATGTTATGTTATGAACTGGTGTAAGCAATAGACAGAGATGAGATTTCAGCAATCCCAGTCCATTTGCTATCATTTATTGAGGAGTTCCGTTGCCTATCTCCGAAGTTCTTCATCAGATCTTCACCAAATTGAAATGGAACCACTCCGAGAAAGTACTCTTCCAAAAAATACCTAAATCGCTTTGTGTGCCTATAAAATTTGAAGAGTTCTCTCTATTTCTCCAGGATCCCATCATCAGATCCTGACTTGATGATCATGGGACCACCTGGGAAGTGTACCCTTTCAAACAAAAAAAACAAAATCCATATCGGTCCAGCCATCTTCGAGTAATCGGGGAACATACATAAAAAAAAAAAAAGGTTCCAAAGAATTGATAACCTCCTCCTTTTTGAAGTCGGTTAAAAAGAAGTGTAAAATCTCCAAAACCAAGTCGGTACCAACAAAGCTCAAATATCTAAAAGTTCAATAAACTTTATTGGTTATTGATTTATGCAGTGGTTTTTTCTTATACCCGATATTCCGAAGGACTTTTCTTAATTTTTTACCCGCCTGTGTTACTATATACTATAACGTTGTGGCTATCACTGATACTACCTCTGTCGGACACGATGCTTGGTGATGGTGAGACAGCGTGCTGTTTAGCTAGGCCCACCAGTGAGTTCGAGCCCGCGACTAGATTCCCCTTAATAGTCCGAGAACCAGCTGCAAAAATACCTACCTCATCGGCTACCCCAATAGGCTATCTGTAGATCGTTAACCAACACTTAAACACGTAAATAAAATCAGGTCTGCCAGAGCCGATCCGAGCCGGGTCATAGAAATAATCGGTATTTTTTGACGAATTATTTTAGTGAAAATTACGTCATAAGATATCTGAATTAAAGTGCTGGCAACAGTTTATCATTGCTTAGATAAGTAAAAAAACTAAGGTTGCCGGAACTTAGTGGTCAAAGCATTTGAAGTTATTATGGAGCATAATTTCACCTGAAGTCAGAATAACATTTGTTTCTAAATCTATACAAAATTATAAATATTAACGATGTGTAGCATTAAAAGATGTACATTTAAAATGTAACAACGATCACTACGAGTCCAATAACTTGCATACAATATAGGTAACTTACTACGAGTACAATAATCAAAACTTAGTTAAAGTTGGTATTACAGTTACCTACTTGAATTCTGTATTATGTTTAGTCTGTTAGTATGTTTTGTCTGTGTATGTGTTGCAAGTGCCCGTTATTGGAAGTGGTCGATAAACATATGTATATTGATTTAGTGGTTGATACCCAATTCTGTTGGGGCCCGCACAAGGATTACGTGTGCAATAAACTGCGGTCTATTCTAGGTAAGCTTAGCTTACTTAAATATAAACTGCCTTACAAAACGCTTAGAATGTTATACATGGCCCTAGCAGACTCGGTTATCAACTACGGACTCAGCAGCTATGGGAGGACATATCATACATACCTAACAGATATTTATAATTTACAACTTAGAATATTAAAAGTAATTACACCAAAACATATAAACAAGAAATTCAAAAACAGTGACGATGATCTCTTTAAGTACTGTAAAGTTATGAATGTGTTCAATAAAGTTCATTTTTCAACTCTCGCGGAAGTCAATAGACCTGAGCTGCTAACAGAACAAACAAGACCTGACTTTCTGAGAACGATACCACTTAAAAATAAATACATCCTACCAAAATATAATAATGTGTACGGTATGAGGGTTGCAGAATATTTAGTACCATTTTTTCTAAATAAACTTCCAGAAGACTTGCAAACGCTTTACAAAACTAATTCGAAAAGTTATAAGTATAAATCCAAATGTTTCCTTACACAACATTTCTCAATGTAGTTATTATTGCTTGTTGTTGTTTTTCTTGTTTTTTTTTTCCAATATTGTCTTATGTCTAGTGTTATACTGTTTTAGGTTTAAAGAATCTTTATTCTCATAAGAACATATCATACAGTTCACTTAAATGAGACTTAAATTTTATCATAAATTGGTAATCGTCGTCTAAAGACGAAGCATGCAGATGTAGAATAAACAAAGTAACAATAACAACGTATGAGATCAGCAGCAAAACAAATAAAAATAAGTTTTTTGTCAAACTATCGTGTACAATAGTTAATAATTTTTTTTTTGTGTTTTTATTGAAATGAGTGGCTCGCCATCAACAGATAAACCCTGAGAGGTTTTCGTTGTGTGGCTTAAATCACGATTGTAATACTCAAAGTGTTTTGGAAATAAAATAAATAAATAAAAATAAATAAAAAATGTTTAGGGAACTAAATAGGCTTCCCAGTGTGTAGAACCAGCACCCTAATTGCGTAACTCACGATTCATCATAATTTGTTTCGTTATGAAACAGATGGCTAAACCATTGCTTCATATGTTCGAAATATGTGTTTGCTCAACAACGTAAATAACGCAATGAATAATGTGGAAATGTCAAAATGAAACCGATTATGGTTAATCGCGTGTTACGCAATTAGGGTGCTGTTATTGCGAGAATCATCGTAGGAACAGTCAAAGCCTAATTTGAGTTTCGGGACAACCTGTATATTCGCTCTTTGCTGCACCTCACCTCTACAATACTTCGTAAACTTTATTGATGCCATCTGGCGAACAACTTGAATGCACGTAAAAATTACATACTTCACGGAATCTTAGAATTCACAGACAAGGCATTCAATAAAATAACTTTTGTAAGAAAGAAACGTTGTAACTGTCTAAATGGAAACGTGATATTTTTTTATTTTATTTATTAGTATTTTTTATTATAAAAAAAAAGTTTCTTGAATGTTAGGTTGTAGAAGTTTGTGGAGTGACCACTAAGTTCCAGCAAGCTTAGACCTGGTAGACCTTTTGATCTATTATCAGGGGCATCTTGGTTATTATTTGGCGTTGCGTTGGTTCCATCCGGGTACACGATGAGGTAGGTTTAGGGTCGAGCGGGCATATTTTATTGGTCTGCCAAGTACTTCCGGCAAGGTGCGTAATGGCAGACCCACTTTTTTTTACATAACTAAGCAATGGTTTACTGTTGCCAGCGTTTTAATTCAGATATGTTATGACGTAATTTTCAGTAAAATAATACGTCAAGAAATACCAATTATTTCTATGACCCGGTAGAATCGGCTCTGGCAGACCTGATTTTTTTTACGTATTTACGTGTTGGTTAACGATCTAAAGATAGACTACTGGGGTAGCCGATGAGGTAGATATTTTTGCAGCCAGCTCTCGGACCATAAATGCCCCATTGTTTGCGGGACAGCACCACATTTACTCTCCAGGACGGAGTCATCTGTGAATCTCCACCTGAGCAGGTTTTCTTTACTTTGGCTTACCTTGTGATCAGATGATTGCAAACGAATCGATATGGCAACATTGTTTTAGAAGAAAAAGTCAGACCTTTATGTACTGTACCTAACTTATCTGACCACAAAATTAATTAAGCATGTTGTTTTGACAATGGAAAAGTTCGTCGGTCAACTAGTTAATCGGTCCCTAAATCTAGTCTTTGTAGGTATTGCTGTGTCAACAGTCGCAGGAGTCGATCTTCAAGATTAAGCAGCGCTTGTCGAGGTCGGTCCGTGAATGGTTGACCATCCATAACATACCGACACCCCTCCGAGCCCTAGAAAGCACGTTAAGCAATTTGATTATATTATATAATTAAAGGTTAAGCAGTTGGTCCCGGGTGTCATTCGTTGACCTTTGACAATTGTTACGTACGGGTAGTCTTGCCAAGAGGTATCGTGTTACTCACTAACTGGGTTGTACTTGTAGAGGTCAGATAAGCAGACGCTCCATGTAAAATACCTACTGCTGTATTTTGCTGGATCCAGTTAGACTAGAAGCCGCTCCCGACGTAGTTGGCAACAAGCTAGGCATGTTGATGAGCCTGCTGACGTCAGCAACAAGCTAGGCATGTTGATGAGCCTGCTGACGTCAGCAACAAGCTAGGCATGTTGATGAGCCTGCTGACGTCAGCAACAAGCTAGGCATGTTGATGAGCCTGCTGACGTCAGCAACAAGCTAGGCATGTTGATGAGCCTGCTGACGTCAGCAACAAGCTAGGCATGTTGATGAGCCTGCTGACGTCAGCAACAAGCTAGGCATGTTGATGAGCCTGCTGACGTCAGCAACAAGCTAGGCATGTTGATGAGCCTGCTGACGTCAGCAACAAGCTAGGCATGTTGATGAGCCTGCTGACGTCAGCAACAAGCTAGGCATGTTGATGAGCCTGCTGACGTCAGCAACAAGCTAGGCATGTTGATGAGCCTGCTGACGTCAGCAACAAGCTAGGCATGTTGATGAGCCTGCTGACGTCAGCAACAAGCTAGGCATGTTGATGAGCCTGCTGACGTCAGCAACAAGCTAGGCATGTTGATGAGCCTGCTGACGTCAGCAACAAGCTAGGCATGTTGATGAGCCTGCTGACGTCAGCAACAAGCTAGGCATGTTGATGAGCCTGCTGACGTCAGCAACAAGCTAGGCATGTTGATGAGCCTGCTGACGTCAGCAAACTGTTGTTTTGGTGTTATTTTAGTTTGTAAACAATTAATTCCTTTCGGAGCAACGTTGTTACAGACAGCGTTGGAATGAATATATTTTCTGTCTTTAAAATGAAAACCATTCCTACTGTTAGAGTGTGACACAAGTACCTTGCTGCCGATATTATTTTCCGTAAAGATTTACCGTGACAACCAATGACATAAGGTAATGAAAATACATAATTAGTGACATCTATTGGTGAAGTGAGCTAAAACTGATCTGTCATTTGATGCTAGGGATTGCTATATCATCACTTACTTCCAATGAGTTATAACAAGTTATAATGTAGTAGGTACGTAGTCCATTATAATATTTAAAACTCAATGATCACTTCACGTATGTTTTCACGGTGAGAGTATTAAAGAATAAACCGGCTTTTAACACTCGCAGCTTTACATTTATAAGTAAGGTAGTATGGTAGGTATTTAAAGTAAACATAATTATTATTGTAGTGTCGCTGCCAATGATGACTCATGCTGAACTGGAACCAGAGCTATTTTATTTTATATTTTACGAAACTACAACAAAGAAACATAAAGTTAAGTAGGTCGTGCAATAATATACAATTTTTTATGTAAATTTCAGTATCGATTGTGATGTGAGTCACCTTTTATAATAAAAATAAAAGCTTGTATTTCGATAGTTATTGATGTAACATCACGCCTATTATTATCATTATTGAAGAGTGTGGAGGTTTGTATTATTACGTAAATATCAGTGTATTATTAGGGTAAATATCAGTGTATTATTAGGTAAATATCAGTGTATTATTAGGTAAATATCAGTGTATTATTAGGTAAATATCAGTGTATTATTAGGTAAATATCAGTGTATTATTAGGTAAATATCAGTGTATTATTAGGTAAATATCAGTGTATTATTAGGTAAATATCAGTGTATTATTAGGTAAATATCAGTGTGCTTCTATCTATAATTTCGCACCTGGACATGAGTTGCCTTGGCTTATCTGGAAGTCTTTAAATAAATTTCGGACTAAGGTAGGCCGAAGCAAAGAAATGTGGAGATTCACAGATGACTCCGCCATGGAGTGTAAATGAAGGTGGTGCTGTCCCACAAACAGTGGTGCACTTAATATCGTGTGCTGAGTGTCCTGTAGGGGCCAAGCTCGGAGCCAAATTCTGGGCTGACTGGATAAAGATTGCTATCGATACGCTAAGAAGAAGTGTGCTTATCTTTGCTTTATTGCACGACTTGCATTATATTCATGTTATGTTCCCTGCACTCTCAGTGACCTAGGTCACTCGGTACATGGCTCAGTTGCTGCACTACTACAGGTCATGCAACATGGACCTACTCCTCATATTTTGTTTTGTTCTTCCGATGCGCAAACGCCGAACTTGATACGGCAAAACTACAGAAAGTAGAAGGTTTAAGGTAAGTTCTATGTTCTTACACACGCATGTTTATAGGAAATGACCGTAACAATATACAGCTCAAACAAACAAAAATATATTCCTACAAGATAGAACATCTCGTCACTGCAAGTCGCCGAGGAGCGTTCGGTTTACGGGCGACTCGCCTCAAGCGGCTATAACCATAAACTAAAAGACACAGACATCCGATGTTCATTCGATGTAAATTTATTACTTGCCTCTCAACTCTCTAAGTGGCCGAGGAAATGGGCGGTGGAACGAGCGAGTCACTCGCGCCAGCAACTTGCCTCTTTTACGACTTTCCAGCGCCTTCTTTGATGGATTAGTTAGTGTAAAAGGAAATGTTGTGTAAGTTTCACGGGCGTTCAGTTTTAACAGTTGGGTGTTGTCGTTCGTTTGTGTTTAAGTAAGTTTCTTGGTACAAATACAATGTCCCTGTTTTATTGAGCGGATATCCAGAAGGTATTATGTATAAAGCTAAAAACTCATGTTCTTACTTCTTAGTATAGAGGAGGTCTTCATCAGTGTCTGCGTAAATATGTATGATGTTATTAACGATTAAGATAATTGTCTGGTTAACAGTTTTTATTTGTTTTGGCTACACAATTGAAACAAATCAAAGCAACACTTCTTTTCTTACCAAAATGTATAGGTATGCGCTAGTGAGCTGCACTAGCACCCAATGACCCAAACGAGGCTCACAATTGGGGCTCATACCTGCCCGCGCGACGCGTGGGTGTGTCTCCTCTGGCTTCTCTGGTACCAGTTTAATGCTCCACTATTTAACCCTCCCGTTTTTTAGACTAGCAACACCAGACGGGATCACGTATGCATTATTTATGTTTGTCTGTAATTTATACCAGTTCGTAATTATAGTTTAGCTCATTAGTTGTGTAATAAAAAAGAGAGTGGAACAGATGATTTGTTGCATTTTTTAAGTGTTTTTTGTTAATGTTTGATTATTTTGTCTGTTTCGTCAGAAATTATGAAAGAAACAATCAACTTCCAATCAGAATCACAGAAGTTCTAATTGTAATTGGTAATGGTGTAAAATAAGGAGTACTCTGAACACTATACCATCTAGGTATCTATCCATACAGATACTGTTTGAGATCTGAATCATCCGTTTGTGTGCGTACCTTCTGGAGACAAACTAAGTCACTCAACAATTAAAACTATGGCTTCAACAAATCGAGACCTGTGATATCACAATGGACCAGACGTGGTGACGTCATCAACACTCGTTGTTGCTTTTAAATAGGTAAGTGTACCTAATTCTAAGTGTACCTGTGCGTGGCTGTGAGTCTACTGGATCTCGCGTTGATCATTATTATCGATTGCCTATCTTATTCCCAACGACAACGTTGAGCTCGGCTACCATACCAGACCAATCAATTGGGTGGTCTTGGGCATCATAGAACTAGCTACTGGGTTGTGGAGATCAGGGCAGTGGCTCCACTCTCGGATCATCTGCATCCATCCAGTGGCGCAACTAGGCTGGGGCAGGCAGGGCAAGAGCCCTGGGGCCCTGGGCGCATATCGAAGGGGGGCGCAAAAAGTCGCCAATTATTAAATATAAAAATAAAAAAACATCAATAAACCATTTCATACTGTTACCTATATCTAAGGAATCTGAAGACCTACTCGAATATAATGTGCAGTACGGGAATGAAACCGTATTTCCAAATCTGTTTATTTCTATTCAAATTCTCTTAAAATTGCAGCATTGGAAGCGGTTTTTTTGCAAGTTGAAATTTATACGTTCGTTATTGAAGGCTATAATTGGTCAAGAAAGGTTATGCGACCTGGCGTTGTTCAGTGTAGACCGAGAAGATAATTTACGAAGGGGCGCAAATGTGATGCGTGCCCTAGGCGCTATCTTCTATTGGGACGCCCCTGCATCCATCTGTTAGAAGGCCGAGCCCAACATGATTAATGAGCATCTTGATAGCAGAGAACTTTCGCTTTGCCAGGAATAGCTTCAGGAATCTTCTGAATCCTATAATAACGCACTCATTGCCACAGCGGATTCACTTCGTTATCGAACAGTTCAATTCGTGCTGATTCTGTACTTCCAGGATGATTACAAGTCGTGAATGCCACAATGACGTCACTCACTCATTGAAATCTGCGAAAGAAAAAGCGTTGAAAAAAATGAACCAATCTCTTGCCACCTGTATTGAACGAATGCATACTTTTCCATTACGCTCGAACAAAAAAGTTAAATGGCGGTTGTATTTAGCGATGATGTCATGCCACCGCGCTCTGCTCTCTGCCCGGTACCCGGTGCTCGCTGCTTGGCGACCGATGTCAGTTCACCATTACTCGCACATTACTGAACAACTGACGTATTTTTAGCGACGCGTCTTTGTTTCGCGACTCCTCTTAAATTTTTCCTGAAAATTCGAGAACAAATTATTTTAGGCTTGAATCATCTTTTATTTATGTGTAAAGATAACAACGCGCCAACCGACTACGCTATGAGTTCGTTTCTCGTACGTTCTCGTTTTCCTAGATGCTATAGAACGATACTTCTTTCAAGTATTTATTTAAACTACAAATAAATACATACTGAAAAAATTATCATAATGTAATCATATTATATTATGTCACCGTAAAATTGTAAATACTATTAGATTATAATTTATCTCGCGAGATTGTGAACTGTCGAAAGATTGTGTGAACAGTAACATACTGCTTACAATAACGCATTATTTTTCGGTAGATTATAATCTATCGAAGTGAAACCGTCAAATTGTGAACTGGTATCAAGACGGATAGTACCTTGCGTGATTACTAAATAGTCAAGTAACTGCCACTAACTTGGAAGTAGCGGTTGGTCACGATTCTAACCTAACCTATTCGGTTGGTAAGCAGTATGGTGCAGTTCACAATTTATCGACAGTATATAATCTCGCGAGATAGATTGATTATAAACTAACGCTGTTCATAATCATACGGTGACATATATATTAGGTAGCTGTTCTCCACTAAGCCGGTCGTACGAGTACGGAACACTATCTGTGGTGGTGGGTGAGGGTCTGGCGGTGTCTGATAGCAGCCATATTCAATTCATTACATTGAAGTCTCCTTGTGTGTTGGTTACTGTTCGGCCACTGCAATGGGTGTCGTCAAAAGCTATTAGCTAGGCAGCAAGCAGCATACTCCATAAGTATTAGGTACTCAATAGATTGGTAGGTTTTACAAAAACCTTCCCCCATCTCCTTTTTTACTACCTAAGAAAAAAGAATAAGCATACTGGATCACCGATATATATACCTACGTCTACCAAGCGTATGACGGAAAGATGATAATGTTCCAAGTCTGTGGTTGTCTGCAACAATTAGTTACAATCTTCACAAAATATTACTGAGAATCGCCAATTTTTGTTACTATTGGGCCAAAACTTTTTGTGAGAGATTATCCTAAAATAATTCACGTTCCTTCGTATGCCATCTATGTAAGTATTATCTATGTCAATCCAGTTTCGATAGTATGGATAGTCAGCAAATTCTACATTTTTATTTTAGCATATTTATAGCTCAGCGAGTGAAACACGGGGGCGGGCGGTACCAGAGGCGCGTCCACGCGGAGACAGCATGGCGCGCCGGGCGCTGCGTGTGCGCATCGTCACAATAGTAAACAAAACACCAACACAAACACACGAGCCATATAAACTGATAGGACACGAGGCACGACGTGGCGTGGCCTTGTGGGGCTTGCGGCACCACGGTACTGGCTGGTAGTTACTGAGTTACAGATATACACCGAGCCTGTTTGCCGCAGGGGTCGAACTGTGACAATTCCATCTTTTCTGGTTGCGGGACGTAAACGAAGACTTCAAAACTTTTTAAGGGCATTAGGTCCTGGGTTTGATTCCCAGGTCGGGCAGTGTTATTGGGTTTTGCCATCAGGAATTTACTGTAGTTGTTACTGATAGATGCGCCCGGAGTCTTGATTTATCCCTGGCGCATGGCCATGGGCTCGACTTCTATTAAATCGGACTTAAACGTATGGCGAATGCATGCACGCCCGTGGCTAAACCTTTGGCGAAAACAGGATCAGTACCTAAGTGAACTCCAATGCTGCTGGTTGCTGGACATTGACTCATCCCTTTTAACATATACAATACATACCTATGCAGAAGCAGTGACTTAGTAATGATAGATGCTAGACAACAATGAACACCCCAGTCTTACTTAATTTGTTGGTACCTTCTGATAAAGACAATAAAATTAAGATTGATACACCATAATAATATCGCACCTCCTTAAAAACAAAGTTTTGTGCAAAACATGTTTATTGAAATATTTCGGAGACTCTCTGACGCCTCCGGCAAAGTCAATATTGTTCTCAAGATTATCAGCGTGATGGTGATAACAGCTATCACGACTCCACGAGCTAGGCAAGTGATCGCTGATGACATCATACTTTATCATTAGTTCTAAAACAATCTTAAATGTGGTAGGTATCATTAACATTAAGATGTGGAGATTAATGTAATAAAGCGGTTACAGATAGTGATAGCACCTTCTGTTGGGCTTCTGTCAAGTTGTCACACTTCTCACCAAGTAGTGTTGCCCAAATGCAAGAACAAGACGAGACTTAGCCAGTCTTGGTCTTGGTCTTGCGCCAATACACGTGGTCTTGGTCTTGGTCTTGGTCTTGCGCTCCCAGTCTTGGTCTTGGTCTTGGTCTTGCAGCAAGAGTCTTGCAAGTCTTGCAATTACCTATTAGTCTATTACTATTTATTAAAGTTTACTTTAAATCTTAGAAAAACGTATTAGAATTGGAACATTGTGAGCTTGAATTAACATAGCCATAGTAAAGATCAAGCAGATTAATAAATAACTGAAGATTTGATAAGAAATTCGAAAAATCAACTGACCTATATGTCGTTTTCCATGGAAGTAACTGTTTCTTAATAAACATTTATGATTTATAAGCTTACATTTGCTAAAACATGTAAAAAAACAAATTAATTACAATAACTTGACTGTATTTTAAAGAACAATACTTATCTGTCTGGCTTTTTATTTTATTAGTAGGTAAGTACCTACGCTTTTTATATTATTTTATTAGTTTTGTAGAATTTTTTTACACGTTTCAAGTATATTTAAAAGTGGCTACAATATTTATTAAACGGGTGATATTTGAACACTTTTTTGCTATTTTTTCTTGTAAAAACTTAAGAAATATAATGACTAAATGTACAATAATAGTACCTAAGTAATTAGTTTAAAACCATATAAGTAATCAATATTATAATATATACTTACTAGAATGAATTAATATGACATCTACTACCTATCCTTACCATTTTATCCTAATCATAATACTACTTGCGTGATCAGTATAATGTATTTATTTTCATTCTAAGCACTCTGAAACTTATTTATTCTTTGGAACACCTGTAGGTACTCTTAAAAAAATTCGAAATTATTTTGCATGAGTATACCTACGCCCTATGGCGGCAATCAAATAGTGTCACAAATGTTATGATTTCGGCGTGGCGGCAACGATTGTTTTAGATTTCAAAAGAAGCCGCCGGCGCGTGTATCATAACCATGTACTTCCAAAAAGCGGCAAATTTCTTTGAGAAGTAAGTACAAAACCTTTGATGCCGCATTATCAAAGTGCCGATGGTTAAAACATAACTATGCATGCACTCAGTTTGATTTTAATAGATATTTTTTTATTCGCTATGTTTATGGTATTAGTCGTAATGCGCATAGGTCCAGTTTTTCATATTCTTTGATACAGTTTTTTGCGTCTCATAGAATTCCTAAGCGTACCTACCTATACACCGAACTGTTACACCTAACTACTCAGTGAAATAGCGCTAAGTCCTAGCTGCAAGACGCAAGAGTCTTGCAGGCTATGTCTTGTTCTTGCTCAAGTCTTGCACGGTCAGTCTTGGTCTTGGTCTTGCTAAAAATACGCGGTCTTGTTCTTGGTCTTGGTCTTGCAAAAACGCAAGAACAAGACCAAGACTGCAAGACCAAGACTGAATTTGGGCAACACTATCACCAAGGTATTGGCAGAAAATATCAGTTTTGATCACCTGTGCCAAATGCCAACATGATGCTGGTCAATTTAAGTTAACGATTGGCTAGGTTTCGTGTGACGTCATCCACACAATCACGCAGCACAGTAGGTAGGTAGGCAGCTACAATCACAACAAACTGAACATTTTCAATTTTCCACGCGAAGGATCTCCAAATCGGAAATCTGTATTCCGCTACAAAATTGAGAATCGGGATTTTATTAAAATCAAGGGGGAAAGAGAATATTCTTATTTTTTGACACCGACTTTTTTAAATTGCATCGCCAGGGCCCGGGATTAGGCCGTTTCTGAAGGCATTTGCATTTTTATACTATAATTAAGCCCTACAGAGGGTGGAGGTCGGAGGCCGGAGTTACAATACACGAAACGTGGATTAATTTTATATTTTTTTCGCGCTATTAATTTGGGAGGTCGTTAATTGCGGTATATTGTTATTTAGACTGACCTTAATTAATGATAATGGCGCGCAATTATGGCTCGTTAGACACATTTTCATGGTGATCATTTTGTTTGAATTTTGTGAAATGATAATTTAGTCATTATTTACATCGTTTGAAGTTTCTTTTTGCTGAAAAATGGGCATTAATAGGAGTATTAATTAAGTTAATTTTAAAAGAACAAGAGTTTTTAATACCACCCCTCATTCAATTTCTCTTAGCCTTGCCATCAATGCCAGGCTGGCTGTATGTTCCTCTCGATACTAGATGTATTTCATTAGGTTGTTGTTTGTGTAGGCATATTCTCAGCAAGAAAAAAGTCCAGTTTACTGTTCGGAGCTCAGACAGAGCACACCGCGGTTAACGCGAACTCTTTGATTCGAGATTTTATTGCCGACTGTAAAATAAACAAACTTGTTTGAGATGCGGCGCAGCCCTATGCCACGTCGTCAGAAGACAGAGAAGGTTCACTTGTAACAAGAAGGGCACGAGAAGCGGAAGAAGAGAATTAGATGCTTCAGTGTTACGTGGCTCTCAATTAGATGCTTCAGTGTTACGTGGCTCTCAATTAGATGCTTCAGTGTTACGTGGCTCTCAATTAGATGCTTCAGTGTTACGTGGCTCTCAATTTCAGCAAAGAACAGGTCGCTTTCTCCGTTCTGGAGTCTTAATACTCTTTATTACGTAGCTACGTACACCATATTAATTAGATGCTTCAGTGTTACGGGGCTCTCAATTTCAGCAAAGAACAGGTCGCTTTCTCCGTTCTGGAGTCTTAATACTCTTTATTACGTAGCTACGTACACCATATTAATTACAGATATAAATGTAGACATTAAACATAGGTTGCCACAAAGGGCGGTCTTAGGGCTAAAAGGGATTTTTAAAATATAACCTTTGGATCTACTTCGTCATGTTGTCCATTAAATACAGGCTATATTTGAGAATAATTGTTTTATTTATGCACTGCATTTAATATACCTACATGGATAGTAGCTTGTTTGAGTAGTAGCGTTGTTGTTGAGAGTTTTAGGTGTACTAGTGGATCTTCTACAGTAGGTATATACATGTATGTGTTAGCGTAGTAACAGATGTTAGGTAATTACGCGTTTTACGATTCATACCGAGCCGTAAACCCGACGTGCCTCACTATGGTGAATTTTATTAAACAGCTGTAAAATATATGTAATCATATACGGTTTTATGGATCAAAAAGGTTTTTGGGAATACATAAATGTCTTTGCAGTTCATTATTTTTGTTAAGCGATTTCTAACCTTATTTCATAAACAACAAGGTTGCAGGTTGTTTCTGATTATCGTTGTAAAAGTAAGGTAACGTTGTACTTTCTGAAATCGTCACCTTTCCTTTGTAAAGTCGGTTTTATTGCGTTTTTTGTGTTAAGTGCGGGAACCATTTTATTATATTAGTCGATTGTTAGTTTTACGACTTAAGTTGTTGTAATTATATCAGTTAATGTGATTTTGCAATAAAATATTGTCAGGTAGTTACGACATGCCCCACGGTGTCAACGATGGACATACGCGACGGATTTATGTAGATAAATGTGGGAAGCGCAACTGTGGAATACCTATTGAGGCCAATTGTGGTCGAACAGATTGTGGCTGAATCAAGGTGTAAGTGTTTTAATAACCGGCAGGTAAGCTTCTGCACAGCACGAACTGCACTTCAACCAGATAGTCATAATCTTCTACATTGCCTGCACCACTTCCCTTAACAGTCGAATCTCGAGGGAGTCGTCAAGCTACCAGTCTACTGACCCCCGATCATGCGGTCACCATGGTAACGGCCCCTAGAGAACGAACCACTTCGTTAGGTTTTTACGATGACCTCCCCGAGAGGGGAACCTGACGCTTGTTAGGGTGAGCCCTAACTGGCTGGTTTTATGGCATGCCGGATTTAAGGAGCAGTTATGTATGTATTTTGGTGAAGGGCTTATAACTGTTTCGATTTGCTGAGATCTTCGATATGGGTTGGTGTCAGGTACTTATCTGTTGTTGGATTGCATACAGATAGACACCTACTATTAGGTCTTTACCTATGAAATTGCCGTTTTGCAGTACTGGCCATTTCAAATCAAAATAATTTTTGTTTGGGTAAGAATTCTAATTTCAAATTAATTTTATTTTAAAAACATGGTTTTTTTTTTCCAAAAGTAGTCATTTGTTTATTGATTAGTGTTACATTTTCATCGCATTTCAATCTTTTTCGTCATCATGGATACGTTAAAAATTCGAGTAATTATGGAATATGAGTACCGTCGTGGCAGCAACGCGGCACAAGCGGCACGCAACATCAACGACGTTTACGGAGCTAACACTACAAACCAACGCACCACCTGTTATTGGTTTGCTCGCTTCCGTTCTGGAAATTTCGACCTGAAAAATGAACCTCGCGGTCGTCCGAAGACTTTGGTCGACAATGACGAATTAAAGGCGATTGTGGAAGCTGATGATACACAATCTACGGCTGAATTAGCAGCAGCTTTCGACGTTAGCGTCAAAACAATATTGGTCCATTTGCGTCAAATTGGCAAGGTAAAAAAGCTTGACAAATGGGTGCCCCACGAACTCAATGATCGTCAGCGCGAAGTACGCGTCGAGACGTGCCTTGCACTGCTCAACAGACACACAAATGAAGGAATTTTGAACCGCATTGTTACCTGCGATGAAAAATGGATTCTGTTTGATAACCGCAAGCGCTCAGCAAGTTGGTTGGATCCTGGTTCAGCACCTAAACAATGCCCTAAACGAAAACTTACCCCTAGAAAAGTGATGGTCACTGTTTGGTGGTCTAGCGCCGGTGTGATTCATCACAGCTTCTTACCAAACGGGGTGAGCATTACTGCAGATGTGTACTGTGAAGAACTGAACACAATGATGGAGAAGCTGGCACATCTCCAACCAGCATTGGTCAATCGCTCGTCTCCGCTGCTCCTGCACGACAACGCGCGACCTCATACTGCACAGCAGACGGTCTCCAAGTTGCAAGAACTGGGGTTGGAAGCTCTCCGTCATCCGCCCTACTCACCAGACCTTGCGCCTACAGACTACTACTTTTTCCAGAATTTGGATAACTTCTTGGCGGGAAAAAAATTCAATACCCGAGAGGCAGTACAAAATGCCTTTGAAGAATTTGTTGCCTCCCGTCCAGCTGATTTCTTTAAGAAGGGCATCAATAAACTGCCACTGCGATGGCAAAGATGCATTGATTGCATGGGTGATTACTTCGATTAATACAAATAAAAAATACATGAAAAAAAATCGTTTAAATTTTTTCATACAAAACGGCAATTTCATAGGTAAAGACCTATTATTACTGTTTTTCACCAAAACAAAGCTTTATGTTTGTGTTTTTAAACCAAGCAGAAAACAGTATTGGTCGGGGCTAGCTGGTTCATCAAGACTTCAACTATGTAGGTACCTGGTGGTACCTACCTAGTTAACACGGAATAAATAAATGTAAGAGGTAGGTACTTACACGAAGAAATTATTGTCAAAACTACCCTTGACTCCCTTGAGTACTCTCGGTCAGGTCTGAAAATCTGTAAGATCGACGATCGACGATCCTTCGTGTTACCGAATGTCGTGAAGCAATCAATGTCATTGCGTACGTCACTACTGTAGCCTATGTAGGTGTGTGACGTTGTGACTATATTCCAAGAGCTGCTGATAACGATAACCTGGGAATCACCTGGGAATCAGGTCACAGTTTGGAATACCTATCTTGTATCTTATGCGCTCTTGTATTTTATGCAGGTGGTGTTTACCTATAAGTGATTGTTGCGCTGTAATTTAATTTTAAGAATGTGTTATGTCACTGTATTCAGTGTGAACAATTGTTGGTAAACCTAATAAAATAAAATAATAAATAAGGTGGCTAAGGTGGCTAAGGTGGCTCGCGGAATTATATTTTTCTTCCGTTTTTTTAATGTGCATGTCAGCGTCAGGTTGTATGACTTGTGTACTTACAATCTGACACAGACCTGAAAATCTCAAAAACCATAAGAAAATCTGAACTTCGCAGGCACATCACCGCAGGCACATCACCGCAGGCACATCACCGCAGGCACATCACCGCAGGCACATCATCGCGGGCACATCACTGCGGGCACGTCACCACAGGCACGTCACCGCAGCCTCCTTAACACAACGCCCGTCGGATGTTCAGTTGGTTCCGTGCAGTGTCAGTGGATATCATAAGTTACTCACTTTCATGGAAATATGATGAATTCAGCAGTTGAGAGATTTCTTCCTCTACGTTATCATTATACTATGATGAGTATGATTGAATTTGACAGGTTTTTGGAAAGAGCGATGTTATAATTTCTGAGTAAAATGAGTAAAGCTTCCTGCGCATATACAAGACAATTCTTTTCTTTTTGTTTGTCACACAAGTGTTGACGGTTATTGAATGTTGATTTTCTTGACAGTATTGTCAAGCCCAAACACATTACGATTTGTCTACTCTGTAGCATATAGGTATCCCTATTAATTATATGCTTCTGTGGATGAGGCTTTACGCGAAAAACACAAACAATATATTTGATATACTAAACATACAGATTTTTTTTACAAACATACAAATAATAAATCATAACTATGATTATGAACGACATAGTTCTGAAATCACTGAATCATTTCAATAAACAACTAAGATTGATCGCTATGGAGTGATGGTAACGCACACACACACACGCATAAAGACGTGATCATAACGTTATGACGTCACCCCTATGATATTAGGGACAGGTTTAAATGATAGATGTATAAACAATGACATCAAAATTACAAAACACGAGGTAACCGCCTGCCTGGCGGAGTGGGTAGAGATGAGGGGATCCTTTACTTTAATATTCTTTAAGGACTAGATACCATCACATAACGATCATCGAAATGAGAATGCAATAAAATAAGTTCGCTATTCCCGTGCACTAACAACATTACAATTATTATTATTATTTTCTGGTGCTAGAATATTGTAACAATACTATTAGATTTTAATCAATTTGACATGAATGCTGTATGTACAGGTTTATATAAAATAAAATAATCTATTTTCGATCATTTTTGAATAAAATTAGCAATAAAGGAGTGCGCTGTACCTACTGCTTCTGGGTATATGACCCCCACATGCTAGCTGTGTACAGGGACGTACAAAATGCTCTAAAAATAGTTATTTTGAAGGCCCCCAAACAAAGAACAAACCTGCGAGCGATCATCCCAGCCCTCACAGACAACGCCCTCCTCTCCCTGTCGATGTCCGCATCGTCCCTCTGGTCAGAGGCCACGATATGCCCGAGGTAATTAAACTGTTGAACGCTTTTTAACTCGACATCGTTCAATCCGATAGGTAGAACAGGATCCGAGGAGCTCCTACCCCTACCCTGAAAAACCATGCATTCACTCTTTTTTGCGTTATAGAGCAAACCGTGATCCAGCGCGTAACGGTCGCAGATGCCCAGCAACCTGGACAGACCACACATTAAGGCGATCAACAGTGCCATGTCGTCCGCGTAACTAATATTGTTGACACAAACACCGTCAATATGGCAGCCGACACGGATGCTGTTGAGCTCCTCTATCAGTGCATTCACATACAGGTTGAAGAACCTCGGCGAGGTCAGCCCTCCCTGCCTCACGCCGCACTCCAACCTGTACGGCTCTGACAGAGCACTCGACCATCGAACGACGTAGACTTGGTTAAGATACCAGTACTTGAAAATTTCTATCAGTTCGAATTGTATCGGCATTGAGATGTTATTTGATTTTTCCCATAAGATGTCATAGTTAACTAGATAAAACGCCTTCGAGAGGTCGAGAAAACAGGCATAAATAAGTGTGCTCCTATCGGAGTAGTACCTGACAGTTTGCTTCAAACACAAGATAGCTAACTCAGTAGACAGTCCCGGTTTAAAACCAAAATGATTATTGTCATGAGTGTTTACATACCGGTCAAGCTGTGTATAAAGCAAGCTGTTAAGAACCTTAGCAAGCACTGTGGCTAATGAGATTGGCCTGTAGTTGTGTGTCACTTGGGTCACCAGTTTTACTCTTCACAATTTTATTGGTATGACCACAGTCCTCATCATCTCTTCTCAAAGGAATTTGGACCTTAAATTCTCGGCTTTGTGCTCGACAAAAAATTAAATAAAGTCCACTAGCATCCGCAGAACATTTCCATTCGGTCGCTAGCCACAATGGCCAGCTGCTACTGGTTTGTGGTAATAGGGTATTTTCCAATTTATTAAAAACTATTTTAATTTGAAGTTTGGTACGAAATATGTAACAGAAAAATAAAAATAAATTGATTAATGTCCATTTTCTCAATTAAAAATAATTTAAATCAAATTTATTTTTCGTTCTTTTGTATTTACCCCCAAAACGCTTCTTATGACTTTTTTATCACGTGACCACACGTGACGTCGACTTTATTTAAACTAAAGTAGTTACTTGTAAACAAATGAATGTCGAGTTTGACTTTTTTATCACGTGACCACACGTGACGTCGACTTTATTTAAACTAAAGTAGTTACTTGTAAACAAATGAATGTCGAGTTTATAATTAACAAGATTTTTAGTGGATAGGAAGTGGTAGTACTGGTGTGTAGTGCCTCTGTGCACAAATATTTCTAAAACTGCGCCACACAAAGTATTTTTACCGATGCCGTTTACATAAAGCTGAGAATGATGAAAGATGAGAATATAATATGCCTTGTGAATTATAGAGTGTAGAGTACAGAGATAATTATCACAGAGTACACACAATATCACAAGAGTTATATCTTCAGCTGTCTGTCTGTCCAGTGCCATCTTGTTAGGAGCTGTTACTTCCACTCAACAGCTAGGCAATGACGTCATCGCACCCTACTCTCTTAATTACATTAGTTATTTTCGTTCAAAAGCTTTGTCATAATGAGACGAATTTTGAAAAGTTTCATAAACAATTTGCTATTAGTGAGCTATTTGTTAGAAACTTGTTTATTGATGGTTCTGACAAAAAGTTAATTTTGGAGGGGAATTATGGAGGAAGGACTTCTCATTTAATTATTATCATCCAGTTGAAGGAACTGAGTAGATAATAATATGGCTCATAATTTATATTTCACAACTGTTACCTAGGTTATAATTATGATCAGCTGAAAGAATGAACGGGCAGTTATTTAATTTTTCAGCCTTTGGTAAATAAGTGTGATAGTACAACATATACGCACAGTAATAAAAAGACAATTGGTTGGTTATTTCATCCTAAAACGGCGGTACAAAAATTACTCAAGTTGTGTAAATATGAATGGTCCATAAAAATGTTAGATATCAATGCAGTCACCAAGACTGAATGATTCCATGAGAGATCATTCAAGAGTCTATGGAAGCAAATAGTTTTCCTAAACAATGTTTACCCAAAACTTGTGCTAACCCCTTGATATATTATCACGGCGCTTATAATCCCACTAGATTATACTGTGATTATTTTCTGTCCTACCTCGGATCGTGTGGCTAAGGTCGGCAGTTCCTGTCGCCTGAACATGGCCAAAATTGGCATACACATGAAATGATGGTATTGCTTGTGAAGGGATCGCACGTATGGCTAGAATAAAAACCAATAATAGTGAAATTGCAGTGTTGCCGATTGGAAGATGTGAATGATGCTGCTGATACGTCGATTTTTTTTTCTTTTTGGAAGAACCTTGTTTGCCAAACGAGATAACTATGGTTATTTTCCTGTTTATTACAATTACCTATGTCACTATCGATTAGTCTTGTGCCTGCTCGGTCATTTTTAAGATCGCTTCGTACTAGTTCATTTCGGGCAGTGAATTAGTCCATTCTATTAGTCCGATTGGCTCTATTCGGTCTTCGCTCTCAGTCAGTACTTCCACAGATCTCAGAGCAAAAAAGTCTCATTGAAATCGTATCAGTCAAATCAGTCGCTGTCATTGTCGTTCTCGTTCGGACATACGGTATGGCTCTTTGTAAATGTACAGACGACAGCAGGTCAAGCTATCCCAATTGAACATAAACCCTATTTTATTGAAATAAAGTTGAAAATCTATCAAAGAAAGACAGATTGGGGTAACTTGATGTGCTAGCGTCTGTACGAGGAGCTATTAGAACTAATAGACCGATTACAAGTCGGCATTCGAAAATGTTTCTTTTAGTACAGTGCAAAGAAACGGTTCCTATTTGTTCATCGTTCACGAACTACACAAGACTACTATCGATTTCTCCGTCAGGCAACGGTACCTATCCCGTAAAAAGCTTTGAAAAATCTTTGACCAAGTCACCTACTACGATGATATATCATGCCATCTCCCTCATTTCTACGATGGTTGTCTCCGACCTTCAAGGGTCTGCGAGGCTCCCAGAGCGACAGCAGAGGTGTTAGGGGCTTAGCGTTCAACTTGCAACTACATGTGTCAGCGGCGAGCTTCTAATGTTGGATCACGTGGCTTAAGGCCTTTGACAAGCATGTATACCTACTACAGAATTAAATCCGTAGTCTATCATGGAAACTATTTTTAAGGGTTCAATTTACATGAGGTTCTGTTTAGTCTGCCTCCAAAATGTACAACAGAACTGCACTAAGCTTAACTTGAGACTTGTGCTTGATAAAGGATTTCAGAATTAGTCTAGAATCAAAATAAACTAACATGGGAATTAAGGCTAAGTTATTAAATAATTAGTTTATAAAAATAACTGTCATAAACTGCTGCTATACCCGGATCTTATGGCGCATGGCCACTGTCTTTTTTTTTTCAAAGCATTTCACAATAGAATTGCACTATTTTTTTACGAACAGCACCACTCTGTCGTTGTAGCACGGTAAGTTAACACATAATAATGGATCTGCCGTTACTGTCATAATCTCCACACTTGAAAGAGTGATTCATTAGCTCATAAAGTAATCGTTACAGCTGATGAAGTATTGAGCAACGAACACATGTCATACAATACCGACCAAACTCCGTCATAATATACTGACTGAACCCGTTCAATATTTTATTTTTCCCAACTGCCACAAAGCAGTTAAATTTCAGGCATCCGTAGACTCTTTTAAGATTTAAAATCCATTGGCACCGATCAATGACAAATCTAATTTAATTTTAATTAATGCCTGCACTTTGATAATAAGAGCATCCACTTGTCTCTTGGATCTAAAAATAGAACTTATGATCGTCCAATTTTGATTCTTGTCTTTGGAAACTAAGGTCCCAATTGGATTGAGTGGTATCTTCAAGAAGTTGTTAAGCGAGGCCTGCAGGGCACACGTGTGCATTAGTGGCGATGAGTGGTCCACTTCAGTGTTGTATCGTCGTATGTTTAGTTATCTCATAGTTACAATTTCTTAGTGGATATTATAACATTGATAATTGAGCTACGATAATTATATTTATCTAAGGAGTCGTTTCCTTATCATCACTACTTTTCTTATAATATAGGCATGCATACAGTACCTAAGGATGTACGAAAAATAAATGTAGCGCCGAACCCAAATAAATTGGTACAAGGGCAGGAGAATGATGATAATAAATACCTAAGGCACGGTGGGGTCTGTTCTAAAAGTATCTAAAATAAATGTAAACAA
Source organism: Antitype chi (assembly GCA_947359405.1). Taxonomy (NCBI): domain Eukaryota; kingdom Metazoa; phylum Arthropoda; class Insecta; order Lepidoptera; family Noctuidae; genus Antitype; species Antitype chi. Next base: position 523,109 of record OX375826.1, read on the forward strand.
ATGGATTTGAAAACGGAACCTGTGGATGCTAACTTGTAGTCATTATCAGCCTATAAAATTGTCCCCACTGCTGAGACACAGGCCTGCTCTTTGTGAGATCGAGTGGGTCATCATCCACCATACACAGTGCGGGTTGGTGGATATCACATGTCATCGAATTTTTGGTTCTAGGACATGACGGCTTCGCAAGGTAATTCGAAACAGTAATTGTTGGAAAATACAGATGAATGTTGTTAGTAATTCCCGATTGAACAAGAATGTAACCTGAACAGGGTTCGTTTACAGTTTCAGCAGATACTTTTGCAAAAGTTACATTTATTCATTCTCTGTCTACAAATTTCTAAATATTTCACCATGAAGTGAAGTTCACCTATTTTTTGTAGACTTTAGCATTCCGTAAACTCCAACGGGTTGTTTAAAAAACATTATTTAGCGTTATTTTAGTTCAGCCTTTATCGGTATTCTGCTAGCAGCACGGATACATTTTCATGTACCTAAATCGTCGAAATAGTTTAGCAAATAAAAAAAATCACTTGTTTTCAGAGAGAAGTGGAATATAAAAATAAATGAAATTTCAACACTCACCAGTGTTGAAATTTCATTTATTTTTTCTACTTACCTAAAATATATTTTTTTATATACTTACGAACATTTTAGACCTATACGGGGAATTGGGTCATTTCGATCCTGAAGTTTGTCGTCCACAAAATGGTCTGCAGTAATATAGTAGATTTCTTCTGTATCTTCCAGTTATGTGAAGAGAAGGGAAGGCAGAATTTCCGTAAAAAAAAACTGGTTGAAGTCGCGCATGCTCCTCAAATTACAACATCCGAGGAGCCTAGCCTAGCTTAGTCTAGCGATGATTAGATCGTGTTTTCGTGTCAAAAGCCTGACGAGAAAATGAAAGTACTTGCTGGTTGTCTCTTTCTAGCCCATAGGTATCTCAATCAAAAGTTCCAAACTGTCTGAACTCCTGTCCGAGTAACGAATTAACCAACTTTTTAATCAGAAGAATGAAGAGCTCTCAAAACGCTAATATAATTTAACACCACGCCGTCACTTCGAGAGGAAAGTAGCAAAAAGACATTAAGAGGGCAAACTCGAGTGTTGAGAAGTTTATTTATTAAATCTTGCAACCCTTCCTGATTAGCGTCACCGGGAGTTAGTTAATGAGCGGCTGACATGAGCTGACGTGCAGACGTCACAGGCCACCTCCGAACTGACGGCGCGACAACTTGGCGGCTTGGTCTGCTGTCCTGCCTGTCCTTTTATGCTCGATTCCTATAAACAAAAACGAGTCGTTTTGCTTACCAATGGTAGCATTTTTTATTGTCAAAATGGGTAGATATGTAAATAGATTCGTAAGCGAATTTTTCCTGCGATAGCTACTTTCATATGGGAGGGTCTACTATGCGAAGCTTTGAGATCTTTGCTTCATTATTGGTAAAGATACAAGAGTCTTAAATTTAACCAATACTGGTCCGTAAATTATAGGAATCGGTCATTAATGCATTTACTCTGTCGTCCTAATCTTCACTTTCCGTCGTAAACTCTCGTAGAGTAATGAAGTGCAAAAAAAATACTTGTGTTATATAATTATGATTAATTGCAGACGCCATATTTTAAGAATTGGGTTATAAGTTATATGCAGTTGAGTTAGATATCGTAAAGCCGTAGCGTATTAGCAAGTCGACCGGTGATTTATTCAATTGGATTACATTAAAAATGCCATTCAATAAATCGAGTCCAATTGAATTCACCAAATATGGCGCCAGATGTTTTGTTTTCGTATAAAACCAGTATTTTGGAAAGGCACAATATTGACCAGTCTACAATCTCCGAGCGACGGTGTCACTGACCACAAACACGTTGAAATCAAAACGGACCAAAATAACACAATTTATGTAAATTTTATTATTTTTGTCTTTTTTTGTTATATTTTTATGTCGTCGTAATGCATTCATTAATTTAACTTTATGGCTGAAAACTGCAATGAACCGGTTTTTCAACATACTCTTTGGTGCCAAAGGAAATTAAACATTATGATTCTTGCATAGACTCGATTTTCTCTTGTAAAGATTGTTGGATATAAAGCTGATGGATCGAGTTGTTTTTGAAGATAAAATTGTATTTGATTATGAATCACGTGCACGTGTGGTCATATTACATTTCATTCACAGAAGTTTAAATTGAAGCAAGTGCTCGATAGTTTCACAAGAGAAAGACGGGACAATTAAGTGGCACTGAACTTATGAAGGAAGTAGTTACAATACGTTAACAATACGTTGGAATAGAGTGGTTTCGGGGAAAAATGGAAGAGGAAAACCTTTACGCCGGCCGACAACTAGTAGTAACTTGGCTTAAAGGGGTCTACTCTCTAAGTCCGTCAACGAAGAAACGGGTGCGCCCAAAAGTTGATCCGTCAAAACAAATGCTTAATTACATTTCCGGACGAGTAAATACACATCGGGTGAAGTAATTTGTCAAATCTTGTTGTCATTCATTCGTAGTTCGGGCCCCTCACTAATCTAATGTTGGTAAGTGATACGGAGTAAGAAATGCCCGTAACTTCGGCCGAAACTACCGAATTCGTGCTTAGAGAGTAGACTCCGTTGGTCGGCAATATAAGAAGTTCATTGAACACCGCAATTGGTATTTTCATCATCATCATTATGCCTTCTGTCCTAGCACTGCATGTGGCAGTGGTCGCGCCGAGGTGATTATCCTCTGAGGTAAACACTGAACTGTTGCTAAGTCTCTTATCTCTTATCACCGCCGCGCGCCGATTGCGCAGGGCACACGTCGGAGACAGTGTCGGTACGTCGTACTGCCCTGCACGAATCGGCAGCTATTAGTTCTCTCATTATGAACGTTTACATATGAATGGAGATTTGATAACAGTTTGTCATGAAAATAAGAGTGGACTTGGCTTTCTGTTTTGTTGGCCGCGCAGTAATAATTAGAGGAGTAAGTTAGTAAGTAAACGCATGAAGCTAAAATCCTGAGCGTAAAGATGATCGTTCCTAAGTTCCTACACAGATATCTATTACTATATATTATTATTCTATATTTTTCCCTCTCACCGAGAGGAGGCCTTCGTCCCAGCAGTGGGAACGTTATATGCTGATTATTTTATGCTATAGTTTACTTATACAAAAAGTGTTATTAACACTTCCTTATCTGGATTGATAATTCGATATTATGGGCACTGTGCATACATACAGGTCAGTCAAGTAAGGCCTCCTTACCATCTTACCTTTGCGATATGTCAGAGCGATGGTCAGATAAATGTTTAATATGTCACAGTTGATATATTCATCGTTGACTGTTTAGAAGCTGAGTATAACACATCAAAATCGAAGACTTGAAGACAATTACCTAACAGGGGATAATCTACTCATCATCGCATTAATCAAATGATGTGAAGTACCCGTCGAAGTGAACTCTAACATTTCACAGATATAACATCTCAATGCTCTTCAAAGGAGTTACTTCAAACATTGAGTTCAAACCGACGGCAGTTCTTGCGCGAAATTGCTATCCGCGCTGAGTCGACGGAACCAGCTATACCTGACCTCCACCACCCTCGGGAAATGGCAGAAACTTGTACAGAATGTGCGGGATCGGGTGATTGGCAGGTGGCCAGGCGGGTTGGCCGGCTGGTCTCCAAGTTTGAGTATGATTGATGATAGGTGCCGCAGTAACTGTTCGAGCCTGTAACATTTAGTAATTTGATAGGCCGCTCGCTGCTCGACGGCTGAGCGGGAATTCTTCTTTAAAATTGAGTATGTTTTCTCATTCCATTTTATTACTTATGGAGATTATTAAGTTAGTGATGAAGTCATATCTTTTAGGGCTCTATTGCGAAGGACGATTTTTTTATTTTTCGTGAAGTTTTCTTATTTTTAAGTAGTGATTCGAAGTTAACTTTAAATACGGTTCATCTGCATATTCAGCTCATTCACAGTAAGTGAACTCTAACTCGCAAAAGAAGATACTCAAAGAAGGTTTCATAATTTTCTAGAGAAGAGTAGTTAGGTACATTATATTATTGTTTAACGTTAACTTTCCGCCAACTAAGATAAGATGTGCTAATGATCGTGAATCCTCTTATGATCGTGAATCATCTTAATTTATTATAAAACTATCGATTAAATCCGACAGTCAACAACCACATAAGCAGTGCGCAATGTGTTGAGGTCGATTCCCAATGAAGTCCTCCGTCTACTGAGCTAAGTCGGATCAAATCTGATCAAACAATGAAACTGACTGATGATGGAATTCATGGCTCTTATCAGTTTCAAATATGTTTCTGCCCATCTTAAATTTGCTTGTTTCCTTCCACATCGAAGGAATACATATACATACATAGATTATTATCAATAAACTACCGGGATAAAAATATCCTATTTGTTAAACTATCTGTGTGCCAAATTTAATCAAAATCTGTTAAGCCGTTTTTGCGTGATTGAGTAACAAACATCCAAACATACGAACTACACACATTACACATTCACATTTATAATATTATATAGTCATCATCATTTCATGCGAAAGACGTCCACTGCTGGACATAGGCCTCCCAGCTCCTCCAGTTCGACCGATCTTGTGCTTCCCACATCCAGCGGATTCCCGCAGAAGGTCATCGGTCCACCTTGTGGGAGGTCTTCCCGCTCGACGTCTTCCGGTACGCGGTCGCCACTCCAGAACCTTTCGGCCCCATCAGCCATCTGTTCTGTGAGCAATGTGCCCCCACCCACTGCCACTTAAGTTTGGCAATTCTTCGGGCTATGTCGGTTGCTTTGGTTCTCGTGCGGATCTCTTCGACTACTTTTTTTAAGAAAACATCTATGTACCAATTACCCATGTTTGCAAAAATAAATGATTAGATTTGATTTGATTTTGATTTTATTTATAAACTAGCTGTGCCCGCGACTTCGTCCGCGTGGAATAGTGACTTTTTGGGCAGTATATTTTGAATTACATAATAATATACCGTCGTTTGGGTAGCAAAAAATTTACTTATGAAATATGCAAACAGTCAGTATTCAAGTGAATCGCAATAATCGAATGAAACTATTCGCTTATACTCTCCAGGATACGTGCGTTCGCTACAAATAACTGAATCCTTATGGCAGCGGCGCGTTTTTTTTTTTTTTGTAGGGCATCTCGCAGTTGGCCTTGAGAGGCCGTGACTGCTCAACCGGGCTTTCCTGGGGCTGCCATTAAGAAGTTAATCTTAACGCCTCCAGCCAGGGCTTACAAACTGAATTTATAAACTAAGCGACTGCACGCTGAGGGCACCCCCTGTGGGGTACGGACCTCGGCTCAGGGCGTCACTGATAGGGGGACAGCTATCACTATTGGGGACAGGCTGGATCGAATTGGGGCAGCGGCGCGGCTCTCAGCGCGCTTTATATAGCCACGGACGCGCAGGCGCGAGGCGTGTACGTACTCTGATAGAATACCTTAACAAATGTTCGCCGTGATTCTTTAAATTGACATAACTTTTTTATTTATGAACCGATTGACATGAAATAAATACTAAATGTTAAGTGAAGCTTACTACAATATATTAGTGAAAACTGCATCTAAATCGAATAAGCCGTTTCTGATATTAGCGTGCACAAACACACAGACAAACCGACAAACAGACAAAAAAAATAATAATTACAATCTCGGGTTCGGCATCGATATAATAACAACCCCTGCTACTTTTTTTTTATATATTTCGATTGTACAGACACCACTTTTCTACAATTTTATTATATGTATAGATATAGATATCATTTGGCAATTGTTTTACATGAAAAATGTACGGAATCGGATCAGTGGTTCCGAAGATATCCCCTATATACAATCTCACTTTTATCCCTTTATAATAAAAGTATTAAAGTTACTACGGATGAACTGGGTATAATTATAATATACTGTCATACTTAGGAGTGGACGTTAACGAACTCAAAAGTCCATAGACTTGGATTCTCAGATGCCGATTGAAGGTTCGAGTTTCGATTTCTATGAGACTGTTACTAATCATTATTTTTAAGATTCTGAAGTGTTATTCAAAGTAAAATTCCCATTCCCATATTTATAGAGATTGTAAACAACGAAACTGCACCCTTGAGTGGACTAGTCGGTTATTGTTAATTTAAATAATTGGGATTTAGCAATGGGGTGCTTTGTCCGCGGTGGGTAGCACCGGGCCACTGGACATTAAGTTGCAGTACAACACTTTTATATCAATAATGTATGCATGCTGTGTTGCTCGTATTACTAATGCGTAGGTATAGGCCACTACTTACATTACTAATTTTTTTAAGGAAAAAGACATTCTCAAAACATTTAAACAAATCCTTATTTTATTTATGACTTAACTTTTTGAATTTATTATTTTATTCTAACCGACTACGTATTTTATTATTTAAAGTTCCTCATATGGCGTGGCTAGATTACATTCCCGTCACAATACCTAGTTAGTTATAAACAAATTGATAAAAACATTGAGAACCAGTTGTTGGAGAACAAGCTCACTGTGGTACTCCAGAGTACGCGAGCTACCGACCCAGCGGTGATCACAACTCTTCGATAAGTACGACTAACGAACGACTCACGATTCTTCTGATAGCTATTGTTTATTTTTTGACATTTGCTGTCATAAGGTACATCGCTCACGTCAATCTGCTTTTAAAATTGGTTTTGATAACATTAGCCATTTCTTACCTTAGGGACCCGATACCTATGCTAGGGATCAAAAAAAGGTAGGCCTATTGTCTCAAAATTTCCTCAAAAAAGGTACCTACTATAACTATACATACATACTCAGCCTATACCGTTCCCACTGCTGGGACACAGGCCTCCTCTCTGTGAGAGGGAGTGGGCCGTAATCCACCACGCGGGCCCAGTGCGGGTTGGTAGATGTCACATGTCTTTGAACTTTTTGGTTCTAGGACATGCCGGTTTCCTCACGATGTTTCCCTTCACCGTTTGAGAGCAGTGGTGATGAAATAATTTACACAAAGAAATGCGCCTGGCTGGGTTCGAACGCACGACCTACAACTCGTAAGTCGCGGCCGTTACCACTGGGCCACCACTGCTCTCACTATACTACTATAACTATAATTATCTTCTATTCATAATATAAAATAGTGACGAAGTGAAAACTGTGCATTGAATATTTCTGAAAAAGTTGAATGTTTGTGGTCAATAAGGTTTGGGGGAACGAGCCTGGTGCCGGGAATATTGTCTTAAGAACTTTTGTTCGTTTGTCTGCTTATCTGGATGTAAGTTCCAGATTGGTGCAAAAATGGCTACACGGATTTTGGATGAAATTTGGCACACAGATAGTTTATAACCTGAGTCAACACATAGGATACTTTTAATTCTGGTAATAGTAGATACGTTCCCGTGGTATATGTTCCGACATCCACGCGGGCGCAGCTGCGGCTAAAACTATTAAATAGACGGACTTATTGACTCACAATGAACAGATAGACGTGGAGGTATGACCAACCTTAGAATGACACATTGTCATAGGACGTTTGTTTTTCTGCAAATGCACTAAGTATGGAAAATTTGCAGTATTTCGTAAACAAGTGCGATAATGTCAGTGGTCATTATCATTTTACGTCACCCTTCTTCGTTATCAATAGTATCTTAAGCATCGGCAGATTTCCACTTATCTATTCTAAAATACTGCAGTGCTGTAATCAACTCCAAACTGTTGTCAGTAAACATGTGAATATCACGATTTCTACATTTTGTATGTTTTATCGGTGGTTAATAAATGATCAATGTTATGTTATCGGTTATCACTAATTATCAAACATAATTTATGATAGATGAGGCGGTTTTGGTATTAAAACACGGATAGGTTAAATAACTTAATATTTTTGTTATAGAGCAGTTGTGTCAAATCCTAGATGGTCCATTAAAAAAAAATGCTCCTAGTGGCCCCATTCCACCCAGACTATTCGGAGCAGGTAGTTACAATTAATTTACGCGCACTAAAAATACGCTTTTGATAACTTACCTATGTGCGTACTGCGTACACGCATTGTACATACGAGTACATAGGTACAGCGGCTACAGCAAACTGTGCGAAACTGCGACCGTAAACAACACGATGACTTTGTTTTTTTTTTTGTTTTCATGTAAGTTCTTAATGCACCTGAGGGGTTAGCTAGGAATCTGAAAAATTCGGTAAAGAAAAATATGGAAAAGAACAGGGAATAAACGAAGCCTATAAACAAGACAAAAATCCATTTAAATGCAGAGAACATACAACCAAAATAAAGTCATCTCGTTACCAATTTTGGGCCACAACCATATGTTTATATCCGCAAATCGGTATAAATAACCCTAAAAAAACTAACCGTAACACATTGCCCAATCCGGGTCGACTCGACCCAAACGTAACCCGATCTTAACTATCCACTGACAAAAGGATTCATGCTTTTTAATGTTTTATTATTTTTCCTTCGCTGCTATACGGGCTCTTTAAAATTTTCGAAATAAGGGTCTTTATGACCCCTTGTGGTGTGAGTTTCGATTGTGCACGTTATGGAATGAAAACTACTGAATGTGATGGTATTCTGATGGTATCTCCATGTTTATTGTGAGACAGGGTTTTCTCTTTAATTAGTTGGTTTTAGGTTCAGTAAAATCTTTTTTTTTTCTATTGTACAGATTCCAGCACATCAAGTTATCCCAAACTGTCAAATCTTCCCAATTGAACATGAACCTTAAGTTGAAAAACTATCAAAGAAATTTCACTGTGAAGTTCCGTTTACTTGTCTAACTGTGTTAACTTGAAGCCCTGTCATCCATAACACTAGTTTAATCTTACCTTGGGTGACGATGACGGAGGTTTATAACTCTGTGTGCACCTACAATTTACTACCTAGATGAAATTCATAATGTATACCAAATCGTAACTCTAAAATTGTGAAACTGGAAATAAAGATTTATTTATAATGTGCGAAACCACTTTCAGTAATGTTAGTGTAGGTTTTATTGACATTTTTATCTATTTGGTGACGAAGACCTTCGAGTGGGAGAAGACTTGGGTCCAAAGGACCTAGTCCTCCTTGACACGGAAAGCTTGGTTGAGCAAAGAATAGGCTACCATGGTTTCACCCGTGGTTAATAACACGCCAGGAGACACCAGCATCAGGAACATGAGCATCCTTCTGCCAATACAAACTCAGTAATCAACAATCCGCTGCAAATCTCAAGTTACACGTACGTTCGTAATATACAATAAATACCAAAATATTCCTCTTGTTGGATCCAAATATGTATCCTGCGTGCAAAAGCCCGTACGGTCCGGATCCGGTGTTCGGCCGGAAGGTTATCAGGGAATCATGGCTCATTAGGCACTTTACACCCCGTAGCCAATGCAGAAACTTATTCATTTGCAAGAGTTTATTCACCTTTTACGAAATCGTGGCTTCGCATGAAGATCACAAACATTACTGTTTACGACTATATAACCTCAATTCTCTTTGGTTTATATCGATACAGTGGGATCTCAAGGATCTCAAGACTCTTCTGGTAAAGTAAAGTAACTTCAACGTAGGTACGGGAAAACTCGTTAACTAGTGCGAATTGAGTTTAAATGAAATTAGGCAGGCATTGTATTTATATCAGAGTCAACAACGGAGATTAAATAGGTGATTTTAATTTAATCTCCATTTTTGAACTATAATAATATACCTGATTTCAGCTCTCAGTTCTTTTAATACCTTATACCCTCTCTGCCCTGCTCACCCCACCAACGTTCACAGGCGTAAAGCTACGCATGACATTATTTTAGTTTAACTTTCGCAGCACTGTTTTGTTTCCCATGCCGCGTCACGTCACCGGACATCTTTCCTGTGAGTGCATGGCTATGTAAGTACGTGCATGTGTACAAAGGGATGTTTTAGGCTCGCTCCACTGACTGCAGGGGAACGATGCTATTTATGTTGCCGTTCCGCTGACGACAGCCGAATGTGTTTCTGTAACATTGAAATCGTTTAAAATATGTTTATGTAATTTTCCATGTTTTTCAGTCTATTTTCAGGGATGAAAACCATTTATAGGTTATAATGAATTATTGTTTGCCTTTTATATGTGCGTTCTACTAACACAGACTTATCGTCATAAGTTCATAATTATTCCACAACTTAATAGGACGAAACTGTTGAGTCCTTTGTTGTATAGTCAGATATGTATAATCCCTAGACTTCAGCCATAGGACTTACGTCTATGAATGATGTTTATCGCTTCACTAGTCTAAGTAGTTTTCTCGTTGCTCGACAAAACTGTATAGCCATTCTGTACAGCTGTAGATGTAACCTTATCACAAACAGTGTGCGTGAAGGCAAAACAAAGAGAAACGCAAGAAGGGCGCGGCTCGCGGAACAGCAATGTAGGTTTACAAAAGTTAATAACACACAACATCCCCGTGTATATTTATAATAAGGGCTGAGCCAATTTTTTGACCCAGTAACTTTGGCGCAGGATAAACAACGTACAAGATAAAATTCTAAAATAACTCCGAGTCCATAAGGCGGGGCCGACAAATTCACTGACATGAACAAAATATTCTTGTATCTTGGCTGACTTCATGAATTTCATCAAGACTCAGCGTCTTCCTCTAACGTATGTCGGTGTCTCGCTTACACTCAATCTCCATTATAACGATAAAGCGACATTGAGCGTGAGATTGCCTGTGCAAGGATCTCTTCATATTTTCACTAGTCAGAAATTTTGCGCTATACGATTTTGAACCTTGTTGTTTGGGTCGTAGGGAAAATTTTGGGGGTAATCATTCGCAGAACGAAGTTGGCGGTTGAATAAGGAAGTGTTTCCCTCTCAGAGTAAGTCGGTATCTGTAGGGCTGTCAGCTGAGGCATCAGTCGGTGATGCTCATAGGATATGTTGCGGAGAGGCGCGGGGGTTATAGCCTGCACTACAACGTGCTGCTCCTCACTTCAAGGGAAGGGTGTCACTAAATCACGGCGTAATTGTGAATATGTTTTTAAATGTAGCGGCAGATAAGGTTTATGTGGGACGGACGTATTTTTGCCTGTTGGGGGTAGCTTTCTGTTTACCTACAGATCTTTTCACATTTTGTATTTATTCAGTTGGGTTTTATGCTAACGTTAAAAAGCAGAACCATTCGGAATGACACGAGTAACTATCTGCAGGCTTAGCATGGCGCTTTCTAATTCTACGAAGAATAAACAGTGCTTTTTCTATACAGTCACATTTCGTATCTCTATTTTTGACATCGCACCGTAGATATCCTACTACAATCTGTCATTTTGTCTTTCGTTTCTAACGATCTTTGTCTTTGTCTTCAGAAGAATATTTCTTCCCAAACTGTCAAAATCACACTGACAACAAACTTTCTACTCGACGGCCACAAAGTATATAGGTACGATTATCTACAAAATTATGATTTGTTTAGAACGCATAACTGGGATAATTAATAGAAGAACATAGTTATCTTCTCCTATTGTACATCATTTAAATTAGTCATGTCAAAGTTAAAGTCAAAGCATTTATTTCAAATATTAGGTGAATGCGCAGTGGTAGACCGCGAAATTCAAATTTTCTTACGTTTTTGCAATTTTCAGGTCAGTATCAGGTTGTATCCTGATCAAAATGTGATTTGCGAATATAACAGGTACGTGTTTACAGAATTTAGTCATTAGAATGTCTAATACATCTCTTATAAGTTAGATTTCTTCCACAAGCACTTTTCCATAAGAAATTTGTTCTTATGGAACAAATCTAACTTAGAAAGATGTATTATTGATTCTAATGATTATAAATCTGTAAATACGTACATGTTATAGTCGCAAATCATATTTTGATCAAGTAACAAGCTGACACTCACCTGAAAATTGCAAAAAACGTAACAACATTTGAATTTCGCGCTCTACCACTGCGCATTCACCTTAAAGGCACTTTTGAGCGTCAAAATTTACATTAAAATAGAATTGAATCTAGTTGCCCCTTCCAAAATGTAGTTTCGTAAGGAGAAGAAAGGGCAAGAAACTCCACCGTTACTCTTTTAAAATGTTTTAAATACAATACAACATTTAACATAGTATTGTCTATTCTTCCGTCGACAAATCGGTGCTCGTGCTAAGCCTGCTGCTGCATAATGTTTGAAACAAAACACCCATTAAATTCTTTTGACATGAGATTGGTTGGATAATAATTCGATCTACATACGTACCGATCGAAATATCCACATCCTTACTTTCAAGTGTAAATCCCCATTTTTCTTTGCCGTACCCGAAATTATCGACCTATAGCTAATACATTATCATCCCGGTTCCCCGGATAACCGTAGATGACGAACAAACCAATTGATCCTCTCACGCCACACTCACCACCATGCTATCCCCTGAGGACATCTGCATACGATGGCTGAGCACTCTTCAGCTACAATCCATTATGGTTGGAATACGTTGCGGTCTGCACAACTGTGGGGAACTTTATAATAATGGCTACGACTATGGGGGAGTATGAAGTTTTAACATTAAAACAGGCTCTAGTATTGCCAAACGTAATTATGTCTAGTTTCACTAATACTGGTCTAATTTGTTGTTTAATCAGTGTTGGATTTTCAACTTTCGGCGCTGAGCCGAGGGTTTTAAATCCAACAACGCGCTTTCATTTTGGTGTCACCTAGTGATTTGAGGACTGGCAATAGTACATCATTAGTGATAGTTAATTGTATCTCCGGCGCACCCTGGGAACCACCTTGCCTGATTGGCTGGCTTATTTCTATTTTACCACGGCTTGAACTATTAGAGTAACAGTTCTTGCCAATGAGAATAAGAAAGACCATGCGCAAACTATCACTGCCGAATATGTGATTACGCATCAAGGTGACTACATTATGCGTCCTGGCACACTGTTATAAATAACCGTTGCTCTTCACAGTAACACACAGAAAAAAGTTGCTCCTTAGTCCTCCTTTAATCCCTCCTTTGGGCTTTTATGTACACATATGCAGGTACCTAATGTAGTCGTATGAATGAAAACGTCCGAAATAGTCGTCTATTCATGAAGGATTGCGAAAGCGTGTGTGAGGACGAGGTCGGTTCAATCCTACCGTAGCTGAGCTAGGGGGGGGGAGGGGGAGGGCTGTCCGTGAAAGAATGCTATAAAGCGATGTGTGCTTTGAGGGTGGTATTTTTTGTTGAAATATTTTTTCGTCATGTTAAGTGAAGTGAAGGTGAAGTTAAATAATAATTTGCCTTCTTTAGAATAGAGGTCGTTACTAGGCTGTTTCATGGCATTGTTCTTTTAATGAATGATTTTACTTAGTGTCGTGGAAGTAGCAAAGTTGAGGGCTAACAAATGTTATAGGTAGGTACACCGTCGCCTTTGACACGACGAAGAAAAAGTTCGTTACTTACTTAATTTTTTTGAATAAAGTAAAAAACACAATTAACTAGAGGAAAAGAAGTCATAAGCTCAATTTATACAATACTAGATTGAGCTACCCATTGCTAGACTAGCTCCTGCTAGCTTCATACTAGAAGTGTTAGGTACATAAAGATGGACGATAGTGTAGGTACTCTGTATAAAACAAATACCTACCATAGGTAGGTAGTATAGTAAGTAAGAAGTCCCTTTTTATAGAATATCCATAAGAAACCCTTAAAAACATCGATAAAATCAAGCGACCATCAATCTTCTCAGACCAATTTTCCCTAAAAACTTAACGCTTACCATTCCCGATTCCTCACGATCTCGCTCGAATCCGCCCGATTCCGGCCGATTCCTCGGCATTACAAACTGCGCCCTTAATATTTATGTCTTTACGCGCACATATTCAACCCCCTTGAGGGATTCCGAGCCACTCCAAATGTCAATTAATGTCACAAGCTACCCATGTTCCACTAAATATTCCACATAATATCAAAAGGGTCTCATACACACAGATTTAGGAGTATAATGTCCTATTTATAAAACGTCAAACCTATTTTTGGATTAACAAAGGCAGTTAATATAAACTCCAGTAATTTTGTATCTTGACGAAGTCCTAAAGGGCTGCGATTAATGAGGGGCTGTGAATTATATTGTTTTTGTAGCGAATATTCTTCTATTATAAAAACTGAAGAAATCTGCAATTTTTTCCCAAAAAAAGTATGAGGATCAGGAAATACGGATCTGTTGTAAATCTAGATTGATTGGCTTTCATTGATTATAAAATGTATGTATGATAATGATGTTGATATGCATTTTCAAGCTACATACAGGATAGCAACAAAGTTCCATAAACCAAATGTAACGAATGGCGAGCGACGATCGGGACAGAGCGTGGGACGTCCAGCTGTGAGATCGGTTGACGACATTACGAAGAGTGTGAGTTATGGCAGCGCGCAGCGATTAGCAGGACCGAAGACCGAGGACTGAGGGCATCGGGGCCAGGGAACGATGTCTGTATTCAGCTTAAGAGTGAGGCTGAATATGATGCTAATAACTTAAGGAATACATTCACGACTAACACCTTATTTATAAATGTTGGATATATAGTTAGAAACACTGAAACCTCAAAATTAGTGTTGCCCAAATTCAGTCTTGGTCTTGCAGTCTTGGTCTTGTTCTTGCGTTTTTGCAAGACCAAGACCAAGAACAAGACCGCGTATTTTTAGCAAGACCAAGACCAAGACTGACCGTGCAAGACTTGAGCAAGAACAAGACATAGCCTGCAAGACTCTTGCGTCTTGCAGCTAGGACTTAGCGCTATTTCACTGAGTAGTTAGGTGTAACAGTTCGGTGTATAGGTAGGTACGCTTAGGAATTCTATGAGACGCAAAAAACTGTATCAAAGAATATGAAAAACTGGACCTATGCGCATTACGACTAATACCATAAACATAGCGAATAAAAAAATATCTATTAAAATCAAACTGAGTGCATGCATAGTTATGTTTTAACCATCGGCACTTTGATAATGCGGCATCAAAGGTTTTGTACTTACTTCTCAAAGAAATTTGCCGCTTTTCGGAAGTACATGGTTATGATACACGCGCCGGCGGCTTCTTTTGAAATCTAAAACAATCGTTGCCGCCACGCCGAAATCATAACATTTGTGACACTATTTGATTGCCGCCATAGGGCGTAGGTATACGCATGCAAAATAATTTCGAATTTTTTTTAAGAGTACCTACAGGTGTTCCAAAGAATAAATAAGTTTCAGAGTGCTTAGAATGAAAATGAATACATTATACTGATCACGCAAGTAGTATTATGATTAGGATAAAATGGTAAGGATAGGTAGTAGATGTCATATTAATTCATTCTAGTAAGTATATATTATAATATTGATTACTTATATGGTTTTAAACTAATTACTTAGGTACTATTATTGTACATTTAGTCATTATATTTCTTAAGTTTTTACAAGAAAAAATAGCAAAAAAGTGTTCAAATATCACCCGTTATAATAAATATTGTAGCCACTTTTAAATATACTTGAAACGTGTAAAAAAATTCTACAAAACTAATTAAATAATATAAAAAGCGTAGGTACTTACCTACTAATAAAATAAAAAGCCTGCGATAAGAGTTTTGTATTACTTACCAGCCCGAATATCTCTGAGAGAGATGATGAGAGTAAGTATTTACTAGCTGTGCCCGCGACTTCGTCCACGAGGAATAGTAACTTTGGAGGTATAGTGACGTTCAGGACTTATTTATTTATTTTAAAACTTCTGTCATCAAACATACAAACGAACTCTTCAGCTTTATAATATTAGTATAGATGTACGCCAAAACATTCACTTATATGTAAAGAATAGTGATTGGCACTAATTCTATTTTATTCACGCGTCGCGTCTGTACAAGTAGGTAATATTTAGTGTGTGTTTGTAAGCCGCACGCGGCATTGTTTGATTTGCGGCGGCATCCTTTTCATAGAGCCGGCACGTGGCGAGGCGGCGCGGTAGAAAGCAAGGAAACGTACTATAAATAAAGGAATTATTTTAATTCCAGTCATCCCGACCGACCCTTGCTCGTTGAAGCGCCAGCCCGCGCCGCAGCTGAGCCAGTAGCTTTAAATTCCCCTTATAATAATAATATGCCAATTTCGATCCAGCCTGTCCCCAATAGTGATAGCTGTCCCCCTATCAGTGACGCCCTGAGCCGAGGTCCGTACCCCACAGGGGGTGCCCTCAGCGTGCAGTCGCTTAGTATATAAAATTAGTTTGTAAGCCCTGGCTGGAGGCGTTAAGAGTAAAATCTTAATGGCAGCCCCAGGAAAGCCCGGTTGAGCAGTCACGGCCTCTCAAGGCCAACTGCGAGATGCCCAACAAAAAAAAAAAAAAAAAAAATTCCAGTCATTTCCAATTGAGCTGTGCTTCGACTTACTAATAATTGTTTTTACTAATTCTCGTTGTTTTCTAAAAACGTATCACGTGTACAATTTAATATGAGTGACGAAGATTCAAATTATTCTAGTCCGAGTAACGAGAGTTTGAGTCACAGATCTAAAAGACCCAAAAGCAAATTTGAGGAGTTTTTCGAAATAATTCATGCATCCCAAACTGCCTTCTGTAAATTGTGCCAACATAAAAAGATTGAAATAAAAATGAAAAACAGAAACACTTCAGGCTTAAGGAAACATCTAATATCTTTCCACAAAAAGGAATCAGAAATATTTCTTCCTGTTAAACCAAAATTAAGTGGAGATATCACAAGCTTTTTAGTAACCGCTGGAAGAAGTGGACAGGTAAGAATATTTTTTTAACAGTTAAAAGAATTTTAACTCCGCGTAGCTATTCATGCGATACTTTCAAAAACGCCATTAACTTACGTAAGTATTTTTGAGTTAGTGGTGTTTTCATCTAGGGGTGCGACATATTAAGTATGTAATTATCGTCTTAAATATTTTTTATAAACACCCATATTTTCATTTAATCGGCCAGTAACAACTAAGTACTTTATTTTGGTAAATTACAGTACAGTGCAACCTTAATATAACAAATATCAATTTAACGATTTTCTCGATTTAACAACAACAAACCTCCTCCTCTTATACGCTCAAACCTAGTATGTTTTAAATAATAACACAAGATTTATTGTTTAGTTTCAGTCGGAAAACAGCAGTGACAACATCACGACAGCTACAGTTGATTGGGTGGTGAAAAAATATCTTCCCTTCTCATTTTTCGATGACGAAGCTACACAAGTATATTTTCGACGTATTTGCCCTAATATGGTGTTTCCTAAAAGGTCTACACTTAGAAGGAAAGTCAAAGAGCGATTTGAAGAGCTCCAATTGAATCTCAAGGAACGACTTCAACAATTATCATCTAAAATGTCTTTTACCATTGATGGGTGGACGTCAATTGCTGGTAGGAGTTACTACGGGGTTACTATTCATTATATAGACAACGAATGGAAGTATCAATCTGTAGTTCTTGATTTTATACCATCACGCGGTCGACATACTGGGGAAGATATTGCAACGATTTTCCATGAATGTTTATTGGAATATGGCATAATTGATAAAATACAAGGTATCACGGTCGACAACGCAACTGCAAATACCAAATTTATGTATGAACTGGGCAAACAGCTGCCGCCACACTTTGATTCAGACAATCAACATTTCCGGTGCTTTGCTCACATTTTAAACCTTGGTGTACAAGATTTATTAAAGACCTTAGCATTACACTGTGAGTCTGACACTAACGCGCAAGATCAGCAGTACGAAGACTATGCAGACGAAACTGAGGATGAGGAAGATGAAGAATCTGCACCAAATATTGCTGACTCGCGTACATCTGTAACAAAGTTACGCAGTATTTCCAGTAAAATAAAAAGAAGTGAGATAGTGAAGAAGAAGTTTCAGTCTGCTTGTGAAGCAGCTGGCGTGCCATCAAATCTAAATGCCATTCTTGACTGACCAACGAGATGGAATTCCACACATGATATGATTGGATTTGGTTTAAAAGTGAGAGCGGGCATTGACATATTGTGTAGTTCTGTCACCGAATTAAATGATTTTCAAATCACAGCTAATGAATGGCAGGTACTCGAAAAATTACATAAATTTCTAATAAACTTTAAACTTTTAAGTACAAAACTTGGTGGAGACAAATATGTTACATTACCGCTAGTCATTGTATCATTCAATCTCTTGCTAGATAAAATTGAATCCATGGTAAAACAGTTAGATGAGAAACCTAATCGATCTGAAGTGGATGAAAGGCTCATTCTAGCTTTCCAAGCAGCTCGAGACAAAATGCTTAAACATTACAAGAAGAGCAACTGGATTTATTGTACTTCTTTAATTTTAGACCCAAGGCATAAGGCTCAGACTTTTGACCTGACAATGTGAGGGAAGCAACTTAAAACAGAAAGTCTGCGCAAGTTCAATGAACTTTATGAAGAATATAAAAGTCTACACTCACTGAACAAATCTCTGGAATTACCAGAAAAAGAAAATAAAGTATGTGATGAAGATGAAGACGTAATAGACTTTGATAAACTCTATGAATGTCCCTCGACGTCATCTGGATCTTGTCTTCAAGGCTTAGTGATAGACGAGTTGGAGGAGTACCTGAGAAAACCAAGAACTGCCAGCTCGGAAGACATTTTAGATTGGTGGAGGACGCATGAGACAGAGTATCCGATTTTATCGAAAATGGCCCGTGATTTTCTCTCAATACCTGCAACTTCAGTACCTGCTGAGAGGTTATTTTCTAAAGCATCATTAGTAATTAGAAAACATAGAAATAGGTTAAGTGATGAGTCAGCCAGATGGTTACTTTGTATTAATTCTTGGTCAAAAAAATTGATATAAAGTATCATAACCTAATGATAAAGCTGTTGATTTGTGTTGTATTTTATTTTTTATTCAAATAAATGATAAATCGTAAAACTCTTTTATTAAATTTCTTATAAGTTGAGGGTTCAATCTCTTTCTAGACAGATAAGTATTGTTCTTTAAAATACAGTCAAGTTATTGTAATTAATTTGTTTTTTTACATGTTTTAGCAAATGTAAGCTTATAAATCATAAATGTTTATTAAGAAACAGTTACTTCCATGGAAAACGACATATAGGTCAGTTGATTTTTCGAATTTCTTATTAAATCTTCAGTTATTTATTAATCTGCTTGATCTTTACTATGGCTATGTTAATTCAAGCTCACAATGTTCCAATTCTAATACGTTTTTCTAAGATTTAAAGTAAACTTTAATAAATAGTAATAGACTAATAGGTAATTGCAAGACTTGCAAGACTCTTGCTGCAAGACCAAGACCAAGACCAAGACTGGGAGCGCAAGACCAAGACCAAGACCAGGTGTATTGGCGCAAGACCAAGACCAAGACTGGCTAAGTCTCGTCTTGTTCTTGCATTTGGGCAACACTATCAAAAATGTATGGTTAATCAGACGCTAATCATTGTTTAACTTTAAACATCGTTTATAAATATGGGGGTTAGTATCTTAAATTCTTGATATTTACATTTTAATAATATTAAACTAAAAATAAAATAAAATAAGCCTTTATTGCTGTTAGATTTTAACTTATTTGAACAAATATTACTTAAAAAATTATAACAATAGATGTAAGAAAACTATAAATTAACTTAAACTAAAGCATATTCTCAGCATTCGGCTTATCTCCCCTCTTAACAGCTTGTCTTTCGACAAAGGCCTCCTCTAAAGATTTCCACTTGTTTTTGTCCTTTGCTGTACGTAACCATTCTGGCCCAGCTAAGAGTCCTTGCGTCAAATCGTGTTCCCATCGCTTTGTCTGTCTTCCTCTATTTCTTCTGCTTTCTCTCCATTCCGTTATTATTCTGGTCCATTTCTTTTTCTTTTCTCTCAAAATAATGTCCTGTCCAAGGCCATTTCAATTTTCTGCATACTGATTGAACTTTTCCAAACTTAGTCTTTTCTTTGATCTTTTTAATCATACTGATTGATTTATTGTTCGTACGTTGGCCTTCAACAAACAAGTAATATTGTGTATCTACTCCAAAATCAAGAAATTTGATAACTCGGATACTCACATGATACGATGTTTTTCTCGTACTTACCTCGACCTACCCATTAGTACCCATGACATTTCCCCCTCCCTTCTGTGACTTGCAAACGAAAATTATTCTTGACTTATCAATTTCCTTTGTCGCATTCCTCTAATTAAAACAAAAAATACCGCATTATCTAACAATAAAATTATAAGTAACACGAAACAATTCTTTCACAAACATCATGTAAATTTTTAAAGGAACACATAATTCGTTTCGACACTTTCGACTTCAAACTCACAAGTTATTACAAGTACATCGTTCCGCTCCACATTGTGCCCACCGCTCGCTTTGTAGACAAAATTATTAATTCAAATTATTGTTCGAACGAGACCCAAGTTACTAAAAGGTATTCGAATTTCGGCCATTAAATTATTGAGCTATTCAAAACTTTTGTCTGCCGGCGCGTTCCGCGTACCTTAACGAATTTTCGTTTCTAATAACATCTGAGCGATGCAGTCAGCTGACTTCCTGCCACCCTATCATTACCCGTATCCAACCAAAATTGAACCATGTAGCTGAACCCTAAAGTGCATTCTCGTCTAAAAAGGACCCGTTTCAAGGGTGTAGCCGAAACAAAGAAAGAATCAGCTGTTCGCCACGCAATTTCGGAATTCAGGGGGTGAGAGTGGATTTTTAAATAATTAATTACGCACGTAATTTGTGTTCGACGACCAAAGCAATTCGGCGATAAGATTTCAATTTACACTAATATGTTATTGTTTATTATAAACAAGAGAGATCGAATTCACAAATGGGAAACCACAAGGGGAAATAAATTCAGAATTTAGCGAAGTATTTGATAGGGTTTTGTTTTGTTACTCATTTTTATGAACTTGGGATACTTATCGACGTGGTAAGTAAAATACGAACGTAAATCTCTCCAAACAGCATCCAAACCCAAATAAAAATATTGCGAAATGGCGGAAAATCCAAATAATCCCGTATAATATTTATATAAAAGGGTTAAATTACGCATTCCCGCACGGAATAAGAGCCGAAAAAATCCTCCACGAAGACGATGAACCCTACAGGTCTGCACGTCTCCGGCATTCCAAATGTATGCTGATAAAACAATAAAGAGAGCGACCATAAAAAGGAAGCCTTTTACGTCGAAGCGTTAACATACAAACACTAGTGAGTATATAGGTAGGTACGCATTCTATATTTTATGACACTAACACAGTCTTAATATCGAGGACGATAAAGCGACGCGACGCCCTTCGTTATACCCCCCCCCCCCTGCGTGCGCCGCAGAAGGTCGTAAACGAACAATTTTTATGTAGACTCGCATAAAAGTTGCCAGTTAAAGTGCGGGGTTAAAAAATTGCAGCTGTCAACCGTCACAGTAAGCTGCGAGTGCCAAATGTTATATATTGGCAGCTCGCGGGCGCGGGTTCCGGCGACTGATGAAATATGTGACAGATACAATCTGGGAATAAATGGGATTAAATCTGTTTCAAAAGTAAACTATTTTTGCAATATCGCATAGACGGCTTCGTGATTGATAAGTTTGATAACCTTTTGTTTTCTATTTCAAGACTATTTCATAAAGCATTGTTTTTTTGTCATTATTGTGTCTTCACAAAAATCTGAAAACGAAAACAGAATCGCGTTTAAAACAGTCTTATTACGTCGCTTTTACGATTCATCTATAAAAATCTAGTTTTTGTCATGAATACATTCATATTAAAAACTTGTAAAATGTTAATAGTCCATTATGACAATTTATACTCATAATAACGAAACAATAAAACGTGTCCCTATTGGGACTGGAGCACATCGGCCGCCACGCACCGGGCGCCCGATAACTCGTCGGTTATAGTTTTACACCGATTATTACTATCGAAGGAAACACTCTAAATGCTATAATTTTCGAACTAAAGTCGTGATAAAATCAAAAACTTTCTGAAAATAAAGAAGTAATTTATATTTTACGACGTAATTTGGAATGGCGAGGAAGTGAGAGCTACAATTTCAGTAAATTATGACTACAATTCGATTTGTGGATGACAGGAGCACTGTGCATCAGCTGGGTGCTATCCCCCGGTAGTCGGCGGAGGGTAACGGGAGGGGACAGTGCGTGAGGACGGAGGGTGCGCTGTGCTACTGGGCTATGTATGAAATTGCGGTATTTACATGCAACACATTAGGTTAGGACTGTGTACGGTAGGTAGTCGTACTCGTAACGTATGCAAATAAGTACCTATGGCTGCGGTCGCTAGTGTCATTTTATCCCAGTCTACTTGCCAAGCTCGTCATCGTACTATCCTACAAATATTATTCATGTGCAAGTTTAGATATTCATTACTCAATCACACAAAAACGGCTGAAGAGTTTTAGATGAAATTTGGCACACAGTTTATAACCTGGATTCACACAGGATACTTTAATGTCGGTAGTACGTTCCCGAGGGTTAATTTCCAAGCTTCACGCGGGAGATGTCGCTGGGCAAAGCTAGTTAGAAAATAGTCTCAGGTTTACGGGTCGAAGGGTAAACTAATAAGAACAAGAAAGTCTTTAAGATGTCATGACGTTGACGTCCCGACTAGCTCGGCGATCGGCCATCGGAGTGTCGTTGAAGGGCATAATATACGCAATTAATGTTTAGTACCGTACAATTAAAATCCATTAGTCTCATAGTTTAGCCAACAGCTATAACTCAAGATACGTGTCTGGTGTCCGAACCGGTCCGGTTTATCTGCGGCCACCGGACGGGCCGGCCGGTTGCCGGACGGCGACGGACGGTAATGGCATGAGATAACGAGTATTCATTGTAGAATTGTGTGGGGTTTTGTGATATTCTCTCTCACTCTGTGGTGGGCAGAAAAATTAGAATATAGTACCTACTTGCCTTTGGTTAAAGTTTCCGTAGAGCTAGTTTTTTTCAAAAGATATGTACTATTTCAGCTACTATTTTATTTTTATATTATTTATTTATATTCAATCCTATACTCCATAGGTTTGGTAGTTAAATAAAAGTAAACAGAAAAAACATGACTCATAGATGCGAAACCTTTTATTACAAATGTTAACACTTTATTATTTATAGTCATAATTATAATAATAGGCTCTATTCTGATTCTGAACCAGAATCTGATGAACTATCTGCCACAATAATAATAAATCGTTCCGTTGTATCATCATTCATAACACAATTTAACAAAATCGTAAATGTCGAGAGTGCTGTCGAAGGCGACCGACCAAACTTCAATTGCCATACCACATCACAGTTGTACCTACTTTTCAATTTAGCAACGTTACCTAATTCATTGTATTTTCTATAAGATTTAGGGAACCTGTCTTTGGGCTCTTTACAATAGGCAGAATACAAAATATTATATTATTATTATAAATTTAACTAAAAAAATCTGCTTAAGTAGTTACACCTAGGAAGGTAGTTTAAGAATAAATCATTACGCTAAGCAAACACGCATTGGCCAAGAAATAAAGCCTATCTAAATATTTATTATATATATTTTTTTTGGTCTTGGTACCAACCAACCATGAATTGTTTTTCTAGCAGTACCTACCTTCCCAATTGCAGGCAACTTAATTATTTATCGTCATCTTGTGCACTATAAGTCCCGAGTCCTGAATGAAGGCCCAACCACAAATGCGTTCGTGGTATAGATCCCCATCTCATTTAATATTTTAAACGTATAGGTATTGCAACCACAAATTCTGGTTAATATGATCCTATCTTAACACACGGAAATAAACCGATTTCGGAAGCGAACTCCCCCTGAAGTAAAGCAATCGTCCGACAATGCTTGCGACTTTGTGACCACTGCATACAAACATATAGAAGTCACACGTATCGTATGTTCAGACTCTATACATTCTACCTTCACGTATGTAATCTTTCTGTGCTGTACGATTTCCCGCTAAGTACATGATGCTTGAAGATGAACCCTTTCCCATGTGTAGGTACCTACGTGTTATGAAAATTACAGAAAAAAAGCAGCATCCTCTTATTACTGTCAAAACAAAACTTGCAACCATCAATCCACTGGGAAAATCGGAATAGTTGACAATGAAGATACAAGGAGTCGTGGAAGATCCATGCGATTGCGAATAGGTATAGCAAGAGAACAACAAATTGCCTCTTGAAAGATTGAGCCACAATAGCAAACAGCCATGAGAAATGGAAGTAATGGGAGCCTCGGCACTAGGACAACATGAGTTGATAGAGTAATAAGGAGTCTTCAAGTCTTCAGTGAACATGTTACTTCTAGGCAAGTGTGCACCATCGTCAGACAGCATCATTGTTTAGGTGCTTGCTACAAGGTGGCATAGAGACTTAAATTAAATTAGCTAGCAAAGCCGTGTTCAGTATCGGTTTCCAAACACGATAAAACTAATAAAAATATGTATCTATTAAAATCAAATACATTTCTGCAAGTGGTTCTATCACGTTTAGATATTGATACCCATAAAATCTGTGAAGTTTCACTAGCACCCTGTATATCAAACATCATGATTTCGAGAATTGTGTGGAGTTGACATACTGTATTTCCTTCAACACTCCTCCACATGTAGCTAGATGTGCGCACTCAACTGTTTACGAGAGGAACACCCACGACTTACGACTTCCACTGATTAAAAATAAAATTTTACGTTTCCGTTAGTATGTGCTGCTAGTGGAAGCAACCGATTGTTAATGTGCACTGTTTGTTGTCGCAGTCGCATGTGCGTGCGCACACTTGGCTTGTTAGGGTTAGATAAGATGACGTATACTTAAAGAGTTGGTTTCTCTTGAATCTACGTGATGTTATTATAGTTTACTAGCTATTGCTAGCTGGTTCGCCTGCCTGGACATCGGAAATTAATCCACTGGACTTTACTCACGGAATAAAAAGTATCCTATGTGTTGTTAATCCAGGTTATAAACTATATACTTATGTGTCTTTCACCAAATCCGTTCGGCCGGTTTGCGCGTCAGAGTAACAAGCATCCAAACATAGAAACTTTTACACATTTAAATATATTGATATTAGGATGAAATGAGAAGACACAAAAGTCGATGTAACAGAAATCGACGTAGAGGGAATAATTCCACAGAGCTATGGAAAAGCAGTTTATAACACGCGTCTTGAGTCGCAATTCGCGCAAAAGGTACTTATAACATGTATTTTCATGGTTTTACAGGGCAAGCACAAACCTGCAGTAGGTATGTTTATGGCTGAGAAAAGAAGCGGCGAATAATAGCAAAAATATATTCGAGTCAGTCAAACAACATGGCCTATTGAGTTATCTCATAAATCCTACAGCCTCTCTCAACTTACACCAGTACCTGCACCCTGTTCTTCATTCTTCCTGCTTGTCATCTGACCTAACTACCGTCTTCAGGTAAATGGAAAGCCACCTGGTCAGGAGGATAAACCTACCTAACTTTCGTATTATAAGATCAAAAGTCACAAGTAATAGTATTAAGTTCCATAATTATATTAAAGTTAATTCCTAAGATAAATGAGGTGTGACCTGTGAACCAGTTAATTTAAAGGAATTCGTTTTAAAATAGCATTAAGTGCAAGCTTCTGATACGAGCACATAAATTTAACTTAACTTCAGTTGACCTCCAACGGATTCCAATTAGTTTATGATCTCCAATTATATTTTAATGCATTTCTGAGCTCATTTGAAATTATTCGTAGAGTTGTCACACTGCGAGTTATATGTTGGAACAGGTTCTGTCTTTGATTATAATTGAAGACTAGTTTTTAATTTATACCTAGAGGGCTGCCAATAAAATGTATATTAAGCTCTTACATTTTTATTACCCAAAATACTGGTTGAAATTTAAACAATAGAAACTCATAACCATTATTTTATCTTACCTTCGGCCTTGGGTGTGGTTCAAACAGCCCATGCGTTTCTGGAGAGGTTATACGCCATTATATTGGTGTGCATCTGGATGCTTCCTATACATCCTGGCTGAATACCTTTTCAACTCCACCACCGTACCTTTTTCTTTTTGGTGTTTTTATTAAAGTTATTTAGTTTTTTTTTTGGAGGGGTAATCATCAAATGACTTATCTCGCTCTGGGTGGAGCGGGAGGGCGTGTCAGACTTTTACTGACTAAAACCCACCCGTGTTCCTTCAGTTGCCTGTGCCACGGTAACTCTTACGAACAAATTCGCGACCCTGGCAGAATCCGCAACGCTGGCAGGACCGTACCTAGAGTACAAATTGCATTCTAAAAAAGATAGAACGAAGCCATCTCCAAGAACTTGTCTATACTATCTGCTGTGGATGTTCTAGCATTATCCCGGTTAGATCAATATAACAGTATATTTAAGGATAATCAGTATCTGTGAAGCACATCGCTCTGGCTTATATTTATATAGCCGATACAGCGAGTGAGGTCCCCGCCGTGACCCGCTTACTAAATACGAAGGCCGATGCGTTGATCTAATTACCTGTTGACGTCAGGTAGCTTTCAGGGTAAGCAGAGAAGGAGACTGTCGTGGTGTAGGTATTACTTACACAGCTTTCCTCATCGTTATTCTTCTTTGTTTGAGGTCGGTGCAGGATGTCCTCTTATGTCATACGTCTCAATCATCTAAAATCGTTTAAAATTATTTACCCAGTCGCGCCATTTGTCCTGTTTCATTTCACATTTCATTTCTCATGTCATTTCGGTAAACTCTCCTACTCGTAACCCCCATTCCATAATGATGACCTTAGGTATCATTGTGTAGGACGAGAGCAGCAGGCACATGAATTGTCCATAGAAGAGATGACTATTCTATAACAATTTATGTTCGTTGCTATTGGTCTAAGAAAAGCAGACTGTTTTAAAACTAAAATCGTTTAATTTATTCCGTGTAGACTATGGGCCTTATCATTCCTACTAGTAAAATAAAACACTCAAAACCAAACAAATAAAAAAAAACTAAAATGAAATCTCCCATCAAACTTCATGGCTAATCAATTAGGGTGCGAATTGTTTAGATATACATATATATAGATAAAAACGATAATACATAATTCAATGGCGAGCCAGTCGTAATCCGTAATAAACGAGCCGGGAATCGAACCCCACACCCCACGCGAACCAATCAAATAAAAAACTTGAATTAAGTAAAGGGACCCGTATTTGAGTTTATTTTTTGTTTCTGTAAAGATGGAAGGGTTCCAAGTTGCTGGGTGACTTGTTCTTATTGTACTAGCTATGATTCTGGTTTTGTGTTACCTACTTGAGAGGATAAAAAAGCCTCTTGATTTCATGGCCTCTTACCTCTCTTTTTTTTAGCCTAGTACCTAAGTACTAAAACAAACAATAAAATAAAAAAAGTACCTATTGAAATAAGATAATGACAAAAGTATAGCTAAATTTTCGAGTCAAATACCTACTCGTAAAGTTTTTATTGGACTTGGAATAATTAACGTATTTTTTCAGGCTACGATCATTTTAGATACCATTTTTGTAGAATAGTCGAAGCTTCTGACCACATATTATTATAACAGGCTTGTTAACTTTTACAAACAACAATAAAACAAAGTAAATCCGGTTTCCAAATCACGGGCCCCTAAGCCTCTCCCGTGGCTGTCTAACGCATTGAGTCTATTCAATGACTCGGGAAGCTGTGGGTGGACATAAAACCTTCTCTAAATATCCAGCGACAATTAGTGATAAAAAAGCATGACGTAACAACAAAAAAGTTGCCAGCAGAAAAAAACATCAAAAAAGTTGTACGCAAAAAATCCAGCAAAAAATTGTGGCTTGCCTAAAGTTCTATAAGAAAAAAGTATGTGAAAAAATGTAAGTATGAAATAATGTACCTATGGTCGCGGGCATTATGATAGCTCAGTTATGTATCAAGTAATCTCATTATGTGTGTATGTAAATTCTAAGTCGGTATTACTCTTGTGTACTTTGAACCGTCTCTAATGTACTTAGAAATGATTGAAGAAATGATGACGTAGGCGACCTTTAAAAAATAGAAGTACGTATACAGCGTTACATTATGATTTATATTTACATTTATACATAGCATACATTACATAGGATAGGGTAAATAAATACCTACCTAAGTAACAGGCCTTTTTGTGATACACAGACACAGGGAAGAGTGGGAAAATATGCGGAACCTTTCTTTACCCCTTTTGGACAACAAACATTGAAAAAAAAAACGTAAGCAGGTCTACAAATATAAAAGGCATAGAAAAGTACCTACTTAATCAAATCTGATGACAGGTAATTTTGATTTCCTTTAACCAAACTATGTAAGTATGTACCTAAATAAATTTTATTTATCAACCATACGAGAGTAGGTACGAGATGCGAATTCCAAAAAAACATATTTTTTTTGTTCATAAATCACACCAAAATCGACTACCAGTATTTCGATGATAATCAAACAACACTTAGAATCAATATTAATTTATTACTGCGATCAACACAGATAATACCTCGTTGACTTCAGGAAAAAATGTCGTGAAACACGTCTGGCACGCCTCCGCTAACAAGAGCAGGCGATGTGATGGTGGGCACATTAATTAACGAGATTATTTGCTCCAATAAATAAGGAGGGACAAAGCAACGAACACAAAGAGAACACAGATTCAAGGGAAACTTGATTTCCGGGTTTAAGGAGAGGAAAACAAAAGCGATTCGATTTAGTTGTGGGCAGGAGTGGGCCCAGTTGTGGGTGATGTCGGGTCGGTAAGTAGGTGAGTATGGGAGGACTTCCTTACAAAATAACTAATAAGAAAGAGGTAGTTTCAGTACTTCCAGCACTATTTACTAAATGGCGACGGAAATGATATCATTCATATGAATAAGATTGTTCAGCAGTCGCTCCATGTAAAATACTGGTATTTAGCAGCATCCGGTTAGACTGGATGCCGACCCCAACGTTCCTAACTATGTTGGGGTCGGCTCCCAAACTCCCAATTCCCCAAATGCTAGGAAATGGCCAGAATGATTGAGAAACTCAAAAGTTTTTATACGTTCAGCATTAAAAAGATTCCCAGAAAAAAAACCAATAATTACCATAAATCACAATCAGCATTCAATGAATCTTTTAATATTTATCATGAGTTAGTAACACATTACCATTTCAGTTTTTGCTATAACATTAGCCTCCTCCAATAGTTCAATCCCCACCTTTGATAACCTAACCGGTTACAGGACCTCAATTCTGAAGAACAATATATATATACATAGCTGTGCCCCGCGGTTTCACCCACTTCGCTTGGATCCTAAGGGTCGTAGCGTGATGTTAGCCTATAATCTTTCTCAAGAATTGGGCTAAAAAATGCAAAAATATTTTTTCAGATCCGACTGGTAGTGTCAGAGACTGGTGTGTTCTAACAAACTCTTCAGCTTTCAATTATACTAGCTTTTGCCTGCGGCTTCGCCCGCGTGTTGGTCGAAAATCACGCCACCCGAACATACTACCAGGACAAAACGTATCCTATGTGTTAATCCGGGTTATGAACTGTCTGGGTGCTAAATCAAATGTATAATGAATAAGTAACAAACATCCAAAAATCGAAACATTACCAATAGTCAATTAGTCAAATACCTCTACTGATTGTATCTCTTTACCGCGATGATAAATCTCGTTCCCTAATCGATGGGTACATATTTACGTATACCTAACCGTTTATAAGTAGGTACTTTAGTTTCCATGGACTACGTAACTACTTGTCTTGTACAACACCATTAGGCAGCCCCTCAGCTGACCCTCTCGCGCTCATGGGAAGGTGGCCAGCTGATAACACAGCCCTATGGGTCGAGGCATGGCTAGTGCGGGGCTTGCTGTTTATTTTCCCTTCGACAAGATGATATTGTTGATAACTTTTACGGAGTGGCGTCATCGACGTACACTCGTTAGTAACTACCTACTACCCTTTTGTTAAAGTAAACTAATGTTGGTTCGAAAAAACAAATTAAATTATAAAAGCATGAATATTTTTCAGTCGCGTTTTATGAGCCCTGTAATTCTCACTGTTACTCAATGGTTTAAAATTACAATAAAATATATAAGTAGTTACTTATATAGTTATTCAACGTGGTTATAGTAAGAATTTCAGAAACCAAACACGGGCTTAAAAAAATCTCATGCACCAGCACCCTAATTGCGTAACACGCGATTAATCATAATCGGTTTCATTTTGACATTTCAAAAATATTCATTGCGTTATTAACGTTGTTGAGCAGACACATTTTTCGAACATATGAAGCAATGGTTTAGCCATCTGTTTCAAAATGAAACAAATTATGATGAATCATGAGTTACGCAATTAGGGTGCTGGTCTTCTTGCAAAGACGATTTTAATCGATCTTTCTGTACTGTATGGGTCAGATTTCGAAAAAAAATTCTTCTTGAAGAATGTAGGACTGACCAGTAGGTACCTACAGACCTACATTCAAGAAATGTCTCTTTATTTTAAACAATGTCGAGGCATTTTCATTTACCAAAGAAAACACTGCACCTCTTTAACTACCGACTGTATTTCGATATTATTTTCTTTAATTCATTTAAACATACATATAAATTATATTTTTAAATATTCGAACATAAAAAAATTACATAAAAACATTTAAAAATATAAATAATAGTAGCCCACCGGTATCGGGAACAGGGTCCAAGCTACCGGTGGTCAGGGCTGCTGAGAGAGGAACCTCCTCACGATACGCGCCGTGTCCAGCAGTACTGCTTTCTGGATCAAGTTCTTGATCCAGCTGCCTAACGAGAGCCTCCTGAGGTGTTGGTCGAGGCTCTTGGCTATAATTCCATTGACCGTCACGACTATCGGCACAATGATTGCTGTATCCACATCCCACATGTCAACAACCTCGCGTGCCAGGTCAAGATACTTGATCTGCTTATCTTTTTCAGCTTTCACGAGGTTCTCGTCATGTGGGACTGCTATTCGATATTATTATTACGTTTATTAATTTTGCTACTATATTACATTTTTAAATATTTTTATAAAACGAACTTTTAAAAATATATAAATAGTGATCCACCGGTATCGGAAGTAGGGTCCAAGCTACCGATGGTTAGGGCTCCAGAGACAGGAACCTCCTCAAGATGCGAGCCGTATCGAGGAGTACTGCCTTCTGAAGCAGGCCCTTGATCCACCCTCCTAACGAGAGCCTCGATAGAGGTTGATCGAGGCTTTCGGCCATCAGCCTATTGGCCGATACGATAATCGGCACATCGGGACATGTATTCTGAAGGACTCATTCCAGTCCCCGAGAAAGCCCGCCGCACAAAGCGCATCACTCGTGGTCGTGTATTGCCCTCCCTGAAGCAGTATAGTTTGCCGAGGAGTACCCTGGCCCCATCGATACGACGCTAGATCCTGCACTGCCAGGCTGGAGCGGCTGGTTTCAGTCGAGAAGCTCCGCCACAGCTTGGAAACTTGACGTTAGCTAAACGACATGCCGCAACAGTCGGGCAATACAGAATCGAGTGTGTATCAACGAGATCCTCGCTGCTCTTGAAGAAATTCTTGAGCTGCGAGTCCAAGGCACACACCACAGCGCCCTATTTTTCTTGTCCATAGGTAACCGTGGTAATCGGAGACTAATTTCGGTTGTAGTGGACCGATACTCGCGAATTGCATCCTCCTGTGTGCTCCTCAATCGGGTGTTGCACTGGCTACTTATGGCAACCCTATCATCTTTGTATTCATGATTGGACCGCGGCGAGATTGCATCAATAGTTGACGCATGTGGCGCGGTTCGTGTTGGAATCGAGACGATATGGTTGCTCAGTACTTCTGAGCGCAGCCCATCAAGTGCGGTATCGTCCAACCTGTGATTGCGTTGGATGACCCGCACCTGATTCGACAGTCGTTGGGCCGAGACGTTGACGGTTGGTTACGCAGTGTAGTTAGTTCCGCCCTCTGTAGACCCGTAATATGCACGCATGGTGTTCTTGTTCATAGACTGAGTCCATCTCATATGCTGCACACAACCACCGGCAGCGGGGACCCGGCTCGGGGCCGGATGGCCCCTAAGTCCCAAGCTTCTCGGTGACCGGCATCTCCCTTGCCGACGTACAGGGGTTGGCGACGTCGTCGGCGGGGAAAAATATTCGTCGCTCGAGCTTGACGCAGTTGCCCCGGCCGGTTTCATAGCACTCTCGATGGGGCTGGGTTCCAGTGGCGGCGAGGCGGAGCTGAGCGACGAGTCCGGAGGTGGTGGGCGTGCTCGGCGAGCTGCTGATCTCGTCAACATTTCATAGTTTCTTTTTCATTATTGTATTTCCCTAAGAGAGTTCATTATTAGTGGTTTTCAGCTTGATATTTTTTTTTTTTCATTATAATAACCTTTTTGCCTGCGAATTTATTAATGGCTTTAATATATAAATTCTTCCAAAAGGTTTAATACTGTTTTTTTTTTTTATACAGATGTGCATGTGATAAACAGATGTGCACAGAAATGAATAAATAGGTACGGTACGGATAAATACAGAAAATAAGAGAAATGAAAAAAAAAACGTCGTTGACTTATCAGTCTTATCAGTGTTGCCGTTATTATTATTAAAAAATTATTTCAGACACTTGTTCCATAGATTTTTGTTAGTTAACAAGTTAACAGTTTACGTCACTATGTTAGTACCTGTACTTAATTAAAATCTAACACATATATCTTCCTGCAGCATCAGACCCGCAGTTATGCAAACGGGTCCAATACTCCAGGAAAACACCGTCTGGCCTATTCCCAAACACCTTCAGGATGCTATTGGCACTCCCCCGAATCCTGCGTAACAATGATGCCGCTCTTTTCCGCATAATTGCTGAAGAACCATCGGTAGTCGATTCAGAATGCCTGACGCATTACAGAATCGAGATAGCCCCAACAGTACCTATCGCTTATGTACATACTTATAGCGATGACGTAACTCACTTACTGACACTGACCGTGATTTCAGTCAAGGTCAGCGAGTGACAGTTGCGTATCTACCGACACCGCAGTACGGACAGGTAATTTTGTCGCCTTGTCGGTAAGTAAGTGACTCGTAATGTTGGACATGCTTCACGATTCAATTAAATTCCGGACACTTCAGGGTTAAAATTGTGGAGAAAGTTATCTACTGGAGTTTAAGACATCGCAAAATTCGTAAATTAACAGATCTAACGTGGCATGCACAGATCTGCACGATGTTTAGCCACGGATATTCAACTAAACTAGCAGGCGACATCATGTTGCCATGTTAAAGCCATTTCGTACAACGCATTCAAATAATGCATAATCAGCCTATAGGTAACGTTCTCCATTGCTGGGACGCAGCCCTCGTCTCTGTGAGCAGGAGTGGGCCATAATCCACCACGCGGGCCCAGTGCGGGTTGGCGGATGCCTTCATGCCTGTGTCACATGCCTTCGAATTTTCGGTACTAGGACATGCTGATTCTGCTGGATATTTTCGCTCACCGTTTTGAGAGCAGTGGTGATGAAATAATTTACACAAAGTAAACTGCCTGCTTGGGTTCAAGTGTTCAAACACTCGTGAGTCTCGGCCGCCACCACTGCGTCACCACTGGGCCACCACTACGCCACCACTGCGTCACAACTGCTCCCAGTCAAAGAATGGCAGTACTTATTAATATTGTAATTTAAATCAATACACACACAATTATATTCGATAGTCAATTTGCTTAACCATTCGTTTCCCTGACTTTACCTATAAACGTAGCTCGGTGGTAGCAAGTAGCAAGATCACAAAATAGAAAAGCCTAAAGCTAGAAACACAAAAGTTTACAACTTTTACAATAAAAACTCTGCATCTTTCATACACTGCAAACTAGACATCTGGCGATAATTGGCAACTGCGAGTCCTACTCGCCCCTCGCAGAGCGTGCATGCATGTACGCATGTACCCAAGCAACATGGCCGACACCGCTGACGTCACTATCAGTGGGTACTGGCTAGGTATCATTAGTAAGTGATACAAGTTGTAAGCTAAAGCTTCGTAGCGAGTGACGTCATCGGAGCTTCGGTTGGTAACATTAGCGATCGATGCTTTGCAAGCAAATTATATAAGTACCTACCTATGTAGTCTTACAAAATATTCATGGATATTTTTTTATGGACTTGGGAAGCTTGAGTCGGCATGGATCCGCAGATCCACTCTAATTGTCACCTACAAACAATAGATTGTTACACTGTTTATTTATTTATTTGTAACATTATTTAAAAGTGCTGTAGTAAGTTTAAAGTAGGTAATAATTATCTGTTGACGAGTTTGAAAGGGATTCAGAATAAGTAAGTAATAGAAAAATATGACGGTAACCATTTAGTAAAACTACGCTTAACTTGGAAGCTGGATACTCTGCCATTTTCAAATTGCTATCTTGCTTACTTCAAAAGATAATTTTCATATGATTCGATCAAAACTAGAAAACGAAGTACCTACAGCTATGAGATCTCAATACCAGAATCTATTATGCACACCTGTATTTAAAACTAGCCTATTAAAAAAAAGTGTAATTTGTATGGCTCCTGTAGTCTTTAATAAAATTGCTTTTTTTTTTTTTTAAGGCAGAACGTACATGGATCCTATTATTTAATTTAACAACTTATTTTTTGTACCTACATTCTAAGCAGATAAAGACCTATTCTATTCTATTCCACTCTTTACCAAACCCACGCCAATCTACTTGTGACGGCTGTCAAACTGCCTAGCTTCACCAACTACACACTCAAACAATGAAGCCACGCCCAGGAATCGAACCCCCGGCCCTTCATCACTTTTTTCCCTGTAACCTGTAGGGGGAGTATTATTACTCACGTGAACAAAGGAGGTATATTTTTTTTGGCTTTAGAAACACTTAGATGATTGATTTTATGATATAATGGAGTTTTTGAAAGCTGATTTGATTGGGTATCGCCAGTATTGGTAGTTAATTAACTAAACAATCTTCAGAGGAGATTGGAAACTAATCAATAGTCGTATAAAAAGGGAAAGAGGTTATTATTTATTATACACCTCTGTTGTTACAGCTAGGCACTGCGCACGGACAGCTACGTTGGCCAAATTACAATCTTACAATATTTTTCAGGGAAATGAAGAATGTACCTAGTCTGTCGCCCCTCACTCAAGCTAGAACTGAAAGTAAATCCTTACCTACCTACTGAATTGAATGTATCTAAGTCCCTACTTAATTCAATTAAATGACATGTAGGTACCTACCTAGCTATTGCAATAATGTTTCAGGAGTCAGTCTGTGGTAAATTAGTCCGTCTGCCTAGCTGTGCCTATTTTGCCTCTTTACGATACAGAAAATAATAACTGTTAAAGAAAAAAAATCTTACAACATTTATATAAGCAGCCACTACGAAGGTATAGTTCCCACTTAGGGCATCAATTCATCTCCCACCTAAGTATCTTTCTAGACCCATACGATACAACCACTACCCACAAACATTGTGTAGGTACAAACCCTGCATTGGTATTTTACTTACATACCTAATTTAAAACATACACAGTGGAACATAAAACTCACATCGTTCTCGACCAAAAATAAGTCAGTTATTCGTTTCATACCTACCATCTATCTCATGTTTTCTTGCTCCGTTTGAGATGAAACAAAAAATACTAAAACACATGCTCCTTACTAAGCTGTAATGGCCGTTCACACGTAATAACCGTTTTAACTAACTCTTTGTCCATCTATAAATCCTGTATGATTAATAATCTTCACAAAAACGACTAAAATGTACACAAATATCAACCTTATGTAAACGCAGTACGGACGGCTATCGATTAGTTATGTCACTTAGGCCAATTAATAAAATAGCACATGTATCGTTTGTATGGCGATAAGTACTAAAGTTTTTCGCGTAAGCTGCGATCAATAACGTGTACACACTGAAGAAAATTTAACTTTACCGTTCACCAAATAAGGTTGAAAGTTCCTTGTACATAGTCCAGTGCTTTCATTCGCTTGTTGCCAAGCGCGTAGCGGGACGAGCAGCAAGGGATCGTCAACCTTTTTTTAGGCCAACCTGGTCTAGGACTTTCACCTTTTACCACTGCTCCCGGCGAATTTATACTGTTCATGAAATAAAAATAAGTGAGGTACATAAGTTATCAAAAGTTACGAGATTATTTATTTATTATTTAAACTTTTTCCGTATTCGGCAGTTGGATATTTATAAAATAAATTGGTTTAATATTTCTTTGAGCTAGTATGATAATATTTTATCTTATTGCCTTGAAATGTTTCTTTTTTCAGGTTCATCAATAAAGCTTTGATAAAATACAACACAGACATCAGATAAAATATGCTAATTTATTTATCAAAGAAAAACAAATCGGAACAAAGATATCAGCTGAACCACATAACAATCGCATTTGTATCATTTCAATCAACAAAGTATTATTAAACTCATCGTAACAGTTATTCTAACATAAATAATAGAATAAATAAAGTAAAAAGGTTGGCAACTCGCGCACGCTGCCATAAATGCACTCGCTAGCGCAACGGGGCTATTACCTACACGGAAACTGGATCGACTTAACATCCTTTAAACATCACTTTTTAAATTAGACCTTGTTCCGTAGGCAGTAAGGACGACGGATGTGTATATTTCTTTGTGAAGGTCGATGTCGGTTGCGCTATTTCGTTGCCGCGGGAGGACTTAACCGCATGCGCGCCTGTGTGAGTGTGTCTGTGTCGATGAGCCGGGAGCTGCGCGAGTGTGCGTCGGTACACTGCTTCGGTCACGTAGGCTCGTTTAGCGTGCTGCCACTAAGGAGTTTTTAGGACATTTTCGCGTGTAATCTGCTTTTCTTTGTTTGGGAAATCAGTTTTCGTCGATTTTCTTTGTTTTTCTTGTTAAATTGAAGAGTTATATATACGTAGGCTTTAGCTAGAGTATATTTAAGCGTGTAGTGTCTATAATTGCGTAAATTGGTGATGAAAAAATGTACACTTAAAACCATAAAAAAACTACAGCAATATCTTTATTAGTTTTTATTTATCCAACCAAGCCCAGTTATCCTATCAAAACAAACATCAACAAAAAACTGCTTTTTACCAAATATGTCCGCTTTGCTCCCGTGGAAATGCACATAGCAACAGTTCGCGTCAGCTGTGGCGGAGTTTGCCGAGCGCTGGCGGAGATACCCGAGCGAGTACGATTGATTGGCCGATACCCTGTGAAAGTACTGTTTACGTCTGAAGCTAGTAAAGAAATAAATTCGATGATTTATTTACTAACTTTATTTGCATTAAATATCTACATAATGTAGTTTTATAACTTCAGGACTGACTTATTAGAACAATTTCTATAGAGTCACAAAATGTTGATATGTACGAGTAGTAGTTTATTTCTTTGTTGGAAATCAGAAATAGAAAAGAGTTCATATTGTATGAGGTTTCTATCTCTTCGGTTTAGCTGTACTTATGAATACAGTTAATTATAGGGAACGTGCACAACGAAGAGTCTGCCATCTGGTAGCGCAAATCCGACATTTTCTTGCAATCATTAGTTACTTGAAATTAACACTTCACGTTACAAAATAATCTCAATAAAGAAGTTAAAATCATAATTACTGAGAGAAAATGTATTGTTGTGTTTCTGGATGCTCGAACACTTCAAAGAAACATAATAATAAATCAAATTCTATAACTTTCCCACAGATAGTACTCACTCTCCTTGATTACGTGATAAACGATAAAAGTGGATAAATGCAGTAAAAAAACATGTGTAATTATGAATTTCAAACATTTACAAATTACTTAATAATGGTATTTCTAAAAACAGTTAAGTTTGTATGTACCGTCAAACCTTACAAGATTGCCCAAATGATCTGACTTTGCCCAGCACGGTACTTTTCACAAATGTTAAAAAAACCGGCAAGATTTTTTAGTTTCGTTTACTATTTATTCCTTGGAAGAACTAAGAATATATCTCCGGCAATACTACGTAACAGATTTTTCCTAGTGTCAATTCACTCAGCTGATAAACTGTGTCGAAGTTGGTGGTGTATTTTGCGGGCCAAAAGTCATGTAAAAAACTTTCTTTAAAACTCGATTGGTAATTACAGCAGGTAAGTTATTTTTTTACCACTGTTAGTTTTTAATAAATACATAAGATAGATCGAATGTTCAACGCGAAATCTCTCTAAAATATGAAAATATGATGGTGGGCAATGTCAAATTAGTTTTTCTAAAGCAGTTGTTACAACTTTGCCCACCAAAATATTACCGTTAGGGTTGTCACCTTAATGTTAATTTAGATGTGAGTTAAGTAAATACTTTGTTTTACATTCATTTCGGAACTAGTAAAGTAATGCTGATATAATTAGGAAGTATAAAAGGATTAAGTACAATAATCAATCAATACATGTGATAAAACGTAAATGTAGTTGTAAAAAGTACATTAAATTAATGTACAGACGCCAGCACATCAAGCTACCCCAAACTGTAGATTTGTTCCAATTGAACATGAACCTTATACTTATGTAATAAAGCAGAAAATCAATCAAAGAAATTTGACAGATTGGGGTAGCTTGATGTGCTGGCATCTGTACTCATTTTTGCAAAATAATTATAAGAACGAGCAACAAAGTAAATTTCTTTTTTATTATGTGTTGGTTCATTTCTTTGTATTTTGTGCAGACGCCAGCACATCAAGCTTCCCCAAATTGTCAAATTTTCCCAATTGAACATGACCCTTATGCTTATGTAATAAAGTTGAAAGTCTAACAAAGAAATTTGACAGATTGGGGTAGCTTGATGTGCTGGCGTCTGTACACAGATTTCGATGGAACTTTCAAAATTTGCAAAGTGAAAAATGCAAAAGATGGTTGCTGTACTCAACATTATACTTTACTATAGAATTAGGTTACTATAGAAGTCACTGAAAACATCATGATTGCATTACAATTGTGAAACACAGTCCTATCCAAATTCAGGTCTCTGTTACGTATCACTTCTATAGTAAATACAAGTTGTTGGAAAAGTAAAATTAAGTTATATTTTATTTTATCATGATGTTCCTATTACCTACTTAGGTAGGTGCATACCTACCTAAGTAGGCAGGGGCAATAGCATTATTATAGATTAACAATAAAAAGTGACAACCCTAGTACATCGTTTCATTTGTTTGAAAAATTACAAAAAAAATGTTGCCACTTTGCCCACTCAAATTTGACAAGTAATATGAACGTTTTAACGTTTTGTATTAAGGTCCTATGATAGCTTATCCATTTTCTAAAATGATCCCTAAATCGAGTGTACTTAAGGTAGAAAATACCGAAATTGCGGAGGTTTCTGCAAAATGGGCAAACTTGTAAAAAGTACTATATATTTGGCCCGCTGTCCAAATTGAGGTTTTTATCACATAAACATTTATGATTTTGCTATTATCATACTGTAGGGGATTCTATTGAAACACCTTTTTTTAATTCCACTATTCACATTTATTGAATCACGCACTAATAACTATTACAAAATACTGAATTACTGCTAATTTAATATGAACATAACTTGTCTCATTGACGACTAACTTTAAACTGAGTAAAATGTGTACAATTCTGAACTATTTTCCTTAGAAATTTCCTTAAGTAGTTTTCTACTAGGGTACAAGTAGCGGTTATGTTTGACATCAAACATTTGTTCTAAACCAGTCACATTAAAGGGGGTGGAGCCTAATGGTCAAGCGTAAGCTCGATTTCTCTCGACAAGTTTAAACCTGCGCCCGATTCCTTCGAGAAGCTTCACTTGGATCGTGGGAAAACCGGTCACGTGCCGATTCTTCGTGGAATATTAGCAATGTTTACGTCTTTGCTTTAATTTTACTGCGCATAACAGATTTGGTTGTTTGTTAATAGCAGATTAGGTACTGTAGGTATATGCAGGTAGGTACTTATGTATTTAGGCTTAGTTCTAGTTAGGTTTGCCTTTAATCATGTACCTTTCAAGATAGTTTAAATTCTAATTGAGTGATTGGCTTAGACTTACATTCCTACTTGATCTGTAGGTATTCATGGACTTAAAAGTATGGGAAATCAAAACCAGCCCTACGCTTAGGTATGCAACAATAATTTACTTATATTTACCTAATACCAAATCTTTTTTATTTAAAATAATTAACCTTATTTTCTAATTTAGGACTTGACGTCGCCAACAGTCTCCCCCTCAGTGCGTTGCACTCCATCTTGTTGGGGCGACGTTGCAGGTACGATTAGGACTAGACGTGATGCTGGCCGCCGCAGGATACCCGCTGCTGTTCGCACGTCGACGATCCTGGTTCTTCCGTCTGGTCCGGGATGAGTGGCGACTATTTCGCCGCGTGGCCACGAGTAGCGTGGCAGAGTGTGGTCGACAATTAGGATTATGTCGCCCAATGTTGGGTCCTGATAATGAGGACTTTGGTTATAGCGTGGCGAGAGAGTGGGAAGGTACTCTCGCAACTACCTTGACCAGAAATGATTGGTCAGGCGTTAGGATGTCTGCCAGTTGGGAGAACCGATGAGTTCTGTGTCGTCGAAGGGGCCAAAGAGGGTGGCTCCGTTTGGCCGCCCGATGGAAAAATGGTTCGGGGTCAAAACTTCTTCTTTTTCTGGATCGGCGCTGATGATGTGCGGCAAGAGGCTTGAATCGCCTACGGTCTGATTTGATCCATGTCAATGCCGTTCTAGAGTTGGTCCAGAAGTATCTTCGGGTCGTAGTCAGCTTCATTTCTTGGCTCGCATTATTAGCCAAGCGGCTTCCCAGTAGACAGGCTTGTAGTTCGAGTCGAGGTATTGAG
Organism: Antitype chi; assembly: GCA_947359405.1. Classification (NCBI taxonomy): domain Eukaryota; kingdom Metazoa; phylum Arthropoda; class Insecta; order Lepidoptera; family Noctuidae; genus Antitype; species Antitype chi. Next base: position 563,902 of record OX375826.1, read on the forward strand.
GTTGGCTTGAGTGGTGACACTCTGGCTTTTGCAGTCAGCAGCTTCACTTCCACGCGATTGTCTGGATGTTGAGAGCGCCAGTACACCGCGCAAGCGTACGCTTTCTCGCTTGCATCGCAGAAGGTGTGCAGCTCCCCCTCAGTCGCGTCGTGTGTGAGGCAGCGAGGAATTCGGAGATCTTCAAGTTTTCTTAGATCTTCCAGCCACTTTCTCCATTCCTCTTCTCTGGGTGGAGGTAATACTTCGTCCCATTCTATTCCGGACCTCCACAAGTTTTGAAGCATTACTTTTCCTTGTATGGTTATGGGTGATGCCAATCCTAAAGGATCGAAGACCGACATTACTGCGCTTGTTGCTTCTCTTTTTGTTGGTGCGCGCCTTCCTTCTTTGGCTTCATCGGGAGTATTGCGTAGACTCAGAGTGAAATGAAGGCTGTCTTCTTGAACGTTCCAATTGAGTCCTAATGTTTTCTCGACTTGATCCTTTGGTTCTCCTAGTACGATGGAATTTGTTTTAGTTTCATCGTCGGTGAACTCTTCAACTGCTGAAGGGTCGTTGCTTGCCCAACCCTTCAAGAAGAAACCACCTTTCTTGTGAACCTCGTTTACATCTCTTGATACTTTGGCAGCTGTCGCCGCGTCGGGGAAACTTGCGATATAGTCGTCCATGTAATGATTCCGGTTTATTGCTTTAACAGCTTCCGGACAGCGACTAATAAAGTCTTCTGCGTTTCTGTTCTTTACATATATGGCGGTACACGGCGAACAGGCGGCTCCAAAAATTAGGGATGTCATTCTGTATTCCTTGTTTTTCCAGAGAAATCGAAGGCTGTCTCTGTCTTCTTCGTTGATCTTTATTCTCAGGAACATCTCCTTGATGTCTGCGACGACGGCTACTGCTTCTTGGCGAAATCGGAGCAGAATGCCGAACAACGATTGTAGTAAATCGGGTCCAGCTAGCAATGCGTCATTCAAAGATTTTCCGTTTGATTTGGCTGCGGCGTCGAAAACCAGTCTCATCTTCTTCTTCTGGGGGTGGACAACGGCAAAATGAGGCAGATACCATGATCTTGAAGAGGTAGGTTCGTTTGTTACTTCCTCGGCATATTCGCTCTTGATCAGGTTTTCAACTTGTTCTTCATATTTCTGTTCGAATCCTTTGTCCTTTAGGAACTTCTTCTCCATTCCCTTTAATCGTCGCGCTGCAGCTACTCTGCTTTCTGGTAGACTTTCGTCTTCCGTCTTCCAGATCAGACCTGAGCTGAATCTTCCATCCGACAATCTGGTTGTTGTTGAATGCAGCACATCGAGAGCTCGTTGATCTATGTCACTAGATGGTCTCTTTGCTGCTACTCCCAGAGCTTCTATGTCGAAGTGATCTCTTATCATCTTCTCAAGATAATCATCTTTTCCTGGCGGTGTTGAAAGATGATTTATCATTCGCACCGTATCGTTTCTCGTCTTGGTTCCATGCAAGACCCATCCCAACTGGGTTCTGGAGGCTACTGGCTTACTTCGGTCACCAACTTTCACTTCCTGGGACACGATCAGATGCCAGTTGTCTTGTCCGATGAGTACCGTAGGACGAGCGTTCGGATATTTTAATTGATCTGCTATTTGTTCTAGATGGGGGCAATCTTCTAAATCCTTATTGCTGACTTCTTGGGGGGATAGGTTCAAATTCTTGACAGTATATCCTGATATTTTCTCCATGTTCCGTTCGAATCTTCCCCGAATCTTGATGTCAAACTTCTTGGATTTCTGGCTCATTCGATGCCCACCTACGCCCTCAATTCTCAGTTCTTCTTCAGGACCCTCTACCCCAATCATATTCACAATATCTTCTTCTATTAGGGTCACTGTTGATCCTTCATCCATAAGGGCGTATACTTCTGCTTTGGCCTCTGGTCCCCATAGCTCCACTGGCACGATCTTCAGGTAGGCTCTCGCTATTGCTCGAGTTGCATTTATCGTTGATGCTATGGCTTGGGTCTCTTGTGGTGGTTCTGGCTTTGGCCAGTCTTCTGAATGTAACATCACATGATGGCCTCTTTTGCATTTTCCACACGGTTTTGCTTTGCAACTGAACCTTCTGTGCCGTCCTAGCAGGCATTTGAAGCATATGAAGGCTCGCTTGGCCTGTTCCCATCTTTCTTTTACAGAAGCATCGACGAACTTCTTGCATTTGAACAGTGCGTGTTCTCCAGCGCACTCAGGACAGACTATCTTTTCTTGCTTCTTGGCGTCGTCCTTGCATGAACATACTGTCGCAGCTTGTTGTTCGTCTTGCTCTCTATCTGAATCCTCGTCGTATGATGAATATTCTTCCTCATCGTGCCGTTTAACTCGGGCGGCGTTCACGCCCCGGGATCCTGAAGGTCTCATTCGGCTTCTCATTCCTTCCTTCTTCACTCTGGTTCCCGTGAACTCGTGCATCTCGAACTGGTCTACCATCTGATTGAAGAAGTTCATAAGGCCAATGAGGATCGGTTCATCATCTTCTTCTTTAGATGCTCTGTACTCGTACCACCTGAATCGTACTAGAATACACATCTTCTCTATTATACGATTCGATATATCACTTGAGTGTAGATAACTTTGTTTCTTCATTTGTTTCACAACGCTGACTGTATTGGCCACAGCTCCAGCATATCTCACTAACTCTCTTGCATCTTCTGACATGGGAGGCAGCTTCTCTATGTTTTCTATCTCGCTTCTTATTAGGTAAGTGGATCTCCCGAATCGACGTTCTAATGCAGTCATTACTTCTTCCGGATCCACTTGTGTATAGAGAATGGACTTCACTGCCTCTTTGGCTTTTCCTCTTACTGCTCTTCTTAGTCTTCCCATATTCTCGATTCCACTGAAGAGAGCCTGTGAGTCTTTGTACGTAGCTTTAAAAGCCATCCAGTCTCTTGCATCGCCGTCGAATTGATGTAGCTCACTGACATACTTCGGCGCGTGCTGCGTATTCGTTGCTGCTTTGCTATCAGTGGCGGACTTGACTGCTTCCATTATCGCTTCTGCCAACTGACTGGTGGGGTTCATTGCGGGTTGCGCTTCCTTCGCTTTTGAAACCCACCTTTCAGTGGCCTTTTCAGCAGCCGCCTTAGTTGCAGCATCCTCTTCGTTATCACTCAAATCTGTGTCTTCTGCGGTGACACGTGTTAATTCTAACTTTGTATTTGCCATCTTAGTCTTCAGCTTAATTTCTTCCAGCTGTAGTTTTTCCAACTCTAATCTGGCTTCTAGCTCTTTCTTCTTATTCGCAGCTTTATTCGAAGTAGATTTCGCCTTCTTCTTCTTCTCCACTAAGGTAACATTAGATTCCTCGACCATGGTTGTATCTTCGGTAGCCGCGCTAGTATCTGTCACCTCTTCGGAGGTAGTAGCTGACGTCTCCGTAGTCTCTTCTTCCGTGGTCGAGCGCGTGCTATCTCCTTTACGGCTTCGCGTCATCATTCTTATTCACTTCACTTAATGTCAATATATTGTTCAATGACTCACCTGAGTTTATATGAAGTCCTTAGCGGAGACTGCTATGTTATAGAGACGTACACACACTTCGAACTTACAGTACATACACACGTTAACACTTATTCTACACGTTCTTATTAGACAGGGTTACGCCGGGCTTCGAGTGATATTCGAGCTTCGAGAGGACGCGGCGTTGTTCCTAGCCGACCTCCCAGCAATATTCTTTACTCAGCTAGTTGCGCTCCCACAAATAGGTATTTCTTGAATACCTAGCCTCGAGAATAAGCGATCTTCCTAGTCGCTTATTCCCAGCAATTTCCTTCAGCGGCACACGTAAAGCTTCAAGTGATACAGGGGCTTCGAGAGGGCGCGGCGTAGTTCGTAGCCGACCTCCCAGCAATATTCTTCACTCAGCGGGTTGTGCAGCCACCAATCGGTATTTTCTAGACGTCCTAGACTCTTCAGCGGCACACGTAAAGCTTCAAGTGATACAGGGGCTTCGAGAGGGCGCGGCGTCGTTCGTAGCCGACCTCCCAGCAATTATTCACTCAGCGGGTCGTGCAGCCACCAATCGGTATTTTCTAGACGTCCTAGACTCTTCAGCGGCACACGTAAAGCTTCAAGTGATACAGGGGCTTCGAGAGGGCGCGGCGTCGTTCGTAGCCGACCTCCCAGCAATTATTCACTCAGCGGGTCGTGTAGCCACCAATCGGTATTTTCTAGACGTCCTAGTTCTTTCAGCAGCACACGTAAAGCTTCAAGTGATACAGGGGCTTCGAGAGGGCGCGGCGTCGTTCGTAGCCGACCTCCCAGCAATTATTCACTCAGCGGGTCGTGTAGCCACCAATCGGTATTTTCTAGACGTCCTAGGTTCTTCAGCGGCACACGTAAAGCTTCAAGTGATACAGGGGCTTCGAGAGGACGCGGCGTCGTTCGTAGCCGACCTCCCAGCAATTATTCACTCAGCGGGTCGTGCAGCCACCAATCGGTATTTTCTAGACGTCCTAGACTCTTCAGCGGCACACGTAAAGCTTCAAGTGATACAGGGGCTTCGAGAGGGCGCGGCGTAGTTCGTAGCCGACCTCCCAGCAATTATTCACTCAGCGGGTCGTGTAGCCACCAATCGGTATTTTCTAGACGTCCTAGATGTCCTAGCTTCGAGAATAGGCGATCTTCTTAGTCGTTTATTCCCAGCAATTTTCTTTAGCACACGTAGGACTCGTGGCGTGATTAGTGCGTGGCTCGTAGAACTGATCTTCACCAATAGCTTTCTTGGTATTCGTGATCTTCTCTTAAAACGCTGCTAATCTTCAAACAGCGATTTATCTTCACGTAACTTCAGACTCAGGCTTCAGTTCTTTTTATTCGGCTTCTGAAGGACCATTATTGTAGGGGATTCTATTGAAACACCTTTTTTTAATTCCACTATTCACATTTATTGAATCACGCACTAATAACTATTACAAAATACTGAATTACTGCTAATTTAATATGAACATAACTTGTCTCATTGACGACTAACTTTAAACTGAGTAAAATGTGTACAATTCTGAACTATTTTCCTTAGAAATTTCCTTAAGTAGTTTTCTACTAGGGTACAAGTAGCGGTTATGTTTGACATCAAACATTTGTTCTAAACCAGTCACATTAAAGGGGGTGGAGCCTAATGGTCAAGCGTAAGCTCGATTTCTCTCGACAAGTTTAAACCTGCGCCCGATTCCTTCGAGAAGCTTCACTTGGATCGTGGGAAAACCGGTCACGTGCCGATTCTTCGTGGAATATTACCAATGTTTACGTCTTTGCTTTAATTTTACTGCGCATAACAGATTTGGTTGTTTGTTAATAGCAGATTAGGTACTGTAGGTATATGCAGGTAGGTACTTATGTATTTAGGCTTAGTTCTAGTTAGGTTTGCCTTTAATCATGTACCTTTCAAGATAGTTTAAATTCTAATTGAGTGATTGGCTTAGACTTACATTCCTACTTGATCTGTAGGTATTCATGGACTTAAAAGTATGGGAAATCAAAACCAGCCCTACGCTTAGGTATGCAACAATAATTTACTTATATTTACCTAATACCAAATCTTTTTTATTTAAAATAATTAACCTTATTTTCTAATTTAGGACTTGACGTCGCCAACACATACATTCCATGCAAAGAACATTACATTTATCAACGATGTAGCTCATTTGCAAATTGAAATTAACATTAATTTAAAAAATATTTAAAGTTGAATAAAAAATTGCAAGAAATCTGGGCAAAGTTGCACGGTTTTACGGTTTTACGGTAGTACTACTATTCAATACAAACAAATCTGTGAGTAAACATAACCTCAAATAATTTTAGTTAGTTTTCGATAGGATATCTGGGGCCTGGGGAATTTATTAAGTAAACTAAAGCACAGATATGCTTAAATTTTTCAGATAGGCTTGCCTTACATTTGCAATTTGCTCTTCTAATATTTATATTACAATCACCATGAAAACAAGGCAACATGTACATAAATAATAATATAATAGACAATACATTTTCATGAAAAATAAGATCAGATAATAAACGTTAGAAATCGTCGTTTGAGCTACAGTTTTGCCAGTTACTGCATTTTCATGATTCCTAACTGTTTCTTCTACATCTAAGACATGCCCGGACTCAAAGAGTTTTTGGCCTTTTGACATATTCTGAGCACGCTGACGATCATTATTAATCGGCCTGAACCCATATTTTACCATTTTATTCATTAAAAACGATTTAAATATAATATAAACATGAACCTTAACACTGACGGCAACACAATGACAGATCTAAAAAGTTTCTTTTTTAACCACACCGTGGTGCTCGTGTCGATTTATGCTGCCATCTATTGTTCGTGCACGTTCTCTATACAGTGGCGTGCACAGAGTTTGTAGACAGGGTAGGCAGAAATAAAAAAAAACAAAAACAAAACAGAATAACCGATTGCTGTACCTACGCAGCATGCAACCTGTGAGGCAATTAAATGAGTCATATTGTATTTTACTTTTTGTGTTTGGGAAATCATCAAATAACTTCCCCCGCTCTGGGTGGAGCAGGAGGGCGTGTCAGAATTTTCTGACTAAAATCCACCCGTGTTCCTTCAGTTGCCTGTGTGCCAGAGGCGACGGTATCTCTTTCGAACAACCCGCACCCCTGGCAGGCATCGACTCTTACGGACCCCATCAGTTGATGCTGACATCTCTTTGAGGTGCGCCTGGAACACAACGCGCCGTTGACCCAGGCTTAGCCGGACAGCGAGCTACCCAATACCCGCCATCCGCAAGCTTGCGCCTACGGTGGCCAGGAATCAGCTTGGGATTCCCGACGCCCTGGGCGTCTCCTGCGGCGACTAGGGCCGTGAGAGCGCATATACTGCCTCTCCCTCAGGTGCGCCGCCTACCTCTTCGCGAGCATTACTGCTTTGCAGGAGGTGACGACTACCCATGCACTCTCGCTCCGAACCATGGCCTGGACCAGTGCCGGACGTGAGAGATCGCCGCCGCCGATCATGTCCACAAGGACACAGCGGTGCTCCGCCCAAGCCGGGCAGACATCCACCGTATGCTCCACCGTGTCCTCAGGGCGATCTTCGCAGTGGAAACATGCGGGCGTTTCCTCCCGCCTTATCCGAAACAGAAACCTCAATGAATCATATTGTTGTATATTAAATTTACGATTGACTTTACATTTAACTTGTTTAATTACAAATCCGGTGTAAAACTACTTTTCACGTTCTCTGTTTTTTTTTTTTCCCGAAAGATAATAGGTAAGATAATATAGGTTTTGAAAATGCATAATTGATTCTTTTCTCTATACAAACTCCACCTGAACAATTTTCACAGTGAATACTATCTATTTTTCACGCTAATATCAAATTTAAAATCTTAAATACATGCTATCCTATCGCTAAACGCTCACAACCAAAACAAATAAATCAAAACAAACAATGGCGTCGGAAATCGGAATATAAATCTAAAAATAATTGGCTTTTACAATGTTTTCAAATTACAGTGATAATAGGTATGGGAGGACAGTACAGGCCAGTCAATAAGTACCAGGTACTTAGAGGAATTAAAATACAGAATAGAAAAACGTCTACAAATCTAGTCTCTAAGGCCTACAACGTTCTCTCATTCACAATATGTAAAAGAATCTACGTATATAAAATGAATCTATTTGAACCAAGTGACATGTAACACACAAAACACAGTAAAAATAATAATACAAAAAAGTAATGGTAGTTTATGTAGCGACTAGTAATGTTCCGGATATCCGTATCCGTATTCGTATCCACGGATATACGCGGGTGGAAAAAGACCCGTATCCGTATCCCTATCCGTTACATTTTTGACGGATCTTTTACCTTATTACTAATTCCAAATTGCACTCCTAAACTTCTTTGTAGACATTTTTGTAACACTTACAACAAACACAAACGTTATCTATGCTGCCCAGTGTCACACTAAACTATAAACACCCGCACAAAAGAAAGACCCGCGCAACGGGCGTCGAAACATGTTCTGTCACGCAAAGCGTCAAGTGGCGTAACGATCGTTTCAAGGTCCCGCGCACCGACACCGATTGATTAAGAAAGTTAAGATCCGTATCCGCGGATCTTGACACCAATTATCCGTATCCGGATCCGTATCTGTGGATCTACATTTTTAATGATCCGGCACATCACTAGTAGCGACAATTTAATGAAACAATGCCACTTTAAAAAATAATCGCATAGCCAACTTTGTTCGGATAGCTTCGGTAAGTTTCGTAACTCGTCGTTTCAAAAGCCAGTGACTACCCTGTACGGTAGTGTGCGTAAATTGTTACATTATGTACCACGTATGTATAGGAATGCACACACAATAAATCTACATGACCACTAGAGCACACATATAAACAATAAGCCGCGAATAGTTCGTGTCTGTCCCGAGGCACTCAGCGGCGCTAGTGCATCGCAATGCGAAGTTGCGTCAAATTGCACGAACGAACGGAATTTTAATCGAAGATACTAATGATACGACCGACGCTCGACAAGTGGAGCTGATTTATGAAAAAAGATTTTTTGTTTATTGATGAAATAATATTAGTTTTAAATAAATATTTAAATATTATTTTATCAATAAACAAAAAATATTTTTTGAAAAGGTCTTTATGGACTGCACACCACTGCAGTTATATTTTATGAATAAGAAATGAGAAAGGTTTTGTTGTAACTTGCAAGTTATAAATTAGCGAATAGGGATTTACAAAGGTAGGTACGTGCGACTTGTAGGTAATACTTGTCTATCTAGTTATTTTGTTGATAGCGGAAAAGGTAGTTAGCTGCGTGGGTATAACAGTATAGGTACTTGACAGACCTACACAAAACCTCAAATAATTATTGAAGAAGGGGCAGAGGTGCGACTTAAATAAAGCCTTCAGAATAAGTATTCTAACCCCAGGAAAAACTATCTACATCGTAACTTTACTTCGCAGAAAAAAAAAACAATAGTAGGTACCTACTTGCCCATTTTCAAATTTATAGTCTAGGAGACCGCTTCACAATGTTTAACATTATGTCAACCAATTGGATTCAAAAGGTACCTTTCGTTTTACACAATGCAGAGAATGATTGAGTCCTCCTGATGATCAGATGGGCTTCCAAGGTAACGCAGGGATGGGAGAGGGTGCATTTGTATGCAAAGTCGATGGAGGGACAGATTTACAGTAGAGATTCACTTTGTGTTAGGGAGGGTCTGACGTCACGTTTTAGAAGTTTTTGATGCAGAGTGACTGTGACTTATTTACTTTCTTGTCAGTTTGTGATGCCAAAGGGTGAATTAGAAACAATGATTCTTGTTTCAATTTTGTGATTTTATATCCGTTTTTGTAGTAGTCTCATTTGCAGACACAAAGTTTATTTATTTATTTATTTACACATACAATTATTTTTACAGGCAGAACCCAAGATATTAAAAGTAGTCTTAAACAATAGGACACCCAGAGACGCCACTCAAGAACTGATCACCAGCAGCTTCGTTATTTGGCAAATTATTAAGTGAGCATTACTGAAACAAGATTTTCGAAGCTTAGGATTTGTCAAGATTAGCAACACTGTGTATATTAGCAACACTGTGTATATTCGCTAAAATGTTAAACAGAAAGATGAGGCTTATCCTCAAGTTAGTATAAACGGAAGTGTTACTAACATCTTAATACCAGTAATACAAGTATTGGCACATAAATAATAATAATTATAGGGAAATAGTAAAACTAAACTTAATAGCCATACTTACACAGAAAGCCTGTAATAAACAGTAGTGCGGCAGCTTCCCTTGGAACCTGTTCAGAGCATGGTGCTTGCACTTGCGCCCGCGCCCCGCCGCCGCCGCACCGGTAGCCTGCGGGACGACCAGACCACGCGATTGGATATAGATGCTATTAGTAAGTATGTATTGATAGCCCTTCTGTTGTGGTTGATTTTTACACAAAAGGGCTGTGTATCTTCAATTTTAAAAAGAGTCTTCTAGGTTGTTGCAGGCTTCAAAACATTTACCGATGAATATGATTAACTGCTAAATCAACAATCAGTCATAGACCAGAGCTTCCATCTATTTTTGAAGATGCTGCTTTCAAACTCAAACTCAAAGCATTTATTTCAATTAAAACATTTACAGGCACTTTTGAATTGTCAAAAAGTCGATCAGTTAGAAAGTTGAAGCTAGTTGCCCCATCCAAAACGTAGATCTCTATGGAGAAGAACGAGCAAGAAACTCCACGGACACTCTTTTAAATCAAGTTGAATATTACAAAATCTTGGGAAAATTATTCGTGTTGTTTCTATATTTGAGAATAATGTAAAAAAAAAAAACAATTCTAAATATAAAATTAAAAATAAGCCCTGAAAGTTAGCAGATGACCAGTCTCAACCGACAGCGCCCGTTCACGAACGTGACGCGTGAATCAGCACCGTCCAGCTCAATCATTTTGTAGGGAACCGAATGATCCAACACACGCGCCACCATCAGTGAGACAATTAAGTAAGCATGACATACTCTCAACTGCCATGCTTTTTCAAGTCAACGTACATCAAAACAACACAAATAACGGATGCACGGTACTCACATTTACTAAATTTAAACAAAATGCTTCTAAATTATACAAAACTATATTTTGCAATGCTTTGTATCTGCTAGTCATGACGTGCTATCATGGCTTTATCATATTTTGTCCTTGAAACTGAATAAGGTATTAAGATACGTTCTTTAGTTTCCCAAATCCTATTCCCTATCCCTATTTAAAAGGTTTCGTTTCAATAGCTCAAATTTTCTAAAGATTGCATCTCGAACGATACAGGTCAGTACGTATACTTGGTCTCTCTTAAAACCTTTTACGACCGATCTAATCTATAGAAGTACCAGTCTGGAACCGGTTGCGTCCATCTACACGCTGCACGTATGCCCGGTAGCTACTGCCTGCCTCGCTGACTCGCTGTACGGCGCGGTGAAGCGACCACAGAAACAAAGGAAATAATATTACGAGACGAATCGTTATTTACAACATTGAGGACTTTGTTGCTTATTTTCTTACTGTTCATGTGTTCTGTCTGTCTTGTTATAATGACATTGTTACATAAGTTTATTTTGTGATTGAAAAGTGTGGCTTTGACGATCAACAGGCTGTCTATCTTCTCTAATTATTAGCTATTGTACTGAAGCTATTCGATTTATAGAGCTTTAACTGTTGGTGTATGTGAACTCATAAGGCCATAACGTTTGAAACAAAGAGAGGAAAGCAAACTGAAAAAAAATCAGCAACGATCCCAGCAATAGATATAGTTATACAAATAAAAGTCCTAAATCACGGTGCATTGTTTTCAAAATTAACTAGAACAACTTTCACTCGCCATCAAAACAATAGGTAGCGAAACCGAATAGAAAACACCATAAAACATGGAACCGACAGCCCATAATTACACGGACCATACGGTTGATAAACACGAGATGTGAAACAACACCATTAACATAGCCATAGGTATTACGCCCACCCATTTTATCTTAAGTTAGTTTTTGCCCGCGTCTTCAACTATGCTTAAGTACGTTGCTTAATGAGCGCATCATTGGAAGAAAATAGGTAAAAGTTTTTACAAAATCTTTTATTTAAGTAAAACTAGCTATCCTTCAATTTAAATTTGTCTGCTTAAGGCACGGAAAAAACAGCAACAAACAAAAGTCCTCAAATGGATATGTTTCAGCTCCTACACATTAATGTAAAGCCCTGACATGACATTAAACAAAAAAATCCAACGTGCATAATAAACAAGTCACCCAAATAATTTAATGCGCATGAGTATAGATAAAATACAGGCTCCACTACGTTACCGTATAACTCTTTGGAACCACAAAAAGTATGTAAGCACGGCCCTGTTATCTGGCTGGTCCCCATAAAAGTTTATGGTGTATATTCAACCCACGTTCCGACGGGGCCGGCCAGAGAGCGATGGTAAATAAAATAAATCTCACATTCTATGCGGTAAAGGGTTCTACTATTGTCTTTAGTTGTGTCATTGTCTCGGAGACAGTAATATTATTATCTTACGACATGTTGGCAATAATGTTTAGATTTCATTAGAATTATGTTTGTGCGACGGCTATGTTTGGATTCAGTTTCAGAGAAACTGTTTTGAGTAGATACGTTCGTTATAGTAGCATGAGGCTACAGTATTATTGGATTGCCAAACCACAAAGAAAAAATCGTTTCGCGTTTGACGAAAAATTCGATAAAATTTAGATGAAACGATACTAATAACGAAGAATAATAAACACATTTAAATGATAGCGCAGTAAAAAACATAAAAGTATACGGTTTTATTTGCCGCATTTGAAATTACGACATCCGTTTTACGTTGATAAATTACTGTTGTAATAAAACTATCTGTATTTTATTTTATTAATATGGATGAAAGGAAACGACGATAATTATTAATTTACGTTATTGGTATTATGTTTTATAATAATGCTTCTTCTAATAAGTCTATGGTTTGTCAGCTTGTCCGCTGTACGTAAGGTCGGCTGTACAATATCGAGGGCTGAATAGAATTCTAAATTACAGTTTCGGTAGACCAATGTGTTTAAGTTAAGAAGGCTTGTCTATTAGTGACATCGGGAATTTATATTATGTTTATCTGCTCGCCCCTTCGGGTAATACAGAACTCACATAAAAAAACCATTATAATTATGTATGCATGTACCTGTGGCCAAGGGCTGTACTCACTTTCGCAGTAGGTATGTTAATATGAAACCACTTCCCGTGGCCACTTACCTACCATCTTTTGACACAAAAAGTAAGCCTCAGTGTTAAATTGTAAGCTTCCTGTCTTTTGAAGAGCTCAAAAATATCTACATTTGTTGGTGCAAATAAACGTCGCTTTTCATTCTGACCACACAATATGTCATGTCGAATTTTGGACACAAACAGAAATCTTATATTTAACGATACATTAACTAAAACTGGGACAACCGCAATTCTGTGGTATTTTTCGCATTGAAAATATGTTTTGTCTGAACTTTTGGTATTGTGCAAAAGTATTTTTAATATAAGTACCTTGTTCCAAAATATAAAACTCATTTTCATAATTTATTTATTCCCTTTTGCACCGTATCGAAGGAATAATGTTACTAATCGCACCATTGATGAAAATATATTATCAACGGGCAGTTGTCTGCCTCCCAAACTAAAATCACCCTACGATTTCGTCATCCATCTCCGAGATGCAGCGACAATCAAATATGACCTTTAAAGCTGTAATCATAAAGTTCTCGCAAGTAATTGCATCTCTTGCCTTGCAGGGGTGCTCGGGCTATGATTACGTCATAATTTTGCCCCTATTTTAGGGAAGTGAGAGGGACGTATTCGCAGATATAGATGTCTTGCTCTAAAAATGGAAAAGTACTGAAGCCCTTTGTTCGTGAGTTCGTGACGGGTTCGGAGTCGTTTTTTGAGGAATGGATTAAGTTGCGTCACACATATTCCTTTGTTGTGATCCAGAACTTTCACCATGGAGAGTAGTTCACTGTTATCAAAAACAACCTAAAAGTAAGCTGATTTTAGATTATGGTGATATTAGGTACATGGGTTTGTCGTAAAGTGTCCCATGAACAAAGAACATAATGTAATCAATATCCCTTGCCTTTACTAGTATAAGCCCTTGCCTGTTGATGTGTATAAAGTTTGGGACAGATATCGACACGCCTAGTTTTTATTGAATTTGTCCGAGATATTTATAGACAAGTATTGAAGATGGAAGATGGCGATAAGGATGGGTGTTCACAGCTGTTTGACTGTGTGTGTGGGCCCGTGGGGTGGTTTGTAATAGAATGTGTGTGAGGCGGGCACATCGGGAAAGTGGGCCGCTGTGGGGGATAACGGGCTTACTATAGTGGTTGCTATGCTAGTACCTACTGTTTGTGTTATCTTGCTATCATTTCAGCCGAAAGACGTCCACTGCTGGACATAGGCCTCCCCCAGGCTCCTTCACTTCGATCGGTCTTGTGCTTCCCACATCAGCGGATTCCCGCGGCCGGCCTTCACAAGGTCATCGGTCCACCGTGTGGGAGGCCTTAAAGACCGCGTACCGGAAGACGTAGAGTAAGAATTCTCACTCTACGTCTTCCGGTACGCGGTCGCCACTCCAGAACCTTTCGGTTCCATCGGCTATCTGTTCTGCGAACAATGTGCCCTGCCCACTGCCACTTAAGTTTGGAAATTCTTCGGGCTATGTCGGTTGCCTTGGTTCTCCTGCGGATCTCTTCATTTCTGATTCGATCGCGTAGGGAAGCTCCGAGCATAGCCCTCTCCATTGCCCTTTGGGTTATTTTAAGCCTTCTGATAAGGCCCATCGTGAGCGACCACTGGCAACACACATTGGGCAAAGACTTTCGTCTTGAGACATTGCGGTATTTGGGACGAGAAGATATTGCGAATTCTTGCTATAGCAAGTTGCTATGCTAACTTCCGTCAAATAATGACTTCTGGGTTTTGCTTCGTCCTAAACTTGTGTTTGTTTTGTTTCTAAATTGATAACACAACTACATCAAAGAAACACACACAAGAACAATAGCTGAGGTTACAACTTCGATACCCGAGCAAATCAAAGTGGTTTTCAAACAATTCCAGCTTATCTGCGGGTCGATCAGTAATTGTTTCTGTGGTAAGATTAATAGCGTTGTGTTTCGGTTCGGAAGACCCCGGGTCTGCGGGGCCTATGGGTCTCTGGGACCCCGGGTCTACCGGAGGTGGTGTTTTGGAAAATCAAAGCGATTAGGAGCCGACGACCAAAGCGTTACTGTGAAGAAACCGGTCATGCGAATAAACTTAACTACTTAGGTGTAACCTTTGCTAGTTTAATTATTATGATCGGTATTTTGTAGTACAGTCGACAACACGTCTGTACTGTGTGTAACATTAGACATTGACAGCGCCTATGCTACCTACATTGCAGTAAGGGCTATTTCCGTAGTTCATCAAAGTGTCAACACACTTACCACTAACGTGCGGTTCATCATACTTACTAGGCTAGTGTAATCAGTATATTCTTGATGCCGTAGGTACTCACAAAATGTTGGTATTCGAGTTTTTCGAGTTGATGCTCAAGTTAGCATTCGAGTTTTTTTTGGATTCATTGTAGACTAGCTTGTGCCCGCTGCTACGCCCGCGTAGATATCGGTTATCGTGTAAAAAACTAGCCTATGTCCTTTTCCATATCCCAGGCTATATCTCTGTCAAATTTCATGACGATTGGTTCAGCGGTTTAGGCGTGAAAGCGTAACAGATTGACCTACTTTCGCATTTATAATATTAGTAGGGATTTAGTTAAAAATCTTCGCAAGTTGTTTTTTGTAATGAAATGTTTATTGATTGTCATTAGATGTAGGTTTTTTGAAGTTACTTACTTCAAGTGATAAATCAACTATCATCGAACATTTCATTATAAATATTTATGAATGTTTTAATTAAGTCCTATTAGAAATTAATTAAAATATTCATAAACATTTCAGCTTTCAATGTTTCATTCAATAATGTGAAAGTATTACTTATTTTGGTAATACCTAGGTACACCCAATTATACAGGAAAAGTTTTTATTCAGTGCGCAAACTTTAACAATGAATTCAGCATACCATTTTAGACCCCCAGCGAAGAATGTTTTCGTCGGTTTTACAAAAAAAAATCAGCTGTTTCATAGAAATGTGCAATATTACGCGGTCAAAATGTATGGAACAGCAGATTTTTTTTTGTGTAAAACCGACGAAAAATTTCTTCGCTGTGGGTCTAGAATGGTATGCTGAATTCATGGTTAAAGTTTGCGCACTGAATAAAAACTTTTCCTGTATAAATAGTTCACAACTAGCAACCGACTAGTTTCTCGGGGCTCGAACCCAAGTTAGTAAACAACATTCAATAAAATTAACAGAATTATGGTAATCAATATTTATTATTCGTTATCTGTAAACATAATAATTAGTACAAAAATCACACGTATCAAAAATGTTTCACGGTACAACGTAAGTTTATTCAACAATTTAAAAAATATAAAAAACCGTTTTTGTGTTACGTAAATATCCAGAGGAATGTTCTCATTGGTAGTTACCCGACTGCGCGACGACAAAGACAGGGTTATGTTTTTTATAAATCAAAATCCACAGTATAAGGAGTGTTGGTGCTGACGTGCACCTCACAGAAGCACGTGGTGCAGTAGGCAGGCGAGCCTTCGCACGCCGCGCACTCGTACAGCGTGGCCGTGCGCCTCTTCCAGCGCCGGCATGGCCTGCACTCCTTCCGCAGCACCTCGTTCACGATCCTCACTGTACCATCCTTGTCTTTCTTCTCCCGCAGTCTAGTCCTCGTGATCCTTGTCAGCGCGTGGTTCAGTGCCAGCGGCACCGGCGGCTGGTACATGGGCGGCGTCGGCTCCGGCGGCGGCAGCATAGCTTTCAATACAGCCAACCTGTACTCGTAATAACCCATCTTTTTCTTAATACCAGAATAGTTGTTGAACAAATGAAAGGCATTGCTCATGTATATCTGCAGTGCGTATGTGAACACCTTCTTGTACCAGAACGTCCGCTTCCTGCTGAACGGCATGTATGACATCAGCTGGTCCTGCAGCTCGGCGCCTGTCATGAACTTTGAGAAGTTGATGAGAGCCATAGGTTTGTGGTGCAGTATGCCATTCCTTTCTATAACTTGATGAAGCTGGTCTTTAAATTCCGTAGTTATGTAAAGAGTAGATTTTCGGCCTCGCCATTTCCCAATATGCACACCGTTTGAAAATAACGATTTGTTAGTATTCAGTACTTGTGTCTCCCTAAACGGGTTATGTCTGGTCTTCTTGTTTAAAGTTCCAGTACAGTACGTCTGATTCTCCAGTAGCGTGAGTGCCAGTTTGTACGAGCTGTAGTATCTATCCATGTATACGGAGTGCCCACTGCCCAGTTTGTCCTCTAAGAGGTCTTCAACTATTTTTCCTGTCGTGACTCGGTAAATGTTATCGATACTGTGTCCAATATATACCTGAAATTTGACCACTGTGCCGTTGGGTTCCGCTAGCTTGAACAAGTTGACAGCATTCCTGTGTCGCCGGTGGTCGGTGTACTCCTGGCGCACCAGGCGACCGTGCCAGAACACCATGGACTTAGCGATAAGGAGCTCCTTTCCTGGATAGTAGATTTCCTTCATTTTATCGTTAAAATGTTTAATGATGGGTCTTATTTTGGAAATATCGTCTTTCTCACTAGTATTGGGGTCCAATGATCCAAAGTTGAGGCAATGTAATATCAACATGAAGCGATTTCGTTTCATAAATCTAGAGAAACAATTTAAATTAAAAAGGTAGTCTCTTTTCCAGTAGTCACAGAGTCTGTTCGTCCGGATGGTGCCTGTGTGCATGAGCAGTGCCAGGAACGTGAGCAGTTCCTCTCGCGTCACATCCTTCCAAGCCCTGAACCTAGACGTAGGAGCTAAGTTCTTTTTGTTCAAGATATTAGTGGCGTATTTATTTGTTTCGTTTGTAATCGTATCTAATATTTGGTCATTCAGGAACCAGCGGAAGGTATCGTAAGGTACTTTAGGCGGTGGTATTAATAATCCTCTTTTCTTAGTAAATTTTAGTTTCTTTATTGATGATTCTTCAGTCCATTCTGGTCGATTTTCATTCCACCATAAATCATCAGCATCACCGTTGTCACCATCGGGTTTCCAATCTTCTTGGAGTCTAGTGCCCAGCGGGTCATCATCACTGATGTATTCACATTCGGAGTCACTCTCACTGTCGTTACCGTACTCCATGTCACTCTCTGCTGAGAACGCGTCGTCATCGCTACTCATGATTTCCATGCTCTCATTATTTTCCAATCGCAGACGATGTTTTGGTCTTTTAAAAGGACGCGTGGCTGAAAATGTTGTCTCTGTTTTCATGCGTTTATTTGATGGAGGACTTGTATAACTATGAGGATCTGTGGCGAGCTGCTCCACATTCGAAGGGCCTGCCTGGTGCTCCGCATCAGCAATCCATTCCGATTGAACCGGTACTTGCATCTGTAAATCTGGTTCACCATCCCCATGCTCCGCTTTCATTATTTTGAATGGTACCGGATCCCCAGCTTCAGAAAATTCAAGTTTAATCGCATCGCTATCAAAGTTCAAATCCTCTGGATCAATCTCAAACGAGTCTGTTTTTTCTGTTTTGATCTCCATGCTATCAATAGTGTCCATTTTCCGAACGAACGAATATAACTTCGGTACAATATATATAGTGCGGTGATAACGCGAGCGCGCCAACGTTTGTGTTGTGGCGCGGGAGGCGCGTGAGGTGCGAGCGCGGGGCGAGCGCGGGGCGAGCGCGGGGCGAGGACGGAAACACGTCAACTCAACGCGGCAGCCGCGGCAGACTGAGGTGTGGGGTACACGGCGCGGCGCGACGGGCGACGGCGGCGGCGGCGGCGCGGCGGCGGCGGACCTCTCCTAGGTTCCTACAGATACACATAATGCAGGCACACTAGAAACGACTTCTACGATTGTGTAGGTATATAGACACATAGACAGAAAATGAATTGCTATATTTAATTTGTCCTTCAGTCAAAGTTAAGGCTCCTGCAGACAGCCGCGACGTGCTTAGGCCTGCTTGCACCACGAACACACAAATCATCAACGCTAAACGTCTCTGTCATCTTCAAACGATGGACAGTAACGGATCGACCATCAGCCATGTGTTGTGCAAGCAAGCCTCAGATAACGAACGCGCAAAATGAAAAAGTTCGTTCAAAAATGACTTCTGAATATCGAGAGGCGTTCAGGCGTACTATTTCAGTTTAGACGGACTAAAGTATGTGTTTCTAGTGCGTGTAAGTGCGACGGCAGAGCGTTGCCGAGGCAAGTTACATACCTACACACACATACATACAAACCAACAGATAGGTAGGTACATCATTCATTATGCAATATGCGTAGCGGTACAGTATCGTGAATTCGTGACTATGGTGGTCAATGAGAACGCTACAGACATATTGCCCAGGCAATATAATCAATAACAAGTTGGTACCTACTTATTAACAGAAGGAATTAAAGTCTCATTGTCAAAGAGTTGTTGCTATCATGCTATGGGTTATGGAAATTAATTAAATACCGTATTGCACCGAACAAAAATAGCAAACTGAGAGGACCATTGCTTGGCATAATAATCAGCCTATAATAAGTCCACTGCTGGGGCACAGGCCTCCTCTCTTCAAGAGAGAGTTGGCTGTAATCTAATGTATCACGCGGGCCCAGTGCGGGTTGGTAGATGTCACATATCTTCGAAGTTTTGCTTCTACGACATGTCGGTTTCCTCGCGATGTTTTCCTTCACCGTGTTGAGAGCAGTGGTGACAAATTATTTCCACGAAGTAATGCGCCAGCCTGGGTTCGAACCTACGCGCTACAGTTCGTGAGTCGTGGCTGTTTCCGCTGGGCCAACACTGGGCACATATAGCTACATGCTGCTTGGCATTTTAACCTTTTCCTATTATAACACGGGAACTGCCCCGACCGACCCTTGCTCGTTGAAGCACCAGCCCGCGCCGCAGCTGAGCCAGTAGAGTTAAATTCCCCTTTTAATAATAATACTGACAATATTTTGATCTAGCCTGTCCCCGCTTGCTGTGCAGTACAGTGACGGCCTGAGCCGAGGCCCGTACCCCGCAGGAGGTGCCCTCAGCGTGCAGTCGCCTAGTGTTTAAGTAGTTTTTAAGTCCTGCCTGGAGGCGTTAAGTTAATTCTTAATGGCAGCCCCAGGAAAAACCGGTTAAGCAGTCACGGCCTCTCAAGGTCAACTGCGAGATGCCCGAAAAAAAAAAACGGGAACTGCCTGTAAGTAGGTAGAGGACAGATTATAATGCATGCGGAGTTTACCTATTAGTGATTGTTACACTAGTACATTAATTTATCTTACATGTTATCTTTAGCATAATACCAGTGTAAACAATTGTTGGTGAACCTAATAAATAAATAATAATAATAACACCAGCCTGTTACTGTTCCACTGCACGGCAAAGGCCTCTTCTCATACACAGAAGACACGAGCATTGATCACCATGGTGGCTCAAGACGGGTCGGCGATTTTACATTAATTTATAGGTCCAGAAGGACAATTGTACAGAAACATAAAAAAAAACTTTACGGAATCGGATCTCGCAATGTGCGGAAATCTTAAACAATGCGAGATCAGCTTATACTGGAAACTTAAAGCTTGATGTGTAGTCGTGTGTACATATAATAATTGTTATCATTTGACATAATCGCCATGCTCGGCAAACTTATTGGTAATCGCAGTGCGTTGCTATTAAATTGCATCAGGATGCTGTATTGTAGCAACATCACGTTGACATTATTTATTTCGGTTTTGACGTAGGACGGTTACAATCAGAATACACTTCTCTATAATATGTACTTACACCTTTAATAAACTTAATAAAAAATCCGCATACCTTAATATGATATTTTAAAGAGATGGAGATAACTACAATGTGCAGAAAAGCACAGTTATAGTTCAACAGTCAGTTACATGGGTATGTAGCCTGAAAATACAACAAGTAGGTGCTTTTAACTACTACTTCAATGAATTAATAAACCTAACTATAAACTTCTCGTTAGACCCTGATTGAAATTGTAGGTGAGTCCTACAACTTCAATCAATGTCAGCCCTATTCCTATGTCAAGCGCCTTATTCAATCCTAATGCAACTCATAGAAATCCACCTAAAAAGTGAAAACCAGCTGTTGCCAGGTTGCTCAAGCACTACCAGAATACTCGACCTGCCTACCCATTCGACGTCGCACGGAACGCCAGTAGCTACAAAAAGGACCACATCGTCTCATGTTACACGTGTTATCTGCCCAGAAATAGAAATGAGTAAACACTTAACCCATTTTTTTTACCAAATTGGTTAAACATAAATCTTCAATTTTTTCTCGTCGTTTTGGACCTCTTAAAGTGTACCTGCACATCAGTGCTCTCATGCATTTGAAAAGATTGATAAGGTAAATAAAACCTTACCTTGTACGGCTTATATTCTAGTTTAGACTGGAAATGGTCTTCATGAAATTGACATTGAATTCGATGCATTGAAAAGCAATAACAATCAAAACCCAACCTTTTGTAGTGATCATAAAGTCCAAATTCTTCTGCACTAATAACTCCTTTATGCATCAAAGAAATATACAACCTACAAGTTAAAAAATAAGGTGTCTTTTCGAACGGTTTATAGTCCTCTAAACTAGAGCTAGCTCACAAGGGCGAGGCAGGGGCTCGGGTTGCTATGCAAACGCTTGGTTTGTTCCTCTTGTGACTGTCATTGCGATGCGACCTTGTTTTATTTATAATTTAAAATAGTTTCTATCACAAAGAAAGCGACAATAAATTGATTGTTGTTATAATTGGCTTTACATGCGCAACGATTAATTCGTCGCTTAATTGACTCATTATTTTGGTCAAAATGTGTTAAATTCACAGACATCACAGAACAACATCACGCCTGTAATTCTCGAAATTTGAGGCAGCTGACACGCCCTCCCGCTCCACCCAGAGCGGGAGAAGTTATTTGATGATTTCCCACCCAAAAAAAAAAGGGTGTACCTAAAGTAACACCAAATGTTTTAGTCTCATGTAATAGGGAGCGAGCCTATTGAAGTGAAAACTTCTTTAGGCGCGTTGGGCATTTTTTGAGATGGTAAAAACTGACTTCCGGAAAAACACGACAAAGTGAAAAATAACTTAAGGCGTTGACTTTGGATTTGTACTTATTTAAAATGTTTGTCACCGCCTTCCGAAATTAAAGTTATTTTTCACTTTGTAGTGTTTTTCCGGAAGTCGTTTTTTTTTTGGATCAATTTTAGTTTTTCGGTTTTTAGTTATGATACCTACCCACACCAATTCGAAAGTTCATCATCCTTGGGGTCAAAACTATGCATATTTATGCGATAGCAGCAATCGCGGTTGATTTGCTGTCACTTTTTGAAGAGCTCCGTTGTCTGTCTGCAAAACGCATCATCAGATCTATATGAAATTTAAATGGGACCATTTTGGAATAAACCCCTTTCGAACAAAAACAGATTTTGCAAATCCGTTTATTATGCAGGATAAGTTTTTATTCAGTGCGCAAACTGTAACCATGAATTCAGTATACCACTCTAGACCCCCCAGCGAAGAAATATTTCGTACGTTTTACAAAAAAAATCAGCTGTTTCATAGAAAAGTGCAATACCCACGCGGTCAAAATGTATGGAACAGCTGTTTTTTTTTTTGTACAACCGAATAGTATGCGCACTGAATAAAAACGTTTCCTGTATATGACGGAGTTATGCCCGAACATACATAAAAAAGTATATATAAACATGTCGAATTGATAACCTCCTTCTTTTTGAAGTCGGTTAAAAACAATTGAACTCGCGACACTGTTAATAAAATACATACGAGTACATAGGTAATTGTTCAAGTTTTCACTTCTGTCGGCACTCCCGGAGAGCCACTGTTTTTGATTTCAAACGAGCACAAATCTAATCTCCGGGCTGCTGCTGACTTAATGATGGAAAACCCCATTAACACTTTGCCCGACTTGGAACTCGAACCCAGGACCTCATGCTCAGGAGCAGCGCTTGCGACCACTGCACCAACCCGCAACGAGGGATTAAAATCTCTGATACTACCTAATTTGATTTTATTAGTGTTATTTTTGACTAAAACAGGTTTAGCAGTTGCATCTTGGAATATAAATAAACCTGTGAAGGTCATCCACACAGTTTTTAATTTAGCGAACGTACAAAAGAGGAAAGAGCTCGTTTTGGGTGTAAAGGTCACCTCAATATGCTTGAGTTTGATGAAAGTCGATTTCATTCAGAATCAGTGGTTTAATTAACTTAGTACCTAAAATCTACATTTATAACTGAAAGTTAGTGATAAAAAACTGTAGAGGTTTTGCGTGACAATCGTTGCATGAAATCACTATAGATTTGAGTTTTTTATTTGAGGCTGGGCTTCGATCAAGAATACACAGTGTGGATGGAAAAGGCGAGGCACTTGCCCAGGAGTGGTACACAACGCAGGCTGTCAAAAAAAAAGATAGGCCAGATGATTTCGAGTGCCAAGCGGAGCACACCGCTGTTGAATCAGTAAGCGACGAGAGACGGGGGCAAATGAGATGACAGCCGCCGGCGCAGCGCTGATTAAAAACTGACAACAAACACACATTGTCAGTACTTGCGTTACATAATGAGCTAGTGACGTCATCTTATATGGCTGCTTGTTGTGGAGCTGGACATTAAATGGCAACTACTTATTAAGGTAAGTAATTAGATGATTCTGATTGTTATCAAAGAGAACATGTTGTAGAAATTGGTCAAAAAGTAAACTCACGATCTTTCGATCCCCATTTCCACATCCCAACCGTTGGGCTACCGTTGGGGTACCGTTGGCCTCTCCATCTTATTCAGTGAAAAGGAAATTGTTAGTTACACGAGGTAGTACACCACACTAGTACCGTGGGATTAAGTCCTGTTCATGTCAGTATTCGGAAAATGTAGTCGGATACAAATTAACGAATAAATTTTCTGATAGCAATGTCGAAAAACAATACATTTATTTGCTATCTTTTTTGTACTGCTGTTTAGTTAAGAGTAGGTATTTGTAGGACCTTGTCGATCAATGTCGTTGTCTGTAGATAGGCAAATAGGCCAGTAGGTAAACAGTTACTTATCGATACAACAAACACTGTTGTTTATCTATATTCTTTAGTTTCGTTCACTTTGTGCTGAAATGTGTGTGCATTGATGGATTGTTTTAAATAACAAATTTAATCAAAGGCCTAAAATGATTCTTTATTAGCAGTTTTGAAATGAATAACTTAGGTACTTTAGTATTTTCTTTTCGTTTTCCAAATGTTTTATTTTTTGTTTTATGTTTTGCTTCATTTAAAAGGTTTTATCTTTCAACACATTTCTTTCATCATTCCCTTTTACGTCACGGAACTTCTAAGAAAATATAACTTTCTTGGCCTCGCGGCCTCGCCCCCATTTCCTTTGCTCCCTATTTCCATCGCTGTGATCCTCTCGATAGAATGCCTCCCAACTGTACTTGTTTGTGTCGTTAGCGACAACTTAGCGAAAACTTTGAACCAATAACATTTGCATAAAAACAGCTTAAAACTGCTCACCATCAACAATGGCCTTTTGGTCCTTGGAGCCAGTATCTTCACGACTAGGGAGCTCCTCGGGTTTGTGTGGCAGGGAAGTGGAAAGTATTAGGGTGACTGCAATCTGACTTGAAATGTTTTCAGACAAAATAATAATACCTAAAAAGATTGAGAAGCTTTGAAAATGAGATTTTTTACCCTAAAGATTGAAGATGAAAAGAAAAACTGTGTAAAATTAACATTCTAAAGTTAGCAGAGTGAGAATACT
The DNA here is from genome assembly GCA_947359405.1 of Antitype chi. Classification (NCBI taxonomy): domain Eukaryota; kingdom Metazoa; phylum Arthropoda; class Insecta; order Lepidoptera; family Noctuidae; genus Antitype; species Antitype chi. The sequence goes on from OX375826.1 coordinate 588,356, forward strand.
TAGCTTAAACTTTAACATAAACCTGAAATGAGTATGCGCGGCAGTTCGTAACACCAAACCCACAGACATACAAACATTGTTCTTTACGAAGTACAGTGATTACGTAATGACCTCCCCTGATCCGCTAATGTGTCTCTAAGTAACGAGGGGACTTAGGAAGGCTTATTTATAATGAGTTCAGGCTTACCCCTCAGATTTAGAGGAGGCGTACCGTTATTTTAGTTCTCAAAGACATCTCCGAGAATTATATCCCTTTGTAAACTGTCCTGAATCCCAAAGGACGTGCCTATTCTCTGAGAATTTTAGCCTGAATTTCTTACGAGTAAGCCATTACATTAAACTACCTAACAGGGCTATTTTAGGAATCTCAAACTCTTCACTTGATCAAACCATTGCTGGTCGCACTATGTGAGTAGTTTAGAACACTTGCTCATACTGTCAACATACATACTTAGAAAAGATACGAGGGAATATATATTTTTACTAACAAGTTAATTTTTCTTTTCCACAAATTGGCTACATGTAAAAGTCAGCCTTTTATTTCCAGTGGATATATTTTGGTCTCGTGACAACCTTCGTTTCTCCTCTGCGGCGGAGTGCGACGCGGATCGATAGCACAGCTGACTGTAGGTAGCTACTGCTGTAGCCCGGAGCGGTGTAGCAACTAGTAACTAGCTGCTGGGCTGATGTCTGCTAGTCGCTTGGAAACTAAGGACTCTGCAGTGCTTCTAACATTTACTTGACATTGCAGATAGATTCTATATCCACTTTTACAAGCTTTATTTAGAATGTGCAGTAACAATGAAATATTATAATGACGTAGATAATGTTCAGAGAAGAACGATCGAAATGAGGGTTTCTTTCGATACTTATGTGAAATTAGGGTTTGTAAGTTTTTGAAGCTCGGGAATGGGTATACTTAATTCAGATAGTTAATCTTAGCATTTCGGCAAAAAAAAACCTGAATTGGCACTAAAACATAAAGGAAATTATTCAGATACTCTGTATTTCAGTCGTTACGGGTCACCAGAAGCCCGAAGACAACCAGTCCAAGGGGACCAAGGGGTATCGTATTACTCAGTAACTGGGTTGCGGAGGTTAGATAGGCAGTCACTTCATGTAAAATACTGGTATTAACTACACCAGCAGATAATGATGTCATGACTCTGTATGAGTTGAGGCGTTAGCTTTGCAGTGGGAGTTGAAAATATTCCTGTTTTTGATACAAAAAAGATTTATCAATGAGTAGAGTAACTATTCACGAATAATTAGATGAAAAAAAAAAATTAGAAAAGGGTTACACACAACATATGTTATGTTTTTTTGGTAGGTATTGACCCAAGCTATCACCCCCTACTCTATGTCGTACTATTTACTGGACACCCTGTATAATATAAACCACACTGAAAAATATGATTTCTAATCTACTCTTCTTACTCCTAAGTAGCGTGAAGATATCCTTGAAAAGATATTAATAAATAAACACCAAGGGTGAAATGATCTAAAAGCAGATTGATAAGGTAGATTTGTGTATGTATGGAAAGTTTCACCCAATTAATATCCATTGAACATTATCGATTCGATATCATATCAGTATCTGATAGCGGTAACTAAAATAGACACAGACGACTTATGTAATACATATATTTGTGTATGTTTACGTAGGTCATTATGTATTACTCATGTGTAAACCTCTCAAAGTATAATCAGTATGTCTAGGCTAGCACTGCTCAACATTATATATGGGTGCAGAGGACAACATTTTTCAGCAAGAATAAATGTAAGTAGACAAAGCCAGAAGCAGTTTGGGGCCTAAATGGAGTCTAGAAAACTTATATAGTTCTTAGTGATGATGAAGCTGTAAATATTTTCTTACGAAGATTTTTTATCGCTTAATATTAACTAGTAACCAGTTCTGTGTCAAAAAGAGATTTAATTTGACTTAGGGATATAGCCAAACCAAGTAGGTACTGATTATTAATAATTTCACTAGTTATCACCTCAACGGGTTTGATGGTAAAGATGGTTTAGCAACCTTTATAAAGTTCTTTTCGAGCAAATGGCGTTGGCAGGGGGCGCTATTTGTAAAAACTTGTGCAATGGGGAAGCCAACTATCAACATGGCGTTGTCACAGCTAGTTCCCAAATTAAGCTCTAAATAGTGCAAGATGTTTATCAAGTCATTTTCGTCGTGTTTCTAAACGCTCCTGATTTCCAAAAGACCCTATTTATTACCTACTAAGAAGATAGTGGCTAAAACTATTCGTAGAAAATTATTTTAATTAAGCAGAGCTCAGGTTATATCGGAAATATTTTGAAGAAAGTGATTAAATAAGCAAATTAGCAAGTTTTTGAATCTGAAACTTTCCGTGTCGAAAAATATTGTAATAACTGAAAATGAAAAAATAGTGGAATAAAACCAAACTCATGAATGAACACGAAATGAAATAAATGAACGAAATGTCAAATTTATTGTCGGCCCAAGGGACCTAGCTTTGGTCACGCCATCTATAATTAGCTTTGACCGACCTCTACGTTTTGTGAAATGTTTTGAAAAACAAAATGGCAATTTTTGCCACGCGCCGAACGAGCCTTGTACAGCTATAGGTAACCATTATGATCCTCAACTCGTCACAGATTACAAGCTGACCCACTGTAGTATTACTTACAAACTAAAAAGTATGTACCGAAGCTGAGTGTCCACTCTAAAAGGTATTATGTACAATTTTCACACCTACGCCAGTAACTAAGTGAAAACTTCTACAGATTTCTAAGCGACTGCCAACAAAGAATAGAGAGGTATATTATTGACTTTCGGCTTTCGGTCTTCGTAAAATGTCAATGTAGCACTACGTTTTAGCGCAAGTGATGAATCGGCAACCTTTCGGCCTGTTTGTGTCGCCGACAGCGACAGGGGTGCATTTACCAATACTCTTCAGAAATATATTGTTACACAAAACTGGTCCTTCGTGCTTTGTCGTTTTGGAGAGAAATATGCGACCCCATCTAACTGTGGGTGTTTTATTAAAGGCAAATAAAGGAGAGTGTCAGCGGAAAGACAGCTGTACCTACCTATTTAGTAAAATGTTCGCTAATTATGTCCATATTTAAGTACTTACTGACTGTGATAGTGATACTGATCACACTGGTCGCCTAGCCATTGTGCTAGATCAGAAATACATATGTTTAGCAGTTCAGTGGATATTGACAGAAACTGTTTGAGGTTTCTGTTCATTAAACCGACACGGCAGTTACCGAAAATAGCATAGATGTGTATTTTTAAATGGGTTACAATAACCGACTCAAAAATAAACCTCATCATCTTTAACACCCGGAAACCCGCAAAAGATTATGTAGGGAGACCGAGGGGAGTTGAAACAATTTTGACATTTTGTTGCATACACCAAATACTATAGACAGTAATCGTATGATATTGGTACCAATCGATAGGCCATTCTTTACACTTTCGAATGACTAACATAAAGAAATTGTAAGCGTTCAATATTGTGGTGAAAAATCGACTTAACCGTAACAAGTCAACTTGTTTCATCTCCCCTCATGCTGAGGTAAGATGAAACAGGGGTCGAGGAGAGTTGAAACACATGATTTTTGACAAGTAATAAGGGCTGTAAAATAAAAATGATGATATAATTTAAAGGTATTTATTAAAATAATCCTTTTCAAGTACGAAACAAACTTTTTTATTAATATTTTGTACTGATATATCAGTTAAGTAGGTAACAACAGATCTAATACAAATAATCAACTCAAAGTAGTTAAAAGTACCATAACGTCCTATTCGTAACATTAATTAAAATAACGGTCAGATAAACAAAATGTTTTACATTCTTATATAAATACAACGAGTAACATAATTAACGCAAGACCTCATACACCCCAATTAAAAGCATAATACGATGACCAAAACTATTTTTTTGAAGCTAACTGATATTATTAAGAAAAACATGTCGACCCAAGCATTACTTTATACATTTAAAATTGACTCTTATTTCTTCTAGGATAAGATTGAATTTTCTTTGGCTCAATCAGTGATAGGTATGGCAAAATGCATAATATTTAAAAAAAAACTTATATTAAAAGTTACTGAAATCGATTCAGTAGTCAATTACGAACAAACTACCTACTTTCAGGTCAAAAATCAAAATCAAAATCAAAAGTCATTTATTCAAACTAGGCTGAGAGTCAGCTCTTTTTGAACGTCAAAATAAAATTACATAAGACAGTCCCCCCAAAAACGACCGCTCTTCACCACTTCCTAGTGCTTTAGCTGGCTGGGTCTTGCGTCCATTCTGTTACACCTTGTATAATATTCTAAATCTTTGAAATAAAATAATTATAAACTTTCAGTCGTTTGTTATGTAGGTATTACAATCAGTCGTGATCAATATTTCTTCAAATATTTATGTTTTAACAATTTCACAAATGTGAAAAAAAATATTATGAAAATAAAATCGTCAATCTGACAAGCAGTTGTGGCAAACATGAGAAAGTTCCCCACCAGTGCAAGCATCATGAACCCAGTTGTATTCCAGACATTGCCCCCACTTTTCTTTGGCTCTGCTATTTCATTTTTTCTCAAAACAACAAAGGCAAAAGGATTCTTCTTCTTCTTCTTTGTCTTCGTTTCCTCTTTGTTTCTTGACAACCTTTTTTATGCCCGTTATTTATTGACTGCTGTCTGATATAAAATTGAAAACGAGGAGAGTTGAAACAGCCTGTTTCAAATCTCCTCAGTAAGAAAAAACCTCCCAATTTTTATTTAATCCACCTTCAAGAAGCAAATACACAGAAATCAAATATACCAAATATATATAGTAAATCTTTAGTTAATGAGCTTTCGAAACATATATAACTTAAAACAAAATACAAAACCCTTATCAAAATATAAGTATCGTAAAAAAACGTTACAAACTTAGTTTTCACGATTTTTGTCACATGGCACGCAGAACTCCACAACCGCGCGACATACGCCACCGACGCGAACTGACACGACAGCGGGCGGAGGAAAGTGGTTGAATAACTAAGTTGCCAACTCGCTAACGGTTTTAAATTTCGAGAAATCGGTACTGTTTCAAATCACCTTTGTTACAAATCCCCTCGGTCTCCCCTACAGCGAAATAAAAGACTTACAAAAGGCTACCCCATTCCTAATCTTATTAAAAACCGCCAAAAAACAACCATACATCTTCATAACCCCATCACAAACATAATTAACCCTAAAATATCGCGACGCCTTTTTCTGTTACGTAAAATTTAGCGGTCCCTTCGACCGGAGAGGTCAGCGGCGGCTTTTGTTACCGGGCGCGATAAATTCGCCTGGTCAATAGTACCCGTACCCGCCCCCGACGTTAATGTTGGAGATAGCCGCTTTGTACGGATAGATGCTGTATTTTGGGATATATTTGGACGTGGGATCCTATTGATTATCCGCGATTTGATTTCCGGGTGTGTTATTTGTTGTGTTTTATTTAGAGTACAGATTTACTTATGTTATGTTGTCGTTGCTAAAGAAAGTGTAAAGTTTTATTGTAACGACGCGACGCCGACGTCCCTAAATTGTACAAAAAACATTGGTATGGGCAACGTTAAAAAGCAGTTAAATGTTATTTGCATGACGTCGATAAAGCAACACAACAATGCAAATGTAAGCCACTGAAAGAACTAAGACCGTAATAGTTCATGAATAATTTTCTAAAGAAATAATAAAACCGTTTCATTTTATTTTCCCCTAAATTCTTTCATGAGTACACAATTATTCGAAACAGTCGTTTTGCTGAATTAACTTACCCGATACAATCTACAACCATTCGAATGAGTCCGCAAGCGGTCAATGGGTTAAATGAATGAACGGAATGAGAACATAAATTGAATTTCTCAGAATCGTAAGTTTCCTAAGATATAATCTGTCTATTGCACGCATGAGCAAGTTCTAAGTAAACGATTTCTTACTGGTTACTTACCGCTCCGGAAAACTTCTGAAGGGTTTTCCTTATAAAAGATAGATTGCTGATCTGAAAATGCCATAATTTCTCTTATTCATAGTGTGGTCGATCTGTTCAGTGATATCATACATCTCCCGCAGTTCGTTCATTCTGAATAAGTATTTTCTTGTATATTATTGGTCACTAGCTTTTGCCAGCGGCTTCGCCCGCGTTAACTAATTTACACGAAACCTTAAAATCACTGTCTATTAGTAAAAATCGCTTGAAAATCCGTTCACTACTTTTTGAGTTTATCGCGAACAGACAGACAGACAGACGCGGCGGGGACTTTGTCTTATAATAGGTATGTAGTGACAGTGATAGTTTGTTGTCTATTTCAGAGCGAAAGCATCGCAGTAAGAAATTATTATCGGCGAAACGTGCTCGAAGTTATGAAAATCGAACAAATGTATTTTGCATCAGAACTGCTGACAAAGACAACTGCTGAGGAGGACAACTGAAGTTTAGTTTTTGCATTAAAGCTACAATGTATTTATTATTTGACACAAAGGGTCACCCAGGACCCCTAACTGAGAGGTCAGCTGATGTTCCCTCGCAAATTGCGTACTCGACCGTATATTTTACTACCTATCTAAAGTTTATATCAAAATAAATTAAATTGCCTTTGTTGCCATGTGATCCTCTGCGATTGTCGACAATCATTACCTTTCCACGGGCCGACGGCGACGGGCAATTTGAATTTTCAAAAGAGTGTCCCCCAACAATAGGGACGCAAAGTGCACTAATTCGGGGCCAGTGGGGGAAGTGGGGCAGCGGCGGAACGAGAGACAAACCGTGTTCACATGAATTACTGGACATTCTGTATCAGTTACCAATGTTCGCGAAATTTCGTTGTTAATTAGATTCAGTAAGTTTACTATTGCTTGGTACCTTCTTTCATTACTCCGTGCTTGGCACCGCCGCTACCTACTAGTCCATACTGATGGAAGTTTTCTTTGTTTTAGTACTTACACATATTTATGGTAGAAGCCTCTGGCCTCTGTGTGACGATAACAATAGATTTAATCCTGTGACCCTGAAGTGTCTTCCGGTTTCTGATAAATGTTTATTTTTAATAAGAAACCGGTGTTTATCGTTTATAACTTAAATTATGTTTGATACTAAAACTTCAATATTTACAATTTTTAAGACGATGAAGATTCTGATGTACTTACCTGTTAGAAAATACGTAAGTACATCAGAATCTTCATCGTGTCTAGTCGAGACAATCAGAAAAACAGATCAGCTATGGACATACGTTGTTTGTGTAACTGACATTCGAGAAGATCTTTAACTTTTTCAAAGCACAAACACGTTTCACACAAGGGGTTCCTACACGAAAATTTCGAACGACTCACGGATTTATATTTCTCTGTCAGCTGCACTGTGGCTTCGGTGTGGCTACTCGAAATAAGTGGCTCCGTTGAAGTCGGAGCTGCGCCATTATTGTGTTTTAATAACAAAAGGGCAGACATGTCCCGTCCACACGTAATGATAAAAACAACCATTTTCGTAGTCCGCTGGGCACTGGGTAGAGTGGGCAGGCAACGAGCCACGCATAAGCCTTTAAATAATTTATTACAATACGAGTACGAGATTCCGCCCGTGGTGTTAATCTAGGGTATATAATCTATCTGTGTGCCAAATTTCATCCAAATCCGTTCAGCCGTTTTTGCGTGAAAGAGTAACAAACATCCATCCATCCATACTTACAAACTTTCGAGTTTATAATATTAGTAAGAAATTAATTGAGATAATATTCTATAGGTACTTGAGGATATTATCGTGTGACAACTGCCCCATATTATCGTGTGACAACTGCCCCATGGTTTTTTCATATTTCTTGTGTTACCAGCAAAGTGTTGCTAATGATGTACTTGTACTGTGCACACAGCTTGTCAGTTTAAATTAATTAAGTTTACTATTATTGTCTAACTAGCTTCTGCCCGTGACTCCGTCTGCGTGAAATTACATGTTTTAAAAGACAATTTTACCCTGTCCATGACACTCATCAATATTGTAGCTTCCCATTAGTAAAAGATTTTTAAGAATATCAGTCGTTCTGAAGATAACCCCTTACAAACAAACCCACAAATTGGAAATATATACATATTCTAGTACCTACTATGGATTGGCACAGTTTCTTAGATACCTACCTAAGTACCGAGATTTTTCCTTTTGTTGAAGCTATATCCTTTTTGGTTTTCTTCAGTTGGAAAGGACTAAGGCTACACAATACGGTGCCTATATACTTATCTATTGCTATACTCCTTGCTACTATCCTCGCGAGCTCGTTCATCGACCCCCCGCAGCGTGCTGCGCAGGAGCCGTCGAATAAATCTTCATTTAGCAGCACTTGCCTATACGTTATAGCTTTAAACCGTATACTTTGCCCGCGCACGAGATTGTTTCAGTAGGAGACCTTATGTACCTATCAGTGCGCGCGTAATTGAAGACATACTATGTAGGTTTTCTTTTTTAATTTAGAATAATTTGCAAATAAGAACAAAATCTTTGTGTAGGTTTTTTTAGCATTCTGAGGACTTATTTCAACAATAAATAGCATACATTACTCCAAATCGCGTTCAAGAGCAGTCAGTGCATATTCCCAACAATGATGACGCTTACAGCTATTGAAAATCGGCACTGAAACATGTAATAGATTAATCTTCCAAAAAACAAAAAACTATCTTAAAACGGCTAAACGATATAGGTAATACTGCGAAGACTTCTTTATTTTTTATTTTTTTATTAACACTTTTTTGCAACTCAGTACCTAGTTCGCCGGGCTTTTGACCTGTTTTTGTCCAGTGTTATGTTTGTGTATTCATCATCATCATCATCATCACATTTAACAACTAAATGTCCACATCAGACCATCAGCCTGGCCATGTATGTCTCTGTCACTAAACAGATATGGACACGCAAACAAGAAACCTCTTCACACCAAACACAATTACAAAAACACATTTCTATTTGTAGCTAGTAGGTATAGGTGTAGGTACGGACAAGCACAAATGACTTCAGGAAACAAAACAATTTTATTTTCCGTCGCTATCATAGTATGTAACACAAACAACATGTTTATCGCCGCGATAACACGCCGCGGAGTAAACAACCGAAAACATAACGAAAACATCAGCTGCCACTAACTCACTAGAAGTACCATCAGTACCCACTAGTACCACAGTGCAAGAATGTTCAGTAGAACAACTCGACACAGCATGATTTTGTACTCACTCTTTGTGAGATGAAATTAAATGGTTCGGCGTGAGTATAACATTTGGCTTCTTTTTATGCACAAGTCTAGTAGGTAACATTATTGTACAACATAGGCACAGCATAGAGCACAAAATACTGCACTTGCAACAATCAAACACAACACAAATGGTGAGTTGCTGTGGCACAACAAACCACAACTTGCGTTCTTCAGATATAACCTGCACTTCATCATTTATTTATTTATTTTCTTCTTTCATCTAACATTACAGGGTAACCCAATGCGATAAATGCGCTTATCCTAACTTAATTATCTTAAATACTAACATTCATGTACCTACATATAACAAATTACAAACAATGCATTCCTTGTGAATTCACTCAGAGAACAACAGAATAAGTCCGTCTCAACCGCTACGAGCTTGAGCGTGCGCAGTGCACGCCTGCCTTACCAGCACCCTAATTGCGTAACTCACGATTCATCATAATTTGTTTCGTATTGAAACAAATGGCTAAACCATTGCTTCATTTGTTCGAAAAATGTGTCTGCTCAGCAACGTAAATAACGCAATGAATATTGTTGAACTGTCAAAATGAAACCGATTATGATTATTCGCGTGTTACGCAATTAGGGTGCTGGTTGGTCCGAGCGCGCGGTTCCACTAGCAGTGGCGGCTGCCGTCTTCGCCACACGTACCTGTCCGGAACACACAGACTCACATGCGCTAAAATAACTACATTATGCACCTTCCCTCTCAGTAACTTAAATATATATGAGGTGAGTGCAAGATCCGTTCTAACCCTTAGCTCATTGTATCCTACCATACCTAAATCATCATATAATATAATAATCATTATTATCATAATCAGCCTATAACGTTCCCACTGCTGGGACACCGGCGTCCTCTCTGTGAGAGGGAGTGGGCCGTAATCCACCACGCGGGCCCAGTGCGAGTTGGTAGTTGTCACATATCTTCGAATTTTTGGTTCTAGGACATGCTGGTTTCCTCACGATGTTTTCTTTCACCGTTTTGAGGGCAATGGTGATGAAATAATGTACACAAAGTAAAGCGGCTGTCTGGGTTCGAACCTACGTCCTACATCTCGTAAGTCCCGCCAGCTGCCACTGGGCCACCTGCAGGCAGTCACATTCTGTACCAATGAATGTGACTGCCTGCTTGATTCAGTTGCCACTGGGCCACCTGCAGGCAGTCACATTCTGTACCAATGAATGTGACTGCCTGCTTGATTCAGTTGCCACTGGGCCACCTGCAGGCAGTCACATTCTGTACCAATGAATGTGACTGCCTGCTTGATTCAGTTGCCACTGGGCCACCTGCAGGCAGTCACATTCTGTACCAATGAATGTGACTGCCTGCTTGATTCAGTTGCCACTGGGCCACCTGCAGGCAGTCACATTCTGTACCAATGAATGTGACTGCCTGCTTGATTCAGTTGCCACTGGGCCACCTGCAGGCAGTCACATTCTGTACCAATGAATGTGACTGCCTGCTTGATTCAGTTGCCACTGGGCCACCTGCAGGCAGTCACATTCTGTACCAATGAATGTGACTGCCTGCTTGATTCAGTTGCCACTGGGCCACCTGCAGGCAGTCACATTCTGTACCAATGAATGTGACTGCCTGCTTGATTCAGTTGCCACTGGGCCACCTGCAGGCAGTCACATTCTGTACCAATGAATGTGACTGCCTGCTTGATTCAGTTGCCACTGGGCCACCTGCAGGCAGTCACATTCTGTACCAATGAATGTGACTGCCTGCTTGATTCATTTTGCCAACGCGTCCACTATGTCCAGTCTGACACAACCAACCATTCCTTTCACGTCGGTAAGTCCTGCAATACATAGTTGACTCAGGAATGCGCTGAAATCAATTAATGGTTGTGATAACGGCTATTACAATTAGTCTTTGGGAGATACGTTGTGAAGAATGTGACCCACGGACTAACAAGATGGCGCCAGTGGGTGCGATTTTGGAAATAGGCTCTTCTGCATCTCCCTACTCGCTGACATCCCTAAGTGATCAGGCGACACTCTGTCGCTTCACTTACGACAATATCCCTTAATGCCCTATACATCGCCGCTATTGTTTCGCACTAACCCATAGATACGGTGAATTAGCAGATAATGGATGCTTTGACAGCGGGACAATGAGTTGCTCTTAAATGGTAAAAAGTAAATCAATAAGTAAATGTTACAGTTAGCTCGGCGCGACTGTACGACGACTTGTTTTTGTGCTAATTTTGTAATAACTGTTAGATAGTTGTTTTTAATTTTCATCTGAAAAATTTACGGTTTCTTCTTATAATAAAAGCCATAAATACCTACAATTACCTACAACAACCAACATGAGTGCGAGGTCCTAGTCCACTGAAGAGCTAGGTACATGTTCTCGTTTGTGTTCATGTTCTTGACGAGCGAATTTAAATTAACAATAATAATAACCAAATAAACATTGTAGACACTGTAGTTAACGCCTAAATTGCTATTTGTAACACCTTGTCCTTATGTAATCGCCTATTTTTTACGGTTCGTGTTTAAAAGACAATAACAAAGTACGTTTAATTTAACAGCAATTTATTTCGCAATAAAAACGAGCAAATGATATTATTGTTACCTATTGTGTTATGTGACTCAGTTTATATCTCTAACTCTTGTTTAAATTGATAATAAAAAGGAATTAAACACGTCCGGGACGGCTGCCATGTTGCCAATCACGGGCCGAACTCATAACATTGGCCCCAAATCATAACATTTGCCCCGGACAAATTAATTGCCCCATAACTACGTATATATACTTTTTTTTTAATTTTGCCATATCCCATGGCAGTGGTGCCATTACACCGGACAGGGCACGGGTTTTATCTTCGCAGTAGTGATGTGACTTGGATGTTGATGTAAGTATCCGAAAATGCGCGTAAAAAATATTAGGTTAGCGTTAGGCAGATATTGATTGTATCGTATGGTAATAAAAATAAACGAATGGTTGATTTTTTGTTTTAAAGTTCAATTGAAATCAAATGCTTTTTTTTATCAGTAGGTAAACTAATTTATTCCGTAACGAGTTATGCTGCTGATTAAGAACGGTAGTGTCAATAATTTAATGAAGATTAAAATAGTTCATTAGCTACAATTGCCATAAGCAAAACTGTACATCTTGTATGTATCACTTCTTCACAACAGTCGGCCCCTGCAATTTATGGTTACGACCTGTGTGAGATTATAAGCAGCTGTTACGCTATGTTTTTATATCCCTGATCAGCACTTTCTCGGGGACATGCATGGGGCGTATTTTAATATATTCGAAAGGATCTTAAGGGCTTGGGTGATAACTAGGAATCTATAAAAAATATATGGCTACACATAATGCCTACTCATAAACGAACGCAAAAAGCGTAGTCACGCACGATCCTTCGTAATGAGAGAGCGATTGGAGGATCAAGAATGACGTGATAAAAATTCATGTGTTTGGCGTTTTTGGGATAAATATTGAGATTATGACCATAGATAGAAAGAAATATGTGACTACATTTCTGTGAGAGGAGTGTCATATCCTTAGTAAACCCCGTTTCCTAGATAACTTTAACATTGAAGTAATATCCGGGGGTATCAAGCAAATCTGCGGATATCCGCGGATATTCAACTGTCGTTTGCCCATCACTATACCCCATGGTCATATTTTAATGTCCATAAATTGTAGTAATTGGGCCCGGAGTGGCGCGCGGCAGCTGACATGCCGTTTTATTTTACAATGCCCATGGATACACCACGACCGCGGCCAGTACCAGGTCAGCAGGGGTATCTAGTTAAACATTGACGCTTTCTGATGGTTCACGCAGATAAGGAAAATTTATATAAATTACTTTTTGTTTAATTATAGAATATTTAGATGATAACGTTTGTTTTTGTGTATTATGGGTTTTGTGCAGGCTATTTCGCATTGTTTGAAAGTGTGGCGGGTCTACGAGGTCGTGTCATAATGACGATGACGTGCTATTCGTTCAGGGCATTTTTTTTATGAATGAATAGTTAGTTTTAAAATAGATAAATATTTAATATAACTATCCATACCAACCGGGCTAAGCAAACCAATAATTTCATGATAAGAAACATTGAATTCCTAATATTATTTTGTACTCCAACTTACCAAAGCATAATAATGTTCAGTGATGTTCGTCGGCAAATGTTTCTTACGATGCCCTTAAATTACCAAAAGATACACAAGCAAGAAATATAAACATAAATTGACACAAAATCAAAAGACATTTATTCAAATTAGGCTGAGAGTCAGCAATTTTCGAACGTCAAAATTACATTTAAGACAGTCCTACAAAACGGCCACCCTTCACAAGTTCTTGGTAGGCACCATTACCTACTTCCGAAAGGTTCAAGACAAATATATCTCTAAATTATATTAAAATCGAGAGCTGTCACGTGCCGCGGGGACTTCCTACTTCCCACAGCATCCCCGTTACGGTGGGAACTAAAAGCTTCCGGCTGGCAACTCCCTCGAGAGTCTTGAGGGTACCTACATCCACTTCCTAGCCAATACAATGTATAAGTTATTAGCTGTTAAGCCTATATTCATGCTGTCCTAGACAAAAATGGTAGGATCATACCGATATTACGTTTCACAAGTTTCATGAAATTACTCTAATCAATTACTTACGCAATTATCAGCATTACCGCAGTTTGTACTCAGTACAATCTACTATTAATTATTTATCAGGAGCTGTAAACAAAGAGATAGTATGTTATGAAAGAAGACTTATGCCCGTTTTCACCGACATCCCCTAAACTACCACCTACGTATGGGACTTTTAGCTTAAAAGCTCCCCTAAACTAGCCCCTAAATTAAATTTCATTTCACCATCATTTTTACCTCCTAACTAGGGGACACATATCTATGTGACGTTTTGTTCTCGATAATAGTGACTGATTCGTCTATGAACTTATCGATACTTTGTAACAAGATAGCTTTTTAAAAAATTCTCTAAAGTATACACTTATATGGATACAAATATTTATAAATCGTGTTTTGATAGCAATATTGTATATTATTTCATTCGCATTTTTAATGAATTTCATGTTTTCTTACTTATTTACTCTGTGTACACATTACGAAACGTCGCGTGTTATCTGTGGTCTTATTTGTATTTGACACTTCTTTCAATTGTGACGTCGTGACGTAGGATTTGTTTTTATTTTTGGGATTTGCAAAGAGTTTATTATGAATAATCTAGTCAAAAATATTTTCATACAAACTTCGGGAGTGTATACTCCATGGTTGACAATGTACATCAAAAATTAAACATGGTATAGTTTTGTCTCATTATTAATATTGTCTGTGCGAAAATAGAATAACTAAAATAAAAAGCCATTAAACAGTTATGAGCCAACAAAGATTAGTTGCTAATTTAACCTAACGTTGGCTGTGTAAGAAGTGTAAAACCTTCAAAGCCAAGTCAGTAGTGACAAAGCTCAAATATCGAAAAGTTCAATAAACTTTATTTGTAATTGATTTATACAGTGGGTTTTTCATAAAACTCGATCTTCCGAAGGACTTTTCTTAATTTAATACGCGACTGTTTTACTACAAATGATCTCCTGCATTTCACTCAATAACGTGCGTGTAGACTAGCGTCCTTTGTCGGACACGATGGCTGATGAGACAGCGTGCTTTTTAGCCAGGCTCACCAGTGAGTTCGAGCCCGCGACTAGATAGAGAGTTGGAACATAATTAGTTAAGATTGTTTGTTTGGTAACCTAGTGAATGTGCATCGTAAGGTATATTTTACCAATTTAACGCAAATTTGCAAATTGTCAGCAAATTTTTATTTTATAAGCTGATATCTCCAAAAAAAGTCAGTTTCATTAAAATTTCGAAGTAGTTTGGTCGTTTCAGAAATATCTTTGGTCTACGACTATTATTTATGATGAATATAGTAGAAAAAGTTTCAAAATTTTCAACAAATTCTAATATATCATTATCCATGTTCGTTGCTTGAGAGATCACATACGTAAATGCCGGTTTATGGGCCCACATTTCGGCGACCTAAATTTAGGGGACCTTTTAGCGTTTAACTGACCCCTTACTGTTGGTGAAACAGAAACCACCTTTTAACAGCCCCCTAACCATGCTTAGGGGATCCCATAAACTTAGGGGATGTCGGTGAAAACGGGCATTAATGTGCCAAAATAAGATAACCATCGAATGACTCATTAATAAAAAGTCATTAATTAGAATTGAATCAAGTTTTAAAGGTTTGTATTGATGAATTTAATAATTATAATTGTATTAAGCCATATCTGTTACGGTCGCGAATCATATTTAATTAACATACAACCTGACACTGACAAACAACTAAATTGCAAAAAACGTAAGAAACTTTGAATGTTCCTTTCCTGCCTTAATATTACTGCCTTTCAGTCCCAAGCTCCCAACTAACCAATAATATCTCTTTGGCGCATTATTTTACTCGAAATTAATCTCATAGATATTAGAAACATTAACCGAAGCTCGAAAGTTTGACAATCAGTCTTACCAAGGGGTATCGTGTCCCCCAATAAGTAGGTTGTGGAGGTCAGATAGGCAGTCGCTCCATGTCATATACTGGGATTCAGCTGCATCGGGTTAGACTGCCCCAGCCGACCCCAACATAGAAGGGAATAGACTGGGCAGATGATGATCAGGAACATTAACATTTTTACACCTTATAAGATCTACGGATCACTGCATCACTTTCTACATAAGTATTACATAAGTTACACCACAGCACCGAACTCCCATTCCAGCCGGTGTATTATCCTGGCATTATTAAAACTATTCTACGTGGCAATAACGCCATTCTTCCTGGCATTAGGCCACAATTAATGCCACAAAACTTTGAATATCGAAATGTGAAAACTACGTCGTAATCGTATGCCACGTGATCATTCTGGATTAGGGTCACCGTGATTTAGGGTAGGAATGAGATAAGTCTCTTTTTTTTGGGTGGGAATTGATCAAATAACTTCTCCCGCTCTGGGTGGAGTAGGAGGGCGTGTCAGACTTTTACTGACTAATACCCACCCGTGTGCCCTCAGTTGTCTGTGTGCCAGGGGCCGCGGTATCTTTTTCGAATAACCCACACCCCTGGCAGGCATCGATCCATGCGGACCCCACCAATTGGTGCTGAGTGTATTGACATCTCTTTCAAGCGCACGTGGAACACAACGCGCCGTCGACCTGGGGTTGGTCCTTACCGGAGAGCAAACTACCCATTACTCGCCGTCCGCAAGCCCGTGCCTACGGTGGCCGAGAATCAGCCTGGGATTCCCGATACTCAGGGCGTCTCCTGTGGAGGCTAGGGCCGTGAGGGCGCATATACTGCTTCTCCCTGACGTGTGCCGCCTCCCTCTTCGCGAGCATTACTGCTTCGCAGAAGGAGGTGACAGCTACCCATGCACTCTCGGTCCGTACCATGGCCTGAACCAGGGCCGGGCGCGAGTGATCGCCGCCGCCGATCGCCTCCACGAGGACACAGCAGTGCTCCACCCAAGCCGGGCAGACCTTCACCGTATGCTCCACCGTATCCTCAGGAAGATCTTTGGAGTGGAAACACTCGGGCGTTTCCTCCCGCCTTATGCAAAACAGGAACCTCCCGAAACAGTCGTGTCCGGTGAGGACCTGCGCCAGGCGGAAGGTGAGGACGCCGTGCCACCTCTCAAGCTACTCCTCAAAGAGGGGACTTACCGCCGCTATCGTGGCGTGTCCAGCACTGGGTTACGACAATCGCACTCTCCATGTCGCCATGAGATCCCGCCGGAGCTCTGTCCACTGTAACGCGATTTCTCACGGTAGCGGGGCTACGCCCCGGCGTTTTGCCTCCTCGCGCCACTCCCATATGTGCGCGAGGACCTTTACCTCCAGATCCCATGGCGGTAATCCAGCACGGAGGCCCGCCACCTCACCGGAGATCGTGCGGTATCCCCGGACCATCCGGTTGGCCATGGCCTTATGGGACGACTTCAACCGGCGGGCTGGTTGGCGCCTCAATGTAGGCCCCACACCGGTGCCCCGTATAGGGCCATTCCCCCGTATAGGGAGGAGATTCTCAATTCGTCGGAACCTTATTTTTTTTTAATTTTGTTTTATGTATGTTCCCCGATTACTTAAACATGGCTGGAACGATTTGGATTTTTTTTTTATTTAAAAGGGTGTACTTCCCAGATAGTCCCATGAGCATCAAGTCAGGATCTGATGATGGGATCGTGGAGAAAAAATGAGAACTCATTAAATATTATAGGCACACTTGAAGCGATTTGGGTGGTTTTTGGAAGAGTACTTTCTCGGAGTGGTCTCATTTCAATTTGATGAAGATCTTATGAAAAACTTCGGACATAGGCAACGGAACTCCTCAATACTCCGTTGCCGTGCTGTCTTTGCTGAAATCTCATGTCTGTCTATTGTTTACACCAGTTCATAACATAACATCACGCCGATATGCTGTGAAGGGGTAAGCAGGGGGGGCAATTACTTTATTTTCCGAAGTCACTGACTTTGGACATATATTTAATTTAATTTTTTGTCACCGCCTTCCGAAATTAAAGTTATTTTACACTTTGTAGTGTTTTTTTTTTGGAAGTGGGTTGTTTAAAAAGAAAAAATTTTTGCATATAAAGGAAGAATAAAAAAAAGAAATAAAATTAATAGAAAAAAAAGAAGAAATAAATAATTACTAACTTTGATCATACTTGCGTAAGTAAGACAATTAATAATTAGCATAACCAAAATATTGGTTTTGTTTAGTAGGTACTACGTTTCCTCGTTTACGTTTATTCGTGTAGTAAAATTAGAATTGTAGACCTTAGTCCGGTAAAACAGAATAATAATCCAACTCAGGAGCAATGAATAAATAATAAAAGCGAACTATTGCAGTTTGCAACAAATGCACAAGCTCCCCCAAACTTAAACAAAGCCATATGCCAGTATTTGCATTCCACCGTTATATTTACAGGAGTCCTTCCTGTGGCCCCGCCGTGTGTCCACCGTGATATTAGTAATAATAGGGCACGCACAGGCTCAGGATTGGGCAATAAAATACACGAGTTATCGCGAGCTACGCACCGTGCGCGCGCGCGGTTCAAGACACAAGACATTGACCAAATGTAAGGTACCCATACTTGAAAATACGTTTTCTTTCTTGTCTTAGCAACCGTCTAGAAACTTCTGGACGATTGTTTACAATCACTAACAACCACCAGCCTGCACTGGGCCCTCGCCGGTCACAGAGGCACGGGTCCCAGCAGTGGGAACGTTATAAGCTGATTATGCTAGGTATATGCCATGTGTTATCTTAACTTGGTCGAACCTAAAAAGACTACCTACGTTTTCAAGATTTTCGTCATTAATTTACTGAGTCAGGTGCCACATCGTTATGTTGAATACAGTGCGGGTTGGTGCATATTTTAGTATAAATGAAAACGCATAGGATATGAAGCACCTATTCTAATTTAATCTTAAAACATAAGTGTTTTTGTACTGGTCAGGCCATCAAAATGTATTGTTCAGTTTTTTCCCCTGTCATGGTGTAAAAAATATGAATAAGTAATACCATGTTACGTTTTTTGTGGTTACATAACAATAATAACCATCATGTTTATTTAAATCAAGCCAAAGTTATGAATACGAATAATTATGCTTATTTTGGAGCTGAAGTTATTCGGTCTTACATTATTTTGATTAAAAAATAAAGATTGCAGTTTTGCACACACACACACAAATATCTCATTCAGATTAGTTATGGACTGTTTCACGGCTGCTATATATTAAACTTTTGCACACACACACACACACACAAATATCTCATTCAGTTTAGTTATGGACTGTTTCACGGCTGCTATATATTAAACTTTTCCAGTAGCTGAAAAATATAGCCAAACCCGCTACGGAAAAACATGAAAAATAAATTTCCCTTACACCACACCACAGAAAGTTGTGTGACGTCAGTTTCCCTAACAAAAAACATTGAATACTTTGAACCGCAGAAGTTGGCCACAAAGGAATGAATGGCCTTCTTTCAGTATTGTTCCGTCAGGCCACGGTGCTAATATATGGCCAGAGCCACTAGTTATATATTGTGGCCTGATTTAGGGGGCTCGAGGTACCTTTATGGGAGTTAGAAGAAGCTATAGCCTTTGTGTTCTTTACTAAACTTCTTTAATAAAACATGCTTCTGATAGGTCATCAGTTATCCCTGTTTGCTTACTAACTTTAAGCTGTAACAGAATACGTGACATTAACATATTTTTTAACTTATTTAGGAATATCTTCGATAGTCATGATTTCTCACTATTATTTTCTTTAAAAAAAAACATTTTTTTAACACATTAAATTCTCTTTATCCAATTAATTGTAAGTTATCTTCTTAATTGGCCGCGGCCTAAGTTCAAGAACAGAGTAAGTATTACGAGCGTAATTGTTAATTAAAATAAAATAATATTAAGTTTAAAAAAAATATTTACCTTGTTAATAAGGTCAACGATAAAATTAGTAACAAACATAATGTACTAGTTAGCACGTGGTTGCGGGATCGGAAAACCGCAATATACATATGGTAATAAAAGCTAATTAATAATACTGAACATTATAAAACAATGTTTACTTCAATGTTATTAGGCAGGTAGGTAGGGCAGACCGAGGAGAGTTGTAACAGAGGAGACTAGTGACAAAGACGATTTCTTGGAACCTATGACTGTTATTGGGCAGGAAACAGCATACGATTCTTTCTTAAAAGACGCGCTACTTGGCGCAATACGCGCCAGGGGCGCACAGCAAGCGGTGCGGTTGCGTGAGTACGACGTCTGCGTGGAAAAAAACCGAAAAGTTAGTTTTATAAAAAAAAATTGATTCAGTCAGGAACTAATTTGGGCATGTGGTTCAGTGTCTGGAATGCATAGGCTGGTCTCGCGAAGATTGCACTGGGGGTGAGCTGCAATACGTGCCATAATTGTTTATCAGATTAAATTAAGACTTTTGACTAATTATAAAATAATTACTTATTCAAAATTTAATATTTGTTATGATAATGATTCATGTTAAGTTTTTTAGTTCGTACAATTATGCCAAAGATAATTAAAGTAGTTTTATAAAAAAAACATGTGTTTTGTTTATAATTCATTTATATGTATTTTTATCGATCAAATATAGTCTAGATAGGTACCCAGCTGTCACAACTTACCTTGGTACCTGTCACAACTTACCTCGCTCTTAGGAGAGTTGTGACAAAAGGAGTAGTTTCAGTTTTCGTAGATTTTCTCAGAATCCTTATAACTTTCATTGACCCTGATGCCTGTTTTAAAAGAGTAAGGATTGAGCTACACTGTGGCATATAGTTCATAGTCGTGGTATGTTTCTTTGTTGAGATATGTTAGTCACAACTCTTCTCGGTCTCCCCTACTGCAAACTACATAATAGGTAAGGATTTAAGTCATTCTTATTATGTCTATATTATGTCTTCTAGATTCCTGATTATTGGTTTAATATTTATAAATCTTTCTTTTATTTTCAGATACATTTATTTACATGCGGTTTTATGCTCACACGATTACAATATTTATGTAGGTATGACTAATGTCTGCATGACAGGTATTCTTTTCCATTTTAATAAAGTAGATATACTCGGAAACTTATTTCATGTTTTGTTTTTGTCAGATTTACGTACCTACTGTTAAAAAAAACTTGTATGAATTCAATTTCTTACTTGCAAACACTTTAGACCTCGTAATCGATATTTCGTTCGATGTAACAACTTGTTCTTTATACTTTCTGTCCATGTCTAATATATAAAAAAAAAAACATAAAAAGACTTATAGACGTATGGCAACACTGTCTTATAATAAAAAAGATCATTATGCGAACTGCCACTTTGATTCCGTCAAAACTTCAGGTGTGTGAGTGACATCATCAGCTCATATTTCTTCTTAGATACTAAAAAGTATGCCTTAAAAACTTTTTTGTTATTAATCTTCATTATATTGCTTTGACTGACAAGTGTTGCCTTTTCCATGTTTTTTTTTGTACACGGATCATGAACTGGATTATTAAATTATCCGTCAAAACTAAATTACTACTTATTCATCTGAAACCATGGCCACTCTACTCTTGGAAAACAATTTTAACAACCATATTCAGCCTTATAACTTAGTCTTAAGAGCTTTGTTTTGAATGGCAAAGACGTTTTTTAGAAGTAAAATTTAAGTTGGCTTTAGTATTTTCACTGTATCCAAGTAGTTCCTTTGTGTTAATATTAAAAAGAACTTCAAATAGCTTATTATTGTACCGTAGAGCATTGTTGTGGATCATACATTATGATTTCTGCAAATAAAAATTCAAATTTTAGGTTGTGAAGTGAATATGGAATAATGACGGGGAATTTACTGACAAAGTGGCAGGTTAACATCTATTGAATTAAAAGGAAAGTTTTTGTGATAATTTGAGAAACAAAAAAGCTGTACACCTACTTTTTGTAGCTTATGGAGGAAGGTAGAATGCTTTGTGTTTAATTTCCAAGTCTGAAAATTGATCACATTAAAAAAAAACTACTTTTATGTATGTACAGACGCCAGCACATCAACCTATACCAAACTGTCAAATTTTCCCAATTTAAATTGAACCTTATGCTTATTAAATTGAAAAACTATCGAAGAAACTTGAAAGATTGGGGTAGCTTGATGTGCTGGCGTCTGTACTTACTTTGCAGCGAAACAAGAACAACAAAAAGCAGGACAATAACTTTATTTAATCATAAACATTGCGCAAACTACTCAAGAAAGTAATAAGGTTTTACTGTTAAACTAAACGCGATGTCATAGCCAAACAGTGGGTAGTAAACCTTATTACTAAAACAATCCAATCCAGCGAACATTTATCAGACAATTCCCCTAAAATGTGCGCACAGAACAAAACAAACTTTAGTGAACAACTTCCTTTATGGGCGCGACGTCAAATTGATCTGCCATCCGTGTGTGTGCTGCAGCGACAGTCGACACGAATCACAATGTAAACATGTTTACGAGCCTGTTCACCTAAATCAAGACGCACTTTATTCATTTCTCCGATGTAATCTCACTTTCTCTCCACGAGACCACGACTCTTTCCTTCAGCGATTGGATCGTGTGATAGAACCTTCATGGCTTCCGATTGATTGCTTTAGGCTTCATACTTTTCCATTTTATTGGCGACAGTATCCTTGAATAAGACCAATCAACACTTCGGGCTCTTGCCCTATTTCCTTTGATTGTATTTTTGATGGTGAGGAAAAATCCAAATCATTTGTTGCCATGGAAGGTGATAATACTGCTGAATGAAAGACGTTTGTCGGTTTTGATACGTCGAAATACTTTTAGCAAAATGTTGCAATTGAATGAATTTATGTGTTGTTTGTTATAAAAATTTTGAATCAAAGATAAGATTTTGAGTTTAGATAAGGACTAACATTAATGGATGATTTTTTTTTTGTCACTGAACACGACAACAGTTCGTGATTTTTCGAACACATTACTCGGATCCACTGAATCAATTCAACCGGTCATGTTTACACTGTTTGTGAATTTGATAATTATGATTGATGATGTTGATGGTATCAATTCACGTTATAATCATGCATGTGTTTGCAAAATGTCAGCTGAATGATACCTAGGTACTAAGATGTTGCCGCACAAAGAGACACGCTACACAAAAGACAAAATATAAGCAAAATTGTGACCAGCCGTTTAATTCGGATTGAATGCCATTCAATTCATTCAACTTCTTAATCTTTATCAAAGGGACACTTTGGTTCTGTCTTGGGAATCATCGCTTAAAGTCAGCCATAACTACGGATCCCTGTGGAGCCAGCAATTATTCCGTCGCCAATGTGACACGAAATTCCGGATTTCAAACATTTTACTGCCGATATTTTTATCAGAAACGTCGTAAAAATAACGCAATGAAACTTGACACTCGGTGCTTTGTTTAAAAGTAAATAAACAAGTCCAGTAAACAAATATCTAATCTACATAAAGTGGTGTGGGTATCTGTTCATTTGGCAACGAGGATTGTGCGTAAGCCGTCTCAGCTAAGCCGATACTAAAAGAAACGGGAAAATGTCGTAAAAACAGCTTCATCCTGTTCTGAGTAAACAAAATGTCAGTGGAAGCCTCCGTTAAGTTGTTTGTGTTGATGGACTTCAAAGTTTGGAAGTTGGGCGCAGATACGCACTGAACAATTGTTGGAAACAGCTTGAATACTTTGAAGTCTCATTAATGTTGCAAAATTGTCTGTTTTGAAAAGAAGGGCTCCGAATATACGCGAAGTTTAAGTGGAGTTCTGAATTAAGATGCTACTTACTTAGCTACCGATTGCCGACAAACGACTAGGGAACTTCATGTAGAAGAATGTGCTAGAGAGTAATCCTTATACAATTTGGAGCATGCCTTTGGATGCTCCTGTTGTCTCGACTGTTCTTGCCATTATAGTAATATTAAACCAGATTTTTTTAGTTTTTGGATTAGTACTAGACAGAAGCGCATTTTTAAAGTTCGTTGTAAAAAATATACCTACATTTTTCAATTTCATTCACTTATCAACTTAAATGTACCTAAACTATGTTGTCATGTGGTGCTAAGATCAATCTTTCAGGAATTATCAGGACTATAGATACATACATACCTATCTATGTATTAGAGCAATTTACTAACATGAAACTTAGTATTTTGGCACTATTAACTTGCAATTTTGTTAAAACGGTCAGGGATATTAAGTGATTGTGTACGTACAAAGTTTTTGGTTTTAATATGCAATTATTCGATGCCATTAGCTGTGGGGTCATAACCTCTTAGTTATTTAGACCGACTTCATCATAAATCAACTCAGCCTTGAGATCGAATATAATCTCTGGTTTGTAAGTGAAGACAAGTTTAACGTCCTACGTCGCTGTCCTAGATTTCTTCTATTTTAGATACTCTTTATTCGGTTACAAGTATCTATACTTGGTAGTATATATTATAATTATTGACGTGTATCACTAGATGCTTCGAAGTAAAGTTATAGTTTGCTTCTTCTGGTTACAAAGTAATCGTGATCAGCTACACGGGTTCAAAGACTGACATTTATTTATTTATTTAAATAACATGGGAGACTTACTGTAAGTCTCCCATGTTATTTATGCAAACAGATCAAGGACAGTATATTACACAGAAAGTCAATTACAGGTCTCCACTTATAAAACATCGATCCAATTTTCCTTCTTATCCAATTATTGAAAATGCAAATGGCGTTCTAAACTTCCAGCCGCATGTGGCAATAACTCACCTTTACAATCAGCTCGGTGACCACAGAGCCCCAATAATTAGCGACACAAGCAAGCGAGTCATCATCATTATGGTGTTATCGTCAGGAAGGTAGTTATAACACAATACCTCATAATACTCTATATTGTCGGTTAACCGCAGCGCGCGCGCAAGGACAAAGGCGACGCTCGCTAGATCATTGACTAACACCACAAAGTGATAATACAGAGGACCCATTTTTGCAATCGTCTGACGATACAAACCTTACTAGAATAAAACCTCCAATTGATGACATTTAACTCCAATCCAGTGCTGAGTATTTGTGCCTATTCTCTTTCTTGTCAACCATCTCAAACCCGTTCTTTGATAACCCAATATTCTCAACCTCAGATTTCCTGCTTCATCTTATCATCCAGTAGCAACTAGTTGCTGAATATATCTTTCCAGACTTATTATGTGATCTCAAAAACTAAATAAAACTTCATAAAATTCAGCAGAGCATTGGTGCCGAATTATTTGCATTAACCCTTGGAACCTATACAATATGGTGTCGGAGATGTGGATACCGTATTGCCCCGGTATAGTAAGCCTAGATATCTAATGGCAAAACCAAATAATACTACTGGATCATTATCTTCCATACTACCGGCCGACACAGACATTGTGGCTGCGGTGCGCTTACGCACGCGATAAGGACAAGTGCTCAATTTTATTTATTTTATCTTTTTACTAGACAAGCGTTCAATCACGTTTGAGGATTTATTTTGTAGTCACCCATTTATTTTTGAAGTGGCTCTAGCTTGGCACCATGCAATACCAAATGGTTGTGAACTTCTTTCACATCTGCTTAGAAAATATTTTGGAATCATCGTTCTTCTAGCATATTGATCGTGGCAATATGCACTGACAATCTGAAGAAACAGGTGAAAGGGATGCATAATAGAGTGACCATGTTCTCTGGCATGAATTAGGTGCTGATATGTTGTTGTTATCCAGATAGGACTCATAGGACTGAAAGAATATTGGACTTCACCTCCACATCCAATAGTTTAAATATTCTATAAGATAAATTTCATAAATTAATTTGCATGTCTAGCTTCCTCTTAACTGTCAGTAGGCAATTTCTCAGTGTGTGTTGCATGCTTGGTGTGTTTGCTTGTGTGTGTGCATGCAACTCTTCCGTCAGTGAGCAAGTTGCACTTCCTACCATCTCGCATGGCCTGGTGATTAGGAAGTCAATACCGGCACATTTATTTGCTACTACTAAAGTAGGTTTTATTGTTTCCTGTACCAGTTTATCTTGTACTTTATATGTTCTATATTTTTCACTTCTCATGTTCTAAAAGTACGCCAATATAGCCCTACGAAGCGGGACTAAAGTGACCACTTTAGTCTCTAGGAAGTGAAAAGTAATTAGATTTTTAATTTCCTTCATGTGACATAGACAAACTCAAACAGCCAGTAAATATACTATTATCTGTGGAGTGTTCCATCTTCATTGCGAAAATGTTGAGAGTTTTAGTTCCATGGTTTTTGCCAAGGTGGCGCCATGTGTCTTAAATTGTTAATCTGTGACGGGTTTAGAACAAAAAACTGACCGCGAAAATTTCAGAATTTTTGACGAGTGTAAATATGTCCAGTGACAGTTGTGGTATTTATGTTCCTTGGTGAAGAGTTTGACGTCGAGCAAAGAGCAAAAGACATAATATATATTGTGATTTTTATTTCATTAAGTAATATTTATTAAATGTTTTTGTACTAAATTGACTATTTTTCTCGCACTCTAAGTTAAAAGTACCTACAGTTTGCACCTCTAGACTAAACGCCAACTTAATATACCCTCGGTTTCATTCGCACGCTCGGGAGTCAAACCACCTCTGGTATATTATGGCTTCGTTTAGTCCCTCGATATAAAATATACTATAACTTCTTCGTCTTCTACGGAAATCAGTGTTCCTAGGCTATATACTACTAGCTTGTCTTCAAAACATAAAACAATCAATGGCAATTTTGCTTTACATCAATCGAAAACTTGAAACTCCGATGACCGTAATTGGAGTTATGAAGAGCCCAAGGTAATCACCGAGCATATAATGTAAATAAAGTCTTTATAATTGTATTCAGTTTCAACATGAATTGAAAGCCGTGTCGGTTCAGTACGGTCAGGTCAACGGCCACACATTCTCACAGCATTGGCCAATTCTATTCATTGAATGGCTCTTTGTTTAGCCCCGACGCTGTTGCTAGGCTATACAGCTAAACCCATAGCTTTTGGTACAAGCAGGTAGACGTATGGATTTTTTGCGTCAGATTTGTTGCTATGGGATACCCCAAGTTTTTTGATGAAGGGTCTTCTTGCTTCGTTAGGGAAAATACCACTTTTTGTACTCGTATTAGCATTGACAAAATTTTGTATTGTGTTATAGTATAATTTTGGACTTCCCTACTAACCTAAATTTTAAAATAATGGAGTGCTTTTTTATTACATGAAGCCTTTTAAGTGATTTGACAACTACATGGCAAATTTTTTCATATATGTATACACACGACGACATAATTTATATTTATTCATTTTTATTTATGTCTATATTATACATTTCCAGATTTAGACGTTCTCGCATTGTATAGGCTTTTCGTACAACGAGCAGTCAGTTTATACTGGAAATGTATAGCTTGATAAGGTAGCGTGATCTCTTCCACTATCAGTCTGGTCTGCTTGGATTCACCAACAAATAGGGATAAGGTATATAAGAGCTCTCGTTGAGTGGTGAGTGTGGTGATATCTTCAACAAGAATTAATGTGTATAAAAATATGAACAAACAAACATGACTTTTCTCTGTAACATCAATACGAAAGAATTCAATAGCAGACTTTATGCAAGACCTTCGATCGTTCTAGATCTGGCCTCCAGACTAGACTAGTCTTGCAACTTATTATTAAGCTCTAAAATCAATACCTACTTGCCCTAGTTCTCGATAACCTACGAGTTTAGTACTTAAACATGAGTTGGATTCAGACGAAAACTTTTGAACTACGAATATGCTACTCAAGTGGGACACTATTAAGTACTTTAGTTTAACGTGGGTCCAAAATCAAAATCAAAAGTCATTTATTCAAATTAGGCTGAGAATCAGCACTTTTCGAACGTCAAAATACAGAAGACCGTCTCCCATAACGCCCATCCTTCACCACTTCCTAGTGCTTTAGCTGGGAAGAAGAAGTGGCGCAACAAACTCCCAGCAGCACAGTTGTCTGATTGGGTCCAAGGCATGATGAAAGAATTTTTATTTGGTTTTTGAGACAACTAATGAATTTGTCATAAATG
Organism: Antitype chi; assembly: GCA_947359405.1. Taxonomy (NCBI): domain Eukaryota; kingdom Metazoa; phylum Arthropoda; class Insecta; order Lepidoptera; family Noctuidae; genus Antitype; species Antitype chi. The sequence goes on from OX375826.1 coordinate 616,234, forward strand.
AACATCTAAGGCCAAAATAAAGCTATCTGAAAACCTAAGGCCAGCTCAGTGAGCTTTCTCTTTAATGTTAATGACTCTAGTCCTAAGATGCTGTTAATAATAGAGTGGATCAGGCTCTTTCTACAAATAGTTTCACCTGGAACTCTGGTCCAAAGTGCTTAAACGCTTTATTATGGACGCAATCAAGGTCTATTTTAACGATAGGTCAGCATCCTGCCAACACAACAACACTATTATCAGCATATTCATATGCAAGTATCAGACCTACTCCAATCTCCATAATGTAAGCAAAGTTATCAGTGGCTGGGCCGCGGGCACCGCGCCAGTGAAACGAACTCACTCCACTTATCACGACCGATTGTGGGACGAACTGGATGGAACCGGTCTGGAACCGGTTCGGGCCGGTTCAGGGCGGCTCAGACCGGTCGCTCGCGTGCCGCTAGAGCGACACGCCTAGCTAATGACTGGTAATATTACGTGAAATTGTAGTTTTCATTGGAGAAATTGTGTATTTTGTGTAGATCTAGTGTGAAATGGAAAATTAATGGATATTAGTCTGTTGGGCAAATGGAGCGGGCTGCTGGAAAGTAATGACGAGTTACAAGGATAACAAAACGCGTATCAAATTGGTACCTACATAAATATGTGACATAGAATGATATTACTTTAGTGTTGATGATCGTAGTACACCGCTTGAAATAGGTTCTCCCTTTGCATATCTCCAGTAGCAGTACTTCTCCACTTCAAGGGATATTCTTTCCAGCAAGAGTTCCTCTAACATACTAAGTAGGTACCTTTTTCTAAAGTCAACCAGCTTTGCTTTTGTTTGCTGTACTTATATAATTTGAAGGTATATCGACTGCTGCTGAGCTGGTCTTGGTTTCGATTCCCGGGTACCACAACCTGTAACAAAGTAATAGATATTGTACCTATTTACATTGAAGCTTTCTGTTAATGACTCGTTTATCAAAATGGCACAACAGACAGTTGCCAATTAACACGACACACAAATCTGCCGCAGTTAGTAGACCATTAGGTACACTGATCACTCTTAATTACACCTACATCACAACCTACCTTGTAGTCATTACCTCGAGTCTCGTTGTTAACATGTCATGTAAGTTTTGCAGGGATTTTTTAAAATTTTGGTCTCGAGTGTAAACATATTTCATGATCTATCATAGGTAGGAACAGGGCGCAGGTCAGTGTTGAGCTAGCTTTCCGTACGAAGTTTGAACAGAATTCAGAAGCCAGCCTACGGGGGAAAGCGTAGCGTTATTTACTTTTCAACAACGTAAATAACGCAGACAAATTTAACGAACATATCAACAATGGATTATTTATTATTATTAAAATGTTTCAGATTGTGATTGATAGTGTGTTACGCAATTAGGATGCGGGTTACCGTGCGGCCTGTAAGTAGTGATACTATCTAGTACTACCTATTCTTTATTTTCAGGCATATGAGACATTTTAGCTTTCTCTCTAGAGTGGCAATTCAACCTATAATGGCCATGTTGCATATTTTAATTTATGTGAAAACAAATTCCCATAGGTGCGCCCTCCAGATGTTTGCCAAAGCTCTTGCTCATATCCCAATTTATTTATGGCCGGCACAATATGTCTTTGTTGCCAATTTAAAAACATAACACTGCTATTTTTGGGCAGTCGTGTAAAAACAACACGTGAGTGTATTTCCTAATAGTCTAAGAAACGGAACAAAATAAAATAAAAATTCCTAATAGGTAATTAATAGCAATAATAATACCAACGTTGAATAATATTTATCGCCGATCAACTTCCGTATTGTTTTCCTCGCGCTACAAATTTTCCACAACCGCTGTGTGATGGGTGGCACCACCGTGTTGCGTCAGCTGGTGGATGTAGACTGATGGCTGGTTGTTGCATCATTTCTACCTATGACTACAAGAAACCACGCCTTATGGCATTATGGTCAGTTTGCTGGGTTTGTATGGGCTGAGGTCGTATATTTCAAGTAGAAAATTGAGGCAAAAAACAACTTACTTCAGAGAAATTCCTGCTTGTCTGTGTTATAACACAGACAAGCAGGAATTTCTATAGGCGCTCGAATGACTGACTAAAGTATTGATAGATGGTACATCACACCTTCGTATGCGGAAGGTGTGATAAAATAAGAAGTTTTACGTCATCTGACACCTTAATTGCGTAACACTAACATAAGGATCCCTTCTCATCCCTTGCTACATATGTTCGAAAATATTATCTGCTCAACAACGTAAATAACGCAATGAATGTTGATGAACTGTCAAAATGAAAGCCATGCCTACTGTGTGTTATGCAATTATCCGTCTGGTTACATAAGCTGGTAGGTTGTGTGGTGTGCTATCCCAGGCTGATTTACATTTAACAATATTCAACCTGACGATGCCAAAGCAACGTTAAATAAATAATTTCGCATTTAGTAAGTAATACTGGCCTACCATAACCTAGTTAGGAAGTACTCGGCGGATAACGAATATTATAATTAATAATTATTATCAACAACAAACATATTGTTTTCCATAGGTATAGGTAGGTAATTACGTATCACATAGCAGTTATTTATTCCGTATGAGTTTTATAATAATATATATTTAAATAATACAATAACAACATACCAATCTGAATTGCAAATGAAGGAACAGTATACGGCTGATATTGTTCATTAGCTGACAATTTAGATAAAAATCTAAAGTTAAGTTATTTGTATTGTGATTCCTTTTATTGTCAAATACTAAGTCATGAGTGTCATGACAGTATGAACGAAAGGGAGGTTTTATTCCTATGAATAAAGGACCCCGTAGACCGGCGCGACGCGACAGCGCAACGTGTCTTTAGTAGATCAATGTCCATTATTTTCCATGAAGTTTTCATAGAAATTGTCGCGTCGGTTTTGTCTGCGGGAGCCTTAAGGCTTTATTGGGAACAAAGGATCTTTCAGTTAACAAATTGAAGATTTTCCTGATTTTGTGTGGTTACAGTACATAGTAAAATTGTTTTCAGGTTAGGTAAAATTATTTTATTTAAAGTCAGTCTTAAATACTACTATTATAGGTTGTTATAGTATCAGTCTATAGAAGTCCAGTTCTGATTTAATAATTGAATGTTTTTTAATTAGGTATAGTACCTAATTCATAAACGTTTTCAAAACATTAGATATTTATTGTTATGAAGTTGGCAAGTGCTTAAATACTTAATAATAAATAAGTAGGCTCTTTTGATTGAAATCTGTCTACAATTTTGGGAAAGTAAGTACCTAGGTACGTAAGTACATAATATCTGGATCACCGAGCTTTGTTTTTATTACCCATCAGTGTCTGCATTATGTATATTGATAACCATAGCTTGACCTTACACGCAATCCTATTTCAACCTTATTTTGTGGAAGGCAAAGTCGAAAATCCCTGTGTAAAATGAAAGATATCTGTCTTATTAACTTCTACGATTGTCAACCTTATTTCTTCGCAATAAGAGTGCCATGCATTAGTAAGGTGTGTTGAAATTACGTCATTGACTGAATCAAGATCAAGAGAGTTCAATAACACGTAATGCCGGTTGGCTAATATTTTCAGGTAATTTTAACAGTCTTACAAAACAAGCTTTAGTTATGTAAGGACATTATTGTTTCCATTTCCACTCATTTATATTTGAGTAGTACTTTTTGGTACCTACCTACGTACTATTTTTGAAAAGGGGCTCATGGCTAAGGTACTAACAGTAATAATATGTTGAAACTGAGTCCTCGGAATTATATTTCTATTTATATCGGACTTAGGCTCCCCGCAGACAGGCGCGACGTGACTCTATTAGTACAACTTCTTTGAAAACTTCATGAAAGTTGTTTTACCAGAATCGCGTCGCGAATGAACGAATTTAAGTTTTTTATTGAGCAGATAATGTAAAACTACATTCCTACAACTAAATAAATTCTGCTTATGATTGTGACATTAGCACCGTCAATCACCACTTTTCAATCAGGCTTGATTTGGCACAACGCAATCAGCACTCAGTGACAAATCACAAAAAAAAAAACAACTGATTCCATTCCTTCGTGCAGCTCAGCCTGGTAACACCGCACGGCGTATTGTTAGTGACGTCACGAAGCACGTATTCCGTGAGAATGTTCCTCAGCGGACGCGCGAACGTTTGTTTTGTAAAACCCGCTCATCGGCTCCCAAACAATATCCACAACAGCAAATAAATAGCGGATATGCGGTGTTAGCGATGTGCATGTGATTTAACATGCCAGGCAGATAAAGATATCAGCCTCATACAGAAAAGGCACGAGCAGGTATTGAAAACCGCGCTTGCCCAAGTCGGTATTCATACTTGTCTTAACTATAAGTCCCGGTTTCCTCACGATATCTTTTCTTCATGTCCCACCTCCAAAAAGTAACATTGGTGAGACGCGACGCCACCACAGGCCCATCGCGACATACCAAGGCAGAAATGGTTGATAACTTTCTTGCGGAGTAACACACGCACAATCATAATGATGTCTACTTAGGATTAGTACGTACGTAAAAATCTTCTGAAATCAAACATCCATTTCAAGTGATCAGTTAAATCCAAAAAAACTTCAGATAATGAGAGGTTGAGAACGTGCTACATAATAATTTACCGGGGTCGGTGTAGGTAGTTCCTGGTCAAGGAATAGGTGACTCCTTAAAACGTTCCCATTTCCATTTTTTCCATATTTGAGAGAAATAAGAGGCAACTGCGAGCACTTGGCAGATCTTAGTTTCAAGTTTAATCACCAGTATATGTCAATTTTTAAAATTCTTCGTGATTACATAAGGAGAAATCTAGTTAAGTACAGTGGAAGTGCATAGTTACTTTTAAACTGATAGGTACACGTTTCTGCCCCCCTGGCGAGTTAAAAATAGCGTGAATGTGCATCCTGCACGTGGCTGGCCGATTATCCTCCATCATACGGCTGGATGTTACGTAGTCTGTGATGCAACTAACCAGCCGGTTCAAGATGACCTATTGAAACACTGATTTACTGTTAAAATGACCCTGATTTTAGTGGAAACCCGGAGATATACTGTGCTGCTAATTCATCATAATCTGCCTTTTACAAAATATGTTCGGGTCGGCCTCCAATTTTTAGAGCAACGATTGTCAAAAATCTACAAATGATAGCCGAGAATGTCATATCTACTGCTATTATCAGTAGGTACCAAGAGTGGTTGCTTATCTCATACAAAAAGTGTCCTTTAAACCCACGTTAAAAATATCGCGACGACACAAGGCACGTGTATTTCCGATCATTATTCACTTACGAGTAGGTGTGTTCTGTAAGTAGTAGGTGATGCAATAAAACCAGTTACAGGGTAGGTGATCGAGATTCTTACTAATCTGCTAAGCCGTGATGGCCTATTGAATCATGCTTCTTATCAATAAGTTATACTATCTAGTCGAGATGCGCTTGCCATTGTCTCTGTAGTGTCATCGAGCTATAGATTGTACGAGAATACTTCATGGCCTGATGAAAATCTTATTTTTCTTTTTAACCGACTTCAAAAATAAGGAGGTTATCAATTCGACATGTTTATATACATATGTATATACTTTATTTTTATGTATGTTCGTGCATAACTCCGTCATATACAAGGTGTGGCGTAAATAGTGGTCCACCGTTAAGGATTCTTACTACCAGATAATTTACTATCACATTATTTCAATTTTAACCATTTTACCCAAGGATTTCGAAAATATTCATTTTTTGTTTTTATTTAAAAATGGTCAAAATTGTAATATATTCTAGTAAATTATCTGGTATATCGAATCCTTAACGGTGGACCACTATTTATGCCACACCCTGTATAGGGTGCCTGGTAATTAGTAACCGATATTTAAACACATGATTGTACTCAACAACAAACAACTTTCCCAAAGAAACGAATTTTATTTATTTAACTAGCGCATGTCCCCAATCACCCCAATAGAATATTGAGTACCTAACAAGAATAATACACCATCGGCTGTAAATTAATTTAGTTACCTACCGACAAATAAAAAAAAACCTTTTTTACCTTGCATTATTGTTTCTTTAATTAATTTAACAACGGATCGCGCGCGCGCGCTTGACCTCGGGGTCAAACGACTCACAGCTGATCAGCTCCGTACGGTGGTTAAATTAATGACAAAAGAATAATGCATCGTAAAACTGGATTATTATTTTTAGTTATTTTCACTTTGTAGTGTTTTTCCGGAAGTCAGTTGTTTCTTTTTTGGAAACAGTTTTTTCAGATCTCGGAAGTAATTCTCATGTCTAGGAGACATGTTAGCTGTTTTAGAATATGAATATGACACATGGACTCGGAATAGTCCGGGGATCCTTTTGGGAAAACCGTTCTACAAATTTCTCGGCAATACTGCTATAACGCGTTCTTACGTCAGTTTAACAGGTAGATGAGGTCACAAAACCAGCTTGCTTGATCGTATACCTTCTGCTAATCTCCAAGACTTTATTAAATAATCTTATGATGACATATTAGCACGTGGACAATCTCTCTGATGCGGATGTGTGACGCAGCTGATGCAATCTGACCGGTCGGTGAGGCGGGGGTGTGCGCCTGCGCCACTTAGCCCGGAACGACCCATTCGATCACATCTCATATCGTTCAATATGTCGCCATTCGTTTTAATCGGTTGACAGTTTATTTACACGTGTTTTCGAGAAAGAATACCTAATTTTGTATGTTAAAACATGAGAAAGCCCACACGATATTTTTGTTACACAGATAATTTTGTATTTTCTTTAATACCTACCTCATTTAATTGGCTCCAGGATGCTCGTAATCATTCTGCTGCCGTCATCACAATTTATTTGGGGTCGGAGGAATATGATTTTTTCTTCCATGGGTACTTCTCTATAAGTCTTTATTTTGTTAAGGTATGTATTGGTTTGGTAAAATGTAGGGTTTCAATGTTAAGGTAAGGGAATAGTGTCTAAATCTGGCCAAGGGATATCCCCTTTACATAATGAAAAGACACCTTGCTCAAATATAAGAATAACATTGTTACTACCAACACATTTTGAAAGTGCTTAGGATATTTTTATTACAAGCGTTCAATTTTTGGATCTAGCAGTTGTTCTACATTGGACTTTACCTTCTTAATTATAAAGATATGATAACGTTCTAGGAACTATTGCAGCATACTGACTGAAGCGTGCCTGCTTATCTACGTCTGGCGCGAGCTGCTAGAGTTCACGGCTATTCCATTATCATGTATTACTATTGCATTAAGGTATTTTCACAATAAAATAATGAGTGTACGTTATCTATTTGTATTGATACACAATATGTCTACTAGTAACAGGGCTAAAGCTGTTACCGGAGGCCAAACAATTTCCGTTATAAATAAGTTAAGATATTCTAATTCGGATTGAATTTGAGTTTCCTTTAATAACTTTGACCTTTTAGCCATGTCATCCCTATCTGATCCAAACTCAATTACACAGGCAGGAAACTTAATAATCTTCTCAAAGTTTTGGTCAAGAAGTACTTCCGAATTAATTCAGGCTTATGTAGCCGAAGATAATATAATTTCTACCTTTAGTTGTAGCATGCGCTCTTCAAACATACCTCCCTGCCGGGGTTGGTGCAGCATGCCTTCCTCCACACTGCTCTACTAGCCGTCATCTCAGTAGTTACTTCCTTTCTAGCCATATCATCTTTCAATAAATTTTTCATCATTTCTTTGTCTTTCTCTCTACTCTTCTACCCATCCAAGTTAGAATTGAGATTGACTGACCACTTCGACCAGGACGCGACTGACGTATTTAAAACCATCGTTACTCATAGAAGCCCCAGATCTTAATTTGTTATGTTTTTAATACTTTTGTAGGACCTGTTCGTGTTCATCTACTAAATACGTTAACAGATTCAAGATGACGCACATTAAAGTACTGATTCAAAAAATCCGGCGAAAATGGCTATTACTCGTTAGACATATCTACGTGAATAATGACGTAGACTTGAGCAACGAAAACAAGACGTTATAGGAAAACATGTTATATCGACCATCTGCGTTGGGTTGTGAGTAACAGGGCAAAACAGGGCTATAGCCAAGTCGTTAAATGACGTAGTAAGTAGCACCAGTAGCTCACTGATGTTGCAAATAAGGGGAATTATTTAGACAAGTGTAAGCTGAGGCTAGACAGATGTGGTTATTGTGAAGTGGTAACCTAGAGAGGTCTTAGGGAAATGTTTAGAGCTCTTAGTGAAGTGGTAACCTAGAGAAGTCTTAGGGAAATGTTTAGAGCTCTTAGTGAAGTGGTAACCTAGAGAAGTCTTAGGGAAGGAAATGTTTAGAGCTCTTAGTGAAGTGGTAACCTAGAGAAGTCTTAGGAAAGGAAATGTTTAGAGCTCATGGTGAAGTGGTAACCTAGAGAAGTCTTAGGAAAATGTTTAGAGCTCTTTTCTTTCTATGATCTGAGGAGCTCTTAGTGAAGTGGTAACCTAGAGAAGTCTTAGGGAAATGTTTAGAGCTCTTAGTGAAGTGGTAACCTAGAGAAGTCTTAGGGAAGGAAATGTTTAGAGCTCTTAGTGAAGTGGTAACCTAGAGAAGTCTTAGGAAAGGAAATGTTTAGAGCTCATGGTGAAGTGGTAACCTAGAGAAGTCTTAGGGAAATGTTTAGAGCTCTTAGTGAAGTGGTAACCTAGAGAAGTCTTAGGGAAGGAAATGTTTAGAGCTCTTGGTGAAGTGGTAACCTAGAGAAGTCTTAGGGAAGGAAATGTTTAGAGCTCTTAGTGAAGTGGTAACCTAGAGAGGTCTTAGGGAAATGTTTAGAGCTCTCAGTGAAGAAATTCGTCAGGGAATTACTTCCATAATTATGTATTTCTGCTGCCAAGCAGCGTTGCTGTGTTGTGTCTAGAAGGGTGGGTTTTCGCGGGCTTGCGGACAGCGAGTAATGGGTAGCTCGCTGTCCGGTAAGGACCAAGCCCGGGTCGACGGCGCGTCGTGTTCCACGCGCGCCTCAAAGAGATGTCAGCACCAATAGGTGGGGTCCGCAAGGACCGATGCCTGCCAGGGGTGCGGGTTGTTCGAAAGAGATACCGCGGCCCCTGGCACACAGGCAACTGAGGGAACACGGGTGGGTTTTAGTCAGTAAAAGTCTGACACGCCCTCCCGCTCCACCCAGAGCGGGAGAAGTTATTTGATGATTTCCCACCCAAAAAAAAAAAAAAGGGTGGGTTTTCGTGCCTTTGTGGTGGTGTACATACAGGCTCGTGAAACATTTCAGCTGTGTCTTCTGGGTGGCAACAAATCTGCGATGCCTCTGACATTGCAGATGTCGATGCTGCTTATTTCCTTAACATAACTCTTGCTATCATCAATCTAATGGGGTTTGAATATGAAAAGCCCACTTTTCCTTCAACAAAAGAAAGTTAAAATTAGATTTTTTCCAAGAAATGGTTCGTGTAATTTATTAGACAATACTTGGTAATGTCGAGGAACTTTGCTCGATGCCAAGATTCTTAGATTACGTTTGACAGGCGGACATATTGTATAAACATGTTAAACCCAAGAACAGACGTTCGTCGAATATAGAAAAAATCTTTTCAAAACTATAAAGACAGTACTATAACGGTGGCTGCAAGGTGTATCAGCAGATGTCTCACACGTCCTTTTACCGGTGTTGGCAGAAACAGACTTCCACAGGAAGTGACGGGATACGGACGGGATAGTAGACTATTCAAAAGCGGACATCATGAAAATCCTACAAGTCAGTACCTACTATAAGTATTGCGCTGGGGTAAAACCAACCAAACAATAAAAATCAATTACTTAACAGTTTACAAATCAATTCATAACCATTTTTATATATGAATTAAACAAGGCGAATAATTAAAGCAGAAAAACAAACACCTATAAGAAATATTAGAACTTAAGAAAGGTACTTAAACAAATACCTACTTAATACCTACTAATAATTATTATGTCACCTTTGTGCGTATTTTTCCGTTACTATTAGTGACGTCAAAAATACAAAAACAATTTAAAGGAATATAAGGTTTCCAGAAAGGCCTTCGGAAAACCCGGTCCCATTTTAATTAATAAAATTGAAGAATCGCAATTGAAACCACTTATGCGGTTACAAAAAGGTACGCACGACGACAGAAAATCAAGCTATACATTTCCAACATACGCTGACTTCTCATTGTACGAAAAGTATACACAATGCGAGGTCAGCTAAAACTGGAAATGTATAGCTTGATACGTTGTCGTGTGTACTAATCACCTAAATGCAAAAACAATTTTTCCTTTCACATAAAAATGGCCTTCAGTATATTTTCAAGGGTAGCGTTGCACATCATAGTTGCATTCCTAGAATAACGGAAATTATTGCATGCAACTGATTATACGTACTTAATTGCACGTAACATGACTCAGTTATTTGAAGTCGGCTAACATGGAAACGTACCATAATTAGCTGTTAGAACAAAGCCGACACTGTCCTGAGTTAATATTGAACAAAGAAATAAATGATGGTATCTTTTTTATCTGGACCCGCTGCTTAAGTACCAGGTCGCATGTTCAAAGCCTGCTAAAGACCAATGTGACTTTGCCAATGACATTCTACGTAGGTACCTATATTCAATGTTCTCTACTCTTGATTACCACCAACCGATGGTGAAGGTCCCGTGTGGTGCCGGGCGTAAAAGAATAGCACCATCCCATTGCTTCCAGTGGGTGTCGTAGAAGGCGACTAAGGGACTTACTAGAGAATGGGCAGCAGCGTTCTCTATGCATTTTACCACCATGCTGCGATCGCCAACCCGCCTGCCAAGCGTGGCGATTATGGCAAAACCCCCCCAAAATGACAAGCAGCCCTGCAAAACGGCTCCTAGTACCGGCGGCCCGCCTACCCTTGGCTACGGTAGCGGCCAAGGTTACGGTGAGGCAAGAGTTGCTAAGAATCTCCGGAAGAGATCTGGCAACAACAACAAACGAAAACTGCACCTGGCAACTTACAACACGCGTACACTCCGGACCGACGAGAAGGTTACCGAACTCGAAGAAGATTTGAGCAGGTTAGCAGTGGGGTATAGTAGGGTTATCTGAAGTCCGAAGAGAGGGGGAGGACTCGATAATCCTCAAATCCGGTAACCTGCTCTATTTCCGGAAGGGCGACCAGGAGTCCCAAGCTGGTGTCGGGCTTATTGTCCATATTCCCTTGTGAGCAACGTGGTGAAGATCGAGAGTGTGTCGACCAGGATGGCGTACCTTATACTCAGAATATCCGCAAGCTATTCGCTGAAGGTCATACAGGTCTACGCCCCGACCTCGTCATACCTCGACGATGAGGTGGAGACCATGTATGAGGATATATCCAAAGCCATTTCACCGTTGTCATGGGGGACTTCAACGCGAATCTGGGCAAACGGGACGATGATGAGCTGAGATCGTGGCAATTTGGAGTTGGACGTCGGAGCCACCGGGGTCACTTACTGGCCAGGTTTATGGAAAAGGAATGCCTCTTTATGATGAACTCCATCTTCAGAAAACGTGAGCACAGAAAGTGGACCTGGCAAAGCTCTGATGGTTCAACTAAAAACGAGATTGACTTCATTATGTCGACAAAGACGCAAATATTCAATGATTTCTCTGTGATCAACGCGTTGAAAACCGGAAGCGATCACCGCATGGTAAGAGGCTCATTGAATATCATCATCAAGCTGGAAATATGTCAGCTGATGAAGTCTACGCTCTGTCCAGCACCGATCCAAGTCTAAAACCCCGAGAGCTTTCAGCTAGAACTACAGAATCGTTTCAAGTGCCTAGGGAGCTCCGTGGATGATTATAGCGATGGGGTTGTGAAAACTGTCCATACGGTCGGGTCTAAAGTCTTCAAGACGCGTCGTACTAATGGCAAAAAGAAACTCTCTGATCCTACTCTGCAGCTACCGGAGGAGAGGCGTGAAATGATCCTGCAGTCTTCAGACGACGCGCTACAGTACCGGCAGCTCAATAGACGGTTCTCTAAGTCCTTGAAAGGCGACCTTCGCCGTTTTAATACGGACCCCATCAAGGACGCGATAGAGTGGATCAAGGGCTCCAAGGTCTTTGCAAGAGATCTGTCTATTGGGTAGAGTCAGCTTGCGAAACTGAAGACCGATGATGGCAGGATCGTATTCGCTAAGCCTGAGCTATTGAGAGAGATCGAGAGGTTCTATGGACAGTTATACACGTCAACAAGCAACCCTGTTACGAATCTGGCAAATGACCGAAGAGCCAAATTGACCCGACATTACACCGAAGACATCCCGGACGTTAGGTTGTACGAGATTAGGATGGCTCTGAAGCAGCTTAAAAATAACAAGGCGCCGGGTGATGACAGAATTACGGCGGAACTCCTGAGGGCCGGCGGGAAACTCGTTATTTATTTATTTATTTAATACTTCACGCACAGAAATGTACAGAGGCGGACTTAATGCCAAAGGCATTTTCTACTAGTCGACCTTTGGGTGATGCAGAGACAAACAGTGGTAGGTGCAATTACTCGTGTTTTGAATATTTTCAAATATAAGTAAATATAGGTACTAATATTATTATACTCATACATATGATATACATACTTAATTAAATATAACCAAAAATAAACATACTTAAATACACATAAATTTAATAAAATAAATAAGACAAACAATGGGAAAACATTATCGTTGTGAAGATACTGCCAGCTTCTTTTGAATGTGCTCGCGAACTTTCACTTTAAAGGACAACCGGTTGGGTGCCATCCTGATTTCCAAGGGGAGCGCATTCCACAGAGATATAGACTGAACGAAGAAGGAAGAGTGAATAAAGTCTGTACGGTGAGTGGGACATTGAAGAAGGCGATTGTTAGAAGAACGAAGATTTTTGTTGTGGTTGACACAAATGTACTGAAAGTGAGGGGCTAGATAGCTAGGGGAAGTTGGAGAGTCAAGAAAAGAAAACAAGGTGGTCAACGCCCTTACCCTCGCCTCGCCTCGTTCTTAGGGCCCTTCAGAAGCTGTTCGATTCCGTCATACTCGAGGGCAAAATACCACAGGCATGGAATAGAGGTGTGGTGGTACTTTTCTTTAAGAAGGGTGACAATACCCTTCTTAAGAATTATAGGCCCATCTCACTTCTGAGCCATGTCTACAAGCTATTTTCGAGAGTCATCACGAACCGTCTCGCGCGTAAGTTAGACGACTTCTATCCTCCCGAACAAGCCGGATTCCGTAAAGGCTTTAGCACCGTAGACCACATACATACGCTGCGGCAGGTTATACAGAAGACCGAAAAGTATAACCTGCCTTTTTGCTTAGCATTTGTGGACTACGAAAACGCCTTCGAATCGATCGAGACAAGGGCTGTACTGCAGGCTCTTCAACGGTACATCGAGGTGCTGAACTGTCTGTATGAAAACGCCACTATGTCGGTCCGACTCCAGGACCAGATTTCGAAACCTTTCCTTCTGCAGTGAGGTGTGAGACAGGGTGACGTTATCTCTCCGAAACTGTTCACCGCTGCACTGGAGGATATATTCAAGGGTCTGGACTGGAAAGGGGCTGGCATCAACATCAATGGCGAGTACATAATTCACCTTCGGTTTGCCGATGATATAGTTGTCATGGCTGAGACCATGGAGGATCTCAGTGCAATGCTCGATGACCTCAGTAGAGCTTCCGAAAGAATGTGTCTAAAATGAACATGGACAAGACAATGGTCATGTCGAATGCCCATGTAACACCCACTCTCATTGCGATCAGAGGCGCTACACTCGAAGTTGTGGACGAATACGTTTACCTAGGACAAACTATCCAGTTAGGTAGGTCCATCTTCGAGAAAGAGGTCAATCGTCGAATCCGACTCAGCTGGGCAGCGTTCGGGAGGCTTCGCAATATCTTCTTGTCCCAAATACCACAGTGTTTCAAGACGAAAGTCTTTGACCAGTGTGTGTTGCCAGTGATGACCAAAGATTGGTTATTCGGTTACTAATGATGAATACAGGTCACATTCATCATTAGTTAAGTCAAATGATTGCCAAAAGCCAATAAATAGCTATAAAAGTATGAATCAACCAATCTGTTTAAGTAGGTACTTGTTATTTCCTTAAATATGTCTAAAACTGCTGTTGCAGCAATAAATATAAGTACGTAATAAAAGCTATCGGCAGCTGTTTTTACAATACCCTTGAAAAGTTTAGTCATATGAGTGATATAAACATAATAATTATAGAGGTAACGCTAATGTAGCAGCAACATCGTCCGATTCTGAGAATTTTCATGTCGTTTCTATGCAGAAAAAAAACTAAAACCCGACGACTGAAAAAACCGCCTCTAAAAAGTATGAAACTTGACAATATCGTTACATCGCGCACTTGGCCACAGATGGTGGAGGGTGTGTAGCACACGACCACGGCTCTCAGATGTGAGTACATATATAGTCAGGGAACACGCTTCCAATGATACCTCACTTGTGCAATTATGATAAGTAGTTTAGAAGTTCCGGTCAAAATCACAACCCTCCTTTTTGCTTCGCCATAGTTGGGTACCTAATAAGAGACACAGTATAATAATACTGCGGCAGAGGTTGAGACAAGCTTCTGTACTTCATGTCGCGAGTTCGATACCCGCACATAACAAATAAGTCAAATAATAACATAGCGTCACGCCTGTATCTCTGAAGGGTGTTATCACCAAACTGAACAACTTTCTTATAGGGGAACAACATTATAATCTGAACAACCTTCTCCTATGGGACCAACATAATAATCTGAGCAACTTTCTCCTATGGGACCAACATAATAATCTGAACAATTTTCTCCTATGGGACCAACATACTAATCTGAACAACTTTCTCCTATGGGACCAACATAATAATCTGAATAACTTTCTTCTATGGGACCAACATAATAATCTGAACAACTTTCTCCTATGGGACCAACATAATAATCTGAACAATTTTCTCCTATGGGACCAACATAATAATCTGAACAACTTTCTTCTATGGGACTAACATAATAATCTGAACAACTTTCTTCGATGGGACCAACATAATAATCTGAACAACTTTCTCCTATGGAACCAACATAATAATCTGAATATAATAACTTTCTTCTATGGGACCACCATAATAATCGAGGAAAAATTATCAGCCGTCCCATACATTTGGGTCGAGTAAGTTGTATGGAAAAGTTGATATTTTTCGCGTACTTTTCTGATACAGTTCTATAAGTCGTGTTATAATAGCCATTTCATAAGACTGAAAGAAGATAGAAGTCAGAATATACGGATGTAAGTTGATCTGCCAGGGGTGCGGGTTGTTCCAAAGAGATACCGCGACCCCTGGCAGGCAACTGAGGAAACACGGGTGGGAGAAGTTATTTGATGATTTCCCACCATCAAAAAAAAACACAAAAACATAATTATACAAGTTGATAGTAAATTCGCTAAACAATCTGTACATTGCCATATGTACCTCACGTGACTAATGTATTATCGTATAAATAAATATGCTTATGAACACGTCTAATGATGGTGCTGCTATCTTTTGATATATAAACGTAAATAGGCAAATTAGATTTATTACCACGGGGATGCTAATTTAGAAGTAAACGCGAATCTTTCCAAGAATTGCAGTTGCGTTACTGAAATAAAACTGTAATAGGTACTTTTATATTTTACACATGGCAGTTAGCGTAAACACTCTAATAATTCTGTAGAAGGGGTATCTGCTTTTCGTGTACAGGGCACAGGAGTGATCAATTCCCATTTAGAGAAATACATTTGTGTGACTTTGTATGCGCTATGCTGGGAAAACATTTAGGGAATGCCTAAATATGTTTGCATTTGCACTGTTCGATTTTCTGCTCACAGCACTAAGCCAAGCGTTTAATATCAAACAGTGCGTTTTCATTTAGATATTAAATTTAGTTGTCCCCCTAGTATTAATGAAAACGAAGTAAATTCATATACCAGTCAAACTTATTGTTTAAAAAGTGAAAATAATAAATAACATAGGGAAAATTGGATGGCTATGTTCACCACTCGTAGCAGTTTAAGAACCGAATGTTGAAGACAAGTTGCGTTTTTTTATCGTTAGTTAGTACCTACCTACCTAGTGACGAGGACCTTCAGGTCTTACCCACACCCACGAAAAATTACCGACTTCCGGAAAAACTCTACTAAGTGAAAAATAACTTTAATTTCGGAAGTCGGTGACTTTGGATATGGATTTAATTTTTTTGCCACCGTCTTCCGAAAGTTATGGCCTCTGTAACACCATGAAGCATGAGGCTACAGGGGCTAGTGCGAATCTTGGGGTTCATTCGATTAATCGAGTCTGGTCAAACCACGCTGGGATCGGTGCATTACATTACATTACACCGTCTTCCGAAATTAAAGTTATTTTATACTTTTTAGTAACAGTACCTACCCCACGCCAATTCGAAATTTCATCACCCTTGGTCAAAACAATGCATATTTATGCGATAGCAGCAATCGCGGTTGATTTTGCTGTAATTTTTTGCAGAGTTCCGTTGTCAGTCTCCGAAACGCATCATCATCAGATCTATATGAAATTAGAATGGGACACATTTCGGAATAAACCCCTTTCGAACAAAAAAAATATTTTGCAAATCCGTCTTTATATGACGGAGTTATGCTCGAACATACATAAAATATATACATAAATATAAACATGTCGAATTGATAACTTCCTTCTTTTTGAAGTCGGTTAAAAATACTATTACCACACCATGAAAATCCACCATTTTTTATAGCCCACAGATCACGCTTGACTGGCTACCTATCCTACCTACACCTCAATTATCTATGAGTATAGCAATTAATTCATATTAATTTACAATAATAATTAAATACGCCATGTTGGTAGGCCCAGTTTAAAGTCACGTTTGAAAAAAGAACTCGTGTCCGTTGGTCCGGTTATGGTGCAAAAAATATATAATAGTAATATAGTTTTGTGTGGCTCAAGGAGTTTGGCTCAAGGCTCAAGGTTATTCTAAAAATGTGGTACCGACTAGTTACTAATAATGGATAGAAGAAATCGTGAAAAGAACTCTCATTGGTTAAAAAAAGTTGAAGAACGACACTGTGTTTTTCTGTTGCAAAACTCTGTGTAAAAATCCGGATTTCGGCATTAGGTTTTCTTTAGGAGTGAACATTGAAGCATTCTGACTAAATGCAGAGATAGATTTAAAAATGTGGCTTTCGAACCATCTAAGGCAGAGCACATAGAAATGATCTCATGCAATGACCGACCACTGCGGTTTCTTGATGGTTTCGATGACAAAAGAACCTTGAACTACTTATATTTAATCATATTTTCTTGAGTATTTCCTAATGTTTTTTTTACTCTTAAGAAAATCTGAGAAAAAGCGGCTGTTAATAATAACTCATGACTTCATGAGCCTATTGAAGTAAAAGGCTTAAGTTTTAAAAGAGTAACACACATGTTTAATGTAAAACAAACAGTGACTTTAGCAGAAGTCTGTCAGAACTCTGCATCGTAACAGTGTGCTAAAGGATTGAGTCAATATTTTGCAGAGATGCGCGCGCGCACCGCCTCGCCTCCTCTCCCCCACCGCGTCGCCATTTTCACTTAGCGACAGTAATGGCCGACAAAAAGTTGTTATTCAATCTAGTTTGAAAAAAAAAACTGTTGTTACCACCAACTCGTATAGCCTGAAGAGTGAAAGAGTGAGGCTGTGAAAAAGATGACCTCTCTTTCTGTTAGTTTTTGTTACAGTTTTCAAGGTTAGCTTGGACTTTTTAACAGTAATTTTATTGTATTTAAAGCTTGCATCGATGAAGAGATCGCTACTTTGGAAGGCCTACGCTTCTCTTTATCAGTTCTAAATCCTGTGAAAGTTTGGATGTGACTTCTTTTATTACTTAATCACGTAAAAACGGCTGAAAGGATTTGGATGAAATTTGGCGCACAGATAGTTTATATTCTAGATAAACACATAAGATATGGCTATGGCATGGCTTTTTATCTTGGTAGTACGTTCCCGTGGGATGATATCCGACATTCACGCAGGCGAAACCGCGCTCAAAAGCTAGTACCTAAGTACTTAGCAATTCAAAAGTCGTTTTTTGTATCGCATTCTTGCGTTCTCTTAATTCTTCTACTTTCGGGCCCTCAGATTATAAAATAAAGGCAGATAGAGCACGCGGAACACCAAGAGTGAAGTCAAAAAACCAAATGTCTATGTACTGATTCAAAACTCGAGTTAGTACGCCACGAAGCGTCGCATTATATGTTACATACAATGCGTCGGTTTAGTGTTTGGTTTTTTGGCCTCACTTTTGGTGTTCCGCGCGGTCTATCTGCCTTTGTTTTACAATCTGAGTTCGGGGCGATGTAAGGGCACTCCGTATTCGATCAAACCGTCCTGTCACTGGCGCTGTTTTTTCTCCTTTTATGAAACTACCTACAACACTATCCAAACCTTACAAAATCTAGATTTCCATTTCTAACAACTTAACTTCAACGAAGACTTATTAAATCAACCTTCTAAACGAGCTTACGTAATAAACTCATACATAACCCAACACTTGCATAATGAAGGCGCCCAACGCATGAGGCAGGGAAGCCGCGAGGTGCAGTCTGATCCGCCTGCCGTACAGTACGCGGCTGCTAAGTGGATGACGTCTGTAAGCGGCGTCTGCTGACGACCGCTGCTTAGCCACCGTGTGTTTTACGTTGAAACTTATTGCAATACTTTCCTGTCTCGTGTTTAGAACCTTTTTATCGTCTGTTCAAAATATCTATGCTATAGGAGCTACATATTTGTAGTGGTTTCAGGTGCGGGCGACGATGCTGCTGCACTATTCATCATGACCACCGTAGTAACGGAAGAAATGATAGACAACATTAAGAATTGTAGAAAGATTTCTACAGCGCAATATCAATATGTAATACACAATAAGAAACACACACTTTGTATACCGCAGTGTCTCAAGACAAGTCTTTGACCAGTGCTTGTTGCAAGTGATGACCAATGGCAGTGAAACGTGGTCGTCCACAATGGGCTTAGAAGGCTAAAAGTCACCCAGAGGGCAACAGAGAGGGCTACGCTTGGAGTTTCCCTACGTGATCGAATCAGAAATAAAGAGATCCGCAGGAGAACCAAGGTTACCGACATAAACCCGAAAAGTTGACGAACTTAAGTGGCAGTGGGGACATTGCTCGCAGAACGAATAGCCGATGGCCCGATGGGGCTGGAAGGTTGACTGATGACCTTGTAAGGGCCGCAGGAAACCGCTGGATGCGGGAGGTACAGAACCGGTCGAACTGGCGCAGCTTGGGGGAGGCCTATGTCTAACAGTCGACGTCTTTCAGTCGAAATGATGTTAATGATGATAATTATGATTTTGGTGACTTTGTATGGAAAGAAATGTCTATTCTTGGCAGAGTAGAGGTGACACCTCAAATCGTCCCCAGCTGTAATTTGGTGAGGAACCTGAAAAACGTTTCTTTATCAAGATCAAAATACATAATTTATATTCCTCTTCTCTCTCCAAAGAACCACTATGTTACCCACTGACATAATATGTTTTATCTACAGAAGAAACTCTCACATTTATGAGAGGAGAGAGTTTAATATTCACGTTCCTACCAATATAAATTCTTACAAAAATCTAATTAACACTTCATAAAACGCCGTAATGTTAGCTCTTATCTCTCCACACCACTTAACCGTGAGTTATGTGAGGAAAAACAACAATAACATATGTGCAGTATACACTACATACACAGGTACATAGCGGGTACATCGGCGGAACTGCATGCAAATACACGTTTAGTCCACTCTCGACCCCTCGACCCCCAATAATTAATGTGTCCACTGGACCCCTGACTATAGTTTATTCTCGACCCTTGGGGGTCGAGAGTGTTAGTTTCCTCTCGACCCCCAAAGTAGTCTGTACCTTACTGTATCAAAATATTAATTTTAGGTACTTACCGAACTAGGGGTCGAAAGTGGACGAGGTATGCATGGATGTATCAAAGGATATATGAAAATCCAATCTCACCTCCTGGGGGTCGAGTGTGAACTGTTACTATGTTTAAGGGTTGAGAGGAAACAAATGATCAAATGTTTTTTTAGGGGTCGAAGGGTCGAGAGTAGACTAAACGCCTAAACACACAAACATACAAGTATTGTTAATTTAAGTGTGTGAACTGTGTTGTAAACTGGTTCCTTAAGCAAATATCCCTAAAATAAAGATAACAATTATAAGTAAATATCAAAGAGATTGCGTATCGCAGTAGATCAACAATCTAATCAGTTTAATTAATTGATTGCTTATCGACTGACTAGCGGTCATTCATATTGGTCATCACGTTCGCATCAACCTCATTTAATATTATCGTGTTTGTAATGTGCCCATTGTATACAAAATGTGTGTGCCTCATATTATTTATTATAACGAAGTGAACGAAAGGTATCATTTTCTTTGAAAAATACTTCAAAAAGACAGAAGAAGAAATCTATACAAATAAATAAAATTGAAGTGTTTGTTTGTAATATCAAAATAACAGCTTTTTAACCGACGAAAAAACGGAGGAGGTTCTCAAGTCGACGCGTATATTTGTTTTTAATGTATGACCACGCATAACTTTTTACAGAGTAGTCCGATTTTGATCATTCCTTTTTTATTGGAAAGGGTATACCCCGAAATAAGTCCCATATAAATTTGGAAAAAAAATCCAACCCAAACAGGGGATGATTTATTGTTCACTCACAGATTTTAATGCTGAGTTGTGTATTAAAAAATATAATCAAAAATTAAGCATGTAGTACTTAGTAGATTATAGCCACAAATAATTATAATTATAAACTTTTTAACAAAAAAAATAAACTGCCGAAAAACAGAAAATCAAAAAAATGACAAACCTTTTTTGTTTAACCTTAATAAACAGATAATTTCTATGTTAATAACTAACTAAGTTCGAAAGTCGGTGAATTTGGATATGTATTTAATAATTTTATGTTACCACCTTCCGAACTTATTATTAAATGCATATAAAAGTATATTACATACAGAACCAATAACAAGACACAATTTTAATTTTTTTGTTTGCCTGTTTGTTTCGGCTAATCACCGAAACGGCTGGACCGATTTGAACGGGACTTGCAATGGCAGATAGCTAATGTTATAAGGAGTAATATAGTACGTGCCCCTGTGTTGAGGCATTTCGTTCGTCTGGTGATCTTTTAGGGAGGTATCTCCCTATTGGTTATCTTGACGGGGCGGGGTGTCTCAGCGCAGGAGAATTCGTGTATGGAACTTTAAGTAATATGATGAATATTATCCTTGTTATTGTACTAACAATAGTATTTTGTAAGTTTTTGTATACTAAACCTTTTGGATCTAGAGGTCTCAAAATAAATAATTTCGAATTTGACTTTTTGAATAGGCCAGTTTATGTCCCGCGGGAAAGAAATTTCCGACATCCACGCGGGCGACGGACGCCGCGGGTAGCAGCTAGTTTTGAATAAGAGATAAATCTGATTTCATACTAAACTGTATGTACATTTAAATTAAATTGGTTAATTACCTAATGAATACCATCAGCTTTACAACGCAAAATAACATAGGTATAGGTACAGACGCCAGCACATCGAGCTACTCCAAACTGTCAAATTTTCCCAATTGAACATGAACCTTATGAGTATGTAATAAAGTTGAAAATCTATCAAAGAAATTTGACAGATTGGGGTAGCTTGATGTGCTGGCGTCTCTACATTATGTATGTACACACGGCTACACATTAAGATATACATTTCCAGTATAAGCTGATCTCGCATCGTATAAGATTTCCATACAGTGCGAGATCAGCGTAAACTGGAAATGTATAGGTTGATGTGTAGCCGTGTACGTATTAAAATTTGTAAAACCCCTGGCCACAGGACTCTAAAGCCATGTACACACAAAGTATTCGAAGCGGAACACAACAGGGTTGCCAGTCGCCAACTCTTTGTGCTGCCACACCATATAATAAAATATTATTACCGAGAGGTATTGTATTCGATCCCGGGCGGTGTATTGTTACTTTTTTTTTTTTTTTTTTTTTTTGAGGGTGGGAAATCATCAAATAACTTCTCCTGCTCTGGGTGGAGCAGGAGGGCGTGTCAGACTTTTACTGACTAAAACCCACCCGTGTTCCCTCAGTTGCCTGTGTGCCAGGGGCCGCGGTATCTCTTTCGAACAACCCGCAACCCTGGCAGGCATCGGCCCTTGCGGACCCCACCAGTTCGGCGCACCAGGACACGTGGCACGCCGTGACCACCCCAGGAACCAAGTAACAAAAGGGCCCCAGACGAACCCGTGTCTGGCGCCCTTGGTCCCCCTGCGACGGGTCAGCACAGTGGCCCCGCCGCCTACCACTTTTCGGCCGCAGGGGATAGGGAGAGCGGCCAACGCTATACCGACACTCCTCTTCCCCTGCGGCCCCACCGCGTCCGCCATCAAACGGTGGCGGCCCCGTCCAGGCCACGGAAGGGAAGAGCGCTACTCAGAAGTACCGGCACTCCTCCTCTTCCGCAGCCTGTAATCCTCAGCCGCGATGCCTCCCATTCGACACCGCGGCCCGCCTCAGTTGCGGTGCACCTCACCGCAACCTACATTCTGGCCGCTACGTCGTCGGCTTGGAGACAAAAGCCCTGACGAGCGGCCCCACCTTGGGGTTCCTCTTCGCTTCACCGTGGGAGCGGACCACGGCTACTGAGCCCCCCCGCAACGACAATGCGGGACCCCACTGGGGGGGGTGTATTGTTACTTCAATGCTAATGTACATTAGGAGCTTTTTGTACAGTTTTATGGCTGTCGTAAATAACTGGATTGTGATTGATAAGTGACGTTGATGGCGTACGATGGGATGGAAGGATCAGCTGCTCATTATTTCATATTTTATGACCGACTTAGAGAACTATAGGAAATTGCAACTGAAGTTTTTGGTAAGCTCTTATTACATACACATGTTACATGGTACATGTCGGGTGAACTGTCGTTGATAAATTAGAAGGAATACGATGATTGAATGCAAGTCTTGAGGGGAACCTAGTCGCGGGCTCGAACTGGTGGGCATGGCTAAAAATCACGCTGTCTCACCAGGCTTCGTGTCCGACAGAGATAGTATCAGTGATGAGCAGTTAGACGCTAGTCTACACGCACAACGTTATTGAATGAAATGCAGGATCATTTATAGTAAAAAATTCGCGAACAAAATTTAAAAAAAGTCCTTTGGAAGATCGGGTTTTATGAAAAAGCCAATGCATAAATCAATGACCAATAAAGTTTTTCGATAATTGAACTTTGTAGGTACCGACTTGGTTTTGGAGATTTTACACTTCTTTTATTGCTTAAACACGCCTAAAGTTAAGTAAAATTATTAGTAAGAAAAACTAATCTTTGTTGGCTCCTAACTTTTTAATGGGTTTTAATTTTAGTATTCAGTACAAAACGATATCATATTTTACTTTGGATGTGCCATGTCAGACAGTGGAGTAAAACGCTCCCGAAGTTTGTATGCAAAAAATGTGGACTAGGTTCACCTTTGGTCTCTTAAATGTATTGCAAACTAACAGAACAGTAACCAAAGTTGAAATGAACCAAACAACTTTGGGTGAAATAAGCCGCCAACGGCGACCACCCTTTAATAAAACTTTACTAGTTACACTCACCGTACTCATATAATTTCCCTCAGCACCAATATCCTCAAAGATTCATCCTGTAACCATACAAATTCATCACGCCATTACCTTATAGCTGTAATAAACGAATGCTCCCAAATGAGCGGCTCCCGTCAGCCAACAATTGACGTAATAACCTCACTGCCGAGCCCCCATCGGCGCTAGCAATGTAATACTTGGTCTTATCGAATGCCTTCTATACTACGCCTACTATAATTTAGTTTTTTTACAGTATATGTTAGAACAGAAGCGAATGGATATGGAACAAAGGAATTTTTGTTGTTTGGTTTTCATGAAATAAATAAAAGTAGCGTTCTCTTTCTTTCGAAATAAGTCTTTGGGAGTACTTTTTTATTAGTTTTAATGATTAAACTTGCATAATATAATATTATATTAGCATAAATTTTAACCTCTGATTACTAATGAGTCGACAGTTACTCCAAACAAAGCGAACCCAAGCAACATACCGGAAAGAAACGAGGACAAAGAAGTTAATTTGTTACTTTGTAAGCAAGCAGCGTCACTACATTGTAGCATCTGTGGGTGTGTCTACTATGACACGTTACTATAAAACTAGCATTTTATTACCACAAAATATTGTTATAATCTCTAATGCATTTGCTCTTGCTTCCATGCTAGCATCATAACTTAAAAACAACAACAAAAGTCGTTCGTTTATCTCCAAACTTTGCGTTTACTATAGCGCTCCCTTATTATACAGGGTGGGTCGTAAAATGGTCCCACCTATTTTGCACTCGTAAAAGAGGCTCGTAAATTTTACGTCACAAATGCGTCTCATTGTTGGCTGGGAGCGGAGATAGGCAGGGATCCAGCCCCATCGAATAATCTCTGGCTTCACGATAAGTCGTGCATCCTTGATCGTTCGGCTGCCGATACGCGGAGCGGATGATATCGATATTGTTGAGAACAATTGAAAAAGGGATGAGAAATTAGGACAAGTTACCAATGTTTTTTACTTAATACTCAGTTAGATTTAACAAAGACAAGCGCCAAAGACTACTACTACAAATAGTACATAGGGTGGAGTCAGCCTTATGCGTTACGCGTCAGTGCATTATTTAAGTTATGTGATGATAACGAAGACCTACCTATATCTATGCATATGTATAGGAGTGTAACGAAACAGAAGTCAACATGTAATCCACGCACTAAAACCTTGTTTGTGTAGGAGGCGTTAAACGTGGAACCATGTCAGCCTCTAATACCTCGGAGCAGTCGGTAAACTTACGTATCTCTTGAAAAATCCCTTGTAAAAAGCTTAGGACATAGTCTGTAGGAGATAAGACCAAAATCAATATAGGCCTACGTGTATTACGAAAAATATGTAGGTTTGTTGGGATAGTTACGTGTAGTTCCTTCTTAGAACTGGCCTGTGATGTTACCGCGCTGGTTTTTGGAAAGGAAATCCTTTATAATTCTGCGTATGTGAAAAGGGTTACTTTTCATCACAATGGTTTCGATTGAGGAGTTACTAAAGGTTAAAACTACACATCACACTTCTGACAAAAAAGAAACCCATACCCAAAGTCCAACTATCACAAAATAATTTTATAAACACATTCCCATAAAATGGAGGAACAATGCCACGTTTCGTGTAGCGTGCCTATTAACTAAACTAGTTGGCTGTTGTATAACAAATTATGCAAATATTTGATCCCCCTCATTTCGGTGCACCTGCGCCATGTCACACCTGTGGACAATGTCCACTCTAGTGACAGATTGTCACGATATATATTTCACGTGGTACTATAGACATACTTTTCCTTTGTTTCCCTATGGTCAGCAGAGCGACAACGGAGTAATTAATTATGTAACTGTAATTGGACGTAGTTCGCAGAAAGGACTCAATCTACACTTTGGCCAAAATCTAGTTAAGTATGCCATCGTACTCCTGAGGGTCGAATCTATCATGTGGTGAAAACCCTATTTTTAAAATTTACACGGAAACTAGTTTTTCTCGCTACCCCAAGTAGAAGACTCAACCCACAGTACGAAGAGCACATAAAATGTTAAACTTCAAACGCCCAAAACTCAAAAGTGACTTTGTGTGGATTGAGTCCTTTCTGCTTAACTACATCCAATTGCTACGTCCAATTGTAGCATCAGAGTGGGTGCTCGCAATTTTAAAGTTTGATAACAGTTGGTGTAGTAAACTGGCATACTGAGTGACTGACTTACAAAACGAATTCGTTCATGCTGCGGAAATAAATAAACAAAGACCTATCGATACTCCATCAGAAAATATCGACATTGCAGCACAGCACTACGTATTTGGCATAATCTTTCGTTTCTCTCCCATATTGTTTTTAAGTTACGACAGTTTTGGACAATGGTTCGGAAATCCGCAGTGGCGCTGTTTCACTCCCCGGTGCTCGGTCCCTTCGCGTCGCTTGGCAGTGCAGCGACGTAAAATGAAAAGAAATTGATTTTTCAACACCCTGTATAATATAGATTAAGGTTGTGTTATAAAATATTTTTTCCGCGTAATTTGTGATTGTTGTTTTGTTTGATGGTTTTAGCTTTTATAATGTTTCGCAAAATGGTTTCTGCTGAATTAAGTATAGGATAACTCAAAGAAAGCCTATTATTTTCTAATTTCGAAAGAAAAAAAATGTTTTATTCTTACAGAAACAGGTGCATATACAAATCACTAGTTAGTTTATTTATGTTTTGTCTTATACCAAATGAAAGAACATTAAATTAATAATGAACTAATTTTGATTTTGTTATTTCATTTGGTTTATGACAACTACTAGGCAATTATTGTTTGGTCTAACTTACAAACTTAGAAACCTGGATATTCATGCACCACTTCCCACGATACAAAACGGATCATAAACATCAGTAATGAACTAATAAACGACTTAATAATTGAATTAGTCACAAGTACCTAATCGAATAACAACCCCAGAGGAGCGCCCATTAAACCAGTAACCAGATAAAACGATGATCGAGCACAAGTTGCATTTAATTACACACAAACTAAACGGGATTTATGCGCAAACATAAATAACGATAAAATTAACAGTGTCCTCGGAGAAAATAGAATTCATTAATTTAATCACGACCTGCCCTCCGACAACAGAACGAACGCTGCGAGTGGAGGACTCTCTCCCTCCCACTCAGCCACCGCTCCGCTCAATGGAACTACACGACCAGCCCTCTTGACCCTCCCAACAAGCAGGCCTCCCGCTCGCTCCACTGCCGCTGAGCGCCATCAAGGCTCAACATACGCCGGCTACCAACAACCTACGTAATCAGAGCTCCCAACTTAAAGATTGATCGCACAGTAATAGCTCTCCCTAAATGGACCAAGTTTTATGGCCGTTTCTTTGTTACAAAAGTACTGAGGGTTTTATTTGGGAATTTTGTTTTAAATTGTATAAAAGGAGATCAACTATTGTAGTAAATTTTACGAGCGGCCGGCGAAAGAATACTGATCCGACCTCCCGCTGCCGACGCCGCTCGTAAAACCCAAGCAGAGGGTAGAATTAGAAAAGTAGGGCTTACTGGACCAAGCGCACCGGCAGGGCAGGATGGCAGCCCCACTGGCGCACTGGCTGAGTGAACGGCTTCTGCGCTACGGATCATGGGTTCAGTTCACGCACATGCAGTTAGTGAGTGAAGGTGTGAGTGTATGCAGTTAGTTGTTACGAGGGAGTTATGTGTGTACGTCAGACGGACCAGTCAACTATTTTTTATTCATAATTCTACGGTATTGCTTCTCACTTCCTTTGATGACCATACTATTTACACACGGCTACACATCAAACTAAACATTTCCAGTTTACGCTGATCTCGCACTGTACGCAAATCCTATACAATGCGAGATCAGATTATACTGGAAATGTATAGCTTGATTTGTAGCCGTGTGTACATAGTTTCAAAACAGCGTTCTAAAATTATTTTATAAGTAAGGTATTGCGGTTTTATTACAAAATACATGATTAATTATTATACTTATTTAAATTAAAATACCGACCGATGAAGCTCGTTACTGAAAATATTCTTTTACTTTTATTATTTCATTACAAAAGGGACCCCAAACTGCGTCAATATCGCTCAGTACGCATCGTTTCTGCCTGGCTAGCTACCACCCTCTTGTTGAAGCAAATAATCATCTTTAATGGCGAGCCTTTGTTCGGGAGCCTGCCATCAAACGTAGGAGCTCTGTACTAGCAACGATACTAATATGGCTAACGTAACACTCCTTAGTTCTAAAGTAAATAGAAAAGGTTAAAACGGTCATTCATGGTGCTAGGTGAGCGTACACACGGCTACACATCAAGCTATACTTTTCCAGTATAAGCTGATCTCGCATTGTATCGGATTTCCGTACAGTTCGAGATCAGCGTAAACTGGAACCGTAGAGCTTGTTGTGTAGCCATGCGTACATAGTTACATACACCGGGCGCTGTTTACATAGTTATGTAACGTCGCCGGTCGCCCTCTGCACGGAGCGAGTCGCTCGATCCTGCACGCAGCGACGCGAGCGGACTAACACACCCGAGCACACCCGAGCGCTTCCGAGCCACACCGAGCCGCGCCGAGCTCCCCGTGCACCCGCAGTCCCGCTCGCAACGCGCACGAGCGAACGTGTGCCGAATTCGTGTTCGCTGCTCGTTTAAATTTAAAAATAGATTACAATCGTTTGAATAAGTTGCCGTGCTTGTTCGGTGTGATCGCTCGGCGTCGTGCGTTATCGACCTTGACATTGTGAGCGAACGAGAAGCAAGATGGCCGACGTGGATTGGTCGGGTGACTTGTCGATACGCTTGGTAGAGGAGTATAGGCAGAGACCTGAGCTGTGGGACAACACGAACGGACTGTACAGGGTGCAGACAGCCAAGTATGAGGCGTGGTCCGACATGGCGAGGATATTCGAATGCGATATCACAGACTTACGTAAAAAATTGAACTCGATATTCGCTTCGCATCGGCGCGAGAAGGGCAAGATCCGTAACGGCGGCCGCTCCACTTGGTTCCTGTATCCTTATTTGCGATTCTTGCCGAATCACTTGGACTCGAACGGTTCGGGGGACGGCAGTATTGAGGTTATTGTTCATTCATGTTATTTTCAAATTATGGTAGCGTAATTGAAGGGAACCGAACCTTACTTAGAAATAAGTCCTTATTTATAGTACTTTTACATCTAGGAACTTAATTAAAAGAAAGGTTCCACGGGTTTCCAAGGGGACGTTGACCACTCAACGACACATCATCGCCGTCAGTAATAATAACACTGATAAATTGTCACCTATGTATGTTTGTACACTTCGTTGTATGACCAGCACCCAATTATTATTACAATCTCAGGCTGACATGCCATTGTGGATAAAAGCCTCCAACAAAAATTTAGAATAAAAATAAATAAAAAAAAAACCATTTTGAAGGATATTACTAATCCATTGCTTCATCATATAGGTAGTCGAATAAATTGTCTACTCAACAACAACGTAAATAACGCAATGAATTTTATTAATTGAATTGTTAATCAAAACTAGAGAATACAATCTCGGCAACCCGGCCGTTTTTTTACCCCGAAAATCCCGAGACTGTACTTGGCTAATCTCGGGATTTTCGGGATTCTCACAAACAGGTCTAGTTTCAAAATGATCTTGAGCGAGGACATACCAGAGTTAACACAAGATGAAAACATTAATGAGATAATAAAGAAAATCCGCAAAGTAGTAGTGTATTTCGAAAGATCGCCATTGAAAAATTAAATAGTAGGTAGGTACTTACTTCAAAAATATGTGAAAATTTAGTATGGAAAAGAGCTGTTACTTCTTTTGTAAAATCCGGTGGACTAGTATTTTAACAATGCTGGAGCGATTTTACCTTTTTGAAATTCTAAATACCTAGGTACCAAATTTTTTGTTTGGCTTTTTTATTTCTAACAAAACTATTTTTTTTAAATATTTTTTTTTCTTACTAATTCTTTTGTGTTGTCCAACAGTATTTAAAACATTTTTTTTAAGAAATTACTGAAGTCTAATCTCGGGATCCCGGGATTACGCATAAAAAATCCCGTAATCCCGGGATTGAAAAACATGCTCGGGATTGAATTCTCTAATCCAAACTCAAACCATTTCTTTCAAATAAACCAATTACAGGCAGTTTTGAATTGTCCAGGAGTCAGTCAGGCAAAAAATGAAGCTAGTTTCCCGTTTCAAACAGTAGTAGGTTCCTATGGAGAAAGACGAGCAAGAAACTAACTGAACTCAAAATCGCAAAGGTATGGCATTACCCAGTACCCAACTGGGTTGTACAAGTCAGATAGGCAGTCGCTCCATGTAATATACTGGTATTCAGCTGCATCCGATTACTGGAAGCCGATCCCTCCCTACTGGGAAAAGGCTAGGCGGATGATGAGTCATATTTTGAATGTAAAGCGGCTGCAGCCAACTGTTGAAGCATGGATGGCCGAGTGAGAGTATGATTCGATCTCCACCCTTGCACTATTTATGTGAACCCCTTACACAATTATAATACAGGGTTCTTCACTATCCATGAAAACTATAAGTACCTACAAATTTCGGTAAATTACACTACAGCTCAGCTGTCGAGAGAATGCGTTCTTGACACCCGTAAGTTTCATACAAACGAATACGTGTTGTGCGAATTTGGTCTTTATTAATTACTAGAATTGTCGCACTGATAGGTGTCAGAGGAACGCATTCTTTCGACGGCCGGACTGTAAGTTAGGATGTTGAGTTTACACAACGATTGGGATTGAACGATAGAAGTTACCCATGCCATTCTCAAACGAAAAGTATAAAAAAGATACAGTTAATTTTTATAGTTCCATTCATCAATATTGCAATTTAACTAGCTCTTGTCTTCAAGGCCAAATACTCCATCTGATATATGCCATCAGGTAAATCATTATAAAGAAGTGGCCAGGCCAGGCTTTCGCCCATTCGTCTTAAAAAATCGGTCAGTGTGGTCTTAACCTTGATTAAGTCTCGTAGTTGCCAACTACATATTTACTGGCTTGTATTCATCTACATATATACTTTGTGGATTGTTTTTGATATTTTATGTAATAAATTGATTCTTGTAAGAATTTAGAGTCGTGTTGTAAGAATTCAGAGTCGTGTTGAGGAATGGAATCTGATTGATGTTTTGTAGTTCAGAACAATTTTAGGTGAATCTGAAGACCACAATATATACATAAATGGTATCACCAGCTCGTTGAGCAACGGTGGTGATTATGACATCAATTATCTTCAAAGACAAAAGATGAGTGATATGCAAATAAATATTAATGGAGTTACAATACAACTTATGGCTTAGCTTCCAAATGACAAGCAGCTCAAAGGTTCTTTTAACGTACACCTACCTAATAGAGAGGAATAGAAAATGCTTAAATTAAAACAGCTTTATCCCACACTAGCTGGGCCCCACCTGTTTTACCCGCATAAGTCTCAAACCCGTTCGATTGTAAACCCGTCGTTGTATCGGGATAAAAAGTAGGTATACAGTGTCCTAACCCAGGCGATTGCCTACCCATGTGCCAAATTTCATATAAATCCGTTCAGCCGTTTTACAGTGAAAGCGTAACAAATAAACACACAAAATATTCAATAATTCCTCTTTGTAATACCAATTTAGATAACCCGGAAATAGTTTCAGTTGTCAACAAGGTGTAATGACTTGTTGTTGCCACTTTGAGCCCTGCTGTAACGTTGTGCCAAATTTCATCATTCAAGACCATTACTAGATACAGATTATTATATCACTATCTTGTCTAAACATAGATCATCTTTAAACACAACAACAAAATTACTAAGTTGCTAGTGATCCTTCCATTTAGAAATAAGATACAAATACAATAATATTTTCATTAATAAAAACTGCATCATTAAATAATGATAGCACTGTATTTTTTTTTCCTACTAATATTATGAATGTGAAAGTTTGTATGTTTAGATGTCTGGATGTTTATTACTCAATTACGCAAAAACGGCTGAACGGATTTGGATGAAATTTGGTACACAGAGGAATAACAATTGGATACTTTTCACCTAGGTAGTACGTTCCCGTGGGATCATTTCCGAGCCCCGCGCGGGCGAGCCGCTAGCAAAAGCTAGTATTGAATTTTCTTATCTTTGTACACGTGTCTACAGTAGAGTGCACTACAAACTATAATTACATTTAATCCAAAAAAAAAAACGTAATGTTGGTAGTAGTTGGATGACAGTACACCTGTGTCATTGCAGAGACCTTTGCTAAGCTTTTAACTGCTCTAAGCTCATGATGAAGAATTGCAATATGTCTTCTTCTTCTTCGTTGTTTCGGTGATTCCATTTATCTGTTTTAATTAAGCCTTGGCCAGAATTCGAAGGCGTTAACGTTGGCCTCGCAGAGGTCTCCATAAAGCAACAGGTAAAGCCAGATGACCACCTAATTTATTAAAAACAAAACTTAAGATTAGAACTTTGACTTTTTTCTAAAGATGTCGAGAAATAAATTACAATTCTTGTGATGAAGCCCAAATATAGCCAGCTGCCCAGCCAAGCGCTGCCACACAGTGACAATTAATCACCAAGGCCGCTGTTATCTCATAACAAAATTAAATTACGGAAATAACATATTTGTTTACTGCAAACTACAAGGGCATCACAATTGGCGTTATCGAAGAATTTCTACTAAACGTAGTAGTAGTAATAAACTTTAATTTTTATTATTTACTAACTGCGTCCTGCTGTTTCACCCACATAAGTCTCGATTCCATAAGAAAATCGGGACAAAAAGTATTTCATGTCCTAATACAAGTCATGGTCTACCCATCTGCCAAATTTCATCCAAATCCGTTTAGCCGTTTTAGCGTGAGAGCAGAATAAACAGATATATACGTACAAAAGGTTTTATCTTTTCTCTTTATTTATAATAATAAGTTTATATCTTATTTGACGAAATAAGTAATTGAAAGTTAAAGCTTTTGGTTTTCCTAATTGATAAGGAATAAAAAATGTCGATCCAGAAATCATTCTATTATTTTATTTAACACTAGCTTCTGCCCACGACTTCGGCCGCGTCACATTTCTTGCTCCCGCGACCCACCCCGTCGGTCACTTCGGCCGCGTCACATTTCTTGCTCCCGCGATCCACCCCGTCGGTCACTTCGATCAAATAACTTCTCCCATTCTGGGTGGATCAGGAGGGCGTGTCAGACTTTTACTGACTAAAACCCACCCGTGTTCCCTCAGTTGCCTGTGTGCCAGGGTCCACGGTATCTCTTTCAGACAACCCGCACCCCTGGCAGGCATCGGCCCTTGCAGTCCCCTTCAGTTGGTGCTGACATCTCTTTGAGGCGCGCGTGGAACAAATCGCACCGTCGTCGGCGTCGATTCGAGCTTGGTCCTTACCGGACAGCGAGCTACCCATTGCTCGCCGTCCGCAAGCCCGCGCCTACGATGGCCGGGTATCAGCCTGGGATTCCCGACGCCCAGGGCGTCTCCTGCGGCGACTAGGGCCGTGAAGGCGCATATACTGCCTCTCCCTCACGTACGCCACCTCCTTCTTCGCGAGCATCACTGCTTCGTAGAAGAAGGCGACGGCTACCGATGCACTCTCGCTCCGTACCATGGCCTGGACCAGGGCCGGACGCGAGAGAACCTTATGCTCCACCGTGTCCTTAAGGCGATCTTCGTAGTAGAAACACTCGTGCGTTTCCTCCCGCCTTATCCGAAACAGGAACCTCCCGAAACAATCGTGTCAGGTGAGGACCTGCGGCAGGCGGAAGGTGAGGACGCCGTGCCACCTCGCAAGCCACTCCTCAAAGAGGGGACTTACCGCCGCAATCATGGCGTGCCCAATCGCCTGCCCTTGCGAGTACTTCGTGTTCGTGATTTTTTTTTTCTATTTGCTCGGCTCCTAAGAGTCTTAGCGTGAATCCATCGATGAATCCAATTCGAACCAGTAGTTCCTGAGATTAGCGCGTTCAACCAAACAAACTCTGCAGATTAATTAAGTAAATATGTAACTATTATGTATAGACTAAACAGAACCATTCTTGAAATGTCACTGTTTAATCACCAATGGTCTGAAAAAAGTTGCTGTTAAACTTCTAAAAGTAATGCCTTTCACTGTTTACATAGACAATATTGATAAATATCACGCCATCGGCCATATTAACAACAAACTTAGGAATATTACACCAAAAACATAAAGCTAATCTTCAGATTACAGTAATATAATACTCATACAGTCATACATAATACTACCATTTGTTCAATAACAATGTTTTAGACT
Organism: Antitype chi; assembly: GCA_947359405.1. Classification (NCBI taxonomy): domain Eukaryota; kingdom Metazoa; phylum Arthropoda; class Insecta; order Lepidoptera; family Noctuidae; genus Antitype; species Antitype chi. The sequence continues at coordinate 650,243 of OX375826.1, forward strand.
ATGAACATATGAAACATCACGTTTTATCAAAAAGGAAGTAAACGCTATCTAAATATCATGATCCTAATATTGTCAGCTGCGAAAATGGAATTTGCCGTTAGAAATCTTAAATATTTATTCAGATTTACGTCAAAACGTGATATATTTTCCATATCAATACTGATTGCTGAAAGCTGAGAGTTATGAAAATGAAATATAAATGAGCGCTGAAACGTTCATTGCTGGAACATGGATTCAGTTATTTAACAGACTGTGACTTAGTTGTTAGTCTGAATACCTTTTCACTTTAATGTTTGATATTTGTATCACTAGATAGTTTAATAACTGTATGGCGTGGCTGTATTGGGCCATGTTTAAACAGTTGTAATTCAACAACACACTTTAATTACATGCTATTGCATAATTATTTACTAAACTAAGGTAATCATACTTAATTATTGAGAAAATGCCAAAACTAATTTTCAGTTTACTTTGTCAATATTGAAACAACAAGGGATACACACTTATTATTATTCCGTAGGTTGTAGCAAACAAATAATAGTTTACTATTATTTATCTTGTTTTCTGCATTAATTACCGCAGCATACCGATACGCGGCTAAACAATTATTGTAACAGTTCGATTTGCCGATAGTGACCTCATCGCAAAATATAGGTCAATCAAACACGAGTTTGAGTAAATTAATTATTAATGCATCGATATTTGTTCGTAACGAGCAAGTTTCCTGGTCGGTGTCAAGGTTGGGGGCTCTTCCTGTATTCAAATTAGGGAGTGACTTCATTGTTTGCGATTCGGACGGTCACATTGACTCGAACCACCGATATCAAATAATGACATGACGTGCTGTCGCTAACGACTGCTTGGGTTAGGTTTTGTAGCAATCATGTCGGTCGGAATAGATCAAAATATTTATATCAAAGCTTTACTAAAGGCACACTAACTGTTGCTAACCTAACAAATATCCGTGCAAAAGAAAATAACTATATTTACTATAAAAAAATTACCAGGTATTTTTTTTTCCGCAGGGAACGGCAAACGACGAACCATACACACATCCCCAAACAACAAGCAGCAGATCAGACGAATCATCAGAAAATGAAGATGACGACAATGACAAAGAAGAAAGGGACGTCTTGATCAAACAGGAGCCTGTTATAGAATCATATTGCATCGTAGGGCGAGAGAACAGCCCCGAGCCAAATAGAAGGCCGGAACGACCCAAGCAACGGACACCGGTAAAGAGATATAAACTGACCAGACCTCCATTAAAACGAAAATTGGTAGTGAAAGAAAATGACTCTCTTGATAGCAGACTACTAGAAACATTGAAGTTGTTGAGAAAGTCAGATTTGTCCAGGAAGAAAGATGAATGTGACAGCTTTGGAGACTACATCGCCGTCTCATTGAGGAAACATGATGAGAGAACACGGAGTATGATCAAACAGGCCATCAATAATATACTGTTTGAGCAAGAAATGAAGAAATACAGTAGCAACCAGTACACCGTGGTACTGTCAGGGGTAGACGAGAATCCTCTAGTGATAGGTGATGGTGATGATAAGTAACTCCATAATAATAAACTGTATTTTAATGAAACATTTTTCAGTGAGACTGATTTTAATTATTAAATAGATAATTTCATAATAAACCAACCGCTTCAATGTGAACAATGGTATAATTATTCACAATCATGTGCGTTGTTGCATTTTCACTTAGGTGATGCGTTTGGTAAGAAAGTAGTTTTCTTTTGATTTTAGTTTAAATATACAATTATAAATCTTAATCAGTTTGTTTATTTAAAAACACAAAACCATAATTTACAGCTAGTTATGAGATAGAATATCTAGAAATGTTTAGGATCTTCCTGCACCGTTTGACGTTGTGTGTTGTGTGGGGTGACCCCGACGCAAAATTCACGTATTTTTTCACTATACAATATGTGATGTTGTTTTGGTCTAAAACTTCATATTTAAATGTTTGCATTATTAACTTCGGGGTCATAGTAAACTGACTGGATGTAAGCGAGCTAACAGAATTTTACAAAACGTTGTTTTTATAATTAATTTTCCATCCAAAGTAAACAGTATAGAAGTTCAATAACATCCTTCGTCCCTGTGACATATTTCCATTAGTCATTTTATCACAGTTTCCCGCATGACTCGCATAAAACAGCTACTATCTAAATTTACTGAAACAATTCCAATAGAATTAGCAGGAAAACTATGCAGTTCGCCGAACTATAATTATCTGGAAAAAATATGGAATCAATAAAAAAGGCTACATTTACACATGTATCGTCAAAAACTGCATTGTGCTCACCTTACGTTTTTTCATTATTTTTTACATCCATCAATCAATTATTTAGAGCAGCCTGTCTACGTGCCTGCTCACACGACCGGCTCAGGTCTCACATTACGATATCACTTACATCCATCACGATTGCAACTATTGCGGTTGTTTTATTTCTATTGCTGTTTTTACGCTCTCTCGTTGATGCACTCTTGAAGTAAATGTTCAATGTAACCCAAAGATAGGTTTATTTACTTTTATGAATTTTAAAATTGGTAAGAGCTGTCTGTTTCAAGTCTAGTAGTTTCTTTGGTGTAGTTTCTTGCAGCATTGCATTCATCGCTACTTTTGGACTGCAGGTATCTTTACCTGTGGTAGGTTGCAGTGCATTGTATGCAGAGGTGATCGATGTTGTTATATTAAGAGTAAGATGCCTGGTGAGGAGCATCACGCCACCTACGTCACCGGTGTGTGTAAGTATGTTTGTTTTTTCGCATGCAATCTAGCGATGCATTTGCATTTAATTGGCTTCTGTACCAAGAAATTTTTGCTCATAGCAAACTAGTTGAATCATTTTTCAATTCAATTGCTTCAACGTGTCTTATTATTGTAGTTTATATGTTCAATGAGTACCTATAATTGGATGTTGCCAGCGTCCACAATTGTTCGTGAATGACAAATGTGTTATGTATTAGCGAGCGACTTGAATATGTATGAGACTTTGTTATGCGCTACATTTTCAAAAGTTAGTGAGTATATAACACACGTGTCACTAGTATTATCATACATCAAAAATATTTTCGTATCGACAATATATCAGTGTTCAACAAATACTAAAAATACAGCCGTTTACGTATACATTAGTGATTAACAATACGTTTTGACCTGAGCTGTTCTGTTTGACCCCTTTTTAATTCTGTTGGATGATTCATGCGAATATTTATGAAAACACATTGTGGACGACTTCACGTATTTCATTATTGAAGTATAAATTACCCGAAAGTAAAAATGGTTGCATGGAGGCAATAAATTAAATACGTATCGTTGGCAAGTGGGTGTGGCACTAGCTTATCACCCCGCGCATGCGTGCCTACTAAACCGGCTGTGGGCAACGGACTTAACGCTCAGCTAGCAAATAACTATGCATTTGTTACATTGTAATTGTAGACCTATCTTTTCGCAAAATACAAGGATAGGATTTTCTGGTATTCATCCCTGTCTCTATAGAACAAAGATGTTTAAATATGTCAAAAATCTCTTTGCAGGGGCATAGACGCAAAAACATTCTTAAAAGCGCTCCTTTGCGTAGATATCTAGGTAAACATGCAATCAAAATAATTTGTTGCCTACCAAAGAGCGGGGCAGACCTATTTCCTGAACAACGTACTTATTCTTTGATAAACCCCCAGTAGTTTTCAGTGAATCAAAATCCACCCAGCAACACAAGTAGCTACATGTGTATGTGGACGTGTGCTACATGTGTAACACAAGTAGCACACGTCCACATAGACTGATAACTGTCATTTCTTCCACCAAATCGGGTCTACTCGTGTCTACATTGCGTCAGCCGTCGAGCTCAGAACACGATGAAATTGCATAAGTATATAATAGTTGGTCTAGCTAGCCAATCGATCCGTTCATATGGAGGAAAACCCCCATTAACACAATGGAATCAGGAAATTCAAAAAGTCTAACGTAGGTATCAGGTTTTCTTTCCTGTAATTTGGGTGAATTTGGAAAATCTTTTTTTCACAATACCTAATGTTACTAGTTATGCCAGTAAAAGTATAATTCCGAGCTCCGCTGCACGCAGCAATGCTGCCACTGTGGTGCTGCGCAGCAGTGCTGCCTGCCGCGCTGATACCGAGCAAGGCAGCAGTGTTGCGCTGTTCGTGGTGATGCGCTGTTGTGTATTCATTCATATTTGCTTTGAGTTAACAAAATTTCGATCGATGACCAACTTATAATTATGTTGTTGGAAAAGGAAGAAGATGACGACGATATTATGTTGTTGTTTTATACTTATAGTAAAAGAAAAGCAACAGATTCGTTTTATAAAAGCAGACTACGGGAAGGATGTTACAAAACGCTGATTAATTAATTGTTAACACATAGTTAATTAATTGTTGCACTTCTGAGTCAGAGAAATTCATCTTTTCGTTGGCAATTTACTAGTCAACATGCACGTAGGTACTATCGCTGCGGCGGCAGACGCGTCACTACTAGACATGGGTAGCTCGTGAGCGAGTGATAGAAAAGAGCTAGCTCTTTTTGATGGACGTCGCTCTCGCTCACTCACTCGTTCGCTAAGTAGCTCACTAGCTCAGTTAGCTCTTAGACTCTCAATACTTCAGCAAGACACCGATGACCGACCGAAGTCAACGGCCGAACGGCTCATTCGGTTCGCTTCGGAATATTTCGGATCGCATAGTTCGTTCTTCCAACGATAGCTCTTCGATACAATACGTCATTGTAGACTATCATACGACATAAATCACTGTAAATCTATCTTTATGGCCATAGCTTTAAAGTAGAAAATACTTTGGTATTGCATTGTTTATTTTTTTGCGTGTTAATTACGTAAAGTCATAACATTATATAAACAAACAGAAGCACTTATTTAACTTAACAACTCCAAACTTCCAAAGAGCTATTGACAATGACTATTGAGCGGGCCGAGTCGTTTCCTTCAACACGCGTGCAGCGTGAGTCAAATGAACTAACAGTCGGCGTCTGAATCACTGAGCTATAGAAGAGCTAGTGAGTAATAAAGAGTCCCAACTTCCAAAGAGCTACTCACTATTGAGCGAGCCGACCCGTCTCCTTCGACGCGCGTGCGGCGTGAGTCAATTGAGCTAACAGTCGGCGTATCGGCGTCTGTGTCTCTGAGCTATAGAAGAGCTAGTGAGCTAGAAGAGTGATATAGCTCTTTAGAGTGAAAGAGCTAATCGCTCTTTTTCTTTTCAGTGAGCTACTTCGCCCATTTCTAGTCACTACGGGTCTGTCGCGGCGGCTGGGCGACACTGCCGCGCAGCAGTGCTGCCGCTGCATTGCTGCCGGGACATGTCTGCTTAACTCGAAATGTAATCTCATATAAAGTTATAGAGAATGTATGGGGACCAGTAGTGCTGCGGCAGCACTGCTGCGTGCAGCGGAGCATGGAAACATACCTTAAATCATAACAAGAAATTAAAAAGAATTATTGTTCGAATGCTCCGCAATTATGTGTTACATATTTATATTAATTAATTTTCATTAACTCAACAGCAAACAACATTGTGCTTTGCAGTGCCCTGACAGGGTTCATGTACAAAAACCGACAGTTATTGTAAAATGTGTGATTTGCATGAGAGCAAATAAATAAATAAATTTATTAAAAAAAATATGTTTTACGTTAGTGGGGAGAAAATATGCAACGTATTTCCTCTGGGACTCTGTAATTGCCTCGAATGTGACCCTCGAAAGGTCAGACAGGTGGACCATTGTACACCCACGGCCACAGTCGACGGCACATGGTTAATACATTCTGTGGTCGGCGGTTGTTGAGGTGACCAGGTGATAGGGTTACCTCATGTGTATTTGAGGGTAGTTGGAAGGTATGGGGTAGGGCCACCGTTCCTGCCCAGAGCCTCTGAGATTTTTTACCGGAAAAAACAATATTATTATTGCTCTAAATTTGACTTTTTAACTCGTGAACCTCTGCGGTTGATGTATGTCAGTATGCTTCAATTACAGCAGAAAGGAGTGCGGAAAATTAACTAACACCAGTTTAATGATGTTGTGAAAACTCTGGGGAAATACTGTTGTAATATTTTCTCTTCAAGATAATGAAAACGTGAATCATAAAATGAAATGACCCGTAATTTCAGATAACCTTCATAGTCTCCGTCTCGCTAGGTATTAGGTATTTCATTATTTTAAAATGCTGAAATGATATGCGTGAATACCCAAAACGGGTAAACAGAGGTGGAGACCATCTCTGCCCAAGTAGCATTGAAAGCTGTATACAAGCCGTATTTAAGTTCGATGTTATACTACATAGAAGCTGTATATTCAGACTGTATAAAGGCTGTACTTATAAGGCTTATACAGTCCTTATACGTAAAAATGGGCACATGTTATAAAAAAAATTGCGTTAGTTGAGCTGTATAGTAGCTATAGAAGCAATAAAGAAGCTGCATTAGAGCTGTTATTCGGTGTACAAAGAAACCATTACACTATAGATATTATCTTATAGATATCTTGTATAGAAAACTGTTCTAAATAGGTTTTTGAAAAGAATGATAAAAGAATAAAAATTAAACGAACTAGATTATCGATTCGATTTCGTAATAGAAACGTAAATAGCGACATTATTATTTATAATATTTATTAAGAAGTTAACAATAATCTTGAACTTAGATGTTAATTGGTGAATTGAAAGTGCGGATTCAAATTTATTGTTAACGTATCTGTTTTCCGTCAAAATATTCAAGCGCCAGCAAAATAATCGAGCTGACATAAAGAAAAAATACTATGTATACGGTAAGTGTTTGTTTTACACGTTAGAATAAAAAATATATATAAAATAATAGATATAAAGGCACAGTGTGATCATTGTGCCCTCATATCAAGTTGATAATAATGATATGGCTTTAACTGTTGTAAAATATTCCTTAAATTATATTTCAAATTTTGTTTTAATACATTCGAAATTACGAAAATGACGACTAATTGCTAAACTGCCTAAACGGTAATCGGAGTGTGTTATAGTCTGAGTGGCTGTACCAAGTAAGATAAGGATTATTTTGTACAGCTTTTAGCTTTTAATCAGCTTTATAATAGAATATTTTTATTACTTTGGCTGTATATCAGTTCTCGATACATAACTTATAATGCTCTTTAGAGTTAATTAAAATAAATAAAAATCCCTGAGCCCAAGATGATAAGTACCTATGTACGTATGGTTAAACCAAAAGAGTTAGCTGTTTAATTTTTAACCGACGAAAAAAAGGAGGAGGTTCTCAATTTGACCGTATAGTTTTATACGTAAGTAAACTTATTGTAAAGTATTATTAGTGTGTTGTGTATATTATAATTATCTATTTTACTTTAAATTCAGGAAAATATGCCGTTTAAAATTATAGAAAGGGCAAAGCAGGCTTTGCACTGTACCAAGTTTGTCAGAAACAAAGGCGAGTTAAGATGGCCAAGAAAGCGATTAGATGTCTACAAATTAGTAAAGGATGAAACGTGTCGGCCTTTAGATAATATAATTGGTCCACTTCAAAATGCTGTATGAAAAGGCTAATTATAGTTATATGACGAAGCAGTAAGATAAATAGATCTCATGGTTCAAATCAATCATTGTTAGAACTACTTGCGCTGCTGTATGAAGAAACGTCATCATCAGGTTCTGAAAGTTGAACTAAATCTACACATTTGACATAACTGTTATAATCTGTTTAATGGTTTTTCTACGGCACCCTCTTCGTTGGACGTCGACCGAATTGACGGTTGACCGTGTGGTCAATTGAGCGACTGTGTTAGATATACATAAATATAGACTAAAGCTGTACTATTAGCTGTCTTTTAATTTTTTTAGTTTTAAAACACCCTCATAGTCAGAAGTAATTACACCACTGTATTTACAAGTGTGTACAATTACGCCATAAGAATAAGTTTTAGAGCAGAGTTTGCATAATTATACCATTGTACAGAAACAAGTATCAAGTGATACAATAATAGAACTTAAGAGCTGTAAATAAGTAAGTGATCACATGCAAAATACAGCTTGTATTCAGATTTAAACATAAAACTAGATTAAAGTGGCACAAAATACTTAAGATGTATAGTAGAGTTTTAATATTCTGTTTAAGCACCCTAAGCTTTCGCGGATCCCTTAATAAAGATTTTATACAGTTTGAGCTTTAAGATAACTCATAAATTACTCTTACAAAGGCAAAATAATTTTTTGACACTCTTGTACATCTCTAAAAGACCTCCAAGTTCTAATTAGGCTGGTATATTGATGTTGAAAACACTTGCGTGCTGCTTGGGTGGTTATCCATTCTGCACCCTTATCCCAAAATAAATTAAAATTGCTAATGAGAGATTTGGACTTGGCGTTTGTGTTCAAATATGTAATGCAATTTATAATTTCTGTAAATGTATCATACATTTCTTATCCAATTCGAGAACTACGATGATTATATACAAACCTGCAGGTTAGCAAGTTAGCATCTGAATGCGATCATTACGTCAATGAAGCGTTATTATAATAATTGCCAGTAATTTAAGACACCCTGTAAAAAATGGTCTGACATCAAATAAAAATTTTACGTTCAATATTAAGCAAAGTTTCCTCAATTTACCGTGTGTAGGTACTGCTGGTAATTACTTTTTCCTACAAGTAACCACTACTTATTTCGTAAAGCCAATTATATTCACTATGCACAGCTACACATCTGACTGTATTTCATAAGAGATTCATACCATCCCACACGACTTCAGTACCAGCAGACATATTGTCGCCTGTATCTAAATATGTATCTTACGTAAGTTTCAGTACTACACATATCAATACATTGAATTATCTTCCATCTTCTATTGCAACAATCAACCTTGTTGCTTCACTAATAGTGGTGGTTTTCCCATGGACCGTGGCATCAGATAAAGAGCGACCTCGAGTTATCGACGCCAGACGTCAACGCCTTTGTTTTTGTTATTCCTTTTTATCAGGATAGTGATAGTCTTAGGTAATGGCTAATCTCTGATAAGATGCCTGAAAGGTGACAAACAAACAGCTGATGATAAGAGTTAAGACTAGGATACAATGATACGTCTTGTAATTGTGGGTTATTCAGGACATTGCTCTTAATCCTGTCTCTTTCTTTACATATCTCTCAATTATTACTGTCCAATAGGTAGATTGTTATGAGCTATTTCGTATCTCAGTTATATACTTTCTACTCAAATAGACTATTGTAATAACGACAATTTCATTCCGATATGAGGTACACATATTGCTGTATTGCGCTAGGAAATATTTCAGCAGAATTTTATTATTCTAGTTTGTCCTTTCATCAACATTTTATTTTGCTATTAAATCGTATGATCATAAGACCGGAATCGTTTTCCGAGGTACCAGGCAAGCATAATTGCAAGCGGATTTAATTCCAGCAGTGTCGGCAGTATTCGAAGCCGTAGCAACGTTGTGGATATAAAAACTACAATTTGCGTAACAGACTGGTTGGTAGTAACGCTAAATTATATTAAGTAAGTACAGTTTTAATAGTAGCTGCTACTATTACTCCATTAATCCCTTTATGTTCATAGTTTTATTACATTTTGTTTGCCTTTCATTATCAATCTAAGACGACTTACGTTTAGTCTGGATGATAAGCAGCACTGTTTCATCATCAGAACTCGAAGGTATGCAGACAAGTGGACGATGGCTGACGGTCTAGCCTTTCTATGAAGTTCCATGATAATCATTAATTATAATGGAACTTCATAGAAAGTCTAGACTTTTCCATTAATAAACTTATTTCAACAAGGTAAGCAGACCACTTACATAAATAGCTTCATATCTCCCATTCTTCAGTAAGTGCCAAAGTGTGCAATTAACAATAGATCATTATGGCAATCTTGATACTTCCATTGAAGTATGTCTGCGTTGTGAGCGGCCTGATTGTCTTGATACTTGAGACACTTGTGTGGAGCAGAAATGCCGCAAACGTCACTGATCAAGCACTGTCTGTCTGTTCAAGTACTTCTATATATGGATTGTAGACATTATGGCTATAAAGACCAATAGATAAGAACATTATAATACGTTATATCATAATCCTGTCCCACGAGGAAGAGGTACTGGAGTGTCAAGATAGTGTCAAGGCATGAAAAAGTACGGAAATTGTATTTTGAATTGTCGAAAAGACAATATAATTAGTCCTTCTGTCCGCAAAGCTAATTTAATTTTGTGTTGAATGGTTTTATTTTTGTTGCAGTACCGTGGCTTTGTAATATTTTTATACATGTTGTTATTGTGGAACATACTAGAATAATTTTTTTCACAAGAAACTTGTTACAAATAATACATAAGTACCTACTACAGATTGTTCTAGACTCGGGTCCTCAGTATACATGTATGAAACGAAATATTCTGTTACTATGACTTGCGTAAATAAACAGATAACATTGTCATCTTACGTTATTATCTCTGTAAACTAACAGTAAACTGCTACAGCGAAGCTTCTAGATCTTTCCCGAAAGTTCTGAGGACGTTGACGTGACGAGTGTAGTTAGATCGTAACATTAGTGTAATACATTACAAGAGAAAGGTTAAAGATATCTAAAACTGAAGTAAACAACACATGTTTTCCGCTGATATTTCTGTGCGGAGGTCGAGCCACGCGTCACGTAGGTACACCCCACCACAATAAATTATACACCAGACGCCTTTTTTACACAGAATTTTCAGCCGTATCACTTCTGAAATAGACTAGATAATCGTGAGAAAGTTTGGCATGAGTCGTGGCAATATGCGAGGGTTCATTGGAACAGTTTTGATGGCAAAAAGTAATTACTAAAGTGTCACTTTAAAGTAAGATTCTTTTGAGGGTCTTTAAGCAAATTGTTGTGTTGAACTACTTGATATCAATGGACGCTGACAAAAGTAGTTGAGGAAAAACATATTCTTTCAAGATGTCATGAAAATATTTGCGCTGGTATATTTACAGAGTGACACATGTAGAATGTATAAACGAGTAAGTTTTCCGTACTTCAGAAACACGTGTAAACACTTGTCTTGAGCCATAAAAAGTATAGCCTTGTGAGGAAGACTAAGATATGGAGTTTAAATATTGTGGATTAGATCAGATACCTAGAGCCAAAAATTCAAAAACATGTGACATCTACTAGACTGCACTGGGCCCTCCGTGGATTACAGCCCACTCCATCTCACCTAGAGGAGACCTGCGGCAGGCTGCGTCCCTGCAGTGGCACCATTATAGGCTGATTAAGATCTGATACTGTTAGCACTATAATTTAGTAAACCAGAAAGCAGATTCCGAGGAACGGGTGAAACCGTAATGATGATTAGTGGTTACCAGACCAAACCAAGCTACCAGCTTGTACTAAGGGTCTAGTCTTTAAGTCCTTCAACGAAGATAGGGTGTATCCGGAAGTAGTTGACCTGTCAAAACAAATGTCAAATTATTATTTTTTACCACCGACGCAAAAAGAGGGGTATAATAAGTTTGACCGCTATGTTTGTGTGTGTCTGTCTGTGGCACCGTAGCTCTTAAACGGGTGAACCGATTTGGGGGCGTTTTTTTTATTTAAAAGTAGGTTTGCTAGCGGTGGTTCTTAGATATGTTTCATCAAAATCGGTTGAGCCGTTTGAAGATTATCAGCTCTTTTTTGGCTAATGAAGGGATTTGAGCATCTCCCATGAGTCTGATCGAGTCGAAATTTGGTATTCTATTACTTCAATGATATTAGTCGAACAAAGTAACCTTGAACTGATGCTGGAGCATCACTTGGAATTTCCAGGATATCCAAGTTACAAGCAAACAGCAGAAGTATCGTGTTTGGGCTCATTGAAAAGATCCCAATGAATAGGTTATAGATAAATGGTGATCAGGACGAGGAATGAGGATAAATTAGAAACAAACTTCACTATGGTAGACATACGCAAAGCTGCGCAGATTTAAGCGTGACATGTGTCGATCGTAGCGTGTTTAGTTTAAAAAGCAGGAAATAAAAGTTAAATCAAAAATTTAAAAACCTCTGACTCAAACAATAACCTTAAAAAAGTAAAAAAAATATATATTTATTGGCCTTTTAAGTTGTAGGTAAATGTATTTTGATCAAAGCATTGTCACGTCGCGCGTCGGGGGACGGTCAATGAAAATGCCAAACAGACGATACCCCGCAATAATTAATCCTTTCTACAATATGAAAGGATAACATTTTCATTTAACTTTTCGGATGCGTAATAACACATCGGGAGTAGGAACAACTATCACATCTTAACTATTGTCAATCGTTCTTTGTTTGGGCCACAAACCAATCGTATCTAGTGATGCGGAGTAGAAAACGCGCGTAATTTTGAGGCCCCCAGAAGTGTGTCTTTGACAATAGGTATTTGAACTAGGTTTCCAACCCACGACCTCCTAGATCGCAAGTCAAGGTCTTTTTACTATTCTTATAAACGAAGAACAATCCAACCGAAATAATAAAGTTAGCATAATTATCACGTAAGATTTGAGCTCATTTTCTTGAAGTTTGTTTTTGCTTTTAATTATTTATTTATTAATTACACTTGCAAAAAACTTTTCCGATCTCTTGGTCGTTAATCCTTGACATAAAATAATTTAAACAAAAACTGCTTAAGAATTGGTTCAGTGATTCAGTCTATACTCGTACCTGAAATATGGACCGACCAAACTCACATAAAACTATTTTATGACTCACTAAAAATATAATTTGAAATATTCCGGTTTGCGATAAAAGTGATTTCTTAAAATCATAAAATTACGTCAGTTCTCATAGAACAAGATCCGTGAAAAGAAACCATTGATAAGGGGATCAAATAGATAAGTTATGTCTGCCGTCTCGAGCATTTATATCATATTTATTAATAGGGAGAGATGTCATGTTACTTGCATAACCATAGTTTACATAATTATTAATTCCACTAACTTTCTAAAAGTTTACTAAAAGAATAGGTACTGTACTACCTGACAATACGAGAGAAAGCTACTCTTTAACAAAATATTATTAAGATTGGTCTTTAGGTACTAGCACCCTAATTGCCTAACACGCTTTCAATTACAATCCGAATTATTTTGAAAGATAATGCTAATCCATTGCTTCGTATGTTCGAGAAATTTGTCTGCTCCCTAATTTAAATAACGCAATGAATGATGTTGAACTGTCAAAATGAAACCGATTGCTAATTGTTGCTAATATTATTGTGTTACGCAACTACCCCGCAGTTCAAAATTTGTCCTAATATAAATTGTAAGAACTCATGCCGCCTGTGATACAGGTTTATCCTAGACTCCTAGCACATGCTTCATACTTTGTACTACCTATTTATTTATTTCTAAGATTTATACTGTAGGTAGTATTTTACGATTTTTTTATTTTTGAATAAAGTGTATCATGTTATTTATTTTATCATAATAAAGTTAGTACCTAATGTTTTGTTAACATTATAAATCCGATCTCATTCTCAAAATTACCACTAAGCCTAGTAACGAATTTTCACAACTTGATACCAAAAAGTTTCCATCATTCGACTCCATTATAATTTTTCCTTAACCCACAAGCTTCTGTTTTGACCCACTTCAAGGAATTGCATGCAAAAAATAATTATAGTAACCGAGTGAACAGTGTGCGTACGTGAGCACCGCCACGGTCCTCTCAACTGAAGATATAATTATCGCAAGTACTGAGTATTTCGGGAGATGACTGGCTTCACACAGACAAAGTTTGTCGTGATTTGTACTTACAATAAGACTTTAACATTGTTTAAAATAACATGATCTTCTGTTTTGGGTTTGACAGATTTTTTGTGTGGTTTATTGATAAGTAGGTAGGTATATGTGTGTGGAACTAAAACATGTGTGAAATTATTAAGGCCAGTTTTTCAGTTACTTACTGTTTGTGTGTTCTTTAGTTTTGAAGTTCTTTTGTTATGATTGTTTTTTTTTTCATTCTATGCGAATCATCCTGCACATACGTAAGCACTACTGAACGTCTACATAGTTTTAATATTTTGGTATATATTCAACCCGCATTTAACCTTTTAAATTCATTAAGTATTGCTTGTCAATAAACACAGTTATCTCCCTAGCTCTATGTCAAGCCATTGACTCCGGTCAGCCGGTCGCATCAGCCGCAGGACCAGTCTGGACAGGTTCGGACATGTTGGCACACAAACCCGCTGGGACATCTTCACGACCACTCTCTTTGGAGTGGACATAGGAAATGTCAGTACATAAACCTTTTGAAAAAATATTGGAGGACCTTTTGGACACGAGGGGACGCCAGTAGGTACTACGGGATCCTATAATAAGTGCATATACTCATACTTACTTTAGATGATTAGCGTTTTGTTATAAATTACCTTTGCAAGTTATGTTACTTGAAATTTAATAACTCATGAATACAAACCATTGATACAGAAACACAGATATAAAGTAGAATTTAAAGTTCTATCGTTAAGGTTGTTCCGCTAGTTCTTCTTCCCAGCTAAAGCACTAGGAAGTGGTGACGGGTGGGCATTTTTGGGGGGACTGTCTTATGTATTTTGACGTTCGAAAAGTGCTGATTCTCAGCCTAATTTGAATAAATGACTTTTGGGGTAGGTAACATAACCAAAAGTTAAAAAAAAAACTCTCCCCAAAAAATAAACAAGCTACTTCCGAAAAATACTACAAAGTGAAAAATAACTTTAATTTCGGAGGTCGGTGACAAAAAACTTAAATAAATATAGCCAAAGACACCACTTACGAAATAAAAGTTATTTTTCACTTCATTTCATTATTTTTCGGCATCACAAGTCTTATTTTCTGACCTATCAAGACTTATTCACAGACTGTTTAGTGGTTACAAAGTTATTATCCTACCCACAATTTGAAAAGTTTTATTACATAGTAGGTATAGGCTACTTCATTCGCTCGTTCTTACAAAAAGCAATATATATATAAATAAATAAAAGACCTTCCATCTTGATAAATTAAACAAGTCTGCCACTGCCAGTCAATTCAGTTCCGCCATCCGCCATGCTGCCGAAATTGTTCCAAAAATATACATAATTGTAGAATGTCCCCTAAATGTACGAAAAAAAAGTCGCAGAGCTGAAATATTTGTGCGCTCCTTATAATTGAAAAAAGCGAGGCTCGGGATGATGTCGGCGACAGCCGGTCATTATAACGAATCTGGGTAAAAAACAGACCCGGCAGAAGGCACGAGGTAGGTACGGATTTTTTCTAATTTTGCACGTTTCCTTGAATTTTTGCAGACTTTAGTAGGATAATGTAATGTGATTTTTGGTGAGGAATATAATTTTCTGTAGTATTATAATTCTGTGTACCTTAGTACAACACAACAAGTAAAATGTATAATTATAGAAATTAAATTCTCGCCCTAAATAAAACGAATGCAAGGTACAACAGGTTCTACACCACGAAGGTGCAGTTATAATCATCTCAATCAGAAATCATCTCAGCCGATTCTTGATTTTATTATAACAAAAATATGGCAACCGGGCTATAAACTGCATTATTTAACTACTAGTTATGCTATTTATAGACTATTGAAGGAAAAACAGTTAAAAATAACAGTCAAGATCGCCGGCCATACAACAGGACAAGGAAAGACGTTACACTATGACTATAAATAAATAAGATATAATTAAGTATACCTAATAGACCGATTTCAAATAATTGATCGTTACATAAATGTAAACACATTTTCCTCTTTTTGAATTTAGATATCAGTCGGTAAAATATAAAGGTTGAAGATATTATTTAATTTTAGTTGTTTCTAAAATCAGCTGAAAAATGATGTGTTTAACAAACAAGGGCGTAATACCACACGTGTTGGCATTATTTTATAGCTTCTTTTACCATTTCATTCACTGGAATCTATCAAAACCTCTGTGACGATCCTGAAATATCAACCGTTTTATTTGCAGAACATACTATTACTTACTTATACACAATCGGCGAAATGTGGGTGTACACCTCTGCCCAACCCATCGTGGAAACAAGCGTGAAGTTATGTGTGTGTTGATCTACAAGTTCTAGAACGTTGAAGACTGACTAGTGTGAAGAACATCTGGTGAACAAAGCAGCGAAGAACATCAACACCGATTACGACTACAATAAGTGACGCCAACGCGAACTGACGTTATAAACGTTATAAACCCCTTAATATGTCGTAAATAATCTAGACTAACTATCTAGGTGAGAGTCTAGTCTAATTATAATATCAGGAAAACTTGCCAAATCGGCCTACGTGACAGTTGTCAGATGTGTGAGAGGGAGTTGCAAGATTACAACCACACGCGAGTAAAAGAGAAAGCAGGTTAAAAATAAGGGTTGGTAGGTACCTCACCTTGGTCCCTTCTAGGGTAGCCCTTATTATTAATTGTTGTTACTTTGGCCATTGTGTGTTTGAATATTTTGTATCCTTCTCAGCAGGGATGTAAAAGTAATAAATTATCTTAGCTGCTTATTTGACATTGAAATCGAAACTGACGAAATCCTTCCAAGCTAAATGTGGCACTAAAATGGTTTGCGCAGGAGTCGAATTCACTATGTGCAAAATCACATCACACACACACAATCATAAATCAATTCACTATAATATGGAACAAGAATTAATGAAAAAATAAATTACTTTTGTCCTGACAGGGTATCGAACCTAACACCAAGTTGTATCAAGATCAACTAACCAACATTAGTTTCAGGTATAAAACCTTCGTTTTATTTCTAGCAAAGAAAAAGGAAACACTAATTGCAAAAAATACTTTTAATAGGAATGTCAAGTACAAGAAATCACTTACAATTAACATATTACTCTTATTCACTAATTAACTAACTTCAGTTCTAAACTCACAAATCTAGCGACGCTAAGTTATTTTAACAGTAGAATAAAATTGTAATATTCCTTTACATATTAATATACTGAAATTGGTCCAATTACCTACAAGAAGTTATCATAATTTTCAAATATTACTTGTTAATAATCAAAAAGAAAACAGGATATTTGAAAGAAAAACTGTGACAAGGCCACATTACAAATATGTACAATCCGTTAAAATCGATCACGAATCAACATTATTTTGAACTCTTAAAATCAAAATGGCGGACGTGTGTTATTCTGTGTGACTGTCACTTAGCTTTTTAATTTCATCAACCATGATGTGGTTTTCCTCTTCGCCAATGCTGACGGCTACAATCATGTCCAGGATCTTCGGTTGCAGCCTCAAAGCCTTCTGAGCAGGCAGATTCCTCAACAACGAGGCAATATACTTGCCAAAATTGTCGTAAGTATCCTCAGTCCGAGTAACTACGGGAGCTGCACTAGCCACAGGCGTGGCGTCACTTGTCAGGAAGATCTGATTCTGACTCAAGTTGTCACTCGGACCGCTCGAGTTGGATCGTCTCCGTCGCTTCGCTCGAGAATCGTTCGATACCTCTTCGTTCTCACTTTGACCTTCCGACTGCGAATAGCTCGCTACTGGTTCGGAGTCGGTTTGAGGCTGAAGCTCCCAGTCATCCTGCTCGTCGATCTCGTAACACTCCATCTTCACATTGGTGACTACTTCACACAGCTTTGGCTGAAAATAAAAATCCTAAGTTAAGTTTTAAGTAAGCACATCTAAGTTGATGCGTGAGTAATAAGAAACTTACTTCGTTAACGAACAGCCGTGACGTCTGCAGATATGGCCGGATGAAGGAGTCCATCAGAGGGAACCACTGCACCTTCGGTCGGTACAGCTCAGGCGAGTTCGGCCCCACCTTGTCCAAACTAGCCTTGATCTTCTTCAACTCTTGAGAGTAAGAGTTACGTAAATTCTTGAATTTAATCAAAACATGTTTTCCTTCAAAGTTCTTAATGTTGAGTATCCTGGCTATTTTGTCCGCAGCCCTGGCTCGTTTGGTTTTATTTGGGTAGTCATCCAGGGAGGAGTTCCACAGACAGGGCTCCTTCTTGTACTCCGTTATCAGTTGCAAAGTTTTCCTGTCGTTGATGCGCAGTATGGAGTTCTGCGTTAGATCGTGCGAACTTATTTTCTCACGCATGGTGCTGGCGTGCGCGCGTGTTCTTGGCGGCGCGGTGCGGTGCGGGGGGGGGAGCTGCGCGCGCGCGTGGACCCGTCTGCTCGCTCGGCGTGATCACGCCTAACTGACGCCGCCGTGGTGCCGCCGTGACGTCACTCAGACGTGGGGCGCACTGTTTTTATAACGAGGCGCGGCCTACACCGTGTTCGGGTATCGTTGCGCTTTGTTCTCGTGACGCGGACAGAATCTTAAGCGTATGTACTTACGGTACTAGTCTGATATTTTAAATAACACGTGGTAATACTTTCTACATAAGTATTCGTAATCTACACAACTATGCATGAGTATAAATAATCAAGTAAGTGCACGACCGCAACCAAATCCGTTTACTTCAGATACTTGCGTGCGTCGAACAGCTGACGACGTTTTTTTATCCCTTGATCAGCTGTTGAGAGTATTTGATGTAAAGTAAGGGAACCCGTAACGGCGTCCATAATTCCAGGAATTTTATGGCGGCCTTCCGCCCCGGGGTTCTCCTAAACACCATGAGAACTTTAGTTTTTTTGTTGTTGCACAATTTACTTATATAATAATGCACGTTTCAAGAAAAAACTTAATATAGGTAGGTACTTAGATTAGGTTTCTAAGAATATCGAGCTAGAAATTACGTGTAACTGTTAATTATTTGAGTACTAAAATGAAACGAAACCATTGAGTAGACCGTAGGTAGGTAAGTACCTACGTTTATAAAAAAAGAAAAAGGTAAGTACCTATTTTGTTTTCTTGATTAAAACGATGTTAACAATGGTGATAACCATCAGATCTTTGGTTCATTATAGGTATTGAATATTGACCCATATAAAAAGTATGGCATCGTATTTGTAATCGAGTTAGACTTTATGAAGGTACTCGTTTGCGTCGAATGCATAACCGATTATTTTGATTATCTAGCTACCGATAAATCACCTCTAACCGAAATTAATGTCGTCTTAAGTTTGTGTAACTTTCATAAGAACTGGAATAACTTGTATCCTGTATGATACACGAACAATGCAAGCACTTTTGCGAAATGTTTTTGCTGTCGAAGGACAAGGAACTTCATTAGAATGTTTCCTTTGAAAAAATAATATTTGTGTTCGAAGTACAGAGGCCAGCACATCAAGCTACCCCAATGTGTCAAATTTCTTTGATAGATTTTCAACTTTATTACAAAAGCATAAGGTTCTTGTTCAATTGGGAAAAAAATACAGTTTGGGATAGCTTGATGTGCTGGCGTCTGTACGTGTACGGGTCCGTTTCAATAAAAGCATTGATTTACAACTCCACCCAAGATTTCTATAAGTGTAGTATTTCTAGTATTGGTCATACTTTGTGGTAAGTAAAAGTAAAGCGAATTACCGAGTACTTATCAACTCATTAACTGCACCTTAATTACTTATTTGAGTAGCTTAGTACCTAGCCTTGATTTGTTAATTATGAGTAAAACTGATAAGAAGCATGAATTACGGAAAAAAACAAGTCATTAATTAAATTACTGTGAAAAAATTATTTAAAAGTTATCAAACGATTTTGAAGTCAGCTGCTTTTTTTTATTGATTGTACTTATTATTATTAAATTTTGCCTTAGCACAGGTATCTCTGTATTCAAGTAGTACCTACCGGGCAATATTCCATTCGGGGCACAACTGAAAAATTCAGACAAAAAGAGGCTTCCTTTTTGCTCGTACGAAGAACCGAACCCAAGACATCCCAACTGCTCTTATGACCATCATCTAATAAGACATTTGGACATCTGCCTATCCCTTCTGCAATAAAGCCGTTATACATTAATAAGCAGCGTTATTAATGATATAGAACATAAAATAATAAAACCCACACGAGTCTGTTTTGGAATAGGCTCTGATAATAATACCTGGTATCTGGTTCCTGACCGATAACCGGTTGGTAACCGGGTGATACCGGTTCTTATCACAAAGAAATTATCTCCAGAGAAGTTTTGAGATTACTCTAAGTATAATTTTTATGGACCAATAATGATGTTTTTCACAGAGCGAGACATAGGTAGGTAAGTAGAGACTGAGATAGTGTCATGTTCGTGAGTTTTTTATACAGGAAAGGTTTTTATTCAGTGCGCAAACTTTAACTATGAATTCAGCATACCATTCTAGACCTCCCAGCGAAGAAATTTCTCGTCGGTTTTACATTAAAAAAAAATCAGCTGTTTCATAGAAAAGTGCAATACCTACGCGGTCAAAATGTATAGAACAGCTGTTTATTTTTTGTTGGTATAACCGACGAAAAATTTCTGCGCTGTGGGGTCTAGAAAGATATGCTGAATGCATGGTTACAGTTTGCGCCTTGGGTAAAAACTGTATTTATATTACGTTGTTCGTGTTAATGTCTACATTTATATCGGTAATTCCTATGGGTAACGATCTTTACATACCAAGACGCCTCCGTGCTCTGGTCAGCACGTTAAGCCATTGGTCCCAGTAAGTCATTGGTCCCAGTTGTCAGTCGTCGATCTTTGACAGTCGTTACGGGTCGTCCGAAGCCTGAATGTCCGACAACCAGACCAGTCTTACCAAGGGGTATTGTATTACCCGGTAACTGGGTTGTGGAGGTCAGATAGGCAGTCGCTCCACGTAAAATACTGGTATTTAGCTGCATCCAGTTAGGCTGGAAGTCAACCCCAATGAGTGTAAGTATCTGTTATATTCTACCAAACCATGGTAAGTATCTATTATATTCTACCAAACCATGGTAAGTATCTATTATATTCTACCAAACCATGGTAAGTATCTATTATATTCTACCAAACCATGGTAAGTATCTATTATATTCTACCAAACCATGGTAAGTATCTATTATATCCTACCAAACCATGGTAAGTATCTATTATATTCTACCAAACCATGGTAAGTATCTATTATATTCTACCAAACCATGGTAAGTATCTATTATATTCTACCAAACCATGGTAAGTATCTATTATATTCTACCAAACCATGGTAAGTATCTATTATATTCTACCAAACCATGGTAAGTATCTATTATATTCTACCAAACCATGGTAAGTATCTATTATATCCTACCAAACCATGGTAAGTATCTATTATATTCTACCAAACCATGGTAAGTATCTATTATATTCTACCAAACCATGGTAAGTATCTATTATATTCTACCAAACCATGGTACGAAGCCACAGTGCCTCTGTAGCAAATTAGAAATTAACCCTTCCGGGCTGATTACCAAATTAATGAAATTGAAATCCAAGATAATTTCTGTTCTACTACAAACAGTTGTTAATATCAGAGGGGTACTTACGTAGCGTAACGTACGTATTTGGACAGTTCAACAACATTAATGGGTTATTGACGTTGTTGAGCAGACACATTTTTCGAACATAATATGATGCAATGGATTAGTAATATTCTTCAAAATGATTCAGATTCTGATTGGCTGTGTGTTACGCAATTAGGGTGCTGAAGCAGAAAATGGGTATTTAAAGGTATTAATTCAAGAAAACTGGAACACCTAATGAGGTATAAAGATGATGTCTTAATGTAGGGTCGCATGCGCAGCTCAGTGTTTGTAAATATGTAATCGCGTTAGAAATAATCAGATTAATCCGGTTTGATATTGTTTAGCTGAAAACTAGGTCTTTATATATAAAGATAAGGGCGCTATTGATGATTGTCAATGACCTTTTTCTAGTATAGAAGATGAAATTAAAGATATTTTGGGGCGCATGCGTTAGTTCTTTTCTACACGTTTTTTTATTTAGTCTATACCTAGTCCTAATCTTGGATGGCGGTTTACCCCGATTCCTTTCACTTTTCACTATATTTGAGGTCAAAAATGATCCCACGGCAACGTACAATCGGGATAAAAAGTATCCTATGTGTTATTCCAAGTTACAAACTACCTGTGTGCCGAATTTCATCCAAATCCGTTCAGCCATTTTTGCGTGATTGAGTAACAAACCTCCAAAATACAAACTTTCACATTTATAATATTAGTAGGATAAGAGTAGGAACAAGGCAAATTAGTTGTATTTATATTGTGGCGTCTTTAGCGATAAGGTTCATATAAGTGACAGATAGAACCCTTAACGATGTACATACCGTCTTACAGTAACAGGTAGGTAAACACGACCTATTCCATTTCTATCACTATTCTGTGAATAGTACATATCAAAGCAACACTTTTGTGTTTATTATCTAGGCAACACAACATGCTGCATAAATGTTATCTATTCAAATACGTGAACGAATGTAGGTCAAAATATATAACATCTGGCTTTTTATAGCTCTATCTATACTGGTAGATATACATTCATATAAAATTCACATCTACAGCCGTAGTAGGTTGTCGCGGTACAAACGTTGCTGAATGATTAATTCATCTTTCTTGCTATCTGTTCTCGTAACGCAGAAGAAAAGTCAACGGCATCTGTAATTGGACGTTACTGCTATCGATCCTCGGCCACTCTTATCCATTCCCAAACATCCTGCAAATAACGTCACTCCACCTAACTAGAAGGCTTCATAAACAGCGTTTATCGGTTCGCAGTTAAGAACACGTCTTTGGTTCAACAGCTAAAATCTAAATAATGCCTAATCGAATAAAAGTCGATTCAATCATCAAACAGCAGTCGCTATACGTGGTGGACCGCGACACGCAAGGTTCTAGGTTCGATCCCAGTTAGACAGCATGAATGGATTTTATCATTAGGAAGAATAATGACCAATTCAGTAGCAGGCCAGGCTGCAGTCTGGCGGTGGCCAGGGTGTTGTGGGGCAGCCTGGGAAAGGCCTGGACTGGGCTATGAGCTGGGATAGGCTGAGTTGATTGATTGAGCCTCAAGTCTGGAGCCTCAAGTCTAGACTAACCCCCTTGCGGCTTATCACATAACTTGCTAAATATTAGTATCCAATAAACCTCTGTCTACCTACGTGATAGAGGCGTGATGCTATACGTGAGGCCTGCAGGACTACAGCCGCGGCTGCTCGTGAGCTGTGCCGTTATCTCCGGCACATAGTGTCGTACGATGTTGTTTGTCTGATAGCGGCCGATAGCGCTGTGGGCTAGTTTATTTTCGAGCATATATGCTCATATTAAGTTATGTACGAGTGCTTTGTGTTCGTATCCTGACACAAATAAAGGAAGTTATATTTAACTTATGTTAATTATGATAGTGGCCTTTTATGACGAACATGTCCTAATTCCAGTTAATTGGGGGCGTTTAAGTTCCATGTAGGTAATTGGGGGCGAGCCTTTTGCCTAGAACCGGGCACAAGTTTAGAGTCCGAGCTGCTATTGAGAAATTTCTGATACAAAAACCCCAGACCACTTTGCTCGACCTGGAAATCGAAATCGACCCCAGGACTTCAAGCTGCCATGTTCGCGCTTGCGACAGTTATGGCACAATGACATGCGAGCTACTTGCATGCGTTTGTGCAAGTAACAGGCATGTGTAGTTGCGGTTTTGCATTGTTATTGTAAGTTAAGTCAAAAAGTTAACTTAATGTTGAGTTATGTAAGTAACTTTTTACTTTAAGTATTTGAAATGAAAAGTTCAATGAAATTGTTTATTTTGTATCGGAATCACTTTTTCAAATTAATAAAATAAGCTGGATGGAGTAGATCATAAAAATACATATAAAAAATAAAAGTCCACATGGCCTATCTGACTACCCCTGAGAAGAAATGTCAGGACACACTCAAGGGTCAACGTCTCTTTTAAAGTCTAAATGTCGCAGTATGATAGATAAAGCCGTAACATAATTATACGGAAGCGATTCATTACTGTCTTACGGTCGCAATCTAGTAATATGTTTATCTGACTAAACTAATCTGGTTAAATAGTTATAAATCTACCATAATATCAAATAAAACAATATATTGGTTTTTATGAGCAGTAATTTGCAATGATAAAAGTTACATGCTTACAAGAGATGTTAAAGAAGAAGTGGCGAAAATTCAATTAATATGCACGAAAACGCAACCGTGCACGCCTAACAACTGATGCTGACCGACTGATTGGGGCAGCGCCGCAGCGAGTGACGTGCATTGTACGACTAAACGCCGACAGACACTACGCCGACAGACTGAACACCGACAAGATTTTACTTCGGCGGTACTCTTCACCGACAGGACACTTCGCCGACAGGATTTTTCGCCGACAGGCCTCATCGGGTAGGTAGTAGTTTCGGTTAGGTTAGAACTGTGGCCAACCGCGCACGAGCCGAGCGAGCGCTACTTCCAAGTTAGTAGCAGTTACTTGGCTATTTAGTAATAGCGCAAGGATGAGCCTTGTCGGCAAAGTCCTGTCGGCGAAGAGTCCTGTCGAAGTAAAGTCTTGTCGGTGTTCAGTCTTTCGATGTAGTGTCTGTCGGCGTTTAGTTGTACACTCCGGGGTTCACAAACACAACGGACTACACTCCTACAATTATTTCACTAAACTTAATCGAGTAATATAATTAGATCACTAAACTTGAACCATATTATAATTATATTCCTAGTAAGATAGTAATGAATCGCTTTCGTATGACTATGTTACGGTATATAATTATATCTTTAGGGATATAACCATGTTACGGCTTTATCTATCATACTGCGACATATACATCTTGGTCAGATTATGTGAGGACCAAGTAGACCCGTGTCTGAAATGGTATTTTAAGGAAAGATCCACACAAATTTGGACGTGTCCAGTCAGTTCAACCTTTTGTCAGTAATTAATTGTGTGGCTCCAATCAGGACCTTAGGAGCTCAACGACTCGACGAACAGTACCAAAAGACAATGACTTAAGTCGACTTAAACGCAAGGTCCAATAATCGTTGCTGCCTTATTCGTTCTAAAAGTCACTACCTGCTATGAGGATGTAGGTAGTTCCCGCAGCTAGCCAGGTGCTGTTACTTTACAACATAAGCTCCTACGGTATAGGTAGCCAAAACTCCTTCAATTCATGAAAAAAACATAACGTCATGTTTTCCAAAAACCCTGTCATTGAACATCTAATCCCAGAAATGAGGTCTCAGA
The DNA here is from genome assembly GCA_947359405.1 of Antitype chi. NCBI lineage: Eukaryota > Metazoa > Arthropoda > Insecta > Lepidoptera > Noctuidae > Antitype > Antitype chi. The sequence goes on from OX375826.1 coordinate 675,368, forward strand.
TACGATATATCTTATCAAATTAGGTAGAAAAATAAACCTCAATACCTATTGAGTGAACCATACCTATGCCTTCTCGTTTTACCCGACCGCGCAGACTTCGAGGCACCAAGAATGTGTCATGCGTTTGAGCAGTGACGTCAAATCACGCCTTAATGCCGATGATGCAAGAAAATGCAAGAGTTGGTGTAGAATGACGGTCAGGGAAAATAGTTGAACTGAATCCGTTTTCCTTTAAGCGGTTTTCTAATCAAAATTGGAGCTGTTCCTTTAATTGCTGGCCTATAATTATTGATGTATTACTATAAACTTGCAATTGGCACAATTAACATTGAAGTTAAAACAGAAGAGGCCCTGTAGAAACGTTACAGGACCCATAGCATAAAAAAAAGGTTTAATTTTGCTTTCATTTTAGGAGTTTAATTATACACTACTTTCTTACACTAGGTACCTACTACTTACTTAGTTGCGCTACTTCTTCTTCCCGGCTAATGCACTTGAAGAGGTAAAGGGCGGCCGTATTGGGAGAATGTTTTAGGTCATTCAGACGTTCAAAAAATTCTGACTCTCAGCCTAGTTTGAATAAATTACTTTTGATTTTACAAATAAATCAGTATAAAAATCATGTTTTTTTTTCGTCCAAAAAAACACCAAGGTTTTAACAAATAAACAAAAACGTAGGTACTTAAAGTTAAACGTTCACAAGAGGTACTACTAATTAACTGTAAAGTCATCACTTCATCAGTCAACTGGACTAGATTGCTCATCCTTTTAATCCATCACCTCACTTGTCAAGTAGGGTACTTAAGTGTGTTATATTTGATTTAAATAGGTACTTTGCTATACTTCCGGCGTTGACCTAACGCAATAAAACAAAAACGGTAAATAGGTAATAATAATATAGGTACTCCCAAGTTCAGAGAAACACAATGAATGACACATGTGTCCCTCTCAGTCCAAACACGGACAGTTACATTATTTCCTTGAAGTTTTCACCATATTGTGACAAATTGGCATTGACACGACTCGACACGCGTTTTTCCCGTTAGGTAACAATATTTTTAAGCTAAATATAACATGTGTTTCATGTTTCCCTCATGTAATATTATATATTCACGGTTGCATATCCCTAAAGCTTAGGCTCAGTTGACACCTGTACCCTGAAATTTCGCGGAAAGGGTTAAGCCTATTAGCATTTATTAAAAGGGTTTATACAGTCAGGAAATTCTCACTACCTTAATAGTCATTATTATTAGTCCACACTAACAATATGAGTACCTCCCTGATTGATTTTTTATATTTTTTTGTGTTTGAGTGGCTTACAGCTAATAGTACAAAAGTCTTAGTAAGGTAATTTACATTTACAAGCCTCCACAAATAGCAATGGAGTATTGTTGTACGAGTTATAAACTATGTTTAGACTAACGGTCTTATTCATAAAAAGTTATCCAACATCTAAACAGTTGCTAAAGTCTGGTTTACAAAAAGTGTCATTCATAAACGCATTTTAGCACTAAAGCATTCTATAAACCCAGTATAAAGTTATAAACGCCAGAACCCTACTTTAACAGTGTTTAAGGAAAAAATAGCCGACGGCATAAAGCAGCTGATTTAAAAGAAAACGAAAGACAATGACGTTTGACCATTTGACGTACAAATATTGTGTGTCAACAAATGTCAATTTTCAAGCAATCAGTTGATAGCGTAGACAGAGAATGCTATTCTCTCTCTACGGTTGATAGTTACAATTTCAAATTATTTGTCAAATTCAAATAACATTGTCGTCACCGAGTCAGAAGTGTCGAAACTAGACAATTAAGTAGTTGCCAGTACGTTATAATGTCTATGGTCACCATTAATCGGAGTGTAGGCAGACATTCTCGTTTGACGATTCGATGTTGTTGGTCATTTTATTGGATGACTTCATTAAAATGGCAACATTTTTATTTATAAACGACATATTCATTAGTTATAGAACGTATACGAATACAACATTTTATGAAAGGTTTTATACGCTTATCGAGCTGTTTAACTAATATGAACGTCTTAAACCTTTGATAAAATTAAGTAATAAACTAAGCTTAAAACTAACTAAATACATAATTAAACTATTACATTAATTAAATACATAGGCAGAAAAGCATGCTCAACTACTAATTGGATCAATCAGAAACTATAGTTTTTAGATAAAATGGTAACAATAGACGCCAAGCAGCTTGCAAACAAATCGATTGAGGAGTGTTCATTCTTTACGATTCTGTTGAATGCTTTGACTGAGCGAATCATAAAGGAATTACTGCGGTACATTGTGCGAGCGTAAGGAGCATGGAGAAGATCTCTCAAACGAGAGTGTCGAGGTGGAACATTCAGAGACAGCTTAGAAAGAAGTTCAGGACATTCAATCCTTGATTGTGCCATTTTCACTAAGAATCGTATGTCGGATATATTTCTCCGAGTTATTGCGAATTAGATGCAAAGTTTTTATGGACATACCTGAGTTTGTTTTTCCAATATTAACTAATACTGACTTATATCTAAATGGTACTAAATATGATACTGTGCTCCATTTGCTTGTGTATAAAAAAACCTATTCCGTCCTGCACTGGTATACCTACAGCCTGGTATCACACCAATCCCACAACTCCACGTGGTCGCTGTCACTGGCTTGGCAACAGTCATACTGTCATGCCATTCTGACAATGAGTCAGCCGTCTTCGTCGTCAGCGAAAGTATGATAATGAGTCAACTGCAATATAATCAACACGTGATAAAGTTATGTTATCGAACGCTGCGGTTACCGACGTCACAACGTCACGCTGTCACGCCGGCGACACCTTGGGACACTTCGGGAGGGAAGAAAGGTACATTGGTTCTTATATTAATATTCATCAAGATTTTATATATTTCGTTTAGGTATATCCGGTTTAATTTTGGAACCGATTAATAATATTAGATATACCAGTTGCTCAAAAATTTGCCAAATGATTCGATTCTCGAATGGAATTATCTACAGGTAGGAATTTGTGGTTTTTGGGTATAGGTACCTACCCTAAAATGTCTTCATATGTGAGATTTGTGCCAAAAGCGCAGAATGGGCAAGGTTTATAAAATAACAAATTAATGGTATTTTTTTGAGAAAAATATCGATTAGGGCCTAGTTTTCAAACTCGACCCTGACTGATAAAAATAACATCCGATATTAGTCCATAAATAAAACCTATAAAGAATCATATTTCCTTGAAATTTCCTTGAAATGAGTCTGTCGCACCTAGCACGTTTTACTTCTATGCACTTAGCCTCGAAAGGCAGACAACTCGGTGCCTAGCAGTGCTACATTATAATATATCTGTGCTATATATAATGTATTATAGTGTGCTAGTGCCTACTTACTTTATCGTCTATGTGGAAACACTGTAGGTAGGCAGAGAGGCGTGACTAATATACATATAACATACTCTAGTACAAAATATTTTAGCGAACAGTACAGTATTCACTGTTGAACAGCGTTATTTTTGTTAACATTGCGCTTTGCAATTCGTCTAGACTCGCTTGCAATATTTTTTTTTGCCAATCAGCTGTATTTCTGACGGCTTCGGAAGTTATAATCAGGAAAGTGAATGAAACAGCTTGTTGGGAAGGAAATAATAAAGCAGAATACGATTAGGGCAAAACGGGAAAGATGTAAATAATAACTCCATTCGTACGTAGACAATCAACGTGGGTTTGAATTTACCAAGCAATTAATTAAAAATAGCGCTTGATGTCCTCAAAGTTCGCGGCCACCTTCGACGCCCAGCTCCTAATGAGGCCTTGAGACTTGGGAGCGCCCAACTAAAGCAAAACGATGGCTTGGAGTTGATTTCATTTATTTCATGCCAATGTCATTATCCAAACGATAGAAATATGCTTATTTGACTATCACACAATCTAAAGTTTTAACAATACCTACATTCAATTTTTAGTAGGTACATAGATTCAAAGAATCGGTAACAAATCAAAATGCGCGGAAGCATTGTTTGCTAAAATGATTCCAAATTGCTCAAAAATTCATTACAAAGTTCATTTACGCCATTTTCCAACATTATAATTCCACGTAATCCCCGCGAATCATCAGGTATAATCCTCATCTCTGTTTGCCCGACATTAAGCGTTCATAACCCTCAGATGATGAACAGGAACATTTACGACGTGGCTCCAGGAAGACGATCCGTAACGGGCTGTAACTCACTGCGATACTGTGCTGCGCGCAATAAGTCTTATCCCCGAAATTTGGGGTTACTTATCTTAAGATGGGGATTACTTCCGTACCCCAAAGTAGCAGAAGTACTATGCAGAAGGTCCATTTAAATCGGTGGAGGGCTCAGTCGCCGTAAACCTCATAATTTATGCTAAGCTGTATTGGGCGCGATGAGGTGCGGATATGCATTATTTTAGCTACTTTTAGGCTTAATTCTCGCTCGGCCTAGCATTCTTTGATCACAATTTTTATTGGTCTTACATAAACCTTTTCTGCCAATTGTTCAGCATTGGACCTATATTGACTATTTTCCATAGCCTTTTTCAAAATCTTACTTTTGCCCAGCTGGGTGAAATGGCATGACACACTCATATAATCACAATAAAAATCATTTTAACAATTATTCAACAATATTCATTGCGTTATTGACGCTGTCGTCTGTCGTCCAGGCGAACTATAAAAACATTTCTGGGGAAGAATTCGTATATTATAGAAAGTGTGTTACACAATTAGAGTAGAGTAGAGGAATGATCCGAATAGACTCCGTCCGTAGACTATTGTTTCAAGTGTACCTTCTGTACATCTTCTTACTCAGGGCGATACCTCATTTCTGGTACGTTTTACGACATCCACAGTTAACTGGCGCTCTCGTAAAGTTGATGTTAATTAAACATATACTCTTAATGTACTGTGCGCAGATATGCTAGGCGGTAGTTAAGGTACACTGTGTTGGTATGAGTCGTAGGAAATGAAACAAATGAAATTGCAACTACAGGGAATACCCTGGCAGTATAAATATATAGGTACTGCCAATATTTTGCCCTTTTTAGCGTACCGTACCCAAAGGGTAAAATGGGGCCCTATTACTAAGACTCTGCTGTCCGTTCGTCTGTCTGTCGGTCCGTCTGTCACCAGGCTGTATCTCATGAACCGTGATAGTTAGACAGTTGAAATTTTCACAGATCATCATACTATCATACGTAACGACAAATACTAAAAAACAGAATAAAATAAATATTTAAGGGGTGCTCCCATACAACAAACGTGATTTTTTTGCCATTTTTGTAGATAATGGTACGGAACCCTTCATGTGCGAGTCCGACTCGCACTTGACCGGTTTTTTGGATTAATATTGACTGATAGTAACTGAACTTCTTTACTTAAGCTATTTGCTAGTGCTATCATAGATCAATGCTGGTCTAATGTAGATAAATGTATCTATGGTATAGTAAGACTCCTTCGTTGGTGTAGTGGTCACAAGCGCTACTGCTGAGCATGAGGTCGTTGGTGTAGTGGTCACAAGCGCTACAGCTGAGCAAGAGGTCCTGTGTTCGATTCCCAGGTCGGCAAAATGTCATTGGGATTTTTTTTTCTGGAACTTCTTTCTGGAGCATACCAGAGTATGGATTTGAGCCAAGTTAATGGCAGCAGACCCCTATTAAATGGGACTGAAACATAACTGGCAACATGTGGCTGGATGCAGCTATGCCTAACCCTTCGGGGAAACAAGCCGTGATGCTATGTATGCAATTTGCAATTTGACTGCAGCTCTCACTGTCACTCCTCAAGAACTCATTTCCCCCACTGGTCAACTTTTCGTACAAAAAAATCAAGTTACTGCAACTGAAAAATGACATAGGTATCTAATTAGTTATTGTCACCATCTATCTATTTACTAACGACATCAACAAATTCTGTTTACACTTATATAGAAAAAAAGATAAATGATGGTAATTAATTACTATACGTCAGTGAGATGGCATTATCGATAACATAGCACTAGTATGGGGAAACACCCTCGGATGAGCAATGACGATGTATCATAGTCGACGGACAGTCGGCCGTGTTGGCAATACTCATTAACTTGCTTTGACAATACAATAGTACATTTAACTATGTTCTTAAATTAAACAATAGATTTGTGACCAAATGCAGTTCAATTGTACAAACATTTGTGAGAGAATTTATTCGCTTGTTTATGCTAAATTAATGACGTACTTTTATAGAACAAATTGTAATTGTTGTTATCAACAATGAGGAGTCTCCTTCAATTTAATTGCGACAAATGTTGTTGTTCTCTAATATAATCAGTAATCATTAAGATTGATTGCATTGAACTAACTTAGCAATAAAGAATTAGCATTCAGGTACAATTTTCAGGCAGTAAAATATCAATGATAGGTATGTCTTCCATATCCATGCTATATGCCGGTGAGGGCTCGTGGGTAAGTAATAACAGCCGCACGGTTCGATCCATCAGGTGGTAGCTTCACCTAATGGATCCAACTTGCCGGGGTTGGCACTTTAAGCCGTTGGTCCCGGCTGTCATTCATTGATCTTTGACAATCGTTACGGGTCGTCAGAAGCCCGAAATTCTGACAACCAGTCTTACTAAGGGGTTGTGGAGGTCAGATAGTCAGTCGCTCCATGTAAAATACTGGTATTCAGCTGCATCCGGTTAGACTGGACGCTGACCCCAACATAGTTGGGAAAAGGCTAGGCAGATTGATTGCCGACATGACTGTGATTTTGAGCTCAATACACTTATATTAGTGCAACAATGAATGCTACAAAAACCTCTCAATTTCTCTGACTGTTTCAATAAACATATTCCTCCACGCAAAAGCATTGCGTCCACAAAATAAATACAAAAATACAAACTTCACTTAAGCAATCTTTCGTAACGCCCTGTATATCAGTAGTATATGATATACAGGCTGCTCCAGAACGGTGCAATAAAAGCGAGATGGTGCCACCTGCGCAGACTCGTAAATTCTCGAATCATTTGTGTGATTGTTGGACGAACTTGTTCAGACGAGCGGGTCTTTAACAAGTATTCTTAATGAAATGAAAAAGAAATCGCAGGCATCATACCTGTTCAGATTATGGCTGTGTACGTACGAGTAGTACAGAAAGTACGTAGCAGGACTTCATAGATCAAACACAATACTATATTGAGATATGTGTGTAGATAGACAGAATATTCTTTAATGTACAGACGCCAGCACATCAAGGTATCCCAAACTGTCAAATGTTTCCAATTGAACATGAACCTTATTCTTTCGGAATAAGTTGAAAATCTATCAAAGATATTTGACAAATTGCAGTAGCTTGATGTGCTGGCCTCTATACACCAAAATTCTTATACAATACCTATTGCTCTTTCTATAGTACAATGTCTTAGCGCTGGTGTAGATGATTATGGAAACTAAACTTGAAAATGAAATGTAAAAAAAAATATAAACAGCAAATAATAGCTGATGCAGCATAATACCTCGCTGTTTGGCAGCAATATCCAGAACATTAAGAAAAGCTACTAAACTACATTTGCTGCTATCAGTCAATATAGGTACTCTGAGCCTAAAGTTTTCCGTAGGTTTCCAGTACTAAATTCTTCGTTTATTTCACACTTTCGTGTTAACAGCACCGCGCCCTCAGATTATAAAACAAAGGCAGATAGACCGCGCGGAACACCAAAGTGAGGCCAAAAAACCAAATACCAAAGCGTCGCATTGAATGTAACATACAACCCGACGCTTTAGTATTTGGTTTTTTGGCCTCACTTTGGTGTTCCGTGCGGTCTATCTGCCTTTGTTTTATAATCGAAGACCGCGTCTGCCACGCCATTTTTTTTTTCAGAAACAACAAAACCATGGGGTTATTCTAAATCAGGTTGACAGTTCAAATGTGATAAAATTAATTTAGAGCCAACCTGTACAAAATAAGGTCGTCTTCAGCATTAATGACGAAATCCGCGAGTACAAATCACCTACACGACATGGCTAATTCCTAGTAGCCTTTTTACAGGAAATTGCTATGATATTTAGTAATAATTTAAATAAATAAGTTACGGCATAGTATGTACGTGGTGCTACGTTTACGTAGAAATTAGTCACCACAAGATACATGCATACACTTTCCTGCCAAAATTAATGCAAAAATAATTATGTAAAACAACATTTACACTTTCCTGCCTTCCTTCTTTCTTGCAGCTATACAAACGCGCAAACTAACCATGAATTCAGCACACGATTCTAGATCCCTAGCGTAGAAATTCAATTCACTGTACAACAGCTGATTTTATAGAATGTTTGGAACTAACTATTAAGATTTCTGCAGCGTTTCACCCGCCGGTGTACCAACCCCCAAAATGTAGGTAGCGGGTCCCTTCAATAACGCCTACTCATCGCCGAGGCATGACGATGCAATGCCTTGGCACACAAGATGGCGGCCCAACTGAGGGAATTCCAGGGGTTCTAACGAGGACCCCGGTTTAAGTCCTCACAAATTACTTGGTGAGTTTAAATAGTTTCGTGTTGAAGTGGCTACAAGGGCGAGGAAGTTACAGGAGAGTAAGTGTTGATGGAAATATTTCTACGAATGATCCTAGGAGACATCTTTAACTTGGACAGTTGTGTAGGTGTAGCTACTCGGCTCTATGATTGACAAAAGTGGTAAGTAGCACTTGGTGAGCACCGTTTAGGTCTTAAAAAGTAGTGCTAACTTAGAAAAAAGAGAAGTTTATTAACTTAACAGTCCTATTTCAATTCTTCTTCCGAATAAGGACCTCCTCACGTCTTAATCTTCAGAATTCACTACAGTTTTGGAACCAAAACATTCGTAGACCAACTATTACGTTCCTACATATTAACAACCAGTACTCATACCTACTTAGACCAGACTTCAGCCGTTTATGCTCACATGCATGACCTAGCACGATCTAGCGTAGAAACTCCAACGTAACTGGTTTTAATTCGTTATATTAGCGATTTGTCTAGACAGCCTGCCGGGGTGGAATGGAAAGTGACAGTCTTACGTGCTTGTTGCTAAGGTAAATGTCACGTGGATATTATGTTCAAGCTTGTTATTCTTCAGAGGGTAAGTTCAACTAAAAATATATATACTAACTGTACCTATGACTGACAAATTTAAGGAATTCAATTTCCAATTTTCCAGCCGTTTCAATATTTTTAGAACTTGCACACTGCTATCAGGAATTATATAACATAACATCACGCCTTCTTTTGTCAGACGTGTACCTACAGTACACTCACAGGCCGCCAAGTATGTTAAGTCCCATGTAATGGAGCGAGCCTATTGCCATCATCCGAGCACAAATCCAGACTCCGGGCTGCTACTAATTCGCCCGACCTGGGAATCGAACCCAGGAACTTATGCTCAGCAATAGCGCTTGCGGCCACTAGACCACTAGACCACCGAGGCAGTAACAGGAAGCCTACTTAAACTGCAATAAATGTAATTTGAGGTTTATAAAGTTTTGTCAATGTTTAATGTATCTCCAATACACAAAGAATAATCCAAAATTAATGTAGGACGTGCTGATCGATTGCACTTTTGGATTTTTGCTACTAGACCATATGCAACACAAATCGCTTGTAAAAATTGTCTCAGTGGAACGAATTTGAAGTCATTGTTTATTTTATTTTATTTATTTTATTTGGCTCACCAACAATTGAATACACTGATACAAAAATATGAGATACATCCAATGTACTTATAGACTAGTGTACCAATTTCTTACAGGTAAGCACATCATGCATTAATTGTTTGTCGATTGATTCTGAGGTGAGTTCACATACTCAACGAACATAGTTAATATACTTAGGATTAAAAAATAACAATGTTTTCGACCGAATTCTAAATTGAAACAAAACACTGCCAAAATTCAAATCGTACAAAATCAAATCAAAAACGAAAATAAGATTACAATCCAAATACAATCAAAACCAAAATTAAAACCGCAATACAATTAAAATCAAAATTAAAAATCAGAATCAAAATTAAAAACGAAGTTAACACTAAAATTAACATCTAAATCAACACTAAAATAAGAAATAAGAATAACAATCCAAATACAATTAAGATAAAACCAAAATACAATTAAAATCTAAATGAAATCAGAATTAAAAATCATAAAAAAATCAACGCTAAAATTCAAAACAAAATCAACACTTTCATAACAATGTAAATTAAGAAGGAAATTTACCTACACTAAGATGAATTTACAGGTTTTTGAACATAATACTTCGGAACCTACCAAGTGAGTCAGAGTGCACGTCCACAAGATCACTGCAGCTATTTAATAATTTACATAGGCGGGGGATTGGAGAATTAGCACCAAGGACAGTTCTACGTGGAGGAGGACGTAAGGGAGTTATAGGAGCACGTGGGCTTTTTGTGGGTACACGAAATTTGAAACTGCTCAACATTGTTCCTCCATTATGCACAATATCTAGCGTTTAACGTACGTAAAAGAATAATCTTGTTACGTGCTGATCTAGACTTACAGACTTCTTTATGTCAGACTAAGCTGACGTCAAGCTGACAGCGACCATGTTCATCCATGACGCTCGTCTAACGATAACAAATGACAATCGCACAAAAGAAATAAACGTTAAACTTTTATTTCGAAGAGCACGACTATTGGAGAAAAATACGTCAGCTTAGTCACATGCATTGGAAACTGAACTACATAGTTGCGGTTTCAGACAAAGGCCCAGTTGCACCACAAGTCACTAAATGCTAAAGGTCCGTCAACTTCAAACTGGTAAAAATAGAACAATGTTTTAAATTCCGTCAGCGCTAAATGCATTTTAGTGAGCTGTGAAGCATACGGGGCTAATATGTGCTGGCTGTCAGTCAGTGGATAGGTGACCGGTCTTTTAATATAATCTTCTTCTTTTAGTCTTTTATTATAATAAGTATATCTCCTACTTCTAAATTATTCAGGAGTGCATATACACGCAGTGCCAAAATATTTCCATTTTCACGAAAATTTCTTCTTTCTTAAGTTCATCATCATCATTTCAGCTGAAAGACGTCCACTGCTGGACATAGGCTTCCCTCAAGCACCAACACTCCGACCAGTTCTGTGCTTCCCGTATCCAGCGGATTCCTGCGGCCTTCGCAAGACCTACGTCACTACGTCTTCCAGTACGCAGTCGCCACTCCAGAACCTTTCGACCCTATCGGCCATCTGTTCTGCGAGCAATGTGCCCTGCCCATTGCCACTTGAGTTTGGGCTATGTTGGTTATCTTGGTTCTCCTGCGGATCTCTTTACTTCTGATTCGATCACGTAGGGAAACTCCACGCTTTCTTAAACCAAGTCATCATTCAAAATTCTTGCGTTCTAAATGTATCTCACAGTATGTAAATTGTACAGGATAAAACAGTATAATTGTATCTAACCATGTTGCTGAACCTTGCTGCCTTCACTATCGTCGTTTACATCAAATGTTTTCCTTGCGCAGAACCTTGTCGTTCTCTTGTCTGTCTTTAACACTATGTAGGTTTTCCTTTGTCTGTTCTAATTTATATTTTATACTTGTTTTAGTTGTTTTAGCCGTTCACAGTCATAAACGCGACAATTATGATGCTCTTTATCTATTTATTTATAGTATGGGTATATGACTAAGCAGTTTGATGAGTTTTGGCCGAATGGTACAGAAAAAAACTACAAAAGAATATTCTACATTATCTTGAAAGATAATGGTAATAAAATCAGGTTTTTGCAATGATTTCACAAAAAAAAATACTTATCATCTACGGATTGCAGAATCTATAGATGATAAGTATTTTTTTTTCGTTCAAGCAATTTCTATAACCAAATGACAAGTAATCTAAAGCAAAGACTTCATGAGTTCACTCAGCCTTTTTGATTTGTCATGACGAGCCGGAATCGCGTAGAAAGTTCCTCACCATTGACAATCTTTCCAGAACTCCCGATAAGCCACGTTTAATGAGCCTTAGCAACAGCGCAAGGTCTTATTCAGAACCGGCCGTGATGCCGAGCTCGTCTGGTCGCACAATTTACTAAACACACGCTTCCCAGAAGCAGATGTTTTGCAACAATGCCGATTGAGTCGTCATCACGACTGTGTCCATTATTTGGTTCTCGATCATGTTGCTACGTGGGTTTTGGGAGGAAAATTTTAACCTTAACTTGGCAAAACTCATAACGTAATTTAAAAAAAAATTATTGTGTCCTGTTAGTCACTTACCGAAACCAAAATTCATGTAAAAGCTTCACGAGTCTGTCCAAGTTAATGACTACTCTATTATCACTCTCTGTTTCAGGTCCATACGGGCAAGACATACAAAATGCGGTTTTTAAGGAAAGTTTGTTGGAAAGCTGTTAAAAGGTATAAATATGCTGTCAAATAGTATCAAAAGTTCAAAACTGACATATTACTTCATTGATTTCGAAATTCATTCAAATATATTTATTTTCTTATCGGTTTCTGGTAACACGATCGTTTGCAGAATGTAACCAGCTGGTGGTTTCATTGAGGCATGAAACTCATTGAAAATATTCCACTGCTTCTGAAAACCGTTGATGTGACTAAATTGATCGACAATACCTACCTATTAATATGACGTGTAAGTTGGTTGCTATGGTGACATAATATAGGCACCATGCCAGGGACAAGTCGCGGCCTGTCTCCACAGCGTGCGACGTGACTAACCCCGCGGTTATCTTTAACCCGCCGTTATCGGACGTTCAGTGTTACGACACACGGAAATTGATTAATCTTATAGGAATTTTGACTGAAGTATGACATGGTTGATGATAGTGCTGAAACGTGGTTCAATTCAATAGAAGTAGGTGACGATTTTGATTGTGAATTATGCGTCATTGATCATGTCATTTCAATAAATTTATGTAACACTTTCAGATAATTAGCCCAAAGAAGTTCTAAAGTGTGTGTAACTTCATAGACTTAAAATGTATATTACTACACCTTTCTTATTAAAAATAACCAGATCTTTAAAAGGTTACCGTATAAGACTAATATCCAATTTTAATATATTTAACTGATTTTTTTACGTGAAAATTATTTTAAAACCTAGGAATAATATTATCAATCAGTTCCGTTCCACTTTCTCAGATTCTTTATCTTCTTTATGCAAAACGTAACTTTCAATTTTAACTAACAATGACAGTGTCTCTTTCGTAATAAAAATCTCAGATTATTCCGAAATGTACTGAGCTCTAGGAATACGCGCTGGATTTTAAGATAACTTCGTAGTATTATTACCCTCAAAATTCCTAAAAGAACCGCCTGTTAGTGTTCTAGATAATTTATTCCTTATAAGGTAATAACCACAACAATACCTACTCGCCCTGAAGTGGGTATTATTCATCACAAAGTAAATCACTTCCATTCAGTTAATAGGTGCGTAATGTCACAATTATTACATATGACGAAATTATTATAATTAAGTGCAATCACTACGTAAGTATATTCAGTAGTCCTGAAAAGAATATCCGTTATTGTGTAACTAAAGTGAATCATATCAAAAACCGGTAAAGAACACGTTGCATGAACTGGTCCAACATTCGATTCCCAGGTCGGGTAAGTACTGGAAAGGATGATTCATCCATTGAATTTGATTAGGTGAACGTGAATTTTGCTATCATCGCTATGAAGGTTAAAAATAAAATTATCATAATTACACGTCTTTTGCAATAAAATGTCGCTATCACAAACGGGTACGTCATTAGTAAACGATTCGTCGGTTCCTATAAATTATCGTCCGTAATTGGTCAAGTAAAGAGTCATGATATTTTGATAGGAATATTACATATTATTATAACATAAAGCTTGTGTCTCCTGAGGTTCAGCAGAGGTTATGTAATGTTCCCAGAAATTTCACGCAAATTTTCCTCCTCTTACCATTTGAACAAATATTAATTAAGAAATAACTATTTAGGTATTATAATTGGGTATTTCCGTTAAAAACCCGTCAGTTGGAGCCCTGGCGCCGAGCCAGGCACATGTTTCATAAGCTTGTCTCCTGTCTCATAACTCTTCATTACCTATTACTAGTCGTCGTGGGAGACTACAGGCACTACAGCATTCTTTGTGCTTACCTCCCCAAGGTCTTGATGATTAAGGGCCATAGAGTTTTTTACCCGTTCGTTCTTCTCCACAGGACCCGATTACGCTTTGGGATAGGCAACCAGCTTCATCTTTCAGACTAACTGACTCCTTTGGCAATTCAAAAGTCCATTGGAAAAATGCTTTCAATTTGAAAGATGGTCATCACACATACATAGGTAGACATATAACTTCATGCCTGTTGCTCTCAAAGGAGGAGGCACTGTCATTAGCCAGGAACACATCCAGGGTGGCTACGGAGATAACCCAATAACACTTTCCCCGACCTGGAAATCGAACCACAGAGGAATACGCGCGTTGCTGACGCGCTTTCGCACTAAGGCAGTCAATGAGCATCATTATTAGACATCACTGTTAATTATTATATATCTACTAACGCAATAAGTGGCAATAGGTCAACGATTGTATCGCGAACTGGCAAGCGAGAGGTCGTGAGTTCGAACACATCCGATACATAAAGCTGTTAGCATGAACCCCTTTAATTGTGCAATCTGTCAAGTGTCTCACATTTTTAGTAAACTCCAAAAGTACCTTGTGCACTACTATAAGTTAACTTTCTTGAGGGATTTGTTAAATACAATGAGCCTAAAAAGATGCTCTTACGCATCTTCAGTGTGGAATATTCCAGCCACACGATCAGCTATCATCACATTTAATATTATTTATTTAACTATTAAATTAGTCAATAATAAGTTAATAGCTGATCAGAAACTGGCAGTCATTGTAAATGAACACATTATTAATGTTATTACCTACTTAATTACTTGTTTCATTAAATACCTACTACAGTTTCTTGAGTACGTGACCAAAGACTGGTAGACTTTCAGGCCGACATCTACAAACGTTACTTAGCACGCACTTTGGCCAAGCGTTATCTCTGTCATTTTCGCACAACTGACGAACTACAAGTGCAAAAAGAGATGGGAAAATATCTTAGCCAAAAGTTAAGCTAAGTTACATTTATAGATGTCAGCTTCATTCACTCAGCCCCTCAGGCTAGGTCGGTAGTTTGCTGGCTATATATTATTTACCGCTATTTTGAAAGTCAAACGATTTGAAATGGATGACGAAATACAGCATCATTTTTAGTAATTGGCGGGACTTTCCTTGAATCGAATTTACTTTTTGACAGACAGGAAGTATGCTGAACAGATTTGACATTTTAATCTGATTTGTCTTTAGAAATAGAGTACCCGGGCTGCAAAGGCACCATACGAAAACACCATGGTCCCTGATAGCCAAGCAGACCATAAATATTTCGGCCATGCAATTCTCAACGGAGAACACCGGCTCACTCTCTTTTCCCTCACTGTCATAGTCCGATGGGACGGCACGCAGTCCGACCCCCCCGGAGCGAGGTCAGGCGCAGGACCAACGGATTAACGTGCATTCCGAGGCACGGGGTATCATAATGCTATATAACATAACGCCCCCATACATATCCGCTAACATCCAAACTCCGGCTGTTACTAAGAAATTCCTAATGTTTAAACCCAATAACACTTTAACAGCCACACTCAGAAAGCCACATTAAATTAGTCCTAATGAGTACTTAACTAATTAGCATTAAATCCGTTAATCAATGGTACATCCCAGAGTCATAATTTAAGCGTCCATTAGCAAATGACAGATTTAAGTATCCGTAGGGCGAAGCATCTCCAAATCGTCATATCGATAAAGCCTTGGTGTAGCCACATTTAAAAACAGTTGATATTAAACGACAAAAAAGTTTATATAAACACGTTGAAAACTATTATTCGTAGTAATATAAATGATAATCAGTTCTTTAACTGTAATTTTTGACTAAAATACAAAGCGAAACAATTATTTTCATTTAAATAAGTTAAAGCGTTTGCGACCTTTTTGGTATGGCATCATTACCATCTGCCAATGTCAAATCAGGAAATATTTTATTATTGTTTTGTTTTCGTTTGTGTTTCATTTACCGGGCGAGAACGTTTTGTGTTGTGAATCGTAAATTATATCTTGATAATTAAGATCTTGGGAAAAACTTGGTACCTACCATTTATATAGTACCTGAGCATTTTAGAAAGTATCCAGATGTTCACGGCAACTCGGGAATTTTTGGTATTTGTTTATTGGTTGAGCCTAGTAATAGAATTAATTGCTTAATTATTTCCGTAATGTTTTGTTATTAATGTGCACAAAGATCTTTGTCGGTGCCTATTGATAAATATATTGGTGTTCCCTTTTAGTTCTTTATTAATACTTTTAATAGTTTGTAATAACAGTTTCTGCAGGTATTGCTATCCGCACCAGATGTGTTTCTATAGATTTCAAATAAACAACAACCGACCGAAAAGACCCAAAACGTGGGAAATGTTAGGGAGAAACCAACACCGCTGAGGCTAATAAAATGGCCTTACTTGTCCAAATATAGTTCGTTCCGATTCAGATCTGGCACAACACAGTAGGCTGAGTAGACTTTTCAGTATTCACTACCTTTGACAGTGGAATATAGTGGTCCACCATCCATCTTAACAGTGACATAGTGGCCTGTCGTTTTCCACCCTTCAATCCAGTGCACTGTGCGACCCATCGCACAAAGTATTCAGTTACATTATGGTAAGTTTGGTAATACTTTCAGTTAAAATGTGATAACAATTAAACGCACACCTTGTGTAACAAAGAACTTTAACTTATATTTCTGTTTCAATTTAGGAGAATCTACTAACAAAAACATCACGCAAAAGAGTGGCCAATTTCACCGCCGATGAAAAGGCGATATTGGCACAATTAATTAAAAGGAGACCAATTGTGGAATCTAAAATAACAGATGGCAAGTCAATAGCTAAGAAACAAGCAGCATGGGATTTAATTACACAAGAGTTTAACTGCAATGCCAATGTACACAAGGTAGGAAAGTCCAGTCATTGATGAAATATATTCAGTGTCAAAAAACGCTAGTCAGATGAGGATGATGATGATGATGAATGATTTGCTAATACTATTTTTCATACTGTTTATTTCAGCGTGAGACTATAACCTTAAAACGGGCATGGGACAACATGAAAGCATTCACACGTAAAACTCGGGCAATAGAAAGAGGGAACCTATTAAGAACTGGAGGGGGACCACATGCACCGCCACTACCACCACATCATGGAGCCATAATAAATATGGTTGAAGAGGTTGGTAGCATAATATCTTATGAATTGTTCAGTAACTACTGTGACTTTGCTCATTTTAAATTAATATTGTGTACAAAAATTCTATACTTACAGAAACTATAAAAAAATATCTAATTATTATGTACTCTCTTCTAAATTCATATTTTTATGTATCAGGCTGCACCTGTGATGATCAGCGAGATCAACAATGCATTTGATAGTGATGGCGCCATTTTAGATAGAGCCATTGATAACAGTCAAGAACTGGACTTCTTAGAAAATAATAACACACCTTCTGTATTGATCGACACCTTAGGTATGTAATTGAATTTACTGAAGTTCCCCCATACAAAAAATACTATGTGTATACTGTATAGCATTTATGAAGTTTACTAATAACTTTTTTTTATCCAGATATTTCGGACACAGAAAACAAAACAAATGAAAACATTATTGAAGTCCAGGCCTGTTATGAAATGACCGGCACCCAAATTGAAGATACCAAATTTAGCACAGGTATTATAATTGCTGTGCTAAAATTCAAAATGATTTTAATATCTTTATACCATAACCTGTTATTTATATTTTAGATTGCGGCATAACTTCAGCAACCAAACCCAGAGATCAAATGCGTAGACCTACAGACTACATTCGTCGGGAAGCTGTGATGCGAATAAAGTTTTTAGAAAATAAGAAAACAATAGAAATGCAAATATTGAAAACACAGGTACCTACATAACTATGAATTCTATCAACTTATCTAATGGTTTGTTACTATGTTTGTTGTAAACCATGTATACGTTTTTCTTTACAGTTAGAAGTTGAACAAATTAAAAAAAAAACAGCATTATTGGAGGAAGAGAGAAGCAAAGCATTGTTGGCAAAAGCTAAAATAGAGTTAGAAGAGTTTAAAAAATCTATTGAAAAATAGTCATCCTAACACTTTCAACACTTTTTGGTGAAACATAAAATAAAAGTATTATTATTTGATTAATATATGCATTTTTATTTATATAGAAAACAATATTTAAGTAAAAAACCTTTCAACCAAGGCTTGTCGCACTGTAAAACCATTACTGTTGGAGGTTTCATTAATTTGAGCCACATTAACAATATCATCATGAACATCAATGTCATCCCAGTTCAATGGCACCAATTCGTCTACCATTAATGCTATATTATGTAGTGTTGCACATGCACATATGACAGCCACAACTGTATCCACCTTTATACCCATTCCTACTTGAAGACAAGGAAATCTTCTTTTCCAAATACCAAAACATCTTTCTACAGTATTTCTGGTTTTAATTTGACTTCTGTTGTATGCTTCTTGGGAAGTTGAATTGGGTGATAAAAATGGTGTTAGAAGCACATTGCTTACTGCATACCCGCTGTCTCCTAAAATGATCCCTTGTAATACCCCAGTATTAAGTCTTTGCTTAATAGCACTGCTATTGTAAATAAAGCTATCATGCGTACTGCCAGGCCATCGGGCTACTAAATCATAAAATTCTAAGTTTGGCCCTGTGACTGCCTGGACATTTATAGAAAAATACCCTTTCCTATTTCTGTAAACTTCTGAAGTAATTCCTCCGGGGCTTCTTATTCTAATGTGAGTACAGTCAATACAACCAATTACTCCAGGAAAATGAGCTACTTCATAAAACTTTTGCCTGCAACAAAAACACCATAGGTACATAATTATTAAGAATGCCTTCATAAAGAACTTAGTACATAGTTAGGTACAGATGAATAAATTATAATAAACAAATGGTCTTACTTCACTGTGTTCATTTCTTCTACTGTAGAAGGTAATTTAACAAAGTCTTTCATTTTGTATGCTATCAATGTAGAGACTTGAGCTATAATTCGTGAAACTGACTGCTGACAGATATTCATTACATCTCCATCCAATTTCTGCAAAAAAAATGTACAGCCACTTATTAGGTACCTAGGTAGGTAAATACTTCTAATAGGTAATACCTAACAAACTTCAATAAAACCCAAGTACAATATTTTTTATATACAATAGGTACAGTTCAGTACCTAGACTACTAACCTGAAAACTCCCTGTAGCGAAGTAGCGTAATGTTATTAGCAACATTATTTCTGGTGCAAATGGTAATCCTCTTTTCGTTGGTTTCCTGAGGTCGGATGCTAGCAATGGCAATATTACACTTTTTACAGATTCAGGAGTAAATCTATAACGTGCATGGAATTCTTGAATAGAGTATTTAGTAAAGGGATCAGAATAATCTCGTAAATACCGCCTCGGTCCTACTTCTCTATATCTTCTGGCATAGTCCACAAACTCAATGAAGTCTGCTAAATCAGCCATTATTGCTTTTAAATAAATGCAAAAGCGAATTCACTGGCAAAAATAAAAATATAACCTCAATCGTAAATGTCAAAATCAATCTTAACAAGATAAGTAAAGGTCTTGCTGTACTTAACTTTAATTTTCATTAAGGGCCACTAATGAACCGTTAACTGACTCTGGGAGTGAACTTTTTTTAATTTTTACTAAGTAGCACCCTAAGTAACCGTTAGGGGTCTCTGAGTGGGGCTGTAAGTGACTGATGTCCAGTACGTTGAGTAAGGTAGCAGAACTGTGTGTATAGCTTTATGGCCTACACTTCAAATAAATAGTAACTGCTACACTCAATTCTTGACACCGGAAGTGGTTACACTTTTTTTTTTAAGGAACTTTTCAAAGGCACGAACACCGTTGCATTGTTAAAACGCAAGCAATAATATTTTTTACATTGACATAGAAAAAGTAAATAATCGACCTACTATTTTTTTGTCCCTACACGTGTCAGGCTTAACCTTGAAACATGGGAAATAAAAAAATACTCATAAATCTTTCCATATACCTAACTATTAAAAAAAACAGAGAAACGTTACAAAAAATTCACGGCTTTTTAATTACTCATACTTCAGCAACTATTTCAACAAAAAAACCGGCCATACGTCATCGTACTGTTAAAAGAGTTTCACAATTTGTTCGGGGAGGTGCGTCCGCGCATGGCAACAGCCGCGCGGTCTGCAGTGAGTCAACGCAGACGTCACAGCACACGTGTTCAGAAGGAGAACTCCGCGCGCCTTCTAGAACGTGGTTGAGGAGTGATTACTAATAACTTTATTTAATGAATTCGTGACTGCAGACTCATCGCCTCATGGGTGACTTGATGACGTTTTATTTCCTTTGTTTTATTGCAATTTGCAATGTCACTTTTTATGTTGAGCTGTGACATCTTTCGATAAGGATTTCATTTCCTATTTCTTTTTCCTGTTATAGAAAAATAGTCATCGAGTTGAGCGTAATATTTTGGCACTATTACAATGTAGAGGCTAGAGATTTTGGTGTGGGATGCATTGCCTACTGAAAATATTTTGAGTTTAGAGGACGTTAACCTCACAATGGGGGATTTTCAATGAGGAAAATACACTAACTAAACCATTACTAAACTTAGATGAAACAATTTTTTAGAATGAAAAACCTATACCTACCTCTTCATATAATTATATTGATCATAGTTCTGGATCAGTAAAGTACTAGTAATAGTAACGATAGTGACTAATCATCTCATTAATCACTGCACTAGATATTAAACATAATGCAGTTTATTCACAGTAAGTTAATCGGAACCATCCGCACTCACGACTGTTGCATTATACCAATCTGTACCAGGTATTTACCTTTAACAATTGAGACGACGTTTTGATTTGTTGGTCGTTTTCTATTTTTTTAATAATACCTCGTACTTGTTGACAGGCCTACACTATCCTTTCATACCTAAGAATAAGAACACTGTAATTTGAAACATTGTGATACCCAATTATTTTTAAAACAGTAAACGTGGAGTTTCGCGTACCTAGCTTCAGACGTTTCATAAGTGCCCATGTAGGTTTATGTGAAATAAAATATTTTGATTTTGACTAACTACACAAGTACATTGATTAACCACGCCCAGAATAAACCAAGAAGTAAGAAAATGCACCAAATCTTAGACGAAAAAACCGTAACAAAACGAATCAAGAACCACAGGAAGTGCTACTTAGCACACGTTTTCAGATGGGATAAACTACACCTATTGCATAAGGCTAAATCTAAGAAGGCCGGACGACCTATTTACACATGGAACGACAACCTAAAACAGTACATGAAATACTTTGACATGGGAATCACGATTTGGAAGGACATGGCTGGATACAGAAATAAGATTAAGAAAACGGCTAGCGATATCTACAGAAACTGATAGCAGCGAGAACACAGAAGATGACTATGAAAACAACAACACAGAACATAGCGAAGGAACGGCAAAGAAAAGAGCTAAGAAAACTGTTGAACCTACCCAAGAAGCTCGATCTGAATCAACATGCCGTCTCTTCACTAGTCCAATGCTTACTCAAGGATGCATATCCGGTAGGCTCGCAATCCTTTCCTATCCTAAGGGCACGTCTACCTAACCATTACCGCGCCCCCCAGTCTAGTTCTTGATATGCAATGGCCTCTGTAATACCATTAAACATGAGGCTCCAGGGGCTAGTGCAAAACTTGGGGTTCATTCGATTAATCGAGTCTGGTCAAGCCACGCTGGGATCGGTGCATTTCATTCATTCATGTACCTACTCTAATAGGTGACCAAGAAAAACATTCGTTTAACAAAGATGAGACGCCCAATCACCACGCGTGCTCACCGCGTGTTTGGTGTTCTAGCTAATAGATCCTGGTTTATTATATCAGTGTACTATCTTGCTATCTTGTATCTATGCACATCGTACTATCTACAACCCTTCGAGTGTAGTCGTCACGGCTGCGCCCGCGCACGCAGCGTGTGCGCAACGCGATGTCGCCACTTAGCAACAGCAGCACGCAGTAGGTACTTGCGTCATCCTTTGTCTAGATTTCGTTGTTATTAGTACGTGATGAAGAGCACTCCATTTATTATACTTATAATAACATCATCATTCACATTATTATTTCCATAGTTTACAAACTTAGGTACTTTATTGATGGAGGTAAAATCTTCCATGATCATCTTTAGTAACAAAGAAATTGTGTTTTGTGGATTGTGGTACCAGGATCTTGTGCCTAATGTTGTTTTGACAGTACTGATGTTAATATTTTAATTGATCATGTTGCACATCTATGAAAGAAGTTTTCTTTTTAAATATATTTTTAACATAAAAAGATTTCAGCTCAAATGTAATTTTGACAAGTTGGCAGCAACATCTAAGCAAATCCCAAGATTTCATAGACAAAATATAGTGGGAAATATACCTCACTAAGGAAAGGTATCTAGGAAAGCGAGCTATCTACACTTAGCAACACATAACCTCGCGCTACGTCATCACATCTAGATCCGTTGCTACGTGACTGAGGAAGGAAGCTAGATTACCTCGCTAATGATCATCACATAATGATACGTGTTTCTAGTAGGTAGGTACCTACCTACCTAATACCTAATACTGTAAAATACCAATTTTTCACATAGCAACCACCCTATAATTATGCCTACGTATAAAAAGGACGTAAGTACCTACTTACGTCCTTTTTATACGTAGGCATAATTATAGGGTGGTTGCTATGTGAAAAATTGGTATTTTACAGTATTTTTCCAGGCTGATATACTGATCCAATTATCCAAAGTATTCTGAAAAAGACTGCTATGGAAATGCTAAACTTGTTACGATTAATATTAATTATGAACAAACGAGTACTGTCTCATTTGAATAATATCTTCTTTGGCTAGTGGAATTTTCAGCAGGTAAAAGCTATAAGCCTCGGTTATTTAAACTTATTTTGTATATTTTTTGCAACAAAAACCACGACTTGCAACGATTACCTAAAATTATAATAACACACGACCGCATTTAAATTGATGCAGGAATTACGCGACTTTGGTGTAACAATGACTTCACATTCGTGATATTTCCTGGTTTCTGAGCACTATAGGTCACGGACACGACAAGGAAGCCGCCCGCGCCGGGGAGAGAGGAGACTGGTCCGAGCCTTCCTTACAATTTGCATGTGCAAGATTTGAGATAAAACCTACAAGTTTTTGAGTGAAGACTGTAAATAGACAATTTTGTGTTAGACAACTCTTCGCTTTGTTTTAAAAAATATGAAACATGGTCATATTTTCGATTATTGCTGGGAAAATATGACAGAAACAAAAGATTCATCGGGGTTTGGTACTTGGCAAATAAAGGTACTTATGTACTTATGTTAAATTGTGTGGGGTAGATACCACAACCATAAAGTGACAAATTAAAACGAAAATACAAAGCCAAAGACACCGACTTCAGAAGCTGAAGTTATTTTTCAGTTAGTAGTGATTTTTTTTAAGTCGTTTTTGTAATAAATATTGTTTCATAAGTTAGGTTATTCAGCAATTCAGCACGTTATAATTAACACTTTATTTCATTCAGGAACTATTATAAAATAACAAGACAAAGTTTCATCTAAATATTGCCATCAATGTCATCTAACTTGTGTAACACAATTTGTTTTTGACAAAAAATGAACGTTAAGATAAATTGTAGGATAAATAAACAAAGCAAGAGAACAACGAGCATACATTGCCCACACGTACGGAGGGCCATGTAAGTAAGACGTGAATCTAACTTAATAACTTAGCTGTAAAAATTACAGCGCAAACTCAAACAGTAGCAGTTTGTGCGCTGTCCAAGTTGCAAGATGTAGAGAGATGTATAAGACCATTATAGCAAGGCCAGTTAAGTTTGTCAGATAAGAACCACCGGCTGATACCGTCAATACCTTGCCATCGATAGGCAAATTCTGCATAATTTTGTGTTGTTCGCCTGCAGAATGCATTTACAGCTTTGCAACACATTCAAAGTGTTCATAATTAAGAAAGGTTCTCAAACTTTCAGGCTTTTCAGGCGCTATAAGGTGCCTCAACTATTTAATAATAGCCACTCGTGCACGTCCTCGCAGAAATGATTAAAACAGTTTTCCCCCAATGCTCTAATCGACTTTGATGCAACGTTATCAAATTGATGTAAAGGTGTACATTTTTTTTAATTAAAAGCGTGGTACACCGCTTTCCGCTCGTCTCTTGTACCTCGACCAGTAGTAAGCGGTATTTGTTCATAGTTTTAGTGCGGCAGGCAACGCCTCTGCCAGCCTCGTTAATTATACAAGTTTGAATGTGGGAAACTGCTTGTATACTTTGAGGGAACGAGAGGACATGCTGAAAGTTTCGCTGATATGACTATTTCTTCTTCTTCACGACATTTATTCACGTCATGTTGGCCGAAACCGTCGCCACATCCCCGGCATTATCGGTGGCAGTGCAGAAGTCACCTTGGCTACATGCTTAGGGGCACAGAGGGCAGGATAGGAAGATATAACCATTTGAAAACCACAATCATCATCATCAGAACCAGCACACAGCAGGACATAGGCCTTTCCATTTAACGGGAAGAGCTATCATTACCAAAGTACTTACCTATTAAATTAAACTTTTTTTTTCTTTCTTTTCTTTGTTTCTTACTTACTACATACACACATAAACTCACGCCTACTTCCCATGGGGGTAGGCTAAACTACTTACCTATATTCCTTACCTAACACTGTTCTTGCTCGAGAGAGCAGGAATTTTAATGTCCTTGGTTCCAGTTACGGTACGGGCGATCACCTTGACCCACATTTCTGTTGTTGGAAGCCTGGAAAGCTGGAAACATGCGGTGTTACCTTGAAGCCAATTGGGTCCACTTCTGATGGTGATTGGTTCTCTAACTTATCATCAACTGATCATTCTGGAAGTTAAATCTAACTAATGTGACGGATATGCCTAGAATTACTAATTTAGGAAGTCTACCTAAAACTTAAACACAAAAACTTAGCATAAAAAACATTACCTAACTAGAAACAGAAATAGAAACGTTTGGTAAAAAAATAGGTACAATTAGGTTTTACATTCGGCTTGCGCAGTTTACTTAGACCTCTCGAACCACACTTTATATCTAGCGATAGTTCAAGTTAAACTGGTGAGGTCTATAACAACAAATTTCGGTCCAGTTACCAGACCGCTATGTACACTAACTTATTTGTAACTTGAATAATGTTCGTTACTCCACAGAAAGTTAAGTAATGTGTGTTTGTGAATATTTAAAGCAACATCTTCAGCAATAGTTGAAGTCAACTTTAGACTTGAATATTATGTATTAAATGTTTCATCCATATTTTAAACGTTTGAATTTAAGTTTGAATTTGGATTAAAAACATGAAAACATATTTTCTCTATACGTTCTTCAGAATATCATATATAATCAGCAGTAGTGCTTGCGATCACTAGACCATTAATTATTTATTTTTTTGATTGAGAAATCATCAAATAACTTCTCCCGCTCTGGGTGGAGCGGGAGGGCATGCCAGAGTTTTACTGAGTAAAACCCACCCGTGTTCCTTCAGTTGCCTGTGTGCCAGGGGCCACGGTATCTCTTTCAAACAACCCGCACCCCTGGCAGGCATCGGCCCTTGCAGACCCCACAGTTGGTGCTGACATCTCTTTGAGGCACGCGTGGAACACAACGCGCCGTCGACCCGGACTTGGTCCTTACCGGACAGCGATCTACCCATTACTCGCCATCCGCAAGCCTGCACCTACGGTGGCCGGGAATCACCCTGGGATTCCCGATGCCCAAGTCGTCTCCTGCGTCGACTAGGGCCGTGAGGGCGCATATACTGCCTCTCCCTCACGTGCGCCGCCTCCCTCTTCGCGAGCATTATTGCTTCGCAGAAGTAGGTGACGGCTACCCATGCACTCTCGCTCCGTACCATGACCTGGACCAGTGCCGGACGCGAGAGACTGCCGCCGCCGATCGCCTCTAAAAGACACGGCGGTGCTCCGCCCAAGCCGGGTAGACCTCCACCGTATGCTCCACTATGTCTTCGGGGCGATATACGCAGTGGAAACACCCGGGCATTTCCTCCCGCTTTATCCAAAACAGGAACCTCCCAAAACAACCGTGTCCAGCGAGGACCTGCGTCAGGCGGAAGATGAGGACGCCGTGGCGCCTCTCAATCCAATTCTTCAGATCGGTCAGGTGTGTAGTACGAACGTAAACTAGGCAAAAGGGGTATTTTAGGATCCTAGCAGGTATGTAGTTTGTACCGACCCCCATGGAGAGAGAGCGTGAGTTGATGTTTGTGTGTACCTTTAATTGTATTTGATAACATCCATCCAGATAACAACTAATAAGAGGAAAGTTATTTTACCTATGTTATGTTACCTATGTTAATTTTTACTTAAACACAAGTAGGTAGACTATGAAACTAATGAGTCATTGTGCAAAAAATGAAAATCGACAAAGTTATGAGTGACTAATAATTGGTTTCTGTAATACAGCAAGCATAGCAACACTTAACAAATTATTCCGTTCTAGATTTCAAGACTAAACTAGTTTCAGTCAGACTTAGACTGAATATAATAAAGTAGAAGATAAATAAAATTCGTCTATGTACATTGTACAGTCTCGAGTACATTCGATATAAGTAATAACACTATCTATATATCGGAACAAACTCGTTAGTAAGTTAGCAACACAGTTTTTTTGTTCGCAGTCAATCAACTCTAGTCTTCCAATCAATTGCTCAATATGATTGATTGAACAACGAAACAATTAGCTGCGGCTGATGGCAACTGTCTAAAATAAATGCAAATTTTTATCTGAGAAGCATTCTACATTTTGAAATTAATAGGCAGAGTTTTAAGTAATTTGGAAAAATCTTGGCTTGATTTTGTTTTTATAATTTAGGCTCCGAACTCCGGATTAGGATCTAGCCTTCGAAACTATGTAGAAATATTAATGAAGACTTTTTAAATTTTATGACAAAACACGGAATATTCTCTTTCGACAGACCTATTCAAGTCCATTCAGCCATCAACTCTATTCAAATCAAACAATCAATCACACACCTAACTTCTAATACCAAATTGAACCCTACTTCACATCTAGCCTAGCAACAGACGGGCGGCATTATTATTACCCACTCCAAAACTCGAATCAATCTCCCTTTCCCAAATCAATCGGGTGGCAACACGGACACTTTATTATTAATAAAGCATTTTATTATTGAGCTGAGTCAGCTGCCACCGCGCCACCGCGCCACAGCGCCACAGAGTGCCACCCTAGGGTTGTCATGTCACCCGAGCTCGTGGCCTTGCCAACTATCCTTGGCAACGGTATAACAACTCGTTACGAGCCGTGCACAGTTAATGATGCTTAATGCTTCGTTGAGTTAGGAAAATTACTGGATTAACGCTACACGCGAGTACTTTGTTGTTGCTATACGGCTTACGAAAAGCCCGTGGAGCCGTGTTTTGTGGGTAAACTTGGAACCCACTCTCCCTAAAGGGACGCAATCGTTAACAACACACATATATCAACAATTTTATGACCTTACCCTCGCTTATTCTAGCGGAAAAATTTACATTAAAAAAATCATCTTCCAAATAATATCTGGTACCAATTCCACAAAAACTTACAGTAAAAGCAATTCTGAAGTCGCAAATTGAAAGTCCAAACGTAATACTAAACCAAATTACCGCTTACCCGATTTGATATTTTGTGCCAGTGTTTCCCCACCTACCCTCGCTGTTTATTGAGGGGAGACAGGGGACAGATGCCTATTATTTTTTTCACGCAACGTTTGAAGCAAGATTGTGTTGAAAATTTAAATAATTGTAGTTAATGTTACGCGTGGCGAGTTGTTAAGTTTTATAATAAATGGAGAAAATTTTATAAGTACAATGGTTTGATTCATTCATTCATTTAAAAACCCTATCATATCTTTCAGAAATCGCTGCCTTCAGAGCTTAGCCATATTTACTTAAAACAGATAAACATAGGTTTCTCCAGAGCACTGCTGACTTAGCGTAATAATGCAATTCAGAACGATTTAAACTGTATGTGAATCGGTTCAGGAGTTTCCGAGATTAGCCTGAACAATAGAACAAAGAACAATAGTACCTCTTTTGTCATAAAACATCATGCGGACAGAGTTTTATGACAGAAGGGGCACTTAATGGTACCATTTCCATTAAGTTTATTATCGGCATGGCAACACTCGGTGTTAGTTGCACCACGCCTCCGATTGATGACGTGCTGCTATTGACATTGACATGCTGAGGGAAATGCTTTCCTTTATGGCACGCAGACAATGTATTGCGGTCTTTAAAACTACTACTTGTATGTGGGGGCACACAAACATACACAAAATGTCACGGCTATGACTCTCGCTGGGCAGCCTGAGGTGTACGGTTACGCACAAATGCTACCCGTGAGGGTATGTATTACATTACGTTAGTCCCAAAGATGGCGACCTACTGATCATTTCTTTACCTGATTTAAAATTCAAGTCCCGAAGTTACTGGCAAATTAATTCTCTTGCAGTATCTAGATTAATACTCGTTTAATAAGTAACCTTAATTTTATTACGTTTGATGCAGACTCCGCTATTCAAATACACTTTCAATATCCGAAGGACGGAAGGAACTGTGTTTTAAAAAAAATATTATTATTTTAACGGTTACTAATCGCCTCAAACTTATATTATTAGCTTCTAACAAAGATGTACGCTCAACATCTGACTCCGAAACGTGTACCACAGCTTGAATTTCTCCTCATCCATCAAGCCTCAAGGTGTGATCACAACAATTAGCCGAAAGGCAAGCACCTAAACATTTCGCGTATCATTGTTACATCATACATCTGAATGAACAATTGGCAAAACTGACGATTTTTATAAAAATACCTACTACCCCTACCATTCGGCGTTCGTTACGGCGACGGCTTGCGGATGGTGGTCGGTAACCGCCGCTGGTAGGGGTCGCCTGGCAACAGCTACCGTTCTATGGACAATTAAAACAGTTTGCCAGCTTTTTTGTCCGCCACTCGTGCGTGACTGGAATCGCTTTGTGATAATCGCAAACGATTTTAACTGAGATACGTACCGTTTTGATGGTATGTATATTTGCTGTAGGTAGTATTTTTTTGGGGAACAAGGTTTCAATTGTTATTTGTGTTAGTTATAAAATAGTTTTTGTTGAGACTATGATTTTTTAAATCAAATTTGTTTTGCTATGATTCATTAAGGTTTTTAGAAGTAGGTAGGTACGCTTGTTTTTGTTTCATTCCGTAATGGAACGAAGTTAAATAAAATGTACCTACTTAGGTGTGAACAAAGAGTCAAGAAGTTCATTATTAGGTATACTTACGTCATTTCGAAATAACAATATCTACTACAAGATACCGTTTATAGAACATAAAATTAGACTAAATTGACTCATTTCACCCTTCGTAAAACAACATAGCTCCAACTTTTTTCGTTCAGCAGGTACATATAGTACATTGTGTATTCACAACGCAATCACTGCCTGCCACATACCTACCTCCATACCTAACACAACACCGAATCGAACCCATTACAAGTATAGCTATAATTATAAATCGCTTAACTCCAATACGGTAATGGCCGCGAAGGATATAATTTTGGCCGTAAATCATATGAAATAACCTCAAATGTTAGTAATTTCGGGTTGACTCAGTGCGTGGGGTGTTTGCACAGGGTTGAGACCAGGGGATGTTGTTGTAGGTGAGCCGTAAGCAACATGGTTTAAAAATAAACTTTGTTTCGTGTACATTTAAATGGAATCGGAATTGGGTTAGCGGAGCTTATTTTGTTAAAATAAAAGCGAGACCTTTTTGTTGAAGTAGGTTTATGCTGACGATTTTCGCTTTTTCAAAGCGGCGCAATCGTGGCGACGAAAATAGATATTGATTTTTGCTTAGACTTCGCCTTACTTTATTCAGAAGCCGATAGGTAAATAAATATCAAGATTAAAGAAAAATATTTTTAAAGTAGATTTTCTAGAATAAAATGAAAACAAGTAGAAAACCTACATAAAACAAAGTTAATAAGTTCGTAAAAGAAAAAATTCCAAATCCCAAACAGTTTATTTACCCTTGAAAAAAAAGAAAGGAAATCTTGTTCCTAACATTTTATAAATAAAACGAATCAATAAGCACTTTTACGACTCATTCAGGGGGTGAAAGGGGTCGGCTTATTGCCAGTATATAATCGTTTTCACCCCTTCCGTGTCGGTTCGCAATTCATTGGCAACTTTCTAGTTGCTGATGCTCAGTAGAATTGCTTTCTGATTGCTTTTCTGCGCAAAAATGAGAATTTATTGAATAAAAATGGTTTATTTTTAAACACTACCTCGCTACTGCCAGTAAATTGTATTGCTATTGGTGATTGTTTTCAAGTAATAGTTTTTAATGGGATTTATTGATGCAGTTTTATTTTCTATAGTTAGACCATTACGTTATTTGCGTCTATTTGTTAATTCTAAGTTACTATAAACTACCTTGATTATTAATTTATGCATAAGTATTGCGATATTTAAAATATAACATTAAACAGTTTATCTCGTGGCAATTGATGCAAAGCATAAACCTCTACGAAACACGTAACATGAAGTCACACACACTTCACAGTTCACTGGGTGGAAACATTTGGCCGTATGCCAGGCAGAGACATCTATCGGTACATTTGAACTAATCTTTAAAACTACTGGCTCCATTTCCGTGCGTTTTTACACTGACAAAAACGTTTATAAAATTTTCGAGAGAGTTCATTTGAACGATATTTTTCAGGAAGTTGAAAACTTTGTAGATGGTTATTGTGTACCGCCCAAATTAAACTTTATTTGACTTTAACGAAGTTATGGTTCCACATAATAATGTTGAATTTTAGGTATTTCTTCCTCTTTCGTGGGTGGGAAGGTCACGAACCATATTTGACTTAACCTCAATGTCATATGATATGATGATAAATCTTTATTGAGATAATTTGGTTGATGTTACATTTAAATAATCATATTATAGCTACTACTACGACTACCTTGATGTAGTAACGTACTAGGAGTATTGTTTTTATTCTTATTAATTAAACAAACTATTTTGGAATAGTATTTCTTCTTCGCGTTTAATAGGATAATGGGTTCACTGTTCTAAGAATAGAACAGTGCTGCTTTACCGATGGATATAACCTGTATATTTGTACCTACTATCTAGCTTATCGAGATAGTACCTAATTCTGTAATGCCACATATTTGTGACATTTTCATCTATTGCATCTGTACCTTACATTTCTTCCATTTTGGGATTTCTTATGTTTTTTGTTAGATGCTTGTTAGTGGATCTACTCTTCTACGTTTATTATAATAATGCTATATTGTTAGCATGTTATTTATTCATTAGTAATACTACACCTGCAAACCTTGAAGGGCTAGGCAGGCAGAGTTGCAAATGTAGTACCCGCATTATGTGTTATTTATGGTGTCTAGTCTTATATGTGATTGATTGATTCCCTCAATAGAATACTTACTCTTCTATCATAGCAACTTAGTACTCGTCTCCAACTTGAAGATTGTCTCGTAGTTCACGTTGCATCTTAGTTCTCTACAGCAATACTTACTTTTAATACGTAGTTAATAACACCAGAAGTCACTGTGATTTCGAACATTTGGCTCGTGTGACCTCAAATTTCGAGTACCTAAATGTAATTTAAGCCACTGGTCTGATTTACTCACAAACTTATCTAAATTCATCATTAGGTATCATTAACATTTTGTATCTAAATTGCCAAATACTGTGTCACGGAGTGCCATAATGACCTGAGATATGAAACAGTATGATAACCTATTTTTGTAATTAGCTAGTTTTTGCATTTAATACTTGTTTTACTTGGATTCTTGTGTAGAGAATCGTGTGATCTGAATTTCTTGTTGTCCTGTTTTTTACAAATTATTTACAAAATTCTTCCTTATTTAGGATAAGTATTTATTCTGCAGTTCTATCTAATCCTTTTTTATGATGTCCAATTTTGAACTAGCCTTAGCTATTAATTGGTTCAACTAGAAGAAGATTTAATTTTCAGAATGGATATTTTTAGTGCTGGCATTTTCAGTGAGTGTATTAAATTGCTTTCACATTTCAGCTTCAAATTTTCAATATTTATGAAAGTTGTGTAACTTGCAAAGAAGAAATATTGTATTCTCTCTCATTTCAGTATCTTAAAATTCAAAATAGGATTGAAAGCTTGAGATTATGTCAAATATACACTTTATTCAACGTAAATAGATGTTCCAATTTTTTACGAAAAAAAATATCTATTTCAATAGTAGTAATCATTGTTCTTTTTATAACTTAACAAGGTAGATAATTGGGGAAATAAAAATACAAAAATCTGTTAAGCAACATTTATTTCAACAAAATCGTTTTCACATTTTATTTTTTTCAATCCCACTATTATAACAAAAACCAGTAAGTTTATCTTAATAATGCAATCATCTTGTTTAATAATCAATTGAAAATGTAAATAAAAAAATAATAATTCATGTCAGCTTACGATGCTTATCTTAATGAGACAATATTGGGGTTTAGATATATTTAAAAGCATACAAGGCCAACTTGGAGTACAAAAAACAAGTACTTACTACTTATAAAGATACAATAGGTATACACGTGGCTGTAGGAGACATAAACAGAAACATATTAAAATTGCAAATGAATCGTTGCCTAAACTTGGCATGAAGTATGCACGAGCGTTGAATACTGATTACAGCAAATATTGGTAGTATAAATCACAAAACCCGACCAAATGAAAACGTTGGTGATGCAAAGCAATTTATTTACAAACTGAGCTACTTGCATTACTCATGTTATACCAACGTTGGGGCAAATGTTTGTATTGTTGTGAATACAAAGAATAATTTACAATTAACATTTATTTTAATATTCAGTATTCTAATTTAATTTTTATTCAGTTGTTTCGAATTATATACAGAATTTCATTTCTGTAAAATTATATTTCAGAGTAAATGTTTTACAAAAGTGAAACAGAATAGACAGAGGTATAGTGTAGTAGGAACAGGTTGGGACATGTTACCCGTGTGCAGTGCGTTGTTAGGTCCTATTGTCCCTTTGTGAATGGATCGTAAGAATAAGAAGGGAATAAGGGATGTATTGTGTGGCGAACGGGAATCTTTCGCGACAGGTTGGTCGCTTTTTTAATTTCCGTTGGGTTTTATTTAATCTTCCCTTTAACGTCGAATATTCTCTTCATCTTTATTTTCTGTGGTTTAATACAGTTTTTTCTGGTGATTGAACTTATTGTTACTGTTCAGATTAGGTGGAAAGGGATTTTAGAGAATTCAGAGGGACAGGAAAAGTTAAAGTAACACAAAATAAAATTAAATAGTCAGAAGACTTTTTGGCATATACTATTAATAAAATAAGGATTAACACCACTATAGCCAATTGAAGGAAACACAACTTTAATAAAGGTACTATTTCAACAGTCTTAATAACTTTTTTAAACAACGTTTAAGATTTATCTAGAGTAAACAACAATTTAACTGATAATGATAGCTCAAGCCAGACGAGCTTATCACCAAGACACTTAATACAAACATTAGTTTATTCACGAAACTATCGGCACACAATGAAACTGTACACAATATTAATAATCACTACGTTTGTTTAAACAATTACATCATTGTCATTAATAAAACACTGGTATCATAATGAAGCGGGCGCTTTATAATATCGTTTATTTACTTT
Organism: Antitype chi; assembly: GCA_947359405.1. NCBI lineage: Eukaryota > Metazoa > Arthropoda > Insecta > Lepidoptera > Noctuidae > Antitype > Antitype chi. The sequence goes on from OX375826.1 coordinate 709,322, forward strand.
AATGTGTGTTGTGCGGAAGCAGTCATGATTATGAAGGTTTATATTACCTCCTCCGGAAACTTTCCTTATTCGGAAACATCGGAAAAGAAAATTGGACCACTCTGAATAGCAAATATATCCTGCCCTACATAAAGATGTTTGTAGACCACAAATAATGATACAAAGTGCACATAATATGTCTTAGATATCGTTAAAAACACCTAAACATAGAAATCACGAAAATAGGTAGCCAAACGAGTTTGTAGCTCATACACAAACAGCAAAATCGACCCGTAAACTTTGATTAGATATGAATTGGCATTAACATTAGAAGCATAGAGCTGTAGTCACGAACATGGGCTAGTGGCATGAGCGATTCGACTCGCTTGTCAAACAAACGTGACTCATGGTCGACCAAGGCCGAGACGCCGGCCGGCATCGCTTGGCAACCGAACCGATTTTTTCTTCATTTCTTTTTGCCCAATTGTTTTTGTGGCTTTCCAGTTATTATATCTGAAATCGTTCTGTTTTCTACACTCTAGTATATTTCAAAGTTAATTTCTTGTACAATTACCACGTTTACTGCCTTTTTGTATAGCAAAAAGAATTTAAAAAAGACGATTGCTAGAAAAAACACTGTTTCTCCATTTATGCAAAGCATTAGTTGCGCCACGGAAGAAAAAAAACAGGGCGATCAGACATGTGATAATGAATGAATACTATCTTTATTTACATAATACAACAGTTTTTCATGTAAACTCTTATTTAACTTCATAAACACTTTTGAAGTATATATAAATTAAAATTTGAAGGTGGATAAAAATAAAACAGTTTAAAAAGCATCCCAAAACATTATTAACGATTTGGGACGGTGATTCCAACGGTGGGGATCTTTTTTTTTGAACGCCCAACTAATCACGTAAAGTGGATACTGAGAGAAATTTCTAGTCGGCTGATGTAACTCATTTTCAAATTGCCTGATTATTTTCAAAATCATCGTCGTTTTTTACAACTCCAACCTAGGTTTTTATTGGATCTTTTTGTGTTGGCCTACGGTTGAACTTCGCAAACAATTTTATTGCATTTCCTCTATTAAGAGTTTTGAATCCATATCTATTTGTGAAGAGTTCTCATACTTTTTGTTGAATTTTATTATTGGAAGTAAATCATTGTGCTATTGTCTTTCGCCGGTCGGATCGTGAGTCGTCACGTAGGCACTTTTTACACCTATTAGATTTATGTGATGCGTTAAAATTCGAGACAATTCTTTTACTGCAACTTACATAAATTAGTTAGTTAGTTTTGTTCTTCATTTTGAAACTACATATTCTCATGGGTTCTCTTGGTTTTTGACAAACAGATTTTTATTGATTCTACCGAAATCATAATTCAAGTCTTTAATTTTTATTAAAACATTGATTTGACCGGGCGTTTTGGGGGACTGTCTTATGTAATGCTGATGTTCGAAAAGCTCTGTTTCGCACCCGAATTTAAATAAATGACTTTTGATTTTGATTTGATTTTTATTTTTATTGCTCAGTTTTAGTCTATTGTTTTATTGGAATAAGATTATGTTGTTTATTCATTTCTAATTCTGGCTTTTATGGCTTAGTTTTATTCCTTTTTTATAGTTTCATTAATGTGGTTCTTTAACTTTACCTACTTTTTTTTTTCACCTTCAAGAGTTACAAGTTCGTCCAAAAAGATGAGTGGGTCTACATTGTATGTTGAGTGACGGTCCAAATATTACCTACTTTGTAAAGTTGCCAAGTTGGATTTGATTTTTTGGAGTGGATTTAGTGTATTTTTATCATCTAGTTTAATACTTACTTCTTTGTCTTACTAACGTTTTAAGGGCCTCGTTTCTGATGATGGTCATCATAATAAGTTTTAATGTCCAAAGGCTTGATTTACATTTTGTTTGATTTTGAAAACATAATTTCCTGATATGAACTCTGAAATTGGTTTTGCATTTTCAATCAATGTTATAAATTCAATGAATGTTGGTGCAGTAGCTATCAACTGCAGCGAATTATCTTATCGCTAGCTAATGGAACCAATTTATAAGTTATCGCTGTTTTTTTCATTCATATTGATATTACTGTCTCTAAGGAAATAGTCACTGAGGACTTTTTTTAATCAAATTCTTATATTAAAAAAGCTTGTTATACTAAAAATCGGAATTTCCTAAATCCAACGAACACCTCTATAATTAACACCACTATTTTTCACAACTTACCTAATAACAATGATTAGTATTTTTTTAACAATACACACAATACATACAAGAACAATGAAAAATTACTATCGATCTAATAAAGTCTTTAACTTATTAATATAACAACGAACTAGCAGTCTGCCAGAATACTCAGCAGATAGCTACGATTTCTATAATCTACTTTACAGAGATAGTTACAACATACAGAGATCTACATTCTAGCAAGTTCTGAACCGTCAGAACAACGAACAAAGAAACCGATACAGAACATACGAGAACGTAAAGTAACACACGAGAATTGAACCAGGGAACACTTTGTTATGAGATAGAGCTGAATCGTCCCACCGGTGGGACCCGAACAAAGAAGCCGGCCGGCTTGCACCCGGTGCCGGCACGGAGCGGCGTGGAGACGACCTCCATCTACCGTGGCCCGGCGCAACTGGCGCGCGGGGCCCCCTCTGCGGCCCGCGGAGAGTCCCCCCGCACCCCCGCCGCGGCCCTCTATATAACACGCGGCAATCCCCGGTATCGCCAGTCCGTCACAGAGAGCGACAGGGTTGGGTGGGTCGAATAGTGAGCCGTGGGCGAGTGACGAAGCCCTATGGTTACGAGATCAGATCTGATGCGGTCGTGAGCTTCGGACGTTTTATCAATTTCCCATCGATCTCTTCACGATAACTAGTCGCCGGGTGTGAAGCCGGTTGTTCAGTGCGCATTCGCAGTACAAAAGAGACTTGTGATATTTTTCTAGTAATATTAAGTTCCGCAGCGGAACACTTTAATTTTTTCGTCGTTTAAAAAGTGTACAATATAAGTAACAATTTGGAAAACATGGAGATCCTGCCGGTCACGAATCAGTTTGTCGGATTCAATAGCGAAAAAGGTGAGATGACTTTCTATTTGGAGTGGCGAGGCGAGGGAGGGAAGTGGCTTTCTAACCGGCTGACTGTTGTTGCTATGCGGCGCGCGCACTGCGCTCAGCCGGCCGTCACTAGCAGATGATCAAACCTCTCAGTTTTTTGCATCATTTGTTGCAACAGTAGCCCAGCTCAGGGCTTCAACTTAGTTTGATCGGTCAGTGAGCAGTGTGCTCCGGGCCGGGGCCCAAACGTCAGTATCAGCTGACGTGTCAGCTGTTCCGCTGCGCCGCACTCCCTCGCCCTTGGTGCGCACTGGCTCGATACACATTTGCATTAACTTTATTCTAATACAGTTTAGTATTGAATTTAGATCAAGTAAACTTTTTGTTTTGAATAATTCCAGCAAGATTAATAGTGACAGCTTAGAACAGACTTAGGAATTTTAAAAGCGTTTATCAAAACTTAAACTTGAAAGGTAGAATCTAAAGTTTGTTTCCTTTTGTTATAGCTTGGAATGGACCCACATGGCGGGAAGCGCCGGTGCCGGCGCCGACGGAAGCGGCGCTGGCTCAGAGGCTGGAGAGAGAGTTACGAGCGGCGAAAGGAGCCAGCGAACTAGCCACCGCCGAGGTGCTGGTGCCAGCGGAACTGCTGGCCAGAGCAGCCCGGCAGACCCTGGCGCTAGCCGAGGGCGAGCCCTGCGGGTCGCGGGGAGCGGCCGTCATAGTCGACGTCACAGGGAGAAGATTAGCAGCTTTCAAAATAGACCCCAACACGTTAACCACGCACGAGATACATCTGCATCTGGAACACGATGCGACGAACTGGACTAGCCTGTTGCCGCAATTCTTAAAGTAAGTTGAGCTCTGTTAAAGATAAGCCGATTCACTACGAACTTGCGTCCGCCTAGCAACGGAGGCAACACTGACAACAAGACAACAGTACTAACGGAACCTCTCTTTTGTTACAGAAACTTAACGCGAGGCGGCACCATCATCATCAGCCCCCAGTTCACGATAGAAAAGAAGAAATTGTTCAGGAGCCAGGCGGAGTGAACCAGCCTGTGATAAGCGCGTGATGCGAGCGAGCCGACTGACAGCCCTCCTCGATATCTACGTATCGTTATTTTAACAAATATCATATTATTATATATTATATTAATTATTATATATTTTTAATAAGAGAAAAAGCACAGCGTGATATGTAACGTATAGTTGTAGTGTAAGCGCGCGGAAGAGCGCAGGTTTTAGTTACGTCGCCCGTGGGCCGCGGGCACGGTCGATAGTGACGCGAAATGCACTTTGTTATCGATAAAGTGTCAATATTCGGTCGCTGGTCGAGCATGCCGGCGGCGGCGGGCACGCGTGCGCCGGCGCGCGGCGGCGAGCGTCGATCTCGCCCCCTCCCCCCTGGACGTCGGTTGTCTGTCTTGTCTGCCCACCGCTGCGCTCGCCCCGCGCCGCTCGTACTTATGTTAATCATTGTATGATCATTGTTCGTATTTTGGATATTTTAATGATTGAGTCGTGGTGGTTGGTCGCGTGAGTGGCGTGGCGGCGTTCGTGCGCACCCTCTGATCTCAGCCGCCGCCGCGCGTGTGATACTGATACCCTGAACGATATAGTCTTAGGTATTATTTTTTGTTTCGAGTTCAATTCTATTCTGAAGTTGCGTAGAGTTCGTATTTTCATGTATCGTAACTGTATTTATTAGAGGCGATCTCTGTAGAGGTCCGATATGTGTACGTTTTTCGTAATTGTACTAGTTTGTACATTTGTTTGTGATACTACTTTTGTAATGTATAAAATTTAAATGCGAGAAAATATTACTTTTTATGAATGTGAAAACATGAATGCAGATTTATAAATATTAGAGATGTGTATCATAGAGTGGAGAGTAGGGAGGCTCTGGGGGTGCGCGGGGCGGGCGCAGGCCGCGCGCGCGCCCCGCCCCGCGCGCCCTCTGCTGCAGGCAAAAGATCTCAGGTTATATTATTGATAGTTATTAAAAGTATTAAGTTATTTAAGTTAATATAAAATGATTTTTTTGTAAGATTATTTTCTATCGCCGCGCGAAGCTGCGTTTCTATAGTCCAGTGGGTGATAAGAGATACATTTTGTACTAACAGTACATATAATTGACGAGATGTTAATATTGCAGATTGCATTTTCTTCATCCAGTGTAATTACTACATTAAATGTAAATCAATAGACTAACCGTTTTTAAACGAAATCTAAATGTTTGTAGGGTCCAGTGTTTTAAACGCACAATATCATAGTACTAGAGTTCACTTTCATCGATAAATAAAAAGATTTTAAAAAGCTACAAAAACATTTTACTTCTATAACTTGAAATGTCGACATATACAAAAACTAACAATAATAATAAATGTATCAATTGTTTATAATTGATATTTATTTGATAGACCGTAAAAGAAAATGTAGAAATATGAAGAAAAAAAATACATAGTTTCAAAATGGAAAGTTATGTTTTAATACCTATCCCTTCCCGAAACACCAGAGAAGAAATATGAACACAATAAACATGACACACTGAACACACACATCACCTCATCTACTGCTCACACAAACAATACACCTCTCTATAATACTAAAGGATATTAAATATTCCATAAAGATGACACTTAAAAAAACTTAAGAGAACGAAGAACATTTTTTCCATACATTATCATAAATTTAAGCTAGGTAAAAACAAGCAACAGAGTCGGAGTTATATTTTAATAAGACCGGTTGGAACCGGTCGGGACCGGTACAGGCCAGGTCTCGCTACAGATTGGTGCATCCCCATCTTCCAGTGTTTTTGTATAATTAGTAAGTATAAACGAGCTGGTACAGTTTTCTACATGTCCCGGTTATAGAGGTGTTGCCACAGGCACGAATGTAATAGAATCTAAACACTGACTCGGGATATGTGCAGATAGCGATATGAGATAGATTGCATGGCCTGCCAGTGTCGGAGGATGGTGCCAAATAGCTTTGATGTACTTCGGTAATGCAAGAACAGCTATATGGATAAAATATAGGTTCGTCTTATCCTCGAATACTGAGCTCGTGTTTGCAGTAAATTGGCATCGCTTTTTATGATCGTGCTCTATCGTAGACTTCATCATGCTACTATCTCTCGCCTTCAGATCACTGTCTTATAAACAACATCGTCTTCGTACATACAAGACGACTATTACAATAACATCTTTCAATCTATCGTTCTTCAAAATTAAGGCAATCATCAATTTTCATTTGGTTGTTATATTCGCTTCACTTTTGTGTCGAGTTTAGCGAACGTGTAAAGTTTTTATGTACTCATGAGAGAACATAAAAAGAAATACGTTCCGTTCGAAGTAAACAAATTAATATGCAGAGGTCTTTGTATCGATTCTAAAGAAATTGGACCAGTTGACGTAGCAACACGTTTTGGAAAAGACACGCAACGCGAACGATTGTTGACACTATTGCGAAGGAAGCTAAGGCTATTATCCTATATAGCCTATGGGTTCAGAAATAACTGGACGGATTTGCAAACAGAAATTATCGCTTTTAATTCGGTAAGAAATAGGCAACCACTTCTGAATGTGTGTTTAAAGAATTATACTTTGTAGTATTTCATGTTTATTTTATGACTTGTGAATTGATTTATTTAGCTTCACCTAAAAACATAAAGAGGAAACTGAATAAATTTACATTTTTATTTACAATTAAATTCCTTCTTTAGGGATGTTATAAACATTAGAACATTTCACTTTATTCTAATTTTAACAAAACATTCATGAGTCTTTAAATAAAGAAGTAGTCAAAAAGAGATTCGTTTGATAGTATCTACCTGTCTACCTATAACTGTTTAAAATAATAAGGTACAACGAAATCCCGCAATTTGTGCAATATTTAATTTTATACCAAAACAAGGGTTATTTCACTTTCTAACCGCAAACCAACGACATGATTGTGGCAACTACAAGTATCGTGCTTCGTGACGCGGCCGCTTCATTATAACTATCGATACTCGGCTGCCCCGAGCGTGGCACATCACTAGCTAGCTAATTATTTACAATTAACTTGTTAAGTATCATTGTTCGATTATATATGATTAAATCTAGATTGGTAATTATATGTAGAACAAAATAAATTACCTAATAGCATAACGGGTGCCTATTAGTTAGTGTTATTGGTAATATCTACAAACCTATTTCGTAAATTAAAAGGAAATTATAAGCACTAAACTAAAAATCAATTTTAGAATTTGGAAAGCATTGATTATATCTTGTTGCTAGGCGAGGCTCGCTTGGATATGCGAACGCGGCCGCCAGCGCCATCTCTCATCGCTTGGCGGAATTAACTCGCTCCTGAAAGAACCTTTAAACTGAAACAAGGTATTCCGTTATTTTTACAGATACAAAATAAAATTATCGTCTAATAATATAATATTGAAAAAAATGTGTTCAAAATAACGTGAACGCTCCAACGTAATAACAACTTTGCCCGAAATGTTTTAGGTATCTTTTAGTTTAGCAGATTTCAGTGAAGATGTTCTGTGGTTGAGTTATTTACTCAACTTAGCTAATATTGATCCAAGTGTTGCTAAGGCCGAGCTATTTATGTCGATACCATCATAATCATAACATTATAGCTATTCAGGTTTTTTCCTAAACTTTGTTTCTTCCATTTATATTAAAATTATGTTAGCGGTGTTTTGACCGAAATGGAAGAGATTTGGTGATTCATTCGCTAATAAATTAATATTGTTGTGGTTGCATGTTTATCAGCGATTAAATAAAAGTTAAACGAGTCTGTACCTACAGCGGGTATCAATCCGTCTGCCAAGAGAGGTGATGGATAGTTGAACAGTCAATTTTTAGGTTTTTTTTCCTTCCACTTGATATTGTAAATGGCAAAGCTACTAAAGTAACATGTTTCTAAAGAAGAGGTCCACACCGTTACTGTTTCTTCTAGTTAAGAAAATGCTAATATAGTCAGGTAAGTATCGTTAGGTACCTAAGTACTTCATTTTTTATACCAATACATGTTCTTTTGCTTTCATATAAACCTGAATAGAACCTGAAGATTACGACTATCGAAGTATCCTACGGAAAACGAAAGGAGTTTTCAATTTCTTTCTATCAATCTTACCTACGATTTTATTATCCTTGAACTAGAATAGCACATTTAATTTCTAACGTTCGGTTTTTAATCAAAAGCAACTATAGTAGTCGTTATCTATTACGGCAAGTATAACAAGTAAACCAGAGGCAAACCACGTGTGTTGCGAAGGGTTGTGCAGTTTTAATTTGTGTACAATAAAGTGTTGAATAAATAAATAAGTTGCTGATCGTTAAATGACGACTGATTTTTGTCATCATCTGCGTAGCCTTTTTTGTCATCATCTGCGTAGCCTTTTTTGTCATCATCTGCGTAGCCTTTTTTGTCATCATCTGCGTAGCCTTTTTTGTCATCATCTGCGTAGCCTTTTTTGTCATCATCTGCGTAGCCTTTTTTGTCATCATCTGCGTAGCCTGTTTTGTCATCATCTGCGTAGCCTTTTATGTCATCATCTGCGTAGCCTTTTTTGTCATCATCTGCGTAGCCTTTTTTGTCATCATCTGCGTAGCCTTTTTTGTCATCATCTGCGTAGCCTTTTCCCAGCATGTTGGGGTTGGCTTCCAGTCTAACCGGATGCAGCTGAATACCAGGATTTTACATGGAGCGACTGTCTATCTGATCTGCATAATTCAGTCACTGGGTAGCACTCCTTGGTAAGACTGTCAGACTTTCAGGCTTCTGACGATCCGTAACGACTATCAAAGATTGATGAATGACAGCCGGGACCAATAGCTTAGCGTGCTTTCCGAGGCACGGAGGGTGTTTGGTACCTACAGATGGCGCCTGTACGTCTTTGATTTCTGCATTCAAGTTAGGTCTTTAGACTAGCTCTCAGGGTCATTTAAACAATTATATATTTGTATGGGAACCCACAAAGAGCTTTGTCGACAAAGGTTAAGCAAAATGAGATTAGCGATCGCCCTATTCAAGAGAACTTCAATAATTCCCAGCTAAAGCACTAGGAAGTGGTGAAGGGCGGGCGTTTTGGGGGGACTGTCTTATGTAATTTTATTTTGACGTTCAAAAAGAGCTGACTCTCAGCCTAGTTTGAATAAATGAATTTTGATTTTGATTTTTGATTGACAACTTGTAAATTTTTTATTCCAAAAGTACCAAAATGTTTTTTTTGTAGACATTTGAATGCACCCATACATCACACGGAAGTAAATACCATTATTGATACATCACGATATGCAAATATAACTTCAGTGACACCAACAGTGCTGTCCATACATTACTTGAATCCCTTGCCCATGTATGGGGATACCTACTATTCGTTTAGGAGATAAGCCAGTATTTGACCATGTCGGGGCAGGGTGAGGGGGTGAGCCATCTGCTGCGAAGGGGTGAATTAGGTTAACAGTTGCTAAGCGCTGATAGGATGGTTGCTAATGGTTGGTTATCAACAGACGTTTTTCCACAAATAATTTTTGTATAACGTTTTTGAGCGCGATTTTGGACGCAGTTTAAAGTATGTATATTTCTTTTTCCTGAATCTAATAACAGAAATATTAGTAGACTAGAATATAAATTTATTTTGCAAATACATATTATGTGTTATGCCTTACCTATCTTATAAATCTTATGATATCTATACAGGAAAAGTTTTTATTCAGTGCGTCAACTTTAACCATGAATTCAACATACCATTCTAAACTCCCCAGCGAAGAAGTTTTGCGTCGGTTTTAGAAAAAAAAAATCTGCTGTTTCATAGAAAACTGCCTACCTACGGCCAAAATGTATGGAACAGCTGATTTTTTATTTGTATAACCGGCAAAAATTTATTCGCTGGGGTGTAGAATGATATGCTGAATTCATAGTTAATAAAAAAATAAAAAAAACTTTTCCTGTATAAAATTTCAGCCATATAATATTTATTCGGCATGCAAACACTTATAATATCGTCAGTCTGTTTTGAGATTGGGCGTAAATATGTACTCTATTGGTGCTTTCATCATCATTATCATAATTTCAGCTTGAACCGTTGTATCGCTTGTGTTTTTGTTGCATCACGTTTAAAGGCATCCGCAGACAGGCGCGACGCGGGTCTTGAAGAACAATTTCTATGAAAACTTTATGGAAATTGTTCTACTAGAATCGGGTATCACCGTCGTCCTGTCTCGCGTGTCTGCTTCCACTCAGCGATGAAAGGAGATAGATGCAGTAATAAGGTACATCACGCTAGGATGATAGTAGTAATTATCAAATAGAAGGAAACTGCCCTTTCATAGTCCCGTGGACCATTGGATCATGAAATTTGTTTTTCTTTTTTTTTTCCAGTTACCGTACCGGACTAGGTACCTACATGTTATTAAACTTAGCGATGACGCTAGAGGTCAATATGGCAGCTGATACAACAACAATTTGGAATGTTGGTTATCGTACACGCCAGGCCCAGCAGTGGGTAGGTACGATAGCGTTCATTCAACGTTCTTGACGATTGCTTATTATTGCTAGTAGTGCTACAGTCGTTAATTTTCAGTTTTATCTGAGTGGTCTTGTTTTTCTTCCGGCGACTGGGACCACCCATGAATGAATAAAAACGTCTATTGTTCAAGCCAAAAACAGTACAGTCAAACGAAAAATGTTTAAAGTAATAATAAAGAAAAAACGACCACTGTATAGTACATTAATTATTTTTAATATGATTACTCCTATGTTTGGTAAGCTCCTACCAAGTTATGACAACCTGGTACTTCGAAGGCATAAAGCGTTTTCTAGCTGACTCACAAAATGTATGAGAACATGAATTGTCCTCTTTTTTGTCGTGAAGTGAGTTCAGTAAGGTTTTTTTTTGTTTTCTTGGGTTATAAATGATGTAACTAACACGACTTTGTTTAATTATATAGATAAAAGTAAATGTTGTTTTCGAATCAAAGAGTTATTTTCTTTAATTATTACTTGAAATAATTTTTCGTTAGACTGCACTATTTTTGGCTTCAACAATAGATTTTGTTATTAATAAAGGTTGGTCCCAGTCGCTAGAAGAAAATATTAAATGGATTAAGCGACTGGTACCGCGGTTCGACTTAATTGCGTGCCCAGTCGCCGGAATCCTCTTAAACACCACAAGGCTGTTATCATTAGGTATGAACTTGCCCATTTTAAGATAATTTGCTCGACGCATTCGAAAACATATTGTCAGGTTCTTTTTTCTTTGTTTACGCTGTAAAGCCAAAATGGTTTACCTACTCTGATTATACATTTAGCTTTAGCTAGAAAAAGAAATTCAATCGAAATTGTTATTATCTCGTTATCAATTCATAAGATCTCTGAGAGTGAGCTTGAGTTATGTTCTGAGCTTGCTTTTCTTTATTTATTTATGAAGGTACAACAACTGCTGTAACTAACTGCACCCCGTGGTTTCACCCGCATAAGTCTCGATTTGGGCACGCCACAATAGCGGCGGTAAGTCCCCTCTTTGAGGAGTGGCTTGAGAGGTGGCACGGCGTCCTCACCTTCCGCCTGACACAGATCCTCACCGGACACGGTTGTTCCGGGAGGTTCCTGTTTCGGATAAAGCGGGAGGAAACGCCCGGGTGTTTCCACTGCGAAGATCGCCCTGAGGACACGGTGGAGCATACGGTTGAGGTCTGCCCGGCTTGAGAAGAGCACCGCCGTGTCCTCGTGGAGGCGATCGGCGGCGGCGATTTCTCGCGTCCGGCCCTGGTGCAGGCCATGGTACGGAGCGAGAGTTGGTTAGCAGTGACTTCCTTCTGCGAAGCCTCAAAGAGATGTCAGCACGAACTGGTGGGGTCCGCAAGGGCCAATGCCTGCCAGGGGTGCGGTTTGAGATACCGCGGCCCCAACTGAGGGAACACGGGTGGGTTTTAGTCAGTTAAAGTCTGACACGCCCTCCTGCTCCACCCACTGAAGTTATTTGACGATTTTCCACCCAAAAAAAAAACCCACTGACGTGACTGATCTTTTAACGGAGTGGTTAACTTTGAGGTAAGTTCAACTTTTCGTTTCAACTCCTACTAAAAAAAATACGAGATGTATTATTTACCTCATATTGTAACGTCGCATCGTGTTCAAATCCTACACTTATAGGTTCTTATTTTACCATCACAGTTATCACCTCATAGCTGTCTGTGGTACCTGCTATGACAATATAAGAAGATACCTTGCAACGTTGTTTGTTATGGCTTTGAAAGTACATTTCGGAATTCAGTCCTCTCGTCTTAGTTGTATCATCATGGCATCACCTAAAATACTATAAATATTATACGCATGGCACAGATATTTACACATTAGTCTACATAAAATACCTTAGCATTAAAGTAAAAATCAACTTTATTAAACCTTCATATATTTTTTTAAATTATTAAATTTAATGTACATTAAATTTAAAAGATAAATCTGAAGAGTGAAATGAAAAAGTAATCGACGACAAAATTTAGCTTTTAGTATGGACTCAGAAATCTCTACACGGAAGACACCGCCAACACTTAAACCACATAAATGTCGACAAAGAAGCGTCGAACGCGCGGCTAAATCGAGGCGAACTCTTCCCAGAGACTGAAGGGTTTGCTATACAGGACCAGGTAATTGAAACCAAAAATTACAGAAGTTTTATCATATTTTTTTAAAATAATGACACATGTAGAAAATGCAATAGTTCTCCAGAAACGATTCAGCATATCGCAGGCGCGTGCAAGTCGATGGCCAAACGGACTACAAACACAGACACGATCAAGTAGCCAACATTATACACCAAAGATTAGCACACCAGTTCAAACTTATATATTCCGTAATACCATACTACAAATACAATCCAGAAACTGTATTGGAGAACCCCTCAACAAAACTTTACTTTAACTGTGCTATTCTTACCGATCGAACTATTAATTTCAGTAGACCAGATATTACACTGATTAACAAGTTAAACAAAACTGGATATTTAATCGATATTGCTGTACCAAATACACATAACTTGCAAATAACAATAGCAGAAAAACTGAGCAAATCCACTGAATTAAAAGATGAAGTAGCCCGACTTTGGCATTTTGTAAACAGTTACAATAGTACCAATAGTATTGTCTACTACAGGAGTAATACCGAAATAACTTCACCAATCCCCTATTTCCTTAACTTACCTCCAAATAAATACTTACCATCTGCTGCATGCAGAAGGTAGCAATACTAAACACATGCAGACTCGTGAGAAAGTTTCTGCAATGTGACTCAGAAAACCCACATCAAAACGCAAATACTCTAACCATCTTCTGTGAAATCTTCCGCACGTGACCGCATTTAATCCAACTGCCCAAGCAACAAAAACTAGTACTATAAAAAACCATAGAACGTTTTGTAAAAAACTGTCCTTGGTCCTATAAAACCCCAAAGAACGTATCTTTTATTCGGAAGTGGCGCATTTAGATCTCTGTTTAGTGACAAAATAATTTTATTGCAGTGTTCCAAATGATGAAACAGTTCAATAAAATCTTTGTAACAGTGATGCAGATCTCAAAATAATGATGTACTGGCTACTGTAGGACCTTTTATAGTACTTTTTCATACTATACAAGAGTTTAGTTTCCTTTACCTCACATTTTTCATTCACCATTCATTATTTTACATTCGCGACAGTGCAGAGTGCAAAAAATAATTAAAATAATTTTACAAAAGGATACAAGCAATCGGAAGTGAGTAAGATTTTATTTTGTTATTATAATATTAGTCTATTACGGTGGAAATGATGTGCGACTGCAGCTTTACTGATAAACTAGGGATAGGTTTACTATGAATTTTAAGTGCCCCCCTCAAATTGTTGAGCTTTTACTAAAATATTTATCATATAAAGTGATTTCGACATTCTAAGAGCCATTATAGTACTTGCCGTGATAATGTCTTCACTGTCAGTCATCGTGAATTCAACCTAAAATTGGGGTTCTGTGTGAGCATGACTGAATATATAATAGTGTTTTCTTTTTACTATTGTTCTGAAGACAGAATGAAGGTAATGAAAAACTAAATTATAAACTGTTTACTGACGAATGGTGTGAATTAATCATGTAACCAGTTTTTTTTCGTCGGGAAGAACTTACGTAGTTATATCAAGTTTTACGAACCTAGTGTTAGCATCACTGAACTTTAGAAGCAATACCTTTATAAATATAAACTGCAGTCAACATTGTGTTTTTTCAGTGTACCTAATGGACGCCAATATGGATTTCGATAAATTTCTTAGTCGAGACGATTTCATGCTGCTTACAGCAGCGGAATGGCCGTGGAAAATCACACATTTTATATTAAGTGCAAACTGTGTTAACTGTGGATTATATACTAATTCATCTTTACCGAGTCACTTCACCATATACCTATAAAAGAAATATGGCCCAATTGTTAAATGAATTATTTTTCTGGTGTCGGGGTTGCGATTTTATGGCTATTTATGACCATTATCCTTCCGATGAATGTCGGCTTTGCAATTAAATAGCATTCTCATACATAATAAAAACTTTTTATAAAGCAACTCTGACCATAAAATCTAGAAATTCTATATCAGAATAAAATTAAGAAAATACGCTACTTTACTTCCTGAACTAAGCCAAAAGGTACCTAATTATTTAATTAAATGTTAAATGTAATGTGTTTACCTATTTGTTTCAAATTCAAACTTTTTAAAGATAAACATTTATTTCAGATGCCGTTCACAATAGTGCAGACGCTTGAAAGAGGCAAACACACAGGTTTAAGGTTGATTTTAACGTGAGATCAAGTCTGATAGAAGAATGAGAAATTAAAGGTTTTTCTTTTTTAGTTCAAAATAAAGAACCATTTACTTAATTTATAAAGATTTTTATTTATATACCATCTGCGTAAATAACCTTAGGAATTAGTAAAATTTCTTTATTATACAGTATGTAATAATGGCACAAAATAAGTTGTTGAGTTGTAAGAGATCGAGATAAGTTTACACTTTATTGCGTCAACTCTGAATAATCTTTGAATTTTGTTCATGTGCTTAGTTTTGCATTTATATATGTTCAAATATGCGAAATATTATAATTAATGGCCCAATTTTTCACGCCATCACGAAATTGTTGGTCTTTTTCGAATGTTGAATGATTGCTTGAAGATTCAGAAATATCGCAGGAGTAAGGACTCTCTTCACAAATAATATCTTTGTAAGACACATTTTGTACGGAACCGTTTCCCGTAATTGTGATTCCAACTTGATTTTGGCTACTATTACTGCTTTGATTGTTTGATGATGACGAAGCTTTTTCAAAACGTCTATTCACTTCTCTTTTATAAGTTCCACTGCGTTTATATCTTTTCCAATTCTCTAGATCCATTTTTTTTTGTTTTTAGGGCAGAATGCACGTCGCATTAATTCCATATCAAAATTTCTGAATATTGTTGTAAAAGCGAGCCAATCATTTTTTTGGGACTTAACTGTAATTTAATAGAAATATTTATCTACATGTATGTGCCACTTTTGCGTCATAATAGTGATAGATACTCATTTATAATACTAACAAGCACATTGCTAGGCACCAAAAAAGTTGTTATACAATAATTCTGCTCTATTATTGTGTCTGTGTGATATGATTATCGATAAAATTATGATATGCATCTAAAAACTATTATAGTACACTTACGTTCTATTAGCGTGATCTGAAATTAGACTACATCACAAAAACACTCTATTGTAAAGTCTTTGTGACTACTAATGCACACGTACTATAGCAGCGATCTGAATATCCACAATGTCACAATATCGCCCTGTAGTTGAGTGTTCATCACTGCTATAACGAAACTACTATTGTAGTTCGTTTGGAACCCTTATTACGCTAATCAGATAAATAAAGGCACCTGTTAACAATTTTATAGAGCAATATTATTATGTACTAGTTATACTAGAACTTGCTATAGTACTTGACTATAACGGTTGTATAAAATGGCGTAGTAAACGTTTACATCCTTTGCTTATAGGTATTTTTAGCTCTCTTAGCATTTAGAGCAATAATGTACTGTCGAACGCTTTTATACAACACTCTGGCACCGCTAAAACCTTAATAAATCGTTTATAAAGCTTTTTAGAGTTATAAGCTGAAATTATCGGACTGAATTGCTGGTTGGGTGGTAAGCACTTGGCTTAGGCCCGTGTTATCAGATTTTTCCGGCTAGCCGAGAATATAAAAGAAATGTCAAAATAATAATAAAACAAAAAAATAACTAAAAAATCGGGGCAAAATACTTCTTAAACCTATCGTTAACTACCTAGGGAACTAAAATTGCGAGAGGAACAATATTGCTTCAGCTAAACGGGAAAGAGGTTATCAGAAGTACCAAGTACCTACCAAGTACCGGTACCAAGTAATTCCGGAACCAATAAAGAAATTAGTAAACCTTCGCACTCTCGTTCCAATAATTATTGAATTTTATAAGTGAACCATGAAAATAAGTTATTACACAGAACTTGGATCGTTTCAACTTTTCTAATTAACTCGATTACTTTAGTTACAAGTTGCTAACAATCGGCCATTATGTATCGGAACTTGTGCCTTCTACGAATATCTGATTATCTATTGTTAAGTTAGTTATTATTTCTTGTGAGAATAGTTATTGAACTAATTCATTCAGGAATGTATGTAACTGAAAAGTAAGGGGCTCGTGGCTAAGTCATAATGGGCGCACTGGTCGATCGAAGATGAAGCTCCGCGACGCTGGTCCGTCGCTGGGCAACAATGCATTACATATTGCGAGTGCGACCCCTCAGTGCCTCTTAGCTTAGTGCCGTTAAACTGTTGGTCACTGTCATTTGTAGAACTTTAACAGTTGTTACAGGTCGTGAGCCTGAAAGTTTGATGACCAGTCTTACAGAAGGGTGTTGTTGAGTTACCCGGCAACTGGCAGTCGCTTGTTGTAAAATCGCTAAAAGCCGACCACTGCCATAATTGTGACCAGGCTAGCCAGATGAAAGGCTGGAACTGAAAAGTATGTATAGTGGGTAAGTTCCTCTGTCCGTTTGTGCTGTGCTTTGGGATTGGTATGATTAGTTACTGACATTTAGGAAGATATAGGTAATTGTACATTACCAGAAGACGAGGGCATCTGTTGACTTTATTATTATTTTATCTTTTATTGAAACATTAACAGCTATCATAAAATCGAAGCTGAATAACTGAGGAAAACAATAAAATCAATTAATTATGTTTAATTTTCCGACAGAACAGATAATAAATAAATCAATGATTTCCACAGACTACGAATACGAAAACCAAGGATGTTGGTGACAAAATTAGTGCAAACAGAGTTATTTGATTAGGTCAGAATAAGGTTCAATATAATTATGCTCTTAAAGATTAGTAAATGGTATCATCACATTCTGTCAATTGTGACAGAGATAATTGGGTTAGTACCTAGTAATTAGCGTCAACTTAGAGTAACAACTACGAGTAGCAGGTCGATGCTACGCACACGCGGTGGTCCGTGGATGGGTGACCATCTTTACATACCGAGACTCCTCTATTCCTCAGTAAGCACATTAAGCCGTTGGTTTCTGCTATCATTTGTCGATCTTTGACAGTCGTTATGGGCCATCAGAAACCCGAAAGTCTGACAACCAGTCTTATCAAGTAAATACCCAGTTATTGGGTTAGACTGGAAACCGACCCTAACGTAGTCGGGAAAACGCTGGTCAGATGAATACTATAGGTTTTTTTCTCATAGACCACTTTCAAAATTTTGCTGGTTCTGGAGGATCCCCTGAAGCTACATTTCTAGAATATTGCCAGCCGACAAATATTATATTGACTGTGCTGTGAGTGAATGTCAAAAAAGTAAAGTTAGCCAATCAAAAAAGTGATACCATCCAACTTTACTTTTTTGACATCTACTCACAGCACAAGAAACCAACCAATACTCACTTATTTTATTTAGACAACTCACTATTAATTAGTATTGATATATAATTAAAATAATTGAATAATAATTGTTATATATAGTTAGTATAATTAAAATTAAACATTAATAACGTAACGTAACTTCTATAATGTCAATCATAAAATAGTCATAATTTTAATGGGAGGGATTTCTATTTCATGGCAAATTATCGCAAATTATCAATATTTGGCTTCAGTTTTGCTAGGAATAACCGCAAATGTCCCCATTCTGTGAGATTCAATCTGCTCCTTTTTTTGGTTAAAAGGTTTGTAACGTCACTAAGACTTTTCTCGACAAGATATGACGAGGAAAACGCTATCAAAAGCTTTCTCGCAATTCCCCACAGTCCAGGATATTTTTCGGGTATTTTTGCTTGCAGCCAAAATGTTCGACACCCTCTTTTAAATTTCACCTTCAACTCCTCATTAGTGCTAAGCTCGAGTAGCTCCTCTTGTAATACCACATTCTCCACTTCCGTTTCATCACATAGATCATAACCTATGGTGGTATTTCCGTTTTCAGAATATCTTCAATTGCAGAGCAATGAAATGTTGAACGTATGTCTGATTATCCTCATCGAGGCATTCTACCTGTGACTAGTTTGAAAACTGGAAAAATTCGCGCCGACTAATATTTTGCTTCATAAATTTACATTTTCCAAGAAAAGCTGAAATTACACCCTTTGTTTTTATTAAATTGAGGCTGTCCCCTTGTAATTGTAAGTTAATGTCATTACATTTTTTGAACAAATCTGTCAAATACGCGTCTGCTTTCAAAATGATCAGGTTTTCTTTTAAATCTGGATCTTTACTTTTCAGAAACTCTACAACTGATTCAAAAATGAGTAAAACCTTGTTAAACATGCACCTTTCGACAACCAGCGTATTTCAGTATTTAAGAGCAATCGTTGGAAGTCTTCATTATTTTCATCGCACAATTGTGCAAATAAACGCGTATTCAATGCATTGCTCCTTATTTTTAACCGACTTCAAAAAGGAGGAGGTTATCAATTCGTTGGAAACTTTTTTTTTATGTATGTTCCCCGATTACTCGAAGATGGCTGGACCGATTTGGATTTTTTTTTGTTTGAAAGGGTATACTTCCCAGGTGGTCCCATGATCTTCAAGTCAGGATCTGATGATGGGATTCTGGAGAAATAGAGAGAACTCTTCAAATTTAATAGGCACACTTGAAGCGATTTTGGTATTTTTTGGAAAAGTACTTTCTCGGAGTGGTCCTATTTCAATTTGTTGAAGATCTGATGAAGAACTTCGGAAATAGGCAACGGAACTCTTCAATAAATGATAGCAAATGGACTGGGATTGCTGAAATCTCATGTCTGTCTATTGTTTACACCAGTTCATAACATACATCACGCCGGTACGCTGTGAAGAGGTAAGCACAAATGAACCACTAAAAAGTGAAAAATAAACACTTTTTCCAAAAAAATAACAACCGACTTCCAAAAAAACACTACAAAGTGAAAAACAACTTTAATTTCGGAAGGCGGTGACAAAAAAAAATACAGCTCCAAAGACACCGACTTCCGAAATTAAAGTTATTTTTCACTTTGTAGTGTTTTTTTTGGAAATCGGTTGTTTTTTTTGCTAACTGCATTAATCACAAATTGAAGCGATTGGTGCAATCTATCACTCAATTTTTTTGCTACAAGGTGTTGTCGGTGGATGACAAAGTGAATTGCAGTTCTCACCTCTGGTATCATTATTTTAAGATTGCTTATTTATAAACCCACGGTATCGCCCGACCCTGACAGGAGCTCCATCTGTTGCCACCGAAATAACGTTTGTGAATGGAATCGATTTTTCCTTTAAAAAATCCCTCAGGACTTTAAATATTGATTCATCGTTAGTATCCGTCTCCAAAGTTTTCGCGAATAGTAGCTCTTCATGAATTTCTTCGCCCATAACAAATCGAACATTTGTGCTAATAATAATGCTTCAATTCCAGGTAAAGTTGACTCGTCCAGTTGAATAGAAAAATGAGTTGTTTGCAGATAGTTACACAAAAAACTTTAAATATCAGAGCTCATTTCATCAATACGTCTTTGTACAGTGTTGTTACTCAAAGGAATTCTTTTGAGTATGTCAAGTGGAGATTTGTGCAGAACAGTTTTTAAAACCTCTTCAACTTCTTTCTTCACTATCGAAACCAGATAAATTTTCGTGGAACCCCGCTTACGAATTGTGAACCCCGATTTTTTTGTCACGCGAACGTAGACCTCCCTCGAATCTCCCGTAGACCCCTAGGGGTCCACCTGGACCACTTTGGGAATCAATGGTTCAATCAATGTATTATCTAAATGATTGCAATCTACAGTTTTTAAGAAAATTCCAGACACTTCATCTCAATTATTACGACACTCAAATGTAAAGCAGAGAAATCCTTTAACAATAACACATAGCAACAATTATTTTGTGAATTGTTCATCACAGGAGGTACAAAACCATAGTTAGTAAGATGGACAATAGACATCAACGTGTCATTACTGTAGCATTAACAATGGCTATCCTTAAACCGGTACGTGTGTTGAACACATTTACATACATCACAAGTGATTATTTATAGCCTATATCCTGCTCGGATCAGGAGATCTTTGTTCAGCATTGAATGGGCCAGGTCTTCATCCATTCAAGGTCTTTAAGGCTTTAATAACCATTGTCCTTTGAACACTAGTCTTCTGAAAACCGACAAGCAGTCTAGCTCCGTTTGTTTAGGTGGGTACCTTCATGATTTAACAACATTTGGAACAACTCCCCTATATTTTCTATGAAAATTAACTTTTTAGCTTTCTACATATTTAAATAGAAAACTAAAAAATATCAGAATAAAACAGGTCTTATTTGATAATCTCGATATCATCTGCCTTTTTTCAACTATGTTGCGGTTGGCTTCCAGTCTAACTGGATTCTGCTGAATACACTGCCTGCAGTATTTTACGTGAAGCGACTACCTATCTGACCCCCACAACCCAGTTACTGGGTAACACAGTCAGACTTATCAAGGGGTTCAGAAGACCCGTAACGACTATCAAAGATCCACGAAGTGCGGCTGTTATTACTTAGCCACAAAATCATAGATGTCTCTAGGTCTAGATGATGGATTTTTGTAATTTTCAAAGAAATATTATACCGGTGTCTCTTAACTCCATCGTCAGTTTCAATTCTGTTTGTTCTCCAATGTTTGTGTGGAGCAGCTCTAAGAACGCATTATCATCATCAGCAGTCTACGGCAGTCCACTGCTGGACATAGGCGTCTCCTATCGCATACTATTCAACTCGATTTTAGGCAACTCTCATCCAGCTTAGAACACACTCATATTATATTTATTATTATACTCATTTGACTGTAACTGAACCACAGATAACGGCTATGGCTCTAATATGTAAGTAACGGGACTCAGTGATGTATTCTTTAATTAAAATCTCTCGGTTCATATAAAAAACAACATTCGAGAACACCGAGAACAAGCCGGATCTCCCATCCGCTAACTTACGAGTTGTTGATAAAAAAGCAATTACGGTTCGTTGAGATAACTAGATTATAAAATAAACACTTCAAATTCAAGTATATTTGAATTCTAATGTAATATTTCTAAGATTAACGATCTTCATTATTAGACTCTTCAGCTGAAGTCTAGTCTTTTAGGATTATTATTTTACACAGTTCATCAAATACCAATCTGAACAGGATGATGCATGAAACAATATAAGAACATTAATATTCACACTGAAGATATTTAAAACATCGGGTAAGGAGAATAATATAAAGGAGTTGCATAGTAACAAGCCTATAAAACTCACACAGAAAACGACAAAAAAATCTTAATTAACAACGAACATTTTTGAAGATACGATACACATAATGCCATGATGATAATAACGTTTTTTTACAAACAAAATTATTTCATCGGATCAGAAAGGTCAGGCAGCTGACAAAAACAAGTTGAGTAGACAAAAACCTTAACGAACTATACTGTATCAAAGAACCCTATACCTACTTACAAACGAACAAAAACACCTAATCAAGAACGACAAGTATACATAAAATAACAGCTAATGACAAAGCAGACAAGGATACGTGTGTTCCTAACAAGATGGTTGGCATATCAATTTAGTAATATATGGTTGCCCTCAATTCACCGACATGGCGATCTTTTTCCATAAGCCACAAAGAACTTAACGAGCCCACTTGTTTTTTCTAAATAGGAAAAGCAAATTGGACATGCTCACATAGCAACGAGATCTAAAATAAGTCCACATGCTCCCCACTGTTACACACGGAACAGATTTCTGGACAAAACTGGCACAGTGTTCGTTTACTGTGAAGTTAGTGAGGCACTGTGTTTGATTGTGCATGTAGTTGGAAAGCGCGTCGTCGTCAATTGAAACTCCGGCCTTAATTGTGTTGTTTACCACAGCCAACTGACAGCAGTCTGGATTTACTCCATGCCTCCGTACCGAGCGCGAGTTCCTTTGCTTCTGTAGCGATACTTCCGAAATCATCCATATTCATAGCGGATTTTATATTGAGAGCTTCGAAGCTGATGGGTCAAACTTTTCAATGGAAACTTTATAAAGAAAGGGTTAATTGAATAAAGTTTATAGCGAGTGGTGTAATGAAACGGTAACACCGTCTGTTAACATTAAATTTTACAATGTTTATTCGTTTATTTTCGGCACAAAATCTCTCCGAATGGGGTCTTATTTCTAATTCTGTATTAAATTAATGTAAATTCGACTGAGACTTATGTTCTTTGTAAAGAAAATGTTAAGTAAATGCAACCGTTTTTGTGAATTGGTTGTTTTGCAATGATATATTTTAACAAGTGGTGTTATTTTTTACCACATCAATATTATGGACACTGAGCA
Source organism: Antitype chi (assembly GCA_947359405.1). Taxonomy (NCBI): domain Eukaryota; kingdom Metazoa; phylum Arthropoda; class Insecta; order Lepidoptera; family Noctuidae; genus Antitype; species Antitype chi. Next base: position 732,276 of record OX375826.1, read on the forward strand.
TACATTTTATTTCTGTGTAGTGTGTTGTGTAATGTTAATATTATATTACCTTCATACCAACACGTGTAGGATTAGAAACGGTAACTCATTCTAGATAAAAGATTATTTATCGCAGACAGAGGCTTAGGGATAACGCCAAAAGCTGTCTTGTAACATTCTAACTATTGCCTTTAATCTACAGATGTTCTCACTAACTTGCTTGCATTCCAGCATCTTTACTGTCAGCATAAAGCAGTCCACTGCTGGGCATAGGCCACGCCATAGTACGCCTCAGTAGATTACTCGAAAACTAGATATCATTTCCGTAATTTCTAATACATAGGTACATAAAGAAAAATAGCATGTAAATATTCCTGAAACAAAAACTAACTGACAAAAGGAAAATCAAAATGTTAATAACATAATATACCTACTCATTAACATTTTCTTAATGGGTCCCAATATTAGGGACTCATTAAGGACAGCACAATTAGAGGCAGATGAGACACATTAAAAACTAATAAGATTAGTATTAGGTTGCTACTGGGAGTCTGTGGAAACTTTAATGTAGCACACGGGGATCTTCCACTAGAGGCAACTGGGAAATGGGATCAGAATTAATTAGACCGATGAATTTCTGTTTTTTAGGCACTGGATGGTACTTTTCTTTACTCGTTTGACATGCCCTAAATGTTGGTTAAGAATTGGCAAAATAGGAAGTTATTTATTCAACTTAGGCTGAGAGTCAGCAGTTTTTGGACGTCAAAGCTACATAAGAGTCGCCCGAAACGCCCCCACTTCACCACTTCCTAGTGCTTTAGCTGGAAAGATAAAGTAAGTAAGTTAGCATATTAAATCATCGTTAAATCGTGTCTTTGCTACTCCTGGGGTTTCGTAAAAAGCGGCTAAGGTATCAAGGGGCAAGAAAGTGTCATTTTTCTGCCAAGCGGGATGATTTTGGCAGGTTTTCATTGAAATTGGAAAACATTGGTTAAGTAAGCACAAGTTTATAAAGGTTGAATTATTAGTTTGAGTAATATTTTTTTCAGGATACTTTTAAAGTTTCCTTGAAACACTTACAAAAAAACTTCATTAAATTAGCCACATTGCAGTAACAGTATTAAAGACATATTTATTCAGTTAACTATAGGCCAGTCTTTGTCACGACACGAACGAACAAACAAATAAATTAACTGAGCGTAATAAAATCGTTCATATACACCAACTTACACACGCAACCCAACAGAGTAAAATCCAACTTTATAGTTAACCTCATAAGGCATGTTTTCGTGTTTTTGGAATGCATAATTATAGTTGTAAGTACCGTAAATGGCCCTTCATGTTCGGCGTTATTTTTAGGAGTTTGTGTATGTGTTTGTGTGTGTGTGTATGGCCATCAAATTGAATTAGTGGGTCTATGTACCGTGTAAGATTACCCGTGTAGTGGTGCTGGTAACTCTATACGATGAGTGGGATGTAGTGAACGTTCTACTGGCCCTCCGGCTAATTGATATGGAAATTAAAGTGTTGATGTTAGAATAACAGGAAGCGAAGCGTGAAATAAAGAGTTGAATGATTTTGTTTTGTTTGTAGTTGTGGAGCGAGGGTACCTTCTACACACTTATGCCCTCATGCATGAACATGCTCATTTCATACGCAGATTTAGAACATCAAAGCCTTCGCCAAAAAGAACATACATTTAATACAGAAAAGCATATAATTTTCTCTTTCGCAGCAGATCGGAAGGTTATTCTTCATTGATCATTTGAAGAAAAAACGGGCAGATTCTCAGTCAGGAATAAGCTATGTTGGCTCGATCCACAGGAGGCAGGCTGAGGTGCATGTTCTCCTCAGATTATATAAAACTAAATGTACCCATGTTTCGCAAAGGTTTTAGGTGTAGTACAAAGAACTTACAGGCAGCATCACACCGGCACCATTAGTTTGAAAAAAAAAAAAAAAAACAAAGTGCGAATATGTGTGCCACAGATTCTTCTCTCCGTATTTTGCAAGTTAGAAACATGGCATTTCGAAGCAATCCCACCTCTCCATCCCCCAGCAACTCTCACCACACGACACCCATGGGACTCGAACCTGCTAATTATAACGTTCCCAATGTGCACTACGGCATAGTGCTGTTGTAATTTGAGAAAATGTGCGAAGTCACGTTATGTAGGCGCGGGTTATAATTACCGAGTTATTTACATAACAAAGAGGTGCCCCTCTGTGTTGGTCGTTATGTTTTTTAATGTACCTATATAAGAATAATGCCTAACTAAAAATTTACCTGCCTAACTATAGACTCTATATTTTCTACAATTTCTTAAATACTTCGAAAACCAGTTGACTATTCCAAAGATGCATCCGAATTCTGGATGTATTCGTAGGTAAAATATCGATTCCTGTAGGCTTAGCATGACGTTTTTTATTTCTACAAAGAATAGACAGTGCTTTTTCAATGCAAAGTGACATTTCGTTTCTCCATTTTTGACATCGCACCGTAGATATCCTTTTACAATCTGTCATTTTGTCTTTCGTTTCTATCGATCTTTGTCTAGGTCCTTATAAATGTAGACTATTTCAGAAGAATATTTCTTCCCAAACTGTCAAAATCACACTGACAACAAATTTTATACTTGACGGCCACAAAGTTTATACGATTATCTACAAAATCATGATTCGTTTAGAACGCATAACTGTGATAATTAATAGAAAAACATAGCTGTCTTCTCCTATTGTACTGCTGCAAGTAAGTGGGGATAGCTCCTTCTGAATGAATCTGGTTATTTCCTTGTGTTTCTAGTACTTGTGTCATCATCATGGTCGTCATTTCAGCTGGAAGACGTCCTCTGCTGGACATAGGCCTTCCTCAAGCATCGGCTCTGCGCCTGGTCTTGTGCTACTCGCATCCAGCAGCTTCCTCCTCCTCTTCTTCCAACGTTACGTCTTCCAGGACGCGGGCACCACTCCCTTCAGTCCCATCGGGAATCTGTGCTGCGAGAGCAATGTGCCGTGCCCACTGCCACTTGAGTTTGGTAATTCTTCGGGCTGTCCGGGCTTCTTGATTTTTGATTCGAAGGGAACCTCCAAATATAGCCCTCTCCATTGCCTATTGGGAGCGACCACGTTTCAGAGCCATCACTGGCAGCACGCACTGGTCAAAGACTTTCATTTAGAGACACGGTGGTATCTATGTGACACGAGAAGATTTTACGTTACGTGGCTAAATAATGCTATGGTTGTTTTATTTTCCTAAACTCCCGCTCACATGAAAGCTAGTACAAAAATAAATCTTACATCCGAAATGTGCCAGAACACTTTCTTCCTCCATAAGCCATTAACGAAACTATATGGTTGGGTAAAATTAACAACCATGCAACAGTAAAACATTTGGAAAGCTGCCCAACCCGTGGCCCAGGACGTTCCCTCCACACGTCCTGGCCGCCCACTCAACAGTAGAAAGCACGTGTACTATCCAATCTAGTCGTGCACACGTCCTGGCCGCCCACTCAACAGTAGAAAGCACGTGTACTATCCAATCTAGTCGTGCACACGTCCTGACCGCCCACTCAACAGTAGAAAGCACGTGTACTATCCAATCTAGTCGTGCACACGTCCTGGCCGCCCACTCAACAGTAGAAAGCACGTGTACTATCCAATCTAGTCGTGCACACGTCCTGACCGCCCACTCAACAGTAGAAAGCACGTGTACTATCCAATCTAGTCGTGCACACGTCCTGACCGCCCACTCAACAGTAGAAAGCACGTGTACTATACAATCTAGTCGTGCACACGTCCTGACCGCCCACTCAACAGTAGAAAGCACGTGTACTATCCAATCTAGTCGTGCACACGTCCTGACCGCCCACTCAACAGAAGAAAGCACGTGTACTATCCAATCTAGTCGTGCACACGTCCTGACCGCCCACTCAACAGTAGAAAGCACGTGTACTATCCAATCTAGTCGTGCACACGTCCTGACCGCCCACTCAACAGTAGAAAGCACGTGTACTATCCAATCTAGTCGTGCACACGTCCTGACCGCCCACTCAACAGTAGAAAGCACGTGTACTATCCAATCTAGTCGTGCACTGGCGGACACTAAAAATAAACGCACACAATTAGCCAATCTACGCTTATCTGCTCAATTGAGGCAATTCATCTACATTACACTGCCCGACTAGCTTTAAACTCGAGGGTTAGGGCTTTTTTTTTTTTTTTTTTTTTTGGGTGGGAAATCATCAAATAACTTCTCCCGCTCTGGGTGGAGCGGGAGGGCGTGTCAGACTTTTACTGACTAAAACCCACCCGTGTTCCCTCAGTTGCCTGTGTGCCAGGGGCCGCGGTATCTCTTTCGAACAACCCGCACCCCTGGCAGGACGAGGGTTAGGGCTGTGTCGTAATCAAAGCGAAGCGAGAATAGTTTTTTGTTACAACCTGTATGTTGTCGGTATGAACTACTGTTTATACGAGCGATTTTTTTAACGTTATTTAACTTGTTTGTAACTTATAAAATGCAGTGATTCTATGAACAAGCGTTAGTAGTTGCAAGATTGGAAAGAGCATGAGTGGCATATGGGATATGCAATAAAGATTTGAATTGAATGGAGTTCAGCAAGTGACAGAAGTCGATAAGATAAGCAAACTTCTACTACATTCTTACGGTAAGAATATTCGTATATTGTGAGCTGCTCTCTATAAGTCCGTCAACGAAGATACGAGTCCGTCCAAAACCAGTTGATCTACCAAAATATGTGACAAATAAAACATTTGGGACGTGCAAAAACACATCGGGATAGGGACAGCTGTCAAATCGTGTTGTCATTCATTCTTAGTTCGGCCCCAAACTAATCTTACGTCCGTAAGTGATAGAGAGTACGAAACTAATGTAATTTCAGCCAAAACTATGTTTTTCGTGCATGAGATAAACCCCCAGGCTTGGCTTTACATCGCTTGCGGTGTAGGTCTTACTTTAGTTGGTGTTATTAAAGCACTAAGTACCGTAAAATGAAGGTCTGATGGTGTTACTGTAGTGATAATAATACGCTTTAGCTTTTTATTATCATCATCACACATTTTACATGTTTAGTCATAAATCCATAGCAATATGAAGCATTGTACACGTTTGGGTAGGTTAGGTACCAACCCAAAGGAGCAATAAGGTTCATATTGAAGAGTGGAATGGTATCGGATGGTTACTTTTTAATAAGGGTCCATGGAGTTTCTTGCCTGATCTTCTCCTTAGGTACCTACTCCGCTTTAAAATGGGCAACTAGCTTCATATTTCTGACTGACCGACTCCTTGATAATTCAAAAGTGTCTGCAATTTTGTGTGAAGTCATCAGAATTCTGATAAAATTATCAAACTGACCTTAGTATTGCCTTGTGACAGTCACAACATGTACTTACAATATTATTCAACCTTATTCAGTTAAGATGAAAATTCCAGGCATCCATATGCCTACAATGGCACATTGGAAGTCACAAAAACATTTGAAACATATGTTCAACATCAAACGGTCATCTCTTTCGCAAGCACGTCATATTTTCACCTGCGATGTTTCACACATCGAAACCATTTAATCGATGAGGTGATCGCACGCGGGCCACAGGGGAAGGCAGGGAAGAAGGGCGGAGGGGATGCGCAAACGCATGCACAAATAGATCTTGGCAGGGGCACGCATCGATGCACAGTGTGGAGTTGGAGGATTCAGAAGACTTACTTGCATTAAGAAGCAACATTTAGCAATAGAGCTGTATAGTAGCTGTAGAAGCAATAAAGAAGCTGTATAATAGCTGTATTAGAGTTGTTATTCGGTGTACAAAGAGACCATTACACTGCAGATATTATCTTATAAATATCTTGCAAAGAAAAGTGTTTTAAGTAGGTTTTTGAAAAGAATGACAAAATAATAAAAATTAGATAAACTAGATTTTCAATGTAATAGAAAAGTGAATGGAGACCGCGTATCGGCTCAAGTGGCCAAGGGGGTGCCAGTGCACCCTCGTGAAACATAACTGGTGAAATGTGAGTGTACTATAGGTACATCTCGTAATGGTATGTTTTACGTCAACGACATTTCGAAACTCCTATATCCGAAAATCTAATCGACCGTAGGCGGGGAACATTACCGAGCTTGCTTCGCTCACTCTTGCAACCTACATTATCTTACCTGTTAAGCTTTTATGCTAAAGTCGACCAAGTTACTCATTGTATGTGGACAAACGATAACTTAACATACCCGAAATGAAGTGCAAAGTTGAGCGAGCTCCCTTCGTGGAGCTGAAGATGAGCTCCCTTCGTGGAGCTGAAGATGAGCTCCCTTCGTGTAGCTGAAGATGCACCCCCAATAAACTTGTCTCATGTTGTTGTGAGGTCACTACAAAAGGTGTAAGATGTCTTTCTTGTTAAGAACATATTTGGTTAGTGGGTATGAGTAATCTTTTTATTAAAAAAAAATACTTCTGTCTGTGTCTACATTGGTGCAGGTGTACACTTTACACGCATACTCACGCCACTCGTACGCATGTGGGCGTAACATCTTGAAGGAACACCCTTTCCTCAGTACGTAGGTACTAGGTTCATCAAATCCACACCAGTTGTATATACTGATGAACGAATATCTGTTAATGTTTAATGATTATTTACATTATATACGAAGTCAATTTTACTTTGTATTTGGAGACGTCTGATTCGAAGTTATATTTTATTTCAGACCATTTTATTTAGACGGAGAAAAATAGACGGGGTACTAGAGGTATGCTTTTAGTACTCTGATAATAAAACATTGAGTATTGGATCCAATTTTGTAGAGTACCTATCAACTGGACTTTTTATCAATGAAAAAATCTGATAGATTCTGCAGTCCTATGTCCATCTACTTAAAACACATTTTAATTAGCCACGATATTTTTTCGTCAAATTAAAGTGGTTCGTTTAAGCAATGGTGACCACAAACTAGTTGCTAAGCTAGAAAGTAAGTTACCCTGTAAATAAATGAATATTTAACTAAATGGAAAAAAAACTCGTGTAACATTGCTTATGTCATAAGATTTTTGTCCATTTTAAGTGCACGCCAGTACAGTTCGCAAAATAAGTGGTTTAAGATCGAATAGAAATGTTTTTATTAGAGTTTGATAACATAATTTGTTGGCTGTAAAATAGATGTACCTATAGCTAGACAATTAGAATCTAGTGTCAATAGGTAGTCCAGAAATCAGGTAACATAGGTACAAAATGTTTAGTTTTAATAATTTAACTAATCTAATCGTCGATACCTGAGTTCGAAACTAAAATAATCCGGCTAAAATCATACGGTAGGTACTTTTAATAATAAATTATTAAAAGTCATATCATAAATGATTGATTAATTATAGGTACTTATGTACTTAGTGTAGATAGGTCAATGAAATAAAACATAAAAAAACATACGACGCAATTTATTTTCGAAACTATAACGAGACATAGTACAGTATTTTTACATACCTTGGTTACATAAAAGTAAATTGAAAAATATTACATTATGACAACATGCATTAGCAATCACGAAACGACAGAAGCTAGGTACTATTAGATTTATTAGTTACGCTTTTATTGGCATGTACTACATAATCTGATTTGTTTGTACGTAATATATGTGCCTTAAATTCTACTATATTTTAGTTCATTCTAAGAGTTATTAACAGCTTGAAATAAAACCACGAATAAGGTCAAGCAATAAATCTGAGAAGTGGTCGCATCGTTGGCACAGCACTTTGTTTCCTGAGTTCCACCTGCAGACAGTTAAAAGTATTTTAAAATTAAAAAGAAAAGGAATCTACAACCACAATTTTCTTTCCTCTAAAATTCTGGGTTCTCATTCAGGGCTTGATTTTCTCGTAAGTTTTATCCATTTTAGCTCCTATTGTAGTGTACAAGCAACTAGATAGAACTAAAAGACTAAACACAATGGACTACAAAAACGGACCCACCTGAAAGAAAAAGAAAATCTCAGTGATGTCACTACAAATATCGATCACATTAACAATAAATAACATATAGTAAAACAACTATTATTATATAATTAAATGTACATAATATAAGACTAACACACACACACTCACAAGCCGAGTTCGTTCACATAAGACCTTGACATGATTACGCTCAATGAAATTTAGTGAGCGTTGCGCAGACGCACATGAACGTACCCACACACTAGTAGCTACAGGTAGGTATATAATGTACGACACGTGGCGAGATGCGCACGATTCGTTATGTAAATCGTTTGACATAATAGATTATTAATACATCTATTGAGTTAGTTAAGCTTTGTTTAAGGGTTTTGTCTGTTAATAAAAGGATTTTGAATAATTTCCTTGTAAATATGAAACTGAGCAATTTTTCGACGAAAATACACCAAACATGTTGTCATGGTCAGTAAATGAAAATACACCAAACATGTTGTCATGGTCAGTAAATGAAAATACACCAAACATGTTGTCATGGTCAGTAAATGAAAATACACCAAACATGTTGTCATGGTCAGTAAATGAATGCTGAAGGATGACATCGTTTTTATGGTTTTCATTATAAGAAAGCGTTACATTACTGGCTGTTGCCCTCGACTTCGTCTGCGATCCAGGATAAAAAGTAGACTATGTCCGTACCTCTGTGGCCTATCTGTGTTCCAAATTCATCAAAATCCGTTCAGCCGCATTAGGGTGAAAACGAGAAAACAAACAAACTTACCTACATTCGCATTGGTTAAAATGTATTTATGTATGTCTGTTTGTTTATTCCGACTAATCTCCAAAACGGCTGGACCGATTTTGACAGGACTTTCACTAACCTAGGATACTTTTTGTATACAGCACCGTTCCCGCGGGATAATTTCAGACATGCACGCAAGCAAAGCCGCGGGCACAGCTAGTTTATAACATGTATAGATTGCAAACGACTGCCTAAATGTCATAAATGGTTTTATAGTGGATTTCTTATTCAACCGTCTATTGCTACAATCACTTGTATATATACCACATTTAAAGCCACAGCTAATTATAATAATTTTATTACTTATGTAAATCAAAAAACAATACCCAATAAAGGATCTGTGTACATTAACAATAACATAGTAAGTCATTGACTGGAAGTGGAACGTGTGCAGCGTTCAGTGTTTGTTCTCCATAATTGCTGAAGCTATTTTCATGCAGTTCTCTTGTTAGCGTGCTTGCCTAGACGGTGGCGTGACTTGATGTACATATACATATATCATGTCTGTGTAAGATGGCCGGGTTATTGAAAGCGTTGTTTAACATCTACTTAAACATTATAGGTACTTATGTGGTGAACCGTTTGTAAGTGCATGTTCTTTTCAATGAGAAATTATTACAGAGACATTCTTTCACGACTCTTCATTCTGTACAGAGTTAATGTGTGAAGATAAATTGAGTTGGTTTTTATGAAACACTAGCGTTTTTTGCGGCTACGCCCGCGTGGCATGGAGGACGGCGAAATGTATCCGACAGGAACGTACTACTGGGTAAGGTCTGTTTTATAATGGCGGAGGGTCAGGGGGATTGGTTGTTGTTAGCGGAATGTCGTGGGCAAGACATCACCATCACTTCCCAACTATCTTTGGGTCGGCTTCCAGACCAGATGCAGCTGAATACCAGTATTTTACATGTATCGAACTATCGACTATCTAGCTGACCTCCACAACCCAGTTACTGGGAAATACGATATCTTGTGGTAAGACTGGTTGTCAAACTTTCAGGCTTCTGACGACCCGTAACGACTGTCAAAGATCTACGAATGACAGCCGGGACCAACGGCTTAGCGTGCTCTCTGAGGCACGGAGGGGTCTTGATATGTAAACATGGACACCCATCCACGGACCAAGCGCGGCAAGGGTAGCTTAACCTAATCAATCGATCAAGCCAAAGTCTTAGAAAATAGACGATTTATTTATTTTTTGAAGAACTGTCATGTTTCGGCAGGGAAACTGTCAGAAATCGTTCTGAACAAATCCACTGCTGCCTTCAATGAAATTATAAAGGCCAAGAGTCTATAGATATCCGAAAAAGTTTACCAAAAAACTCAATAATGATATGTGCAACCTATAGTTAAAACCTAGACTTCACCTTGGAACGACTACTAAAAGGACTTATTTGATGAAAAATCATTCAAAAAGAGCAGTTGCTAATAATATCTAATATTTTCTAGAGATACATATGGACTTGCGAACAATGTAACCTTACATAAAGGAATACCACCTTGAGGCATCAGGAAAATGTACAGGAAAGGTCACTTGACGTGCGAAGAAAATCGCTTCGGTTGTTTCTTGTATGTATCCAATCAGTAATAGAAATGTATTGTATGAGACTGGTGGATAAAGTTGTAATTCCTAGGTCAAGCTTAGGCTTTTTAGTACCTAATTATTCTGTAAAGAAAATTCTTTATGATTGACATGCCGCAGTTGTGTAGCTAAATACAGTTATTATTTTCAAAAATACACATAATTCATGAAAGTAAGTAGGACAATAAAGGCATAAATTTTAAAATATTTAGAGCAATGTTTGATTTAAAGTAAGACGTAAACTGTATTGTGGACTATTATAGTCTAATTTAGTAATCCTTTGAAATTGTTTTGCGACTATCACACGTTACTACCAACGACGTGTCGACGTACTAGACCTACCGACGTATTCGTGATCTAAAATAACTCGGATGTGTAAAAGACGCAATAAAGCCCGCGAGTTGACATGCTCTCGGTGTTACACGCGTGGTAATGATTTGTAGTAATAATAACTTAGATTGTTGGCATTATTATCTTGGATGATTAGCATGTATAATCCTGTAAATTAATCTACATAATCTGAAGGATAACAATTATAAAACTAGGCCTAATTTGAAGTCATAATCTGAACCACAATACTGCGAAATAAAATCCTCATGGTTAGTGTTTACAAGTGTCTGCCATATTTGTCTAGATTAGTGGCTATCGGTTTCTGGATCAAATGAGTCCTGAAGTGAAAACGCAGCAGATCGACTGATGCACTTTCAAGTGGAAATCTCTGTGAGGCCTATGTCCAGTGTCCAGCTGAGGGCTTCAATATTAAGCTGAAGTTATTAAATCCCAAAATAAATTGGCCTGGTCATAGCTTGTAACTGTAAGAACACTGTGCAAATATATCAATATCTATAGTTTCCTGATTTTCTTAATGCACGTCACGCTAAACTTTACAAAATCATGAAAAAAATAGTTTGTGGAAAAGAAATGCAATTTGATTCCCGTCCACGTATTTGAATCTACGTTTTAATATATTATAAGTACCTAACTATTCTGCCTACCTCTTTATTAGTAATCGTCGTTTAAAAGCTTTTTGGCTTCGGCTCTAGATTGAGTGTCTATTTAGATTGTCTAAGATTTATAGACTAGGCGTAATGTGGGGTACTAGATCTAGATTTTTTCTAGCATTTTTACTCTGATTTAGTGTAATGGAAGTCAGAGAGTTTAGTGAGTGTTGAATTATTTGTGCCGTCGTCGTGCAATGTAGAGTCATTGACACTGAATATATGTAGTGGCTCAAGGCAAATACTAGTACTTATAAATCATGTTCGTCAGATTTTTCTTTAAAAATTCTTTCAAATATCTTCATGCTTACAAGTTTTAAAACTAAAAGATCTGAAAATCAAAAAATTGTGCAAAATGAGCTGAATTTTTGTTTTGTTCTGAACAAGCGATGGCTTGGCAACTTGTCACAAGACTGTTCAATTAATCATACAACTAATATAGCCAGTAACAAGTAGTGGTTTGGGATAACGCCAAACATGGTCCCACATACTGTTTCAGTACTTGTTGAAACTTGCTAACGATTTGGTTGTCTGAAAAATAAATATACATACATAAATGGTGAGATGATAATATTACTAATAAAACACATTATTTTTAATAAACGAATTGGCTTGATTACATTATGCTAGAAGTGGGTCATGCATCACCTAACAATTAATTGTAATTACGTTTGAATTAACCAAATTAAACAAAATTAAAAGTATTCATTATTTTTAACAAATTGAATAGAAAAAACCTTGAAAGCTACAATTACTATTAATTGCTTGTTAGTTTATAAGTATACTGTTATAGATCGTCTGAATTAAGGAGTTATAGTATTTTTATCTCACTAAGCGAGGCGCTCTTTACTTGTGGTTACCAAGTGTACAAACACGCTGTGAATGTGTGTGTAAGTGCAGGAGCTCTCGGTACCGTTGCACGTTGGAGACAATGGCAAAATCGGAAGTGTGTTTGTGTGTGTGTGTGTTTTAAGTGCTGACACAACTCTTCTTCACGCACTCATTCATAGTGTATTTGTACACTTGGTTACCACAAGTAAAGCGCGTGTCGCATGATGAGATAAAAATAGTGCAACTCTAATGTTTAAGAAAAGTGAGAGATATAAATGATGCCTCCCAATAATTCAGTTTTGGAACAATTCGCTATTAATCTGACCGGCCTGAAACAGACTCTTGACACTGACATTGACAAGCTGTTCTGCTATCTTTTAACACACATTTCACATTACTTTTTGGCATAGTAACAAGTAAGATTGACAAACTTATCTAACCCATTACCGCCTGGACAAATATGGGCCAGCCCTTTCGATAACAGTTTGTACCTCTATCTTGCACGTGTAGGATTTAGATCTACACAAAATATTGACATTAAAGACGTGTGTTTATTGAGTACATATGTGTCGTCCTTGTGTCTGCTACCCATGTGTGGCAGTCAGGCCTTGTGAAGTACATACTTAGAGGTAACTATTGACATAGCAAGTAGGTAAAAATACCTTCGAAAATATTGAAAAATGTCGAAGTATCGATTCTTATATAAATAAATAAAATGCGAGCTTAAATTTTTAAGTCGAAAATATAAATTTTGTTATTGACATTTTGGATGGCATGTAATAATCGTCGACAGCTGAATTATTACTGTGTTTGTGTTGTTTTTTTGATAGTTGAGTTATAAATCGGTTGCAAAACATATTTTATGTTTAACTTTTGGCGATGTTGCCATGCACTGTTTCTAGGTGCGGCCCATCGAATAAATAATGTGTTTATAAAGTAAACATGTTTACTTATTAGTAGATAATAAGAGGAAACTCTGGCAGAGGGAAACATTGTTTATTATATTACAATTAGTTAATGCTAGCTTATTTTAATTAAGATAGCTATAAATAAGTCAAAATCAAAATGAAAAGTCATTTATTCAAATTAGGTTGAGAATCAGCACTTTACGAATCTCAAAATAAATAACACAGTCCCCAAAAACGCCCACCCGTCACTAATTCCTAGTGCTTTAGCTGGGAAGAAGAAGTGGCGCAACAAACTCCCCAGCAGCACAGCTGTCTGTTTAGTCGGATAGACTTGATTCCATACATGCATAGACAAAGTAATATAAACATTACGAGACACAGAACATTAATCAAATAATTAGTCATACGTATATGAAATTATCGTAAAACAATATTATTGTTATTATTAAACGCCATATTCGACTAAAACCCTAACTTTTTATTTTTCACTCTTAATTCATAGGAAACTAAATAGTTATTTTTATTAAAAGAAATAAGGAGAGTTCTATGTACAGCAGTGAATAGTGGACCTCTTGACATAGGTTACATAAGTGACCACTTCCGATTCTGATTTTATTCTTTTGATTCGATACGTGTTAAGGCTACTGCAGACAAGCGCGACGTGACAGCGCGATCTGGCTCTAGAAGAAGAGTTTCTATGAATTTCATGGAATTGCTCTACCACAATCTCGTCGCTCTGTCGCGTCTGCCTGCGGAAGCCTTGACTTAACATTTCAGCAACAGCTCATGATCGTGGTACGAACATACCCCGTTCAGCAAGCAAGGTGGCAGAGCTGCCTGCCAGGGTATCGTATCAGTAATGGAGGCTGGCTCACCACATCTGCAAAGTGGTCATTAATAGTCGATAAGCTGACACATATACCTAACGATGCTCCTATATTCTTAATGGAGGTAGGCACAATGATAAGACTATAATTATATTTGTGTGTAGGTACGTGTAGGTAGGTAGTCGTGTCAATCATTAGCCTCGTTTTGGCAGTACTGATGGCGGGTGTTCAACCGCTTTGGTCATTATTGCTGATAACAACCCGGTGATAACGGTGGACAGGAGACACGTGACCCTGCTAAGATTAGGTGGGCCTGGAGACATTGTTATCTCTCACCGTTTGTGTCCAAGAAAATATGATAAGTGACTGTACATAGGTACCTAAAAGTTCCACTACTATTGAAAGTCATCTGTCAACGATTTCTGGTTTTTTGTTTCTATGTTTTCCTTTACCTTGAACTAGATACAGGAGAGAGAAACAGTTGGTTCATTTGTGTAAGGTTTCGCTGCATTCGTATAAAACAGAATTTTAAGTTTTTATCTCCATTATAACCTAGTGTTATCGCCACAAGCAATCAGAAGGTCAAAAGCGCGTCTTTAATGAAACCTACATGTTAAGTGTGCCTCGGTGGTCTCGTGCTCGCAAGCGCTACTAAGCAATTATAAAGTCCTGAGTTCGATTCAAAAGTCGGGCAAAGTATTATCGAGTATGTCCAACAAGAATTAATTAGTAGCCTGGAGTCAGATGTGTCCCTGGTTGATGGCAATTCGCTCGCCCCTTATAATATTAGCGAACTGTGGATGTAGGTATAGGTACAAGGCAACATATCAAGCTATACATTTCCAGTTTTAGCTGATCTCGCATTATAAAGGCTTTTTATAAAATGAGAAGTCAGCTTATACTGGACATGTATAACTTGTCACCGTGCGAGATCTGTGATGTTTAGAAGCACAATTCCTGAAACTCAAACAGTACCAAAATCCCATCCTCGTAGTTATTCTACGGCAACTTTACAATAACTCCCGAGTCGTGCCCCACCTGTATCAACTAAGCCCGTATAAGGTGGATGCTGTGGGCACCACAGCCGCCATGTTCGAGGAAGTGCGACCTCTGACACACATCGAAGCACGTCCACAGTTCTGCTGATACCTTATCGAGCCGCCGACCATTCGCTAATATTACCGGATATTACGAGCCGAGTAGATAATTGGAGGGTTCCGTACAATATAATGTGCGTATGTACCTGTCAATAATTTTGTAAGATTAATTAAATTGTTATTTTCTTATAATCGAAAGGTGCTTTAACTTTAGTTCTTGTTTCCATTCGAGAAATAGTTTATGAGCCGTCCGGTCAGTTGCCGTTGTAATTGGTGCTCTGAGTGGAATTCCTCGTAAAGGTTTATCCAGCATACCTTAGACAATTAACAGTAGCACACTCGCTAATTATCTATTCTGATCGCGTGCCGACCACTGATAAAGTAGAGATATCAAGAATCGATGTCTCTCTCCACCAAGTCGATTCTGCCAGTGTATTATTAAATTAGGAAGTATTTAAGTGTCTAGAACAAAACCAACTTTACGTAATTAGCACATATCACACACGAGATATAACTAAGGCATTTTTGAGAATAAAACAGCAATAATTCTAGTTTATCTGCCAAAATAAGCTTTAACAAACACAATTAAACAATGAAAATAATAGAATTAGGAGCCAAATATGGAACCCAGACGCAAACAGACTCACTCCAGATAACATATCTCAAGGATGAATTAAAAAAATATCGCGTTACGTAAGCACACCCAATGTAGCGTAAACATGTTTTTTTGATGCATATTTATTCGATAACACCGAAATACCACTTTGTAATTACCATTGATAACGACGCTATATCAATAGCAATACAGTTGAATTTAGTTTGATTTGTATGTAAAGTATTTGTCAAGGCCCAAGGTCAGTATTAAAATTTTCTCACCTATGACACAATGCAGAGGAAAACAAAAGTTTCACGGTTATCGGGCGATAAGAAAATTCGATGCAGTTATAGAAAATTCTCGAAACAATGCAGTCACAGATGCACTCAATGTCAGTAGTACCTATTTTTTTTGAATTCAGTAGTTTTAAGTTAAACTAAGTTAGTTCCCGGAAGCCAGCAAAGTATTCTGTTGTCAAATCTCATGCGAACTTCTGTCTGATTGATTGATGTTGGGTACACTGTGGGCAACCAATCACACCGGTTAGCATAATAAAATAGTATTTGACTACACATTTATTGGTGCAATAAGTTGCCTGAAAGCAGCGATTTTTTGTTTTGTTTGCCATCTTTACTCGGACAATTCTTCTATCCGTGGATAGATACGGAGTGAAACTTCTGCAATTTTGCTGTATTCCATAGTTTTAACATTCAAGACTTAGTGTCGAGAATTCCTATTCGTCTAGGTAATAAGTCAGAGTGTTGTGAAAAACAACTTTGATTGATAGCCAGTCGTTTACATGATCGGCAGGAGTGTAAGTAAAGTAGTCACGTACTTTGTGACTCAAATACCCACATAAATTACTGGGCATATACATAAATGTCGAATGATAAATAGGTACCTGCTCTGTGGACAGCTTAACTTAGTAAAACATAGACAATACTGCTAATATCACCGCGTTTGGCAGGTCGATTGATCGCATTATGTTGTTACTACTTTTTGCCAGCGGCTTCGCCCGCGTGGTGTCGAAAGTTATTTTGTGTTAATCCAGATTATTATATGGTCTATCTGAGTGCCAAATTTCATCCAAATTCGTTCAGCCGTTTATGAGTGATTGAGTAACAAACACATACACACTTCACATTTGTAATATTCCTTAGTAGGATTAGAAGCTGGGTGGACGCTACCCATCTTATTGATAACATTCTTCTCACAGAACAGGCAGCTGTACTGTTAAGGAATTTGTTGCGCCACTTCTTCTTCTCAGCTAAAGCACTAGGAAGTGGTGAAGGGCGGGCGTTTTGGAGGACTGTCTTATGTGATTTTGACGTTCAAAAGTGCTGATTCTCAGCCTAGTTTGAATTAATGATTTTTGATTATTATTTAATCAGTTTTAACAAGAACAACGAGTAAACAGGTGCTTATAATTTTCCGAGAAAATAACAGTTGAAAAACAATCATATTGACGCGGAAATTCGATAATCTTTACACGTGGCTATCAAATTGCAGCTGTTTTATCTGTGTGGAGGTGGATGTGTACTGTGTGTACTTAGGTACTCTCCACCGAACTGGACTCTGCCGAGGCTATGTCGAGATAATAATATCCACTAGGTACATAGGTACCTGATGAGTGTCTCGTTGGTTTAGTGCTCGTAATTGCGACTGCTGAGCGTGGGGGAATACTGGGTTCGACACCCAGGGCGGGCAGTGTTGTCGGGTTTTCCTTTGAGTAATGTTGAGTAATTGAATTTCTGCCCGGTCAGTGAAAATCTGCTTATTCTTCGCAACACTCTTGGTAGCTTTTTTTAAGATCTCTGTTCCTCCAGACCATTTTCAGTTTTAAATCAGCTAGCGTCCTATAACATCAGACTAGATACATAACTTATAAAATGCGAGTGCAATTATATAGTTCTGTCTACTCTTTATGTACAAAGTGGCGGTAAGTAGGATAATTAATTTTAGGCGTTAGTGTCAAAATAAAAACGAATAACTTTTAAGTAATCAGGCTAAATGTTCGTGTAAAACACATCTACACCCCTACCGCTCTACCTACTTACCTACCTCTTTAGAAAATATAGGTATACGTCATGTTATATAACACAATAATTAATGACACCATGGAAAGATAATTATCATAAATGAAACTGTTGGTGCCAAGCGAAAATCGCTCAGCAGTTGTGACTCATAGTATGAATAAATAATGTTTTTACGTTATATAATTAAATACATATATACACCGAGAAATTTTAATTTTTGTTTTCCCTCATCAGAACAACTTGCCATAAGGAGTACTTTCGAAGCATAGAGTAAAAGTAAAAAAATAAAGATGTTTTTGTTTTAAAATAATTAAAAAAGTATTCATCAACTCGAAAACGTGAGAATCTTAGTACCTAACACTAGAGGTAACTATTGTAGGTACTACTCGAAACACACGCGCCACCGACAAAGGGAACAACGATGCATAAATGTTCAAAGTAAAATAAACTCACGCACGTCGTGATACGGCATTAACTTTTTCACAATGGTTAATCTGCCATTTTTTGTTTCTAATGTTTTATTTGTTTAAAAACGATTGTATTACCAAGACAAAACCATTTCGCTGCAGGAAAACAACCATAAAAATTTCTCGGTGTATAATAATATAGAATATCAGGTGATACGTCAGTTAGTCAGTATGCGGTAATACACTTTGTGTTGTAACAGTTTTTACATTTTACCTTCCGCTTTCTAGAATTGTCTTAGGTTAAAAACTTATTTGTCAATGAGGAGGTTGTGCCTTGTCTCAGCCATGGCTGAGACAAGGCACAACCTCCTCATTGACAAACTCCTCCTTGAATACTAAATGGCCACCACAATGCATGCATTGTGGTGGCCATTTAGTATTCAGAGTTCCTGTTAGTTATTTATTATTTTGTTTAACAAAAATTACTTCCAATAATCGTTAAAATTAGTTTAATCGTTTATACTCGGAAAATAATGAATTGTCCAAGAAAAACGATGGAAAATAATTCCATGTAAAACCACTTAAAAAGGCTAGTATAAAATAAATAGAGATAAGTCAGTGTTAGCTCTATTATATATAATATAACCGTCTCTATTAGCACTATTATAAATAATAGGGCCGTTATCAGCGGCGACGCAGAGTCTGCACTATATTGTTATCAATCAGCGTATCGGTACCAGTGACTCAGTGGCACTTAGCATACAGGGGTCGTAGGTTCGAGGCTCGGCTGCGGCACAGCTGCTGCTTGCTTATGCGCACGTATGTAGAACACTTGAAGGTTTGTTTCAGTTATTTTTTCTAGAGAACAGGGCTAAAATAGAAGTTGTGATAACCTTCCGATTGATGGTTCGAGAATTTTTATATCGGAATGTCACAAGTTCGACCCCGGATGATTTTTTTTAATGACAGTTTAATAGGTATAATTACCTTATTTTTTAATGATATTTGTTATAACGTGACAACGAACCGTATCGCCAGTTATCGTGATAATAGATGCGCAAACAAATGTAGTCGTGATAACAGCTATCAGTCGCCAATGGGACTGGCGGTGGCGGCGACGGTCACGCTGCTGACGCATGGTCGAGGAAACTGAATGATTGCTAATTGCGAATATCTGAATATGTATGAATATGACAGTTGTTACAGGTAAGTTATGCAGCTGTGACAATATTTGTGCAGATGAGATAACGAAAATAAATTTCTAGAATTACTTGAGTATAAGTTGCCGCAGAGACCAGAAGAAAGTGCATAGTACAAGACGTATGTAAAATATCAAAGACAATAAAAACTTAAATGTCTATGAATGCTTGTGGGGTTTATATTTGAAGTTATCTAGAAACTGCGTTAGAAGAGGTTACGCATAAAGCTATAGAGATAGATCCTAACATAGCAGAGGAACAACATTTTTCTAGGATCGGTACGATGGCAGTTGTTCCAATATCTTTTAGATGTTCAAACCTATAATGTTTTCATAATTCATAACATGGTCCCAGTGCGGGTTGGCAGATGTCACCGGTCTTCGAATTTTTGGTTCTAGGACATGCCGCTTTCGTCACGATGTTTTCTTTCACCTTCTTGAAACCAGTGGTGATGAAATAAAATGACACTAAGTAAAGTGCTTTCGAACACTTCGAACCCACGACCTATAACTACCGCGGGGCCACCACTGGATTATAGGAAGATTGTGTTTAAACAAGTTGTAATTATTGTCTGTTGTTAGGCTGAGCAAAATGTAAAAAAAAATGTACCTACTGCGAAGCAAAATTATAACACAAACTAAGTATACCAGCATTCTGATGTGGCTTCTTCTCTCTTGGCACAATTAATATTAGCCTGCCAACATAATGTAGACCCGGCACCTGAATTGCTGAATCATTTTGAAGGATATCGCTAATACATTGCTTCATAATATGTTTGAACAATTTGTCTGCTCAAAAACGTAAATAATGCAATGAATGTTGTTGAACTGTCAATTCGAAAGCCATTCCTACTGTTAGTGTGTAACGCAATGACCGCGCTGGGCTAACTTACGTGTAAGGACGGCAGTTTTAATATCTTACGTGTTACTCAGCATAGCCACAACATAACTTATGTAAATGCAGACATAATAGGCGACGCATAATGTCTGTCACAGGCACAGCGCGTACGCGACACGTACACGAGTTGCGTCACGTTAATGTACTGTGTGTCTACACGTTTCTATTTGCCATGCGTGTGCTTAGGTGGCTTGTATGAGTTGAAGCTGTGCCTTCAAAGATATCTTATTATCTTGATAAAGGGATTAAAGTATCCGGGAAAGACTCATAGGGAAGGTGGTTCAACAGTTAGCTTGATGATCTTTTCATGAATCCATATTTGGCATTGTGAAACGACATAAGTATTTATTTAATACCATAGCACACAGACCAGAGGGCTAGTTTCGTAACACAGTATTTTCGTTTTGCAAATGGATAAGCAACGTCCTTTAAAATGATGCAGTTTCTGATTGATAATTAGTTACGCTTGGTCTGAGCATGGCGCCAACTATCTGAGCACGGAACCAACTGTCCGAGCATGGCACCAAATGAGGCCTTTCCTCAGCAGCGGGAGGAATACGGTTGCCACTGATGATGAAGATAGCAACACTAATATTTCTTAAATTGGAGTGTGTACCTTAAAAACCGGCCAGCCGGACTCGCACAGGAAGGGTTCCGTACCACAAGGCAAAAACGCCGAAAAAACATGTTTACTCACGGTACTCACGTTACATTATATGTATATTTTTTTGTTATAGCGGCAATAGAAATACACATTCTATGAAAATTTCAGCTGTCTACCTATTATGATCATGATTGATCATGAGATACAGCCCGCTGACAGACAGATAGACGGACGGATAGACGGAATGCGGAGGCTGAGTAATAGGGTCCCGTTGTCACTCTTCAGGTAAGGAACCCTAAAAGACAAGAACAATATACCTATCTTGGGAGGACGTGCTTGCCAATGTTTGCAACTGTTATCAGCTTAAGGCTGAACTAAAAGCTTCGTTTGCAGCGAAACTTGATAAGCTGATTATAGAATAGATATTGTTTAGGTGCAAGATTGCAAGGTCGAAGTAATTTGTTGTCACGCGAGTAACTTATCATTTATATGAAAAGTAAATAGAAATCTGGTTTTAAGCGGAATTACCGACTGAGTTTCTGCAACTCACTTGTTACCTACTAATTGATCTAGCAGCTGTTCTAAATTAATTTGATGTAACACGAGTGACATATAACCTATTTTACCTAGGAAAAATAAAATGTACAGAAATGGATTCCTTTAATGTTTAAATTACTGAAAGGTGTCTGAGTTAGAAAAATCCTAAATTACAGATCACCAGGTTCTTGTACAAAACTTGCATTATTCATATTTTAAAGGCGTCCAATGTATTTAAGACGCTTCTTACAACAAAACAAGAACACATTTGGTCCAAAAAGGCATTGCACCACTTTTGTATGAGGCTTGTTTAGAATAACGGAACAGAAACCTCGAAACAAAACGCATGTATAAAAATGTTAGCTATCATACCATGCCATGCCGGTCAAATTGTCAATTACTTAACCTGTAACTATTTTGACCAACATTTACTTATGAAGACCCGCTTATTTCCTTCTCATTTTTAATCTCTGCACACCATAATATTTTCCCGACATTTTCACTTACTCTCTATTTTCCTGACAACACAATAACTCATACATTTTGTCAGTTCGACATGCGTTACGTAATAAGTTACAAACAGACTGCACTCGTTTGTTTGTGTGTGTGCATAAGTCAGTGTTTGCTTAGAAACGATGTGTGTATGTGTGTGTGCTTGTCTACAAGTTGGTATTTGCTTGGAAACGAAATGGAGACATCGCTTTATCTGACGTGACTTACAACTGATAGTGAATACTGTAACCATGTAGTTAGTCCTAGACCAAACAGTCTTAAGTCATCGGTCTATGAAAACAATGGTGGTGCGCACAGTGCAAGAACAGCCTTGGGAACAAAATAGTGTTTTGTCGAGCATAGAAAAAACAGTTTTTGAAATAGTTTCTCCTAAGTCTAAGCACAGCTGTATAAACGAAATCATCTTAGATATAATTGCTTATTTCTATGCTGTTTGAATGCGTTTAAAACATTTGGACACTTCTTCAAAGATGAACGAATAAAGGAAAAACAGTCATGAAAACGAAAACCTTTTACAATAACATTTTCCTGTCCTTGGGCCATGTGTTACCGTCTGTTATTTAAACTACAAACAGTAGTAAATTAATTTTAGTTTACATATAATTTATGCAATACCTTACGTAAACTGTAACAGTCGGTTAAGAATCTTAATTGCATTCAATATTTGTGTAAAATAGCAAATATTTTTAACCATGTTCTTTATAAAACATGATAAATTATGTAAAAGATAATATACTGAGTATTATACAAATAATGATATAGGGTTGGAGGGACTACGACGACTGTAACCAAGAATTCAGCACATGATTCTAGAGTCTAGACACTCTAGCGTAGAAATTTTGAGTCGGTTATTCAAAAAAATATTAGCTGTTTCATAGAAAAGTGCAAACCTACGCGGTCAAATGAATATTTTTTTTAATAACCAACGAACAATTTTAACACAGGGGTTCAGAAACATGTATCTACAGTGTCCGTGGTAGTGGGTTGCGCGGCGATCTCCCTGCCAACCTGTACACATATGTATAATAGTAATATAGTAGTGCACGAACTATTTTCCATAGCTATATAGTAATGAGAAATAGTTTGTAAATGCGTCAAAGATTAAGTACATACCATCGTAACACTGTGATGAATGCATGAGTTTAGGAAAGCAAAAGAATAATGCACAGGATTGTGAACACATAAAGATGTAGGTACTGTAGTTTCTGAACACCTAGAATTTTAGATTAATTCATGTTCTCCGCATTACATTTTCCGGCTCAGTTCTGTGATAGCATTTTCGCGCCAACAATTCTTTTTACAATCCTTTTAGTGGTTATTGTTAGCTCATATTTAATAAGTCGTATCTTATATGCAAATTAATATTACAATAATAAATCAAATCAATTCTATCCCAAGTGCTTCCACCACGTTGTCACCCCATCCCCGTATCTATCTCCGTCAAGTTTGTCTCCTTTTGGGCCGTCCGTTTGTTTTGCGGCAACTTTCTCCAGAACTGGCCAGTCAAGTCGACGGCCACAATTACTTACAGCCATATGTGGCCGTATGTTGTGGTCATCCGTGTCTTATGCTGTGTACACAACACATGCATCTTTGTTTCATCTTGTTTGTTTCAGTTCATGTTTGAGTTGAGAGAGGTTTGATAAAGTTTGTAGTTGCCCTCAGTTGGACAAAGGTTGTTAAGAGATGTGTGTCTGATGTCATAATATTTATGCTAGCGTTGTTACAACATTTAAGGTTGGTTGACCACTCACAAGTTCAGTCAATACTACGTCCCGTGAAAAGAAGTTTTTTATCAAAAGGATATTTGACCATTTTACGGGTCTTAATATAGCAGGCTAGGCCTTTGACAAATTTTAAGTCTACGAAAAATTGAATACATGCAAGTCAGTTTTAAGCAGCGGATACAGGGTGGCAGGGACATCGACACGCAAACGGTAAACATGCATTCAACACGTGATTCTAGTACATTCTGCGTAGAATTTCTTCTTCAGTTACCAAAAAAGGAATCTGCTGTTTGATAGAAGTGCAATATCTACGCGGTTCAAAATGTGTTTATAACCAACGAAAAATTTCAACTTAAATGCGTTAATAATCTTGTACTGAATCCTTAGTAACAGGCTGCCCGTTGATGTCTCTGCCACCCTGCATAAATGTATAGTCAATCAGAATTATATGCACCTAGGTGTAACAACTATCAGCGCTAACTTGCACTAACTAACTTAGCCTATAGAAGCCTACAGCTAGACAGGCATCTCCCACGCCCACGCCCACAACACTTAACCACACGAAGCAGCCTTCAATCCATCAATCAACTCAGCCTACCACAGCATATTGCACGGCAAGGCAGTTTTACAATAATAATCAAGAAATTACAGGAACATGAGACCTATAACTTATCAAAGTGAAATAACACTTAGGTCATTCTTTCAGTGGTACAGTGGTTTTAAGTGTTAGTACTTAACCACTTTTACAAGATGTGGCTTCAAATCTGGGCAACCAATGTGACTTGTTCAATTCATCTGTATTTTCTAAGTTTATCTTGGACATTGCTCACATCAGTTTTGAAAACAATCGTGAGGAAACCTGGATTGACCTATACTAATATTATGAAGAGGCAAAACTTGTTTGTAAGTTTGTATTTAGGGCGTAATGTCTTTAACTAGTCGGTTTTTTTTTGCGTTTGATACCTCAATTCTTGAGGAAGTTTAAGCTATTTAATATCACGCTACGGACCTTTCGAGCCGAGCAAAAAGAAAAAAAGAAAACGCAGGTGGGATGTGACGCGGCGGGTTGGGGGCCAACACTTCACACCGACGACGTAGCGGGCGCAGTACTAGTCGTTAAGATAAGTTTGAAATCGCCAACCCGTCTTGAGCAAGCGTGGTGATCAATGTTCGTGTCTTCTCTGTAAGAGAAGAGGCCTGTGGCGAAGCAGTGGGAAAATAAAAAGCTGACCACGTTTAATCAGATGGACTATCGGCCTTGTTGCCAAAACTAAACCAGGAAAAAAAAAATGTCTATCTACATATACCTGGGAACGTGTTGCTAATGTTAGGTAAGCACTAAAAGATTATCTGAGGTCATAATTTCGAGGTCGCATCCGTATATGTACTAAGTTTGTATGAATATAATGTTGTTGCCATGCAGGGAAGTAAAGAATAGCATTGGGAATTCCAGCTTGGCGAATCTAGCCTGTTATGGTAGCCCAGGGGTGAGGAAGCTATGGTGATTTTAGAAGTCCTGTCTCCTATTCATCGTAGCATAATCTGCCTATAATGTTCTCACTGGTGGGACACAGACACAGACCTGTAATCTACCACGCGGGCACGCTGCAGGGTGTAAATGTACATATTTTAGATTTTTTGGTTTTAGGACATGCCGGTTTCCACACGATGAAGTTCCATTCGCCGTTTTTGACGACAGTGGTTGTGAAATTATTTACAAAAAAGTAAAGAATTATTCTTCGTAATTTTGCCCAATTTACCTACATTATAATAAATTATGCTTTATGTTAATTACCAATGCGATCTTTGACTATGGCTTTTTAGGCTATAGGTTCGAAATATCCAGTCAGCAAAAATGTAATACTGGCATTGTATTTCTTTCAACGTAGACTAAACTTGTCGTAATTACTATTTAATGGCATGCTTTAAAGTAAGCTAACGAAGGCAATAGAATTACGAGACAAAAAGGACTACGAGGTTCGTGATCAACAATATGTATCTTCTGACTTACGCTGATGAACCATTACCACGTCCAAGTTATAGTTTCAGTAAATTATCCTTTGTCCTAGATTCGTAGGATAAATGAATAAGAGTCGAACCTCAGGCTTCTTGTCAAGAGCGCAACGATGTCTACGCCAGCTTGTACGACTGTGAAGATAACGCAAAATTACCCAATTTAGGTTACAGGTGTGTGTGTTTGTTCGTTTTCAAAGTCGTCTGTGACGTTATTCTTCCATATTTGTACAATGTACGTACATACGGTATTGTAAGAAATTCTGCTTTCAATTATTTCAGCATTATTTCAATGAAAATCATTTTAATAATTTGTAGCTACATTTTTACGTACTTTCCGTACGTCAGAGAGAAGTATTTTTCAGAAATAATTACCATCTCTCTGTTCTTCTCGGTAAGTATCTTTGTCTTAAAAAATAATATTGCATCGATTTTTGTAGACCTGCAATCCCATATTAAGTCCCAAATCGTAGGCAGAAGCTAGAGAATTCATATTTTCAGTAGACGCTTTCATAGCAACTATTCATATCGTTTAAATAGTCGTTGATGGAATAGTATGCCTTCGAAAAAAGGTTAGATTTCACTTGAGCTTTTAACGCGTTATAAGGCAAATCTAGCAAAGAGAAAAGCTTGTTGCAAAAGGTTATACCAAGCCCAACAAATCAGTTTATGAACCTTATGAAGCCGGCGAAAGGGAACACGTAGTTTGAGAGTCTTACAGACTTCCCACTCAATATTATAGAGCTTATTTTCTTCAATTCAAAGTTGTGCTTTAAGGCTACTCCCACGCACTGATATACCTACATGAAATTAATTGTATCATATGTATGCGCGTAAACAAAGTAGAAGGTATAAGTATATAAGGATCTCTTAGCAAGTGTTCTGTAGTTTCAGCCTGGCCTCGTGGGAAGATGGCATGCGTGTACTTGTAGTTTATGTGCGTACTTGTCGGTATATGTGTCTACTTGTAGTTTATGTGCGTACTTGTAGGTATATGTGTCTACTTGTAGTTTATGTGCGTACTTGTAGGTATATGTGTCTACTTGTAGTTTATGTGCGTACTTGTAGGTATATGTGTCTACTTGTAGTTTATGTGCGTACTTGTAGGTATATGTGTCTACTTGTAGTTTATGTGCGTACTTGTAGGTATATGTGTCTACTTGTAGTTTATGTGCGTACTTGTAGGTATATGTGTCTACTTGTAGTTTATGTGCGTACTTTTAGGTATATATGCGTACTTGTAGTTTAGATGAGTACTTGCAGGTATATGATCGAAATCTAGAAGAAATTACATACATCTAAGTAAAGATATACCAGTTGTCAAAATCAAAATCAAAAGTCATTTATTCAAACTAGGCTGGTGTCAGCACTTTTTGAACGTCAAAATTACATAAGACAGTCCCCCAAAACGCCCGCCCTTCGCCACTTCCTAGTGCTTTAGCTGGGAAGAAGAAGTAGCGCAACAAACTCCCCAGCAGCACAGCTGTCTGTTAAGTTAGAAGAACTCTGGTAATTAAATAGGTACCTATTTTGTTTTATCAGTGAACCTGGTGGTTCACTGATAAAACAAAGTAGGAGGTTTAAGGATGGTTCCTTAAACCACGATGACTGAACATCGAATGGGTGGACAATCTTTCGAGATTTATCTGCTGATGGATGGGTATTTGTCAAATTAACTAGGCACGTGGAGCTTACGACTTCTTCCGCTTTCTTTCATTTAATCTGAGTAGGATTTCAAATTGATAAATTGCTATCATTCCTTCCTCAATCGATTTGTTACCAAATCCAAGCGAATCTTATATCCGCGTGTTATATCACAGCGAATAAGTATTTGATAAAAAGTATGGCAAACATGCCAAGGTTGGTCCGGGATGAGCTCTCATACTCACTATAAACATTAAATTATATTAATAAAACAATAAACAGACTACATACGAGATAACGGCGAACTGACTCGACCTCCATACTGAATTTATATTATCACAAGAACTAAAATATTATTTGAATAGATTAATCTTTAAACCCGAAACATCCTAACATAACCAAACAACGCATTAAAAACTAAACTTTTTCTGGCGAAAAATAAGGTGTCTATTTGGTTGCAGGCATTAGTTGATAGTGCGAGCGATTTGCAAAAAGGAAGATAATAAAGTAGGTTGATAGAACTGGATTGGACCGGTTTTAGGCACATGTGCTTCATTACGTGTCGAGTGAGGCCTAAGGTACAGTTACGTAATAAAGTCTGTTCTTTATAATGAACATTTAACTGTAAAACGGATGTTATTGTATAAGAATACTGTTAGAATTTTCATATGGAGAAATTGCAACAACTATGATGTAGGTAGATGTAAATTGTTGTAATCGGGCCTTATACTTGTATAAACAAGAAGCCATGTAATTTCTAATTGCTGGTAACAAAAACCTTTAATTTTTTTAAACACACATGGCAACCCAGCCTAGGTCGTCTTACGATGTGTGTTTTACTAATTAAAGAGAAAAGGTACCTACTTACCTTATTATTTTTTGCAAATAACTAAAACAACTTAAAAAAGTTACTGTTTTAATTCGAATTTATTCAGTAAACGTAACATCCTTCAAGTTTGCCTTTAAACTCGATTCTTTGAGTAATTAATTAATTTTAACTCGCAGTTCAACTCATCTAAGGGCCGGTTTTTTGATCCGTAGTCAAATACCATATAACCATTTGTTAGATTAACTATAGTCAACTTCTAAACTAATGGTTACAGGGCTATTACGTTTTTCAATATCCATTTCCTGTATAGTCAAATTTAACCATTGGTTATAATATTGCCAGTGTAATAAGAAATAGTTTCCCAAAAATTGCAGTGGTTTTTTGGGGGTAATATTTTTCTATGTGACAACACTAGCTTAGTGACAGAATGAAACCAAAACGAAACGTCATTTTTAACAGTTTAGATGTCAAACTGCAGTCAAAATAAAATAAATACGGATTTTTTGTTTAAATTACAAGCTGTTTTTAGTTTTACTCCGTCTATTTTGTACTTGAATTTTCACCGTGACCGCCAAGGATCTTCATAAAAATGTCAGGAAACAGGCAACAATCATACAAGTAAGTAATACGATGTTTCCGTGTGTTTACTTTGAGTATATTACCGAGAGCATCAAAAGTTGTCTCGTGTTCTTTTTACATAAATATACGCATGTTACTTATTGTTTTGTTTATTCAAGGGACCGCAGCTCTAACTTCTGTAAGGAAGAAACAAATAAACTTATGTTGTTGCTAAAGGATTACCCAGTAATAACGAGTAAAAAGACTGATCACGCCAGCAATCATCAAAAAGACGCTGCTTGGAAATCGCTCACTGAGAAATTTAATTCCGATGCGACAAAATACCGTTGCTCAAAGCAGTTGCAGCAGAAATACAATAATATGAAAAAAACTGCAAGAAAGGTACCTTTTCCCGATCAATGTATTGTTTCATGCTTTAATGCATAGTATTTCAGAGTTTAATTATCATTTTAATTTAGGAAATGGCAGCAGAGAAGTATGGACGGCGGCAAACCGGCGGGGGACCCGCCCCTCCGCCACCATCTGAAACCACCGAATGGCTAAATTCCATTATGGGAGAGTCCATATCTGGTCTTCCAGCAGTATATGACAGTGATGCTATGGGTATGGATCTACACCAACTTAAAAAAAAAAACATATTTAGCATTAATAGTGTATTTATTTTCTTTCAAGTGGTTATAATGGTGTTTATTCTTACAGAAAATATTCTAATATCTGATGTGGTGCCAGTTGAAACTGCAGCAAATGTCAGTTTGGATTTATCAGAAAATAAATTTGATGAAGAGTGTAAGTATTCCAGCGTGGCACATCTATCACCTCGGCTTTGTACAAACAATGCCTTGCCTCATTTCCTCTTAGTTCAGTAACATATCCCGGTGAGGTGATCATCATGTTACATTGTTTTTAAATGTGCTTTGCCATACAGAGTTTTATACAAAGAATTCTGTATAACTTGACTTGATGCCGAGATGATAGATGTGTGAAAATTCTTAACCAAATATTATTAATTAACTATTGCATCTTGGTGCAATGATGAAAATTATAAAATAACATATTATTAAAATTATTACAGGTATGCCCAAAATAAGTTTTGTTGAGGTTGATCAAAATATTGTGTTCGAGTCCGAGGATCTCTTGAAGGAAAATGTACCCAACAATATTGGTAAGTATTATTTTTTGATTGATGCATATTATTTTCGTTCAAGAAAATGGTTTTACAACTTTAAACTTGTTCCAGGAATATCAAAATTAAATGAATTTGACTCGTCTACACCAAAGTCTATGCTACGAAAACCAGTGTCAAAAGAGCTCTGTAAGTTAAATGTAATACAGGCATGATTATGAAAAATTTACCTAAAGCCATTTGGTCTTTATTTATTATGTTATCTTATGTTTCAGCTTTCAATGAAAAGAAAAGAAAGACTGCATTCACTCCCTTGGAAACCAGAAAGCGCATCATTATGCATACTGATCGCAAAATTGAGTTTATGACACAAAAGCAGCAGCGAGAGAGACAACTTTCCCAATATGCCAACGAAGAACATGAACAAAACATGAAACACAAGGAAGAATTACACGAACTGGAGTTACAGTTTAAGAAAAAAATGTATGAGATAGTATTAGAAAAATGTAAATATGAGACTGAAAAGGCAAAAATAGATTTTAATAAAGCAAATACTTCTTAAAAACAACTAAACTAAGTTTTATTTAGTCAAGTGTTGATCAGTACGAAAATAAAATGCAGCATTATCAATAAAATTATAATTATGGTTACTGAGCACCTTCTGAGTTTAGTAATGAGGAAAAGTATGTAGATATGAGATCTCTTCTGTATTGCTGATCATTTGCTGTCACTGGGAAGGTAATATTTTCTTGTTCATGCTCGATTAAAACACTTTCACCGGTCGGTAAATCTTCTCTTTTTCTAATGCATAGGTTATGCAGTATTGCAGTGCTGACAATAATAGCCTGCACATTATCTAATTTAACTCTTAATTGAGAGCCTATACATGGAAATCTCCTCTTCCAAACACCAAATGTTCTTTCCACTACATTTCTAGTTCTTATTTGGCTCTCATTGTAGAGCTTTTCAGCTGCGTTTTGGGGATCTGCCAGTGGTGTTAATAAATATGTCTTCAATGCATAGCCACGATCTCCCAAAAGACAGCACCTGCCTAGTTGTTGAGAGTTCATTAGATATTGAACTCTACTGTTGTTGAAAATAGTGCTGTCGTGTACAGAGCCTGGCCATCTTGCAACTATATCCCTTATCTGTAGGTCAGCATCTGCTACTACCTGGGTGTTTATAGAAAATACGTCCTTTCTATTTCTATAAAGCTCCGCATTTTCACCCCCTGAAATGAGATTAAGTTTAGTATGTTTTAGTTTTAAAAATAATACATGAGCAGTTACATTTTTTTATTTGATAGTAGTTATATACTTGCCTGGGCTTAAAATACGTATATGAGTGCAGTCTATCGCTCCAATTACACTTGGAAATTTGGCAATTGAGTAGAACTTCGCCACTACTTCTCTTATTTCCTCTGTAGTGTGCGGCATTTCAATAAAATGATTTAATTTCGTGCAAATAGTTCGAGAGACCGCATGGATAACTTTACATGCGGATGATTTCGATATCCCAAAGAAATCTCCAGAGCATCGTTGCATGGTGCCGGTGGCGTAGAATCGCAATGTAAGCAATATTTGCTCAAGAGGCGTTATGGCTTGATTCCTGAAACGCAAGAAATAATTTGATATAGGTAGGTAAGGTTGTTGTTGTGAAGATGAGTTTGCCAATAAAGATGCAATTATTGAAACTTAAACAGGTACCTAGGTACATGACCTACCTTGTGGTGGGAGTTTTTAGGTCAGTTCCAATTTCATCGACTAACCACATAACTGTTT
The DNA here is from genome assembly GCA_947359405.1 of Antitype chi. Taxonomy (NCBI): domain Eukaryota; kingdom Metazoa; phylum Arthropoda; class Insecta; order Lepidoptera; family Noctuidae; genus Antitype; species Antitype chi. Next base: position 763,734 of record OX375826.1, read on the forward strand.
CCTTTGATAACCGATACCTTTGACAAAAGTCTACACTATCCCAGGTGTCCAAGGGTGGGTTACGTGGTCTTAAAATTTTCGGCCTTCTCATTAACACGTACTCCGCCAAAATATCATCGTCTGATGAGCTTTCCGACATAATATCATAATATCTAACTATATTTAAATCCATGATCGACAATACGGAGAATATTACAAAATTACAACGTTGACAACATGAAATCTTTCAAGTACAAAACATCTGTTAGGCTTGAGTTGACCATCCGCCATATTGTTAACCCTCCAACATCGGGTGGTTAATTATTTTGACCAATAGTTAGATATTTGACCATTAGTACAACTAACAATTGATCAAAAAACACTTTTTGCCGAAATTTAACCATTTGTTACTATTTTTAACCATTGGTAGACTTAACTACGGATCAAAAAACCGGCCCTAAGTCACCGGTTTTCACGAAATTAAACTCTTTTAATGATGTTAGTTGGTTCCGAGAAAGTTTTCGATCTACTAATTAAGTCATTTTATCTTTTTTCTGAGCCATCATTTTCGTTTTTAAAGTTTAAATTATTTTAAATGAAATAAATCAATCGTAAAGTTAAATTAATAAGTTGGAAATAGCTGAATGCTTGGACTGCGAGCAAATGGAAACCCATTCCTATAGTTTCAGCATATTGATTTAAGTTTAGTTCAGTGTAAACATATCACATATCCTAAAACAATTAACATTTTTATTACTATTAATAGAAATCAATGGCAACTAAAAGTCTATTGCCATAAGTCTATATGAACACGAAATAGAGGCCCGATACAGCAAAATAGGTCAGAGCGATTAACAGTGCGTAAGAAATAGATTTCAATTGTGTTGCTATGAATATCCTACGAGCTGCGCTTACGCCTCTTAGCTAGAAAGAATACAAGTTGCACTTACGTTACTTTGTTACTTACCTACTTATCAAAGGGCTTATAAAAAGTATAATTAGAATACCAAACTGCCTTGTGGTGTAGTGGCCGCAAGCGCTGCTGCTGAGCATGAGGTCCTAGGTTTGATTCCCAGGTCGGGCAAAGTGTTATTGAGTTTTGTCATCAGGATCGGAATCTGGATTTGTGCCCGATTGGTGGTAATAGGTTCGCCCCCTATTACATAATGGGACTGAAACATAATTGGCAATATGTGCTGTACTATAGGTGCTCTACTGTACTAGAATGGTCATCAAGGGTATTTGCTTTGTTCAACAAATGGTCCAAGTTGTCATACCTATGATCAACAATCAGAAACTAAAAAAAAACTGAAAAACTGGCCATTGACATGTGAAACAAAACTTACTCCAGTTACAGCTGTAAGATTAAGTTTTATAATCGTTATCACGATAATTGTTAGTCAGGTCAGGCAGGTTAGTCACCCACCAATATAGCGTACAAAGCAAAAGTAGAATATAACAACATTCTGATTCACCCATAGCTATATAATATGCATTTAAAGTAAAACAATTCAGCTCAGTGCATGGGCTGCATTTCCTCTGAGTCACCAAGGCTGGTGAAAACAAAAGAGCCACCAACAATACGGAACACTTGTCTTCTTTGTGTACTTACGTGTAATTAATGTTATGTACCTACCTGAGTACATTGTGTACTTTATGTACAAGTACCTACTTATTTTATGAAAGAATATTATTGCAATTTGAGGTAAGTAATATTTTTGGATCAATTATGTCATTGCAGTCCTCGGAAAATTGTACTTTCACATTTGTGTAAACTGAAAAATATTACCATTTAGATAATTTTCCGGTAAAGTACCTTATAATTCAACGTTCGGGTCAAAGTCAAAGCATGTTTAAAAAAAACATTAACATGCACTTGTGTACTGTCAAGGAGTCAGTTGGTTCGTCAGAAATTTGAAGCTAGCTGCCCGCTCCAAAATGTACACCTTTATGGAGACGAACGGACAAGAAATGAACATTGTAACACATTTGTGGACTGGTGAAACTGAGCAAAAATCTCGGCACGAGAAAGGGCGCTTTTTAACGGCTTCCACCCTGAAAGGTAACCCCTACAAAGATACCACTTTTCTGCTTACCATCACCACCGTTCCACATTCCTCCACACCACACAGAGGCATGACTAATCCCCGAAGACTGAGAAAAACATCTGTCATATGAACAAACTTTGCCCACCTGAGCAATGTTGGGGCTGTAATCAATTTCAATTCACCAATGTTTGTTCACAGTGACCTCTGGGTCTGCTGGACACTTGAGTAAAGCCAACTGTTAGCTGAATGTGTGCCGGCAGGGGTGATGTGATCATGTGACTGAGGACTGCCGTGCCGGTTGAGTCAATTTAAATAATACGTAGATCTAGACTGAGTCCCACTGGGCCCGCGTGGTCGGTTACGGCCCACTCCATCTCACTGTGAGGAGGCCTGGCCCCAACAGTGGGAACATTATTGTCTGATTATAGATCTAGACTGAATATCGGTTTTGCACTTACTCAAGGATACTTTTGTCTCGGGAAGATTGAGTCTTGGAGAGGTCCACAGAAGAGATAAAATATCTGTTCTTTGGAAAGGTTTTTCGACCTCCTACTGATTATAAAGACTTGGTTACGGCTAACGGATTTTAGAGAAACAGTCAGTCGGTTTTATGATGCCGTTTGTAAAGGAACAACGTATAGTTGTAGATAGTTTTGTTACCCATTTACCCAAACAGATTGAAAAATAATGGTTCGGGAATGTAGCCAAACACGCGTCCAGCTTGTGGACTAACTTTCGCGTAGTTATTGATAGATTTGTTGATGAATACCTACAAGTAAGATCGCAAGTATATCGAGAATCACTAGAACATTTTGTACGTAACACTGAATAAACAAATAATAAATACGACCGCATCTATTTTAACCCCCTGAAATCCTGACTGCCATTATTACGTCATCATAAACATCCGAGATATTAAATGTCAAATTAAAATCAATTGTGTAGTATTATTATTTATTTGACACCGCCATTATCATGTTCCTCCGTTTACATTGAGGCCAGGGCTTAATTTACGGCCAAATATTAACTGTTGGAGAATAAATTGTGCGTTTTATGATATTCTCTTCCGCTTGGCGATTGGTTTTATGTCGCTTGTTATGTTGGGAGCTTGGCAGTGAGGCAGGTCATGGTGTCAACGGCAGCTCGTTATATATCTTGGCAGGATACCATTATGCATTTGTATTACTGCTAAATATTGGCTACTCAATGACAGACAAAGTAATTAGTCTGATGGGACATTGCCAATTGATAATAAAAGTTCGTTATTTGCTAAAACTTTGCTAAAAACTAAATTTTTCAACAATACGATGCTGCCTCTAAGAAAAAAAAGTATTTTGTCTTAGAGGCAGCATCGTTCAGCAGCATTGTTCTTTTAAACAATAACTGCATTTGCACAAAACTACACGTGTTAGTTTATTTACCCTCTCATTCATTTTTAAAGAGAACGTCTGCCTCTGCAGCCAGTTACACTATTTAAACACATTTGAACAATATGTATAAAAAGGTAGAAGAAAAACTAATTCCACGTAGGATTTTCTAGGTAGGTACGTTAAGTATCACTCCTACTTAAAGATACACACATACACGTGATTGTATATTCTAATATCATCCTACTAATATTATAGATGTGTAAATTTGTATGTTTGGATGTCTATTACTCAATCAAGCCAAAACCGGTGAACAGATTTGGTTAAAGGCAAACAGATAGTTTATAACCTGGATTAACACATACGATACTTTTTATTCCCGTAGTATGTTCCCATGGGATAATAACCGCGGGCTAAGCCGCTGGCAATAGCTAATACTGAATTAAAAATACTTATCATCATACATATTATCTCAGAAATACATACAGTATCGTCTGCAATTTTTCCACATACAATTAATGTGTAAATGCAATAATGTTCTAAGAGTGATTAAGAACAATCAAACAAATATCGTCCTTGACATTACTGAATATACTTAATTATAATGAACATCCTTTATGCTGGCTGAATATAAAAAAAAAACTAAATTGCAGCAAAATAATTGCATAAAAATACCAGCTAGAATTATTTAGGAAACTTTCTAACGAGCATAACTTGATAAAGTTATACTAACGACCTTAGCTGTCAGTATCAAGATATGAAGATATTATTATTTCGTTTATTTCAGACAAAACCCTGTGAAAAGCATTGTGCCACCAAACAGTAGGTGTGAGCAAAAGGCTCACTTGAAAGTGGTGACAACCTAACTGTTACAATATGGCCATAGTTAGATATAGTGTGCAAATAGTTAAAAATTTTTTTTGGTTACTTTTTGCAATTCTGTGCAAATACCCTGAGAAAGCGGAAAGACATGTTGGATTCTTAATACTAAACGGTGTAATTACATAACGCACTTACTATGGCAATGTCATTAATTTTGACGATTCAACAACATGCATTGCGTCTACTTCTTACTTTAAATAGATTACTCATTCTGATATATACCTAGATTCACATCACGCTAAGGCGTGTTGATAGCAATGTAAATACAGTCAGCCCAGAATTTGTCTACGAGCTTGGCACTTTCAGCAGTGTCCATCAGCTGCTGTAGCGTGCAGACAACAGGACACGCTGGACACGATATTGAGTGCTCCACTGTTTGCGAGACAGCACCACATTTACACTCCAGCGCGGAGTCATCTGTGAATTACCACCTGAGCAGGTTTTCTTTGCTTCGGCCTACCTGAGTCCATTTAAAGACTTCCAGGTAAGCAAAGGCAACTCATGCCGTGGTGCGAGACTTTCGGCAGGTGGAACGAATCACTACCTCGCCACAGCTTTAGCCTTTCTCTATGCATTGCTTTATTTACATTGTAACTTATGAAGAAATTGATCAGGAATTTTCTTTTAAATCCTTCGGATGTTATGATTGAAAGCGTGGTACGCAATTGGGGCGTTGGACTGTATAACAATAGAGAACGAGTAATGGCAGTGATCCTTCAAGATTGATTCATAGGGTTCGTTTTCATTTGTTTTATCGTTTATTATCCTTCTGTTTACTATTAGTTTTGGCACAACGCTCATTATGCGGCAATTATTATTAACGTGCAAAGTTGCAGCGCTATGGAAATAGCATCGTAGGCCAGGAGCCCGGGTGCACGCTGGTAATATCATGTAATTTTAACAAAACCTTACGTGTTTAGTTTAATAGTTTGCTGTATATCAATATAATATGGAATATGTTTTGTTCATAAACGTTAACTAAAGTAAAGAGACCATTTACAGTTAACAGTCACCAATCATTAGACCAATCCAATCTAGGCCCCTAACCAAGCCTGCAAAAAAGTTAGTATTTGTACTGAAATATTATCATTTCTCTATGTAAATTATTTCACTTGTTTTTAATACCAACTATACCTACCAATATAACAAGAACCTATAAAAGATTATTTTTATATAAGGTTTCTTTTCCATAAGTATTCTTGAGAGCTAACAAACTCAAGAAAAGTTATGTTTCTGCGATGACGCACGACCTGTATTTAGACCACAAGGATACCTTGCAAGCACGAAGGCAACAGAATTACCATAAAGTAGTTTAAAACTAATATAACGACTATGACACAATAAAACTGTGTTATATTTTATATTTGTAATTTGTTGTTGATATGACAGGCAGCTGGGTTTATAAGCTTTGACCTCAAACATAAGTTGGTATTCTTGGAAAATTACTAAATGTCTAGAACTTTCGATATTATAAGTGGTTATGATGTATTATAAATTCAATCGCAATGTAAAATTTAAAATACATCATAACATCGCAAACGAAAACCAAAACAATGAATAACAATATCAGCATATTGTTATTCATTGTTGGTTCTCGTTAAATACTTTGGTATTATAAATGTAATACTTTCTGTTCTTATTTCCTATCGTAAAGTCTTTCATATCGACTTCATGAATAATGTGTCATATGTAAAATGTTCTCATAATTCCTGAATACAAAAAAAAATATGAATATGTTTTACCCGACTACGGCGAGGTAAATAAAAGAAACCCGATATTAATGGTCTGTATGTATGTATAAAGGTGTGTAAGTTTGTATGTGTGTTCATCTGTTCCCTTATAACTTTTATAATTCATATCATAATTTTACTAAAAGGTATCGTTGGAAGCATCTTGATCGTCCGCTAGTTATATGCTATTTGACGTCACAAATTAAATTAAATATGGTGCCCGCTAGAGGACATGAAATCATGAACCCAAAAATAAAAACTGTAGTGATGTCGATTGGGTATCAAATGATAGGGGTTAACTAGCGCATTTCAAGACCACAGCTTTCAAATGAGAATATTTTCTTGTTTCATAATTTTTACAGCGCGATTTTTCAGTAGTCGGGTTTTAGTTTTAAAACTTCCTTTTTCGTTGCTGGTTCTTTTGGAGTTCCTGTCCTGAACATTTTCTTTACTTAAATTCTTCCTTTGTTTTAACTCTTGAGTCGTCTTTTACCATACGTAATCAGCTATTCCACAAAATTCGCCCCTGCTCCTTGCCTACCACTATCGGGCCAGCGCAGGCGCACACAACATAAATCATATCGTTATCTGACGTTTACATGCGTAGCTTTGGGGCAGGTCGTAGACCTTACTATCGGGGAGGCTAAATAGGTGTATCTGTACACTATAAAACGTTTGAAAGGGTAAGTAGAGAGCATTGGTAATGTTACAACGTACGATCAGTACGGTATAAACCCATAATCATAAAACATACCGTATATTGGGCAAAATTAGTCCGGGTCAAAATATTTACCGGCTTTACTGCCACCCAACATTCACTTAGTTGGCAATATGTACCTGCTCTGTATCGCTTATTATATTAAAAATCTTACATCAGCGCCGTTACAAATTATCTCCCACTATATCTACTTATTCAAGATCGTACATAATTATTTCCTCACACTAAACATTAAATTATACCCGTACACGTCCACACGAATATGTCTGCCATCACAAATGGCTGGTTATTTTTAGACTTTCTTAAATATAGGTTCAATTTACTGACGCCATCTTTCGGGTGTGGTAAGTTGAGCTCGAACAGCGCTAATTGCTTCAATATTTCCAGAAATTAGTGAGTAGGTACCTACTGAAAGTGTTACAAGAAATTTCAGGAAATTACCTACGTAGGTAAGTTAGGCACTTAAAAGGCATTATTTTTGACTTTTATGTTATAGTACCTACCAATTCGAAATTTCATCATCGCTAGGATAGTTAAAATATTGCATATTTATGCGATAGCAGCAATCGGGGTTTATTTACTGTCATTTTTTTAAGAGTTCCGTTGTCTGTCTCCGAAACTCATCATCAGATCTATATGAAATTTAATTGGGACCATTTCGGAATAAACCCCTTTCGAATAAAAATTGGTTGTATTCTAACGGCCTTATTCATAAAAAGTTATCGAACATCTAAACACTTGCTAAAGTCTGGTTTTTCAAAGAGAAACCTCACTTTAGCAACTGTTTAGATGTTCGATAACTTTTATGAATAAGGCCGTAAATATTTAAATTTCTGTTGTTTTGTATGTAATATTTAGATTCTTATGTTGTTAAATAGTGTATGTCCTAATGGGTAGTTTTCTGGGTTACCATAACCTAACTATAAGTCCTGTATCACAAAAAATCACACCAATAAATACTTTGACTTTGACTTTGCTTTGCAAATTCGTGTAGGTTTATATGCCGGAATTATGCCCGAGCATACTTAAAAAATATTATATAAACATATCGAATTGATAACTTCCTCCTTTTTGAAGTCGGTTAAAAATAGAATTGAATTGAATTGCCTCTACCAAAAAGTAGAGTCGTGTAGATAAGAGTGGACAAAACACTCCACAGTTACTTTTTCAAAATGTTTTACAATATTTTGTAAACAATAGTTATTATCTACTTATACAAAATTTGTAAATAACACGATCCTTTAGCTAACGGCTAAGGAATAAGGAACAGCCAGAAACATTTACAAGCCCATGTTTTTTTTTTTCTGAACCTTATTTATGGTAGACACATCTTAAGCAGGTTTTATTTACGCAATCATCAGTACCTAATAAACATTACTATAATTGTTTTGTTGTTAATCCAAAAGATATTTATGCAAGAGATGGTTATCATCGACAAAACTTATACTTGCACGGTATTTTCTAACGTTAATTATCCTGTACTTATTTCCTTTATAAATCAATAGGTACAAATAGCGAATATGATTCGAAATCACTACTCTTAAAGAGCAACATTTGGAAGACTACCTGTGTACAACCAACTGAAGCTATACTTCAGTGACAAGAGCCCAAACCCTCAACCAGCGACCAATCAGGCATCACCAAAGAGAATGTACCACAACAAACAGCTCGCGACCCTCACCCACTTAGGGGTCGTGCACCGGCCAGTAAACATCGTGTTTATAATGTGTTTGTATTGTTTATGCTAATAAACACTTCTATCAACTCCATAACTCACCTACTTACGCATTTTAATATGAGGAAAATCGAGTGTCAATTGTTTTTGTATTCGAAACTTGAATTCAACAGCTGAGTTGTTTAGTCTGTTTTGCTGATAGTAAAATGGTGGCATTATCTGATCAAAAAATGTAAACCAAATTGTTTATTACTTTGCAAACATGTGTAATTAGTACATAGACTTTTTTACTATTATGTTCCTCCATGATCTACCGTCATATGAGCATGCAAATCATATAACCAATCTATTTGTCAAACATGGCGATTATAGGTATATCATGTTAGGCCTTTGTGTCTATGTTTTTAGTCTAGAATATTCCTTATTTTGGAGGCAAGTTTTACTCAATCCTCCAAAATTGTGTAGGTATATCTTAAATGGATCACAGAAATTGGTATAAGCAATTATTCCTTCTTCCATAATTACAGATCAACAATAACATAGAACATAATATTGTGCTTAAATCCAATTCCAATAATGTCAATTACATGTCACTATTTAAGTACTTACAATTTGGTCCACACAATATGCGGCATTCGTATATTGTACTTTATACACAAACAATAAAATAGTGCTTAGCATAATCAGCCAATAATGTTACCTCCTCTTAGTGACAGGGAGTGTGCGGTAACCCACCACGCGGGCCCAGTGCGGGTTAGTAGATGTCACATGTCTTCGAATTTTTGGACATGCCGCAAAATTATTTCGTTACCATGATTAAATAATTTAGGTACACAAAGTATAACGCTTGTCAGGGTTCAAATCCACGACCTCCAACTCGGAAGTCGCGGCCGTATCCACTGGGCCGACACTGCTGCACTAATTAATAATTAACAAAATGTTTTCCTTCCTTTGTGAATGTAATTATTATTAGAATAATATCTGGTAATATAAATGCCATCAAAAACATAACTTGTTAAAAAAACCAAGTCTCGCAACTCAGTTCTTCTACCGTAAAATGTTGTGAGATCCATGTAATACTAAGTGGGTTAATTTATTCAGTCCCTACTTAAGGGTCCTTCTGTCTTAAGTTATTACGTAATTGTGTTTATGTTTTTTATTTTTTTTAATAAAGAAATATTCTATTCTATTCTCATTAGCTAACCTAACAACATTTTATACTGACCATATCAATATTAAAAATCTTTTATGTTTTAAACAAATAGATTGCCTTGCCCATCGCATGAAAACACAATGTATCTTACAAGTGTTACATGTTATATTAAATTAGATTGTTTAGTGCGATAGCCAAGTAAATCTATTTATTTAAAATACAAAAGATTTTTGATATTGATATGGTCAATAAAAGATGTTGTTAGGTTAGCTAATGAGAATAGAATATTTATTTATTTAAAAAAAGAAATATACATAATTACGTAATAAATTAAGACAGAAGGACCCTGAATAAATTAACCGACTTGGTATTACATGGATCTCACCACATTTTACGGTAGAAGAACAGTTGCGAGACTTGGCTTTTTTTACAAGTTATGTTTTTGATGGCATCTCATTTCTTTTTGTAGATATATATCCATATATACAGGTACAATGATTCATTCACTACAAATGTAACTTTGTAATCCTATATATTTATACAGGATTACAGAGTTATTTATGCAGTTGGTGTACCTAGAAAACTGGACCGAAATTGCAAAATATTTTAGTTTTTCTTGATTTGTATACTAAACACTAATTGTATTCTAAATTTGAAGCTTCTATGTCTGCTAGAAGTGCCATAGAGTTTTGATGATCGGTCAGTGAGTGAGTGAGTGACAAAATTAAGAAACTTTGACTAGTTATAATGATTAAACTACTGGTTCAAATTGAATGAAATTTGAAATATACCGTGTTTATACAATGCCTGTTTGGTCACTAAAAATTAAGGCTTCTAGTTTTATCCACAACGAGGTTATAGGGGGTCGAAAATGGCCTGAATTGCTTCGGGAAAAGGATGGTATGGCCGTGCCGCTTTTTTGCTCGATTTGGCGGGGGCACTGCCGTGCCCCCAGATTAGGAACTAACCGAAAAGCCCTATCCTGCTCTCATCTAGTTGAACGACAAAAGAAGTTTACTTTGACTACTCTTCTAAAAATAACTACATCGGTATTCTTTACTTCTCAAATCTCAATAGCACTCGAACTATTTCTAGAAACTTCCACATCAATATTGTAATAAACAAACAAGCTAAACCAACTATGATTTTCAATGAAAATAAAGTAAATTTTTCAATTAACAAAAACACCATACAATTAGTTACAAAGGGAAATTATTCACAATAGTTTCCACACTTTTTCATTTGCCATGTCTAATTTATAAACTAACTAACAGTCTCCCAATTGAAAAGCTACCATAACGGATGAAATATAGGGTTTAATTTCGCATGGTGTGTTAGATCCTTGAGGTCGGTCAATGACCGGAGGTATTGCAATATCTATGCAACTGGCAACTGGGCTCGCGTTGAAAACTATATGTTCATGCATGATGTGTGCCGGTAACTGGCTATTAATGGATTTCAACATATTATATTGTCATACAACTTTTTATGTCACTGATTCTGTTCAGAGATTTGACGTGCGGTAGGTCAGGTTTATCTCGCCATGTCATACATTCATGATGGCTTTTGTTGGTTTTATTTCATAGATCAACGCACTATTTGTATCAAAATTAGGTAAACCATCAAAGGACGTGGGCTCATCATCTGTCACTGTGAAATTGTTCTGACCCAAGTAAAACATTTAAAATCAGGTCATTTACTTGGTATATTTTTCAAGAAGTCATTGGTCTACAATCAAACAAATCCTAAATGAAAATTAATCTCGGTCTCCATTCCCATTTCCTCTTCTTAAGGTGGAAGCGCCAAGGTAGCCCGCAAAATTCAAATTTTGTTACGTTTTTGGCAATTTCCAGGTCACTGTCAGGTTGTATGGTGATCTAAATATGATTCGCGACCGTATCAAATAAGGCTTTTCAGAATCATAATCATTAGAATCAGCAATACAACTCCATAAGTTAGAATTGCCCTCAAATGTCATAATTTCATGAAATAGTCATTCTTTAGAGTAATATGAACTTATAGAGATGTATTGCTGATTCTAATGATTATGATTCTGAAAAGCCTTATTTGATACGGTCGCGAATCATATTTAGATCACCATACAACCTGATACTGACCTGCAAATTGCAAAAAACGTAACAAAATTTGAATTTCGCGGGCTACCCTAGCGCTTCCACCTTAATAGGTTTAAACATTTTTAATTTTGGTTTAGTTTAATTCAATTTGTATTCTAAAAAATAGGTAGGTAAAGAAGATAGTTATTCCTTTCATTTCTGAGGCAATACAGCACAGCCTCGACCCAGGACATATTTTCATAGATTAATTTAAAAAATCTTAGTGCAATACTGCACGTGTAACGACATTATTGAAACTCTTAAAAGATAACGAAAAAGATAAGATTTGGGACTAAAACTTTGTATGGATACGTAGTCTCCGAAAAGCGCTAGAAGACAAAAGAGTTAGGTAAATGTCGTGTATTAATATCACCACTGCAATACCAATGTACACGAATGTTTTTCAAAACAAATTATACGTAAGAAGGGTATTTATCTTAGCTTATAAAAACATCATGATACCCTGTCTGCAGTCACGTAATAGTGACGTCAGAGCTAGACTACTGCTTACCACGTCGAAGGAGGTCAAGAAAACTATATTTTAAAAGAGTTTTGTGAAAAGGCTGGTTCGCGGATACATTCAGTGAAAAAAGTATCGATGATTAGTTTATTGTTCGAAATGTTTTTTTTTGTTTTTTTTTTGTTAGATTGGTACAACTGTTTTCCATTTTGGCGCGGAGTTTCAGTTGCATCTGTTATTTATATTAAATCAGTGCTGTTTTTAGTTACATCATATCGAGTGTGTATTGCGAATTTCATAATGGACAAAAACATCAAACAAAGAGTTTGTCTTAAGTTTTGCAACGCCAATGGAATTTCGTGCTTGGAATCCCTGAATATGTAACAGAAGGCTTACGGTGAATCGACTTTATCAAAAACACGTGCTTATGAGTGGTAAAAAGCGTTCAAAAGCGGTCGAGATGTGATGGAACATTTGCCTCGCTCTGGTAGCCCATCAACGTCTTCAACTGAAGTTAACATCGCAAAAGTGAAAGAAATAGTGATTGAAAATCCTCATTCAAGTTTGAGAGAGATAGCCGCTGAACTTTTTATGTCTCACGAGTCAATCCGTACCATTTTAAATAATCAATTGGGTATGAAACATGTTGCCGCTCGGCTAGTCCCTCAAAAACTCAATCGCATAAGAAATCGCTGAGGACATGATAGAACGAGTCAATTCCGTCCCAACATTCATGAAACGCATTCTTACTGGTGATGAGACATGGGTTTACCAGTTTGACACACAAACTAGTCAACAAGCTTCGGAGTGGCGCCTTCCAATTGAACCGAAACCGAAAAAATCACACCAAAGTTGATCAAAAGTCAAAGTCATGTTGATTGTTTTCTTTGACTATCGCGGTGTTGTGTACTCGGAATTCTTGCTGTAAGGTCAAACGGTAAATAAATAATATTATTTGAGTGATATGCGGCGTTTAAGAGAGCAAATTCGACGAAAACAGCCAGATTTGTGGATAGAAAATTCTTGGATTTTGCACCACAAAAATGCGCCTTCGCACAAGGCCATCATTGTGAACGAATTTATGACCAAAAACTCAACAAATACTGTCGAGCAACCGCCTTAGTATGGCCAATTACCTTATGGCCCCAGCCAATTTCTTTCTTTTTCCTAAACTCAAATTACCACTTCGTGGCACCCGTTTTCATTCGGTAGAAGACATAAAGGAGAATTCGTGGCGAGAACTGAACTCAATTCCGGAAAAAGCATTTAAAAAATATTTTGATGATTGGATTATTCATTGGCATAATTTGAAGGCGATAAAATAAATTTGGATGATTATCTAACATTTTGTGCATTACTGATCCTTTCTTGACAGAGTAGTACATGGTTACAGTATTTGCGCTGTCAATATCACTGGTCTCAAAATGACGAAGGAAAATATGAGCAAGCCGACATGTCATAGAACCAAAAAAGCTCAAAGACATATTCACCTTCTTGCTGTGGGCACGCGTGGTATATTAAGGTTCGCTCCTTTTCACAGAGTAGAGGTCGGTTATGCTTTATCTTTCAATCCGTCGATCCTGGTTAATTTAAGACCAGTGGTATTCATTGAAATTTCGTAGGTCGGTATGAATTGCCCAATACTAATCAATAGGTTTTAGAGTCAGAAATCTTCAGATTTCTGATCTCCATGTGCCAAAATATCCACAGGCCACATCAGAAGGCGTTTTTCTACAACGACTTTCAACAGCATTTGACCTGAAGTGTATGGTGGCAGGAACTATCTGGTTGAAGTTCGGGCAGCTCGGTGAGGACTGGAAGAGGAGTTTTAGGTATTCTATTAGAAAAATTGTTTTGTTTCCAGCTACCAAGTCTATTTAAACACATTGCTATTATTTAGCCACCTTTTCATAATATTTCTGTACATTGTAAGTAATTTATGTACTAATAACTCTAGTACATAGTTGCATTGTTTTATGTTGTGAGCTACGCGTTGAAATAGCTTGTGGTAGGTCAGTCTTCATCTTTGTTGAATGTTTGCGTGGAAGCTGATCCTGCTGATGTCATCTGACTTCCTAGGGATCAACAAACAAGGCGAGACCACAATGACATATTTTGCTCTGTTTACATTCTCCAGTTATGGTTTAGTTTATAATATCTCACTGTGTGATCGTGTGGACACTGCGAGTTGGCAATTACAACTTTTAGGATCAGGTTTTTTACGAAGATCTGAGAAAATTGGGGCAGAACTAAGTTTGCATTGCCTTTATCCGAAATTAATGATACTGCTAGTGCGCTTTTTCTTGATTCAAGAGTGGTTCGTCAAACAAAAAGGTTTTTAGTTATTCATGGGTGTTTTCATTTCCACCTTATCTATCTGATCTAAATCAGCTTCCTATCCTAACTCTTTGATTAACATTGTAACTTGAAATTGTTTAATTTTTCTAAAGTTTAAAATACACAGTACCATCATCATACTATCTGCATATAAACATCTACTGCTACAGGATATTGTGGCCACAACTTAGTACATATTTATATTATGGCCACAACTTAGTACATATTTATATTGTGGCCACAACTTAGTACATATGTATTAATATATTGTGGCCACAACTTAGTACATATTTATATTGTGGCCACAACTTAGTACATATTTATATTGTGGTCACAACTTCGTACATATTTATATTGTGGTCACAACTTCGTACATATTTATATCCTAGGAAACATGCAACTTCCGCATAGGTTGTTGTACAATAGATTGTAATAACCGATGTTCAACCAAGTCAAGGATCAACAACAAAATAACATCACGCCTTGTTTCCCCGCAGAGTTGGGTAGAGTTGTACCGTATAGTACAGCCACATTTCGCCAGTTATGTTTAAGTCCCATGTGATGGAGGCGAGCCTAAGGCCCTCATCCAGGCACAAATCCAGACTCAGGGATACTACTTAGAAATTTCAGACGTACAACCCTAGTATCACTTTCCCTGACCTGGGAATCAAACTGAAAATATCCTGCTAAGTATGCTCCAACCAACGCTGCCTTGTCGTCTTTAGGGGATTGCATGCATGATGTTATGTATTTTAAGGTTTATTATTATGATAAGGTTGGCTTGGAATTTATGTATTCATGGTACTCTTTTCTTTATGCTGTAGCCTGTGCAGTTTGGCTCAGCCCCATTAGCAAGTGCCTGAAAATTATTATTTTTTAACACCCAATTTCTGGTGATTTTAAAACCTAAATAATTTAAACCATGTTTCAGGTAACATTTGTCAGTCTTGAGTTAGACAAAATTGATTTGGAGTTTTGTAGAAAATATTCCTCTTTTTGAATGACAGTGATCAGTATCCCCCGTCTCTTTCTGTGGCTTAAGCTTGACTACCGCAGATCTGACCTAATCCCTTAGCAACTGCAACAGTCATATCAGTAAATACTTAGTCATGTACATAAACATTAATAGTTGTAACATACCTACATTGTAGTTTACGAGCATTTGCTCACACCTTCCTCCGTCTCAGTAAAATATTGTTTTCAAACATAATGAGCAAACACGTAGAAATAGATTGCGGTAGGTCAGATTGGGGTTTAAGTGCTGTTTACTTCGGTGGAGCCAAACATGGCACCTACCTCACTGCTGAAAACAACAACACATTCTACGCTGTCTATAAGGTATGGAAATACACTAAGGCTGGTGTCGGCTCTAGTGTAACAAGATACATCTTTGGGGACGTAGGTGAAAGGTATGCTACCTGTGTCTTCTTAACTTGTTTGGAGGTGAGGTTGTGGTCGAAGAGCGGAAGTGAAACTCCAACTTGTTGATTGTATAATTATATATTGTCACCCACGTCTTATAGTTTACAATTAGATACGTGCACACAACCCCCCACGGAGACGGCTGAACCGATTTAACAGAAATCGGAGAAATCCTTGAACTTTACAATAGGTTTTGGTATTGGCGGATCAATAGGGCTGTAGGACTGGCGTGTTCTATGTATGGCTTGACGCGATCAATGCTTAGCGACTTTTTTACCTTTAATGGCCAAAGTCA
The DNA here is from genome assembly GCA_947359405.1 of Antitype chi. Classification (NCBI taxonomy): domain Eukaryota; kingdom Metazoa; phylum Arthropoda; class Insecta; order Lepidoptera; family Noctuidae; genus Antitype; species Antitype chi. Next base: position 779,914 of record OX375826.1, read on the forward strand.
TTGTTTTGCCGTCGCTGGCGCGATCAAGTAAGGGGCGTCTGTACATTTTCCGGAAAAGGAAATCACCGGTAAAAAAAAAGTATTGTTTGAGATGATTGATTTGATTGCCCCACATTACCTCTTAGTATTTACATAATAACATTTCAGCTACATTATATTATTATTTATATTAAACTTCCGCCTTCTTAGTTGCATATTGTTTCATAGTTTTATGTTTTATGGTGTAGTTATTGTGGTAGGTCAGCCTTGGTGTTTACTGCAGTTTGATGTCCGTCACGCCTCCATTTTATGACTTGCATTACCATGTTGTTCTAGAACAAAAATGTATTTTATTAGTTCAGTTGAAGATATTTATGTGATAAGCTATGGGTGTGTCACGAGTTTACAGTATTGTTGACTTCGAACCAGATATGAGAATCTATTTGCTTTTGATTTATTAGACGTTTTGTTATGGCAAGATAATATTATATTGATTAAGCATCGGAATATATTATTAGAAATGTAAAATATTATACCTAAACTGAACTTTGATTATCATTCTTCGTATATTCTGGTATTTCTTCAGCAGCTTCAGGACGATACCAAAGTGTTGACACAACTAAGTAATATGATCACACATCACAACATAATATAAGACCAGGCGTAGAATAATCATTTATTTTCGCCTGGACAGTAAGCTGGGCGAGAATTGACGACTTTTGGTCCAACATTCAGCAGAGACTCAAAAACACTACAATAACATTAAATAGACACCATCAAAGAGATTTCCACGATAACACGCTTCGTTGAGCCTAAACAGCCACCAAAACCTTTAATTTATTGAAGGATAAACAAAGCGGATTGGTTAAATCTGCACAATTTATGAACAATACGGTGATCCGTCAGTTAATGATGTACGATCAATAATTCACGAGAAAGATTATGAGATATGATAAACCATGCATTGATCCTCCCACTCCAGTACTTGTGTGAAATTATGTCCGACTTAACCTGAATAACTTGCGTTATTGTTCTAGTGCTAGATAAACCGATTGTGATGAGGTAGGACTGTTCGTATTGCATGCTTACTATTTCTGTATACAAAAGCTGGTGGGTAATTAATGTTATAGTCTTCTTAACATCTTGATGGCATCATCATCAGCCTACAGCAGTCAGACAGCACGCCATTCAACTTGATTTTCGACAAATCTCATCCAGCTGCAACCAGCCACCCTGTGAAGATTGTATATTGTGTCTATTGATGGCATATTCAATTAAAGTCTCCTGTTTGGCCAGAATTCAGCAAATCTAACACCATTCGTTAGCACAGACATTAGGTCCTCAAGTATAGATGGTGACAGGGCATACCGCGCACGATGGAATGTGGCCCATGGTCTGCGGGGAGACGCCGCGTATACATTGAGGATCGGAACCATCCGAGAAACCCTACTTGTAGAGATTGTCTTGATATTTATAACTCAGAATTTTACTCTCTTGTGAAAACTGCCCTCTTCTGACAGGAGAGGAGGTCATTGCTCCAGCGGGAAAATTATTTTAAGGTGTAGGAATTACTTACAGCTTTAAAAAAAAACATGCGTACATGCATGTACATGCGTGTAGTATATTAGTGAGAATGTATTCCTAAAAAAAGAAAACATTTTACCATAATGAGAACCAAATTTAAATACCTACTTAGCTTAGGTATCACTGCTCTTCGAGATTCAGACTCATAATTATAACGTTGGTATTTAAGCAATAAATAACACATACTTAACTTCACGCCTGTTTTTCCCGAAGGTTTAGGTAGATATGACCTAGGTGGTTTTCAGAACTTTGATTGAAAACAACCTAATATCTAGGTAAATAACAACAGCCACGCCAGTATAATATTATTGTGTTCAATTCACTTTTGTTTGTGTGTACACCTACAATGTGGTTATAAACTGAAAGCTCGTCATAGGTGGCAGCACAGGTTAACGTCCACAAATCGCCATGGTTTGATTGTTTACTTTGGTGCCGATCTCAAATTAAACAAAAATTAGATAAATATGTATGAGATTTTGAGTAGGGCACTACTAATAACAGGCTGAGTGAAACGGAAGCGTCTCCCACTGGTAAAAAAACAGCTTTCGTTTTCGTTTTTTTTTTTTTTAGGTGGGAAATCATCAAATAACTTCTCCCGCTCTGGGTGGAGCGGGAGGGCATGTCAGACTTTTACTGACTAAAACTCACCCGTGTTCCCTCAGTTGCCTGTGTGCCAACCCGCACCCCTGGCAGATGAATAGTGACAGCTAGCAGTCAAATTCTTGGTACAATGGCAGCAGTGACATCTGAAGTGAGCAAGTGGCAGTTTTTATCCCCATTCACAACTTCTACGCGAAACCACCTCGTTTGAAGATAAAGAGTGCCTCGTTGTCGCAATACAACTAAATCATAAGCATTTTGGTAACAGCTGATCTCAAATCCATCTGATTCAGTTGGCAGCTGCCAAGGGCGTTTTTATAGAAAGTATAAACATAGGAAGCTAACAAATATTCAAAACAGAATTATTCTATTTCCAAGAAATGCACTCGCAGCGCTGCAGTCCTCCCACACAAGATGTAAAACAATATTAGACATGACATTTTACGTAAACAATTTCTCTTTTCGCATCCAAATCGTTTAATAAAACAACAGTTGCGTCATTTGTTTGTTTTTGCACAATTTCTAGGAATTGTAAAATAAGTCTGAGTACGTAAAAAATGCCTGAAAAGTACTAAAGTACTTAGGTGCGCTAAAACTGTCAGTTTGACGTCATAGGTTCGGTTTCAGACTGTTTTTTTACAAAGAACCCAGCCTAATCAGCTAGTTCGTGTTCCTCATACGATTTTTTTGCCTTTTAGTGAAATAGGAGGTCGGAAGATTGTGTGCATGAGACACGAGTCTAAATATGCAAGCACGATGCACGTTATACCTGTTTATGTGGGAAACTTGAAAAAAAAGAAGTAAATATAAAGTAGAAAATATAAAAGAAGTAAATATTCAAATACTGACGGATGTAGACAACTAAATTTATCTATTAAAGATGTTGGAAAATTCGGGATTATACTTTAAATACCTTGAAACGTTTAAAAATATAAAACTCGAGCTATATACATTCTTGGTTCCAGTGACATTTTTATCGGAAAAATACAATTTTACGGGAACATACTACTGGGACAAAAAGTCCTAATCTGTTCAGCCGTTGTTTCGTGATTCAGTATCAAACATCCAAACGGTCACATTTATAATATTATAGTAAGATTAGTAGGAAGTAGGATTGCACCTCAAAAGATTGACTAGAAACTCACAAAAACATATAAAAAGTAAAAATATCCGTATCCTCTTACCACTTAAACCACGTAATAATTAGCCTGAACAAACACACTATCGTTTTACGGCAATTCTTCGAACAATAAAACACAAGCCATCCAAAAATACTCCCTTAAAGACTGTTCTACGACTTCACTGAAAAAATAAACAAAATTAGTTTATTTCCTTTCTGAAAAGATCGCCGTAGGTGACGATTAGGTAATTATGGTTCAATGACACTTTAAAAATGCATGAGGCCGAGGACGAATGCGTTTGGCCGAAAGCCAAATTGTGTTACATCTCGTGTTATAGGCACTTCCCTATTGTAACGTGTGGTGTGTAATACTGGCATGTTTTATAGGTAGGCCATTTATTACTTTAGTGTGGTGTGGCATTATGTTACATGTAACGCCTACGATGAGTGTGTTGCATAGTCATTAGAAGCAGTAGTTTAACTGCTTTCCTATTCATGATTATCATCAGACAACAAAACTTTTAGGATAACCACGGGATCATGAAGATGGAGCTGCATCCTATATTTCTTTTTTCTTGTACATTAGCACGAGTACCTAGCGCAGGCGCAGGAGCGGTCGTCGTGGCAATCTTTAGAAAACGCGTTGTCTAGGCGTTGATGCCTTTTGACTGAAATCATGATGATGACGACTCCTGTAGTAAATAACGTCGACATAACACGAATCAACGCAGTGCGAATGATTCAGTCCGATTATAAGTTATTCAGTCCTGAATTTCAGCTCGAATGAACAGGCATTTCTTTTACGATTATTACTACTGACCACGGAAATGCGCATTCCAACCTTCAAAGCTTAATTCCGAAATCGTTTGGCAACTCATTCAGTTCCTTATAATAAAATTGAAACTATTTGTCCTACTTTTTTAATGACCAGCTTTTATAGTCTGTCAAAATTCCTCATCTGATCTCAGCATCCAGGACTCGAACCCGGAAAGTGTGTCGCCCAGCAAGTGGGCGGGACTCGAAGGTAATTATCGCGTACGTGCGCGTGCGCATGCCTGTTGCGGCAGGTCAATAACTTGCCGTCATAACACTAGCGCTGCCACTCGGTGCTGCCTGGAATATTTATGTACTAGGTTTTAGTGCTTTCTTATGTGCATAATGTGACACAACGACGACAGAGGAAAGCCCGATTAGCGTCACTAAAATCTTTAAGGTTTGATTAAGTACTTAATACACTGACTTTTCAATCAAGAATCGACATCATAACGTATGATAATTTCAGAAGGTAGTCACATTATCATTGTACTTAATCTTTATGTTATTGAATTTTAGGGAATACTTATTGATTATATTAATCTATCAAGTGATAAACTCATTGATTTAGGTCTCCTTTTATCGTCTACTAACACCACAATGCAAGTTTGCAATAAATATGAGTAATTACTAGACAAATGAATCAATATTTAATTATTACTTCTAATAAAAACCAACTTTACATTTAAATAACCTTGCTTTGTCTAATTTATCATTGTTAATCCACACGTACTGCAACATAAGTTTGGAATATTCTTCTCTACCTTCCTCTTAGTCGTATTTTAACCTTCAAATTATCCTTTAAAACTGCAGTATAGTCAGAAGGATTGTCCACGATGTCTTCATTGTCCTCAATCGCCTGGGAAGATAAATAACATGAATTAGAAAAATATATAAATCATGATTCTTTTATAATATCCTACCTTACCTAAGATGTACGTGAAATAATCCATTTAAAAAAAACTGAGAGTTTGCCAAACTGCATATGAAATAGTGCTGTGCAAGTGACAAGTTAGTCGTCAGTCACGGAGACATCTGCCAATATAATCGGATGCTGTCAGTTATTCGGTGATATGCATTCATTCCACTATATAGACTAGAGTGTCGAGGTGGTTAACTAATAAGAACCTAGCTTGAAAGATTGTATGAGGAATGATATGAAAGAGAAGGGAGTGACTGATAGCGTGACGGATGACAGGGAGAATGGAAGAAGAACACGTGTTGCGGCGACCACAACCTATGTTGGGGTCCCAAGATAAGGGCAGGAAGACGATGATGAGATGCCGTAAATTGGGTTGAAATTGCTGTGTGAAAGATGTCTATCTTGCGAACTTGTTGTGTAAGTTTGTGCTCGTGTGTGAAAAAAGTAATGGATGCCGGTTAACTTAAGTACAGGTAAGGTTGCTGTGAACATGATTTTTCCAATTATTTCTCTGAGTTTGGATGAGCGTCAGCAAGCATCTTCGTGGTTTTCCTAGTTTTAAGGTCACAACCAGCGGGTGATAGCGTAACACAGTAACAGTAGGAATGGCTTTCATATTGACAATTTGACAATATTCATTGCGATATTTACGTTGCTGAGCCAACACATTTTTCGAACATATGAAGCAATGGATTAGCTTTAGCTTCCTTCAAAATGATCCAGCTTGTTATTGATAGTGTGTTAAACGATGTGCTACAAACTTTTGTTTCAAGAGTCCTATGTCCAGCAGTACCTAGTCTCCACATTGCTGCTAACAGGAAGTGATAAAGTGACCTAATTCCAAAACCGGACAAAACAAACACTGAAACGATAATTTTCATAGTTATTACATTATCTATTTAACTGTATTATTCTTCATTTTTATGTAGGTAGGTACTGTAATAACCGCTATACCGCCACCTATATTGATTAATACAATTACTAATATCGTATCGCAAAAATAACAATGTTTTATTATATTATTATTATGATTGTACAGTTTGTGCTGAAGTGTTTTCAGTTCACTCAAAGGATAAAGTAAGTGAATAATAATGTTGTTGATATGAATTAATTAGTAAATGATTTGATAAGGTTTCTCGTTTGCGGTAAAAGTTTAGTAACCTTACGGGATGCATGTCAGACACTTTTGTAATAGTGGTGAACAGGCTGAGGTAGCTGGTGGAAAATAGACCTTAGAATGACACCAGCAACACCAACGACATGCTTAAGATTCGATTCTTAGAAGGCTCTGTTCTTTGTTTTGTTCCAAACATCATACTGAACCAGAGGGCCTTGCGGTTAAGTAATAACAGCTGCACGGTTTGATCGATCAGGTTAAGCTACTCGTGCTGCGGTTGTTCTGTAGATGGGTGACCATCTTTACATACCAAGACCCCTCCGTTTTTTGGGTTGGTCTCGGCTGTCATTCGTGGATCTTTTGACAGTCGTTACGAGTCATCAGAAGCCCGAAAGTAAAGTACTGTAAGTAGTAAAATACTGGTATTCAGCTGCATTCAGTTAGACTGGAAGCCAACCCCAACTATGTCGGGAAAAGGCTAGGAAGATGATGGTCATAATTAACCCCAATACTTGCTTCATCATCATTTTAGCCGAAAAGCTTCTAGTGCTGGACTCGTCGGCCTCACACAAACGTAGCCACAACGATGCTAAAGACTAGTTCCTTGGCCTGTGTACAGGATGGAAATCTCGTGGTAGAGAGCCCTTCAGAGAAAATGAACAAAACAAAACAACACACCATTGCATTATCTCCTTTAATTAAACAGTTAAGAATAAACATGGCGACATACATAGTAATATAAGTACTATTTGCTATCGGCACTAGGTCGCCACTCACTACCCACAGGACACACACACACGAGCTTCAAACAATTTTATTAACTACACACTATCATAATATGAATTATAGTTCCCGAGGCTTTATCATGGTACTAATAATAATATTGTTTATAATTTAGCTCCACCTATTAGGTCGGCTTCAGTCGACATGATTTATTTGCAGCATAACTACCGATCTGAAAAGTCCGCCGTCATGCTCCTGTCATGAAAAATGTCATCGAGATGCAAGAAAGCATTTTCAAGCCACCCAGCCGGGTGAAAAGTTAAATTTATTTATTTATTTAACCATTTATGTACACACAATAAACAGACAAGAAGAAAGGAACAGAAAAATACGTATTTACTTATTTTTCTAAGGTTACCTGTAAAATCTAGGGATAAATATGCATTAGACTAAATTTTTTTCACTGCCTCTTTTAATTTTCAGGTTTCAGCACTTTTTAGGAAGGGGTGAAACGTGACAATCAAAATTACAGAAGTAAATGGGTATTCAGTTCTATAAAAAAAGTCGGCCACCGATGTGTCGGATGTCTGCATCAAACCTTATTAAATTAGTCTTTTCAATTGATGTTGTTGTCCGCTAGCCATGCGCATGCACACCGGAAGTCATGATTTAATCAGTTTAGTTAATTATACAGTTTTTAGCTGTTTTTAACGCTTATCTTGTTGACTTCATTTACGAAAACAATATTATATGAGGTAAATTCATACTGACCTATTTTTTTAATTAAATACTCTTGTTACGCCTGGTATACCTAGTCTAGTTTATTTAAATGTTTTATTATTAGGTCTTATCTTTTATGTGTTTTTTTTTTCTATTTTTGGGTTTCTTTTGATGGTGGTTTTGTATGGTTGTATGAAAATAGTATTTCATTTTTAACAAAGCAAAGGTTTGTCTTACTTTAAAACAAAGAGCGAGCAGTGATGTGGTGGCCCACCAGTGGAATCGGCCGCGACCCGTAAGTCGCGGCCGATGAAATTATTTTCCCAACGTAAAAGGCCTGTCAGGGTTTGAACCTAACTCGTAAGTTAGGTTCAAACCCTGACAGGCCTTTTACGTTGGGAAAATAATTTCATCACCATTGCGCTGAAAACGGTGAAGAAAAACATTGTGAGGAAACCGACATGACCTAGAAGCAAAAATTCGAAGACATGTGTGTTGTGACATCCACCAACCCGCACTGGGCCCGCGTGGTAGATTAAGTCCAGCCCACTCACGGAGAGAGGTCTGTGTCCCAGCAGTAAGAATTTTTTTTTTTTGGGTGGTAAATCATCAAATAACTTCTCCCGCTCTGGGTGGAGCAGGAGGGCGTGTCAGACTTTTACTGACTAAAACTCACCCGTGTTCCCTCAGTTGCCTGTGTGCCAAGGGCCGCGGTATCTGTTTCGAACAACCCGCACCCCTGGCAGAGCAGTAAGAATATTATAAGCTGATTAAGTGTTATGTGTAAAATAAAGAGTCTAATTAATTTTGGACCAACTACTACAAGATATTACTTTTTCCCCAGATTCCTTTGTAAAAATCTTCCTTTGCAATAATTTTCATTGAAACAAGTCCAGCTGTTTCTGAGATTTCCCCACAAACACAATCAGAAAAAAAACTGACACAAATATCTCTTCATACAATATCATACAGGAGAAAATAAAATCAGTCAGTTCAGTTTTAATTAAATAAAACTAGTTTGTGTATGGTAGGAAGTATTTCAGGAAGCAGGTAGTCTATCATATACTGGCACTTCAGACTATAAGTTTGTTGCTATGCTATCTCTTCCGCGACTGACAACCATACGATCAATCGAAAAGCGATCTTCCTGCTACGAAATAAGGGTGCTGTTGATGTCAAATTGTTACCAAGCACGTGCGGTTGACTGTAGGTACTGCAACCTGTTTTGATTTCCTTGTGTGAGACTATATCGATGCTAATTATAATTGATGCGGATAATCGGCAGGTTATAGTGGGCATCCTGAACAAATATTATGGTCATGTTTGTTTGAACATCCTTTAAAAAGATTATAACAGATGTGAGGAATTCAACTTCTTACTACCGTTGTATATTTTTGTATTAATTCTACACTAAGACACTGGAAGCCGTTACCTACGCCCCTCTTTGTGAGCTCTTCATCATCACTGACATGAAGCACGCAATTAAAAGTTAGGCTTCACAAATGCCAAGGAGGAACGCTGACACCTGAGATACAGGACATGACCTAGTTTGGGTGTCAGGAGCTTCACATAGCGAGCAAGTACTCTAATGCCCGTTTTCACCGACATCCCCTAAACTACCACCTACGTATGGGACTTTTAGCTTAAAAGCTCCCCTAAACTAGCCACTAAATTAAATTTCATTTCACCATCATTTTTACCTCCTAACTAGGGGACACATATCTATGTGACGTTTTGTTCTCGATAATAGTGACTGATTCGTCTATGAACTTATCGATACTTTGTAACAAGATAGCTTTTTAAAAAATTCTCTAAAGTATACACTTATATGGATACAAATATTTATAAATCGTGTTTTGATAGCAATATTATATATTATTTCATTCACATTTTTAATGAATTTCATGTTTTCTTACTTATTTACTCTGTGTACACATTACGAAACGTCGCGTGTTATCTGTGGTCTTATTTGTATTTGACACTTCTTTCAATTGTGACGTCGTGACGTAGGATTTGTTTTTATTTTTGGCATTTGCAAAGAGTTTATTATGAATAATCTAGTCAAAAATATTTCCATACAAACTTCGGGAGTGTATACTCCATGGTTGACAATGTACATCAAAAATTAAACATGGTATAGTTTTGTCTCATTATTAATATTGTCTGTGCGAAAATAGAATACTAAAATAAAAAGCCATTAAACAGTTATGAGCCAACAAAGATTAGTTTTTCTTGCTAATTTAACCTAACGTTGGGTGTGTAAGAAGTGTAAAACCTTCAGGCCTCTGCCTCGAATTTTGCGGGCAGCGGGGCGGCGGCGGCGGCGGCGCGGCTTGTCTGGAGTGCACCGCTCGTTGCCCGCCCCCGCGCCGCTGTTTTCGAGAACCGGTCCATTTGATTTTACGCATAAGATCCTGCCGCTCCCGCGCCGCCGCCGCCGCCGCCCCGCTGCCCGCAAAATTCGAGGCAGAGGCCTAAAAGCCAAGTCAGTAGTGACAAAGCTCAAATATCGAAAAGTTCAATAAACTTTATTTGTAATTGATTTATACAGTGGGTTTTTCATAAAACTCGATCTTCCGAAGGACTTTTCTTAATTTAATACGCGACTGTTTTACTACAAATGATCCTGCATCTCACTCAATAACGTGCGTGTAGACTAGCGTCCTTTGTCGGACACGATGGCTGATGAGACAGCGTGCTTTTTAGCCAGGCTCACCAGTGAGTTCGAGCCCGCGACTAGATAGAGAGTTGGAACATAATTAGTTAAGATTGTTTGGTAACCTAGTGAATGTGCATCGTAAGGTATATTTTACCAATTTAACGCAAATTTGCAAATTGTCAGCAAATTTTTATTTTATGAGCTGATATCTCCAAAAAAAGTCAGTTTCATTAAAATTTCGAAGTAGTTTGGTCGTTTCAGAAATATGTATCTTTGGTCTACGACTATTATTTATGATGAATATAGTAGAAAAAGTTTCAAAATTTTCAACAAATTCTAATATATCATTATCCATGTTCGTTGCTTGAGAGATCACATACGTAAATGCCGGTTTATGGGCCCACATTTCGGCCACCTAAATTTAGGGGACCTTTTAGCGTTTAACTGACCCCTTACTGTTGGTGAAACAGAAACCACCTTTTAACAGCCCCCTAACCATGCTTAGGGGATCCCATAAACTTAGGGGATGTCGGTGAAAACGGGCATTAGTCTATTAATATAAGGATATAGTTATTTAAATAATGTACTTTTTTATCCCTTTTCTCTCCTTATTGTATTAGGCTCATGAAATAAAATTTAAATTCTTAAATCCTCCCTCACATCAACTCATGTCACTCGCGACACTCACTGATCACAAGACACACACCCTAATATGCTTTGCAAGTTCTTTGATCCGAAAATCTAATTCCGCCGAACATCCAAACTCGCTTATATCTTCAGCAAACATCGCGGAACCTTCGCATAACCGTCCGTGACGAGAACTACCCCGCTACCCCGTCGTAGATAGAAACCATTCGCAGCCCCAACAGGGGGCACTTAGCAAGATTGTCTCTTGCGGACGACCCCCGCAACCCCGCGGCCCCGACCAAGACTTATGAAACATCACAAGGTTGCTGCGTTTTTAAGGAACCGGGTAGAAAAGGGACCAGCGGAACGCTGTTTGTACACCGCTTGGGGGATTACTTAATAATTAATTGAAAACGTAAGTGGAGGAGATTGGGGAAATTGAATCTATTTGCTTGTTCCGGTTAGAAATAATTATGGTGAGGATTCGGGTTGAATTTTTAATTTTGGTTAACTTAACTTAAATATTAGTTCATTCACGCACTCGCTCTTATTCATTGACTTGTGTAAATAGACGTTGATTTGTGTTTACATGAATGTTAAAGAAAATTTGAGATCTTGAACCACCAGAATGGGACGTAAGACATATCACATAATAACCTGTCTGAAAATCGTCTATCTTTTTTATTATAGGTAATCATGGAGAAAAGAGTAAATAAACGGTTAGGTATAGGTATTTCTATAATGAAAACTCGAAAAAACTCATCTAATAAAAACTTTCCAGACTAAATCGAAGCTACAAACTCGAAGCTAATCGAATCAATATCGTTAGCTACTAGGTCAAATCTGTTTACTCCACAAGCACTATAATTGTTACCAAGGAAAACGAGCTTATTTTCATAATTACAAACAAGTCTAAATATACCACAGTGAGACTCGATTACCGCCATAAGAAGGAAAGAGACAGCACTAATGTAGCATTACTATAGTTTATCAATAATCAAAACAATTGTGTTGCTTATCCAATTTCCAACTTATTTGTTGGCTCCTATTTCGTGAAATATGGCCAAATGTTGGCAATCTTTGCCCTTAAAATTAGCTGATGTAATCCAGTTTGGTAAGAAAAGTAAGCGGATTATATCGTAGCTTGGCAAGCGACAGCTTGAGCAGTGTCAGCGATGTCTGTTTCCTCTTGGAACCTTAAAAACAATGTCGTAGTTTTGTTAACTCATCGTCTGTAATAATGCTGTGAATTACTGGTACATGCCCACCATTCGAGAAGAACTTGTGTCTTATGCAAAAGGTCCCAAGATACTTATTATCCTATCATACTAACGAGTATATTATCAATGTGAAAGTTTAAATGTTTGGATGTTTGTTACTCAATCACGCAAAAACGGCTGAATGGATTTGGATGGAAATTGGTACACAGATAGTTTGTAACCTGGAATAACACATAGAGTACTTTTTATCCCGATAGTACGTTCCCCTGGTATATCTAATTTCTGAACTCCACGCGGGGGAAGCCGCTGGGAAAAAGTAGTCATAAATAAATATACGTAATTATGTATTATACAACTGACAGGACAAACTAACTTATTTAGGTATTTACCTTAATTGAACCTCCATTACCTTTGACAAGGAGCGATTTAGAACCATGTGTTTTAGTCGAATGTCTCATTAAAATAAAAATAGTAAATCTACAAAGTACATTCCTAGCCAAAACAATGACGTCATAATAGTAAAGTTCCGTCGGAACCCTAAACTAAATTGAAATATCACTATGTCGAGGATATTGTCTCTATATCCGCCATTTGCATAAAGATCCAATTCTTGTTAGACCAAAATGCATTAACCATTTCCCATCCCTTTCTCTCCCTTCATCTTTCGTACGTTCATCTCTTTCTAACCAATCATGCGGTCCCTTCATTAATGCAAATACCATCAGACCATAACTCATGCGAGTTACCCCAACGTAACGTAATAAAAGGCTGCTCCCTCCGTTGCCTGTAATACATTACTTGCTGACAAGCGTGCTTGCCTTCACAATTTATAGCTTCACGCGTCGATGGATCGCGTCCTGTGCGCAATACCTTGTGAAATAATAAAGATGTACGATTTACAGCGTTTGAAGTTTGAAGATGTCCTTTTGACCCGATTTCACTCTAGCGCAGGCTCTAGTGCTGGTCTAATGAAAATTTATTGAAATGTTCTGTTCGAAGGGGTTGAAAGGAATCGGAACAGCTGATTTATATCTGTCCTATGGCATTTACATGTCCAAACGTATTACGACGAAATATTTAGTGGGGTATAACGGGAAATTGGGTTCTCCATATTCTGTTGGCTTCCGAATACATGGAGACAAGTTAGTGATGACGTAAATTGAGATTAAAATTATTTTATCACGAGCCTACATTTTATTTAAACAATTGACGTCACGCCTTGTTCCTTGAAAGGGTAGGCAGAGGTACCCACATTTTACCAATCCTATGTAAGTTCTATGTTTTAGGGGGCGAGCCTATTACCATCAACCGTGACCAAATCCATAATCCGGGCTGCTTCTGAGCAATTCCAGATAGAATAATATAATAAAACTTTGCCCGACCTGGGAATTGAACTCAGGACCTCATGACCACTAGACCAACGAAGCAGTCACAAAGGCACGAGGTGAAACAACAAAGTCGTATAAAATCGATGGACACACAAGTATTATCATTATACCTTGTTCAGATCAAAGGGAAACAATAATAATATTCGTGTGAGTGCTAACAAATGGTCCTGAGCCAAGGTAATGTCATTAAAGATACACCTACGCTAAATGTTAATATAAAGATACGTACATATTAACTGAACCCGCGGTCCTAGTCGCCGGATCCATTTTAATTAATATTTTTCTTCCGGCGACTGGGACCACCCACTAATGAATAAAATACGTCTATTTTCCAAGCCACAAACAGTACAGTCAACAGAAAAAATGTTAAAAGTAATAATTAAAGAAAAAACTACAACTGAATAGTATTGATTATTTTTAGTATGATTACTTCTATGTTGGGTAAGCTCCTACCAAGTTATGACAACCAGGTACTTCTAAGGCAGATCAGCGTTTTCTAGCTGTCACGCAAAATGTATGAGAAAATGAATCGTTAAATCAGTTTAGTTTTTTTTGAGTTATAAATGGTGTAAATAACCCGACATTGTTTTATTTATATAGAAATAAATAAATGATGATGACTTTTTCGTATGACTATACTATTTTTGGCTTCAACAATAGATTTTGTTATTCAATTACGGGTGGCGGGGGGCAGACGATGATTCCTTGTTTTAGGGAGAGAACTCAAACTCATTAAAAGACTAGTTTCTTTCTTTGGCAAATGAAAGTATCGTGTACAGGCCGCTTTACGTATGACCTCAGAACACAGGAGGTCAATTTCATTATTTAACTTTAAACTGGAAATATATTGTGTTTACTTATCGGATTTAAAGGTAAACTTATGTGCCATTAACATTTCTGTAATTGATTTTTTTGTACTCAAAATATCTACTGCATATATTTACTTTAGTACATGTGAGAGTGCAGACTTTAATGTCCTCTGAAAACTTGCCTATTGTCGATTAAAATCCCTACTTAATTGAATTTTAAAATAAATTGTGTAATTTATTGCATTTCATTTTAAATGAAAGTGAATAAATTGTAATGTATAGTAACAAAACGTATTTTGTTCACCGATGCACTTAAAATTCTGCCAAAAAGGATTAATATTTAACGCAAGGATAATAAAAAACGAATACTTATTACATAATTAATAACTGACCAACAATGTGTATAATTCATGTTCATTGGATTATGCAATTATTAACTTACTACAAAAAATATTATTACAGAAGTTTAACTCTACTCAAAAGCTAATATACAAAGAAGTCTAACCAACTTCTCTTCCTATGAACACGAACTGATGGCTCGTAATTTATATCTAGGTAGGTAGGTATCTAGCTCTACGCAAGTAGTAAAAATATTAGTCAGTCAGCAAGTTAGCTGCGGGGCTGAGTTTTCAGGATGTGTGTGTGTATGTCTTATGTGAAGTTAGGGAACTTTATTGTTCAGCAAAGTGATTACGAACTTAAATTATCCATATATTCAAATCATAACTGTCATTATTTGACAGTTACATGGAATGGCTTTATCACGGCCGAATTTGATGTCAGAAGGGTGTCAATTTACGGAAACATTTAATTTCCATAACTTTATATTTAACCATCACCATTTAAAGAGGCTGTTTCAATACATGGCGAAATACAACAAAGACTAGAGTACGACTAGTCCTTCTCTCCATTATCTCTCATGTGGCGTGGTGGTGCCACTGGTGTCGGTTTCAAGGTGATCTCATGATGAGGTGGTTCAGTATGCCATCGCGCCATCACTTACGTCTTAGTTATAGTATACGGCCCAGTGACGCCCTTTTGGTGTTAATGGATAAACAGAGTATCAGGTTATGGTATGTGTCACACTTATGTGTTAGTACAGAATCAAGTACCTACTTCTAACTTATCAGAAAGCTGTGCCGCTGGAGAGTTTGTTGCGTCACTTCTTCTTCCCAGATAAAGCCTTAGGAAGTGGTGAAGGGCGAGCGTTTTCGGGGACTGTGTTATGTAATTTTGACGTTTTAAAAATGCTGACTCTCAGCATAGTTGGAATAAATGACTTTTGATTTTGTTTTTTTTTATTAGTTTTAGTATTGTTTAGCTCTTCAATCGTTTGTTTACAAAGGCTTTTGAAGAATAGTGACATGATAAGCAAATTTTTCTCCTAATTGGTTCAGAAAACTCTAAAAAAAATACCAAATATTTTAGTTTGATGTTAGTTTAACTGTAACTTTATTATGTGGAACAATACTGATGGTGGTTTATACATATAGCAATTGCTTAATTTTTATCGTCTCACGGCTGGATATACAAAGGCTCTCTATATTTTTCATATTAGGAAGGGCAGGAGAATACTGATGACTTAGAACTGCATATATGCATCTACAATTACTATATGCATACACAGGTACTATAATTGAAAAGAGTATGGTTTTGGTCTTCGTCAGGTTGAGAGGACGAATGAAGGGCGGCTAACAAAAACAAGACAGAAGTGAGTGGAACACCGTTAGGGGACGCCCTCGGAGGACATTATAGTGACCTTATTGATGATGTCCTTCAGAAAGGTCAGGTGCGTAGTATTCTAAACCGGTGACGTGCGTGTATGACTAGATGTATGAACGTAAAGGAGGCAAAAGGATGAAAGGATAGGTATGTAAGGATCATAGTATAAATTATAAATGTTTGTTTTTCTGTAAGTAGGTTTGTACAAACACTTCTACACGTCAACCATACTTTAAAACTAGATGAGGTCGGCGTTTCCTATCTGACTACTCTGAGAAGAAAGGCCAAAACAAACTCAGAGGGCGCAGTCTCAGTAGGTGGGGTTCTGTAGTTCCTGCCTTCCCCCAATGGGAAGAAGTTTATGCATTTATGTAGTTACTGTAATTAGCTGACCAGCTGTGACTAACACTTGTAATAATTATACATGCAGCAAGTATAAACACTCGAGCCTCAGTTCAACGCACGTAGTATTGCAAGCCACAATAAATTATAAGACCAAGGCCCAAACATAGCACTTAGTACTCAATCTAGGTCGGAAATGAGACTTAAACGTCACTCATTAGGCAATATGCGAGAACTAATGAGCCAATGATATAATATGTTTAGAAAATAGTGTGCGCTGCATATTGTTGCTGTCGTAGTAGTCAATGTTATGGTATACTAGGGCTTGCAAATATTCAGAAATTTTCATATTTGAATATTCGATGTTTTTTCGGGTAATATTCGAATATTATTCGAGTACTTAAAAAAAAAATAAGCTGCTTTATTAAGCATATCTTTATTTGCCAATGTCTTAGATACAGTTGGAGTCTGAGTAACATCAAGGAATAAATAAAAAAATACTGCTTTATAAAAGTACTACACGAACTTAAAGACCTTTAGATGTAAAAGCGATCGATATACAGACAACCAACCATAATACAAGTCTTAATCGGGGTCTGTAGTGTTTTAATATTTATAATAAAATCACAGAATTAAATAACAAGTGACACCATAGACGAGGGATTTGGTAGAGGCCTTTGCTCAGCAGTGGGACAGTGTAGGCTTTAAAAAAAAGAACAGAATAGACATTCTGTTTCCTGCAGGCTCCTCCCATTGTTCTTCAAGATAATTTCGTTTTTTTTGTATACCTATATGCATACAAGACTCAAATTGGATACCATGTGCTACACATAGTTGATGGTACGAAGGTATTTGTCGACCACACGTACCACACATCACTCTTGCGCCGTCAGTATCGCAGTCCAGTGTTAAGGAAATTGGTCGAATATTCGAATAACGCAATTATTGCGTTCAAAAATTCGAAAAGAAATAATATTCGAATAATTCGAATATTCGAATATTCGAATAATTCGAATATTCGAATGCCAGCCCTAGACAGGAGTGGTTGACATAGATACTAATAAGATTTATGGTCTAGATGTAGCGTAAATATGTATGTTCAAGATCTAGGTACCTACTTGAAACAAGCGTTTTCTACAAAAATAACTTAGATTTCGGAAGGTCGATATCTTTGGTTTTGTATTTTCGCTTTTTGTCACCGACGAAATTTTTCCTTTTTAGTGTTTTTAAGAAGCGGGTTGTTATTTTACTTATTATTGAGGAATATACATGAAAGAAATGAAGATGTTATCCCCTTCCATTTTTTAAACTCGGTTAAAAGTTTTTATTTTACGACTACGCATTATTACGGTATATTCCGAATGATCACTCATTCTGCAATACCATTAAATTATTATCGACGTCTCATCTCATTCGCTAGAATGCTGCTTGCTTGTCATATAGGACCGCTAGGTCCTATATGACAAGCAAGCAGCAATTGACATTGGGAATTTGGGATGAAGCTTTTTAGATGCAGCCCAATTTGGTCCATATATTTTCCGTAGTCTTATTTCCTTCTTATGTATCGTATTTAACAAAGCCATATCATCTTTTTTGTATGGCATAGTAATACTGCGTATTTTAGCACCGAAAACTACAAAGAAGCGACACCACCCATTCACTTCCCATGTCGTCCTTATCTCCAACGTATAACAAACTGCTTATCTGCCATAGCAACGAGTTAGTCCGATAGCCGACAAAGGAGTCACTATCGGCTATATCGGGCTATCGGCTAAAAGCTTGTAAGCATTATCAATCATAGGAGCTTCCTTCCGTTGCCATAGTAACGGGGTACTAAGGAAGGGAACGTGTGGATGCTTTATGTACCGTGAAATTTCTTTATATAGTTGCTTTCTATAAATAAATTCAATAGATCAATACATATTTCGCATATCCAATATCTTTTGAATACATTGGCTCGATCGATTTTGCTGAATCACCACACAAGACACAACATAAAAAATATGCTATTTAGGTATGTGTTACTACAAGTACCTACACCTCTGCCTAACCCTTTTGGGGAAAAAGGCGTTATGTTATGTTTATATTTTTGTCTTAATCTAAAACCAATGGCAGGTTTTTCAGTATGTGCCTAACTAATTCAATATCATTACATTACACCCTACTCAGGAACCAAACCTCGAACTTCAAACACCCATCGCCGATCTCACCTACATTACAGTAATAGGTACACAACAGAAGGAACCTCTACAACCATAATTTCAATTAGTCGCGGTCGCCATTATCCTTTGTATCTGCAGTAATAACATTATAAGGGTGTGTGTGCACTGCTGCGAGTCGCCGCGCCTCTGAGCTCCAAGCCGATCTAGTGGAAACATTCGGGAGCCATACTCCTGATTTATTACTTACTACTCTCCCAAATAATTTCCGTGAAGAGCAGGCTATAGTGATGTAGCAAATGCAAGCGGAATTTTAAGTTCGGATTTCAATAGAACGGGTAAGTAATTTTATTAACCAATGTGTATTTGCTTACTGTCAGAAACAGAAAAGTCCGGGCTTTTTTGCAGGTTTAAAATGTTTGAATTTTATTTTTTGTCAGCATATAGACGAAGTTTTACAGAAATATAAATCGTATGTACATGAAAAGTTAATCCTGGCTTCAAAATGATGGACTTTTTAAATTCCCTATCATGATTAGAGACCAACACAAACACCCAAACGTAAATTAAGAAGCCACTTACTTACGCTTACTTTAAAGTCAAATGAGAGGATTAAGCCACTTCTCCCCACCACAACATTATCAGAGGGGTGGAAATAACGAAGTTGCTTACCCAAGACTGACATTAAATTGAGTCACTTATTACTAAGACCACCATTAAATTCCGCGATAACGGAATCCCACAATTTCCGAATTATCCCGGGCCGGCGCGGCACTACGGTGCTTGTTTTCGCAACATCAAAAGTTCAACGTTTACAAATGTCGGGCAACGCCCTACATACAGAGGTTAGCAATTAAACTGTTCAATGGTTTCATTTCAATGTTTATTATTAAAGTAAGGAAAGTTTTTTTCAATTCGGTGTGACATTTCTTTAATGGCCGGTTCAAATGTCAGAGTCGTAATGTAAGTTGATTGCGTGAGATTTAGTGGTTGGTTTTGACACTTGGAGTGGTTGGCAAAGGTCCTTGATGTAGCCTGTTAGTTGAAGTGAACTTTGAAATGTTAAGGCACGTGATTTTAGAATTTAGATACTTGAGTGCTATAACCGACTTTACATAAACCCTCTAAATTTATTCTTGCACAAGGCTTTTTCCAGCGGGATTGCCCGCGTGGAGGGTGGAAATAATACCATTGGACCGTAACAACATTATAAAAAAAACGTGCCAGTTGCCTAATATGTATTTCTGGAATATTTGATTCGCCCACAAATAAATGAGCGTGCAAGTTGCCTATAGAAAATATAACATTATTTAAAAGTGACGATTCGCCTGATCCGGGCGAGTTAATTGGTGCGAATCGACTAATGACCCAGATTTTCTTTAAATACATATCGTCAAAATCTACGTTACGTTTTAACTACTGGGTTTTAAGGCACAGATTCTAACGAGTGATGGTCTAAGGGCTACGATCGCCCATTGCGTCACCCTGTGTATAAATCAATCTCCACCCATATGATGTACCTACATAAAGTGTAATCTAGTCTATTCTAACTATCTCTGAGATAGAGAGAGGCTGGAAAACGAGCTAAGTGACAGAATTTTTCAAATATTACGGACTCTGCAGTATTCCTTAATGCTACATACAAGATAGTTAACATAAGACCACATCAGATCACCTTAGAACCAGGGCACCACTGCCCCAACTCACCATGCTCTCGCGAGTGATGGAAAGGTCACACAAAGCTCTCAGAAAGGCTCACAGCCGCTCGTGTTAGCTGTCGCTCGAGCTGTGGCAATCGAGACCATTGCTTTATTGTTAGATGTGGGTAGGTACCCTTGCGAGGGCTTTCGAAACTTTCGTACTTGTAGGTCAAATAGTAAGTTTTAGTTTTGATCAAAATAATAAGTACCTAAGTGCATTCGGTGGTGGTGGCAGATAGGCAAAATTAACATAAAATGAAAGTGTCATAAAAAGTTCAAGATTTGTTTTATGTACCTATAGGTCAAGCTCTTTCTTATCATTAGCTTCAGAGGGTTCTTCTAAGCACGAAATCCATAGTTTCAGACGTTTCCTACTCCTTATCACCTACGGATACAAGATTAGTTCGGGGCCTGAACTAAGAATAATAGACAACATTGACGGTTGTTCTTTCTCGCGATATGTTTTTGCCTGTCCGGAAAAGTTAATTAAACTTCTTGTAAATTCCTTCACATTCAAAGGTATCAGCCTAGAAGTCCTCATCATCGTCGCTTATTAAACTCATCCAAACCATACTCGAACAGCACCAGTCCCACCCATTACAACTATTAAGAAGGAATGCTGAAAGGATTGTCATCAGGCAGTAGATATAAATTTTAATGGGCGGTCGGGTGGTCGAGATTATGCGGATGTTTGGGGGTCTAACGGACCTCAGCTGGGGACTCTATGGGGTGGAAGAAAAGCTGGATAATTCCCTTTGAAACTTTTAGTATTCACAAGTGTTCATTGCTGAACTGTAAAAAATATAGATTGAGGTATTGTGGGTAATATATTTGATGACAGTGAACCAGTCCCACAAACTGGTGTCGTATAAGGAAGTGCAGTTGCTATGAATTATATTTTTTTGCGATTATTAAACGCTATGTAACTTGCTAAGCATCAATTTACGTCAGGATAATAAACAACAGAGTTATCATTTCTGCTAATAACTACTTACTGCAATCACAAATTCACATGCAAACTATTAGGTCTTTACCTATGAAATTGCCGTTTTGCAGTACTGGCCATTTCAAATCAAAATAATTTTTGTTTGGGTAAGAATTCTAATTTCAAATTAATTTTATTTTAAAAACATGGATTTTTTTTTCCAAAAGTAGTCATTTGTTTATTGATTAGTGTTACATTTTCATCGCATTTCAATCTTTTTCGTCATCATGGATACGTTAAAAATTCGAGTAATTATGGAATATGAGTACCGTCGTGGCAGCAACGCGGCACAAGCGGCACGCAACATCAACGACGTTTACGGAGCTAACACTACAAACCAACGCACCACCTGTTATTGGTTTGCTCGCTTCCGTTCTGGAAATTTCGACCTGAAAAATGAACCTCGCGGTCGTCCGAAGACTTTGGTCGACAATGACGAATTAAAGGCGATTGTGGAAGCTGATGATACACAATCTACGGCTGAATTAGCAGCAGCTTTCGACGTTAGCGTCAAAACAATATTGGTCCATTTGCGTCAAATTGGCAAGGTAAAAAAGCTTGACAAATGGGTGCCCCACGAACTCAATGATCGTCAGCGCGAAGTACGCGTCGAGACGTGCCTTGCACTGCTCAACAGACACACAAATGAAGGAATTTTGAACCGCATTGTTACCTGCGATGAAAAATGGATTCTGTTTGATAACCGCAAGCGCTCAGCAAGTTGGTTGGATCCTGGTTCAGCACCTAAACAATGCCCTAAACGAAAACTTACCCCTGGAAAAGTGATGGTCACTGTTTGGTGGTCTAGCGCCGGTGTGATTCATCACAGCTTCTTACCAAACGGGGTGAGCATTACTGCAGATGTGTACTGTGAAGAACTGAACACAATGATGGAGAAGCTGGCACATCTCCAACCAGCATTGGTCAATCGCTCGTCTCCGCTGCTCCTGCACGACAACGCGCGACCTCATACTGCACAGCAGACGGTCTCCAAGTTGCAAGAACTGGGGTTGGAAGCTCTCCGTCATCCGCCCTACTCACCAGACCTTGCGCCTACAGACTACTACTTTTTCCAGAATTTGGATAACTTCTTGGCGGGAAAAAATTCAATACCCGAGAGGCAGTACAAAATGCCTTTGAAGAATTTGTTGCCTCCCGTCCAGCTGATTTCTTTAAGAAGGGCATCAATAAACTGCCACTGCGATGGCAAAGATGCATTGATTGCATGGGTGATTACTTCGATTAATACAAATAAAAAATACATGAAAAAAATTCGTTTGCATTTTTTCATACAAAACGGCAATTTCATAGGTAAAGACCTATTATTAGTACGTTAAACTAATCCATGATCTCAAAATTCATAAGAAAATCCTCCTTAGTCCTTGCCCATCCCTCGCCACAGCCACCCTATCTGAGATAAGAGTATCTGGTGGCATCCTGCGCTTCATTAGTTAACTAACAGCCAGTCGGTTTAAATTAACCGTCTCCCGGCTAACGGCGGCGATATCAAACAGTAGTGCAGATTATTCTGCTAGATAACACAGCATTTAGGAATAATGACTGTATTTAGGGGTCGATTTTTGGTCATTTGTAGTTTAAGTTTTTCATGGATTTCCTACAAAATCTATAGAAAACGACGACTTTTTACTTTAGATAAAGTGCCACATTTGAAAAAATGCAACTTTATTAGTAAATTTTTCATACCAGTGGCCTTTTGGCTACCTACTGATATTGATGACTTAAAAATAAACCGCACGGCAGGAAAAAAGTTCTTAACGCGATACTCGCACGCACACACTCATATATCACAAAAAGAAAGAGATAGTGAGTGAATTTATGACGCGTTTTCATACAGAGCGATCTAGTATACGCTTTTAGAACCTCTTAAGGTTGTCGCTATGTTGGATTTTCCTTTTGACCTCACTATTGGCTTTAGCACCCTCGCAAACCATGAAAACACGAGAAAGAGAAAATGGAAGAGAGAACGTCGCATTGTGTGAGAGATGATTTCTACCAGTTTACGTCTAACGCAAGCCGCGTTAAAGAACTTAAAAAAATGCATAAACAGATATACTTTTGTCCATAAATATGAAGAAGCTCGCCCCCCATTACATAGGACTAAAATATAACTGGCGAAATGTGGATGGTGATGTTACCCCTGCCTAACCCTTCGGGAAAACCCGACTTGATGTTATAAATTTTGTACGGTGAAGTTTTCCTTGACTTAATTTGTCCTTGACAGTATGTGGGTGGACGGTGGTTGACGTTACCAGATAATCGAGTTACTCACCACCATCCCACCACCATCTTCCCACTGGCCACTGCAACACTGCTCTGCCGTGCCCCTGACTTTGATAGCGTGAAAGTTTCCTTACACCCACTCGACGAACGCAAACTTCTTTACTGGCTTGTAGGGATAAGAGACACGAGAATAAGAAAGAGAAATGTTTTCACCAAATCGGATGATACTCTGAAATTATCGAAAGAAAGTCACCAGTCGGAACAAAATGTATATATAGATTTAGACTTGAACTGTTAGATAGATAATTTCATTTGTCGATGTAGCAGTTTGAATGACTGTATACCCGCTTAGGTAAATAGCTGCTACCTTTGTGAGTTTTTGAACATCTTAATTTCTTAACAAAGATGAAGTCGCATTTCTATTATTTTCTGTGAGTAAATTTTTCAAGATTTGACAATTTTACCCTGAGCATACTTACATACGTACGTTCTCAGTCATTCCAGCTTGTCGCGTCGACGTCGAGTGCGAATCAATCGCGTTTGCTGGGATAACTCGCGCCACCAGCTATGCGAATGTATTCGACACAGGGTGTAGGCAAGGGCGGGAGCGAAATACATAGACACACACCTAAAAATAGTCATCATCTGCTTGCCTTTTCTCAAATATGTTGGGGTCGGCTTCCAGTCTAACCGGACGCAACTGAATACCCGGTTTTTCACTAAGCCGCTGCTTATCTGACCTCCGCACCCAGTTACTAGGTAAAACTAGGAAATACGATATTTCCTTTTCATACACCTAAAACTAGTATCTTTAACTTAAACTGCACTAAAATTCATTTGTATCTGGTAATATACAAGATAGTAATGAGACTGAATAACAAAGACAATTTGACATCCATTGCTAAGTCTTAGAAGCTGATAAAAGGTAAAGATCATACAATACTTGTGAGTCATACATTGTACAATTTTCACACCATAACTTGATGTGAGCTGTATATTTATTATTCTCGTTAATCCTTTCAGCGCTGCTATCAAAACTGGTCACACATATATAACCCGGCTCTTAACGACAGTACCGACACGCGATATTTGAATTAATAATACAATGTAAGTTCAACGTTAATTAACATTGTGATGAAAACCCTCCTACAGCATTTCAATTTCAGGTTTTTATTTGTAACACTCTCTAAATTTTAAACTTTACCTATGAATGTTATTCTTGTTAATGTCCAAGTTTTGTCAGCACAAATTTTTCAGACTTCTTCTACAGGTCATCAGTTTTAAATAGGAAAATATTTCCTTTGTCTCAAGATCGCGCTCGTTTAATCTTCCGCCTCTAAGTCCGCTCCCTTCCAATTCCCCACAAGGGCATCTCTCAATCCAATTGCGACAGGTAACTGAAATCTTCAGTAACAACGTTCAGATATTGACGTGGTGGTGAAAATGGCGAAAATATGTTATTTATTCATAGTAACATGCTTTGACGTATTCCTTCAGCTTCGCTTTGGATAGAAGCCATTTTGAAGCCGGCTTATATCTGAGTGACGTCAGCTTTGGAAGGTTAACACCCTAATGTGGGTGTTGGAGAAAAAGGTTTGGACAGGGTGTGCCCGTGTGGCAGAACCGGTAATACTCAAGCATAAGTATAAGTTAGGTAACCAACTATTATTGAAATTCTATACGTTGGTTTCTAGGGAGAATAAACAAAATGAACGGACTTTTCCGATTCCATTTACATGCTCTAGTTAAGATTTATTTGAAACAAGGATGTTCCAAGTTCTTTAAATCAATTTCACTACTATTTAGTTACAACATTGGAGTTCCGCCAATCCCTAGAAAAACAAGCTTGCGGGTATCTGCTTCCCGCAACGTTCCCACACAATAAATTTCCTATTAGTGAAGTCGAAACTTTGCTGAAAGCGATGCACCAAAACAAGCTAAGCCTTCAGACAAATATTATGAAAGTTATTAACTACTGCCGGAAGTTGCTGAAAAAAATTACTACGTTTTTCCTTCGCGTGCAGCCCGGACGTAACGCGGAGACACTGGCGGACAGAATAATGGGCACGTTGAAGTTTTTTTACGGATAAGTTATAGCTTTTTGTGGACTGTGTGTCCAGGTATATATGTAAAGTTGTTGTCGCTTAACTTTACACATAACGCCTATATTCTTCGAAGGGTTGGACAGAGGTGTACCATAGTTCACCCACATTTTGCCAGTTATCAGTAGTCCCATGTTACAGGGGCGAGCCCATTCGCTACTGATTTTATTACAACTTGTATTCTAACCATCGGACCCTGTTTTACGAACTGATATAGCTAAGCCTACTGAATGGCCAGTCCAATATGACACTTCCCAATGCTTTTCGATAGCTGCAAAACACTGTTTGGGATCAGACAATTTTTGTTAAATGTCAATTAGTTACACAGTTTCATTTCGCCAAGCCAATTGACAGCTGCAGCGTTCTCTCCATCCGTCTCCTTCCAAACAGCAACAATAATATCGAACAAATATTACGAGTTTTCTTAAAGTTTCCGGTCGGAAGTAAAAGGTATCACATTGGAAGGCTATATTTAATACAGAGGAACAGGTTCCAAGAGTCACGTACCACATTATCGTTAATAAAGTGTCAAGGAGTGCTGGTGACGTCATCAAGAGATTTATTTGTGAGACATCAGCTATAAATCTTTGGCAGTATCTTGTTCTTACTGTTTTTGTTTCAGGATGAGCGGTATTTAAGCGGTAATTGTCTCTTGGTATTTTTACGTCTTTTTATTGTAAAGACTTATTGACACACTTGACATTTATAAATCTTTTTTAAATGCAACCAGTCTTCTCGTTTTCGTGCGAAGAAGAGGACAATAAACTAAAACACCATTATTGTTGTAACTTATTTCATTTCAAAATATAATTCTAAAGAACCGGTTTAACATAACCATCCTTTAATATTCCCACTGTTGGGAATTATGCATCCTCTCTGTGAGACAAAGAATCGGTATATTATTGCTATTTCCCATATCTGGTTCTTAATAATCTCAATAAAAGCCTATATCTACCTAGGTATAAAGCTAATAATAATGCGACTCGCCGCTATCTGCAGTCGAAGCCTCTTCGACAAACGGCAGGATACAGGTGATGTTTAAGGAAACCGGTTGTTTTGCGCTTTCCCTTTTTTGTAACTGAGACCAGTTCTGCTCTGGGAAATAAAAGTCATAATAACACTTATCATTACTGGTATACCTAATAAACATTGTTTTTACGAAAATTGTACAGGTTTGTTTTCGAGAATTTTCCGACACATTTTGATACTCAGCTCGCTATTAAGCCTGCTGACTCCTCAAATTTTTCACGACGACTGTTCCCATACATAAGTACGGGAGAAAAGCCTAGAAATAAGATAACAAGGAAAATCGAACACAGTCGTTGTCAGTGATCAAAATAAACTTTTCAATTTCCCTTTTTTCCTGTCCTCCAGTGTACCGCTACAGGGGTTGTGAACAGGCGCACAGCAGACAAACAAATAATAAAGGAAACTACGCTGAGCGTCCCGCTGTGTTGTACTCCTCTAATTTATACTAGCCTAAAACTTTTACGGCTATAATTACAGAGTTAAAATTATACATATTTTGTTTTATTTTATGTACGCGTGTGAGTAATTAAAATTCAAGCTATGTACTCATTATTAACATTTTGTTCTACTTTGTGTTTTTATTTTGCCGTGTTGTACCGTACTTAGTTAAAAGTACACGGATAGTGGCCGTAGGTATCTGGAAATTACAAAGTTAAAAGCGCTATACTTCCTGCATAGCTTCAACTCTTTTGCGGAGCACCAGCGTCTCCTCGTGGAGGCGATCGGCAGCGGCGATCACTCGCGTCTGGCCCTGGTCCAAGTCATGGTACGGAGCGAGAGTGCATGAGTAGCCGTCACCTCCTTCTGCAAAGCAGTAATGCTCGCGAAGAGTGAGGCGGCGCACGTGAGGGAGAGGCAGTATATGCGCCCTAGTCTCCGCAGGAGGCGCCCTGGGCGTCGGGAACCCCACGCTGATTCCCGGCCACCGTAGGCGTGGGCTTGCGGACGGCGAGTAATGGCTAGGTCGTTGTCCGGTAAGGACCAAGCCTGGGTCGATGGCGCGTTGTGTTCCACGCGCGCCTCAAAGAGATGTCAGCACCAACTGGTGGGGTCCGCCCGGCCCGATGCCTGCCAGGGGTGCGGGTTGTACGAAAGAGATACCGATAATTATTTGTGAATTATTTATTTGCTAATTAATAATTTGGCAAATGAAAGTATGCGGAAAATTGTTTGGGAAGTGATAATTTGTCAATTTTTCTTTGATGAAACAAGGGTAGCCCCATTTCTACATGTGGTATAAAATTACGTTATCCCAAAGATTTTGTGAATGAGAACACATGTTTATGGGACACAATTACCAGGATTCTCAGTCACCTAAACAACGTCAATACTAGTTTTATAAATTAACAATCTAGTAGCCAAGCGCGGTGATAATGCCAACACTATTTATGATGTGAGTAGTGTTGTACACAATACAGGAGAAATTCCTAGTGTGGGGCAACGTTTTAAAAAGAAAGAAAGAAAGATACGAATCCCTTCCCATATTTATTTACTAATGTGTCAATGTCGTGAAGAAAACGTTTTGGTAGTCTACCCAGCTGTGTTTACAGAGCCCTTATATCTATCAACACTCCACAATAAAAGGGAAAATAATAACAGCCGCCAATCGATACGTACGTCACTAGATTGAAATCGACCACGCCCACTGGAACACGCCATGTTAACGACCAGCACAAAAACAAACACTTAGCACTGTTAACTATGTTTCCCAACATATTTGCAAGTTTAATCGACGCAAAATTGCTATGATTGTTGTCTAAGTTCACGTAAACAGGTAATAAATTGTAATCAAGCTGGAAGTGGGTTGAGTTCGGAGAGGAAGCGGGAGCGGGGGACCGAGCTGAAGCGTGTTTGTTCGATATTAAAAGTAATTGAGATGGAACATAAAATGCAATGTCTAGAGCCAAAACTGATTGCAGTTATGGCTTTAGACATTGCATTTTTCATTGCATAATTTGAGAGTATAAATAAGTAATAGAGATTAGTCTATAGTATTATTTATACACTCAAATTATTGAGTTTACTCTCTTCTTTTCTATTTAGAATACAACATCATAAGACATCTTATGCTCGACAAATGTCAGATTTTTAAACATAATTATAATACAATAGCTTTTGCCAGCGGCTTCGCCCGCGCGGAACGTTCATCCCCTATTTAACTCTCTTAGGGATTGAATTTCGAAAAATTCTTGCTCTTTCCTTGTTTACATTATAAAGGGAACCTCTGTGCAAAATTTCAGTTTTCTAGGTCAAAGGGTTTAGGCTAGGCGTTGATGAGTCAGTCAGTCAGGACTTTTCTTTTTATTTATATAGATTTTTGTCATTATATTGATCATGCTTTCCAAATTATGTCTGATGGATACCTATAATCGCTGTAAATAATAAACACAATTCAGTATTTCTGAAAATCTGGTCCTTCGGTACCCACCTACTGATAACCTCTTAAAAAACTTACGAGAACATACTTTCTATAATGTAATTCCCCACCGCTTATAAATCAAGGCATACCAAATCACAGTAGCAACTAACTGTTGGTTGTCATGCAAGTCGTTGAAACAATGGCATCGGTGCACTCAGTTGCGTCACAGTTGCTATGCGCGCGCGCACGTAACCGAACCATCAGCGACACTACCAATGTACAACCAGTGCCTTAAGCACTTCCATCCATCTTAGGACTTACGTTGGTATCTTAGATTTCTGTATCTTGAACTACCCATAAACAGAAGATGACGTAGGTCGAACACTATCAACAAAAACCCTTTAGTATGTGGGCAATGCTCTTCTGTAGGTCACACAGTACGACACCAGCAAAACATTCAGATAAACTGTGACGTTTTTTTACCTTGGTGGTAGGCAGACACTACTAAACGGCACGTGCTATATTTCTATCATATTCTTTTAAATTAATCCAGGTTTATACATCTATAATAAGTAAATAGGTAATGACATAGTTTCATTAGTTTTACCTGAGTTTTGCTTGTTTTAACCTAACAACCCATCGACTTGTATGGTAGCCAAAATAACACAAAGGTCAGGCCAAAACAGAAACCCGGACCTCTGCCCACAACGTAATCAAAGTTTACTATAAAGATAAC
This sequence comes from Antitype chi, assembly GCA_947359405.1. Classification (NCBI taxonomy): domain Eukaryota; kingdom Metazoa; phylum Arthropoda; class Insecta; order Lepidoptera; family Noctuidae; genus Antitype; species Antitype chi. Next base: position 809,570 of record OX375826.1, read on the forward strand.
CTCGATAATCAGCTACTAAGGCACAAAGTGACCTCATGACCCTTAATGGTGCTTTTAAGTCACAACATCGCGTGTCCCTACCCTATGTGTCACTTTTCATGTTAATTTTAACCACAGTTTGAACCACGGTTCTTTTCTAACCGGCGTTAAATGTCTGATTGGCCGACAGTGTAATTTATTACTATGTATATGTTATCTTTTTTATTGGAGTTTAGTGGTGTATATTATGTATATACAGCCGCGTTTCTGTTTTAGTAGAATGAAATGTTGGTTTTCGTAGTTTATCGGTGGAAAGTTTCATTCTAAATTATAAATTAGTGTATTTTTCCCGATATACATTTATTTATTGCTCTATACATTAAAAACAACGTTAACTTCTTATACTTTAATAGACATTGATGTTCCAGTGGAACTGCAATTTATCCTCTACATTTTTATTGCTCTCAATTACTCTATGAAATAATGTAATTAATAGTTTTAGCACACAGCCAGATAAAGGTAACAACAGCATATTTATAGCATCTATAACTAAATCGGTAATAAATAATGTAAAACATACATAATTATGACATAAGTGCTAGTAACAACATTGTTTATTTCATTGTTATTAACTTGTAAATAATATAACTAACTCGTGTACTAGTTAATTATTGACTATAGGTAAGGGCTATTCTTGGTCTTTGCTATTTATAGGAAAGATTGCATTACCAACATAATTAGTTAGCTCCCACATTCCTACTTCGGTCGAATTTAGCTGCTACACTCCTATGTTCTAATTTATAAAGTTGTGCATCATTTCTCCAATCTGTTTCAGTTCGGGCCGTGTTATCCAGGAATTTCTCAGTAGCAGTCCAGAGTCTGGATATTTGGCCGGTTGATGGCGATAGGCTCGCCCCCTAAGTATACATGAGACTGAAACATAACTAGCGACATGCGGGTGTACTGTGGTAGTACGCCTCTGTACATCGCCTCGGGGACAACAGGCCTTGATATAATTTGTTTTCATTTGATTAGTCATTTAACAGATGCGTCTAAAACTCCATGTTCAGCAATATACGTTCAAAATTATAATAACAGATGAAAAACTATAGGCGACTTTTCCCCTAAAAAAGATGCCAACTTTACCCTCACAACGTATCTATGCGGTTCCGTCCAAACTACCCACAATTTCCGCCGCACATAACACTAAAAGCAACTTTTCGTGATAAATGGCCGCGCTGTCCAACTGAAATATTTTCCGAAATATTCGCCGACCGCATATACTATCACAATGTCTCACGGAACCCTAAAACAATAGGCCAAAGTTGATGCTCATAAATCCTTTCGACTATTGTTACCAAAAAACAAAGAGAGTATCCCGTCTCTTTCACACTACATGTAAACGTATATGTTTGTCTTTTTCTAAAGCAGTTGCTGCGACCATTTCCTGTTGCCTAAGACTTAGATTGCTTGTATGGTTAATCGAGCAAAAAGTAAACTAATTTCGATGTTATCTTTCTAACTATTATTGTGAATGTTTGTTTATATTTTAAAGAATTGATGGTCTGCGCAGTTTCAACGTTAGGTCTGTATATTTGGCATACAGCATGCATAGAATATTAGTATCATTAAAAAAAATAGGACATTTACTAAGATGAAACGATTCCAAAAATGAAAGAACCATTACTTTTCATAAAAAAATCCCATCATGAAAATACTAGACTCCGTGTGGGAGCAAAGCTCTTTATTCATCTTAGAAACTTAAAAGTGTTCCACTATCACCATGACGTGCTATCGAGACGTGCATCAGCAGACGCGTTCATTTGTTTCGCTGATAAACTATCCACCGGTGGCGGCGACGGGGAGCGTTGCCCGTGGGTTGCGATATTGTTTTAATTTTTTCAAGAAATTATGATCTTGGTCTTTTGAAAAAATCTGCATCTTGATCGCTTGTAAAATCATGTACGACGGCAATCACTTCCTCATCATTGCCATATTTGTGACCTCTCAGTTGTTCTTTTAACCGCGGGAGCAGGTAGAAATCACTAGGCGCAAGGTCAGGTGAGTATAGAGGATGTTCCATCAATTCAAATCCAGCATCTTGGATAGCAGTCATCGCAACTCGAGACTTGTGTGCGGGGGCGTTATCTTGGTGAAACAACACAACTTTAGCAAGTTTTCGCGTATTTCCTGACGCAGTTTTTTTATTTGTTCTGCGTATAAGGGCCCCGTAATAGTGGCTCCATGATTGAGGTATTGAATCATTATCACCCCCTGGCTGTCCCGGAAAAGAGAGCCCATAATCTTACCGGCGGATGAAATTGCCTTAAACTTCTTAGGCGTTGGAGATGACGACCTCTTCCAAGTCATGGACTGTTGTTTCGTTTCAGGATCATAATGGTAGAGCCATGTTTCTTCCAGTTACGAAGCGAGCCAAAAATCGGTAAGGATCTTGTTATAACAATTCCAAATTGATTTGAGAAATCCGCAGTCTTATTTGTTTATGCTCGTCTGTAAGCATTCTAGGTACCCAGCGCGCTGATACTTTTTTCATGCCCAAATGTTCATGTATAATACTATGGATACTTCCTATTGAAATTTTTAGTTCTTCAGGTATAAAACGAACAGTAACACGACGATCTGCCAAAACAATTTTTTCTACTTTTTTTATCATTTGTTCAGTAACTGCCGTCGTAGGGCGTCTCGAGCGCGGGTCGTCTTTAGTTAAAGTTCTTCCTCTCATAAACTCGGCACACTACCGCGCAACCGTAGAATACGGAGGAGCATTAACCCCTAATGTTCCTTTCAAGCCTAGATAGTAATATCAGCTCAGTAGTAATTTTTTTCAGGCAGAAATATTTTATTACAGCGCGAATTAAAATTTTATCCATTTTGCGTACCACGCTCCGACACGACGAAAACAAATGACTTCTATTTTTTAAATAAGAAAAGAAAATCAATATTTTTTTATTTTATCAAAATGTCTGGGGTTTACCTGCCAGTATTAACTTTATTGTTGTTCAAGGAGTTTATATTCCATTATTACTTTTTATTGAATACCCCTCGTAAATCCGGCAATTGGTTTGATCTTGATTTCGATTTCGAAATTTTCAAAGCCGAAATCTAAACCTTCTAAAGGCTTCGAAGTTGCCGGAACTTACTTAGTATTTTTTTGGGAGTCGGTTTTTTTAAATATCTAAGTAAAGTACCTACCTACTTACAGTCCCAGTCAATTCAATTCTGATTTCGATCCCATACTACGATATAACACAAATAGTTTCCAAAACCCAGTGTTCCGGCGAGTGGACCTGTAATTCGTAAAATGATTAGCATACGGAATCTGATGGTGTTGATAAATTCAATTATCCGGCCCAGTTGCTCCGCACAAAGGTGTGAGGAAAGTGGCCAGCCAACTGTGTCTCCTAGTGGGGGGTCCGGACTGGTGCAGTATTTTGAATACTTATGGGTATTTTAACAGATCATCTGTGGTCTTCGCGAGGGTGTTTCAAGGGAGTATTTTCAATAGGGTCAGGCTGCCCTAAGCATTTCTAACAAACTTATCTAGTTGGTCTAGTAGTCGTTAGCACTACTGCCTCGTTAGTTTGGTAGTCGTTAGCGCTACTGCCTCGTTGGTCTAGTAATCGTTAGCACTACTGCCTCGTTGGTCTAGTAATCGTTAGCACTACTGCCTAGTTAGTCCAGTAGTCGTTAGCGCTACTGCCTCGTTGGTCTAGTAGTCGTTAGCGCTGCTGCCTCGTTGGTCCAGTAGTCGTTAGCACTACTGCCTCGTTGGTCTAGTAGTCGTTAGCGCTGCTGCCTCGTTGGTCCAGTAGTCGTTAGCACTACTGCATCGTTGGTCTAGTAGTCGTTAGCACTACTGCCTCGTTGGTCTAGTAGTCGTTAGCGCTGCTGCCTCGTTGGTCCAGTAGTCGTTAGCACTACTGCCTCGTTGGTCCAGTAGTCGTTAGCGCTACTGGCTCGTTGGTGTAGTAGTCGTTAATGCTACTGCTGAGTTTGTGGTCCTGTGCACACTGCACAGTGTTATTGAGTTTTTCCATCTGGAATTTCTCAGTACAACCCGGAGGCTGGATTTGTGTCTGGTTGATGGCAATATGCTCGCCCCCTATTGTATGGGACTTAAACATAACTGGTGAAATGTGGACGTACTATAGGTACACCTCTGCCCAGCCCTTCGGCGAAACAAGGCGTTATGTTATGTTAGATTGGAAGCTCGGTTTACAGGTTACAATCTGTTTGCGAACAGTGATGATTACGATCATTAAGTTTTTCGCCTAGTTCATTAGAATGTAGTGTATGGTGATGATAAGGCTTAATTGATTAACTGTGTATCTCCAATAAGCGAGTTGTGGAGGTCAGATAGGAGTCGCCCCATATAAAATACTGAACCAGTTCCACTGCATGGGAGTCGACTCTAATGTATTTAGGAAAACGCTAGACAAATGATGATGATAATGAATTTATTAATTGAGTTAACCGGCCTAGTTGCTATGCACAAAGCTGTTAGGAAGTTGGCCAGCCAACTGTATCTCCTGGTGGTGGGACATGAATGCAGGGCAGCATTTTGAAAATTATGGGTTATTGTAACTGGCGTGGAACAATATAATGCAGCTCATTGTTCGTAGAATGTGTTGGTGTCATCGGTGTCCTAAATGGTGATTACCTATGGTATTGTGCGACTATTGGCAGAGGCAGCCGCACTCTCATATCATGCAAGCATTATGCTATCTTCACCAATCGGTATAGCAAAGTGGGGATTATTTATATTTTCTTCTATTTAATTAAGTACCTGGTACTTGTTGACAGGCCTATACTGTCCTCCCATACCTAATAACACTGTAATTTGAAAACATTGTAAAAGCCAATTATTTATAAAAGAGTACCCGTGGAGTTTCTTGCCGGCTCTTCTCCATAGGAAGCGATAAATTGGAACCGTGCACCTAGCTTCTGACGTTTCATAAATGTCCATGTAAGTTTATGTGAAATAAAATATTTTGAATTTCTCATCTCGTCAAAAACAAATTTGTGAACGTAACTGTTGTTCGTTTGTGGCTGATGATGAAGAATTAGTAATAAATAGCCAGATATATTCATGTGCTGGTTGCATTTTATTTTCCATTCCTTAAAACATTAACAGGATTTTGGAGCCCTTGTTTTATATTCCATCTTTAAATTATGTCTAACACATAATCTCCATCGCATAAAGAGCTTACTTTATAAACCTTTTAGAACAAAGGCCCTGTCTGCAGTATTTAGTACATGAGATGCTCATCTCGCATCATAATTAACTGGGTTTAATCCGGCCAAATTGTGTAGTAGGTGATGTCGTAACGTTTTACGATAATCACGCGGCGTCGTGTTCCAGCGCGGTTATAATGTGCTGGTAGAGCCATGAGGATGCACGGGAATGGGATAATGTAATTTTGGTTATTATGTTATTATTATTATTTACCAAAGTTTACCAATTTCGTAAGGGTAGCTACTACGAATCGGGCGTACCTATCACTGAATGGAACTAAGTGAAAATAATAAGCCCCTTGCGGATGTCGAAAACAGAAGTCGTTCCTACACCAAGGACTTCTGTTTTCAAGGGCATGTTGCTATACATTAACAGCAGTTGTCTACTATCTGCCAATAAATACCAAATGTACTCATTAGAAATCTTGCAATACAAATGTAGGTAGCTCCTGTACACCACCTGTTTTGTAACATACAATGTCTTTAAAACAGAAAAAAAATACAAGAAAGTTAATATTTTATAAAACAGAATACTAAACAAAAAGTAAAATATTGTTTTCCAGCCAAATCCTGGTCATACTACAAAGTAAACATAAAATCATACGATCCCCGAAACTTCTAAGATATATCGCTCAAACCGCTTATTAGAAGCTTATCAGCAAAACAAATCAACAAGCGATGAGCTGTGAAAACGCTTATAAAATAAATGATGTTTCCCCGCACTTTGGAAGATCAGCTTCTGATAATGATGCAGTTTGCATAAGTTTTATATTAAGATTAGTTTACATTTAAATGAGAATGTAATTAAATGGATTTTATTTAAATGAGACACGGTCGTAAAGAAGTGATTTTCATCGTATGTTGCGTGTTAATTATAATTATCTGTTTTCTTCTAAACTATAATACTACAAAGAAGGACGCAGCTAGCCATAAATAATTTGTAAATTATTTATCTGTTTAGCTGGCAGGTCATCAATCTAATATTATTAGAGGTATTTGTGTTACTTACATGGCACCTGAGGGCTAAAATAAAAAATGTGTCGGACTAACATAAAACTACCGAAAAACTTATTAAAATCCTGTTGAAAGTCGTTGTTGAAATACCAAGAACTTTGAAGTTTGAAAGCGGCCCCACATTATCTAGGCCCTCTGGAAAAGATTTTTCAACCATCAAGAAATATCAGGCACATGAAAGTTTTCTAGTCATTGTCTAGATGATTGCACTAGATACAGCTAGAAACAGGATTATAATTCTTCTGGACTCACAACAAACTTCTTGTTTGCCACGCCCACGTTCGGTTATATCTCGCTAGTTAGACTACCCGGTTTGAGCTGCACCTATTTGTTACATAAGCAATTTGTTTCGTTTCGAGACGACGTCGTAGGCTTACCGAACGAACCACAACTATCTCGAAGCATCTATTCAAGACCTCAAATACTACTGACCTCTCTACAAACAATACTCAATTGTCTCTTACCTTGTCTGACGCAACCGCTCGCACTTTTCCATCATGTCGCCTCTTCCAGACATTAAACCAATTTGGTTCGTAAATCATTGTTCAGATGCTGTGTTATTAGACCGAAGCTTATCTGTCGATCGGCCATTTGCATTAATTAGTCGACAATTACGCTGTGGTGCTCTAAAGCGATGTTTTTGCTTGATTGTAAAAAATGTAGTGTGAATTAATTGTTGCTTGCCGATGTAAGTGGGTTGTGTGTTGAACACGTGAGGAACTAAAGTGGGTTGAATTGATAATAATTACTAAAAGAGTTGTCGTTTTCTGATTGCTTTCCAGGTTTCTGGATAAAAACGGGACCCAATTCAAGGGTGTGATTGCCGTTAAGATTTGTTCACAGAAAATACCAAAATTGTTGACACCAATATTTACCAAATATCTAGAGATTTTCATTAATAATTTATTTATTTTTTTACCTTAAAAAATATCAAGAAATGAAATGTTTATCTATTAAGTAGATCTTTTAAGAAATTTTTACACGTCAACATTTTGTTGATCCATATTTTAAAACAAGATGGCGCGCACATTCATTCGGCATTTCTTCTCAGGGAACAGTCACCTTCCTAGCTGACTGTTCCCTGAGAACAGAAATGAATGAAAGAAATGCCGAAACAAACTGATGGTCATGGTCTCTTTTATAGTCAAAACATTGTATTATTAGAATGATATGTTATTCTCACAACGCAGGGCTATGTCTGGAAGGGCTTTTTGAAGAAAGAGCTATTGCAGCTTTGAGCTGACCTATCCCAACAGACAGCATGCATGAATCAGTCATCATGTAGCTCAACCTTTATTTTATGAAACTCAAGGCTCCGTCACAAGACGCTACCAGATCTGCAGGACATTTGCGTAGGCCATATACAAAATACTCAAAACCGACAGACAGTTCAAGTAGAGTATTCAATGTAGCCTGCACGGTACTCACACACCCAAGAACTTATCTATTCTGGTCCCCGAAGCAAGGGATGTCATGTCACATGTATTCACTGTGGGCATTGCCTCTATGTGCACCGAGTTAAATAGTGCGGATGGTGGTATGTCAGTATTGTAGTTCTTTTGTTTACAATAACTGATTTAGCCGCGAACACCGCGCTCGCTTCGTTCAGCAGAGTGACCCAGATTCAGCTGAAGGTCCCGTAAAACAGCTTGCAGCGGTCGCTAATAAATAATTATATTGTTTTTCGTTGAATATTATGAAGTGCGATAAATTAATGGCATTGGGTGTGTTTTTCTTTGGAAAATTGCGGTGTTGATATTTACGCAGATGCAGCAATTCGGTACTCTGTATGTGTAAATCGCAAAAAAGAACTACTTTGTGAAAAACTCTGCGGTAAGCTTAGTTTTTCACTGTAAGTAAATTATGATCACCACTATCTTAGCAAGGAGAATCACATCGTTTAGAAATATTAAATTATTTTTCTGCATTCAACAAGATTTGAGAAAGCATGGCAGGATAAGCTTGAACAAGTGGTCAGTGATCGTTGTAAAATCTTCTTTAGAAGAAGAAGCTTATTTTCTCACAGCCTGTCTTTCAACACTAGTTCTTACAAGTAGAACGAGTGTTGACTTAGAAAACCCATTAGATGTGCACCGAGAAATTTTAATGGTTGTTTTCCCGCGGCAGAACAACTTGCCATAAGGAGTACTTTCGAAGTAAAGAGCAAAAGTAAAAAAAAATAAAACGTTTTTGTTAAAAAAAAATCATCAACTCGAAAACGTAAGAATTAATAGTAACATTAGAGGTAACTTGTAGGTACCTACTACTCGAATCGCACGCGCCGCCGACAAAGGGAACAGCGATGCATAAATGTTCAAAGCAAAGTAAACTCTCGCACGTGGTGATTTTTGATCTACCATTTTTAGTTTCTAATATTTTATTTGTTTATAAAACGATTGTATAACCAAGACAAAACCATTTCGCTGAGGGAAAACAACCATTCAAATTTATCGGTGTATCATTAAACTTTATTGGTGTATAATAATATTAGATTTGGTTCAGAACACTTATAAGCTAAGTTTTAAAAAGTTTGCACTTTCGTTTTATTTTGCTGTCGACTATGATCACATTATTTAAACTTACCACCTGATAAAGCAAATAAAGTATTGAGTATTGACTTTGACTCTATCTAATGGCTAGTGATAAGAGTAATATTATTAATTATTAATCGTCATATTTTTTTTTAAATGTTATTCACAAAACTGGTGTACAATCACAAATGCAATAAAAACAACTAAAACACAATATTTTTGATTGACATCTACTAGATGTGAATCTTGCATGCATATATTATGTAAAACACTTACTTTAAAGAATATAATTACCTATGAAATTACACAACAAAATGGGAACCTTTCCATAGAATATGAAAAAGTTTAAGAAAGAAAAAATTTAATGTAAATGATATAAAAAACAAAAATTATACAAATAAAACTCTTAGTTTAGTCCTAACTGAGGCTACAGAACCAGCAGACATCTATCTACTTCCCCACGATTGGAGTTGGCAAGAAAAAGCATGCGGCAAATGGGTGCAAAATTACCCATATTGGTTAGACTATGAGGCTGGACGAAATAAGTTCTTCAGGTAACTAACCGGCTACTGCTGCGTAGTATATATACTAAATTTCACTTTTTCTAGAAGCTCAGGAGACTCTATTACACCATTAATCTACTAATAAGTATATACAAAAACATGAAATCTAAACATTTCCTACGCGCGCGAGTTTCTAAGTAAACTGTCTATCCATTAGCAATCTATAATATTTATTACAACACACGACACGTCACGAAACCTTGGTCCAAACACTAACAAACCTAGTTTAGTTAACACTCGCTTTACATTAAAAAAAATATAAACCGAGCGAGCTATTGACGTACGCACACTATATTTAATTAATAACAAACCAGAGCAACGATAAATTAACATAAACACGCAATGTTGACAATAATACAGTATTTATAAATGTTATTTTCTTCTTGGATACTGGTTATAACTGGTTTTTATATAATCTGTCCCGATATAGAGCAACATACGCCTCTTGTATCCGGGGAGGGAGGACACGAGCTCAATCTTTACATTTCCTCTCTGTAAGGCTGGAACCGTACAGTCCAAACAATCAATCTGTCTAGCCTCTCCAAACTATGTTGAGGTCGGCTTCCAATATTACTGGATCTTAGGATGCAGCTGAATACTAGTATTTTACATGAAGCGTCTGCCTATATTACCTCCACAACCCAGTTACTAGGTAATACTGGGTAGTAGGTACCCCTTCGTAAGACTGTTTGTCAGACTTTCAAAGGGGTTTCTTTATGTCACGGTAGTCACCCATCTACGGACCGAACGCGGCAAGCGTAACTTAACCTGATCAATCGACCCATGCTACCATATGCCACGTGCCTGCGTACTTAGCCACGAACCTCTCCTAGATATACATAGATCAATATACGCCTCTTTAATCCGGGGAAGGAATGAGCTCGATCATTACTTTGACTCTCTGTACGACTGTAAGGCCACGATACCAACGCCTAAAATCATAAATGTGTTATTGTTTCTCTCAAAAAAGTGGATTCTAATACAAGTTGCAATATGTTGGTAAATATAATTTTGGTGGCAAGATACATAATTTCGGTGGATCGCTTTATCATTTCGGTGGCATTTAAAATTAATCTCAAATATATCGTATGTTTCTTACTATAATTAGATCCCATCTGACATAAATTAATGAAAATAGACTGAAGAACAATTTAAAGTTAAAACAATAACTAAAACTTTAAAATAAAAATAAAACACCGATATGAAAAAAAAACATGTTGAAATTGACCCTAATGAGACATGGGCCAGTTAAAAAGAATACCCTCTTTTCCCGCATGAGTGGCCATCAATATTCATGAAAATGGCTCCAAAGAAAAATTCTAACAAAATTACAGGGTAAAGTAAAACTCCGGGAAAATAAATAAAGATTTTTTGATGTACAATTTTTCATCTTCCACTGCGCCCGGAGCCCTGAGGTAAGAAATATAAGAATGTAAATTCAGGCCAACGATAAGGAGGGTCCGGTTTCTTATTCGCCCGAAAATGATAGCTATTCGCGGATGTACAGACACCAATAAAAGTTGCGTTGGAATATTTTTTGATATTAGCTTTTTTTCCTGGTTCTATTTGTAATATTCTTTCTTCCTGTGTATTTATTTACACGTAGCTATATAAAACAGCCACGTGTAAATACAATAGACGAGTACTATTGTACCTATATTTAGCTTAGATATTGCCATTTTCCTACCGGTCACGAATTCAATTTTCAGAACTGCTACTAAAGAGCTGTATTTTTTGTTAGAAAATTATCGATATCGACTTAAAAAAATAGCACAAATAAACAAATTAAAGACGTTCATCTTCCTTGTGTGATAACTGATAAGCCATTTCTATTGTAATGTCATGAAGTGATAGACTAACACATTCTTCAAAACCACGCCACATGGGAAATCGACAACCCGTCAAAAATAAGTTCCTCTACAAAAACCACTCCCCTGCCGAGTACTTCTCTCCCCGCGTGTACAGGCTCCCTCCGACATTGATACCTGTTCCTATCAGATGTTTCCGACCCGCTGCGTCCTGCTGATAGCCTGGTACCCTGAATTATTGCTTCTTGCGCCATCTACTACGTTTTCGACACGATCTTGAAGGGAATGTATCGCGAGGGCGGTTTATTTTGAGTTATACTGTATTAATAATAGGAACGTCATACTTATATACATACATAAACTCACGCTTTTTTCCTATGCTTGTAGATAAAAACGACAGAATGCCGGAGTTACGACCCATGGAAAGAAATTCAGAATAAGCAGCTACTCAGGCTCCAACTGCAAAGTACTTATATAATTTGTCAGTGTACACTAATATGAAGTGCATTTGGTGGATTCAAAAGAGAAAAATGTTTAAAAAAACACTAGTTCATTTTTCTTTCAATCTGCATACGCACCTTTCCTTCTTAAATCCTCTGATAGTACTGTGTATATTAAATAAATATCAGTTTTCACAACACCACTGATCTCAATTTTGTTATCCTGAAAACATATTTTTGAAGCATTTCCTGTTAACAAATCCTCCACGGTATTTGAAAAATTCAACCTCAAAAGGTTCATATCAGTTTTCACATCTCCATACGAACGCTTTGCAGTCTCCCAGGAGATTGTACAACGTTACTAAGTTATACTAAACTTACAAAAGGAAAACTGTCTGTTTGCATTTCCATAAACAAATCGCTCGAACCCAAATCATAAATCATAGAAAACACCCGGTCTCTGTACCAAATAGGTGCATAATCGTATTTATAAATAATGGTGTTAATCCCTGAAATTTAGTTGGTTGTTGGACCTTACCAACTGTTATAATGGGTGCTGTAATTTCGGTCAAAGAGTCACAGCATTTGCCATGACAGACTTGTTTTTAATTTTTGTGTTGATTCAGTCTAATGGACTTCAATAAGAAAAAGCAAACCATTTACCTATTGCAATCGGTTACATTCAACAATTTCGTCGTCACAACAGCAGTTTTATTAATAATTACTTTATTTACTTAAAAAAATACTGGATTATTTAAATCTTACGAAAATTTCATCATCTCCGAAAAACAACAAATATGATGTAATATACGTCTCAACGCTGGTCATAGTAGACAGGTTACTTGTAATAACATGTTTTAAGTAGATCAAATAATTTCCGAAAAGCAAGAGTGTGTAGGTACTTATTGAATTGGACGTAAGATTGCGTTGGAACATTGAATAGTTCCATAACCATAGTGAGACAATAACTATACTGTTTTATAATAAATCAGTAAAATAAAAATATACGGTGCGGAAAGTACATAATATTGATGAATTATATTATTAACTGCCTATTTATTTACATCCTTATATCCTACCATATAATATTATAAATGATTACCTATACGTTTGAATGTTTAGATGTATTGGTGTTTGTTATTCAATTACGTCAAAACGGCTGAATGAATTTGGATGAAACTTGGCACACAGACAGTTTATAACTAGGGTTAACACATAGGATACTTTTAATCCCGATAATACATTCCCGCCATTGCCAAAAATCGGAGTAGATGGGGAAAAACTGTGAGGCGAATCAGATCAGCCCCTAGGCAACAAACTTCATGAGGACCCTGACCGCTCTGATAAGAATGTTACGAAGAAGAACATTACTGTGGGGTAATTTATGATAGCAACGCGCGATGCTGCTGACCAAATACTAGTTAATTAATAAAATAAAATTTAAAAAAAAAACATTAAAATAAATACCAACTTAACTAAACGTCACAACAAACTAAAATATGCCGTCGTAACATTCCTCTGTCTCGCTGTCGACTGGTAATGTGCCCAAAAGACTGGCAGCATTGCCACGTTGTATGGCATTGCCTATGATAATGCGTTTCAGTGGCAGTAGAGTAACTACATTGTGAAAATTTTCACCAGAAAAAGCTTTACTATCCCTTTTCCTGCCCAATATCTAACTGTATTATAAAAATTCTTGGTCATAAAGCATTTTACTTTACAAATAGAAAATCAATCTACGGTGGCATATAAATAAATTGATGGGGATGAAAATAAATGTCTTACCATAACCCCATGACATTGAAGAGTTTGGTGAATCTAAGACGGATGACATACAAAATTGGAATTCTTGGTACTTTTCCTATATTTTTATGGAAAACCATCGTTGATATTGGATATTAAAGGTAAATTGGACTACAAAAGGTGATGTATTGAATGAATGCTCTTCAAAACGGAATTGTTTTTTTTTATATCTTCGTTAGTTGTATTTTGTCTTGAATTTGCACTTATGGTGGGTCCACACTATACAGACTTTTGGTCGTACAGATATCTGTAAAGATGTTGAAGTCTGAGTAAAAACTTTTACGCAGACATCTTCATTTCTATGTTTGCGCAGACTTTTCTTTTGTTCAGATTTGACAATTTGTTGTTGCATTTAATAATTATTTATTTGGCACCGACATAATAATATACGCATTTCTGGCCCACCGACATTTGTTAGTAATGCTTTGTTGCACAGAATAAAATCTACAGAAGTTGATGAAAGTCTGTATCGTGCGGCTCTGTAAAGTCTGAATTTACTTTAAGTTTAAGGGATGTATAGTCTGTAAAACGCTAGAAAATAATATGTAGATGAACGACAATTAACCTCTCCATATCCACACTAAAATAAAACATTAAACAAATAAATAACACTTCAAAAAGTTTCCTATCTGTAATATCAATTCTTGTGTAACACGGGTTCGGTTCCTGGTGAGATCAAACGTGGTAAACACATAAATTGTTCGCGCGTAATTCTGATGCTCACGCGGCGTGTGCGTGCGCGCAGCATACATGGGGCTGCAAACATTTGGTGCCTCCCGTGCCACCGAGATGAAACGGATAGCAGTTTAGCCGGATTCCAGATATCGGATTTTCGGCCAACCTTGTATCCGGATAGCCGGATATTCGGCCACCGAATATCCGGCGGAACGTTGCCCCTTATTCTTGGTTGGCAGCTAATGCTAAACAATACCCAAATTTAACAAAGTTTGACAAAATCTATCTTTCAGCACCTTGCAGCAGTGTGTACAGCGAAAGACTTTTTTCTGAAGCTAGCCTTATTTACGAAGACAAGTAGAACCGCTTGCTACCTTTTAATGCAAAGAAATTAGTATTCGTTCACCATAATTTGCCCTTAGTGCAGTATGAGTATTTTTTTTTTTCTAAGTTCTAGAACTATCTTTTGATTACTTTACAATTAATTACCAAATACTTTTTAATCCGGTATTCAGCCGGATAGTATTTAGGCCGCCGGATAGGCCGGTTACCGGATAGTTACCGGATATCTGTTTCATCTCTAGTTTTAACCCTAAAATATAAACCTGTCATATGCATATCTTTTCCCGGATTTCAAAACTCTGAAAAAAACCTTTTTCTAGATTAAGATTTCTGGTTCTTTCTAATGACTTTTATGAATAAGATAAAGAAGCCTCGTATAAATATATTTTTGGACAGACGCCGACATAGTACACCAAGGCTTCTTTGGTGTCCCGTTTTCAGCCCATCAAAACGTCATGCAGATCTCAAATCAAAAGAGACATTTTACAGTGGCAGCTTTTACAATTTCCTAATATTATTTTTTTAATATTCAAGCTGTTTTACTAATGAACTCTAAATATTATTCAAAGGATTAAATTGACTACAATTAGAACGTTGGCCACTCCTGCATAGTACATAGTCATTACACGTGGTGTGCTATTTGTATGCTGATGGGGGATTTAGATACAAATACCACCAATGTAACTCCATTGACCGGACATTGTTGATTACGTCCAAATTGTACTTTGTTTACATTGCGCGAAGCTGTAATGGATAGATAGATTTAAGAGATTTTCAGATTTGGTGAAAGAAAATGTTGTGAGATTTTTTTTTAAGTTACGATATTTTTTATTTGTCCTACGCATGGCATATGAAAGATGTTACATAAAAGTAAATTAGCCATGTCTTGCGTTAACGGCGTACAAATATAAATAGGTAAAAAAAAACCACTGTTTTTATATTCATCCTTCTTCTGAAATTTGTCTAAATGCATGATAAATGTAACATTAGTGCAGTTTTAAATGTTATTGAACAAGCTTTCTCGTAATCTTATTATTTTCGTACATACGATAAGAGCTTTTAGAATGTATTCCAAGTGGCTACTAATAGTTGTTACTTCTCAACATTGGTGCAGTAATTGTGAACAGAATGTTCTTCGCGAACCTAAATCACAAACGAGATCGTTAAAAAAATGTATATCTATGTTTACAAGTAAATAAAATTGAAGTTTCTATTTGTAATGTCAAAGCAGCAGCTTTTTACTTAACGCATATGAAAGTAAATACGGAACAAAAACCTTTTCATTTTTATTTTTGTCCGTCTCTATAGGCTAATTTTAGTAAAATTTGGTATGAGAAAGGAGATAGGCTACTTTTTATCGACATGATTTATTATTATTATTATAACATAACATACCTAATTATAATCGATCAATCATCTTTATATTGTCACCAACAACATTATCCATATGTGCGCAATGTGCGCATACGCATACCCACGCCAACGCCCGTAATTACCACAGCGACGTCACTCAATGACGTATACATAAGTTTTGAAGAGTTAGAAAACATTGCTATCATTTTGGCTGGCTTAAGATAAACATGTTGTGATGGGATGTAAATAACTGAAGTCGTCGAGAATTTTTATCTGTTTTTGAGTGTTTTATTTATCCTGTTGCTGACGTATATAATTATACCGATATAATACTAATTGATATCGCACCAGTTATACAGTAATATGACGTTCTCTTTGGTAAAAGATAACTCACGATGGCTCGTTCCATATTTGGTCCACCACATCTGTATTACTAGAATTATTCCAAGACATAGCAGGTGTTTAAAAGATACGTATGATAAGCCTTAGATGAACAGCAGCTTTCGAAAATTAATCACCAACAAACTATCAAAATCAGCAAAATAATTGATGTGCCTAAACATAGGCCAGTATAGCCAGGTAGCCCCGAAATAGCCCAGGTAGTACCTACAGAGCCAGTCCACCAGAAAGCTGTTCGTCTCTGCCCTGGGTTTTCGTCAACGACAGGGTCACCATCTACAGGCTTAATTGGCTTTTGCGGCACCTGAACGGTCGATGGACGGTTGGTATACTGAGGAGCAAGTCAAGTTCACAGGCTCCATATTACACAGGCACACACACATACACATTTTATACAAGTAAACACAAAATAAGACATAAAAAAAAATATAAATGTTTACTTTTTGTTTATTTTCACTAACTTTTTTTATTAATCAGTTATTTTCCTGTTGTTTTACATAAAGTTAAAACAAAAAGATTTTTCTATTTCTTAATTTTTGCTTATACTTTTTTCTTTATCGGTCGATTTTTCCAATTGTTTTATATAAAGTAACGAAAACAATAAAATTGTGATCAAACTAAACATCTAAAAATTTTACATATACTATGTGAGTTTACGCAACTACCTGCAAAGTAAAAAAACAAGCAAGCAACTATTTGAATATGTGATACAGTTTACCCACATTTTGCTTTGCATTATATTGTAAAAGTAGGAATATCTAATTATTATCTCTCAAATCGGCTTGATAAATTAATGTTAACTGAGAACGACGACAACTGTCCCATCGTAATACAGTTTATAACTAGTACGGGGGTCTGACTGAATCGGTTTCGTAATAACCTGAATGTGATTGTGCACTGAGATACTAATTGGTTATATCTTTTTAAATTCGTAGAACGTAAGTGATAGTGTATTTTTTTTTGCAAGGTTATCATTTTTTTGGCAAAAATAAAGATTTATTATTATTATATTCATGAACCCCAAGTTGTTTGGCTGTTTGGCGTACCTATGTAACGGCACGATGCAGGGAACCCTGTTCTCTTTGTGAGAGTTTATTTATCGGTTGCCCTGGCGGCTGTCCAACAGTCTCAGGTGTTTCTAAGTTGATTGGGATGGAATGCTTAATGGACTGCTATTTATCTTCCACTACAGTGTCTTAACGGCTCATTTGCAGATAAACAAATCTGGTTGATGCATTTCGCTTGGTTAACTGATTGGATTGGCGTATTTTTAACAGTAGCAGAAATCTAAATCAAAACGTCTATAATACAAATTATAATTCAAAAATTGCTAAGATCTGCACTTTTCGATACTCACATAGGATAGTCACCTAAAACCGACCTTCAGAACTTCCTAGTCTTTGTCTGGGAAGGAGAAGTAGCGGAACAAACTCCTTAGCAACACATTTATCTGTTAAGTTAGAAGAATTTGATTCTTTACAATAGTATGTGAAGTAATAAATATTACAAAAGAATACCTTCAGGAGAAAGGCCACCATATATAGGAAGCCGATGGATAGCCTATTTATAGACCCATCCTATACACCAAGGGAAAAACACCTCAGATCATGAACACCATTGTTATGAGTGCCGAGTAATTTGCTGAGCAAAAGTATGCTTAAAATAAACGTCGACAATTTTAAACCATCTTATCAAACCAACAATAAAAATATCTTGAAAATGTAAAGCGCGGCAGCTTCCTAATTGCAGTACTTGAGACAAGTGTCGAAGCATGTCTTATCTCGCCGGTCGAGACGGAAATAAGCAGTTGTTCAGGACACCTCTCAAGCACCCCTTTACGTCAACAGCGGGGAGAGGGGGGAATTGTGTTGTTTCTTGCATTTGACACTTTTTGGGGTGACAAATGGACACTCCGGTCGAGTTTTTCAGGGTATTCAAGGGGTTGCTTCGTCCTTAAGGTTTTTTTGCGGGTGAAATATCTATTTTCGGAATTAAATATCTTATTTGTAATTTATCGCTCGAAAAAGTGAGAAAAGACTCCTAAAGTAGTACTTGAGAGTTATTTTTGTTTATTTATTACATGTTCTTATGGGCAGCATATTATATTATGTCAGGCTTGTAAGTCTCCTAATTACTACTCTTAAAAAGGTTCATGCTAGATGATGATGAAAGCTATCATGAAGTAAGCTCTTCATAGTCGGCAGCGGTACATTCATGTTTTTATAAGGTTTTTCTACAAAATTAAGTTTTTAAAACATAAACTAATTCACGTTCGGGGAACCACTTTACATTGAAGAATATTTATTGTTTAAGTATGTTTCCAGTAATTTATTCATTGCCGAAGAATTAGAATAACATCAATATTTTATGAATAAAATATGTTGTTTGTTCATCCAACAAATTCTTGGGATTTCTGCGGATCTCATTGAGAGATGAATCCGGGTGAAGTGGATAATCGTAATTATACGCAACAATTCAATTCATAAAAGCTGTGTACAGTTTGCGAAAGATTGTATAGATATAGTTACAGTGATTATACAACGGAGTTTGGCAGACGGATTGGCGACCGCAGAGAGTTATAATTACATCGCCAGTTGTTCTGCTGTCCGTCGACCTGTCACCTTTAACAAACCGCGACACAGAAACAGAGGCCTATTCTTAGATGAGGATCAACACAACAAAGACAACTCTTCTTCAAATAAGTCGGAACAAGATCTTTTAGCTAAACGAGCGACAAGGACTAATTCTCAACATCTCAGCTCGATAACTGCCCTTCCAAACCATTTTATCCATCCATATCTTTGGCAACCGTCCAAAGCGCTGTTTTGCGTCCATCGCCGCACGCGCAGCTTTCCCGGACTATTTTTAAATGGCGGACGCCCGATGTGCTCCGAAAAGTGACGGAGATTTACGATCGCTTAATGGCTAATTAATTCGTGGTTAACATGTGTTGGATCATTACGATATTTTTAGGTTTAATTATGGAATTACAGAAGGGGGATTAACTCGGAAAGTTCTTCAAGGATGTGCCCTTATCGCGTAGGTATATAATGTAACGCAATTATTCCAAGTATTTTAAAGTCAGCATCTTCACTATTTCAAGAGCGCAGGAGTTTCTGTAACCAAATTATTATAAAAATGTTTTCAGGTGTACTGACTATTCTTGAAACTATGCAACCTTTAGGTGTGGACATAGGCCAGGAGGTGGTCACGCAGAAGACTACCTACAATTCTCGAAATAGTTAGTGAATAACAATGAAGAATAATATCTTTATGAGTGCTGAAAAACCGACCTTAATATCCAACTTTCTGTATTGATGATATTATCAGGGAAATAATAAATTCTCACAAGTCCCACTTTCAGGGCTTGTAAACTTTGTTTACCTATTTGAATTGCAAACATAAAAACTAATATTATCAGTCATCATACGAGAGAAGCGGAAGTTAGTTTCAATCAACCAGAACTCTTTCAAAGTATTATTAAATAGGGAGTATTATAAGTGAACTATTTGAAGTACTGAAAAACAAGCGAATAATTTATTTTATCTAGTCTGATGTGACGTCATACTTGTTTGTGCTGGCACGTGTCTTGTATTAGAAGATAGAAGACGTCATTTTGGTAGTAGAGGGTAAGCAGAGATGTCGGTATGGTTCCGTATGATAGGAGATCTAATCTTTAGAATAGGTGATTGAATCAGGGTAGAGAAAAGAGACATGAGGCATATTCTTCAGAAAATTATCGTTTGGGAAAACTAATAAGTAATAGATACAGATTACGTTTCAATTTTCAAACAAAAGATACTTAAATACAACGGGCGTTTAAGACTCAATGAACAGGCCAGGGTGAGTAATATTTTGTACCCACTCAGGCCAGAAAAAGATTGGTTTCGAAAGGAACATACAGTGTTCACTATATAAAACTAGTATTAGATAACTTTGTATAAATAGCTCGTCAACAGATTAGCACACTATTAATCAATAGGTCGACTGCCCTATAAATTTACTATGGCTGACAGCAAATTAGTTTGTGCCAAAAGATGATTCACGTAATTACAGAACCATGAATCTTTCATGGTACATAGAGCAAGGTTCATTGGTGGCAATCTACTATGTATTTAAAGGATTTTATTGAGAGAGCAAAGAACATTGACTATTATCATCAACGCGAGACTTTACGGTTTTCAAGAACAACAATGTGTTTATTTATTTTGAACACGTTTTTCTACTTCGTGACAGTGACAAGATCTACACGAAAATAGTTAATGTCACGACAAAAAGGATTCAGCCAGTCAGAAAGTTTGGTAGCGAAGCTGACTCACCAGGATGCACCAGAACTGTCTGGTGCATCCTGGTGAGTTATATATAGTTATAGTTTAAATTATTTTGAAGATTAATTACTGAATTCATATTCAAAATAATTTTTGTACCTATTTATGCATTGAATTGCCCCTCACATTAAACAAAGACGTGTCCAACTAAGATGACCCTTAGTTTTCAATAAGTATCAAGATATCATTAGTATCAACCAAAAGCCAGACACAGAAAACGAACCCTAATAACTAGTCAATAGTTTTTCAGTTTAGCTTTCAGCCGAATAAGACTAATGGACATCTGTCCACAGTGTCCGCCTCCACAATCCGTGCTGAGCAACACATACATACCGGTACCATACAGACAAGTTGGCAGACTTACCGTCTCCTAACTCCTCGTGCCGGCGTCCACGCTGCCATTAGCCACGAGTTCATCTACTACGCAGGATACGCATCGGGAAACCCTTGCGTCTGATGGACATTGTTGGCCATTGTCGAAACACGCGCGGTCTGAGTGTTACATACACGGGTCACGCTGAAAACAAGCCAGACACGCGCGCAGATGATCTTATTAACAGAAAGTTTGTTGTTTAATTGCTGCTAATACTGCCCTACGTATATAACGACTCAGGGGGACCCTCTAAAAAGAAGAAAATTAGTTATGTTTATTATTTCGTTACCATGCAATGAAACTTACAAAGAAGTAATGCGAGAAGCCTAAAATCCCTAGACATTAGGCGATTACTACAACTACCCACGAGTGCCCAGTATAATACTTATTTTAAATAATTTCGTTAAAATATTAACTCGGTCTAAACAACCTCTTTTTCTTTCAAGAAAGTTTCTCGAAAGCTCTTTCGTACAACGATTTATTTATAAACGTCTGTAAATAGCTTCTTAATTATAATCGACACGTGTTTAGCAGTATTTATTTCGAAGTGCGCGTGGATGCAATGCTGTCACGTCTGTCACGCGTGGCAGCCATCTTGTCGTCGTGACAATTATGACAGCCCGCGTTTCGTTCAGAATGTATTACGCCAATGCCATCCGAAGACAACTGACGTAACATTCGACTCGTGCGCCCTTCAAATAATTGGAATATTAACAACAAACTCATTAATTGTAGTAAAAATTACGTTGGTTGGTGGAAAATTTCAGTAATTTTTCAATATTTATGAAGATAGTTTGTCTATTTTCTTGTTTTAAAAGTTGTTTTGTAATTGGCATCTCGTAGTTGGCAAGAAGTGAAACATCAAGATTCTTCAGATGTTCGACCCGAGTGGGCTTTTAAAGTTAATGGAAGGTCTTTAGTGATATTATTCTGAAATTAGTTAGGCATGCTGTAGATACTCTGGAAACATTTCGTTTCAGTTGATACCTACTTGACGGATAAAATCGAAACTTCTTTGTGAGTCAATAACCAAAATTATCAAAACGATATTATACAAAACTGATCACAAGGCAGCTCATCAATTCAGATTGATTCCAAATAACATCGTAAACATATTATTCATCCGACATGAGAAGAACTTTCAAAAGAGTATTTTTCAAACAAAACTCATGAAATGCTTTTTAATTTTTCCCTAAATACCTTCGTGTTACATATTCGAAAATGGAAAACATGAATAATTTAAAAAGCTGTGGGATGTTCCATTTTGAAATGCACAGATATTCTGCCGAGTGATCTTTAAAAGTCTATAAAGCCCCATTTACACAGAGCAAGTTTCTCCAATGTTAAAAAGTAACAAGCGCATGCCCTAAAGAATTTATTGAACGTCTTCTCAAGCTTTTTTAAGTTGTTTTATTCGCTCATGTTTGAATTATAGAATATTTTCACGCCAGAATTGAATGCGATTTTATTGTACGTGCATGTGTGTTTACTCCACCTATACTACGTAGTTTTGAACGGCAACTATCTTGCCAGTATCGTGCAACAGTTATACGTGTTGTTAAGATGGTGCCAGTCCGTTGTTGCTTCAGTTTTATAGTTGTAGTGCTCAACTATCAACCTGTAAACCTCCACGGAGTGTGAGCTTCTTCTTACATGAGCAATGTACATAATTTTAAATCGCAGCATGATATGCGTAGGACGCGTACCACCCTTCGGCAGGAGCCTTTAGTCACACATTCAATGTTTACCAAGAAATCCAGGATAACACAATAACAATCAAAATTCAGACCCCTCATTCCTAAAACTCGGGGAAAACCTTCACCATTCGTGACAAATTACACAAACAATTAAATATTAAAACCTTTTTCTCGAAAGTCTCGCAATCGTGGCCACAAGATTCATCATTGTGTACAACGTATGCATTATGGAGGCGGCACCTACTGATTGAATATTGAGACGGTTTCTTTGGCCCTGTGCTAGCCTAGCCGGCCGCCATTTGCAACACAATAGCGGGTGCAAGGAACTGCACACGTGAGCTCGCTGAATTACGAGGAGCATTTACATGGTAAAGGCTCAGCTGGATTGGAGATTGATTTTAGGAAATTGTGAGCAGAGTTTGAAGTGGGCCTTGCATGTGATTAATATCTGTCTTAATGAAACGTTATTGGTATGATACAAAATAATGGTTGTAATACCTTACCTGCAGAGCGATATTTTAGACCTTTATATCTGTGCCGGACGGGCGTGATCGCTTGGATGCGAAGGATGTATAGGGAGGGGGTATGCATATCCAGGTTTTATGCCGATGTGTGTGTAGGTCTCCCAGTCCACACGGCGCTCACATCCTGCACCTAAAGATTCCAGATATCTTCAGGACGGCTACTATCGTCCGTTCTTCATGACGTCACCAGATGTACCAATGTTTTTGAGATTTCCCAAAGAAACGTTCCCCGGCTTCCGACTAGGAAGGGGGTGATTTTAACAACTTCTGATGAAGGGTACTTTATGATTAATAACACAAGTTTCTTACAAGTCTTCGGAACACTACTTGGACTATATCTATATATTAAGATTTAAATTAGAACCTTGCCGATGACTACAAATTATTCTAAATTACATATTTGCTTACGTACACACAGCGTCAGTATGTGCTAACCCCTCAAGTTTTAAAATGTTACACTGCTACAACATTGAATTCGTTACGAATAATCTAAAGAATATTTTAAAAAGAGTTTATTGTTTCAACTTGGATTCGAACCATCGCTTCACCGAACGTCGTCATACTCATACCGGCAGTTTGACGAACTAACCAGGGAAGCCCATATGAATTGCGATGAAATTGTTATCGACTATCGTTCGAGTCACCGAATAATCGGTGAAGTACTTTGAGAATAATTCCAGATACCTATGGAGCAGAATGGGAACTAAATAATAAGTATTTTTAAATAATAATAATTTCTTGGAGTAACTTGGGAATTAATGTATGAGATTCTTATCTTTTTAGAACAAAAGAATGGAGTACTTTGGGAATAACCCGCGGGGTGCACATCGCACGCCTCTTGACGGATTGCACTCGAATAATCTTCGTAGGGTTGGCGAGTACCTACTGGCAAAGCGACAGAAGTGGCAATAGTCCAACAGTTAATACGTGGACTGGTGAGAAGTCGTGAATTCAAGCACGTCGACATCAGCTGGTCGATTATATTTCACCGTGAAAACATAAGTTTGTTTGTTTGTTACGCTTTTACGCTAAAACGACTGAACGGGTTTGGATGAAAAAACAGATAGTCCATTACCTGGTTAAGGACTTAGGCTACTTTTCATCCTAGATCGCAGATAAAGTCACAGGTAACAGCTAGTCCAGTAGAACTTTAAAAAAAAGTTTAGATGGTTGGATATTTAGATGTTTGGATGTTTGTTACTCAATCACGCAAAAACTGCTGAAAAGATTTAGATGAAATTTGGCACATAGATAGTTTATAACCTGAAATAACATATAGGATGCATTTTATTCCGATAGTACTTTTCTGTGGAATAATTTTCGACCTCCACGTGGGCGAAGCCGAGGCAAAAGCTAGTAAACTATAAATGGTGAGCTAAGTGTTAGCTGTCTGTACGTAGTGCCATTCCTAGCACCAGGTGGTTTCATAGCTCACTTCTCATATCTTTTCACAGAATAGATCAGCTGGTTAAAAAGTGGTTATTATCACCATACAGCTGGACATAGGCCCACTTCAAACATCGTCAAAAGTGGTCAAAAGAAGAATGTAAAAAATACCTCTTCCGATACCTGTCTAGTTTTGCTTCATTTGTGTAGTGGAAAATTAATTTGAACATATCATCAAAATCACATGGAGTAAAGCTGTGACCGAATGGTGGCCAAGGTAAGGCCAAAGAACCCAAGACAGTCCAAAAGCGCGTCAGGTTGATGATATCGTCAAAGTTGCGGGAAAAACATGGATGAACCAAGAAGTATGGCGCAAAACTGGGGAAGCCTGTAGCCAGCAGTGGGTGACTCCGGGCTGAGATGATGATGATGATGATCAAAATCACATGACAATTTGAAAATGTGGAGCAAGCTTAGTGGCGTTAAGTTGGAGAGGCGGTAACTGCCATAACGAGTCAGGGAAAAGTTGAAAAATAAATATAAAGAAAAGCGCGAGCATGAACGGTCACCCCTATATTTAATACGGGTATGTAAAACTCGAAAACAAGCGTAATGTAATCAGTCGAGTACTCCCAAGAAAGTGGACCAAACAAACAGCTTTCTCAATCATTTAATAAGCCATTATAAATACAAATACAATCGATTTGAAGTCAAAACACTGCTCCCAAGTTATTTTTAAAACATGATTCTTCTATTTATATTAAAAAGTTAAAATAAAACGCTCTCTTGAATTTAAACAAATGTTTTTGCTATTCGATACAAAACCGCATTGACGAGAATTTTGTTTTCAAATGTAAACAGGTATTTTGCAAAATTATTCAATATTAACTGAAATGTGAACTAACAAACAATTCATGTAACTGTCATCACTGGGAGGTCACCAATCACTTGTATCAATTTCTCTAGTGTTCTGTGCTCCTGCAATTCATGGCTAACAAAAATTTCAACAAGACATTGAAGTCCACGCCGAGGGGCTGTGGCTAAGTAATAACAGCCGCACGGGTCGATCAAGCAGGTTGAGCTACGCTAGCCGTGGTTGGTGCGTGGTTAGTACCCATCTGTACATACCAAGACGGCCGTCGGTCCCAGCTGTCATTCGTAGATCTTGGACAGTCGTTACGGATAGTCAGAAGCCCGACAGTATGACAACTAGTCTTACCAAGGGGTATCGTACTACCCAGTAACTGGGTTGTGGAGGTCAGATAACCAGTCGCTTCATGTAAAATACTTGTATTCAGCTGCATAACCCAATTCGATTGGAAGCTTACCCCAGATGATGATGATGAATGAAGTCCACGCTGAACGAAAGAAACTAACGAAATACATAAGCAATTATATCAAAACTTCGAGTCTTAGCAAATAATTTATTTAACCAGCTGTTGCTATCATATCACTTTCTATGATTTTTCATGAAATTTCTGTCAGTGTCAGTCAGCCTTATTTGAAGTGACAATATAGACAGAGAGTAGGCGCCGCGCGGTGTAGTTCAAACAACCCTAGGACCCTCAACCCTGCAGATGTAACCTGACCGAAATACGAGAAACATTGACCAAACTACTTATAAGTACGTATTTAAAGTTTTCTTGGTTAGTCACGAACATTATACCCCATTCTAGCATAGAAGCTGTCGAAGTGGCGGTGCTTGGAGAGGCCTATGTCCAGCTGTGGAGGTCTTACGGCTGAAATGACGATGATGATAATGACTACCTCATTTATCTACGTCATTATAAACCATATTTTTTTACCTCAGTAATCAAAGTTTAGTGAATCGAACATTAAGTAATCATTTTAGCCTTTTTAAACTCGTTTGCTTGATTATTTTTAGTTTGACGTATCCCATAGTTTTCAAAATTTCAAACACTACCCTTTTGCTGGAAAAAATCACTCCTCTGAAATGAAATCCACGCCACTAATACAACTCTGTGCAAGCACTTGCCTACCCCCTCGTGTTACAAGACACTTCTAACTATCCTAGTAATTATAAACAAACCATTGTGTGCATTTAATGCTAAATTATTGAATGGGTACTTTATTTTTTCCGAGTCCTAGCGACCTCGATATACTATTGTTGTTTTTGCATGATTGTGCCACTGTGCAACCTGTGCATAACAACACAGTATAATTTTTATCTATTCTTAATGTTATAAAGTTGAATAGTTTTTCTTTTTTTTTACTTGCAACACTTCGAAAATTTACTATGTAGCCAGTGTTCAAACAACAATACAACGTCGCAGGTATAGGTACTAGAATCTATGTATGTGAATGTGAAGACTGTGGATCATATTTTTTTTGGTTTCTTTTTTTTCTCAGTTAGTTTTAATCATGATCTGGCAGAGAGTAATTTATGCGGCCTACCCAAATGTCCATACTTGGGGATTGTTCGTCGAACCGTCGAACTCCTCAAGTTCTGAGTTTAGCTACACGATTACTGATAAATGCGTGCACTGACTGGACAGGTTCACTCAATCTGTGGTTCTTTCCTCAAAAGACCATTTCAGACACCAATCTGCATGGTCTTCACATGATGTGACCAAGATTACATCTTGACTTTAAAAGAGACTACATGTGACCTCTGAGTTTGTATCGGCCTTTCTTCTCAGAGTAGACAGATAGGAAACGCCGACCTCATCTAGTCTTAAAAATATGATTGACGTGTAAAAGTGTTTGTACAAACCTACTTACAGGAATTAAATCATTTATGTATGAAGATAGAAAAATATGTCGTTTACAACAAGACTTCAACCTCACTAGGTACGTACATAATGTAGGTAGTACTTACATCCTTGTGGCACCTAGAGTTAGGTAAAGTCCACCAGCCAGGATGATCTCATTGCTTAAAATACGATGTTAAATAAAATACAAAGTAAATGATAAAAACAAGTCGCGAAAACATCCTAGACTTGTTGTTTATGGAAAAACATTGAATTTTAAATATGGCCATGTTTATCTAGCAGAAACTTACATAAATTACATTACAATAGATATTTTTACTACCTGCTGTGTGCCCGTAACTTCGTGCACCTCGTAAGTGTTAATTTTATGGAATATTTAAAATTATACAATATTTTATCTCGTTTCAGAGATTACAGAAGTATTTAATTTAATTTCTCCATTGTTTCAGCCTACCAAGTGAATGGTCGGGCATATTTTTCGCATGTACGACACCTAACAGAAAGATGAAATGGAGGTAATTGAGATCTTTGCTCGTCTTCTGCTCAGCTTCTTCCCAACTATGTTGGTGTCGGCTTCCAGTCTAACCGGATGCAGCTTAATACCACTATTTTACATGGATGCGACTGCCTATGACCTCCACAACCCAGTAACTGGGTAATATGATACCTCACACTGCACGAGAAACCGTTGTAACTCTACAGGAAATGCAGTTAGAAACCATACGTCATCCCCCGTACTCGCCAGACCTCGCTCCAATGGAATACTATTTGTTTCGTGATTTGGACAATTTTCTACGTGATAAAAAAAAATCTTCCCAGGAGGCACTACAAAATGCTTTCACACAGTTTGTCGAATCTAGATCCTCAGAGTTCTATCGTAAAGGCATAATTGAACTTCCGTTTAAATGGCAGCAGCGTATAGATAATGAGGGTAAATATTTTGATTAAATTAATGTTATATCTTAGAAAAAAACGAGTTTCAGTTTTTCAGTAAAAATCGGCAATTTCATACTTTAACCCCTAATACTTAGTGATCCTCTGGGTAGACCTGCGATGATGCCATCTTTACATAGTTTGTTAATTAACACCCGGTTTCTGCATTAGGAATTTAAGGTTCAGAACTCGTTCAACCTATACCTGAGCGTTACTTAAGATTGGGCACGCCACGATTGCGGCGGTAAGTCCCCTCTTTGACAAGTGATTGAGAGGACCCACGGTGTCCTCACCTTCCGCCTGACGCAGGTCCTCACCGGACACGTTGTTTCGGGAGGTTCCTGTTTCGTATAAGGTGGGAGGAAACGCCCGGGTGTTTCCACTGCGTAGATCGCCCTGAGGACACGGTGGAGCATACACACGGAGCATGCACGGTGGAGGTCTGCCTGGCTTTTGTGAAGCACCGACGTGTCCTTGTGGAGGCTATCGGCGGCGACGATCTCTCGCATCTGGCCCTGGTCCAGGCCATGGTACGGAGCGAGAGTGCATAGGTAGCCGTCGCCGTCGCCTCTTTCTGCGAAGCAGAAATGCTCGCGAAGATCCCGAGGCAGCGCCCGTGAGGAAGAGGCAGTATATGCGCCGTCACGGCCCTTAGTCGCCGCAGGAGACGCCCGGGGCGGCGTCGGGAATCCCAGGCTGATTCCCGGCCACCGTAGGCGCGGGCTTGCGGACGGCGAGTAATGGGTAGCTCGCTGTCCGGTAAGGACCAAGACCGGATCGACCGCGCGTCGTGGTCCACGAGTGCCTCAAAGAGATGTCAGCATCAACTGGTGGGGTCCGCAAGGGCCGATGCAGGGGTACAGGTTGTTCGAAAGAGATACCGTGGCCCCTAGCACACAGGCAACGGAAGGAACTCGGGTAGGTTTTAGTCAGTAAAAGTAGGACACGCGAAGTTATTTGATGATTTCCCATCCTCAAAAAAAATAGCATTACTTAAGATGAAAGCCCGCGAAATTTAAAATACCTTTGCAATAAACTTAAGAAATAGGCGGCTTGGGATTAGTGACCAATCCAACACCCAGTGTGGTGCTTTAAGATCAGACCATGCCCCACTTGTTGGAGTGTTCTCAGCGCCCGTTCACCTGCACCTCAGATGTCCTAAAGGATGCCACTAGTGCCACAATCAATGTGGCCACCTACTGGGTTCAACCTAAGTTTTTTTTTTATCTAAGTAGACTACCATCGACATGAAAAGAAGAACGTAAGAAATGTTATATTGCGCGCGCTACATTGAAGTAGTCATCTCAAGTAAAGCTAAAGAGTTTGACATGTTTTCAACTTTATATTCTCAATCCGGAAACCGGGTGTTAGGCTTTATCATTAGTTTTGTAATAACATCTACCTATTACATCGACTTTGAGTACTACAGCAGATAGCGAGTGTCAGTAACGCCTATGGGGATAATACTGGTATAAAATAAGCAAATGAGTGGTAATGTGGAACCCGAGAGGATCACACGCAGGCGAGCGGACATCTGCGACACGTGCGCGCGCCCAGCATAGCTAATGTTACCATCATGCAACTACCTGCAGAAACTGCACTCCTGATAAATGCACTTTACAAACAGTACGTTACAAGATCATCCCGAGTATTGTTTAGCACACGTACATCTTAGCATAATTACAGCTTCTGATAAGCCTAGTATTGACTAGGCTTATTAAAACTTCTCCAGATATTGATCTGGAGAAGTTTTTCGATCGATATTTCCCAAATTGTAATCCTTTAAGTTTAAGTTTAAGTTTAAGTTTCGTGACGGTGCAGAGGAAGAAGTGCCGATCGCGAACTAACAAGAACCGCTGCGGCAAAGCTCCAGCGAGGCCTGAAGTGAGCCTGCGTGCCGCTATGCCGAACACTCCGGTGTACATCTCCCGCCTGCACTACACCACTAAGGCGGAGGACATCGTGGAGTACGTGCGCCAGAAGACAAGGTACACGCCGAGGGTGCAGTTACTGGAGTCGCGCCGCAACGTCAACTTCAAGGCGTTCCTGGTGCGCGTGCCGAATTGTTATCTGCCCGTCGTCTTGGAAGAGGACTTTTGGCCGCAGGACGTGGTGTTCCGTCGCTTCCGCGGACAAGTTCCACAGGAGAGCACAAGGGAAAGCTAGTGCAAAGTGAAGTGCTACTATTGTGTGGATTTTCATAATTATGTATGTTAGTCTATAAGGTATTTATGATATGGGTCTTTGTTACCTGAATTAAATGATTTATTATTATATTATTATTATTATTATTAATCTAAATCAAACGTAGCTGAAGTTGTCCAAGAAAAATAAAGTTACATTGTTCATTCACCATCCTTCTGGGTGCCATAAAACGTGAATAAAGGTAGGTACCTACTGCTATTGGAAACAGCACGAACTTATTTTTTTTGAAAATTGGTACAGCGATTACCATCCTTGGTTGTTCTTTGATAACAAAATAAGTATTTCCAAACAATGATTAAATACCTAACAGTTTGTTAGAAGTCAACGCCGAAGTCA
Organism: Antitype chi; assembly: GCA_947359405.1. NCBI lineage: Eukaryota > Metazoa > Arthropoda > Insecta > Lepidoptera > Noctuidae > Antitype > Antitype chi. The sequence continues at coordinate 840,247 of OX375826.1, forward strand.
TAACGTTTATTGCAAACGAAGTGTACAAATAATGGTCTTATGTTATTTTGGCCTAGTTAAACAACGCAAATTGACGAGCACTACTAAAACTCACATACCTTAGTAACAAACTAGGAAAACTACCATACTAGAACAGTATTTTTTCTTCAGTGGCGACTGGGATGACCTTCCTGCCTCGCCACAACTTACGCCACGTAGACGAATACATTAGAATACGATGTGTGTGTAATTCACGGGTCATGGCAGGACGCCGTGGCACCTGCAGGCGGTAGGGTGACACACTCCTGGCATGAGACAGGACTGTCCTGGTAGGATGTCTACTGGACGGTGTTCTGAAAGACAATGTATTTATGAATAAGGACGCTGACGTACTATCTCGTGCCATTGACATTGATTGATAACCAGACAAGAGTAGGTAGTGCTGGCCCAGTGGTAACGACCGCCACTTACGACTTGAGGTCGTAGGTTCGAACAGAACCGGCAATTCATTAGTTTAAATTATTTCATCACCACTGCTCTCAAAACGGTGAAGGAAAATATTGTTAGGAAACCCATGGCCAGAACCAAAATATCGAAGATTTGTGACATGTACCAACCCGCACTGGGCCCGTTTGGTAAATTACGGCCTACTTCCTCTCACAGGAATGTGTCCCAGAAATATTATTGGCTAATTATGTGTTAAGCATATTAAATGACGTATTAAACCACACGTTGATTACGATAGAAGCAGATTGATTCCGTTATCTGGAGCTCTACGAAATATTGCTAAATGTGTGCCATTTCAATTACGGTACACAATCTATATTGTATAATACACTAGTCGAACCGCATATTTAGACCATTTAATTCAAGTTTGGGGACAGGCCGCAATCACACATCTTCATGACCTACAAGTAACTCAAAACAAAGCAATCAAAGTTATATTTAATTACAATTACTTAACCTAACTTAACTTAACCTACGAAATAAATTTACGCTAAAACTGAACTATTTAACCTGCGAAAACTTTATACTTATATCACACATGCATACTAATAAAGAAAATTTTAACAAACAAAATACACTCACAAATCACTTTCAAATAATAAGTTACCGAAAGAGATCAGAGATTCTAAATCATTGAACATTTTTAAAAAGAGGTTAAGGTTGTATTTAGCTAACCAACAATAAATCACTAACGACTGTATGAACTCGATAGATCGAACGACCAACTATGTTTACTTCGGCCCCTGGCACATAGGCAACTGAGGGAACACGGGTGGGTTTTAGTCAGTAAAAGTCTGACACGCCCTCCTGCTCCACCCAGAGCGGGAGAAGTTATTTGATGATTTCCCACCCAACAAAAAAAAACAAACTATGTTTACTTAAAATACTTTGAGTGTACAATGTATTCTTTTGAGAAATAAATTTCTTTAAACCGAAATATCTACTTAACACACCAAAACCAAAAGAATTGATTTACAACATACATTAAAGGATTTTTGTTAAGGATTGGTCATTGATGAGTTGAAATGGTTATGTGTAACAATACGAAAGGTGGCAGGTGTGTCTGCTGGGCAAGCCGAGGATCATATCATCATCTGCCTGCCTTTTCCAAACTACGTTGGGGTCGGCTTCCAGTCTAACCGGATACAGCTGAATACCAGTATTTTTACATAGAGCGACTGCCTATCTGACCTGCACAACCCAGTAACTGGGTAATAGGATACCCCTTGGTAAGACTGATTTTCTTGTCAGGCTTTCGGACTTCTGACGACCCAGAACGACTCTTAAAGATCCGCAAATGACAGCTGGGACCAACGGCCACCCATCCACGGATCAATCGCGGCAAGCGTAGCTTAACCTGATCGATTGACCCGTGCGGCTAATATTACTTAGCCCCTCGGAAATGCAAATGAAATAAAGGTGGTGGTCCTCGGTAAACCATAAATATCACCTGCATTAGTAGGTACTTACTTGAAAGATTATATAATTCCTCATTTTTAAAATCCAAAACATTTGTCTATCTTATCTTCCAACACAAATAAATACTCAGACACACCAAACACATTAAACACGTAGATTTTTAAATTATAGCCATATAAACATCATAAAACTGTGTTTCGTAAGCTAACCATACAATTTATGCCATATACCATACTTGGACGGCCATAAACCAAAAAACGATGTTAAAAAACCGCCTTTTGGGTTGCGTAAGCGCAGATAATATCTTATAAATCAGAATCAATAATAATTTAAAACAGGAATCATTTTGTTTATTTGTTTGTGGTCACATAAAAAGGCTTATCGATTCTGAGAGGCGTTATAACGGCTGTAAACTTACGGTATAAGCAGGAGTACAGGTTTTGTTATGAAAGTATAAAAAGTACGGTTGACTGGCAGAGATTGAATTAAATTTTGCCTGCACACACAATTTGTTCATTTAGCATTACAAAAATCTATCTATACATTATATAATTATAAATAAAAAGAAAAGTCCTGACTGACTGATTCATCAACGCCCAGCCCAAACCCTAGGACCTAGAAATCTGACATTTTGCACAGAGGTTCCCTTTATAATGTAGACAAGGAATAAAGAAGGATTTTTAGAAATTCAATCACTAAGGGAGTTAAATAGGGGATGAAAATTCGGCGCGGGCGAAGCCGCTAGTAAAAGCTAGTACAAAAATAAAACAGTAACTATGGATATTTTTTTTTGCAAAACTGTTTCATCAACTTAAATGCTGGTTGGTTACATTTTGACATACAAACAAACGAAGAGCATTAAACTACGTCTACCAATTGCGTACAGAGGGATAATCAAAACAAGCACCACTATACTGACCAGAGACCCAAGTGTAGTCTATGGCGGCCAGAGATTCGGGACGAGGTAAAGGCGTGTCCCATACTACGTTCTCATCATTAACTACATCTGGAACCCTTACTAAAGGAAAACTTGGAGAATGAACTCACTTTTACCTATTCAGGTATGGTTAGTTAGATGTATTGTATTAAAAAAATGGCCGTCACGACTAAATTATAAAAATTCTTAATTTTAAAAACACGCCATTCTTCGCCATTTGTCCACCAAATTCCATCTTTTCCTCTTTTCGCACAAGGCGTAGGTACTGCTGACCTGATTGAAGATGATGGCCGCAGGACTCCGCTGAATGCAAGGAGCACAGAACTGATCGAAGAGACAATGCTTTGGGGACGCCTATGTCCAATAGTGGACGTCTGTCGGCTGAAATTATGATGACGACTCCATCTTTTTGCTGTAACAGATGGACAGACATCCGCAAGATTCCTTGTATATCTCAATCTTGCTTATTTTGTCATGAAAAATCAAAATTTTCTTCTCTCATTTTGTTTTGTTTTCGCCCTCCACTTAAATTTCAAAAGTTAACTCTTTAACTCTGTTGGTTCTATAAAACCCGATAACAGCAATCGTTCTAAATGTAAAATTATGTAAACTTTTTAAATGTTATTGATATGATTTCACGGATATATGTATTTATTGATACGCATAATGTATGTGTTCTGATGCCTTGGGTAAACAATGGAATGTGGAGGGTAAATAGTGGGGTTCTAATGGGTTGTGAGATCAGTGGGATGTGATATTGATCCGTTTATGTTAGTGTGACGTCAATGGTGGTGTAATCAAGTCATAATTCATGAAGCCTTTGATTTTGATGGGTAACAGAATTTAGTGATGTTTGCTTAGTTGAGTGAATATTACAGGGTTTCTAATAAATCCAGAATGATGAATGAAGTATAATTGATACAGTTAAATCAAAAAAGTTTGTGATATAATTAATGAGTGACTGACCCAGCGACAACGCATAGGTACTTATTCCGAATATATCGCAGCATTATGCTAAGCGTTGGTTGTTTTGCAAGGACATTATGCATTTTAGCTATTTGTTTTATTTATCCTACTTCATTTTAAATTGTGTACCTACGTACGTTGTACTTAGTTGGCGTAAATTTAAATAAAGGATGTTGTTTCTGTTCATATCAGCTTTTCAAAATTCTTGAAGAAAATATGGTGTTCTCCGCCTAATTTAACTGAACAAATTGCAGGTCATCACTACATAATTCCAGAATATAAACCCTATTTAAGCTAAGACCTATTTTGCCACACAACTTCATCAAGTGTACCAGCCACTTACATCAGTCCTCAAAAACAAGTTTCTCAACACGTAGGGCTTAGCGACCCCTCGAGCATGCAGTAGGTCTGTGCGACCCCAGCGTGTCGGTCTTTATGGCCCCTCACGTGTGTGGCGCTAAGCAGCTCTATCCGCGGGCTGTCGGCTAATTGTCACCACTCGACTCCCCCACACATCTACTGCACTTTACAGCTGTCATTCAAATCCCGCTACTATAAGTTTATATATATTAGTCTATGACTATAAGTATATGGGTAGGTAGGTAGGAAGGTTGAAGTTTCTGTGTTATGGGGTGAAAAAAAAATATGTGCGTAATTAGTGGCTTATTTTTTTTTAATGGGTGAACTGTGCTCGACTTTACGGATAAAAGTTTAAGAGAGCAACGCAGTTGGCTTGCAAACGAAGATTGTAATGACGACGAAAAGAAGAAATAATGATCAGTAATGACTACATAGATGTTATGGCCCGGTTTTTAAAAGGTGACGTGAAAACTAGACGCAGTGAAAATAAAAGGCGAGGGTAGTTGACATAACTAAAAAGCTGACAAAATGTGTGCTCAATCTTTAACAGCTTAAAACACATCAAAGGCTACCAAAAAAACAAATTCTCAGTAGGAAGTAAAACTAATCAACCAATCCAGTTTCCAACCATACAATAACGAACATGATATCGTTCAAATGTAAACAAAAAACTGTTTCTTGTTTAGCAAAAAACGCGTAACACAGATACCCGTTCATAGTACGTAGGCAGTCGTAGTAATACATAGAGTAAAAATAGTAGGGCCTGTGTGGTGCGTGGCAAGCAGTTGGCCAATATTCTACATGGAGCGCTGTTGTGGTGCGATCGTTTGTGGTGCGCGTCAGAAGAGATAGCGGGTACTCTGTGGCTTGGATGCGGTTGAGAATAATTCAGCAAAAGCAATTTGATTAACAGTGAAGTTTAATAAAAGACGAGAGAAAATTAAAAAAAGAAAATGTTGCAGAAAAGTAAGAAGTACAAGACTTCCCTTTAAGAAAATTTGTAGACGGAGATGGCGGGATCAGCTGAAGTCCTTTAACAAGAACTGGTCGTTAGTAGCTTTAAGCAGAGAGAAGTAGAGTAGAGCAGTAGAGAGACCTTTGTCCTGAAGGTCCCACGGCAGGGCAAAAGGCTCTCTGCCCTCCTCTCCTCACCTCTCCATCGCAGACATCTAATTGTTATTTTTATATTAATGTAGTAACTATAATGATACTCATAAGTAACGTTGCCCATAGCAACTGTGCCTATGTCGAAACGAGAAAAGTCTCTTAGATGCAATGTTATCTCTTACGACCGGTATGGTACTTTACTTTAGTTTAGTCTTTGTGATCCTCTTAATCGTTATGCTCCTTTTCAGTTCAAAAAAGGCATAAGTCTCCCGCTCCCGTCTGTCACTCACACTGACCCTTCTAACACAGTATTGCTTAATCCGCTGTTGCCACGCGACCGACTCGCGCAGAGCACATAAATGGGCTTCTTTGTTTCTTATCACCGGTACATAGCATGGGAAACACGGTTCTTTATGTACTCCATTATGTACTGCGTGTCTGTTTGTGTTCATTGTTTCTTTACATAGTAACAAGACTTGGTAAAGCGGGTTTAGCAAAACCTCTTTTTTAATACTCAATTTTCAACACAATTGTTTTAATGTGCTTTATCATAATGATTATCATTTAAACCTTAAGTCATAAGACGTCAAATGCTGGACATACTACCTTGCCCAAAAATTACCACATTGCCAGGTCCTCCACAGCATCAGCGGATTCCTGCAACCTTCAATATAACACACGGCAGCGTTTAGAGGGCAGTACTAATCAAATTCGTGGCGCCGAATGTGAGTTGAGCGTATACTTCTGTTGTGGACCGCCTTCAAAGCTGTCAGTTTCTATACGCCATTTAGTGTTGACAATGCTGACTCTAGCAGCAGCCTCCGAGAGGGTTCTGTGCTCTGTAAATAATACAATTGCTAAAACATAATATCATTTCGCACAACCACAATCCACACGCATGTGACGCTTGCTTATCGGCTAGCAGTAATTATTATTGTTGTTTTTTAATACCTAATTGCAAGCCCACCTAAACAGCTCTTTATTAATATACACGTAGAAGGTCACATTAAATAAACCATAATAAACCAGCTAAACCGTAATAAACTAGCTAAACTTCAAACTCATGCAACTAAACTCACTATCGATATCAAATCGTGATAAAACTAAACAATACCTTAGAAACATTACGTATTTTATTTGGTTTGATATTATTCTGCATAGCGTATCGATAGCAATCTAAATACAGTCAGCCCAGAATTTGGCTATGAGCTTGGCACTTTCAGCAGCGTCCATCAATTCCTGTAGCGTGCAGACAACAGGAGACGATGAACAAGATCCTAAGTGCCCCATTATTTGTGGGACAGCACCATGGTTTGATATTGAAACATTTGATAATCTGGTCAATCAAGTCAGCTTAATTAGACCCTTTATGGGACACATACAGTGAGTGGGTGTGGCTGATTGGCTTGGCACTCTGTTGAAAACCGTCAGTCATGGTTTTGAGTACAAAAGAAGTAGAAACAAAAATCTCCGAGAAATTCAAGGTTGGCTGTAAGTGACATCCAACCTTCGGTAAAAATAAGTTTCATTAGCAGTATGATGTAATCAGTTGCCTAAATATTGCATTTCCGTGAACCTAAGGGTCTTGATTGCCCAAACAAAATTCATGTTGGAAAAAGAATATTGCCATAATATGTTACATCTCTTCTGGTTTCATGTGCACGGAGTCTGGATTTGTGCCGGGATGATGGCAGTAGATTCGCTCCTTAACATGGGGCTCAAACATTACTAGTATAATGTGAGTGCAGTACTAGTGAGTAGGGCATCTTAAGGGGAACCTAGTCGCGGGCTCGAACTCACTGGTGGGCCGGGCTAAAAATCACGCTGTCTAACCAGGCTTCGTGTCCGACAGAGATAGTATCAGTGATGAGCAGTTAGACGCTAGTCTACACGCACAACGTTATTGAAAGAGATTGAAATAGATCTTATATAGTAAAAAAATTGCGAAAAAATTAAGAAAAGTCCTTTGGAAGATCGGGATTTATGAAAAAGCCAATGCATAAATCACTGAACAATAAAATTTATTGAACTTTTCGATAATTGAACTTTGTCGGTACTGACTTGGTTTTGGAGATTTTACATTTCTTTTATTACTTAAACACGCCCAAATTCAACTAAAATTAGCAAGAAAAACGAATCTTTGTTGGCTCCTAACTTTTTAATGGGTTTCTATTTTAGTATTCTGTTTCCGTACAGACAATATTAATAATGAGACAAAACAATATCATATTTTACTTTGGATGTGCCATGTCAGACAGTGGAAGAAAACACTCCCGAAGTTTGTATGCAAAAATGTGAACTAGGTTCTGAGTTGAACTGCACGATTACTGACAAATGTGTGCTCTGACTAGACAGGTCCACTCAATGTGAGTGGTTCTTTCTTCAAAATACCAATTCAGTCACCTTTATACTCACTGTCACTTTAAAAGAGACTGTGACCTCTGAGTTTGTTTCGGCCTTTCTTCTCAAAGTAGTCAGGTAGGTAACGCCGACCTCATCAAGATTTAAAAATATGATTGACATGTTAAAGTTTGATGATAACATTGTACAAACCAAATAATTAAGAATCAAGAGATACATAAATCACGCCTGTTTTTCTTGAAGTGTTAGGCACACAAACCAACTTACAGAAATAAATCCTTACTAATATTATAAACGCGAAAGTTTGTAAGTATGGACGGATGGATGGATGTTTGTTACTCTTTCACGTAAAAACGGCTGAACGGATTTAGATGAAATTTGGCACACAGATAGATTATTACCTAGATTAACCCAGAGGATACTTTTTATCCCGGTAGTACGTTCCCGCGGGATAATTTCCGACTTCCACGCGGGCAAAGCCGCGGGCGGAAACTAGTCACATATCATTTGATACACACCTCGGTGGAAGAGGTGTACCAAACAGGCGTGATGTTATGTATCTCCTGATTCTAATCAATTTTGAACGGAAACTTTTTATAGAAACTTAATACAATTTTCACCTCGAAGCTATCCTCTATATGATCTACTAATATTTAATATCACCATAGTAAAGTATGCCCACATACCGACGTTATATAACCTAACCCAAGTACCTCCATATATAACTCTAACCTTAGTTTAATATTACAGAATGTTATTTTCAAAGCGTAAAGATTACAATGAGTTACGGTACACCATGGTTGGCTTGATCGAAAACACTTTTCTATTTCTGTTTCCATCAAACATACGTTATCAGGAGACGACACATATTTTAGTGCTTTGTTTACTATAACAGCCGTATACAATTCTACGTCTTATGGAGTATTGAATACAGGTGGTTTTAGCGCGTATTTGAGGCAATATTCCGATAACGCTTATGCTTAGGAAACGTGACGGCTAACCATGACCAGCGCAATGAGTCGCGTTGCAAATTTTTCTCATTGTCAGTGAAAAATTAACATTTAATTATGAAACATTTCGTTTCAATTCATCATCGATCGGGTTACTGCTTGTGTACTGTTTAACTTCATAATACTTTATATAATTATAGAAATTGTTCACGTGTTTGAACAATGATGATGTCTAACGATATTATATTGACGATTGAATGAAAATCGTGTTCATTTATTTTCGTTTTCGCAAATTTTTACTTCAAGCTGTGCCAATATTATTTAAGTATGGACAAGTATGGTTTTAACCATGCTTTTGTGATGAACTCTGAGGTTAGTCATAGACCAAAATAAAAATAGTCGATTTATTCACGATATTGAACGTTACTAATTTTATATTTAATAAAACATGTTTTACTTACATTTATCAATACCTAGGTATGATTGTGTGGACTACGTGGTCAGAGGAGCACAAGACACGTCATACTTGCATATACTTGTGAATTTAACTTTGTGTCCAAAATCGTCCTTCAAAAAAATAATTGATATTCAATATTCTTGTCTATTGCTGTTGCAGTGATGGCCCAGTGGAAACGGCCCCGACTTACGACTTATAAGGTCGTGGGTTCGATCCTAGAGAAGCGCTTAACTTTGCATAAATCTTTTCATCATCACTGCTCTCAACGGTGAAGTATAACATCGTGAGGAACACGGGATGTCCTAGAACCAAAAATTTCGAAGACTTGTGATATCCGCCAACCCGTACTGGACCCGCGTGGTAGATTACAGCCCACTCAAGGAGGGGAGGCCAGTGTCCCAGCAGTGGGGACATTATGGGCTAATTATGCTGTTGCGGTGGAGTAAGGCCACGCATGTTAAACAACGTGATGACAAATGAACGACAAGCCATACCTACAGTACTTACATTGTGTGGTAGCTGTTGCTACCCATCGCCAGCGCCACACAATCATGGCGGCCTGGTACTCAGGCGGCACAATAATGTTCAAACCGTCCATTTTTATAACCTGTGCTGCTGATAAGCAGTTGATTGCTTTGGTTTTGCTATGGAACAGTGTGCAAGGTTGTGTGTTGTGATTTGTGGCTGTATTGATTCTGTTCCTAATGGCTGGTCATGGCTAATATTAAGTCTACATGAATCAATCAGTCGCGAAGGTTAAACTGTGTGTTTGTATGAGAATTGGTGTCCATTCTTTATATGTACTAGCTTTTGCCAGCAGATTCGCTCGCGTGGAGGTCGGATATTATCCCACAAGAACGTGTACTACCGGGATAAAAGTATCTTGTGTTAATCCAGGTTGTGCCAATTTCATCCAAATCCGTTTAGCCGTTTTTGTGTGTTTGAGTAACAAACATCCAAATATCGAAACTTTCACATTTATAATATTTAGTAGCATAAGTAGGATTTCGGAGGTCAATTTTAAATTCGTATAATCGACTAAGTTTGCATGCTTGAATTTTAAGCAAAACATGTATGATCTCATTTTCTTTATTAACACCTATGCATACCATGTTTTAAGCAAATAAATTATCTTATCTTATCTTAAATTATCGGATCCAGCTGTCCAAATTATTCGACAACAGTTAGCAGAAGTCAGGTCAGCTCAGTTGTAGCCTAGTAACTGACTTACGGCGTTCAAATGGAAATGACGCACTTTTTAAAACACTAGCACCTGGAGGATTAAAAGCTCACATTATGACCTATTCCAACATACATATAGTTGAGAATAATGCATCAATTCTGATCAATGCTATTTACTGGCACCTCTATCTATTAGAGGGTGTCACTAGTAGGCACTTCCCCTGCGTTGCAAAACTCTTTAACAAGGACCTCTAATGCTGAACCCGAGGATCGATCGATTTACACAGTCAGTCAAAAGATTTTTCCTTGATTGGCTAAGTCACGTGTGTGATCACGTTTAAATATCCGTTGCTAACTCAGTTGTAGTTGCCATCTCAGCGGTGTTTCGTAATCCTCACGATTTTTTGTCGCTGACCCAATGAGTATTAAAATAAGGCTATGTTTGTATGATGGCGGGGAGTATAGCGGATGGCGTGGCTTTGTGGCAAAAAGAGAAAATAATACGGTGAAATTACAGGAACACGGACTTTTCCAAAGTCGTCAATAACAATGTTTTCGTGTGACATGTTTGGTTTCGACATGTTCCGACTAAACGCAGTGCTCCTGTTTCAAACAACACAGCGCAGCGCGTCCACTCCACTTTGTATCTTTTTAAAAACAGCTTCAATATTTTTTTTAAAACTTTGTGAGAGACTAGTTACTAGAAAAACTTGTCATACAGATTACCAGCTCCCCTGATTTAATACTCAAACACTGTTTTTAGCAGCAAGTTCATCATACACAATATATTCCCATGTTGAGTATTTCCATGTAAAAGGGGACCCTATTCAATGACCATTGAATGGGCACAAAATGACCTGGACCTGGTTCCTGACGCGGAGTTAGAAGTAGCGTTTTGAATCACTACACCAATCAGGCAGAGTATTTTCATCCTGAAAAATATACTCACTTACACGCAGGCAGATCCATCAGCACAGCCAGGTTATTTATTTATTTATTAAAACTTAATGCACAAGTAAAAAATACTGTACAAAGGCGGACTTAATGCCTGAGGCATTTTCTCAGTCAACCTTGGGGTGATGCAGAGAGAAAACAAGACAGGTGCAACATAGGGGATAGGTTACTCGAAAAATAATATATTATATACTAATACATACATACAGGGTGAAATTGAAAACATGCGACAAACCGAAATGGGAGATTGTACTCATCATTATGAATAACTTTTACTAAGGGACCAATGATGCAATCCCGAAAAAAAAAACATCTGTTCCCTACATTTATGTTCGCATAACTCGTCAAAATGTAGGGAACAGCTGTTTTTTTTTTGCGATTGCATCTTTGGTCCCTCAGTAAAAGTTGTTCATAATGATGAGTACAATCTCCCATTTCAGTTTGTCGCATGTTTTCAATTTCACCCTGTATATATAACGAAAATAAACTTTGTCTTGAGAAATAACGATAGGTAGAGGAGAAAACGAATCCAGCAATTTATCTAATCGAGCTCCATCTCTGCTTACTTAGTTACTCACGTGATGTCTGTTGCTAAGTCAGCCGCCTGCGCCGTTTCGTAAAACACTCGGTTTTGTGTCACTGACCGACTGGCTTGACCCAGTAGTTAAGCAAAATTACTGCTTTGCGCCTCAGCATTGTGACTTAGCTGTCTCGGAGATTTACTTGTGTTAGTTAATTTTATGCTGGTTAAATTGCTTTTGATCTAAGTTCTAGGTTCCTGCAATTATGCAATTTTGCTGAAGCTTTTTGAGTCATCTTAATATTATAATATACCTACTCACTCTTTACCCATGAAAAAGAATCCGACTCCCGACATCTTCTCTTCGACTATACGACTACTCCGGTAGGCTAAAAAGTCGCACGGTCCACACAGGCGATCCAAGATAGGCCACCTAAAGAGTAGAATAAATTTTGAGAAGCGAGGTATCCACCACCTCAAGGTTTCGAAAGCCTTGACAACACCTGCCTCTGGGTCGCGAACAGCACTGGCCTGTCTGGAAAGCACTGAATCTATTGCATACCCAAGTAGGACGCTGCAAACATAATCTAGCAAAATGGGGCATTATCAATTCATCCAACATCCAGTGCAAGTGCGGTACTCCTGTACAGACTAAGCCCCATCTGCTAGTGTGTTTCAAATGTCTAGGTATTGACCTGCACCCTTGATGATCCGAACAACGCCTCGTGGCCAGCTACTGGGCGCAAACAGTATAAGCATTGATATACATCGAAACGGAATGATGAAGAAGACCTATCAAAGACAGCGTCGTTTTGCTTTCCATTGGTATAACGTAACACCCACACGGTGATCAGGAAAGACCCGAAAGGCAATTGAACTTGTTCACACATTTTAAGGATGAGAACGTAGGGCTTCCACTAAGCTACATGAAGATTACACTTTGATATGATTAGTGTAGATAACGAACGAGAAGCTTGTGGCCGCACGCGTCGGTCGATCAGGTTAAGCTACGCTTGCCGCGGTTGGTCCGTTGATGGATGAGTGTGCATCGAAAAGTACGTTAAGCCACAGATTACCAGATGTGTCACTCCATGTACTTACGCGCGCTAACTACCTACCGGCCGCCTCGCCGCACGCTGCCCATTTTTCAGTGAGTTGGCGACAACCGCGAGGTGCGTACGCACGCATAACTATTTTGGTCAACCTGACGTAAATGCATAATGAACAGCTATGTCATAAGTATTTAAAACTAAGTACTTAGTTTTAAATTATGATATGGCTGTTTCTGGTGTATTATGTGCAGTTGATGGATGTAGATCCAGCAAGGGAAGAGATAAAAAATTATCTTTTTTCAGTTTACCCGCTGATACAGTAATCTATCGAAGTTGTTTTACTATAGGTTTTTTTAAATAGGTAAATTGTTTAAACTTGCATGTGTTTTGTATTTTATTACATAATTATGTCTACCACGTAATCTGTGCTTCTACTTTGCGTCTGAGATAAGAATAGAAAGGTCAATGATCTCCATTTGTCAAATTTCATTTTGAAAATTAACTTTAGATTAAATCTAATTTGTGCAAATTATTTTTTATTTATCATAATTATTATCTTGTTAATGTAATTTGCATTATGATTATTGTTTATTTAAAAGCGAGTAAGTGTTAGATAAGCGTGCATGACGTCACAATAAGCGCCAGCGCAGGTTTTTTCATAGTATAGAAGCATATTAATTATCTACTTATTGCGCTAAGTGTGTAAATGAACGAACAGCTCAATTAATCGTGTTTTCAGTTTCCTCCATTTCGTATTTCATTCGTATTCGTGGCCATGCGGAGTGGCGCAAGAGTATCTTTTAAAAGTTTTTGTTCGATTCCGAATATTCTCTACATCAAAGTTCAACAATCATAAATTTCGATAAGGAAAAAAAAATATTAATCATAATTAAAAATAAAACACCTGTAAGATTTTTTTTATTTATCTTAATTTCAGACGTATTTTTAACAATTAAATATGCTAAATCATTAAAAAGCATTTTATTTTATTTTATAAGGTGTACTAAGATACCTACTGACATCTTTATCGAAAGAGACAGCCCTAACAATTCACAATAACCACGCGGCGGCGCGCAGCTACATAGAAAAACTCACTTTACGCTTGTAAGGTATTTTTTTTTTTTTAGGGTGGGAAATCATCAAAGGCGACGGTATCTCTTTCGAACAACCCGTACCCCTGGCAGGCATCGGCCCTTGCGGACCCCACCAGTCCGGCGCACCAGGACACATGGCACGCCGTGACCACCCCAGGAACCAAGTAGCACAAGGGCCCCAGACTACCCTGGCACCCTTGGCTCCCTTGGCCCCCTGCGACGGGTCAGCGCAGTGGCCCCGCCGCCTTCCATTTCTCTGCCGCAGGGGATAGGGAGAGCGGCCAACGCTATACCGACACTCCTCTTCCCCTGCGGCCCCGCCGCGTCCGCCATCAAACGGTGGCGGCCCCGTCCAGGCCACGGAAGGGAAGAGCGCTACTCAAAAGTACCGGCACTCCTCCTCCGCCGCAGCCTGTAACCCTCAGCCGCGATGCCTCCCATTCGACATCGCGGCCCGCCTCAGTTGCGGTGCACCTCACCGCAACCTACTTTTTGGCCGCTACGTCGTCGGCTTGGAGACCAAAGCCCTGACGAGCGGCCCCACCTTTGGGTTCCTCTTCGCTTCACCGTGGGAGCGGACCACAGCTACTGAGCCCCCCCGCAACGACAATGCGGGAACCCACTGGGGGGGACGCTTGTAAGGTTAGGTACATATTCGTTCGCAGCGTCTAGCGACTCGAAGGTGTAGGCTATTCTAGCAGTAGGCATTGAAAATTTTGTATTAGAATTTTGTATTTTTTTATTTTTTATTTTGTACATCTGGTAATCTGTGGCTAAGCCGCTGGTCCCGGCTGTCATTCGTAGATCTTTAACAGTTCTTACGGGTCGTCAGAAGCCCGAAAGCCTGACAACCAGTCTTACCTACAGGGGTATCGTATTACCCAGTAACTGGGTTGTGGAGGTCAGATAGGCAGTCGCTCAGAGTAGGGGAAGACTCGGGAAACGATGGATGGACTGTGTGCTAGAAAGTGGGATTGACCTCCGAGATGACGACTAATACAGAAGTAAGTTGTAATTTGTGACAACGGTCGGTTAAATTTGTTTAATGAAATTATCCTGATGTGATCAATACGGAGATTTGGTTGGATTTGAAAGCCGCAAAGAAACGATGGATGGACTGTGTGAATTATGATATGGCTAGAAAGGGAGTGACCACCGAGATGCACGAGACGTTACGCCGACCCCAAATAAATTGGGATAAAAACAGGAGAATGATAATGACGATAACCGTCGTCTTTCGTTTTATATAACCATATAAAATAGTCGTACCTTACTAATATTATACTGGTATAGGTACTGGTGCTCAACTGCATCCGGTTAGACTTGGCATATGATGAGTAATCAACGACCAACAGTTAGTACCGACGACATAGCAATAGGTCCTACTTTAGTTATAGATAACGTACCACTTGAATAGGTAACTTTCAACGTTAACCTAAACGCAATAGATTGGGAGAAACGCTGTTAAATCGTGTGGTTAAACCTTTCCATAAGAAATGAAATAAAAACGGTGACTGCGGTGGAATCGACTCAGTAATCTGAGCCGACCGTAGCTAATACAGTCAGACAACATTTTATTTAGAAGTCGGTACTTTAGATGGCCAGCGGTATCCATATCAAGTTAAGAATACATAAACACGCTTGATTTAATTAATTAATTAGAAATAGAGCTGAATGTTATTTGACACGGGTAGGTTTCAGCCACTTGCAAAGGTAAAGCAAAACTACTGGTAGCCAAAATATAGTGTTTGCACTGTGACCTTTTGCGTATCTTTATCGATATCGATAAATGATAGTTGATCCCGATAAGTACTAAGTCTCAGTCGATTTTTTTATACTTAATTACTTATTAACTGGATGACCGAGCTTTGATCGGTTTTTTTTTCTGTGTAACGTTTTTGAAACATGAAACCTATCTAGATCGATTTATCGCCCCCGAAACCCCCTACATACAAAATTTCATGAAAATCGTTGGAGCCGTTTCCGAGATTCAAATTATAAATACATTTATACAAGAATTGCTCGTTTAAAGGTATTAGATTTAACTACTAATATTATAAATGCGAAAGTAACTCTGTCTGTCTGTTACGCTTTCACGCCTAAACCGCTGAACCGATCGTCATGAAATTTGGCAGAGATATAGCGTGGGATATGGAGAAAGACATAGGCTACGCTATTTTTACGCAATAACCGATATCCACGCGGGCGAACCGCGGGTAAAAGTTAGTATTTAATTGTAATACAAAGAGGATGAGGATTCAAGAGGCCCATGAACTGAATGCGGCCGCCTGGTAAAAATACATTTATGCTTCAAAATCTATTTCTTCTAACGGATATTGACACTATGTGCAAAAACCCTTTTAAATAACGTACCTATATTATTTACTTCGTTCATATTTATTTAAATTGTTATATCCTTTATGCTAATCTGTTCACTCGCGGCCGCGGATGTACCTACTCGATGAATATTTAAATAGTAAACATTAAATCCGTGCCATTTACTAAATTAATTTCTATAGCTGTTATTTACACCGAAGAATATGTACTAATATTCATGTTATTGTCATTTATTCATAATAATATCTATTTTTAGAACAGATATCGGCCTTGTACTTTTGCCTGAAAATACTGTTTTAATTACCTGATGCTACTAATTACATTTTTTGACTAGATTTATTTTCCCAAAGATTTTCTTGCTTGTTTTCTTCATCGTTATTGTTCTATTGTTTCTTACAATAACAACTTGATATCCGTTCAGAGGCTGCGATCTCATCTGCATTGCCTATAAAGTCTAAAATTCTAATCAAAATCTGTTATTTAATTTCCCCTGTCAACAGCTGAGTTTTACTTGGATAAACATGGACTAGTTGAGCTGACGCAACTCACTGTGGAAACAAACACTGGAGGCTTCACGTCATATTTTATCTTGAAAACAGCTTAAATGATGATTAACGATGCGGGCCGTGTAACAAAGACCTTTAACATATGCTTAACATTATTCTAATGATGGTACCAGATAAGGGATTACCAATGGGTTAACTCCGTAAGACAATGTACGTCTTTCAAACCCTTTTGCCATCCAAGGCGTGACGATCATGTGAGGCAGTGAGTCTCATCAGAATACAAACAAAGTTTTGGCTGCTGCTGCCCTTCATAATCAGCCTATAACGTTCCCACTGCTGGGACACAACCCTCCTTTCTGTGAGAGAGAGTGGACCGTAATCCACCACGCGGGCCCAGTGCGGGTTGGTAGATGTCACATGTCCTCGAATTTTTGGTTCTAGGACATGCCGGTTTCCTCACGATGTTTTCCTTCGCCGTTTTTAGAGCAGTGATGATGAAATAATGTACACAAAGTAAAGCGGCTGTCTGGGTTCGAACCTATGACCTACAACTCGTAAGCCGCGTTAGTTGCTACAGGGCCACCACTGCTCTCACTGGTGCCCCTAATAGTTGCTACAGGGCCACCACTGCTCTCACTGGTGCCCCTAATAGTTGCTACAGGGCCACCACTGCTCTCACTGGTGCCCCTAATAGTTGCTACAGGGCCACCACTGCTCTCACTGGTGCCCCTAATAGGCCGCAAAATCGTTTTCGTAACTTTTCAACCGCACAAACAACTTTTCTACCACATATCCGTAATAGCACGAGACATGCCTATACGTTAAACTTTTATGAAACCTCATCAAACCAGTCTAAAAACTAACAAATCACTTATCTCCATATAAAAATGCAAATTCTACGGCAAGAGAAACCTCGTAAGATTATTTCAACATCGTTTTTTTAACCTGATCAGCACTAAGAATGCATTTCTAGACTGTTTTAGAAAACCTAGTCCCGTCCTACATGGCAAATGCATCCGCCATTTAAAATATAAGTCCATGTGCCAACATGTTTTTACTTTATAACAGCTATATAACCTAGAAAATAGATCGCGATTCTATGAACTGGTACCACCAATAATTATTTCAACGACTGGTCCTAGATTTTCATATACATTGCATCTTGTGTATGCAATCTATTTCTGCAGCTTCATAAGCAGCCAACAGTGGTTTCTGTCGGTGTTTGAATGGAAAGGTGTGGTCTAATGCGATGGTAGAAGGCGATGTAGTAGATCTTTCTGCCTTCACTTCGGTTGCTAGGCGAGAGCTTTGCCTGTGTGAGTGGGTGCAGTGCCCGAGGCTGTAGTGACGTGCCGTCGATGCTATCGACTGTGTTTCTTATCAAAATTGTACCTACAGGGCTTGTGATGAAAAGTAAACATACTCATTAAGAGTTAGGCTGACCCACATTGCCGTTTTAGGAAATTGCCTTAAATATTAGGAAACATTACTTATTATTATTCACATAATTATTTAAAATCTTCGTTTAAACCTCAAAAGGAGACAATCGAACAGAAATCAATAGATAATTAAACTCTGCGACCAATTATATAACACCCAATCACCACTAGTTACACAACTCCAACCTTTTACGCGCAATCTAAGATAACCGACGCGGCTCCTAATGTCTTATAATCAGTTTCGACAAAAAAAATCGCAACTCTTTCACAACACTATTATTATCTTTCGAGCGGTACGCACACATGCACAAACTGCATTCGATTATGACTACAAACCATATTACATTCTGCCGTTGTGAAACTGAAAATTAGACGAGTTTAGACCTTATTTGTTTGCAGAAATGGTTTCGAGGTTATTGTGGAAGTGTAAGGTTAAGTTAGTTTGTGTATAAAAGTGTCGTATTTTAGTAGTGTGAGTGTTGTGTGCAGTCATCGACCCGTATCTCGGGCGAACCTACCCCAACGCGAAAAATATAAGTATTTCCGAGTGATAACTAGTGTTGTAATGATTAGTCAGTGTTTGCACCACTTTCTAAACTGACACGCGTTGAACCTGACTTGCCTAAACGCTATCTAGCTCGCTTCATCTATCTCTCATCGTTCGTCTCGTCTCTAACCACCAATCGTTGATCGCTAGAAGAGGCCAAAGGAGTACTCAGCGTTTTTTGCTAGCACTTCTCAGTTTAGACATTTAAGTATTCGTTTGGAAGCGTGCCCAATGTTATGTCAATAGGCTTGCTGCCTATTGCATATGGCCTGAATATGTTTACTGGCAAATTAGGCGCGTTGTATTTTGCTCTGAATAGTATTAGCAGAATGAAATGCGATTCAAAATCAGCTGGTTGTTGTTGTATCATGAAAACGGCTCTTAGGTGGGATGGCTTGGCAACCATTTTTAACAATTATGTAAACAGGGTGGCAAAAATAAGGGCTCTGTTGGTTTCGGGTTTCGCCGACACAGATCATAATTATTTTGCATTGTTTCTCCATTTTCATTATTTTTTCTCTTTTTTGTTCTTCCATTTTTCCTCCAGACGTGGCAAGAAGCAAATTAGGCATTTGATAATAGCACATCGAGGCAACAAATTAGGTTCAAAACAGCGATGCGTTTGATATTAGTTGAATCGAATGCCCACCAAAATATGTAAAAGTAATTTTGCAGTTTTTATTAAATAAAAAAATAAGTGCACGGCTCAGTGGAATAATTTTAGGTATTTCTTTAGTTCATTGAACATTTTAAGAATTACGCGACGAAATCATTTTTTTTGTGCAAGCTTGTTTTATCTGATACTTTTTTATTTCTATTAAATATATTTGAATTACGAGTAGTCTTTTCTTTGAAAATTTGTTATTCACAAATGTTCAATTTACTTCCTTAATCTTTATTATCAATAAATTATTTTTCTATCTTGTATTAAGTACCAATACCTATGCCTAAGTGCGTGACAAAAACTGAGCGTTTTACGGTGTCATATCCTCGGTTTGGGCAGCGCCTTAACGACGCCATTACCTACTGGAAAAATGGGTAGGTACCTACTCCCTTTTCGATAAACAAGACAAAACAATTCACAGGGTGTGGTGATATAATCATCACATTATTACCTAGGTTGGTCTAGGTTTATCGATATTGTTCCTACGCGATAAGCTTTGGGAGACGGCTGAGTACTTATAAATAACTAATTCACACGTATCTGAAAGGTCAGACGGCAGTACCTGACCTCATACGTAGTTATCATAGTGTATTATAATATTATCAATACTTCGATGATCACTACCCAACCTCCTACAATGTAATATAAGCACTTATAATAACGCCCACAGCAACGGACCCACCTGACCCCTTAGTCTATTTCCATCAAAAGCTACATAGTTCTCTTTTCAATATTTTATAACTACCCGTTACACATGTCCATCGCTAAAACTGCCTCTAATCGGGTATGGGTATCTTTATAGCATTTTTATTCACATCGCACCGGTCAAATGGGCAAAATTATAGGTGGATGGGCCATAATTCGGAGACACCGGTAATGTGGGATGCCCAAAATCGGAAAACTAAACTTTTATGGGCAACGTCTTGGTGCGTTTGATATAAAACATGTTGGGATTGTGAAATTGAATGCGTTTTATTTATTAGTATTTTTGTTTGAATCGTTTTAGTTTCTTCGATATCGGATAGAGGCTGGTGTTACTTGATCTTCTTTTTTGATCTGTTGTGTGCAGCGCAAGTTACTTTTAACTTTTTCAACAGCCTGAAACTTTATTATTTTCAATGTTCAGGAACTGAACGATAATTTACACCTACTGATTTGAAACACAGACATATGGCAGTGGTGGCCCCGCGGCAGCGGCCACGACTTACGAGCTGTAGGTCGCAGTTTCGAATCCAGAGAGGCGCTTTACTTTGTATCAATTATTTCAACACAGCTTATCTCGAAAGTTCAAAACGGTAAAGTAAAATATCGTAAAGAAACCGGCATATCCTAGAACCAAAAATTCAACGACATGTGACATCTACCAACAAACGGACCGCAATGGGCTCGTGTGGTGGATTACGGCCCACTCTCTCTCACCGAGAGGAGGCATGTGTCATATTTGAAACTCCTTCCTTACTTACGTCAATCTTTCAGTTTTTATCGTTCAATAAATGTTTCAATGAGTGCTCTAAACAGCCTCCTTGGGTGACGATACAGACCCTTCACCCTGGGTACTCAGCCCCACTACCCCCTTAGGTAAACCAAAGAAGAAGCCCCAATCTAATCTCTTCACAGTCGTAACTCTACAGGTTGAAATTGAAAACATGCGACAAACCGAAATGGGAGATTGTACTCATCATTATGAACAACTTTTACTAAGGGACCAATGATGCAATCGCGAAAAAAAAAACATCTGTCCCCTACATTTATGTTCGCATATAACTCATCAAAATGTAGGGAACAGCTGTTTTTTTTTTTGCGATTGCATCTTTGGTCCCTCAGTAAAAGTTGTTCATAATGATGAGTACAATCTCCCATTACGGTTTGTCGCATGTTTTCAATTTCAACCTGTATATTGTTTACATTACCAGTAAGCTATAACGTGAGCTACTATAGGTCGCTCGCAAGTACTCGCTACATTTGCGCGTGCCCTTCACGAGATAAATTGCCCCGCGCCCTTTGCTCCGACTAACGATTGTTATTTATTATATTCCTCCGCTGTAGCCCTGATATTACAATAATAGAACGTACTTACTTTTACAAGTGTGTTGTTTTCTAGTTCTGTTGGTATATAGGGCTTTGATGTTTGGAGATTTAAAATGGTCGAAGACTACGGGTTTTTTTCTAATGAAAGGGCCGACATTCCTGTTGATAGTAATTAATGAACGTCTATAGACGAAATGCATTAGGTACAATAGGTATGGCTTATTTCAAAAGTATCTCATACAACTGTCAAAAAATGGTACAGAAATCGTTACTAAACCTGTTGATGCCAATTTGTAGCGCCAATTAAAACCCGAAATTCTAATCTCAAATCGCCTTAAGGATGTTTTTCATTTGAAAATTGAGGTTAATTTGATAACCTCAATTATCGTCGATGATATTTTAATAATAATTTATTGTGGTTATCGATACAACAATAGTAGAAAAATGAAAAGGGTTTCGTAAAGTTGAAACTTTTGAAATACAGATGAATGAGCTACAATTCCCTTTAGTAAGCGATTGCATAAGTATTTAACCTTAGCAGTGAGCTTATTAAGATTTGTATTAGATACTTTAGCATTGGAGGGGCTTGTTGCTAAGTAATAACAGCTGCCCGGGTCGATCTATCAGGTTCAGCTACGCTTGCCGCGGTTGGTCTGTGGATGGGTGAACATCTTTACATACCAAGACCCCACTGTGCCTTTAAAAGCACGTTAAGCCGTTGGTCCCAGCTATCATTCATGGATCTTTGACAGTCGTTACGGGTCGTCAGAAGCCGTAAAGTCTGACAACCAGTCTTACCAAGGGGTTATCGTATTACCCAGTAACTAGGTGGTGGAGGACAGATAGGCAGTCGCTCTATGTAAAATACTGATATTCAGCTGCATCCGGTAGACTGGAAGCCAACCTCAACATAGTTGAGAAAAGGAAAGGCAGTTGATGACTTTTGTAGCAGACGGCAGTACAGCCCCGTGGAAACATGAGCTCCGAACATGCAGCAGGAGTAGGTCTGTTCCTGCACCAAAAATAAACAAAAATACAGCAATGCTGCTAAGGTCAGAAATAATCGCTTTGATAGCATACCCATAAAATTATTTCTCACAAAATTACTATTTTCTAAAAACAAGTTCAATTAAAAATCACAGCAATCTAAGAAAATCGGTAATTGTAAATACAACATCAAAGCAATTACTATCTAGGTACCATTAACGCCAATTTCCGAACCCAACCAGTTTGGTGATACCACCACCATAACAAAGCGCACGCAACGGTATCAACAAAGTGGTCCGTAGAGGTGGGCCGCTAGAGGTGCCCCGCGCTAGAGTGGGACTGGTTCCGTGGTAGAGCTGGGACGGGTTCCGCACCGAGGTGGGACCGGTGTTGTTGCTAGGTGAAGTGATCTCTTGTCCTACTGGCCTGTACAGACGGGGACACAAGTGGTTTGAATGAAAATAAAAAATAAACACAAATTACGTTTGTAAAACAGTTACGCTTGATTAAAGGAAACCACATCATTCACTTAATAATCTAGGTAGGTACAATAAGTTTGACAAACACAAAAACCTTAAAATCAATCAATATAAATTACACGAAAATCTCACCGAGTAAATCCACTTAAGTTCCAATGGGAATGAAATGTCACTCAGGGGGTAATTAGGATCAAAACAAAGAAACATTACATTATTTGGTATTTATTTGGCACTATAAAGGTTGTCTGTCAAAGTCGACCTTATGTTGTACATTCTAGCGATAGAATAACTCTAGTTGCATTCGAAAATTCAAGCAAATTTAAAAATGGAACACCAGAAAAATAACAGTAGGGGAGTGAGATTTGGCTGACAAGCGATAGGAGAAGATCAAAATAACCTCGTAGATTTATTTTCTAGGAATAACTATCAAAGTTGAATAATAAATGTGTTTCATTGCTCGATCCGGTACAGAGAGCATATAAGGCTCCTACAGTATCTGTAACTAAGAGGTATGGATTACGAAAATTAATGGAAAGCTCTCGATCACGTATAGCCAAAACTATCACTGATCATCAACTGGAAACTTGGTGTAATGTTACGTTTCATTGAATACACTAAGCTTAAAAACTTTTTCAATAAATCCTCTGAATAACTGGGAGCTAGTACTGGGACTGGGAGTATATTACAGGAACCTCAGACAGAAATCTTAATCATTTTCATCAAAGACTTTCGATATTTTGTAACATCTCATAAACCTGTGCTATGCAAATAAATGAATTTTAGTTAAAATTTTACTTTACTTTCGAAAACAATCTAAACCACTTGTTCCCTCACCCGTACCCACACAGTCGATATTAGAAAGCGAGATGACGCTGGCGCCGGCGTCTTCCACTCCTCGTGTTAATTGTCCCGGCGCGCGCCCGGCAATTCGGCACTCCGGCACGGCAGCCATCCGGCACTACGGCACAGACATATGAAAGTTGTCTGATCGTGCTAAAAGCTCTGCTCGACGGCCGTTCCTACCGGCTTCCGTATTTTGTTGCTATGCAGAGAAATTGATGGAAATTAGATTATGATATTATTCGATCTTTGGTTCTGTTGGCGGATGGTTGGCGTTAAACTGAAACGCTACCGGGTCTGTTGGGGGTTATATTTGGCAAAGAAGCATTGAAACAGAAGTGTTTGTTTGATGGAGTTATTTTTCCGTCTTAAACAATATTTTTAACTTTCTAAATTAAAGCACTAGACGACCTTTCGTTACATATATACATTACATGTAATAAAGTATAAAATAATAAAGTATGTAATAAAGTAACTCGTATTGGGTTTAAAGAACTTTATTTCTCATATGAACTTAAAAATAACAGTTCGCTTATAATGAGATACTTAAATTAACTATAACTAGTACTATTAATATTAGGCCCCTCTAGGGTGTTGGAAACATTGTATTATAGCATTATGTTATTTCAAATGTTGTGATATATTGTCTTAATCTAAGTTTGAATGTGTTTACACTGTCACATTTTTTTATGTCTTCCGGTAAACTATTGAACAGCCGTGCTCCTTCAACCAGTATTGTTTTTTGCCAAAATCAGTGCGAGCGTGCGTTGGTTTTAACTGGAATTTGTTTTTATTGGCCAATATAAACTCTTAACGGATACTTTTAGTTGCATTTTCAAAACTTATTTTGAACATCTATAATATAAATATGGAATTTATGGGGATATGAATATATATATGCGGGATGAGCTGGACTCCTTTAATAAAGATTGGTCCTTGTTAGCTTTGGACAGAGAGAGGTTGAAAGAGAGTAGGGTGACGTTTATCCAGCAGTGGGACCTTAGAAGCTAAAAAAAATAAAAATAAAAATATTGAATACCTTTAAACGAGCAATTCTTACATATATGTATATATATAATCTGAATCTCGGAAACGGCTCCAACGATTTTCATGAAATTTAGTATGCAGCGGGTTTTGGGGGCGATAAATCGATCTAGCTAGGTTACATTTTTAGAAAACGTCAAACCAAGAAAAAGAACCGAGCTAAGCTCGGTACTACAACATTTTAAATATGTAAGAGACCATTGCAACTTTAGGTAAATCATAGAAGATTTGACTTATACTAACAAGCTGCTTTGCACTCGGACAACTATACCTACTGTCACCAATTTACAAACGTAATATACAGGAAAGTTTACAAAAATGTACTTAGCTGTCATTTTAGTCAACTGTGGTGTCTTACGACTTCCACGTGAACGAAGTCGCCGGCAGAAGCTAGTACATAATAAATTAATTTCATCTCGGAATTCTTTAAACAAACCTAACATTGATCATTACTGTCGATGTCAGACCATTTCCCCCAAGTTTCCTCGGAATATTGTTCCTTCTTCACAGAGTTCCTAAGTATTTTTTCTAACCAATTTTAATACCATTCCTAAACCTTTCCAACCCGTCTGGTATTATTACATTATATTAATAAATAATACATAACAAGTATGTACAGCAAGCAGCATGTTTGTGCAGGTTCATATAAACAGCCTGTCTGTCTGTCTGTCCGTCAAATGTATGGTAACTGACATTTTCGCCTCCGTGCTGCCGCGCACTGTTTTCGTAAACCGTACGGTACAGTTAGCAACACAGCTTGTTATGTAACGTAGTTGAATGATGAATATTGTATGTGACAATAGTTTCATAGTGTATAAGTACCAACTGAACACTTCCTAAAAGATAATTTAGGCATTCCATTACGAAGTGTAAAAAGCGTAGCATATTAGCATGTCGTAGCAATGCGTAGCACGGTGTAGCACGCCGTAGCACGACATTGCACAACGTAGCATGGCGTAGCACGGCGTAGTACAACTCAGCGCAACGCACCGCATAGACATCGCATAGCACAGCTTAGCATAGTTCTGACGTTATCTATTTTGACGACACAGTCATTGATGTACTTCTTCAGCTCTGCCACATGCTCTGCAGTAAGACTGGTAGAGTGGAGTGAACGATCGCTTCGCATTTCAAACTTTGTCTCTGCAAAGTGTCAAAACCACAGTCAAACAAAACATTGCCAAAATACATAAACATATCCATCATACTCTGTCACAATCCTCAAACACAATAGGATTTCACAATCCTCATAAATTAAAATCTCAAATCACGGGCCTACGATAAAAAAACAAACCATTCTTTTTTCTAAAACGTTTGTATATTAAATTGGTTTTTAATTAAAACTCGATTTCCATTTAACATTTCGTTTCTAACTGTACTCGATGTTTGTGATACGAGCGTTGATTCCGCTCTGACATTTCATAAAGAAAACAATTATTTGTTGGTTTGTTCCGAACGTATTACTGCTGACTGCTGTGCCATTACGCAATCGCCTATTTTCGTGAGTCGTGTGGCAACCAATCAAAACTACCATTTACCTACATATGTCCCATTAGCGAGAGTTAATTTGTCAAACAAAACCGGGTGATAAATTCGTGAAAAAGGATTTAAAAGTTACGTTCGGCTGCCTTCAGAAAAGTTCGTGCACGTTCGAGAGCGTTCGGGCACGTTCGGCACGGGTCATCGCTCCGACCTAGATCGGGTGCGCCCGCGCAGAGCCACTGTTGCTAACCGCGCGTTTTATTCTATTATTTGTGTTAAATAGTGGAGCGTTGCGTGTTCGTGTTTAGTTTGTTATAAAATTACACATAACTAGCTGTAACAGGTTCTTTTTATGACCATAACAAAGTAGAAAATGGCGGAGTACACGCGAAAATAAACACCATGTTTGTTGATTATTGAACTGGCTTTCGATTTGATGAACGGCTGAGTCATCTTGACGTTTATTTGCAGCACATCCAGGATGTAATAAAATACTAGAAACAGATATTAATGTGTGAACTCGTTGCAACAGCTTTGTTTTGCTAGTTTACTTTTTGATCACGTAAAGTTTGAGACTTTCTCATACTTTTTCTTTGAATCTATCAAGCATGGTTTAATAGATCGTAGAACAAGATAGGGGAATACAAACGTCATAGAGATACCCGTCTAAAGGCAATTACACGGCTGAAATACTGCAAAACTGAATAAAGAAATTATAATTTATCACAAAGGTTTCATATCAGAATATGTGATTCTCGCTTTTTTAATACAGGACACACAAAACCTAATATATTTTAGCCATAAAATATCATTCACAGGTATTGTCAGGAGGTGTCTACAATTTTCGAGACCGCTTAACTTTTCACGAAATCAAACTATGTTTACCTAAAAACGTATCTCTACCGTCGTGCTAACCCAAGTTTTGTAACAGCACAAGTCTGTTACAAACGTCAACACGTATTGTATAACCGAGTGCTGTCATTACGTACTTGCAGGTGTGAGGTGGCTCACCCCTGGCGAAGTGGCGACACACTGGTCCCATTAGGTGGCCACATTGGGCACATGTGGGAACCTGCATGCGGGAAACGGACTTATAAGAAGCGGGTAAACGGTCGTAAATAAGAGTAAACATTGTAGTTTATGATATTTGAATTCAAATATAGATGTTAAAAGAAGGTTTAATTGTAGTTTAAGGCGCCCCTGGCACACAGGCAACTGAGGGAGCACGGGTGGGTTTTAGTCGGTAAAAGTCTGACACTGCTCCGCCCAGAGCGGGAGAAGTTATTTGATGATTTCCCAACCTCTAATGAATAAGGCTTTCGATTGATCATCATTATCCACAGACCAACCACATTTGGGTATAATATAGGTCTTATATATTGGGCCACATTGGGCATAATATGTACCTCTCTCTTTTCTTGGAGTGGCTTCTACTTTAGGTGAGACTTGCCTTCCAACCACTAGCTCTCTTAGAATAGCAGCCACTCTAGCCAGTGACTTACCATAAGGATACTCCCCAATCGTCCAATTTTGTAAGATCTTATTAAATTGAACGTTTGGGGAATATCCTAATGGTAGAATCAGTGATGAATGGCTCTGATCTCCTTCATACATCCGCTCCTTTTGAATGGAACACCTGAGGTTATAATGAAACATAAAAATAATAAAATTAAAATAACTAATCAAAAAAGCACTTCTATTTTCATATCATTCCATAACAAAAACTCCCCAACATCCCATTAAAGTAGCCATATCAATTAATAGTCGGACACATTAACTAACTAATTCCCGCTTGCATCCAGTAAGGTATGGGCCTATGAGGACACACCTTTAGCTTTCAATTAAATTACCAGCGACACGTAAATCATGGCCGGCCCACTGAAATTAACAACCATTTATGTAATTATGAATACATTTATATTCGTTCTGTGCGTTATTATTGTAATTTAATTGATGTGATTATGTTTGTGTGGAACATGGCGTTTTCATACATAATTTGGGCAGTACTTGTAATTGTAATTGTGTGTTGGAACCATTACTTTGATGTAGGTAAACGAAAATAATAGATTTTAGCATAATGTATTAATTAAAGTGGCTTCACTAGTTTTCTGACTTCAAACCGCACTGGTTTGAAGTCAGAAAACTTGTCAGGAAGAGTTATTGTGGAAACCTTCTTTGTCATAATGATGAAGTGACATCTAGAAGGTCGTGTTTTCAGATCTAAAGAGCAAAAAAACTTTGTCCACAAGATCGTGCAGCATCAGGCTGCAGTCGGCCACTATTGGCCACTCGGAGTCACGCAGCAGCACGCGCTAGGCGGGTGGTTACGTGCCCCGAGGGCCCTAACAACATGACTTGCGGGAGACACAGCATCCCAGAAACAGCAGTAGATCCAGATGAAACAGATATTTCATCTATCTATAAATTAAATTAGAAGAACTGTTGCAATATACCTAATATATAATTAATCGCAATTATGTAAAGTATTTAATTGCCTTTGGATCGCAGCATTTGCCATTTCACTTGTTTTTCAGCATCAACGAAACCAGTAACAATTTTTACGAAATATCAGAGGTAGGAGCTTTAAATTACTTTTCAAACAAAATATCGTTCAAACCTATATAGGTTTGTTGATATCAACAATCGAATACCCAATTAATAAAAGAATACGTAATACAAGCACATAAAAAAATTTGGTTTTACATTCAAACATTTTTTTATTCTATAGGCTTCACAAGATTGGTCTACTGCATTCCCTTTCTGCTCCTCTTCTATAGTTAAACTACATGATTCGTAGTTATAGCCTCGGCGCTGGTGGTTCGAAATAGCCACAAAAACTGCGTGTATCACCACACGTACCACAGATTGCCTGCAGTAAAAAATACTAATCGAATTTATTATTGGACTGTCACAGTCTGTGTAACCAATATGGCGGACACCAAAAAGTAAGAGTAGTAGCGATGTTGAAATGGATGACATTTCTACTGCAACCATAAAAAAATGTATGAAAGTCATAATCATTTACTTCAAATTGGCACTGAATTACAATGACAGGTACTTTTGATTCTAGTTGCTCAAAATGTTGTTAGGAAGAATGGGCAAGAATCTCCGTATTTTGGTTTTTTAAATGTCTTACAATATTTTGAAACAGCAGATTTTTCTTAATAACAGACAAAATATGTATTTCTACGCTATCCTAGAGTTCGTTTGCACGGCGACGTCCCTCCGTTCTGTATGTGACGACGACGTACCTTAACTAATAGTACCTACTATACAAAATTAGGTTAGGATACCTACTTGAATA
Source organism: Antitype chi (assembly GCA_947359405.1). Taxonomy (NCBI): domain Eukaryota; kingdom Metazoa; phylum Arthropoda; class Insecta; order Lepidoptera; family Noctuidae; genus Antitype; species Antitype chi. The sequence goes on from OX375826.1 coordinate 869,749, forward strand.
CTGATTATTTTTTGTTTGCAATTAGGCGCTAGATAAATGTGTGACGCACCTTACTAGTTTTCCTATCTAACTCTTCTATCTTAGAATTCATACAATAGGAGTAGTGCCACGTCAATAGTGCTACGTAAGGAGAACTCTTTTTCAGCACTTTATCGCCTTAGCCTCTGGGATAAATGTCTAGTTTAACTTTACCTTGTTCATGATAGTGCAATAGAGGTTACTTTTATAAAGCTCTCAGCTAAAAATCTGTCAAAAATATCAAGAAAGCTTCTAACTAACCCTAGCTAGAACGATCTCGTTGCTTCGTACATACTGTAGACAGCTCTCAGAGAGCAGCCCTACGTGCCTGCCTCTATTTACTATCTCATGTCAAAAGCCATTACAGACATAGGCCTGAATACAGAACAAAAAACCGTAATAGGCAATAAAAAATAATGACATCATTAAGTCGCAGCTTATTTGCGAAACAATGTAATATAGTTATTTAGTACATATCCCTAATGTAACCACATAATGTAATGATACCATAGCGTGATGATATTTTCGATCGTAACAGTGAAAGTTACATCTAAATGGGCGAATTAATTTAAGTGATAGTTAAAACTTTGATATATATATACTTACATAAACAGGAACATAAATATTATGATAATATGTATGAATTTATTCAGTTTTGTCAGAAAAGTCTTAATTCTAGCAGTTTTTGAGTTCCTTAGGGCAAAACAGAAACTATAATAGATCACTTTTTAGTCCGCCTGTCACTGAGGTTTTTCTCGAGATGCTTTTTTTACGCGTTTCGACAAGCCATCGAAATTCATTATTCCTTCACTTCACTCACGCCAGTAATACAAAAGATATCGCGTGGAAGTTGTAAGACACTACAATTTACTAATATAACAGCTACATTTTTATAAAACTTTCCTGTATACTACGTTTGTAGTGTTTTAGTGTTAGCACTTAGCACCCAAAATATGAAGAGAGTCTGGAGTGGCAACGCAGGAGCAAGCGACGTACAGTAAGTTGTCCGTATGAGGATCAGCTCGTCGTAAGGTTGGTACTTACAGCCTTTAGTAATAATTTCCCAATGATTGCAAAGTTTTTCATTTTAAGTGAATAAATAAACAACTGTGTTCATGTATTTACTAGATAATGGTACAACACTGATGCACACACTGATGTTTCTTCCAAATAATTGCTGATGATCAGCTATCACTAAAATAATGTAACAGTAGGTATATTGTAAACACACGGAATTTCTCATTAACAGTCATCTTGCCCCATGGTTATGGTTAACTATCTGCAACATTTTGGCTCCGCTTTTACAATTTGCGGGAGATAGGTACACTATAGAAGAATACAAACAAATTGCAATATTGCTCATCTCCCATAGCAAATAGCGTCATAATTTATAGCCTACATACTGAATAGGTCCATGAAAAATATCTAGAGAAAGGGCAAAATCTATCACGTAGTTTTTACGTGATGCTGAAAAATATATTCAGACAAACAGATACCCAGAATCATTCCCAGACCTCGAACAGTTGCTTAAAAAATATAGATGTATCTACAGTTTTGACTTTGCTACGATTTTATTATAGATATTACTTTATTGTGACTTCAATCAGAGACGGACAACATTCGTAGTAAAAAGGGTTTTATTACAAACGACCATCAAACGTTGAATTTTCTAAAACAAAAAAATCTTTTCTAAATTTTTTACGACATCCTAATTTTAAAACATGAATAACAAACATAAAATATGTTAATCAACAGATTATTTTTTCACAGATAGCAAACAGGATAGTTTGTCACGGCACATAACACGGAATGGAATCGTTTTGTGTCCCATCCCAAGCAGAACGCCATGAAGATACGCACAATAAAAACATACGTCATCTAATATATTTGTCAACTCACACAGGAGAAAATATAATATCACGCCTGTATTCCCCGAAGTTGTAGGCAGAAATAGACATAATATTCCGTATAGTACACGAAATTGTCGATGAAGCCGAAAGGTTCTGAAGTGGCGACGCATACCCGGAGATGTAGCGTTGGTAGGCCTCCCACAAGCTGGACCGATGACCTGGTGAAAGTCGCACGAATCAGCTGGAAGCGAGAAATATGGTACGGGTGTAAGTGCCGGTGCTTGGAGAACGTCTTTCGGTTAAAATGATGATCTGCAATTGTTCTGCATTTTGGTGTACTTACTCATCGTATACCAAACTGCAGAACAATTGCAGAGGTGCATATGAAAATACCCACATTTCGTCTGTTCGAATAAGATCTTGCGTGAATGAGGCGAGCCCATTGCCATCGACCAAATCCAGTACCTGCTGGCTTTGAAATCGATCCCGAACCCTACGCTAAACACCACTATACCAAAGAGGCAGTGAGGCAGAAAATACAAATACAGGAATGCTAGTTTATTGTAACTAACCTACTTTGTAACAGAATGTTGCACAGGTCAGGTAGAGATCAAAAATCTTATAATAGAACCTCTGGTTTCCGTCAAGTACTTGATCTATTGAGATTTGTTTGTAGGTTCATTCTTGATTGAATACTGTTCTGCAGTGGAATTCAGGACAACCCAGTTGCTCCATACATCACACCTGATGAGATAGGCAACCTGGTAAGAATTGTGCGTCAGAAAGAATGTATCGAAGAAATAGCTGTGTGAAAACTACGATTGGTTGATAACTGTTACTAATTTTTTTTATGGTAAAGTCACCCACTCCTATTTTCATGACCAAACACAGGCCTCCACCATCCACACATGGTCAATATGACAATATTGCCTCGCAACTGTTTCTTTTTTAATTATTATTTGTTTATTCACAACTTACAAATAATCACAATTTCAGACACTGACTGAGTGGTTTTGCAGAAAGTAAGTATGGGCGTATATTTCAATTAAGTCGACTCAACAAAAGTCTTAAAAAAAAAATCTGTTTCTCCATCTGAACGAATGCGAAATGGTATAATGCGAGTCATTTGGCACAAAAGACACTAAACAACTAGATCACTAAGTGGTCCATTTCCGCTCATTAATATTGTCGTATCACCTCTCTTTTATCAAAACTCTCTGATTCTCACCGCCATGCCCCATTGACGCGTCATCAACGAAATTATCTGCACATTCGTTACAAAGCGTGTTCAATATGAAAGAAACTATGTCGCGGGTATTAAAAGATTGTTAACGCCACTACAAAGTGTTGAATATATGCGAAATAAACGTCTGTAGACGATTCTTTACTTTGATGTACACTGAGAGAAATATATTTGTTTAGACCACCCGAATTGTAACGCAATGATCATTTGTTTCATGAAATAATAAATCTAAATGCAGACTACTATAAAAATTGCAAATGATTCTGGTATAAGTCATCATCATCATCTTCCTAGTTTTTTCCCAACTATGTTGGGGTCAGCTTTCAGTCTAACCGGATGCAGCTGAATACCAGTATTTTACATGGAGTTTCGGGCTTCTGACAACCAGTCAGAAGTGTGTACGTATTGTAGTATAAATCTCAATCTGAAAACGCAAAACAAGATTAATTATGAAGCCTTTACTCGCTGTCATCTTTAAACAATTAACCGAAACAGAAAGAAGTTTTAAATTCTCTAATCACTAAACCTACTTCGTGATTTGTCGTGCATCGGGCATTCGGGCCTTAGGTTTCCACCAAATATTCCTGAAACGGTTTCATAAACCCATGAACCTTTTGTTACCACACTAGACTTCTTATCAATAAACAATGATGCCTACAAGCAACAGTTGACTAAGCTACCTATCATAAAATCCAGGACTAGAAAGAAAAAACTTACTCAGGAAAAATAAATCTAACCAACTGAAATGACTGAAGGCAATAAAACTAGTTATGACTACCGTACAAAATGCCTGAATAATGTAAGCATCGTCCCAATGAGTAGCGTGATATGTCACCGGCAGAGACAATGGTCGCCACCCACGTGGCTCTGATGACGTCAGCACGGGTCGGGTCGACGAACCCTTTACTTTTATTGAGCGGCGCAAAGCTGGCTCGATGAAAGTGCTGAAAAGATGTTCCAGATTGTGAAAACTGTTGAAATACATATTACAAGTGATTTCTGAAGGGTTTGGATGAAAATTTTGGCCTTTTTGCAAAAAAAATATTGTTTTTGTCAGCTATAGTTAACATTGCCATTTTCTATTGTATAAAATATTAATTTGTAGTTAGATTTTATCAGTAAAAAGAAAAACGTTCTCAGTTGTCCTTCAATAAAATATGTACCTTGTTATCGCCGTACAACATTAATAAAATAATTGAATAGTCACGACTATACAAACAATCATAACCTTTCCTAACCGATGCAATGTAAAAGTAAATACATTTTAGTAACATTATATTCTGACAACCAACAGATTCGCAACCAGACGCTCCTCTCTTAACCTAGATACATAAGATTCAGACAAAGATACATACATTATTATGATCGAGAATTCGCAAAAGATGTGAAAAAAAATCAAAAATCTTTTGTACAAAATTCAGTATTAACCGGTAAAAGATCACAACTGGATTTAGAACTACTAATAAATTGGCACAATGAAAAACAAGCTTTTAATAATGTCCCTGTTCACGAGTTCACGAGGCTCTTGGCAAATATATTGGAGATAGTATACCATCACCCATTTCAACATTTGCCTGAGACTCTTGTCCTATTGAGCTTTATAATTTGTAAAAACCGGACTGAACAAATAATCATAAATAGTCGGAAAATGCGTATACATTTTCTAACTACGCATTTTCCCACAAAATCACTGACCTTATTATATTCTAATATAAAATATTGTGAAGGTTTTATTTATTAACCGGGAACATGTTTAAGAATAGGGCTTCCCTACTTGTAGGTCGCCACCCACGCCTATGAACGAAACCTGGAGCTAGGGATATTAGATTTATGCTCAGTAACCCAGGGGCAAGAAAGGTAGCATATTGTACAATCATTCCTCACATTTCTTGGCCCAGTTCCCCATTTGATTTTCCCGATTTGTTGTGTCCACACAACAAATCGGGACTCAGCCCGTCTTTTCAAAGATACTTTCCAAAATATGTACTAAAATAAGGATTATGTCGCATTCCTTTGTCGTATATAATGCGTGGGATCATATGTACGTAAATGCTTCAATACCAACTTTTTTTTTCTGACGTACCAAAATTAATATTAGCTCGGCAATGACATCAAAAAATATATTTTATTTTCAAGTCGGCTGGAAATGCAATTTTGGTCACAAAAGAAAACATCACATTGTGTTCTGGTGATGCTCATATTACAGGCACCTGCTGTGGTGACGAGCACTGCTGTGGTGGATGGCCACCACCAGCCACAGGTGCGCGACGAATCCATAAAAAAAGTATGAACAGCACGTGAACTGCTTGTGGCTGGGCCACCGGTAGCTGTTTGCGCCTAGTCTTAAAGTTACAGTCTAAGATCGCCACGTGTCGCTATTTCCCGTGAGTTTGCATGTGTCTAAAAGCGGTGATAACACGTGGTTAGTTTATACCACTTCTTAAAGAAAGGACAGATTAATACCTACAGTTGTTACGTGCCCCACATAAATTCCTAGCAATGAACAAGTGCCGCGATTTTCGGTGGATTCTGCTGTCAATTGCTGGGCTAATTTTATTCTGTTCATAAATTTAATGGTTATTACAACATCCATCATCAAAGCTTTGTCAGTTTCTATAAAAGCACAAGCAAGTCAAGAAAATTTAGAGAATCTGTATGAAAGTGTGCTTTATCAAACGTCCCATCTTCTATCCTATCTATAAAACCGTGTTCGCGAGGTCGTCATTTCTTTCATTCGGTTCTATTTCAGGATTGACACAGATTTGGCTCGTATAAACCTCAGTGGCGGTCCATTCAATGGCGACAGCTGGAACAACAGCCATTAGTACAGATCTCTTTCAAACAACCTCATTTACGAGCATTGCAGACACGACGACCATACACATACACATACACACCCAGAGAGTAAGGATGTGTGCACATTAGAAAAAGCATACAATAATTCGTGGTTCCAGCAAACGTTGGAAAACTCCCATTTTTTTGGCATTACCTTTATGATGAAAGGCATACCAAAAATAGCCAGAATAAAACTGAGATCACACAGAAAGTGCAGGTCAGTAAACTAACACGACTATGAAATGATCATTAATTCACTAATCAAGAATCGATATTTATTAGCAGGCTTAGCACGAGGACCGTAGACAAGCGTTTTACGTCGGAAGAGTAAACAAAAATGACGTTTCCGTATAGACAGTTGACAGTTTTTCACCGAGAAATGTTGACAAGCGATTTCTATTCTACAGTAGAGTAGAAATAGAAAGCGTCATGCTAGCCTGCTGGAGTATACTAAGCCTTTTGTGCGAACCAAGAAAACTGCAAACGTATCTACATTATAGAATAGAGAAGGACCCTATTATCATAAACCACAGATGTTTTTAAGGCAATCAAGGAATAAACTTCTTTATCAGCCGATCTAAAACCCAATAAAGCAATGGATACTTAAAAACTCTTGGATTGTGACTGAAACTGTGTTATTCAATTAAAGTGCTAGGTAGGAATTGATGAAGATTTTATATTACAAAAAAATCCATGTGCTAGTCATAGCACACGCGGTCTAATGTCCATCGGTACATCACGTGAATGTCTCCCCTAAGTGTGTCGTGTGATATCGTTAGCATATCTGCCGGCCGTTGTCACTACTATTTATAATTCAACGGAAATATGCGCGTGGGCATTTGTTTTATTATGAAAGCGCTTTTAATCAGAGTTTATTGTTCTCTTATCTAGGTTGTACATTAGATTAATACTTGTGAAAGTTAAATGAATGGCTTATCAGACAGCTTTTCTATAATTTATTATCCATTTAGAGAGGTTATTGAGTGTTTAAATTGATTGATAAATCCTGATTTCTAAGGGCTTATGTTGTGTTGCTTATAATGATGATTAAAATTTATTTTCAAACGCTGTAATCGACAGCAGACCTAAAAGAGAATGAACGAAAGGTTTGATTTTTAAACGCATGCAAGAGGTCAGGGATGCCAATTCCTTGTACCTATATCATTTCTAAGTCACCTAAAACAGATTTCCTATGCTTTTTGAGGAATCACGGGGACATAAAATATAATTTAATTTTTTTTTAATAAAAACAATGACAATCAATTGTAAAATAAACTTCATTATTCCTGGTTTTTTTATTGAACCTAATTTGGTAAAATTCTGTTATTAACAGGCTTTGATGTTGTTCACATAAGCATAGAAGACTTAGGTCGCCTGTTACAGGTATCTCAATACTTAAAGGGTAGCCTCTACAACTGATTTGTTACAGGTATCTCAATACTTAAAGGGTAGCCTGTACAACTGATTTGTTAAAACTTGTTGATTATGAAAATAAACTTCTAATATTAATTCGGTACCGAAATACTTTCTCATGTAGAGAAAGTATTTCGGTACCGAATTAACTATTAAACAGATGAAATAAATAGAGACATTTTGGAATTCCTGCCCTATTTAAAACTCAGCGCAACTAAACTGTCTTATTTATTGTAACTCTTAAATACAGGCAATGTCACGAGATTCCACTAGATTTAACACACGGATTATGTAAACAAAGACATAAATTTGAACCAGGCATACATTGCCAAAGATTAGGATAGGTCTCATGGCTGAAAAGACGTTAAATATACCTCCGATAAGACATCATCTTATCGGAGGTATATTTAACGTCTTTTCAGCCATAAAACATAAATAATCATGGTTCTTTTTGATAAAAGACATTCATTATGAGGCGAGTGTGTAAATGAAACATATCAGTGTGTTACTATAAACCGATTGAATCCTAATGAAAAAACTGCAATCATTCTTCAGGTACCTTTCATTAAAATTACTTTAGATAAAGTTTATTGAGAAGCCAGCGTGGTCATTGTGCAAATTAATCTGCCTACGCTTTCCCCAACTATGTTGGGGTCGGCTTCCACTGGCTTCCAGTCTAACCAGACGCAGCTGAATATCAGTATTTTACATGGAACGACAGCCTATCTGTCCTCCACAATCCAGTGCCTAACTGGGTAATACGATACCCCTTGATAAGACTGGTTTTCAGTCTTTCGGGTTTCTACAGACCCGTAACGACTGTCAAAGTTCCACGAATGGCGTCCGATGCACGGAGGGGTCTTGGTATGTGAAGATGGTCACCCGTCCACGGACGGACCGCGGCAAGTGTAGCTAAACTTGATCGATCAACCCGTGCGACTGTTAATACTTTGGCACAAGCCCCCCTAACCTATGAAGCATGAATGCCAAAATCAAAGACATTGCGATTGTACTTTACGCTATTACCCCGCTGTCAATATTTTTGTTGTTACCCCTTTATACGTCACTTCGAAAAACAGGACTGGTAATTTACAGTTTATATTTTCCTAGAGTGGTGCCACATTATGAAATGTTTTTCGTTTTTCCGGCCACTAATATAGCTGCAGAACAGAAACACACATATAAATTAGTCACCAGGCCACTTGTACGTCAACTAGCTTTCAACCGAGTCTCTCAGCGAATGGCTATAAAATAAGGATAGTTACTGTCTTCTGCTAATTATATAAGTAAAATATTTTATTGTAAGTAACTGTCGAAAGGTGGAGGACAGTGTGCCTGTGGCCCATGGCGCAATAGCGAAGAGTTTTTCATCCAATCGTGGACTGTGGATATTCTATGAGTTTTGAGAAATAATGTAGTTATTCTTCTTTAAAATACGCCTAAAACTTCACCGCCTTGCGGAGTCATTACACCTCCTTTTCCTATATAAACTGTAAACATGTATAATGGACGGACGTATGACCCCTGTAGCACAGGTTTCACCTAGCAAGGGGGTCATTGATCATTGGTCAATTTCTACGCACTTGTAAGGTCTACGCTGTAAATGCAGCGCATGAAACAATTTTTTTAAATAAATTATTTGTTTTACGGCAATGTACCGTACTGCACTTAAAATAAAAAACTTTTTCCAAAAAAAAAACAACCGACTTCCAAAAAAACACTACAAAGTGAAAAATAACTTTTTTCGGAAGTCGGTGTCTTTGGAGCTGTATTTGAGTTTTTTGTCACCGCCTTCCGAAAAAAGTTATTTTTCACTTTGTAGTGTTTTTTTGGAAGTCGGTTGTTTTTTTTTTGGAAAAAGTTTTTATTTTTCACTTTTTAGTGGTTCACATGTGCTTACCCCTTCACAGCGTACCGGCGTGATGTTATGTTATGAACTGGTGTAAACAATAGACAAACATGCGATTTCGGCAATCCCAGTCCATTTGCTATCATTTATTGAGGAGTTCCGTTGCCTATCTCCGAAGTTCTTCATCAGATCTTCACCAAATTGAAATGGGACCACTACGAGAAAGTACTCTTCCAAAAAATACCTAAATCGCTTTGTGTGCCTATAAAATTTGAAGAGTTCTCTCTATTTCTCCAGGATCCCATCATCAGATCCTGACTTGATGATCATGGGACCACCTGGGAAGTATACCCTTTCAAACAAAAAAAACAAAATCCAAATCGGTCCAGCCATCTTCGAGTAATCGGGGAACATACATAAAAACAAAAAAAAAAAAGGTTCCGACGAATTGATAACCTCCTCCTTTTTGAAGTCGGTTAAAAATAAAAAATATTTTAAACTTACTGTAGGTACCGTTCGCTAGGCGTTATTCTTATGACAATGTCTCCCCCTCACAAGAACAGCCTCCTGTATTTCTTGCATATTGTACGGATCAAGCTCACAACAGCGTATACGGTACAGAGCAGATTAACTATCAAACATCATTGGTACCACAGCTGACTGTCCAGAGTGCGCCGTACGTACGTATGTGTCTTCTAATAAAACATTAACGAAGATAATTAAATAATGTTCTCGAGAATTTCAAGTGGTTAGTCTAGTCATAAAATCTTAAATACTGTTAATGCATCTGAAAATGAATGAATGAATATGCAAACGTTAATTAAATGATCTGAGTTTTACTTCAATAAAGTAATCATTACATTCTCGGCAAATAGTATTACCGTAATTATACTTGTTCCTTATTTCTATTATCTTATACATCTATTCCCAGAACACTGTTGATTTCGATATACTTTACGACTTGCATTTTCTCTGAGAATTTTAAATAAAATTCCTGAATTTCCTGCTTCAGTAACACTCGGCGTTCATTAAAATTATTGGCGCTATACGAGGCGGTAGAAAACATATTGCTACTAATATTTTAGTGACAGATACTCATTTCCTATGTGCTATGAGCTAACTGTGACGAATAAATCGTGACGTTATTGAAACTACGCTGTTTATTAATTTACATAACACATATATCACGCTTCTAATCCAGGGTTGGGCAAATCTGTACCTATAGGTAGTACGTACCCACATTTTGCCAGTTACGTTTAAGTTCCATGTAATAGGAGGCGGCCATTTGCCAACAAGAGGGTACAAATGCAAACTCTGGGCTGTTACTGAGAAATTCCTGACATAGGAATCGAAGCCAGAACCTCAGTTCAGCAGTAGCGCTTGCGACCACTACACCAGCGATGCAGTGTAAGTATGTGTTTATTTTTTTAAGGTGCAGTGGGCTTTAATACAATTGGGGTACCCAATTGCAGCCCACCGTACATAATATTTACCTCGGATTTAAATATGGAATCATTTAATTATGAAAATGACAAAACAATCGAGCAGTAACTGTCACTCGGCTAAAAGTAGATAATGCTTGATTACGATATTTTGTAACTGTTGTAGCGATTAAGAGAAGTTGAGTCGTTATAGTATTTTTTTTATAGAAAACGTGTGGTAAGTGTTTTCTGATAAATAGCAACACTCTAGGATGCATATCCGGTATCCGGTTTATTTTATATTAATTGATTGTATTTTAGATTTAATAAACCAGTAAATACTTACATTAATTTTATAATATAGTAGTTTTGCTAAATGTTTAATATTTAACAATTAATGCTTCCTCTCTAACTTACTTATTTTGCTGTGCCCGACAGGGTCCATATGATCTAATATAAGTTTACCACCTAAGAATACCTACATGTGGAATGCAATAAAGTTTTGAGTATTGAGTATCCTTTCCTATTCTAAGAGCACGTCTTCCCTACAATTCCAGTGCCCCCCAGTTTACTGCTTGAAATAAAATGGTCTCTGTAGCACCATGAAACATGATACATCAGGTGCTAGTACAAATCTTGGGGTTTATTCGATTTATCAAGTCAAACCACGCCGGGGTCGGTGCATTTCATTCATTCTTTAACTCATTTGAATGGTAAACGAGTTTTCTGATATACAGCAAAACGTTATTATATAATTAATCATGTTAAACTCGCCCTAGTAATGTAAGAGCAAGACAAGAATCCATCAGGAATCCAAATCATAACAGGAACAGCTCACTTGAACCGGAAAACCGGTCGAAAAACTACACAAACCGACAAGTTTATTATTACAATATTGAAACAACCACAGCACACGAAGTTTTTATTACTTGTTATCACAGCTGACCAATTGAAATGTTTCATGTTGAAAAATATACAACAGTTTATCCCGACTTTTCTCGTATTTTCACGATATTTTTAACAGAAGTGAGATGTCGTAAATACTGTCACGGTCAGTTCCTGGTTGTCACCGGCAGAGCGCTAGGAATGTGGTCCATTCGCGTCATTACCTTGTTGATTGTGATATTTTTTCGATATTACGTGGGGAATACGTATTTTGTTGATTTAGCAATGAATGTCTAAGAATAGTTCAGGAAACGCATCTGTCAGCTGAATGCTGATGATATTGTTGGCACAAGAAAACCAGGACACGAACTGATTACGTGAGCACCTTCTCATGAGGAAATTATATCACATGTCATGACGAATTTCTGTTAGGTTGGTATTATAGAATCAAACATGAACGAGGGATTCATTAGAGGTTTTTGAAATATCATCCATTGAAGATAGCCTCCTAAAACAAGCTGAAAACTATCCTAAACCAACATACCTAGCATATTTCATAGTTGTAGGCATTCTAGACATTCCCTTCATAGTTGCCTACATATTTGTTTTAATTTTGGGTCAATCCATCCCCGAAGGAAGTCTTTTACTTGTGTATTGTGTAGGCGTTTATTTACCGTATAAGTCAACTAAGTACGCCCACATCACTGTCGACGTACAGTTTCGTCAAAAGTTTTCTTTTAAAATTGGCAAACAGACCAAGAGTCAACAGAACAAACAATGATTAGGTACTACAGTCCTGTCCACAGTTACCCGCTAAATTAATGAGCCATATGGTGGTTGCAAACAAAGGACAAATGCTCGGTCATACATAGATTTTCTAAAATTTTCCGAAAATTCCGTTATATTACATAATTATTTACTACCACTACCACAGTTTTGTATGCTATTTAGTGTAAAAATAAAAACATCCCTCAAAGTAAAGTGAGGGATGTTTTATCGCTAAGTTGACTACTTGAGCGTTGCATGTAATCCTTCATATACATATTATAAACGCCAAAGTTTGTATGTATGGATGTTTGTTACTCTTTCACGCAAAAACGACTGCATGGATTTGAATGAAATTTGGCACACAGATAGATTAAAACATCGATTAATACATAGGATACTTTTTATCCCGGTAGTACGTTCCCGCGGAATAATTTCTGACTTCCACGCGGGCGAAGCCGCGGGCGGAAGCTAGTCATAAAATGATGCCTCTAGTTATTACTTTTAGTGTCATTGTAACCATCGTACCTCACACATTTGTTGGGTACTTGTAACTAAATTCAATCACATCAAAGTCTATTCGTAGCATTATTTAATAAGCAAATTGTGACGATGTGCATAAAAATAACATTTTCATTATAAAATTCAAATTAAATTACATATTGAAAACGTTTGAAGTGTCCAAACACGTAATGAGTTACAATTTATATAACTGACAACAGTACGGGGCCCGCACTGAATTAAAATGGCCTTCATCATTGGAGATACTTACTTAAATATTCGGCACATACTAGATATTGTTCCTGAATGCTAACTTTTTCAAGCTCACACTCATATAGCTTTTACAACCAGTATTATGTACTTAGCGGTATAAGTAATTAAAATGATTATTTCGCACTCGTGGCTACATTGTAACAGCCGCACGGGTCGAAAGAAGGTAATGCTACACTAGTTGTGGTCGACTTAGATGGGTGACCGTCGTACATATCGAGACCCTAGATAGATAGTGACCATAGAAATATATCTTTGTCGAGACCCCTCCGTGCCTCGGAGAGCACGTTAAGCAGTTACTTACGTAGATCTGAGTCTTTCGTTATATACGGACGATTTCTGACAACCACGTATACCAAGGAGTATCATATTACCCAGTAACTGGGTTGCGGAAGTCAAGAAGGCAGTTGCTCCATTTAAAATACTGGTATTCAACTGCATCTGCATAGACCGCGACCACAACATTATTCGGAAAGGCTAGGGAGATGATGATGAGTTCGTGGTCATACAAGACGAGGAAAAGTATTTTCTATGTTGCGTGATATATCTACATCTTGCTGGCCTCTTAATTCAATCTTGTTCCAGTACTTTCTGCTCTTCGATAGTCCCATTTTCCATCTCTACCAAGGACTTTGACTATCTGACAGATGACTGCATTTGACGACCGGAAATCATCTGAAACGAATGTATATAAAACCAAATTAGTTAAAAAAGTAAATGAGTAAATTAGTTTTATACTTTAAAAGGTAAATAAAAACACGTGTCGTCATCATGAAGCGCCTCCTGGCGCCTCACAAATAACACCTGACATCAAACACTTGTAAAACTAAATAAAACAAGAAACAGTTTGATTTCAAGAAAATTAATAAGAACAGAAATTAATAACATTTCATTTTTCACCGTTGCTTTAATTTTCCAATATTTTAGAACGTTAAAAAGCTAGTTTTAACCGCAGCCATTAATTATAAAAAACAGAAATAATGTGTTCCTCTAGCTCGTTCCAAGTGGGGCAGCGTAAGTGATAATTTAATATGCGCGCGCGCCGGAGAGTGACCTATATCGATGCGGTGATCTGTATTAAATCAAGACAAAGATCAATACAAAAAATGACGATTCGTTTATGCCTAATCAGTTATGCATGTGCAATTTTTGTATGTGAATAGAATAGAATAGAATAGAAAACATTTATTCGACCCAGACGCAACATAACAGCAACAAACATAAAAAAGAGAACAATAAACATAACAATAAACAATAACAACAATACTAATAATTTTTGCTAAACTTTGCCTGAAATGAGATAGCTTCCATCGCTGATCGTCTGTCATTTCTAAATAGCTCGACCACTTAATAAGTTTCATCAAAAAATGCCTAAATTCTGTCAGATTTTCATCAAGTACTAAGTATAACAACTATGCAGAAAAGGTAGATCAATCTTTCGATTTATTTTGATATCAGCTGTTGCCTGTTCAAACATTTTTCGTTCCCTCTCTGCAGCCCCCTCCCTGTTCTACCTCATATCAGTAATATGAACATTATATCCACAAAACGAGCCTTTCAATGATTTATCGCGATGGTGCGGAGACAATCTTAATGGGGTTTTCGCCATTAGAAAGCTCCCCAGAGCCGGCGCCATAAAACTTTATGGTGTTTTTACCTTCAGTCTTTTAAAACCACTTTTTTAACGTTGATGTCAAGTTTATACCTTGTAAATGGTATCGATTCTGGATTATTATTTCCTTGTCCATGTTCGATTTTATAAACGTTATGAATGTGTATTTAATTTCGCCCCAAATAATATCTAAATCATTGCTGGACAAGGAAAGGCCCCTTCAGAATAGAAGGAAAGAGGTAAAGAAGAAGTAGATCGTCTATATCTACAACGCCTTCCACAGAGAGTAAGCTTTTTCAGACCACCGTTATCAAGTCCAGAGAGCCTAGATAAAGTGGCATTCTAACAGAGATAATGATGATGGAAAGTAAGGAAATATTAAATGTCGTTGTAGAAATACGAAAACCTTTGAAATCGGTTGCCGATTGTCTAGCCCTCAGCTTTCTTATTAAAAGTTGGGTATTTTCCGACAATTATTTCGTTGAAAGCTCTTGCAAACTTGCTATAAATAATGATAGCAATCAAAACACCATAATTTCCACAGAAAGCTACTACCAAAATGATACTGACAATAAAATTTACGACTTCCTGTTTTTCGGCAAGCTGCACCGGTAAGAACCTCAGCATTAACCCAGATGAGACCAGACCAGCCGACCACCAGGGCGCCATGTCTCCGGCTAAGTAATAAAAGAACAGGTTTATCTAAAATTACACAAACAACACCTAATACAACCGTCCCAAAATATGATCACGTAGGAAGCACTATACCGGTCCTACTGCCATGGAAGAAGGAGAACAGAAGGCTAACTCTTAAAGGAGCATACTATGCACTCGTATATGTCTACAAATGTCAACTGCTAAACATAGGATTTTCCAAAGTTTTCATAGCTATAAAGAAGACGCAGCAAAATCTGTTTTCTTGAAATGATGTCAGAGTGCAGCACAGGGTATTTGCCAATTGTCACTGATTTGGGGCGGGTGGGTGTCAGAAAGACACTGTGACTCCGGGTGTGTTTCGATGTTTTTTCTCAGCGTAGTCGGCTATATAGGAATCATCGACATCATCCAATTGTAAAACAATTTATTTATGACGTGTAAAACTGTTTTTTGTAGCTTGTGGCTAAGTAAGAACAGCCGCAAGTTTCGATTGATCAGGTTAAGCATCACTTGCCGCGGTTGGTCCGTGGATGGTTGGCCATCTTTACATACCAAGATCTCTCCGTACCTCGGAAAGCACGTTAAGCTATTCGTCCCGGCTGGCATTCTTGGACGTCGTTGTTACGGGTCGTTAGAAGCCCGAAAGGCTGACAACCAGTCTCACTTACCAAGGGGTATATTAATACCCAGTAACTGGCTTGTGGAGGTCAGATAGGCAGTCGTTCCATGTAAATTACTGGTATTCAGTTGAATCTAGTTAGACTGGAAGCCAACCCCAGCATAATTGGAACTAGGCGTAAAAGGTGAGTATAAAAAATTTGGTAAATAAACTTACCTTCTGACCGTTTTTCTACTACGGCCCATGTTTGTCAACGGTTGCACATGATTATTTTAATAACACGAACAATAAATAATGTCGGCTTATATCTATCATTAGCATTTTTATTAAATATTGATTAAATTATCATGATTCCGACAAGTTTCTTCTTATTTTGGAAAACTCGACACATTTTGTGCGTTAAGTTTATAATTTATCGTATAGTGCTCATTAAGTTACGTGCCTTTAAGTTAAGCTACCTCAGAGTTAACAAGATTAATTAATTGTTGAGAAATAAGCAAGTGATTAGGTTTGAAAGTTTTATTTCGTTATTTCCTGTGGCTAGCGAGTTTGTCCAGCTGGAAAATATTTGCATGTTGTGGCTACTGGCTGTTAATTATCTTGATTAATAAACAAGGAGATAACACTGAGGAAACATTATTTTATCGTGATCTTTTGACCTATAAAGGTCAAAGATGTCATTGTCTGAAAATATTGTTTAACTAACGCTGTTGCCTTTGTAAGTTATTTACTTAAGCTAAAAATAAAATGTCAATGGCATAGTATTGTTAAAAATATCAAATAACTGTTTTAGACATAACATAAATTAGTATTATTTAATGGCAGTGCGAAAAATGGCATATTCGTCTTAAAAACGATGTTTCTATTTCTGATTCTGCATTTTAAATTCAACTGTATGGTTTTTTAGCAAATGGCAGACCATCACCTGGATCAGGACATAGGACACTTACTATCCCTACATTCCCACGGGATCTAGAGTTATGCGTGTGAAACCGCGGGGCGCAGCTAGTAATCAAGATATTGATTATAGCATCAATTAAAGTATTTATGAAGAAAGAAAAATTGTTTATTCTGCACAAACAAAACGCACATTACAAAAAAAAAACATTACGAACGAGATAAAATGAACAAGAACAAAAACTGGAAAATCTTTAAAGACAGATAGAAAAAAAAATACGTTAAGTGCACACGAGTGTTTTAATACCTATTTTTGTAAAGTTTCATACGCTACTATGACTAAACTAATGCAATTTCATTAAAAATAACAGGTGGATAATACTGAAATCACTGAAAACTATACTATACAGGAAAAGTTTTTATCCAGTGCTCAAACATTAACCATGAATTCAGCATACCATTGTAGACCCTCAACAAGAAATTTTTCGTCGGTTTTACAAAAAAAAACAGCTGTTCCTTACATTTTAACCGCGTAGGTATTGCCTTTTCTATGAAACAGCTGTATTTTTTTTTGTAAAACCGACGAAAAATTTCTAGAATGACATGCTGAATTCATGGTTAGGTTCAGTTTGCACACTGGATTACAACTTTACCTGTATAATAAAAAATGTTGTATTAAGCATTATTGTGTTAGGGAAAGTGTGTTTTAATATAACTTTTAATTCTGCGTAAGTCTGTCACACACTACTTAAGTACCTACCTATGCTGGTTGACAAAAAATAAAAAAGAACAATTCCTTTGCGTTACAAATGACGATTTAAAAAAAAGCTGGGCATAGAGCGGCAGCAGTCACAGAGAAAGTACTTTTTGACATTTAAATAATAAGTGGATTATCAATCTTGTCAGTGTTACGCAAATTACGACATGAATTTTAACAGCATTGTTAATAATTGCTCATTTGTTTATTAGTGTTGTTGTTGTGATTTTGTGAGTTTTGTGTTAGAAGGTGTAAACAGTATGAAATGTGCAGGTGACATCCTCGGAGATGTGGAGATTTAAC
The DNA here is from genome assembly GCA_947359405.1 of Antitype chi. Lineage (NCBI taxonomy): Eukaryota > Metazoa > Arthropoda > Insecta > Lepidoptera > Noctuidae > Antitype > Antitype chi. Next base: position 887,644 of record OX375826.1, read on the forward strand.
TTAACTTTAACTTAACGGGTCGAGGAAGGTAAATGCTACATGTATTATGTTATAAAATATCTTAGATTTTCTGTAGGTAACTTATGTAAAATATGTCTGCAAACTTATTACTCTATTAGTCGCTACCCGAATTACAACTTCGCCTTTGACTAACCTCACAGAGGACATATTTATGTAGGCATTTTTACACCAATCCAAATTAATTACAATTCTGTTTGATAATCTGTGATGCAATCACACGTGGGTCTAGTAGTACCTAACAATAAGTGGCGATGATTCTGCAGACGGTACACGCAACGACCTAGAATTTTTATATCACAGATATTTGTGGCTGACCGTACTTACGTGCAGAGTGAACCGGGGTAAAGTGAACATTACCTACTCGATAATGATGATTTTAAGTTTTATTGTGTTGTGGTTTACCGCAGGTCCACGTTTAGTATTGCTCTATTGATGACTGATTTATTGATGAGTCTGTAAGGCTGTGGAATAATTTTCAAGGCTAGGCTGATTCGGTTGCCGTATTATTATTATTTCATGGAGATATAGAAAATTAGAAATATTATCTAAAGCAAAAGCTAAGTGAAATGTCAAAGCATAGATTGCTTTAAAAAATAAGTAGGCGCGCCATACCTGTTTTTTGCGAAAGTGTCCTGAAGTTACAGGAACTGAGCATGTCATCATTTGAAATGCAGATTCGAAGAGATGTAACATCTACCAACCCGCACTGGGTCCGCGTGGTACATTACAACTCACTCCACCTCACAGAGAGGAGGCCTGTGTCCCAGCGTTGGGAATATTATAGGCTGATTATTCTTAGGCTAAACTTAGGTCAAGTTATCCCCTTCTACTCTCCCATTCATTCAGTACAATTCAGATCTAGTTCAGACTAATTTCAGCTGTCATCTATAAAGCAAATCCAGGCAAGTTTTGAGGTCAGCACTTTAATCTTATTCTCGCCACCAATAGATATAATGTCTTCAGTAGACTAGTGTCTGCGCACATGTCTGCTTCTAATGACACTGGTGACACACATTCTTGTTGCAGATTTAGAGATTCAGAGTTGTGTATTTTAGAAAAAAAATTGATAATGCGTAGTTGTTGAGCTCTAGTGCTATAACTAACAACACTACATAACATCACGCCTTGTTTCCCCGAAGGGTTGGGCAGAGGTGTACCGTATAGTACACACACATTTCGACAGTTATGTTTAAGTCCCATGTAATATAGGGTGAGCCTATTCCCATCAACTGGGCGCAAATCCAGACACCGGGATGCTACTGATACATTCCAGATTGAAACCCCAATAACACTGCCCGAAACCTCATGCTCAGCCATAGCGCTTGCAACCACTGCACCAACGAGGCGGTGCTATACCTGTTAAGCTCAAATCATATTTCTGCCTCCGACCAACGTTCCCATACTCATGAAAACTTTCAACTTTTCATAGCCGAAACTCTTTTGTAAAGGGTCCCCGAAACGATCAATTGCACTTGTCAATGTTTACGTGATTGATACACATTCAAAGTCTTTAACTTAAGGCAACTTTCTTCTAGCCATCTCTGGACTTTATCGATATAAAATCAAGCCAAACTTTTTGATACGATGACGCTCACGTTGAGTTTGCAATCACCCACTCTGCAATCAAAATGCGACAATTCCAAACAAATTCTTAACAAGACCCTATCAACTCATAAAAGACCTTCCCAAACATCTTTTAAGTCCCTTTCTTTTATTAAGAAAATAAAACAGAAACCAATATACTCGACACGTACCGTACAAGTTGTAAAAAAAAAGCATTAAAAAGAAGTTCATTAAAGTTAATTCGAATTGTCGTAAAAGCTTCGCCTTAAGGGCAAATCTTAAGGTCTGATGGGGTCAATTGGCGCTGTTTAGCATATTTCACTAATTAAAGATACGGAATACTTTTGTACTGTAAGGGGAGGTGTTCACTCGCGGTGGTAAGGGTCACTGCACAGTGAAAGAAGATAGTAATCTGATGAAAGTTAGAAATAGATTTAAGGAACTTCCCAACTTTCCTTATTTGGGTAATGATGAGCGATAGACTAGGTGTATGTGTGCTAGACTGGTTTACTTATTTTTATTTTCTTGATGGATATTTTTCCTTCTCTCCGTGAGGTATACAATATTACTTCCAATTCATCATTCGTGCGGGATTATTGTTTGAGTAGTTTGCTACTGTACCTACACAAGACCCCGAACTGAAACTTTGCAATAAAAACATACTTAAAACAAAATGATAGGGATAGAGAGAATCTTTATATTCTTTCGTACTTACTATGTAAGCTGCACCAATGTCAAGCTTTTATTGAAAATATCAAACGTCCAATGAAGCTCGATAAACGCTGACGAAGCTTCTTCCATAGCATCGCATCTTCGCATCGCCTCCTACATTATACATAACGGCGTCAGTAAAAACTTCAAGTTGTTGACGTTTTAAAGCTATTAAAGAGGCGCATTAAATTAACATAGCGAGTGGCTCGAGAGGCATTAACAAAATGGCCGCCTCTCCTCGAAGGGAGCAATCACGGAAGAATATGATTACATAAATCCTGTGTAAGTGGACGCCAATTATTTCGCATTATCCGTTTAATATCATTTGCAGGAGCTTTTTGAGGAAAATTTGAGAAAATATTGAAGATCAGAGAGAGGGCTCTTTGAGTGGCAATCTGCTGATGATACGTTTGGGTGGGCTTGTTTTAGTAATTAGGAAAGTAAACACGGCGTAAGTAGGTGTAAATTACGAAATATTTACGACTCGGGACTTGAGAAATCGAAATGAATAAAGCTTCAAGTAAATGTATGAGCAAATTACGTCTTAGAATTAAATCAACGGGAAAATAACATAACATCACGCCTTGTTTCTCCGAAGGGTTGTCCAGAGCTGCCACTATAGTACATCCAAATGTCGCCAGTTATGTTTTAAGTCCCATGTGATAGGGGCAGCCTATTCCGTTCAGCCGGGCACACACCCAGCTGCGGCCCGCTACTGAGAAATTCCAGATAGAAAAACCCAATAACTCTTTGCCCGACCTGGGAATCAAACCCGTGACCTCATGCTCAGCAGATGCGCTTGCGACCACTACACCAACGAGGCAGTGCTTGCGACCACTACATCAACGAAACAGTCACAACTGGAAAATAATGTCAGTGTACTCATAATCAGCCTATAATGTTCCCACTGTTGGGACAAGGACCTCCTCTCTGTGAGAGGGGGTGGGCCATGATCCTGTGAGTCCAGTGCGGATTGGCTGATGTTGTTTTCAAATTTTCGGTTCTAGGACATGCCAGTTTCCTCACGAAGTTTTCTTTCGCCGTTTTAAAAGCAGTGGTGATGAAGTAATTGACACACGGTAAAGACCCTGCTTGATGACCGATGGCATTTTGAAGGTCGCAGGCATCCGCTGGGTGCGCGAAGCACAGAACCGGTCCCAGTGGCGGAGCTTGAGGGCGGCCTATGTTCAGCAGTGGACGTCTTTCGGCTGAAATGATTTATGATTTTGATCATAAAAGATCCTGCTTGGGTTCGAATCCAGAACCAATAGCACATACGTCGCGGCCATTACCGTCACAAAATCCAGGCACCTTTCTAGTCCCCGGTTTTTGAAACTTTAGAGTTTCAAAAACCGGGCTCATTGTAGTTTTAGAACTACAATGAGTTATCCTCAGCTCATGCGGAAGGGAAATCTACTTAAACCCTTCTGTATATCGTACAAAACAACCTCACAGTAACATCAGCACACACCAATTCGCTACCAGCCTAAAACAGCTCCATTAGGTACTCCTTATCATAAACACAACGACCGACATGATTACAAACATGCACGAAAATTAGCACCTCCTATATACGTGGCCGAGTCAATATTATAATAATAACTATTAACTAACACGGAAAAGGAAGACATTAAGCCCTTTGTGTGCACTGTTAAGGTCGAGTGCACACTGACAAGGGCCGCGGACCTTGGGGCCCTAACACTGTGTTGTTGTGTACAAGGCTTTAGGTCAGTACTTGTGGTTGGTGTACAATTTTTTGTTGTTTAGAGCACGTTCTATTTGTTATGAGTTCCTGGGAGGTATGTGCGTTAGTATGAGAATCCAAGGACATGGTTTTTGTTTGTTTTTACATGATTTTACTAACACGGTTCTGCTTCACTGCCGAGCCAACTTTTCCGTGGAAGATATCATTGGACGTTATACTATGATAGCTACCTATGCAGTGCATATAAGTGTAGGCATTTCAGTTCTTTGAACATATCATGTTAACCATAGAACTTTTCCTGACCCATGAATGTCATAACCTACACAAGATATCGTAGGAGCATTTTACTTTACAGTCTCAATTATCTTCTTACAAACACCCAGACCCGGAAACTATCTGTCCATAGTCCGTATGATTGAATCTCACAACACACTTCAGTAGCTAATCACACAGACGGCAATTTTAAACCCGACTGTGTAATATTGATCAATACACATAAGCTGTGTGCACACTAGCTACACGCCCACGTGTTTACACAACATAAGACACGGCGCACATTAATTGCCACTACTGCTAGGGCTTTCAGGCGCTGGCGCGATTTATAGCGCTATCAACGCAGTTGCGCACTCGCGCTTTTGAAATATACGCGCACGAGGTGTGAGGGAGAGAACCAAGGAAAATGTTACATTTAGACAGTTGGTCCACAGCGTGTCCACCACAGAATATAGGTACAAAATATCTGCCATCACTTGCTTCTACACTAGTTATTATGTGTGAATGCTGAGTTGGGACTAAAATTAACTGCATAAACTGGATTCAAAGGACAGGCAGCCTACCGACCCTTCCTTAAAGTTTTCACCAAAAAATTGCAATCACTAATCCGTCTGCCTGGCCTCAAGAAACGGGCAAAGTTGTTTATAAAAGTGCGCATCGCATTATCTGGACAATCATGCTTAGATTGTATGATTACGAAAAGTCTCAGAAGATGAACACATCAATAATTACGACTCTGAGCGTACCTAATCGAAAAAGAAATTGACCTATCTATCAGGTTACATATATAAAATCATGCATTTATCCCATGGCGATGGGCAGAAACTACAGAACGTCGCCTGCTACTATCCTTACATACTCCTTTTTTCCAGTGGGGTAACTGCATAACACACTGACAGTAGGAGTAACAGTTCAACAACATTACATTTTTAGAATATATGAAGTAATTTCCTTCAGAATGATTCAGATTGTAATTAATAGCATGTCAATATTACGTATAATCTTACTGATTCCTTCTCACATAATCTCAGTATTATTCCAACAATTTTATAACGACTTGCAAAGGGCAGAGTGTTCGAGCACTCGACCCGGCGCTAATAGAGCCTTGCGCTGATCAATATATCGTTATTACTCTGCCGCCACCCGGAAAGCTATAGCCTGATGATTTAGATACGAGTAGAACATTGGTTACTGTACAATGTAACTATGTTGCCGAATGATTTGTTGTGGAAATGTTTTCAAACAGTGTGGCTGTTTCCATAAGGATTTGCAGCAAACAGACAGCAAACAGGAAGGAGGGAAGAGAGGCCTATGCCCTGCAGGACACAAACGGCTGATAATAGTAATTTTTGATTACATAATTATGGTCTTCATAGGCGTCCACAAGCATTTTCCTTCAGAGGATCTTGACAATGCGGCATTCCAGAAGCGATAACGATGATGGAAAGTCAAAAATGTGTTGAATTGACGTAAGCTTCCAAAAGGCGTATATCAATCCTGTCGAAAGTCGATGTAGAAGTTTGAAACGCTTTGAATCTTGTAGGCCCTGAGGTAGCACATCCGCCTGTTAGTCAATCTATCCATAATGGACCTGAACATTCTGTAATTAAACGTGTATTTTATACTGATGTTCAGCCGCTATCAGTTAGTGTAGAAGTCAACACTTTGTTGGTAAATGGCTCTGGTGGCAATCTTACGTTGCGCCATATTCCTACATTCGGCTAATTTCAAACATATCCTACCGTGTGATCAAGATAGGTATAAGTAAAAGAGAGCCGCCTGCTATCAGGCATGCTATCACACTGATAACAGACGCATATCTTGTGTAATGCATGGATTTCGACAAAATACGTGTTTAGTGTAACCGAATGTGTGATTACATAGTACATTAATTGTAGTAGTTTTACAATATAAAGGCTCCAGTTATTTTAACATTAGAAAAACTGTCTGCTTTTACGAGGGTTTGTGTCTGAAGATCATTTAGTCTCGGCGTGTTTACGACATCATTACAGGTGAGTCTTGGATTTATCAATACGATCCAGAAACGAAGCGCCAGTCGACGGTTTGGGTGTTTCAAAACGAATCAACGCCTACCTAAGTGAAGCGATCTAGAAGGGGGGGGGGGATGATTTTGATCGCGAGCTTGATCAATTTGACTGGCTACTTGGTGTCAATTCCTTTACGGAACCAAAGAAGCATCAACGCTGAATGGTATACTAACAAATGCTTGACAGAAGTTTTCTCTGTTGTGAGCAACAAGCGACCAAACACAGGGCTCCACGGGCTACTGCTCCACCACGACAACGCGCCTTCGCACACCACGCTCAAAACGAGGGACTTCCTGGACAGCACGCCGGTCAAACTCCTGGATCACCCTCCTTACAGCCCTGACCTAGGCACCATGTGACTTCTTTTTATTCCCAAAAATAAAAAAACTTTTTCCAAAAAAAACAATCGACTTCCGGAAAAACACAAAAAATTTAAGTAATTTTTCACTTTTTTGAGTTTTTCCGGAAGTTGGTTGTTTTTTTTTTTGGAAAAGTTTTTTATTTTCACTTTTAGTTATAGTACCTACACCACACCAATTCGAAATTTCATCGTCCTTAGGATCAAAACAATGCATATTTATGCGATCGCAGCAATAGCGGTTGATTTGCTGTAATTTTTTGAAGAGTTCAGTTGTTTGTCTCCGAAACGCATCATCATATCTATGTGAAATGTAAACGGGGCCACACCACCTTTCAAATAAAAAAAGAATTATCAAAATCGGTTCACCCAGTCGAAAGTTCTGAGCTAACAAATATAAAAACAGTCGAATTGAGAACCTGCTCCTTTTTTGAAGTCGGTAAAAAATCAGCTCAAAGGGATACAATTTTCGTCGCCGGAAGATGCGCTGTCAGCGTTCGAGCAGGCTGTAAACGAGGTGTCTGCGGCGGACTGGAAAAAGTGTTTCGAAAACTGATACAGACGCATGAAATTTTGTATAGAGGCTAGTGGAGAGTACTTTGAAAAGATTTAATAAATAAATATTTACCTATAGAACATTCTTTTTTAATTACGCTAAACTTTCGGTGTGTCTCACGTATAAGTACTTCCCATGTCCCATTTTCATCAGGTCTGGATCTTTGAATTCCCTTTGTAGTATTATTTTTGCAGTTTGTTGGGTTGTTTTTTTTTGGAAAATAGATTTTTTAATTATGTAGTTTGTTACCTACATCATTATGTTTTCCTGCACGCCCTAACATAATAATCAACTCATTATATTTTCCTACTCAGGCGCATGTTAATGTTATCGTCGATCTAAGTTCGCTGTTTTGCGTAAGACCCCATAAAAGTCATAATCGTCATAAACATTACAGAATTATGTTCAAATTATACCATAGCATGGCCATGGGCCGATACACCATAACACCATAACACCATTGCATAATTTGTTACATTTTTTTTATTTCAACAGGTCGGAAACCTTTGAATATAAATTATTATGTAAAGATTCATGTTCTGATAATATATGTATGGTCTGATTTTGTTTATTTATGTAAGTTTTGGAAGCTGATTGTTGGTGTAAGCAATCATATCACACTGTTATCATCAACTCCTAAACATGAGCCGCACATTGGTCTAGTTGGTATAATTGGAATATGACATTATTACAATAAGTCATCATCTGCATTATTATTATGTCTGCCTTTTCTCAACTTTGATGGGGTTGGCTTCCAAGCTTAACGGATGCAGCTGAATAAGTACCACTATTTCACATGGAGCGACTGCCTATCTGGCCTCCACAACCCAGTTACTGGGTAATACTATACCCCTTGGTAAAACTGGTTGTCAGATTTTCAGGCTTCTAACGACCCGTAATGACTGTCAAAGAATACCAATGACAGCTAGAAGCAACGGGTTAACGTGCCATGGCGCGGAGGGGTCTTGGTATTTAAAGATGATCATCCATCCACATTAGTTTGCTTTGTAAACAGAATCTACACGGGGCAGTCACAAACATCAGCACAAACATCGAACAATCAATCAGCTTAGCCACCACAGTCCACTGCTGGACACGGCCCCCTCCAGGCACCGCCGCAGCACCCTGTCCTCTGCCTTCTGCATCCAGGCAGTCCCAGCCAACATCGGTCTGCCTATTTGCTTTTGAGAAATCAAGCTTTACAACACCTGCATCGTAGAAGAAAGACAACTTCCCTGTAGGAATATATAAAGTCTTTTGGAAATACAATATTTTCCTTTAACAAGACAGAGTAGGTATGAAATTCTCTTATCTTCAATACTAAACCACTTACTTTAAATTCTGTGGTGAATAAAATGTGTTGGCAATATGAACGACTGAATCACAGCCCCCTGACTAACTCCGCCGTACAACATGGTCCGATGTGGTTAATTAGAATAAATGAGTAATAATAAGTGTAACTTATTAATGACAGTTGTGCTGCTGTTTAGCCACGATTCACCATTCATCTTGTAAATAACAGGAAAAATAACATACACAATTTTCGTTTCCAAGGGAATATTTCATTAAGGTACTTTTACTGGTCGAAAAATTAGCTATGCTACAGCTTATACCACAGGCTCATACAATACTCACAAGCTCCAGAGCATGAAGCGAACCTTCAGCGCAAACAGAGCAAGCAGGCGCGACGTGATTCTAGTAGAACAATTTCTATATGGAAATAGTTCTACTAGAGTCGCGTGGCGCCTGTCTGCAAAACCTTGAGTTGGAATGTAATTGTACAGAATTACAGAAGTACCTATGTAGTTTTAAGGTACTAACTTTATTCTAAATTCAGCATAAATACAGCATAAACTTTGAAGGTATACCCTTACGTATCAAAGTTACAAACAATGTTACCAACCAAAGTTCATACAAAACCTCTAAGGTATCGTACTCACGTGCGACCAAACCTAAGGGTGCGGGCACACCTGTGACTCACGTTACACAATGACGACACAAACTTAGTCCACCGTCGAGGTCGAGCCTTACAGACAAAGATTAATTCGCAGATACGGCATGAGATTGTGCCTATTATTGTAGAAATATTACAGTCATTACGATTGACAGAAGATATCCCGACATATTGCGCAGAGATGAGGAAAGTGGTTTGATAAAGGGCTTATTCAGTTGTGTATAGCATTTGTAAAGGTCTGGCAAGGTGATCGGTTTGCATTGAGGTGGAATCACAATGGTTGGCTTTGTCAAATAATAACATGACTTCTCACATCAATTTGGATAATAATTACTGCATCTAAAAATATTCTTGATTTAGGCATGAATCGCCGTTAGAACTCTTCTTGAACTTTTCTTACCTTCACCATCGTCATCTTCCTGCCCTTGACCCATGTTACGTGTCCCATTTTACTAGAACCATGTTACTAGTCCCAGGTTACTTGTCCTATGTTACTGGTCCTATGCTACTTGTCCCATGCTACTTGTCCCATGTGCCTTGTTACTTATCCGATGTTACTAGTCCCAGGTTACTTGTTCCATGTTACTTTTTCGGTGTTACTTGTCCTATGTTACTTTTCCTATGCTACTTGTCCCATGTGCCTTGTTACTTGTCTCATGTTACTGGTCCCAGGTTACTTGTCCCATGTTACTAGTTTCAGGTTACTTGTCCCATGTTACTAGTCCCATGTTACTAGTCCCAGGTTACTAGTCCCATGTTACTAGTCCCAGGTTACTAGTCCCAGGTTACTTGTCACATGTTACTAGTCTCAGGTTACTTGTTCCATGTTACTAGTCCCAGGTTACTTGTCCCATGTTACTAGTCCCATGTTACTAGTCCCATGTTACTAGTCCCATGTTACTAGCCCCATGTTACTAGTCCCAGGTTACTAGTCTCAGGTTACTTGTCCCATATTACCAGACTCATGGGACTTGTTACTTGTCCCATCCTACTTGTCCCGTGCTACTTGTCCCGTGCTACTTGTCCCGTGCTACTTGTCCCGTGCTACTTGTCCCGTGCTACTTGTCCCGTGCTACTTTTCCCGTGCTACTTGTCCCGTGCTACTTGTCCCAGGTTAGTTGTCCCATGTTACTAGTCCCAAGTTACTTGTCTCATGTTCCTAGACCCAGGTTACTAGTCCTAGGTTACTTGTCCATGTTACTAGTCCAAGGTTACTTATCATATGTTACTTGTCCCATTCTACTTGTTCCGTGGCACTTGTCCCAGGTTACTAGTCCCAGGTTACTAGTCCCAGGTTACTTGTCCCATGTTACTAGTCCCCGGTTACTGGTTCCATTGTTACTAGTCCTATGTTACTAGACCCATGTTACTGGTCCCATGTTACTAGTGCCATGTTACTTGTCCCAAGTTACTTGTTACATGTTACTTGTCCCATGCCACTTTTGTTCCATGTTGCTGGTCCCATGTTACTTGTCCTGTGTGACTTGGGGTTGACACAACACGTTCCTGGGGGCACGGCAGTGCCCCCGCGAAGTCGAGCAAAAAAGCCCTTTTTTCGAAGCAGTTCAGGCCCTTTTTCGACCCCCTATAACTTCGTCATGGATAAAACTAGAAGCCTAAATTTTTAGTAACCAAGCAGGCGTTGTATAAACACGGTATATATCAAATTTCATTAAATTTTAACCAGTAGTTTAAGAATTATAACTAGTCACAGTTTCTTAATTTTGTCACTCACTCACTCACTCACTGACCGATCATCAAAACTATAAGGCACTTCACTGGATCTCACAACTTTTTACAGTGGAAGAACTGAGTTGCGAGACTTGGTTTTTTTACAAGTTATGTTTTTGATGGCTCTTGCTTTCTTGAAGTAGGTGGCTTTAGTGTTTTCAATATAAGTCGGCAGTGGAGAGGACAGAATTTGTGTTGTATTAGGTATCGCCCTACTCTTTGTTAAAAGTTTATCCGAGACCGTGGCACCTCACATTTACATACTACACAGCACACAGTACGTAAGTATGTTTGTACAAATCGACGAACATAGCCAACCTTGTAATAATTTAGTAATTATTGGCGCCAACACTACATATTTGAGGTAAATGACAAACGCTAAACTAATCAGCAAATGTTTGCCTGATTTGTACCAATATTTTGTGGGTTTTGACCTACTTTTGCTTATGTGTGAGTATGTTTTGAGGTATGTAATTTTTTTTGTATTTTTGACGTATTCTTTCACCTACCTCAACATGTTGTTGGAGATTAGTTCCTCATTAAGTTCACCTTTTAAATTGTTTTTATTTAGCCAGCCAAAATATCTTACCATTCTTGAAGAATAAAACAAAAACAATAGAATTGTTAAAGTTGTTGTTGTGGTTTGCTAAAGATATTTTCTTAAATATTAAAAACATTTTAAGAAATCTATTATGTTAATAACAGATTACCTACATTACAATCACAGTCCCTTCAAAATTCACATTTAGTTTAATCTAGTACAGGGGTCTCCAAACTATGGCCTGCGGGCCAAATCCGGCCCGCCATCGCCAGTGCCATCTATCCGGCCCGCGACAGCCAATGTCTTATTATTGTTACTATTACTGTGATAATTTGAAGAAGAAAACACAGAACGATAATTACACGGTTTTATTCACTTGCGAGGTAAAACTTAACGACAGAAATGATGACGCAGAAAACTTAACTTAAGTATCTAAGCTTAAGCATAATATAACATATAACTAACAAATAATTGAAATGAATCTCACTTATCACAGTAAAACAAAAAACACTAATGAGATTTATGTAATTGTGATTTTCCACCGACATTAGTTTGTAGTTGTGGATCAATTTTACTTGTACCAATTATTAAAAGAGATTCAAGATGCTGATCGGTTAATTTAGATCTATAAACATTCTTTGTGTACTTCATCTTGGAAAACGTTTTCTCACACAAGTAAGTAGTACCAAACACAGAAAACAACCCACGTTCTTAATCACTACACTGTAGGTAAGTACATCAATAATTTCCATTTGGACTTCCGGAGCCAGGGTTTCAATGTCAGAATAAAAAGGATTTTGAAAAAGCTTAAGTAATTTCATTCGCAATGACATCAAAGTCTATAGAAACGGATATCAAAATTTATCTTTAAAGCACTCAAAGTTTCTATTGCGGGAAATTCAGTCTCTGTGGTGTGGCTGAATATTTCACATGTTTTAAAATGTGTGAAACATTTTTACGTAATTGCGATTGAAATAGTATTATGTTCTGCCTGAAGGATTTGATAATAATGTTTAAATCAGGGAGAAGCTGATTTTCTCCTTGCAATCTCAAATTCAGATCGTTCATATTTCAAAGTTTGGAGACCCCTGATCTAGTAGGAATTTCAACACAACCACAAAATTAATAAACACTATTAAAATAATAAATGACAGTATTAACTACGAGTATATCTGACTATTATCATGAACTAAACCAGGATTATCGAAAATAAAAAAATGCATTTTCTGGCAAAACATCAAATCAGGCCCAACCTCGTCCCATTTAGAGATGGGGCATTATAAATAAACGCTTTCGGTACGCGGAAGTGCCACAACAAACCAACGTCACCTGACCTATGAAACAGGCAAAAGACCTATAAACTAAGGTCTACTTACACTGGTCTAATCCCCACGGGGGCTATCGTAAATTTCAGTCGCAAAGACGCAATTTTGTGTGAAAATGTCGGCGTTAGTTAGACTTAGTGTGGGGCACACGGAAATAATGTAAGCATGCATATTATGTGCTGTTAGCCATTTGTTACATAGGCGAAATGCTTTTGTTGTTTATGTTTTCGAAACAATTTTTTTGATAACGGATATCGATATCATAGTTTTTGTGGTTGCTAAAGCCGATAGTGAGGACAAAAAGAAAATCCAAGAAGGCGGCTGCAAAAATTGTCAATGTTTTTGTCATCGGTGTCGTTTTCATGGTTTTGAGGGTGCTAAAGCCAACAGCAGAAACCGTTATAAGAGCTTTTAAAAACTTGTACCTACTAGAGGGATCTTTATTAAAAACGCGTATTAAATTTTCTATCATATACGAGTGTGTGTGCGTGCGAGTATCGCGTAAGGAACTTCGTTCCTGATGGGGTCCCCCAACTGCACACATTTTTTTTGTGTTTTTCAATAATATTGATCTTGAATGCGAACGAATAGGAACTAGATGTAAACAGATAAAGGAAAGAAAAATCAGTTTCTTGCTAGCCTAGAAGCAAAAGAAGAGCCAGGTACGACCCTAAGAAATAAAAGAAACTGAAATAGCATAAGCAACACCTAGAATACATTATTGCAATTTACGATGTATGCAGATACGTTAGGTTCCAGTTAACACAAAAGGTTTTTAATAACTTTTTGCCTTTTACGGAAATATTGCAAAAAGAGCAATCAGGAATATCTCAAAATATCCTCCAATATTTTATCCCTTAATCGATGTTGAAACATTACGAGAAGTGAAATTAAACTAAGCACCATTAGCAAATAGAATAAAAACTCCCATCAATTACGTTTGAAGTAGGCGCCAAGAAAAACAACATAATATTTTACAAGACACTAATAAAATTAATATCCAGATTATGGCTCACATTAATCAAGAAAATCCGTTACTATGCGATATGCGATAAATTATGTTCTTATTATGAATTTCTGATTGATAATGATTTAGGAAATAATTTTACATACGCACTGTCACACTCGCCATAGGTACCATAATCCGGACATCGAGAGGATGCGTTCCTGACACCTGCATTGCAACAGTTCAATTAAATTCGCAAAACACGTTTGTATGAAACTGACGGGTGTCAAGAACGCATTCTCTCGACGGCCGAACTATAACTTTATTGCTAGGTTTCGCCAGAATAAAGTCTTTTCAGACTTTTGTTAAACTAGCTTCCGCCCGCGTAGATGTTAGTAATTATTCCACGGGAACGTACTACCGGGATAAAAAGTAACCTATGTGTTAATATAGGCTATAATCTATCTGTATGCTAAATTTCATGCAAATCCGTTCAGCCGTTTTTGCTTGATTGAGTAACAAACAACCAAACATTTTATCAAACTTTCACATTCATAATATTATAATAATATTACTAGGTTTAAGTGGAAACTTTTAACATTGGAAAACTCTCTGATAACTACGAGTAGATGTTAATTAACCCAGGGTAGTTTTTTCTCTGTACAAATTCTAACCGTAGCTGGTTTCCCGTGCTTGATAAAGGCAAGTCACTTTATTCAAATGTAAGTTTCGTCGCCAATATGAAAATAATAGAAAGACAAGCCCGATGGATATTCCTACCAGGATCATAATAAATTATAACTAACTTATGCATAAAATCATAAGACATGTTTCTAACTTAAAAAATGACGAACTTCGATACAAACTTTTATTGCATAGTAGCTTACTTTTATCGCTTAAAAGTCTTCGTCAGCGTGTTTCTTGTTTTGACATAAAATATATCCTAAAGTATCCATCTTTCACCCGTTATATTACTTGGTTTGCTCTTAGCATTCTTTCTGACTCCTTTTTGACCTTCCACAAATTGGGCTATCAAATGCAAAATGAAGTTTTGAAATCCGTCTGGTAGTTCCAGAGATCACCACCTACATACAAACTTACAATCAGATATATTGACTTTTCCCCTCTATCGGGATACATTTTCAAAAATGCTTCGTCAGCGCTCACTTTCTTCTGGAATTTGGCGTGGACCCAGTGGTTTTGGCTATCTTCAGTGAATTAATGAATTCAAGACTTGAATGACAACGGATCGCGGAAAGACCCTGGATGACACTCGCACACACCAGGGAAGCATGGAACAACAGGGAAGCGATCTTTACTCAGCGGTGGCTGAAACATGGTGGCCAATGATGATAATTAAGTCGACTTTATGTTTCTCCCTAGTTTAAAAACTTAACATTTGATTCGTCATTCTGTTTTTCGTTATTGGTGAAAAACAGAACAATAAATTATTTTTATTGATCAGGATCTTTAGATGCATGTTGAAATAATAGGTATGTCATTAGATTTATATAACTAGTTTAAACTAGGAATATCTAGTTTATACTAGAATTTAGCTCGACCTCTACAATAACGAATAAAAATGTTAAATATTATTCATTCGGTGTTTCGAAATATGATTCTTGTTTGAGATCGTAGGCGCCATATTGATTACCATAATTTTATGACTCTTCGTATTTTTTATTTATGACGATAGAATTAATTTTGGTTAGTATCGGAAACCAATAACGGGTTCGCAGCATTTTTCGATAACAGCTATCTTTTGCTCGTTTGGAATTGGTCGTATATTTTGGTCGTGAATGACGCACTTTCAAAAATGGGGCAATACTTACCTGTTTTCTTTCCAATTTTTCTTGAGTGTTGTCGCTAAACAATTTTTAGGGTTCCGTACCCCAAAAGAAAAAAACGAAACCCTACGTACTAACGTATCACTACGTTGTCCGTCTATCAGTCTGTCAAGACCCTTTTTCTCCGGAACACATGGAGGTATCAAATGAAATAAAACTCATATCAAATACGAAGATCTACAGTCCCTTGGAGCTCTAATGAAATTAAGCCATTTACGCGACATATTTTGGTACTCACAAATAAATATCAACCTATAGGGTATTGAGAAGGTGACAAGCTCTTCAAGATCAACTGATCTGGAGGGGCTTACGCAGTCGTTACGGGTCGTAAGAATCCCAAGTCTGACAATCAGTCTTATCAAGGGGTCTTGTATTACCCAGTAACTGGGTTGCGGAGGTCAGATAGGCAGTCGCTCCATGCAAAATCCTGGTATTCAGCTGCATCCGGTTAGACTGGAAGCTGACCCCAACATAGTTGGGAAAAGGCTAGACAGATGATGATGGTATTTCTCGTGGTTCTAAAATCATGAAAGTTAGCAAGAAGCATAATGGTCTCACAGCACAAGTAAAAGAAAACGTCCGAAAATCTTTTATTTGTAGTTTCATCACATTTTCTTTTATTTTCACCTTACACTTTTAGTTGGAACAGAGATAAGTACATTATATCAAACATTTTTTTAACTACAAAGTTAAGTTGATTCTTAGGATAATTTTATCCCAACTACGGAACCCTTGATTACGCCCGGTCCGACACACACTTGGCCGATTTTTTTATATATTTATCATTTTCAGATAAATTCTGAACAACCTTTGAAAATTCAAGCACGTATTTTGAATTGAAAACAATTATCCATAGGTATCATATAAATATTATTACACCGTTTCACGGTCGCTTCCCCATTGAAAACATCATGAAAATGTTTGAAGTTGTTTTATAAAACCACTCGTGGTTGCTCTATTAATGTTTCACATTAAGATCTAATAATACATTGAATCGACTGTTATAAATATCTTCAATGGAATTTTATAACCTTAACATATTTATCAAACGCAAACACGTGTACATTTATTATTATTATATCCTAAATTAAAGGTGTGAGGTACCTACCTATGTACCTATGTAACACTTAAGTTTTGAATGCAAAACCATCATTAGCACATATGTACCTACTTATTTTTAGTCAACCACTTTAAGTTTTCCAAAGTTTTGATATTTAATTGAAGTCACGTTCTCTATTGTTTGGGTTCCTAACCTCAAAAGGAAGAAATAGAACTCATAAAGAATCATTATATTGTCCGTCCGTCCGTCAGTTCGTCAGTCCAGACCCTTTTTCTCAGGAACGTATGGAGATATCCGGTTGACATAATATCAAATAAGCAGGTCTTCAATCCCTTGGAGCTCTAAAAAATCGATCTTCTAAGTCAACGCAATAAAAAATACGGCCATATAGACAACATATTTTTTAACTCGCATGTAAATCAAAACCGGTTTTGATTTATATGCGGGGTTTATAGGGTACTTGTCGTTGACCTAGAATCATGAAATTTGGCGAGAAGTAAGCAAGCACTCACAACTAAAAGTCCGAAATTCGTTAATCTGTAGTTTTAATTAACATTACTTTTATGCTATTACAAAGTTACAGTTTTCAGTTGGAGAATTTACCATGACGTATATCGATGTATGGGAGAACATTGTTTCAACTACAAAGTTAATTTTGTTCATGGGATAAATTAAACCCAACTATGGACCTCTTCATTGTGCGTGGACACACTTGGCTGATATTTTTTATATTATATCTTTACTTTTTTACATTTGTGTCAAAGTCAAAGTCAAAGCATTTATTTCAAATAGGCACTTGAAAGGCACTTTTGAACGTCAACATTTACATTAAAATAGAATTGATTCTAGTCGCCCCTGATGAATAATCATGATATAAGATTATGTCAAATTGTTGCTTCCCAGTAAGGCGTGGTTATGACACGCGGTATCTACGCACTAAATACTTACGTCACAACTGTCATTATTCTTGAAAGTGTAATAACTTTTGATGCACTAGGCACGCTCGCTCGCTATCAGAGTGATCATAAAGATTACCTAATCTTTGTAACAGATAACTGTTTCAGTTGTCTCGGTACTCGAACTAGGTACGCGGGTAAATCTGATTAACATCATGTGTGGTTAAGTAAACAGGTGGTTTAATCTGTGAAGCTTTTTAGCCATTTAAGTTTTTTTTTTGTTTAGTCTATTCTGTCCCACTAATGGACAAAAGCCTTCCCCAAGACCTCCCAGGAACTCTTTTTCCGAAATAATTATAACAACTTCTAAAATCATATCAAACTAGCTTTTGCCAGCGGGTTCGCCCGCGTGGAAGTCGGAAATTATAACGCGGGAACGTACTAACGGGATAAAAAGTAAATTATATCTGTTAATCCAGGTTATAAACTATCTGTGTGCTAAATTTCATCCAAATCCGTTCACCCGTTTTTGCGTGATTGAGTCTCAAACATCTACATATCCAAACATACAAACTTTCACATTTATAATATTAGTAGGATACAAATACAAATGAATATGATGAGATTAACTCTCTTAGTGTCTCAAAATATCGATATAAAAATATTCTAATTTCCAAGTAGTCGTTCAGGAGCGAGGTGGCCCAGTGGAAGCGGCTCCAACTCACCAGTTCGAGAGGTTCGAACCCAAGCATGTGCTTTACTTTGGGTAAATAATTTCATCACCACTGCTCTCAACACGGTAAAGGAAAACATCGCGAGGAATTCGGCATGTCCTAGAACTAAAAAGTCGAAGACATGTGAGATCTACCAACTCGCGATAGAAGGCGTATGTCCCAGCAGTGGGAACAATATAGGCTGGTTATGTATGTGTGTATGATAATGTATGTACTACGTTACGGTAAAAAGATCCCAAAAATCATAAATGTTCTATGATTTTTGGGAGCATTTTAGCCCACTCATATTATTAATTTAGTTACCACTCCAATATATCTCGTACCTTAATCCATTTTGCTCACCACACCTCATTGTAATGCAGCTCACAGTCCTACTATTAAGATTCACAGTATCATAGTAGATTACTTGTGTGTATGTGATTTATGGTGTTATTACCAAACGTGGTATCAATTAGTACTTGTGTACTAATTGATACCTATACGTGAGTAATTGTGGTTTCAACCAATTAGTACGCAGAAGTCAAGACGCTAACATTGATATTTTATATAAAATACTTAAGCGGCATCTGACAAATACTTGATAATTTTTAAGTAATCCAATATTATAAAGAGGTAACATTTGTGAGCAGAAGCTAGTTTTACAATAGATTTTTTCATCGTATTACCACAACACGAACTATTCTTTTAAAGCTCATTTCGACACCAACTCTCTCTCATCTTATAGCTTAGCAGGCAGATAAACGGATTGATTATATCAACAGCAAAGGTGGTTGTCAGAATTACCACCCTTAAAATACTGATTAGGACCGGAAGAAACTCAGCCCGTTGACAAAGAATACTGCTGTCCTTAGTAAATCTAAGGGTTTTCAATATTTGATTAATGAAACAGCACCGGTTTATAAATCACCTTATTTCCGCCGTTTCCTTGGAACTAAATGAACCAGCTAGTTATAACTGACACTCTCGTGCCTGCTCCACATAACTACATAACCTACTTAATATTCATAAACACACAAACAATAATTAACAGGTAGGCAACACGTTATCACGAGCTACACGCTTATCGCTCCATCGTGTGCCCCACCCCTTACTTTCACGACTTTATCTTACAACTTTATCTTTTTTTATATTCTATCTAAACTCATTTCCCTAGGGCGGGCTCAATTTGCTTCAAAAACTATCCGAAAATAAACCAAAATTCAATTTCCGACTCTACTTTTAAAGACGTAAGAGTCAATATCAGTTGCGTGGCAGTTTGTAAACAGCAAAGTTTGTGGTTACCAGTAAATTACCAATCAGTTGACGTTTGGGAGATCGTAAAAGTAACCAGCGCTTTGAATATCGCCCGTAAAAACGTTGGTCGACGAGTATCGATTTATATCTACACGGATATTGTACATCAAACGATTTTTTTGAGGTTGATTTAGTCTTAAATAAATATTAGTGTGGTTTGAATTAATAAGCGGTTTTTAGAGAATTGGAGATTTAGCATTTTCAATCGTTTATCACGCAGAACTTTCATTAGTACTTTGCAGTATCGTCTTACGTAAACATCCACTATTCAATACCCTTTTAAGAAAAATTTCATAATCACTACTCCTGAAAATGGCAAGTTTTTCACCAGGAATAACATGCATAAATACGGAAACTTTGTGACGATAACATAAACAGCTAATTTATAATTAAAAGTCTATTCGAGGACATTAATCACCCTCTATTCCTAGGGAGAGGTCATCAACGTACATGACACCTACACATAAGGGCGCGCCCTGACTTGCCAGTAAAACCCGTGGAAGCACTCATAAATTTACTTTAAGGCCAGGGCTGCATAGTCGCACGTCACACACGCATCCGTTACGACCATAGATAACATATATTTTTATAACAAAGTAAAAATATCCCTTTATAGGTAAAAATAGACATGTTCGCCTTACAGGGTTCGACATGACCTTTAGGAAAATTGTTTGGTCTATATTAAATTTGTCTCTGATGATTCTAATTACGTAAATATACCTTATTATATGAGGCTCCGTATCGTAGCGATTTGATTGATAGTCGATGTTGCCAAAACAAATTTCCTTCAGCGAAAAATCGCCTAAATGGAAATATTTGTGGAGTTGAAAAGTTTTTTTTTGTAAATTGTGGTTGGTGGTGCGAAATGGTTTTAGCCGTGAATTCGTGATCCTTTACAGATAACTGGATATGTACCTACATAGGTGTAAAACAAAGTTATACATATTTGATCGCTTTTCAAAACATTTTGTAGTAACATACCTCGCGCGACCCTATTGCCATCAACTATACATTCACACCCCGGGCTGCTATTGAGGCATTCCAGATGAAAAATCCTAATAATACTGTCCGACCCGGGATTGGAACCCAGGACCTCATGTTCAGTAGTAACGCTCGCGACCATGAGACCAACAACCGATTTTGTAGTAGTTAATAAATAATTATTTTATGTGATTATTTACTCCAATTTGATGCCCGTTAAATGGACTACACTAATGCATCCTCCAAAGTGAAAGCATAAGTTAGGTATCGTAGAGTTACTTCTTTTAGTCGATTACCAAAAAAAATCGACTAACAAACAACAACAATCGCCTACAAAATCATCGTATTCGATTAAGACGCTGGTCGCTGTATGCCGTGCGTGGAAACACGAACGAAATGAAAACGTTACTGCCATGATTTGTGGCACAGTGGCAGTAGGCAGCACATAAAAAAAACATTGCTCACGACATTCGTATCATACTGTTTGTTACTTTACTACTTCTGTGAGGTATTCGCTCTTTTTGTTTATGTGGGAACGTGGAGGTAATAAGGTGTGACTTGTTTTTAATTAATTAGGTACTCTGGTAGTCGTCAGAGGTTGGTCGTAAAAAGTACATATTTTTTAAAGGTTAAGGCTGCTTTTACACTAGTGATGTGCTATGCTGTTGATGTTGCTATGGATGCGATTGACATCCACCAATCATATTCATTGGTCCACATAGATGAAAATCGTTTGTAAAATGAAATCGCACTTGTGAAAATGGTTTCAACTAAGCTATGGATGGGAGCTATTTGCGGTCGCTCCCCGTACCTTCCCTACTGTCGATGCATCGCATAGCTCGAACTGCGCATCTTCCTGGCACATCTTACTCGCTTCGCTACTCATTTTATCATTAGTGGAAACGGTCACTTAATTTCGCGGCCTAGCTTTCAAATGCTCGGAGCACAGCTGCATATCGCATCGCTGGTGGACAAGCAGCCTAAGCAGGTTCAAAGTTTCCGTATGGCCACCTACTTCTACTATCTACCAGATTAATTCAAAATGGAACAGATGACAAATTCCCGTATTTAAAACGAAAAATCTCAAAATCTAGTCAAAATCTCATCTCAGTGACAGCGACGCTCAAAAATGTGGGTAAAATACATGTAAAATAGAGGCATTTTTGACAAATTAGCACTGAGGTTAGAATGTGAACGTTCTTATAAAAACGGGAACCTCGTGTTTTGTATAAATGGTCAGCCATATAGGTACCTAAGTTAGTTAGAACTTATTCGAAGGTGGTTACTGGCTACTGGCAGAACACTTATTTAACGTTGTCTTATTTTACAGAATATAATCACATTTCATTATTAAAAACTAAAAAAGTAGAAAATAATTTAATTGTATTGAAAATTGTAGGGTGCCTTTTTGAGGTATTTTTATACTCAATTAATATCAAGCACCCCGCGCTTTTTAATAGAATTAAATTATTTTCTACTTTTCTAATTTGGTTTTTAAAGCGTGTTTTTTAAAAATTTTAAACTATTATTTATTATCTATTTTTAGTTCTGCTAACTACAAAAGCGTGATTTCTCAGTGTTTTTTTTTTCAATTATTCAATTGTCATCGGTCCTTGATAAGTATGCAAAATCCGACGTTTTCAAAGGTCAAAATCATGTTCAAAGTTTCTGTTACATAGGCACACACTAACATACGTATGAAGCTAATAAAAGCGTGTTAAAAAGAGGTACTGTATCTACTGATTGGTTCACAACAATCACCCTACTTATTAGCCGATACAAAACAATGCCATCATTTATAATTATAGCTCCGGAAGTACAGTATGGTCCATTATTACATAAAAATAATACATAATTAACATTGAAAGTACAGTTACAATATAAGCCACGATATCGCGCGACTGGGGGTGAGAAGTCGCGCGTTGTCGCGGCTCGCGGGTCGCGCGGGTCACGTTTATCTATGACCTGCGCCCGCGCACATGTGACCGCTTGATTAAAAAATATAAATATTATGGCGATAATGGAGTAGGCACACTAATTGAAATGGTACTTTAATTGCCAATTGTGTAATAAATGGCTATGAGGCTATCACAGTTCATGGGCCTTGTGGTACACTGGGCTGTAATCACCAGTGTACCCTACCACCAAAGAAGTATAGTTGATCCTAGTCTGTTGCTATGTAGACAGCTGCTTAGGTACCTAGCCACCCTGTTTGGTAAGTAGGTAAGTACGTACTTACCTAATTCCTTAAAACTACATTCACTTTTCCAAAAACGTTTCTTATACAACTGGATGGTGATACATGTACCTATATGTTTTAAATGTGTGACTCGTACATCCTATGTACCGTGTTTGTGGCAAATAAGTAACTTTGAATATGAGTTTGACATTAAAGTCTTGTCTTTTTCTAGGTTCCTTGTCTTGGCTCAAGGTCTCAATTTAGTCCCAGAACAAGGGAAGGGTGTAAGGTAAGAATGTTGTTTGTTGAACGCGCTAACCTCTGATAATTCTAGTCGGATTTGAAAAAATATTTTATGAATTTGATAGCCCAATTCTTGAGGAAGGCTAAAGGCTAACATCGTGCTAGAACCCTTGCCCTGGGCTTCGGGAATCTCAGGCTGATTCCCGGCCACTGTAGGCGCGGGCTTGCGGACGGCGAGTAATGGGTAGCTCGTTGTCCGGTGAGGACCAAACTCGAGTCGACGGCGCGTTGTGTTCCACGCGCCCCACAACAAGAAGTCAGCACCAACTGGTGGTGGTGGTCTGCAAGTGCTGACGCCTGCCAGGGGTGCGGGTTGTTCGAAAGAGATACCGCGGCCCCTGGCACACAGGCAAGTGAAGGAACACGGGTACGTTTTAGTCAGTAAAAGTCTGACACGCCCTCCCTCTCCACCTAGAGCGGGAGAAGTTAGGTATCTGAAGATTTGCCACCCTCAAAAAATAAAAATAACGTTAGAAACCGTAGCAGCATAAAAAAGTCACAGAGAAAGCGTTGCGATGTGACGCCGCCGCCACACCGGGGCGGGTCGCGGCGGGGCGGGTTGATATTCACGTGGACAAAGTCAGCGGCAGAAACTAGTCAGCCTATAACGTTCCCACTGCTGAGATAAAAGCCTTCTCTCCCTCTCTTTTAGTAAAACCAGAAAATTACTATAAAAATCTTCCAAAAATCATGTGCTCCACTTCTGCCTACCCAAATACATCAACTTTCAATAACATCCAAACACGAGTACATAAAACAGCGTCTATCGATGGAAGCCGTAATGTAATGCGGTACACTGCAGTTACCGGCCTATTACCGGCATAAAAGGGTGATCTTTACGGTTATTGCAGCCTATTAACCGGTATTGTGGACTATTAACCGGTATTGATATTACTTTGATGGCGTTCGATGGGTAAAAATACTTAGTTATTACTGTTATTGTGAATTTGCGTGTTTGAATGAAAATGGTTGAGTATTGTATTGGTTTAGCCTTTATTTATTTTTATGGATTCGTCTACTGGGAAGTTATATGTGAGTTGTAGTAAACCAAGCATTCTAGGTCAGCAGATAACATGACATGTCGAAAGCTGGGTTACTATTATTCTGGGTTAAAAAACAAAGACGTCACGCTGGTGTAGAACCATACTTAGCTAAGCAGAACATTTTAAGCCAGTGTCTTATACCTAATTAGTAGATATTAATAATTCTTCATACTTTCAGTGTCTTTGGATATGTATTTTAGTTTTTGTCATCGCCTTCTGAAAAGTTATTTTTCACTACGTAGTGTTTTTTCGGAAACGGGTGTTTGTTTTTGGAAAAAGTTTTAATTTTTCACTTTTTGGTTATGGTACTTACCCCACACCAATTAGTATCACTACTTGCTTTGTAAACAACAGTGACAGGAAGCAGCAGAATGTCATCGAGGTACATAAAGTTGATTAAAAACGTAGTATCGAGGCTAACGCAAAAACTACCGAACCAAAGTTAATAAAATATATGCATATGTTAACATCTGAAGCATACCCTATTCATTAAAAAAAAACCAAATCGGTTCAGGCGTCTTCGAGTAATCGGGAACATACATAAAAAAATAAAAAAGATTCCGAAGAATTGAGAACCTTCTCCTTTTTTGAAGTCGGTTAATAAGAGGATCCAATCATTGTATTCGCATACAATTTGTAATGACATCCACAAAACAACACAGTCGAACTCACCATGCATGTAGAATTAATAAAAGGCTACCAACTCTACAAAACAATATTGTGTATAAAGCTACTTATTATTCCCGTCAGGTTGGCAGCACTGTCGAAGTAATACGGGTTACTGCTTGAAGCGTTGTACTCAAAACATTTAGCTGTTTATAAACAAATGGGACCTACTAACTATTGTTTACAACTAACTGAACTTTAATCTAAGTAGTACAATGATCTATCAAGACGATTACAGATATAGGCTGTGCATTTATGTTGATGATAATAAACAATAATGGATTGATACTGGTTTATAGATTATTTAACTTTTACCAAAGTTTGATTAGAAACGAATACCATACAAACTCCATCACTAAATCAGTAAATCTCAAGCCAGCAACAAACAAGAAAAAAGAAATCAAACAACAAAACAATTCGGCATGTCTCGCGAAATTAGTTTGTCTTGAAACTCTCCAAAGTTCATCAAAAGAGGATATAGGAGTGGAAAACTTATTAACTAAAGTCTGCAATAAGAACGGAAGCCTAAAGCCCATTGCAGTGTTTTATCTGAGTAGTCTTTATATCTCGAACATATTTTGAAACGAAAGATTAAAATCACAGCGCAAGCTAACCGACTATGAAATTTCGAAATAATAATTGCCATAATTTGATTACTTCAGAAAATTGCAACTATTATAGCAGCCATAATTATATCCACAGTCAACCACAAATACAGGTACCTAGCACCAACCAGCAAACAGGTACTTAACCCAATTGCGACGAGGTACCAATAAAATCCCAAAACGATGAAGGTTGTCTATACGACTAGAAGCCCGTTTGCACGCGCTGGTGGTGGCCGGACTGGCACACAATGCCTTGTTTACGTTCGGCTGAGCCTTGAGCGACTCGAGCCCACTTGCCAGTTGCGCAACTATCGACGCTGGCTTGCTGTAGCTGCTGTTGCTAGGGGGGCAAAGAGTTGGAACGAAGAACGGTATAACTTGGAAGACAGTTTTGTGCCTACTTCGTTATGTATGGTTTGGTGTGAGACAAAGGATTACGTTCTTGAAGTAAGTGCGCTAATCCAGTTCGTTCATGCTTTTCAAGGCACCACTCTTGTATTAAGGCATGAAGAATGCTCTCTTACTATGGATTAGCTAACATAATTTCATTCAAGCTTTAAATATCTATGCCTAATGGGACAGGCCTATTCATAAAGCCTACGGAATGTAAGCCTATCAATATTGAATTAAAAGTTATCGAGTTTTGCGGTTACCGTTTTAACTAACATAAAACAAAAATGATACGATTACATAACTCAATTTCATGACTCCTAAAACTGACTTTCCTTAAGTTCCACTTGCTAAAGTACTGCGGGCTACGCCCTACGCCCGCTACGGCCTCCATAGCCTCTCTGCACTTTATACTCTATGCCCAGTTCGTCGACCCCGCACTCGAGGCCTACCGATACCCAACAAACAACAGCTGAGCTACACGGACACACACATAACAGTCCCTTAGCACACACACACATTATCTGTCAGTTTGCTTAGAACTCACACATACTCATAAGTCAGCCTGTGCACAGACACACACATGTAATGGTTTGTTTAGATGTACAATGGTGAAACATTCACGTTTCATACAGCTTTAGTTTTTCAATTAGAATGTGTAATTGTTTTTTTTGTTATTGTATGTACTGTGGTGCTTAATTTCCACACGATATGATGTAAAGAAAGATCGTGGAGAATCGAAATTGTGTCGAAGATGAATCCTTTGTCTTCGTCTAAGAAGATATTTAGACTTTTAGATAAGACTTTGTTTTACATAATATTATGTATATCATAGATGTCGGGTGCTTAAAGTGTGCAAGCAGAAATAAGTAAGCAACGATAATAATTACTATAGGTGTGAGAATACTCTCTCATGTACTTACCAACAGTATGGGAGTAACTCAATAACTAAACTTTGTTCTGACCAATAAGTTATTCTATAGAATCCTTAGTTAACCAAAATGTACCTATGTATTTATAAGTGCCGCGAAGAGGGTGAACGTCCTAACTTCTATACCTTACAATGACTCGTTAAACTGGCAAGCATTTACACAGAGCGAGAATAATGACTTAGTTGCCGTTTACACGTAATCTATTTAACATAACATCACGCCTGTAATCCCGAAGGTTTATACAGAGGTGTATCGTATAGTACACTCACATTTCGCCAGATATGTTTAAGGCCCACGTACTAGGGAGCGAGCCAATTGCCATCAACCGGGAACAAATCCAGACTCCGCACTGCTACTGAGAAATCCCAGAAGGAAAAACCCAATAACACTTTGCCCGACCCGGGAATCGAACGTAGGACCTGATGCTCAGGAGCGCTTGCGACCACTAAACGAGGCAAGGCAGTCAGTATTATACATAGTAAGTATATAAACTAGCACCATATCGGTCATAAAAGATTACAAATACCAGGTTACGTAACCTTCAAGGAGTAATAACTCATTGCTCAGACGATGAGAGGGCATTAGAATAGAACACAGTTCATTATTACAATGTACTGCATAAATATGATAAGCAGACGATGCAGAAATAACTTGAAAACAGACATCGTCGTACAATGGACGGTGTTATCGCACTTGACGATCTGTTGCGGCCTAGATTGTGAACACTATCGAATATCGTATGTTATTCTTAGACGTAGGGACTTTATAATCAATCAATCAACTGGTTATTTACAGTACAGTGTATTGCTGGACATTGGCCTTTCCTAAGAAGGGCCACGAAGATAGTACCTACCTTTCATAATCTAGTCTCATTCAGTTGCCTCTCTCTATCAGCACCCCAATTGTGCAACCCACTATCAATCAGATCAGAATCTGAATATTTTGCTAATCCATTGCTTCATATTGTTCGAAAAATGTGCCTGCTCAACAACATAAATAACACAATGAATGTTATATTATTGAACCGTCAAATTGGAAGCCATGTTAGTTTTAGTAAGTTACGCATTTACCCCGCTGATTTTCATTTAAAATTATAACAATTCAAATAATTTCTTGAAACAAGATAAAATTGTTTTAGATGCGACAGATTGAATTGATTGATTGAAACAGTGAGCTGTCGTTCTACCTGATTGATGCAAGGGATCGACAGCTCACTTTAAGCTTATTTAGAAATCCCAACGTGAAAGTAAGGTGGTGTGTACCTAACTTTTCAGGCTATGGGTTTGAATCCGGGCAAGTATCAATGTGAATATGTATTTCATAAATTTAAGTTTCAGAGTTTATCTTGGACATTACTGTCATGGGTGTAGGTATATGCATCGTGCGAAGAAACCTGGACTCATAATTAATGAAGTCAGAAACTGCCAACCGGTCTTGAGCAACCGTGGGTTCAAATGTTCAAATGTTCGTGCCTTCTGTGTATGAGAAGAGGCCTTTGCCGTGCAGTGGAACAGTAACAGGCTGGTGTTATTATTATTCTCTGTCCTCTACCAACTTACAGGCTAGTGTTATTATTCAGCCAAAATGTATTATTTTTTCGTTTAAAATGCCGCATTAGATTAATTAATGGCCCAGCTGTTTTAATTTACTAACTGACCCGTGAAACTAAACAAGTGATTTAATTAACATATACATCTAAACACCATAGTACAGTGTAGTAGGTGCTGCTACACACGGCGACGTGTTCCCGTGGCCAAGGCCAGCCAGTTGTATTTGCATGGCGAGTCATAATTGTTAGCACGCGATCAAACCCTCCTTCATTATACTGTGCTAATTTGTAGCAGTTATATTGTTAGCTATAACTAGTCTTTAGCAGCGACTTTGTTTATGTAAATATGACGAAAATGAGACGAACGAAAAAGATCCTGAAAAGGTCCACCTATTGATTGAAAGTCGTCTAGAAATAGGGTCTAAGAATAGGAAATAGGATCAGGATTGAGGAACAGATGCATAATCACCTAGGAGATTTAATTATTAATGAAAACATTAATAGAAGACGTGCTTACTTTTATCCTAA
The DNA here is from genome assembly GCA_947359405.1 of Antitype chi. NCBI lineage: Eukaryota > Metazoa > Arthropoda > Insecta > Lepidoptera > Noctuidae > Antitype > Antitype chi. The sequence goes on from OX375826.1 coordinate 916,382, forward strand.
TTCTTAGCTTTGTCTGAGAGAAATGTGTTGGCATTTTTATATTAACAAACAATTTTGTAAGTATCTTTACTACATCTCCAACAACTACTTATATATTACCCATACTTGCAAATAAATTAATTTCTATTCTATTCAGTCAACAAGGTGCACCGTATATGGAAGCCTGAAACCTTAAAATAACCATTCATTTTCAGGTTTCAGGCATCCTAGACTTTCAAGACATTAGTAAATCGAAAATGCGTAAAAATATGATATAACTTAGTGGTGTTTTTTTATCGAGATTGTATGTTTCTTTTCCACAAAAGTTTTGAAATATCATGTAGTTACTCAAATAAGTTTCATATTCTACCTAACACTAGTTAGTCAATTTCATGAAAAATCTAATTTACCAATGTCAATTTTGGTTTGGTCCCGTTACCTTCGCTGTAGGTATAAACAAACAAATGTACAGACTTATATTTCCAATACAATATTAATTGTGTGTTATCATCATCATAATTATTGTTACATAAATAATGCTCAATTTTCTGCTATTAGCCACAGTATTGTTTGTGTTCTGTAAATGCATCACAGTTATTAAAAGTCATTACGTGTTTATTTATTATTTATTGTTATTTGTGAACTTGGCACTTAATAAAATCATCTCTTATTACAAGTGCAATTGTGCACACTCAATTATGTCATAAAGATACCTAATAATTTAAGTAGGTATCATTGAGTTGTGGTTACCATGCAGACTAGATTGAATACATGACTTTAGGTATATACCTGTCTCGCGGTTTTGAGTATTTTGGCTATATATCGCCTAGGCAAATGTCCTGCAGATCTGAGCGTCCTGTAACGGGTCGTTGAGCTCTATAATAGGGTTGAGATACACGATGACTGATGCATGCGTGCATGCCGTCTGTTGGGACAGGTCAGAAAGTTTCAGCATTTCTTCTCAGGGATCAGTCAGCTAGGAAATGTCAATACCATCACGTTTTAAAATAAGTGTCTTATAAGATCTACTCACATTTTTTATCTTAATCATGTCATGTGTAGTTATGTGTTCTTTCTTAGAACTAGATATGTTATAAAATAGCCACATGAATAGAGCAAACGGGATTAGAAATAACGGGTGATTTTTTTGCTGGTATCTTTTTGGCAACACTGTTTTTGACAGATCACGCGTGAATCGTGTCTTGTGTCATTGTCAAACTTGTTCAGTTTGGTCTATAATTTAACCATGAATCGACTTACGAACGAACAACGCTTGCATATTATTGAATTTTACTATCAAAATGGATGCTCGGTTAAACGTTACTGTGAATGGCGAGCGCTACCGTGTGATGATTGGCGATTTTTTTTTGCCCAAAATGGAAGAATTGGACATGCCTGACATGTGGTTTCAACAAGACGGTGCCACATGCCACACGGCACGCGAAACATTGGCCCAATTGAAAGCCGCCTTCGGTGAACAGTTTATCTCACGTTTTAGGCCCGTCAATTGGCCGCCTAGATCGTGTGATCTAACGCCTTTGGACTATTTCTTGTGGGGCCATGTTAAGGCTCATGTCTACAGGGATAAACCAGCAACGATTGACGCACTGGGAGCCAATATTGAAGCATTTATTCGTGATATACCGGCTGATATGTTGGAGAGAGTGTGCCAAAATTGGGCCTTGCGAATGGGCCATCTAAACCGGAGCCGCGGCCAGCATTTGCATGAAATCATCTTCAAACATTAAATTATATTGATCGTTCTATCGATTCCTATAAAGATTTCATCAAATTTTTCAAATTTGTTGTGTTTTTTTTAAAATCAAATCCTATACCTCTTAAAAAATCACCCGTTATAATATGTAGAATGGAATCGCTACAGAATTTTTACCAATTTTCTTTATTCTCTATAGTAACAAATTCAAATAGTAATGAAGCTGGACAAATAATTAAGAACGACTAGCTGACCCGGCAAACTTCGTACCGCCGATAAAAGATGAACTTTTTGTGAGACTAACAAACGTCAATTATTTTTTATAAACATTTATAGATATTCTTTATATTTTCTCACCGTTTAAACCTTCCCTGGACTGCCACAAATATTTCAAAACCAAAATTAGCCAAATCGGTTCAGCCGTTCTCGAGTTTTAGCGAGACTAACGAACAGCATTTAATTTTTATAGATATAGATTTATGTAACTGCTCGAGAGTAGTTTTATGTGAAACTTACGACTTAATAAATCACATTTGAAGTGCGTAAAGTATAATAGCATTTTTTGTAGGTACCCTTTGTAGCTGTTGGCCACCACAAGTAACATGGGACAACGGCAGGAAGATGATGTTGTATTTGTTGTTCAAAATAATGATTTTTATTTCAAATATCACCAATATCAGCAGTTTACTCAGCTGTAAAACTTGCGAAAAGAAGAACCCGGAAAATATATGAAAAGGAAGGTTCCGTTCAGAATAATGAAAACTAATCGCACAATAAACTGTGTTCACCAAAACAGTTTTACTTGTGACCTCCAAAATTAGGTCGTGCCTTCAGTAAATAACGTTTTAGCGTTGCCTATTTAAATCACAGGCTATATATATATACGGTGAGTGTTAAAAAGCGTCAGTTTCAAAGAAAAGGGACGCTCAATAAAACGGTACATAGATAAATATAAATAAATCAAGTAATTAATGTCAGCGCCACAGAAATGCTGGTGTCTTCTTAGATGGACGACTGTCACACCGTAAGCGAATTGGAATTCTTTGTAAAAAACGATTATATGTCCTACTGCTAGCTTTTACGCTATCACAAAGTTACTAAAGCCCGTTAAAGCTCGTGTACACTAGCGCGACGCGACGGTCTCATCGTGACACTCCAAGAAAAATGTCTATGAAAACTTAATGGAGATTGTTCTACAAGTGTCGCGTCGCGGCTGTTTGAAGAAGCCTTTATTCTTACTTAGAAAAATAAAAAAATAACTCAATTTAAAAAAAAAAAAACTGTTTTTACAGCAGTTCCATTGTAAGGCTCATTAAACATAAAACAATCAATGTTTTTTATCTCAAATTAATTCAGCCAAAATAATATTAACTGTGATTATCATAATTTATAAATACATAATACAAAAACAACATGTATGAATTTTATGATTGACGTGTAAAATGTATTTTTATTACAATTTCGTTTTAGTTTAGCATTGTTTTATCCATTTTAATGCTTTTTCGCGCATAAATTAATATAATAAGCATAAATTAATCAGAAATAGTATTTTCGCATATATTTTCGGCTAAGGTCTTAATTACTTCCAATTTCTATGCAAAGCACATAATTCGAATGGGTATAATGAGCGTATTTGAATTCATAAGTTCAAGATTTTTAGTAAAAACAAATGTGTTTTTCCATGCAGAGCAGCAAATTTGTGAAAAATAATAATACCAAGAAAACTCAAGACCATCCACGATAACATATTCAGTCTTTAACGTTCACTGCAGCACTATCGTTGGGACACAGTGGGCCATAGTGGGCCCAGTGTGGGTTACTGGATGTCACATAATATGTCTTCAAATTTTCGGTGGTTCTAAGAAATGCCAGTTTCCTCACGACCGTAGACCGTTTACGATATCAGCATCCAATTTTTACTAAAATTTTAGGAATTTTCCTCACACCGTTGACACCCACGAAACGGTATTACGTGGCCGTGGCTTCTCAACGTGAAGAAATCCTCGGAACAGTGAGGTCGCTCCGCGAAGCCTGTGAAGCTCCCAGGAAGCTTCTGTGCTTTTGGGCGGAGCTAGGCTGGCTTTGTTAGCCAGAATCCCCACGCACAACGAACCGAATGGGAGTCTACGTGCGGAAAAGGGAGTCCCATCATCATCATCATCAACGGTATTACGTTGTGGTGTGATTGCGGCCTATAATTCGTAACACTAAAATAAACAAAACCGAAACTTGGTTTTTGGAAAGTCATTCAAACAGCGTGTTTGTGACACGTTTCGGCAGAGATGATCAACCTTTCACGTTTGAGAACTGTGCCTCCTAACTAGGAGGCGGGCATCAATAATAAGACCTCATTTGTCATACTGATTGCGCATGATTTCTGTAGTTCACACACAAGGTTAATTCTTGAGCCTCGAGTTACAAGTATTTTTATACCTAATTATTTTCAAATGGCAATGCCGTGCCTCGGAAAGTACGTAAAGCTGTTGATCCCGGCTGTCATTCATGGATCTTTGACAGTCGTTACGGGTTGTCAGGAGCCCTAAAGTCTGACAACCAGTCTTACCAAGGGGTATCGTGTTATGCAGCAACTGGGTTGTGGAGGTCAGATAGGCAGTCGGTCTATGTAAATTACTGGTATTCAACTTCCGGTTAGACTGGAAGCTGACCCCATCATAGTTAGGAAAAGGCTAGGCAGATGATAATGATTTTCAAATGGCAAGCCTCTGCGAGTCGCAATAAATATTTCCACACTGACTGTCACCGCAGAGATTTCGACTAGATCTTCGATGTTTTATTAAACAGATAATTTCACCCAGTGTCAATAGGAAACTGTTCGCTCGTTGAGCACCCCTGCGCTGTGATCAAACTCTCTTTGAACTCCAATTCACAGTAGATGATAGTCTGTAATGTTCTCAGAAATCGTTTCTATGATCACTAAGCAGAAGCAGAATAGGGAAGTAATTACCATTTATCTTTGAGTATAAACATATCGTCGCCCTTTTGAATTATGTAGTTCATTCAAAATAAAGATGTAAGATATAATTCAAAAGGTATATTGATGTTTGATTTAGAAATAGCAAGACTGAGTTAAATTTTCATTAAGGGTAAACTATTAATCGACTAAATATGTATTTTAATACCTACATAAGATCTATCTCTGTATACGTATGGAACACGATTTTGAATGGCTTCAAATATGTCTATTTAACCTGTTAACTGCCATAGAGAGTAAATCGCTGAATATCAAGCACGCTACACCACGCTTGAACTGACACAAAAATTTCGCGGCGGGATTTGTCGCGCACTAGATTTTCAACCCTCGGCGGTGAACCGAGCGTTGAGAATCCAACAGAGTGCATCTCAGTGCGTAGGAAAAACACACTGTTCGATTTTCAACTCTCAAGTTGAAGATCCAAAGAGCGAAAAATTCCCGCCGCGAAGTGTTGACGGGCATGCTCACGTGGTGTCTACTAACATCTATCATCCCGACACACATACTAAACAACACGTTGACCCACGTCTAGCTGTTATCTGTCTCCTGATAACAGCAGCCCTTGGTTATAATTAGCACCATAAGTAAACAATTAATTCTAGCACAAATACCACATTTTTATCTTATTTAATATGAGCCAGCTTCAGCAAACAGACACTTAGTCAATATTGTTTGATTCTGATTGTACGCCTGTGTTTCCGTTTTTATCTGGTCTTTATTTATTTAAACTTTATTTTTAAAGAAAACATATTAAAATGATAATACGATTAAGTTGTAGGTCCAAAATCCGTAGATCTATGGATAAACCCGTAAATCTGTAGGTCTGGCAGTGCACCCCGCATTGCCGACGCTAGGTAGAAACTAGAAACCTGTGGTAGGGATGTTACCATTTGGATATAAATATCGATAGTGTTGTTCACTTTTTACGTAATGTCCCGATCAATAATAATGCCAATATTTTGATCGAGCCTGTCCCCAATGATAGCTGTCCCCCTATCAGTGCCGCCCTAAGCCGAGACCCGTACCCCACCAGGGGTGCCCTCAGCGTGCAGTCGCTTAGTATATAAAATTTAGTTTGTAAGCCCTGGCTGGAGGCGTTAAGAGTAAAATCTTAAAGGCAGCCCCAGGAAAGCCCGGTTGAGCAGTCACGGCCTCTCAAGGCCAACTGCGAGACGCCCAACAAAAAAAAAACACTTTTTACGCAGTCTGTTTTTTTTTATTGTTCGACCAGTGTTTTCGAAGTAGATGTCTGCTTTTTTAAAACTGCCTTGAACATAATTTTGACGAAGCAGATGGAAGCCAATTATGGATATATAAGTAGTATTCATTCTAAAATAGGGTATAATTTATTGGGAGTTTTGGAAGTAAAAAGAGTTGTAAATGATGTGCTAATTTTCATGATGTTAGTTTTCGAGGTAGGGGGGCGTTTCGAGGGAGGTCTCGTGACGAAAATCAGGAAATTAAAATCCAAAATTGCGGCCATAACTACTGGTGGCAACTGTAGGTATGTCGATGCTCTTTCGAGCAACATCGCTTACAGAGAAGCATTTTCTTAATTAAAACAAGTTAAAAATAATATTTATTTATCTATTTGGTATCTCCAACAAAGGATACATAGAAACAATAGAAAATATTATAAAGAGGAAAACTTTGTTTGTTTGTTTGTTTGTTTGATTGTAATGAATAGGCTCAAAAACTGCTGGACCGATTTTAAAAATTCTTTCACCATTCAAAAGCTACATGATCCACGAGTAACATAGGCTAAATTTTATTTTGGAAAAAAATACGGTTCCGTAAGATATTTGGGGTTTTCGGACACAAGGTGTAAAAAATCAACCAGAAAAGTTACTTATTTTGCGTACGCTGCCTAAACTATAAAAGATAGAACCATAAAATGTTCTAATTAATTGTAGATCTTATAAATATCTACAAAAAAGTCCGCGACACACTATACCTATCTATGTCGAGTGAGGCACAACAACCATTTTTTTATTTATTTATCTTGAATTTTTTTTGGATTACATTTAAACGCATTTATTTTACTCATGCTATAATCCTAATCAAAATAAATGATTTCATCACTAAGTACAGTTTATGTAGATAATATTTGGTCTTTGAATGATTAAAATTGGACGTTTGGTTTTAAAGTTATGGCGAAATTAAAATAATACGATTTCTGCTGCACGGCCCGTTGCGAAGTGGGCGTCACCAAGACGGGGTGCGCGTGCGGGAGGGGAGTCTATGCAGCCTGCGGATAATGACTGCGTCGTCGATGTCTGTGAATTGACCTGGGAATCATTTTACTGACCGTGTCTTTCCTGGGTAGGCTTTTTGCAGCGGTAACCGACATCCACGCGGGCGGAGCCGCGGGCGACCGCTAGTAGTAAAATATTAACAATTGAATAGGTTTTTGTCTGGTTATATTTTTTTTTCCGACGATACGGGGCGTAATGTAGCATACGCAGCGAGCATGTCGTTACACCGAGTGCTAAAATCAGTGTTGCTCGCTCGCATGTTTTGCCGTACTGACTGCACGAATGCTCGCTTGGTAACATGTTAGGTGCATTTTGCCCCGTGACGCCGGTCAGTATCCACCTTTACAGCGTGATCTTTCTTTAACGTGATAACGTCGCGGTCCCACGGGGCCATTAACTGACAGGTGGCGCCAGGTATTACTGCATTGCTACCTGTCGAGTCCTATCGCAGCCCAACACAGCTAAAAGACGCGCCTGTACGGGCCGAGACAGGCGCCCGCCCCCGCGCTGCGCCACCCCGCGCCGGAGACTACTGGCCACCAGAGACCTCATCGGCTTCGGATGCTCCTACGGCCTGTCGGCCTGGCTTGGCGCGGTCTGGCCAGTGAGAAAACGAGCCGTGGGAACGTGGAATAACGCTTCAGCATACTCAACCAGACGCACAGTCGATTTTTTGAGTACGGCAGGTGCATATATATTATAATTAATAAATCTGAGTGAGACTTCTTCGCATTAATATTATAAGCCCTGAAGACGCAGTGACTGCATTCGAAAGCTGTGGTAGGTTCCTACACCATGTTCCCGACATGCACGCGAACGAAGTCGCGGGCACAGCTAATTGCCTAATACGTACTTCTGTAATTGTTAATTCGCCCACAAGTAAATTAACTTCGTGCGAGTCGCCCATAAAAAATATTATATTATTTCAAAGTCACGATTCGCCTGATTCTAATAAGCCATTTTAGACAACGCAAGGCATTTACAATATCAACAGAATTCATCTAACAAAACATTTAAAATGATAAAAACATATTTTTTCCAAGCCTGTTCCAAGATCTCAATTCACAAACTAATTAAGATTCTTCTCACGTATTTGAAAACACTTTGGTTAGCGCCCAACTTCGGCCCCACAACTATCTTTTATTTATCTTTGCAAATGAGCTATCTATCGTCTCTACGTAAACTACCAATTTCCGGCCGTTTCCCCGATGAGGGTCAAAAGATCTAATCAGAACATTCTGCGCTAGTTAATTGTCGTACATGGGAACGTTTATAATTACGACTTTATTCCACCAAACGTAGAATTTTAAACCCTTATTTCCCTTTCGATCATTATGCGGTAAGTAAATGTTGCTATTATTATCATTTGACAGCAGTTAACAATTGTTTGACCCTTAAACGGTTGGCGCAGTGGTTAAGTGATTGACTGCTGCGCTCCGTGTCGCGGGTTCGATCCCCGCACGGAACAAATATTTGTATGACCTACAAAGAGTTGTTCCGGGTCTGGCTGTTTGTCTATGTGAGTTTTAAATGTTTGTAAACGCACCCACAATACAGGAGAAATTCCGAGTGTGGGGCAACGTTTTAAAAAAAAATAAGAGATTTATCTGAAAACATGGTCTATGATGCTCAAAAGTTGTGCCTTTCACAGAAGACCAACCCAATGGGACTCAGTAGATATTCTAAACGGATTAGTCTACTTTATTTTATCTTAAAACTAGCGACCTACGGCGGCTTCGCACGGTACAAATCTTTGAAATACTCGGCTTTTCTCTACTGTAATATCATGTAGAGATCTTTTTTTTTTAGAAAAAGTTATATAACTGATAAAGAAATCCGAATCGAAATCTGTTGCGCGGTTTAGAAGAAGTAAGCAGGTAAACAGTCAGACGAAAACAGCGACTTTAAACTATTTAGAGATAATTTGTGACTTGAAATTCTCATTAGGAAACTTTATTAAAGGTTAAAAAAAGACGCATCAAACCAAGAATATCATCAGTCTTAGATACAATACAAAATACATTGATTGTGGCCTCATTTATATCCCGCATACGTCCTCAACGAACGCCCACGGCCCTACAGGCCCCACAGGCCCTACAGGTAGTATATTATTACAAACTGCAGCAGACAGTGACACATCGTCCTCTAGGAGCGGCGCTACGCGATACTATGTGACAAAATATTATGAATCATTCGAAAATCTATCGGTTTGAAAATTAAGTCAAGAATGAAATTACCCCCACTACTACGGTTACCTAAAATAACTCAAACAATTGTTTTTTTTTAACTTAGCCACTCAGAAGAATTGTAACTCGTCTTTGCGCTATATTCATTAAAGAGCCATTTTTTTCTGAACCGAAATACAACAGAAATTTGGGTTCAACTGTTGAGGTACATCATCCACTGATCTATTTCATCAAGATCTACTGCCAGGCTTTGTAAATTAATTTCACCGACTATTTTTTACTCTGTGGATCTCACTACAAAGTTTATAAATCCGCAGTAATCCTTTATTTACAGCTTAGTCGATCCCTATATCCCAAAAAACATAGCTTACACAAAAATCGCTCACATAGGACAGCGAGCACGAAATGTGAAGATATTACATAAAGATGGCGGTGCCTACGTCACTGACGCAAACAAGACAGTTAGCATATTTAATAGGAACGTTATTATTTTTAGTATAAGTGTACAACCTGCTCCGACCGGCTCAACTTGGGGATGTATAATATAAACATCTGAGGAGGTCTTGATAAAACGGTTTTCTAAAATACCGCTGGTATTTTTCTTTGTCTGAATTGGTCCTTCATTGAATGAGTCTCGGAAAATAAGCTACTCTTAAATCGTGGGTGTCAAAAGTGGCGACTTTGAAATAATGCCAAGAAGACTGGTAGCGTCGTTCTTTTGGCCAAAAACAACATTATGCAATCTGCCAAGATGATTATGGAAATATGCATGATCGTTGATCATGAATGGTTATTTATTTTGTACCGGTCATTGAGGAATAATTAAAATCTTAATCTCCATGACAAGTGTTGTGTTGACATAGATTGTCTGTGATACTAGCACTCTTTAGGGAAACCAGAATATCAAAAGAAAATATTATCAGTTCTACAGTCTTTTAAAACTTTATTTTTAACACCTACGCTATTGAGAGGCCTTGTTTCGTGAAACAACGCTACTCAATAACTTCATAGTCAATTTCAAACGACATCCAAAAGCAGATACAAATATTAGTCTTGTATCTCAAATCAGCATGAAATAGCTTTTACCATAACCGTTACCATAACAACCATACAAGCTTTTACTCTACAACATCAAACCACTATGAAAAACACACAGACAGACGAATTTCGGCATCCAAATCTGTCATAACTATTGAAAGACGACCGAAATGCATTAGTCCGTTTGTTTGTGATAGTAATGCTTCAATTATCGTGTATGATGCGTGTGCGCATGGAGACGTTAATGGAGATATGGACGGAGAAGTAATTGGTAGACCGTGGTGAGCGTTTAGGAGGTAACGACAGAAGCTGAGCTTTGTATATTTGTTAATGTTAGTGAAAATATTTGGATGATCGAGTGAAGTCTAAATATAAAAGGGCTAAAAGCTGTGCTGAGCGTAATTAACGTGGTAAACTTTTAGTAGAAGCGCTTTCGTAACAGATCGTTTTGTCAATCTTTGGTAAGACTATAAAGGCATTTGGTACTTGTAAAAGCTTTACAAAACTATTTTTACACTATGCTAAGATAAAAGGGAACATTGTGGTATTTTTGTAGATTTTAGAGAGTAGAGTATTTGCATTAACAACTAACAGTCGGTAGGACCTAAAACAAATCGGGCTAAACCTAATTCTGGTTTCTTGAATAAGTAATGGTGAATCAATAGGTGAAAAAATATTAACTTACTTTCTTAATTTACTGTAAAAGAGACGATTGATACTTAAACTTCCTATATCGGGATAAGTAGATCTAAAGTTCTAAGTTTATCACTTAAAACATTACTTATACAAGCGCTCTTTCTCGATCGCCGTGCTCAGAATAGTAATGACACCCGCATTGAACAGGTGGTTGTCGCTGTACTACATGTATCTAGCATTATGCTGATATACTTCATATAGGTAGGTAAGACCAACAGTGGACTGTATTACTGATTGATTTGTCTTGCTTGTGCATATTAGCTTTTATACTATACACTGTGGTATTCGAATAGCAATAATAACATCCTTTTTCGGATAATTTCACTTTTCTGAGTGTCATATAGGTATGTAAATACATAATGTTATGCTTAATACATTATATTAAGCTTTGTTTAAAGTTCATCTTAATTCTCCTGCCCTTTGTCTGGCGCAGCATGTCTGCTTCTCTGTTTTATATGTGTAATAGCCGTCATCGTAGATAATCACCCTTTTAAGATACAATGCATTAATGCCTATCACCTGAAATATTTACATTACCATGTTTTATTTAAAGAATATAGCTACACAACCTAAAACAATTAATCTTATGTCTGATCTAATCTCCTAATTGCTTTTATCGCCCAACGGAACTTTATACATGACTTATTTCCTGATGATAGACCACACAGGATGAACATCGAATCTTCAAAGTCCTATGCAACAACATTACTACGATACAATCAATTGTATAGGTACAATTGCGACTTGATTAATATAATAATATAACAATAACAGTGTTGTTCAAAATCGTAGGTTCGTAACAGCTGCTTTCACTGCACAGACTCGAACCTACGACCTTTCGATTATTTACTGCGCTCGCGCACGATCCGATACACACAAAACAAATTATAACTGGTAATATGTGAGTGTTTACAATGTATTACGAGAATAGCTTCTAGAACTTTATAACCAAGAAAAAATAAATTGGAACACGATCAATTTCTGTTTTTTTTTTTAATCCAAGTAATACTGTCTATACAGGAAATATTTTTATTCAGTGCAAACTGTAACCATGAATTCAGCGTATCTGCCTAGCAGAAATTTTTCGTCGGTTATAAAAAAAAAATCAAATGTTCCATACATTTTGACCGGGTAGGTATTGCACTTTTCTATGAAACAGCAGATTTTTTTTTTTGTATAACCTATGAAACATTTCTGCGCTGGGGGGGTCTAGAATGATATGCTGAATTCATGCTCACAGTTAGCGCACTGAATAAAAACTTTCCCTGTATATCGCCGGATATCTCTTCCTAAAATGCCATATAATTGTAACAACGATTTAAAAGCATTGGTGTGATTTGAACTGTCGCAGACATAACCCACGACTTCAGATAATAAAATAATACCTAAATCGAATTATTGCAAAGATGCACCGATTTACTCTTAAACATTACTTCGACATCAATTCAAATCTAGATAATTATATCTTAAATCATCTATCTCTACAGACCAATGGAGCCAAACCGCACATTAAACGCGTTATGGTAATTAGAAAACCAGTATAGTGGGCGTGCTCGATCAGAGGCGCGGGCACACCGATATCACATATAATAACAAACAGCCGTGCAGAAGGTCTACCGTAGAACATCACTAAACTTACCGCTCATCACTGCACATCATCATCATCGGCAGCTTTGTTCCATCCACTGCTGAGTTACGCAGCTACCTAGGCTACCTCCCTCTTTTCCTATGCTTTCCTAGTCTGGGCGAGTCTCATCTTGGGGCATTCACCTACATGTTAACATTGATAGGTTTAAAATAAAAAGAAGATGCCACTGCTCCAGCCTTTCTACCAACTACTGGCATGACAAGAGACTAGAACAACCAGCACCCTAATTGCGAAATACACTTTCAGTCACAATCCGTGGGCATTATCAGTCTTCAATGTTCCCACTGCTGGGGCACAGGCCTCCTCGCTATGAGAGGCTGGTGGATGTCACATATTTTCGAATGATTGATTCTAGGACAAGTCAGTCTCTTCACAATGTTTTCTTTCACCGTGTCCTTAACAGTGGTGATGAATCTTTGTGTAAACTACACAAAGTAAAGCGCGTATCAGGGTCGCTGTCGTTATCACTGGTGGCCCAATAGTCGCCCACTAGTCAACTATGGAACACGGGATTTGGGGGAAATTCCTAATCCAATGGTTCATAAGTTTAAATATCGTCTGCTCAGCAACGTAAATAACGCAATTATCGTGGTTGAGTTCTCAAAATGAAAGTCATTGCGATCGATTGCCTTTTTATATATATAACGCCACTACCCGCTTGTTTATCTCTTTCTTAGAGAGTAATCTAGACACAAAATAAAGCCAGAGTTCTTTGTATAATCAAATTCATTGTACTCGTATATTAGTTTATTTTAATTTTTTGGTGAAGTGGTCCTTCTGTCCTGTGAATTTGGGTTTTAATTGTCCAAGCCTTTGTTCTTCCACATTCGGCTGCACTCGGCGATCTTCGGCAAACCTCGGGCTATGCCTCGGGCACACTCGACAAACCCTGACGTCACCTGATAAGATCGCTCCAAGAATCGTGCACAGAATTCTTAGAACTTGCTTGTCATGTTGAGATGAGATAATCGCTGTTATTGTTATATAATTGAATAATAATACTAAATCGCTGAGACAGATTTTTCAGTAATGATTAGTAGAATCTTCGTTTGTCGTTTATTATTTGCATAGAGTATTGAAAACAATCGTCAGAATAGATGGAAATAACGTGGCCGTAGTGAAGGCATTAGAAATGAAGGCAGTTCTTAAAAGGATAAGGATTTAGTTATCCCAGTTGTTTTATTAAGTTTTTTCCGTTGTATACACATATAATTTATAGAATTACAATCATATGATCGACGGCGCGTTGTGTTCCACGCGCGCCTCAAAGGGATGTAAGCACTTACTGGTGGGGTCCGCAAAGGCCTGCCAGGGGTGCGGGTTGTTCGAAAAGAGATACCGCGGTCCCTGGAACACCGGCAACTGAGGGAACACGGGTGGGTTTTATCAGTAAAAGTCTGACACGCCCTCCTGCTCTACCCAGAGCGGGAGAAGTTTTTTGATGATATCCCACCCAGAAAAAAATGAAACCCTATATGATAAGGCCTCCCATTTTTCGCATCAAATATACAAAAATTATCCATGCAATGATTAATATGAGAATCGAAACGGGCTTTTGTCAATTTGAGGGCCAGGTATAGCAAGATGGCCTCAAGTTTTCATAAGAAATATCTCAACCGCCCAAATTATTCTCATTGGATAAACTATAAACAGACCTGCTCCTCTGAAATTGAACTTACTTTGATGCTTAAGGTTCCGGTAATAACCATGTAGAATAGGAGACAGCCGGTCCCGAGGAAGAGCAGTGCTGGCCCAGGGCCTGGTGGTAACGACCACTACTTACTAGTTGCAGGTGGGTATAAATAAACCCAGACAGGCGCTTTAGTTGGTTAAAATTATTTAATTACCACTCCTATAGATCGGTGAAGGATGTTCTAAGACCAAAAATTCGAAGACATGTGACATTTACCAACCCGCACTGCGCCCGCGGCCGCTCCCTCTCACAGGGAGGAGGCTTGTGTCCCAGCAGTGGGAACATTATGGGCTTATTAGGCTTTTCTTAGTATTTAGGCAGGTGGGAATTTTATAGCATTTCATACTTCTACAATAACTTAACAACATCATTAACATATTAAGCTTTTCGGAAGCCTTTATATCACTCATTTGCGACTTTTCCACCACCGTCATCGCTGATAAAACGTTAAGGAGGATGCGCTAAGGTAGATTTTCATGATATAGTTATTCAATAGGATTCAATGAATTTAGAGGGTTGTATTGATGATTGTATTGATGATGTAATGGCTATAATTCTGGAAATACACGCCTATACGTGTTACGGTCGCGAATCATATTTTGTGCAACATACAGCCTGACCTGCAAATTGCAAAAAACTTAAGAATTTTCGCGAGCTGCTCTGGAGCTTGCCCCTTAATTTGTCTCGTACTTCTAGTTAAAGTAGTTAGTATAAGGATCATTTTAAACTAAACATCTGTAACATGTACCTACTTTCTGTACAGATAAAGAACTATTATATTTCATTATTTTTAATTCTAAAACATTAATGCCAAGTACAGAATGAAATAAAATCTCATAAAACAAAACCTTTCTCTCTAACTTTCAGCTCCACTTTCAGATTTTATAGCGTCCATGCACGGATAGAACTTATTAATCTGCGCGCGCGCCGCTCAGCAGAGGATCAGCATACTAATGTGTACGTGAAAGTGTGGCTGGGCTGTAGGGCTGGTGAAAAAACCAAACAAATAATTCAAATAAACTAAATAAAATGATATTTACAAATCAAGGAAGATACAAGAAAGTTAGGTTAAGTTTATCATAATATTATTGATGTAGTAGGTGCCTACACTCGTACAAATGACAAAATTGCTTACATAATCCCGGAAGACCACAAGTTTGAGAGATTTAGCAGAATGTCATCATCATCATGGTTCGCGTGGTGGCTATTATAGGGTCTAAAACTGCACTAACAATGATTCAATTTATTTACGTCAACAGTATGTCTCGTCCCCGTATTTATTTGCGACTCGTCTATTTTCCTTCTAACACCACCTACCCTACCTACCTCCTTCCCTTTCTCCTACCTTATTTCTATTTTTGTTTTTATTTGTCGAATCGCGTGTCCTGGCTTCAATTTTTATTAGTGCATTCATATTTTTTTCCGCAGAACAAACTAATTTACTTTCTACCTCCCAATACAAATTAGATTAACAATTTATGACTACACAAGAGGCATTGCCAACCCTGCTAGCTATATGTATGTGTCCACATTATCCGTATTGTATGCTGATAGGTTGACTATATTCAAGTCGTTGTGCTTATGATTGTGCTATAGATACAATAGCTAAGTCGCTTAATTGTATATTAGGTTTGTTTAGACTGCATATACTTGTAATACGTGTCGCTTACTTACAATAACGTGGGCAGAATAAATAATGAAGTAAGTGCAACTTGGTAGTGCACAAAATGGTAATGCTCCTAAAGCTCTGCTTTGAATATTTCCAAAAAAAATCAAAAGCAGCCCAGCATAGCTATTCACAACCATTCGATAAGCTTCTGTACTGAATTGAACATCAATCAATGTTTTCGTAGGAGTCCTTTAAACGCTGTTCACAAATCTAAAACCCGTAAATTTTGTCAGTTTCAATCAAATAGACGACCGCTATTGTTCCGGCTGCTGTTCAGAATCAGAATCAGAATCAAAATCAGAACTTTATTTGCTATGAATGTAGGTACAGGTATGTAATGTAATGTTCGATACGATAGCTTGTCGAATTGTTGCTAATGCAGGTCTCTTTTACGATAAAACTAAATTCAAATCTCTGTGACTCTATTTTTCTCTTCACACAGTCTTATCTGCATTTTAGAGTCATGTTCTAAAAAGCTTTTATCCAGTAGCATGTCAGCCTCACCATAACCTAAATGATTCTAAACCAATTCTACAAATACAATTAATATATTTAAACAAATCAGAAAATAGGTTTGCTTTGTCAAGTAGGGTTGTACTTAAACTTTAATATACATATAGACTAATAATATCATATTCTAAATTTCTAAAGTAATGGTGACTACTCAGCAACACACACACCATTACTTTAGATCGTTGCACCGACTTCTTCCCAGCTTAGAGTAGTTGCAGAGGTGGATTTCGTTGTTAGCCTAAAGTGTCTTGATTGAAGTCAAGACACTTGACACACCAGCCAATCTTTTGACAATCTATCAGAACAGTGTCTTGACAGAAGTCACTCAGTATTACATCGTTTTGCCAAACGCCTTGGTTACATTGGAAACCTAGCCTGGTTCTAAATCGTATGGTTTTCGTGGAGGGGGCGTGAACCAAAAGAAGACAATATTAAACAGGCAGA
Organism: Antitype chi; assembly: GCA_947359405.1. Classification (NCBI taxonomy): domain Eukaryota; kingdom Metazoa; phylum Arthropoda; class Insecta; order Lepidoptera; family Noctuidae; genus Antitype; species Antitype chi. The sequence continues at coordinate 933,209 of OX375826.1, forward strand.
AGACAACCTAATCCCATGTTGAAACAGACAAGCAGTGTCGTTAGTAACAGCGAGTGTTATTGCATAAACCGATCAGGTGGAGGCGACGCGCGCGGCGTACTGATGGCGGCCATTGTTTACATGAGTGCGGTGCGCATACGCAGAGCACTGGCGAATGGCGGTAGAGCATCGGGTACTGCGGGAGCTAGGATGAAATAATGTTTCAAACTCAAAGCATTTATTTCAATTAAACCATTTACAGGCACTTTTGAATTATCAAAAAGTCGACCAGTTGGAAAGTCGTCCTCGTGGCTAGTTGCCCATTCCAAAACGTAGATCTCTATGGAGAAGAACGGGCAAGAAACTCCATGGACACTCTTTTTAATCATGTTAAGTATTACAAAAACTTGGGAACATTATTCTTGTTGCTTCTATATGTGAGAACAATGTAAAAAAAAACAATTCTAAATATAAGATTTAAAATAAGCCATGGAAGTTAGGAGATGACCAGTCTCAACCGACGGCACCCGTTCACGAACTTGACGTTTTGATGGAAAATAATCAGGAGACGTAATATATTAATTTAAATGCTATTTAAATCCATCCATCTGTACCAGAACAAAGCTGCAGTGTAGATAGGAACTACTTATAGCCCTAGCTGACATATGGCAAATAATTTAATAACACTGCTGGGAAGTTTGTTGCGCCACTTCTTCCCAGCTAAAGCACTAGGAAGTGATGAAGGGCGGGTGTTTTGGGGTACTGTCATATGTAATTTTGACGTTCAAAAAGTGCTGACTCTCAGTTTAGTTTGAATACCCCAATGACTATATAGCCTCAATTCTCTTTGGAATACCCATATAACTTTTGATTTCTTGATTTTAATTTATCAAATAATATCAGCTACACTATAATAGCCAATACAGATAGAGAAGGTACAGTCACTCCCGGGATGAGGTAGGAAAAGCCTGGAAATACAGCAGCCAGTATTAAAGACTTTATTGCTGACCTTTTGGCTGGCGAAATGTGGGTGTACTATGTAGGTGCCCCTCTGCCTAACCCTTCGGGGAAGATAGGCGTGATGTTACTGGAAAGTATACCAAAAGAGAAGTTCATCACTCTGCAGAGGTGTACTTCACGAAAAGGATCTCTACTCCTGGCCCAACTCAATATTCCACACACAATGAAGTGCGCGCACGCATCGCATACGAACGCGATCAATAATAGCGGCCCACAGGAATAACTTAAAAGATAATAATTAATATAATATGCAGACGTTGCCGTGAGGTCGGCGCTAAACAATGGATTACTTATAAATTGACTGATTACCAAACAATTGTAATCATTATAATTGTGCACTCACTGTTGTATAAGCAAGCGACGATTTTGGAAACAAACAAAAGATGTTTGCTTTGGAAAATGTATAATTTTGCGAAAGAAGGTAGGTACATGAATTTTTATCAGGATTTCGGGTTAGCGTTTGGCATACAAACGATATGACATCCATATTCAATAATATAACATCCATGTATGTTATACTTCATGTTTCTATTTTTGCATTCAACAGTCTTTGGTTAGCAGTGCTTCACGTCCATGTTTCAACAGTATCCCCTTTATTTAGCTTTAGGTCTCTCCCAGGACGTCCGTATACAGTGCAGTGGACGTCCACGATTATTCATTCCCTCTCATTTCAATTTCCATTAACAACTTCCTCGTTTAAGTAATAAGTTTGTCGGTTTTCAACATTAAAAAGCTATAAAATTATTAATTTCCATACCTCTCCCAAGTTTTTCACCATAAAAGCAGCATCAGCACTCGATCTAATCGCTGCAGCACCATAAAACATGAAGAGCTGTGGGGAATAACTTTCCGAACTGAGTGAAAACACCATAAAAAGATCCCTCAGTTAAAATATTCCCAAGATTTATGGGCATTCATTAAATAATGCATTTACGTTAGAATTTCGCGTGCCCGGGGGAAATCTGGCGGTTTGGTCACAACCATGCTTTTAATTACACCCTGGCATTAACTGGAACACCCAAATTGATTTTTTTAAACAGAATTGAGTTATGACTTGGTGTTATCTTTTGGTGCGTTTTTGTTTGAAAGATTTACGAAAAAGCATTGCTAGTAGTTTTTGTTCGTCAAAACTCAAAAACCATCGTCAGCATAGATAACCTTTTGCATGCTGAACCCTAGACAAAGTCACTGTATTTCTTGTAAACCAGCCTATGTATATTATGAGACTGCTTTTTGCGCGAATTAAATCATCAGATCTGTTTCCGCTATAAAAATCAGAATGTTCAAGACACTTCACATAGTTTCAAGTTTCTCAGTTCCATGTATTGGTAACTCGTAGGTACCTCCCGCGAGGCAAGAGTCAGGATTACATTTCCATATCTTCAAGATATCAGTTACTTTCCCCAGAGAGTGTAAGCAGAGTTCCAAGTATCGCTTCTTCAATCTTACTAACTCGCTCGGTATATAATGTAGGAAAGTTTATTTGTGAGCCCTCGGGGGGCTGGGCATATCTATGTCAGCCATGATAAGTGATTGACAGACACTGTCATATTTAATTTAATATGACCTGAAAAGGGTTTTAACCTTTGTGAGACATTTGCTTTAGAACGAGTTAATGATTCAAGCTTTTCTTGTGGTTCCTATTAATATAGTAATTTAGCGAAATATTCACTAAATGTATTTCCTTCTCTTGCTTTTTGCTTTCAGTATAAAATGTACAAAAGTACATACCCCCAAGTCTTTAATTCAGATAATTTATTTAAACAAAAAGGATTAATGATAAAATAATAAGACCCTCTGTCCTGTCCTTTTTACAGTGACATTTCTTTACGTTTCTTTGTTTACTTAGATTATCTGAATTAAATTTTTAGGTATACACATTTTTTTATCTAGAGTTTTTATTTAAATCAGCTCCGTGGCTTGTTAACAAAAAGTTATTCCTAATCTTGTCTTGCTTGATTTATAAAACAGGTTTCTCTACAATCAAAATATCACACAATTATAATGCTTAATTTTTTACCTTACATTTTATTATCTATACTTAATACTTAGTTACTTAATACTTAATTAATATATAACGCTGAAGAGTTTGTTGGTTTGTTTGCTTGAACGCGCTAATCTCAGGAACAACGGGTCCGATTTGAAAAATTCAGTGTTAGATAGCTCATTTATCGAGGAAAGCTACAGGCTTATATATCATCATGCTAAGACGAATAGGAGCGAAGCACCAATGAAGAATGTTTCAACGAACAATGTTTGTTTGCGTTGCGTAAACGGTTAAAGTTTCGACGTTTAACCAAATTTGTTCTAAAATAATGCATTATTTGCGAAGGTGTTTTTATAAACATGATATTAATCCATATCCAAATAAATACGTTATTCATCACAAGTATTTCATTTAAAACAAAATTGCCCTTTTCATTATTCGATTTCAATGAATATCTTAGGAGATATCGCAGTTTTAAAATAACATCGCAGCAAAATAATGATCAAGTACTAAAAATATTTTCACCTTCTACGTAAACGAAGTGGCGGGTTAATGTTAGCGTTAGCCCAAAGTAACTATACCACGCGGACGAAGTCGCGGGAAGAAGGTAGTAACTACTAAAATAGATAACTACCAATTAATTAAAAATAGATGCCTAAAAAACTTTAAAGGAGAACTCGTATGAGCATAAATTAAAGAAAAAGAAAAATGCGACGAATTGATTCGTAAAAGTGTACCTAGATGTACCTTATAGACGGCGCCAGAGTACACAGCATTAGTATGTTAATGGAACTTTGAAAGAGCCAAGGTTATAATAATACTTAGGGACGTTGATATAGCCTTAGTGAATTACACGTGTATCTTCTACGTTCTTTTAACCAAAATTAATTACACGTGTACCCTTTCTAGGTAAGCTGATTGAACCATTATTATTAACACATGTACACGTGTATAATCTTGTGAATTTAAAATGTTCGTAACATTTATGAACTTGGCGCTTTTGTCGCCATTTCTTTTATTGGTTTAGTTTTCTACAATTTTTTTTTATTCGTTGCACTTTTACTGCAACTCGTAGTCAATCAGTAACACTTTTATACAACTGAAGATTGATCGAAAATGGTGCTGGTCATTCCCTTTTGATACTGGGTGGCAGGGACATCGATGGGCAACTGGTTAGCATACTTACCAATATCTAGTATTACCGAGCTGTATTACCGAGCTTCGCTCGGTTTCTTTTTCTTTTGGTTTGACGTTTTCTAAAAGTGAAACCTAGCTAGATCGATTTATCGCCCCCGAAACCCCCTGCATACTAAATTTCATGAAAATCGTTGGAGCCATTTCCGAGATTCAGATATATATATATATACTTATATATATACAAGAATTGCTCGTTTAAAGGTATTAGATACATATGTAGATGGAGTACAATATGTTTCTGAAACCACTGCGTTAAAATTTTACGTTGGTAATAACAAACAAAAAATAACTTAGCTGTGCTGTAGCTGCATTTTGAGCGTACTGGCATTGTATTTTTCTATGAAACAGTCGATTTTTTTTTAATAACCGGTGATTTTATTTAACGTTACGTATTTTTTTTGTGGTTTGTGGGTGTTCAAAATCGTGTTCTGATTTCATGGTTCTCTGCCACCCTGTAAACTATGAAAGAGAGACAACAATATTTACCCACAAATATTACCTCCACACGGATAAACTGTATTTACTTTCTACGTTATCCACATGCCATTACATATGTATGTAAATAACCAAATAACGAAAAGGCTACCAAACAAACATTTTCCAAATGAAAACCCCGTATTAGTACGAAAATAAACCGATTACAATCAATTACCATATAAATAACACAATCCCATGGAAATAAAGGAAATAACACGCTCTTAATGCGCCATACTGCCTGCCTGCCCCGTGCGCACGCGGCGAAATTATACAAATTACTGCATAGAATTTTATGACATACCTAATGCCTTCATAAGGGAAATCCGAAATGCTCATGGTTGTATATGATATTAGGTTCCGGGTTCCCCTTCCGACTCGCGAAATATGGTTTTGGTGAAAAATTGTATTGGTGATTGTATAAATTACTGATAACGAGTGTTGGTAGCGAAAGGATATATCATGGAGAATTTCATGTTGACCTCAGGCACTTAGGCAGTGGAAAATGTTTGAATTGTTTTCTAGTTTGGGGTGTAATAACCAAAAACCGCGACGTTTGAAGGCATGTCAAACAGTATTTTTAGGACCTTTTCTGTGTAATAGACTCAATAAGTTACTAAGCTTCTATGGTGTAAGCTATAAAATGTAGTTCAATGTTGTCAGAATACTTAGCGATACTCAATTGCACAGACACAGAAAAACTTCTAGAAATTTTGTCATTCCCTCGTAATTATTTACTACTGTATGTATATTTCCATACTTAGGCTTAGTTGGATAATTTTTATATCAGTTTTATTTAATACTAGCTGTGCCGCGGGACTTCGCCCGCGTGGAATTTAACAAAAAAGTATATACATATTAATAAAATAAATAACATTTCTAAAATAAAAGTAGCCTAAGTTACTCCTTATTACATCAGCTATCTGCCAGTGAAAGTCCCGTCAAAATTGGTCCTACCGTTTCAGAGATTAGCCGTAACAAACAGACAGACAGACAAAAATAAAAATAAATTATATTTTGGTATAGGTATGTACCGTGTATACATCCATATGCATTTAGTAAAAAGCGGTTATTTTAATATTACAAACAGACTCTCCAATTTTATTTATTTGTAGTATATATGTATGTATAGATGTATAAATTGTAATGTCCCAATTTAATGGAAATTTAAATGAATATCTCGAAACACAGGTTTGAATAAACCTAAATCGGGCGGGTCGGTACACTCGCTACCTAACATTCTATATCCGAACCATCTTTTTTTTTTTTTTTTTTGGGTGGGAAATCATCAAATAACTTCTCCCGCTCTGGGTGGAGCGGGAGGGCGTGTCAGACTTTTACGACTAAAACCCACCCGTGTTCCCTCAGTTGCCTGTGTGCCAGGGGCCGCGGTATCTCTTTCGAACAACACGCACCCCTGGCAGGCATCGGTCCTTGCGAACCCCACCTATTGGTGCTGACATCTCTTTGAGGCGCGCGTGGAACACAACGCGCCGTCGACCCGGGCTTGGTCCTTACCGGACAGCGAGCTACCCATTACTCGCCGTCCGCAAGCCCGCGCCTACGGTGGCCGGGAATCAGCCTGGGATTCCCGACGCCCAGGGCTTCTCCCGCGGCGACTACGGCCGTGAGGGCGCATATACTGCCTCTCCCTCACGTGCGCCGCCTCCCTCTTTGCGAGCATTACTGCTTCGCAGAAGGAGGTGACGGCTAACCATTCACTCTCGCTCCGTACCATGGCCTGCACCAGGGCCGGACGCGAGAGATCGCCGCCGCCGATCGCCTCCACGAGGACACGGCGGTGCTCCGCCCAAGCCGGGCAGACCGCCACCGTGTCCTCAGGGCGATCTTCGAATCCGAACCATCTTTACTTGCACTTGTAATAATTTTGTTTAACTTAATTTAAGGCTCTTTAATTGTATGGGTCTACTACTGTTGGCTAAATGTACTATCAAATCAAATCAAAATATTTTATTTCACATAAACCTGCATGGGCACTTATGAAACGTCAGAAGCTAGGTGCACGGTTTTAATTTGTCGCACTCAGAAAACGTTTTAATTAAATACATTATTATTACCTAACGTGGGCGTCTTTCCGTTGAAGTCTTGATGGTAAGACCCACAATCAGCACTTCTATATTAATGGTACCAACGACGACTGAAACATAAGATTATTTCATTCGGAACACTGAACAGAACAAAATTACATTTTGGTTGTTAGACTCAAGGCTGCCCAAAATTTTAACATGTGGTTTTTCAGATACAAAATGATTCACATTGTTAAAATAACTTTTGAATAATGGGGACTATGTCAACATACTTAATTAAACTAAGGAAAAATCCGAATACGAATCACGTTTACTTAATTCATTTAACTTTACATTTTAGGTTTAACCTTGATACCTACTGCAATTAAAGCATATTTAAGTGTCACCATTTAAATATAACCCATTGAAAATATGTACATGTGTATACAGTAATAACTGTTAGTTAAACTAACTTAATAATATTATGGCAGAAGTGGTTATTTCTATCGCCTTATGTCATGAATGCTGAATTTATGCCAAGGTCAGCAATACAGCTGGGTATATAAAGATTTGGTGACTCTTTTTGCTTCAAGCTAGTTTTTTTGCATAGACAAAAAGTTTATACATGCTTCATTGGACATAGACCATAGGCACATAGACGTATAGACTTGTTATTAGTTACGGGGCCTGGCCTACCTATTTATTACTTTACATATTTCGTTTCGTTCAATAAATAATTATTTATTTTTCATTTAATGCAATGAAGTAATAACATTGGTTCGATTTTCACCTTTTATCTAGTAGGAAAAATATTTTTTTACGGCATGAAATTCAAAACGTGCCGATTACCTACGTACCTACGTATGTCTCGATTTGCCCACAAATTAATTAACTTCGTGTGAATCGCATACAGAAAATAATAAATTATTTAAAAGTCTCAATTCGCTCGTTTCGGGACAGTAAATTCGTGCAAATCGACTAACAAGCCGGGACAGATAAATCATCTTCTGAGCAACTTCCACAAAACGATATCTTTACAAACATAACAAATCATTATCTTTATGTAATACATAACGTTTTATATTTAGTTGTGTTTGGATCCCCACTGTGAAAAAATTCAAAGCTCCACGCAGGCGGTTCGCAAAGCTAGTTAATTATAAATAATTAATAGCACGTAGTAATTTATCCTAATTCTGTGGCTTCCTTAATTTGAGTCACGATCCGACATGTTTGGCTTACTTTACTTGATAGTCGACTTGTTTTGAACCGAGCGGCCTTGGTTTGAATATAGCGTTCGAAGGAACCCGTTTTGGAAGTATCCTCACTATCATATCCTTTGTTTGTATGTAGGTATGTACAGATATAAGTAGATACTACTGACACAACCCGACGATTATTTTTATACTTACTTGTCGGTTAAATTGTAAGTGGTTATTGAGTCTTTTTATAGAAGTGACTCATTGTGTTTTTAAAATAAAAATAGCTTTTAGTTGGAGTTTGATTTCGATTTTCTACTGCTTCGAAATTAGACTTGGCTGCTTTGTTATTTTTTGGGAGTGAAAAAGTAATTTGGAAATTGTTCGCCTCCTTTAGCTGACCTTCTTTTCAAGAGAAAAAGAAATACTATAAATACATTTCTGTGACTTTCTTGTGCCTCCAACTAATGAACCATTGTGTCGATTACCAATAACCATAATATTTAAAATACTTATATTTCGCTACGTCTTGTAATTTCTACGACATGGCAACAATTTCGATTCAACCGTCAATAATATAAGGCTCTCAAGTCCTCAGGCTAGAGCGTAAAAAAAAACACCACTTAAAAATTCATTTCCCATAGGTCTGTTTTATACGGGGAACTTTTAATTAGCTCCGTAAAAGTCACGAGTCCTTCCCTTTCTTACGATGAAGACAGGCAAATTTAATTTCCTGTACGCTGTTGATGTTTGAACAGGCCGGCAGAGGGCGACGCTTGTGTAAATTTAATTCTTTTTTTGGGGGTATGTTGAAGGTTTACTCTTTTGGAAGAGGTTTGACGATTGATTAGGGGTGTCTTAAAGAGAGTTGTATAAATCGGATGCATTGTTGTACCCCCCGTTTTTTTATTATTTAATAACTGTAATACGATATTTCATTTTATTTTAGCGAGTTTTCCAGAAGTCTCTTCTTCCAGTCGTCGGTAGAAAAAAAAATATGGAACGAGTAATTTCCACGGTGTGTCCTGTAAAGCGAATGATACTTGGCTGCAAAAATAAGTAACTATTGCATTGCGACCAAATAATTCTGTAACAACAGGTAATTTTGCAACAGACTCGTCCCCTGTCACATGGGACTTAAACATAACTGGTGACCTGTGAGTGTACACCGCTGCACAACCCTCGGCGAAACAAGGCGTGAATAATAAACAAAACACAACATCACGCCGCGTGTTGTTGTTTCGTGTCATTCTTTAACATAAAGTTCTACCTGTGCTAATCTGATCTGGCTTAGGTCAATACAAGTAGCTCCCTTTACAGCCAATAATCTTTCATTTAAATACCTTCTATAAAAAGCTCTCGCACAGTAGAAAGTGCGTCTTAATGAATGGAGCACGCAGCTAAGCGCATTAGTCTTTCTGCCATCCACTCTCTTATATATAGCAGCTAGTTTCTTTGACATAATCATACAGCCAGAAACTTTCGCTGAAATAAAACATAACTCTACTGATGTTATAAGTGCAGAACATTGGTCCCATGTTGATGCTATTTGGAAGAAAGTAACTCGATAGCCTAAGACAACATAACCATTTTGCAGGGCAGCTGATTTGCAGGACAAGAGTCGCCCTGGGCGTCGGGAATCCCAGGCTGATTCTCGGCCATCGAAGGCGCGGGCTTGCGGACGGCGAGTAATGGGTAGCTCGATGTCCAGTAAGGACCAAGCCCGGGTTGACGGCGTGTTGTGTTCCACGCGCGCCTCAAAGAGATGCCAGCACCAACTGGTGGGGTCTGCAAGGGCCGATGCCTGCCAGGGGTGCTGGTTGTTCGAAAGAGATACCGTCGCCCCTGGCACACAGGTAACTGAGGGAACACGGGTGGGTTTTAGTCAGTAAAAGTCTGACACGCCCTCCTGCTCCACCCAGAGCGGGAGAAGTTAATTGATGATTTCCCACCCAAAAAAAAAGCTGATTTGCAGGACAGGGCAGGGTTTAAAGTTTATTGATGAATGACTACATCCACTGAATGACTATTTCATGAAAGTAATTTCAGTCGTTGTATTGATGATTCTGTATAAACATATTTGTGACGGTCGCGAATTATAGTTTAGTCAAATACAACCTGGCACTGACATACAAATTGCAAATAACGTAAACAAAACATTCGCTTCCCCTTAATATTGACCAGCTCAAAGAGTGTATGGTAAAAAAAAACATCACGTTTCATTCATCCCGGATTTTTTTTAATAATTCCCGCAAGTGGAGCCACGTGCAATGCTACTGGTCTACAAGTTAGAACCACATTTCCTAGTGGCACATAAGAATAACTTTTTATTGGTGATTCTGTGAAAGTGTAAAGATACATCCAAGTTGTAAGCTCTTACTTAGACTCTTACTTAGATTTCACTGAAGGGGAAAGGCTCTTAGTTTGCATACTAAGGTTTACTATCTCTAAATGAGTGTTATGATAGGCCTCTGGGGCTGTAGCGGCTGTTATCTACATAGAGAGGCTACATTATATGTATCTCGTCATATTCTTGAAGCAAGTTGCAGCACTTACAATGTATTAATAAACATTCATGATTAGAAAAGAAGGAACTTCTTAGTCTAGAACCATTACACATTTGGAAAAGCAACAATTTTGGTGGGATTTTCCATCGAATAAAGTGACGTACTTCCGTAAAAAACTTTCATTCAATAATTAAACTCTTTAGTTGGAGACATTTCAGAAATCTTTTCCTAGTTCTCACCTTCGCTAGTTTATAAAAAGGAATTCCTTTGCAAAATTTTATGGTTATTTCTGTGTCATAACCATTTGCCCAACCTTTTCCCAGCTATCTTGGGGGTGGCTTGCAGTCTAACCGGATGTAGCTGAAAACCAGTATTTTATATTGAGCGACTGCCTATCTGACCTCCACAACCCAGTTACTGGGTGATACGAGACCCCTTGGTAAGAAGTTATGATTATTATTAGATTTTACAAACAAAACAAAAAAAGCAACGACCTCAAAGTGTCTAATTTGAAATCCAACCTCAATAGCTACCCCTAAAATGTAGAATAAATAATAGGTCTTTACCTATGAAATTGCCGTTTTGTATGAAAAAATTTAAACGAATTTTTTTCATGTATTTTTTATTTGTATTAATCGAAGTAATCACCCATGCAATCAATGCATCTTTGCCATCGCAGTGGCAGTTTATTGATGCCCTTCTTAAAGAAATCAGCTGGACGGGAGGCAACAAATTCTTCAAAGGCATTTTGTACTGCCTCTCGGGTATTGAATTTTTTTCCCGCCAAGAAGTTATCCAAATTCTGGAAAAAGTAGTAGTCTGTAGGCGCAAGGTCTGGTGAGTAGGGCGGATGACGGACAGCTTCCAACCCCAGTTCTTGCAACTTGGAGACCGTCTGCTGTGCAGTATGAGGTCGCGCGTTGTCGTGCAGGAGCAGCGGAGACGAGCGATTGACCAATGCTGGTTGGAGATGTGCCAGCTTCTCCATCATTGTGTTCAGTTCTTCACAGTACACATCTGCAGTAATGCTCACCCCGTTTGGTAAGAAGCTGTGATGAATCACACCGGCGCTAGACCACCAAACAGTGACCATCACTTTTCTAGGGGTAAGTTTTCGTTTAGGGCATTGTTTAGGTGCTGAACCAGGATCCAACCAACTTGCTGAGCGCTTGCGGTTTATCAAACAGAATCCATTTTTCATCGCAGGTAACAATGCGGTTCAAAATTCCTTCATTTGTGTGTCTGTTGAGCAGTGCAAGGCACGTCTCGACGCGTACTTCGCGCTGACGATCATTGAGTTCGTGGGGCACCCATTTGTCAAGCTTTTTTACCTTGCCAATTTGACGCAAATGGACCAATATTGATTTGACGCTAACGTCGAAAGCTGCTGCTAATTCAGCCGTAGATTGTGTATCATCAGCTTCCACAATCGCCTTTAATTCGTCATTGTCGACCAAAGTCTTCGGACGACCGCGAGGTTCATTTTTCAGGTCGAAATTTCCAGAACGGAAGAGAGCAAACCAATAACAGGTGGTGCGTTGGTTTGTAGTGTTAGCTCCGTAAACGTCGTTGATGTTGCGTGCCGCTTGTGCCGCGTTGCTGCCACGACGGTACTCATATTCCATAATTACTCGAATTTTTAACGTATCCATGATGACGAAAAAGATTGAAATGCGATGAAAATGTAACACTAATCAATAAACAAATGACTACTTTTGGAAAAAAAAATCCATGTTTTTAAAATAAAATTAATTTGAAATTAGAATTCTTACCCAAACAAAAATTATTTTGATTTGAAATGGCCAGTACTGCAAAACGGCAATTTCATAGGTAAAGACCTAATATGTAACACATTTCAACATACGGTGCTAGGAAGCATATTGTACCAACCAATAAGGTAATTTAAATTCACATCACCCACTAAACTTAAGGTAATAACATAACCAAATTAAGCGGCTACCTTTACTTATAGTTTGTGCGCCATCTTGGATTCCAAACACATTCGATACGGCAGGCAAAGTTGCCTCAATTACCTACTGGGTTCGAAGTACCACCGGGGGTCGGAGCTGGGTAGAAGGCACCACCGGGGGTACCGGGTAGCTTGGTAGAAAGTACCTGTGTTTAGAGAAATGTCTCAGCATTTATTACGAATTATTATTCGGCGAAAGTTATACTGTGAGTGGTGTGTGGTGCAAGGTAAGGGAAACGGGTGTTTGCCTGGGGAGGATTCCTACACAACCACCGTGGAATTGAGGAGTACCAAAGGAGTAGTTTGCCTAAACAACAAATCACTTAATGCCGTCATGAAAAAAGAACTGTCTCGAAAGTCTCTGTTTGAGTAACATAGGATCAAACATTGTTTTTTATTGGTCGATGTTCGTCAGGTCTGTAAACGGGGTGTCATCATACTGACTAACCATTTAAACCACCTTAGTAGCCTCATACCTCATTCGGATCTTCAGTCTACCAAAAAAGGAATTACTAGTACTTACTTAAACATACTTACAATTTTTTCGACGGAAAATGTCATCACCAGTTGCAAACATCAAACCACTTGCCATCGCAGAAAAAGCGGTTCCGCCGCGCCCAGCAACTTCTAATACATACGAAACTACATATATACATACAGGAACACTAAACCAGCCGAATCCAGTTGCAAGTGGCTTTGCTAAATAAACCGAGTTTTTATCGCTACCCGCGACCGGCCGTCGCTCACACCGAAGCGTACCGCGCGGCTCATTTGGCACCGCATGTTACGAACACGGGTAACTTGGCACGTAAATGGGAGATCCCTCTCTCTCTCTCTCTCTTCTCGGATATTCGGAAGGAGTTTAAAGTTTTGAAGCGTTATCTCGTTTAAGTTGTTTAATTACTGGCATGTTTGTATTCTGTTTGGCGACGAAATATTAATGTGCGGATATGTGGGACTGTGGAGTTGAAGGCGGAGTTAAAAGAGTTGTTGTGGTGTCTCGTGCGGAATTTTAATTAGAACGATTCTGATACTGTTCTTATTACTTTTGTGGTTTATAAATACGATTCCCTAAGCCTTGGAATCGGAACCCCATTCACTGTTTGAAAAGCATTTATTCTTTGCACGCATTCCTTTTTTTATTTACATATTAGTGAAGGTCTATCATGCGTTCGGTCATTTATTTATTTACCAGCCTATTTGTTTTGATTCGCAATGTCATTAAATATACACTTAATTATTTTTTTTATTAAATCAGTTTACGTTGACGCTTCAGCTCGGTGTGATGGTCAGCGTCTATTTTTTGCCGCGATATCGCTTGCATATGGGTATTCGCAATACATATTATGATAATCATATCAAGCACATGTGAAGTCGATCACGTGCTACCACTTGCCAAGCCGGTTTCATACACAACTATCATTATTTATAATTTAATATACATAGAATTGGTAGCAGTTTGTGTGTATCTATATATTATTATATTATAGATATTTATAAAAATGAATCCCTATTTTTCTTGGTATCGGCATCACACGTGAACGGCTCGACCAATTTTGCTCATTCTTTTTTGTTGTATTTGTTATTGTCAGGAGAAGGTTCTTATGAAAGAAAAAAATAAGAAAGTTGCGCGTAACATATTTATAAAATGCGAATTCAATATTCATAGTTAAGGCAGGACAACGTCTGTCGAGTCAGCTAGTGTACAATAAATTGAGATGAATTTCACTTCATTTCTAAATTCTATCGATCTCGCTTTTAGCTATGGTATTCATTGATAATAGATCCAGCTGGAATGAACACTACATTATCTACAATCTTCTTTTATAAAACTATTAATTATGGTAAGCTAGGGTACATTAAAAGTAATTTACCGACTTAAAGCATATGAATTCTTTTAGATGCGTACTAGTACTGTGGCATGCAGGTTAGTACATAAGTGGAACTTATGTTATGCAGGCACTAAGATGAGCTCGTGGCTAAATAATGACAGCCACACGGGTCGAGCGAAGGGCTACGCTTGCCGCGTTTGGTTCGTGGATGGTTGACCATTCATAAAATGTCGAGACTCCACCGTGCCTCGGATTTGGTCCCCGCCATCTTTGACAGTCGTTAAGGTTATTACGGTCGGTCGGTAGTCAGAAGCCTGAAAGTCTGACAAGCGGTCTTACCAAGAGTATCGTATTACCCAGTAACTGAGTTGTGGAGGTCAGAGAGGCAGTTGCTTCATGTAAAATACTGGTATTTAGCTGCATAAAGTTAGACTGGGGTCGACCTCAACATAGTTGGGAAAACTGGCCAGATTTATGTAATGTAGGGACGCTGCAGTCAGCACTTGGAGCAGTTCACTGACACAACATTATAAATATTTGGTAAAACCAGACCTTTTCGGGGCGCCAATAAGAACTAAAAGCAATTGTAAAAGCAAACAAAACTGCGTTCAGTACGAGTTAACATATAACATGTAGGTAATAATATCGCAAACCAGTAAACACTGGATATTTTTTATCAACTTCTATATAAATATACTATCAACAAGCATTTAAATGATATAAAAACATAATGTTCAAACCGAACCACTTTAGTGAAGCGAGTCTTAACACAAACATCCGAGAGATAAAACGGTTTCTCTTATAAATAAAAAGTAACTAAAGAGGGGTTTACATATGAAACTCGTGAAACACTAGCTTCACTGTTTCGTGATACAGCTAACACACGGTTTAAAAAAAAATCTGATATATTCATATCTCATGTTAACTGCTCAGATTAGCTGGCTGAAATCAATCAATCAACTCCGCCTATCGCAGCCCACTGCTGGACACAGGCCTATCCCAAGCTGCGCCACAACACCCTGCCCTGCGCCTCCCGCATTCAGTCTATCCCAGCCAACTTTTTGAGGTCGTCGGTCCATCTAGTTGGGGGCGTCCCCCACTACGCTTGCCGATACGCAGTCTCCACCCCAAGGACTCGTCTGCTCCACCGGCCATCGGTCTTCCGACACAAACATGGTCAGCCCACTACCATGTTTAACTGGCAACTACCTTGTTGGCAGAAATCATTATTATTATTTTTCTATATGACAGCGTGTTAGTTCAATTAGTCAGCTTTTAAAAAACCAGGTGTTAGCTGGCTTTAGCCCGAAACAGTCAAGCTACTGTCTCAAGACACTAGTTTAATAATGTAAACCCCGCTTAAAGGAATGGAAAAACTTCAGTTATTGACTTATTTTAAATCCGCACTTGAAGTAAAAACTTGTAGCGAGACGCAGCGTGGTGTTAATTAAGAGAAATTTAATTAAATGAGTTAAACAAGTTCCCTGCTTAGTTATTAAGTGGGAGTCGGAGGGTCAGCTGAGGGAAATGAAGTCATTTTTCTTTCCACTCGACCGCGGTGGGGTGAACGAGAAACACCACTTGAAAGATGTTACAAGTATCTGACATTTTATGTGGTAACTTGGTTGAAGATACTTATAAATTGGCTGTGGACTGTGGACTTTAAAACGAACTAATTAAAGCCTTGTTTGTAAAACACGCAGCATATTGAATAGCACGCACAAAAAGATTACGCACTTAGCCAGTTTGACAGGAAGGAACGATCTTCCCAAAAACCAAAAGCGACCCTCGGTTCGAAACTCCCCAAATCTATTCCCGTAGGGGATGAAACGGAGGGTGCAATAAAGACTTCAAGGAAGCGTTTGACACTTTTAGTTTAACGATCGAAAGCCCTTTACGACTGTAGAAGTCAACTAAATATCTATATTTATTGGTAACAAATGCTGCCCTGATGGCTACTATTACATGCTTGAAGATTTAAAAGAGTATTTGTGAGTGACAGTTTGATGTGTCCCGTCGAGTGATAAGTACTGGCATTTGATTTGTTGTAGAATACAGGCAGTTTTACGATGTTGTCGAATGTATTTTTAGTTGAGTTTCTTGTAATGGCGTTGAAGGAATGTTAGAGAAACGTTTTAGTGTAGAAGTTAAGGTTTATTGCCTTACTAATGTTATAGGTTTAGGTGGTGACAAGACATACCAATTGATGTTAAAGCGAATGAACTGTTACTAGAAATAGTTAGTTCAACATTGTCGCTTTTCGAAGTTTCTATTTTTTCCATTTCAAGTTTTAGAACTATAACGTGCCCAAGAAGCTTATGTTTTCATTTGTTCTGTCACTTAAACGATTTAACTCTATTAACGAGGTTTTGAATATTATTTTCGAACAGCAGGGATAAACTGTAAATCTCCATCAGTGTACACGTTTTCGTTTTATTGATAGACCAACACACATACATCAAAATCCATGATTAACCTACTTCCACGATTGCCAAATTAACAATAGCTCAAACTAATAAAACAGCTGTATAGTATAGATTAGCAGCCCTACTTTCCCTTCGCACTAGTAATGGGACATTACAAACAGAAAGCAATGCCGACCACACACATCACGGAAATAGACACACCACGGGTGTCCCATGCTCTTTTTACGACTAATAAATGTTCAGTGCGACAACATTGACTACAAACTACAAAGATAGTGATTCACGTTATTTTTGGATTAAAGAGTTTCTTTAATTTATGGTTGAAAAATAATCGCGGTGTCAAAACATTTTTTTCCGTGATGTTGAGGAAAACAATCTGTTGGTTTTGTTTAAATGTAACTTCAAGAAATAGAGATGTTCATCTACTTTCCACATTGATTTTTAGGGTTCCGTACCCAAAGGGTGCCAACAAACCCCTGTTACTAAGCCTCGCTGACCGTACTGAGGAGACAGTTGAAATGATCACAGTGTGTGTAGTTTCTATTGCCGATATAACAAAAAAAATTAAAAATAAAATAAAGGTAAGTAATAAAAATTTAAGGAAGAAACATGATTTGATGGCGTTCTTTACTTTGTGTTATTTTTAGCTATCGCGAATCCACTCGTATCATTTCTTCTCGTATTTTCAAGTTTCTAGTAAAAATAGATACCTACCACCTAAATAACGTAAATAACTAACAACAGATGGCAGATAAAGTCACTGGCGTACAGTTCAGTCGTCGACAAATCTTGCTAGATATTTTCCAGAAGTAAGGTGTTTCACTGTTTCATATTTCTTGCCAGCCAAGGAAGGGCCAATTAATTGTTTGGCAAATAAAATAAATGTTACAATATCAAATAAACATAACAATGAATTATTGTGATTGCTAAAGCAACACGTTCGGCACAAACAGGATAACTCTGCGGTTGATAAAATGCTAATACTGCGCAGTGACAGATTGATACTGTGAGCCAATCAGCCAACTAACCCTATTCTACAATTTAATTGATAATTTTACGTACACATTACAACAAGAAAAATATAAGTAGAATGAAATAATATTTATTTGAACTAATTCGCTCACATGATTTTATGGGAGAATTATAAACTACTAAAATAAAACGAAAATAACTTTCATTTGAATTAAACAATCAGTTTATTCATGTTTTTCCCTGCACACATAGCGTGACCAGCGGAGATGCAGAAGAAGTGAAAGACAAAATGACAAATTATAGAATTGTTTTTACGATACACTTTGCACAGGAAGAGATACGTCTAATCTTCCTTGCTAAAAATTACATAGAAAATGGTCATGATCAAGCTGAATATTCATAAAATAACATTACGCTTTGTTATGCCCGAAGGGTTGGGCAGAGGTGTACCTATAGTACAGCCACATTTCGTCAGTTTTGTTTAAGTCCCATGTAATATAGGAGGCGAGCCTATTGCCACCAGCCAGACACAAATCAGACTCCTGCTGGCTGCTACTAAGAAGTTCCACATTTTCAAACCCAATAACATGCTCATCAATACCGCTTACAATATATCTCTTCTCTCTCGTTCTCTTTTCTCTGTATAACTTTCTGGATATTCATATTCCTGAGTTAACCCGGCGCGTAACCTACCAACCTTGGCAGCTTATCATTAAATGCACTTTGCCCAACAAAAAAAAAACTCCTATCGATACGAAAGATGAAACTTACCTAACTCATTAACTGCATGAGGTAAATTATAACGAGACGTTATAATTCCTCATCTGAAACTATTCCAGCACTCCATTGCATTATCTCAGCCTATTAGAGCAAGGTGTATACAAGGCAAATCAGCAACAAATACATTAAACATTAGTTTAAATCAGATCGCGCCGCCATTGCAGCTCATTTGTTTACGTCAAATTATTTCGCGCATTATTATTTATTAATGTTGAAACTCCGGGCCGTGGGTTCTGCATAACGCTGTTATTAATCATTTACAATTTTAAGTGGTTTTCTTAGAGTCGTGGTAATAAATGCAGTTGTTTGCAGAAATCGATTTTGCAATTGTAATTTTTCATTTTGCAATTCAAGAAGCCATCAATTTGTTTTTTGAAGAGCACTGCTGGTCATGTCATAGAACTCGGATAATTTGACCTTCACACTTGAGTTTTTAGTTCCTGGTGACGAAAATACTTTACATTATTACAATTTAAATCAGCTGTTACATCGATCACAAATTCACAACAATCTAACTAAATAACATTGCGTGTTCTTGCCAAATAACCGCAATGACAACACCTCATTACATCTCTCCTTACTCCGTGAGGAATGAGGCGTGATAATAGAATGCTAAGCGACAAATGCGGGACTAATTTAGAATGTGTGTAGCAATTTGTCACAATGCCGTACTACACTTGGCAACAAGATAATGCTTCGAATTTCGTCATTAGGTAAATACGGACATGTCGCCATTCTGAAGAACATTGGGAAGTAAAAACAACTCGTATCGATCAAATTCTTGGCGGCAAAATTACAAAACGTCTCGGATATGCTGACGCCTCTCGTTGAAGAGTTTTGTATCAAACAAGCTAGATGCTACAGTACGCTACGTGCTTCGATTATCTCAGTTGTAGATTCACCTCTGTCTATATCAGCTTCCAGTGTCTCCGTTGTAGACGGAAGCTACGACTACGCTGCATGCTCTGATTCTTGCTGTTAGACTGAAGCTACGGTGGCGGTGTTTCGAAGTATTTTGAAGCTTACTATTCACTATGTGCTACGTTTTATCGTAGTATATTGAAGCCACTAAATGCTACACGCTCCGGTTGTTGTTCGTAGACTGAAGCTAGAAACGCTATGTGCTACGATTTTTCGTAGTAGACTGAAGGTACGAAACTCTACGTGTTCAGGTGTTTCGTAGTAAGTTGAAGATACAAAACGCTACGAGCTACGAGTTTTCGTATTATGTGAAGCTACAAAACGTTACGCGCTACGATTTTTCGAAGTATGTTGACGCTAGCAAACGCTACGTTCTGCGAGTCTTGACAGTAACTACATCACTACTATTTTGCATCATACCTCGCAATTTGTTAAACTCATTGTTTTCTACAACAAAAATAATTCATCTACCTACTCAACATAATTTGTATTTTTCTAGCTTAAAATGTACAAGGTCGTCTTCAAAAAAATTCGCATATCTAGTAGGTACGTGACTTGTTAAATAACTAACTTTATTTATAAAATAAAGCCACTACCTTTGTTTCAACTGCTCGTCCTAAGAATATCCTACAGGTCTACTCTGTTAAAATGTCAGAGTTGTCATCGCCTCATGTCACAAAAAAAAAAAAAACAAAAGTCATTTATTGAAATTAGGCTGAGAATCAGCACTTTTCGAACGTCAAAATACATAAGACAGTCCCCCCAAAAACGCCCACCCGTCCCCACTTCCTAGTACTTTAGCTGGGAAGAAGAAGTAGCGGAACAAACTCCCCAGCAGCACAGCTTTCTGTTTAGTCGGATGGACTTGACTCTATACATACATAGACCATATAAACATTACGAGAATTAAAAAAAATATATAAATGAACCCATATAACCTGTCACTAGTTACGCTAATTCTGGAGAAAGAACACAAACATTGTCTTGAGTTAATCACAGCCATTTCATTTACAAATTGACAGCTCACCTAAGTTTTACATAATTGATCGGCTGGTTTGCCTATAGTAAGATAAGTAATTCATGCCTGACAAATGTTCGGCCCAATATCTGTCACCAACAACCAACCCCCATTTCCATAAACCAAAACAATGGTGAATACAAGTCATGGATCACTGAATGCCCCATACAACTATCAGGTATCATGTCACGCGCAATGGTGCATTAAATAGCCCATAATGACTATAAACCATTGACATTACACCAACATGTGGATCGCTCCCATATCAGTCGGCCTTGAGCCCCACTGAATAACATCATATACCAACATATTATTTACCATCATAACAACTCTTATAACAAAACAATAAGGTTTAAAATTAAATGAATTACTAACAAAGGTAGTTGGTAATCGGCAACACGTGTCGACCATTGTAAAAATCGACTTAAAATTAAAAATTAGATTTTTATTCTTAAATCCAATTGAATAACGGCTATTTTCCTGTGACCAATCAAGCGTAAAGACACTTCAGTCTAATTTGAATTCAGAATTGAACTACATAAGGTTGAATTTCAAATTTAGGTCTGTTGATAAACAACAAAAATTCGCAAATACTCCGAGGCCACGCTTCCTGATTGTACATGACAACAACTATAAATTATACCATGTATGTAGGTAGGAACCTATAATATACACACATCGCCGAATTAATTGGTGCTGATAAAATACATTAATTGTCCTTTTTTATTGGGGTAGTAGCCATCTTGGTCACGTGACCAGCTTGTGAATAACTTGTGTGTTGACATTGGACAGCGAGGATCGGGACCTGTTTTGGCTGAGAGATAATGTAGTGAGTTGTCTCAGGAACCAGTTCTGACTGTTGGTCCATTTAGTCCCTTTTGGTCTACGTGATCAGAGCTCTGAACTCTGAAAGTATGTAGATATTTAAATAGATGTTACCTATGATGTGTTAAGCTCTATACCATTTCTTTTCAGAAAAATAAATGGTATAGAACACTTAACACATCTCAGTTTCTCCGGGCAAAGACATTGTTGCTTGTTACAATTAGTCAAAACTAATCCCTACTAATATCCCTGCGCGAAAGTAACTCTGTCTGTCTGTCTGTTACGGTTTCACGCCTAAACCGCTGAACCGATCGTCCTGAATTTTGGCAGAGAAATATTCCGGGATATGGAAAAGGACATAGGCTACTTTATTACGCTATAACCGACATACAAGCAGGCGAAGCCGTGGGCAGTAGCTAGTATCAAATAAAGTTTAGATTAGATTTTTTGTATGTTTGTTTGTTACGGTTTCACGCTAGAAAGGCTTAACGGATTTACGTGTTTGCGCATATGATAGGACATATGATTATTTTCATCTGGATATTCCCACGAATCGAGAATTACGCGTGTAAAACCGAGCAGCGCAGCTGGTTAACTTTACTTTTCAGAAAAAAATGCAGGCGAAACTAAAGAACAACACATCAACTGTTAATCTTCTCTTATCACCTTACCAGCCCATCACATAGGCACTGTATAATTATAAACTTAGATTAAGTAATCACGTCCCTATCTCCAAAAACCATTATCTCATCCTATGCAAACATTCGCCCCCCCCCCTCTTTTGCCCCCCTCTCCCTTCTGCACGCACTCAGAAGTTTGTTGATCAAACTGCGAGCCTGATGACCACTTGAATTAATTAGATGACCACGGCGAGGGGCCCCCTTCTGACCCCCGTGGGGCTCAATAAGCGGGTTAGCCTTAAGCGGTGTCATCACTAGGTTTAATTTAGGTTTGATTAGTTTTTGGTTTTGTAGAAAGTAGTGGAATAAATTACCCTATTATTAAATAAAAGGATCGACTTACTAGTCACTCAGTCAGTATCACTGACTTTGATGTACCTAAGTATTGTAATAGTACTACACAAGGGAAATTAATCCTGTATTAATATTCTGAATACATAGACGCTTTTATCTGTTTACCTACATAAATAAACCAAGCAGTTATTATTGGAACTTAATGTCATATCAAAGTGATTTATTTACAAAATCCTCTGTAAACAGTGATAATATGTTATCGAAAGCGACGTCTGAATTGGTCGTAGTTTTTCAAGGCTATTTTTAGGCACAAAATAACAACAATCTGTTTTTCAATGATTCTTTGAGTACCGAGATTCATAATTACGGACTTGAGTGCTGATACTTTCGTTACCATAAGAAAATACCAAAACTGTTTCACTTCAGCGAGCTTATCTTATGAATTAATTAAATATTTAGCTCAAGTTGTGATTACTTGGCGGACGAGTGGCGCCCTCTGTTGAGCGAGCTCATTAACAAAGTGCACGCAACGTGTTGATAAGAAAACGTCCGAAGTTTGAGAGTTTCCGGAAACTGATGAATATTTTATACTGAATTAAAAAAAATTAAGCAAGGAAATTGGAAGTTTTAAGTGCTAGTAGAAACATGAAGAAGGTTGCAACAAGGGTTATCTTCTCTTGGGGGTTTTTGCAAGAAAATTGGGAAAACTGTCGCCAAAATGATGAACCGAAAATTTTACCTGAAACCCTTAAACCCTGCTCAAGCATGAAAGAAGGATTTGTTAGTTTTTGCTTAATGACTATAGATACTATAAAGTGGCAGGCACATCGACACGCAAACTGTAGGTAACCATGAATTTAGCACATCCTTCTAGATTCTAGTCCCCTAGCGTAGAAATATGGTTTACTAATGTTCGCCATAATTTAAAAAGCAATAATTTAATATACTATACTTGTATTTACCATAATGTCATTAGAAATAACGCTTCAGTTGCCATAATCGTGAAATTACATAAAATAATTTTCACGAATTTCATTGGTCATAATCGATATTAATTTTAATGCATAAACTTATTTCCTATATTTTTCATTTTCAAAAGTGACGTTTTCCCTAACATTTATTCACCATAATATTAATTTACCCATACGAACACAATAATGCTAATTCAGTACAAGCGCCTAAATTAATAACTTTTCCTATCTACCTACCATGCATGCTTTCTTTGCAAAAGAGGAAATCTAGAGTTCGGCGGCCGCTCCCGCGGCACGCTTGCTTCGCTCGCTCGCCTTCACGCGTTGTGTGGTCACAGTTCTAACCTAACCTAACCGCTTCGAATTTGGCAAACTGTTTATTGTCTAAAAACTGTTAGCTGTTATAAATCATTTGATTACAGACCACATGCTAATTACATAATTTTTTGTACAAAACAACTACCGTTTCTAAATTATTTTAAATGTTGCTTATGTCAAGTATGGATTATGTAATGTATTACCTACGTATAGAAACTAATTTTATGGCAAATAAAAGTTATTACTAATAAGTTGATATGACAAGCGTTATTAGTAAAAATGATAATAGTGCAAGTAAATATTAGGAGGGGGGACGATTATAGTAAACATTAATAGTACAAATTATTTTTTATGGAAAACAAGACAATATATGGTAGGTTATTTAAAAAAAAAAAACTGCTGTTTCATAGAAATATGCAATACGTACGCGATCAAAATGGATCAGCATTATTTCTTATTAGTGACTGAGGAAACATTACAACGCGTCGGGCTCCCTGCCATCCTGTTTTCTTCAAGCTTTTCACAAACTTTTGTTCTAGGAATATTGAGCGTCTAGTATTCCTTCGTTCTCATATCGTGCCACAACTGGGATTCGATCTGCGACCTCACATTTGCTCATGTAACTTCCATACCTTTTAGCTATAGGCACTATTAAGATGTCATGATTTACCTCAATCGCCACAAGCTACCACCGGAGGCATTAGCTTATTGTTACTGCACCCATCTTGATGCAATCAACGATTTTAAACCAAAAGTTTATTTCCACAAAGGGCGCACCAACTCCTGTGTTAGCAATAAATCCTTCGCCAGTTATTTACAATGTTATTATAATAACAAATTATTCCTCGTGTGAAATGTTATATATATTTGTTATTTTAATAAGCGTTGCATGTGGGCGCTGTCGGTATCAAGTATACGGTCGGTAAACAATAGGAACAAGTTATGTTAATTGTAAGATAGGGCAGTTAATTGTTTTGCTTTACGTTATTCTTCTAAGTCTTGCGTCATTTCGTTTTGTAGTAGCAAGGTCGATTGTATTTACATATTCTGAAGACCTGTGTTCTACCACCGGAATGATTATCAAAGGACTGCACTGGAGGTTGTCACGTGCGCAAAAAGAGAAAACAGAGTGGGGTAAGAAAAGAAGATTTAATTATAAAAAGATACAACTTTATACGAAAGAAAAGGAGAGAATGAAAAGTTGTGGATTGTGTGTTTGTGTGGAAATTATCGTGTTTGTGCTGTATTGATGAGTTTGAAACATTCTAAAATATGATCAGCACCAAGATTGGTAGCTATTTCTGAATAAACTAGACATGTGGGAATAGAACCCGTCACCCATAACTCAATCGCCATTCGCGCGTCACTGCGCCAATTGTGTTTTCTATAAAAAGGACGTTTTAAAAGAAAGTCGTCCACCAGTTTTGCGATCAAACCGCAAGCTTCACGACTATCATGCCTCCCATGGTGCCGTCGCCGGCGCAGGATACCGCGGTGAACGCAACCGGACCGCTTCCGGACATAAACTGGATTAATTGATAACTTTACATGTTAATTAACTTATTTTTGGAATGGTATCAACCGTAGCACATTAAATATAGGCGAATATAGCGAACAAATAATCAACGGATATGAGAGCTTGTTGCACAGATACACATAGATACATACAGGTAGTTTAATTACAAACTCAGGCAATTAGTAAAAAATCCCAAGTAGCCTCTTCATTGTATACCTACCCCACAAGATGGAAGGAACCTCGCGTCGACATCGACACGTGCAGGTCCTGCATAGTTGTGAGGTGACAGGAGCTGAAGGTGCACTCATTAGTCCGATACAGCCCGTCTCTTGCTGCCCTCTTTCAGCGCCGCCCTTAGCCAAGGTCCGTGCCCCACAGGGCCAGCCCTAAGCGTGTAGTCGCTTAGTTTTACGTTTTAAATGATTAAGGTAACCAGTGTGTGGCTGACCTAAAAGATGTCATTCCCAAAAATAAAATGTGACCGCAACAAAAACGCACCTTTTTAAAAGCTGGGGAGTCTAGAAATCATTGTACTGAATCCATGGTTAAAGTTTTCGTTATGGTGTCTCACCGTGTAGGTATACTTCATCAGCATTTACTCGAAACCACCATAAACTCAAGAAAACTGAGCCAAATGAATCATTCCAAACAAAAGAAGCAATTGACAATACCCTTAGTACCTCTACCTCTTCATCTAACATAACAATCACATTACATACACATGACATGTATACATAGTATGTAGTACAGTCACGAACACTAATATGGAAACTCAAACTCAAAGCATTTATTTAAAAAAAAACAATTACAGGCAGTTTTGAATTGTCAAGGTCGGTGAGATAGAAAGATGAAGCTAGTTGAATAACTAAATAAAAAAAATAAAATAAAAACTTTATTATCCATTTATTATTAATATCTTATCCATAACATTTTTCAGGTGTGTAGTTTCTGTTGTTTTTTTAAATATATTACATTATGTATTTCATATATCTATATCCTAGGGATAGGAACCCCTTCTCATGTATGCTCTGCTCTTCATGTAAACACTTAGCAAACTATTAACTAACAATTACTTTATAAATTGTAATTTTAGTTTTCCGCGAGCGGAATAGTATTTTGGAACCTATTACTATTATGAAAAAGGTACATATTTTCTAAAAGTTGACATCGTTATTCCACGAGAAAATCAGTTTTAAATTTTGCTTAATGTTTAAATATTGATGCGCATGCCTGTACATAACACGAGTGCCGCGTACAATAGTACATAATAAACACTAAAGGCACTCCCTCTGTTCGCTATCTGTCGGCAAACAAAGTGATTCATGATGCCAGACTTATTGTCTTCACTAAACGACAAACCATTTGGATTTCATTTACATTCTATTAATAGGTGAAGTAGGACAATAAACAAAATTAAGGAAAACTAAGCACCAAGTTATCTTATTTAAACTCACGTGCGCATGTGTGGATGTAGTGAATTTTTATGAAGGTAACATGCGCACTAGTTTAGTTTCTTACATATATACACAAAATAAATATGTTTTTATTTTCCTTATTATGAATAACAAAGCAATAATAACATTACGTACATCAAAGTAATATTTCAGCTTATCCCGCCCCGGATCCCCCGCCTTTAAGTCGTTCTATATTCTGTAAAATATTCACCGTGATAACTTGGGAGAAGTTACCTGTCATTCCACCTCATGCTAGCATTACCACTGTGACAGCTCACTTCAAGCGTAACTAATCAACACCTACCTAGCATTTTCCCAACTATGTTGGGGTCGGCTTTCAATCTAACCGAACGCAGCTGAATACCGGTAATTTTACATGTAGTAACTGCCTATCTGACTTCCACAACCTAGCTACTGGATAATACGATACCCTTTAGTAAGTTTAGTAGTCAGACTTGCATGCTTTTGACGACCCGCAACGACTATCAAAAATCTATGATCCAAACTTTCTTAACGTTTATAATAACACCTTAAGTAACATCAACATTTTTAGTTTCACGAAAATAATCATAAAAGTTATTAATAAATAAAAGAAAGATAAGTATCAATGTGGGTTGCACATCGCAATTATTCCTGTTGTTGTTATTTCCATAGAGGGGTAAACAGAGTTCCATATTTTTATGCCAACAATGGGTTCACGTCATTAGTGTAACGATGCCGCCCTCGCCATTAGTGAGTAGTGGGTTTTGTATACCACTTATAACATTTATGTTTAGACTTTTTAGGTTCGACTATTTTAAGAAGAAAAAATTGAAGTCTAATTCTGTACAAATAAGATGCGTATCGCCCTTGCCTTAAATGAGGGTGGGTAACAGAAGTTTTAGGTTTTTAATTAAGCCTGGTGGAGCATTTCTCACAGGTACTAACATAATACGAAAACAATAAAAAAGGACTATTTTTGTTAGTAAAATTTATTACCATGAAATTCTGCCAGTTGGGAGTAATGTATGCGGCCTACCCAAGTCCCAAATACCCTTTCTTTGATATTGTTCGTTGAATCGTGTTTTGAGTGCACGGTTACTGACAAATGCGTGCACTTTCTGGACAGGTCCACTAAATCTGTATGGCTCTTTTCTCAAAATACCATTTCAGGCATCAATCTACATGGTCTTCACATGATCTGATGATAATTTATTTTATTTCTGTGAGTAGTTTTCTAAACTTTACACGTCAAGTATTTTTTTTTAACTATATGAGGTCGGCGTTTTCTATCTGACTACTCTGAGAAGAAAGGCTGAAACAAAGTCAGAGGTCACAGTCTCTTTTAAAGTCCAGACATAGATTTTACTTTACTTCTTTTGACCTACTTACAAAAATAAAATCATTTATCATAGGAGTCCAGCAGAAGTTGTTCACTTTCTACACTAATTTACAGTTCGTATAACTCATAATAAATCGTCAATCTCGTCGTCTCTCTCAGTTTCTCTCAGACTTTAGACCCTCAAATACCACATAATTAGCTACTCACTCTAGGCGTAAAAGAATAATAAAACCGTGGGTCACGTCGGGATTGTTATGATGTATGAGAAACCGTGACCAGTTACATGCAAATCATTATAAGTCACCTAAAAATTAAATTCTATAAGCTACATATATCCGCTACAGAAATTACTGTAACCGGATTTTAAAGAAAGTTCGGAGATCCTACGATAAAAATCAAGTTGATATAGCTGGCAATGACCCAAAAAGATTGTGGAATGTCATTAAAAGCATAACTAACACAAAAAAGGACAAAACTTGTCCTTCTGAATTATTAGAAATATATTGATCTCCGTAGGAAACAGTGAATGAAATGAACAACTATTTCATCAATGTAGGCAAATTTTTAGCAGAAAATATAATGCAGACACATAATACGTACACAGATAAGCTCTCATCAGCTCACCTTGTAATTGATTCTACACTAAACTCCTTCTTTCTCAAAGATACAGATGAAGAGGAGGATGCTCGTCACATAGATGGACTGAAGACTGAGTATTCGGTAGGCTGCTATTAGGGGCGGGACAAGACTTTTTTATATTAAAATAATATAAAAAAAAATCTTGTCCCGCCCCTAACAGTCATTTTCAACCTATGTCTGGAGACCGGCACCTTCCCTCAAGCATTTAAAAAATCAGTTGTTGTGCGTCCCATAGAGAAAGGAGGAGATCGAGACCGTTTTAATAACTACAAGCTAATCTCAATTCTACCCTCGTTGTCCAAGATTCTTGAAAAAATTATTAATACCAGACTTTTCAAATATCTTGAACAAAACAACCTTTGTTACGATAACCTATTTGGCTTTCGTGCAGGGAAATCTACTGATGAAGCAGTACATAAACTAACCACTTATATCACAACGAAGTCAGATAAAGGTAAAAAGTGTATTTCGGTCTTGCTTGATCTCGCAAAGGCATTTGATACAACTTCTGTCCCTATACTTTTAAAAAAGGTTAGAAAAGCTTGGTATAAGGGGGTTCAGCTACAGCTTTTGAGAGTTACCTAACTGGACATTATCAGCGTGTACGGGTCGGTAGTCACTGCAGGGAGGAACTTCCTGTTTCGTACGGAGTTTCACAGGGCAGCATTCTGGAACCCACTTTATTGCTAGTATTTATCAACGATCTTACAAATCTATGTATACCAAGAGGCGAAATAATCTCATATGCGGCTGATACTGCTCTTCTCTTCTCTGCCGATAATTGGAATGAGCATTAACCATGAAAAATCAAAATTTGTAACGTTTTCTATCCGCCGAAAAAGTGGTTCTAATAAAAGGTATCAAATTATACCACACAGACCAAAGCAAACTACAGCTGTAAACCGCTAGAGTGCGTTACTAAAATAAAATACCTGGGTATTACAATTGACTGCCATTTCAACTTTAAAGACCATAATTATGAAGCTGTTGTGTTCTCGGGTACGTAAACTTATATATGTGTTCAAAAAACTTAGGTACGTTACAGATGCGACTCTATTAAAAAAGATTTACCTTGCTTTTTGCCAGTCCATCATTTCATACTGCATATTATCCTGGGGTGGAGCTCCTAAAACCACCATCAAGAGCTTAGAAATTGCTCAACAGGCGATACTGAAAGTAAGCAATTTTAAACCAATATTGTTCCCAACAAGAGTACTTTATCAGTACTGCCAAGTCTCTACTGTTAGGCAATTTGTTTATAGAAAGAATTGTGTTGAAGAAACACTGCGAACTCGTTTTTGACCCAATCCTGACAAACAAGCGCCGTAAGCACGAGGTTGCACACGATCCCATGAACCCAAAACATCTTTTTTAGCGAGATTTTACTCTGTTATTGCTCCTTTTCTTAACAATAAAATAAATTTGTATAATTTTGTTGTTATTTTAGTTTTAATTCTGTTATTTAGGTTCTTTCATTTGTGCCTCCAATTGCATGTCATTTGGGCTACTATAACTATGTTATTGTCTATTTTGCGGAGTCTGGCGCTGTATGCTGAGATACAGGACTCGTCCTAGTTCGGCTACAGATGCTAATATGTTATATTCTCCCAAGTACTAGCCCATAAATATGTGTAATCCGTTGTATGTTTTTCGGTGAAATAAATAAATAAAATAAAAAATAAGATATCTTATTTAGCTATATAGTTAAGTAGGTATCCAATGTAGGTCCAAAGTTCTCTTCTGCTTATCCTCCTGTAATGAATAGTGTAAATAGAACACAAACAAACAGTACCGCAGATGTTCCTTACATAACGCAACACGTGTGGCCTTGGACGATATAATATCACTTATATACTACATAACACGTAGGTACTACATGACACATACAACACACAGCGACAACTACCTATACAAAACATGTATATATACATATAATGGCTTCAATTACTATTAATCCACGTGCGTTTGTGCATGTCCTTGTAAATGCGTGTTCTTTGAAGAATATTCAAGATTTATTGAAATTTACTTTCTAAATCAACATATGTATGTATTTCATTTCGCATAAACCTTCGTGGGCACTTATAAAACATCAGAAGCTTGGTGCACGGTTCCAATTGGTAGTTTCCTATGGAGAAGAGCCAGCAAGAAAACCCAAGGTTACTGTTTAAAAAAAATGTCTGAAACTACAGATAAAAGAAGACAGTTCAATTAAATCAGATGGTCATTGACATGCGAAGAAGAAAAGTATTAATTTTGGCACTGCCACATACTAACAATTTCCCAACTAGACAATTTCTACTTCCAGTTCAACAGACATGCACTGGCATTGCAAGAACCTCCATTGATGACGATGCATAGGAAGGAACCTTCGTCCCCACAGTTTGGTAGCACTGAATACACGCAGTGCTCCTAAACTTGCTGACTATCCCATATTTTAAAATGCTAGAACAATTTTAATATGAAAGAGAAGACATGACGACTGATAAAATCGATAGAAGCCGCTTATGTTAACTCCTCAATTCCACTTCTCAACATCAGAGGATGTCTCTCAAAACCTAAACAAACACACGAACGGCAAACACCGCACCGCTTCACATTGGACAAATCCTTCGGGAGTACCGATCTCCGCCATCATATATCCGCGGGTAGTAACACAATCATCCCCACATACATGTCATATACATATACAATATTGCGGACAGACAGACAACGCATCAATTAGCTGCCACGTGTTCTGCTTATGTCAGTAATTATAGCATTATGCGTATGCTGACTGAGTCGATTTGCTTGGGGGAGGGTTTTAGATTTGGAAAACTGCTTATTGTTCTGTATCAATTAAGTTCATGGAAAGCAGAAATTATAAATCTTTTGTGATACGCGCCAGGTTGCAAGTTTTAATAGATGATGCGAAAAATTATGAGAAGTAGTGATTTTCTTATGTGTCAAACACGTGAAAATCTTTTTTTCTGTCACACATATAAAAATTAGCCTTAGAACTTAGACATTGTACTGAACATCGCAGGAAGACTGGCGATATTTTGGTCCTCTTCAATTCTAATCAACCTGGAAATTCAAACGGTATATCTTCACGGGATAATGTACCGTGACCCAAGCACTAAGATGACTTCTTCAAAACAGAGACACCCACACACTGACAACACATACACAGTCACACATTATAACGATGTTTGGCGGGGGGTCGGCTGATAGCCAAGTGACGACGATAACCCTTCTATGCGCAGTACGTAGTGATAGCCTTGGACCAACCTATAGCACTATAGCTACAAGAAACTGCTTTATTTACGGAAACTCTATCGGTCATAATATGTTATTTATACTCAAATATGAAAAGCCAAAGAACACTTCTTTTCAGTCATTTTAACTTAGGAATATTTGTGCCAGTCGTCACGAGAATTCAGAATCCTATCATTAAGAAACATCATGGTGAGTTTTTTTTTTTTGACGTGAATTACCAGTCGGATTGGAAAACAAGAAAATTTACGCGGACGAAGTCTTAGCCAGAAGCCTAGCCACAAAGATAATTTAGTCAATTAGATCTAATATTAATGGTTAATAATATTTATTACTAGCAGCGCACTGCGGTTTCACCCGTGTAGTTCCCGTTCCCGTGGGAATACGGGGATAAAATATAGCCTATGTCACCCGGGGATAGTGTAGCTTCCCAACAGTGACAGAATTTTTAAATCTGTTCAGTAGTTGCGGAGCCTATTCAATGCAAACAAACAATCAAATCTTTCCTCTTTATAATATTAGTATAGATATTATAAGTATAGAAAACTTAAACCAACCGGCACTAGGCCTGCGCTGTGGATTACAGCAGCCCAATCCCTCTCACAGCGAAGCCGCCTGTATATTGTATAACAGCGAAAACATAATCCGCTGATTGTGCTATTTTGTAAAATATAAAAAAGGTGGAAAATAGAAAATACTTGTAAGTACTTTTATATTATTGTGTAGTTTAGGGCGCTTCATACCGAGACCGTAAATTGATCTCTTTACATGTCTTTAAACATAAGTTATAATGTGCACTTAATTACGTACCTGTACATGGACATAAATCGTACCGTTTGAGGTATCGCAACGGCCCCGTAACCACGGAATGGTACCTAAGTGTCGGTTGAGAAGAAAAACTACAACATTGTATCACCACACCAGCACCACGGTGCGATTCTGAGGAAGTTGTAAAAATCAATGATGCTCGTAAGTGTCGCTTTCTCTGACTTGGAAAGCAAATGTATACTATAATACTTATTTATGGACTATTTATGCTCTTGATTACTGGAGAGAAGGGAAAGGGCTAAAGAATAAATAAAAATACGATATCTTCAATGCGGAAACTAAGCGGACGAAATCGTAACTTTTTATCTGGGTGATAAGTGGTCATAGTCACATTATGTGAACAGTGCTGTTATAATTCGCAACTGTACTGCCTGAAAACTCCACTACAAAGTGTTATCAAGTTTCAGTTAAAAAAATTAAAATGTCTGGAGCCTGTTGTGTCCCTGCACCCATCTTACAGGCATGCAGCTAAATAATGGTGATAGAGAATCGAGTGACTCCTTCACAAAGCCCTCTACTATTTTTCACTTGACTATCAAATCTTCTCACATATGAGATGAATATCATCTTGACTAGAATAAACTTGACTTAAAAAAAAAGAAGGAGCTTCTCAAATCGGTCGTATTTTTTATGTTTGTTACCTGAGAACTCCGTCAAACCGATTTAAAATATTCAGCTTTTGTTTGAAGGGGTAAACATAACGAGTGACGCTATATGAATTTGGTCAAGATCTGATCAGTGTTTTTGTGTTAGCTTCAATAAAACGTATTTTATGTATATAGTGTATGTTGATGGTGTTATAATAACTTCCTGGCACTGTTATTTACTTAGCTATAGTATGTACTTTTATCGGATTTCAGTGACTATGGTTTGGTTTTCCGTTTTTTTTTGCCACCGACTTCCTTACTTATGACCAGGAGCAGACTATCTTCTGTCAAGAATATTCTCTATAAATAAGTCAGTTTATCTCACAAGTATAAACGTGGACACTATTTTATAATAATGACACATTTCTTATTTGAATCGCAATAATGCATCATGCGCACTTTATTAGTGCAATTGAATCGATTACAATAGTAGGTAGTGTAAGTACGTAGTTTGTAGTAACATGCAGCACAAGCATGGGAGATTCACGTGTAGTTTGGAGAAAAAACTATCTCGTTGGTCAAGTAATGGTCATGAGGGTTCGATTCCCGGCTAGGGCAAAGTGTTATCGGGTTTTTTCATCTGAAATTTTGCAGTAGCTTTCCGGAATCTGGATCTATGCCCGGATTGCCCGGCTAATAGCAATAGGCTATCACATCGCCCCCTGTCATATAACTGCCCTATCCCTACGGGGAATACAGGCGTGAGGTTATGTACATATTTTAGACAAGGATTTTATTTTTCTTATCCTGTGAGAAGTAACCCATTCAAAGATTTGCTGGGTTTAAAGACAGACAACAGGCGATTTAATGAGTAAATCTTACCGCGTCTTCATCCGAAGTTCAGGAAACTTTCCACCGTTTTCCTTCTCGAAAAATAAGGACGGAATTTTCACAGCATTCAGGTACCTACATCCTACAAGTTGCTTTGCTATTTTGTTATTGGTAATTCGTATTTATACGTTTTCCATCCAAGGATTTCTCCAGAAACACAATTTTGGGCATTGCTTAGTAACAAAGGCCGTTGGCATTGGAATTGTTTTTTCATCCAGAATTTGTTTCTTTTTCGTTCAGAACAGCAACCCCAAAGGGAAATCAGATTTCACAGAACGACTTTATCAACAGGAACGTACGGAAACTGTTACCTCACGCATAGACACGATGGGGTGCCATATTTTTAGCTGCAAACAGACAAAAATATATTTTTTCTTAATGATTTCATAATCCACCATAACTGTTTTTAACAACCGTTCAGAAAGAGTATCCCCAAAAACAGTAGTTTCCTAATTGGTTATATTTACCAAGTCGACCACCCCAGCACGCGTGTATGTATGTTTGTGTGTGTGAGTATGTTTGTGTAAACACACGAATGTGTGGGTGGGCGTGTCAACTGAAAGTTATGACGCGAGTTGCCGGACAGTCAGACACACAAGTGATGGATTTTATTTTATTAATCGATTTTGTTGCGTCATTTATCATTGGGTGATGGCTTTTTTGTTTGTTATGTTATGTTTGATCATGATAGAAATAAAGGGTAGATTGTTAATTGAAGGGAATTGATTGATGTGGTACACGTTTATGGGTATTTTTTGTTTTTAATGGCGTATCATGTTTCTGATTTACAAGCATAGTTAACAAACATGCAACTTCATACAAAGCTCTATGAAATATACACCATTTTTACTTATCGGAACTTTACAAATCTGATGTCTACGATCCTTATATGCTGCGTCAAGCCGTCCTCGTCGACTCTAAAAAATAACGCGAGGAATAATGACGTATTCTAGACGAAAATGTTACAGGCATAAATAATTTCACCTTTGTCGTCAACTGTACTCCAAGTTGGTCGCTGCATCTATGGAAATGTTTTTATGGTGTCAGAAAATAAATATCCCATCGAGTAACGTTCCGTTGTGTGAACTCGTGTGGTTACCAAACACTGTGATAGCTTTATGTCGTCCGGTGCGAGCCAGTAAATCATTATGGAGATATTATACAGGTATGGGGCTATAGTTATGATGTAAACTGCCTTTTTTAGATGCAATCGCAACATCGTGCCTGAGAGTTTTCAAAATGAAAGCGCCTCTCGAGATCACGTCATCTGAATGCATTTCCCAAATTAATAATGATAGTTTCCGAGGGAGGCCTCAATGGCAGCTGTAATAACAATTGATTAGAATAGAATAGAATACTCTTTATTATAGTAACTACACCATAAAATCCTACTAATACCTTTTACGTATATAATATATAAATATAAATTGCATGTTTGGATGTTTGTTACTCAGTCACGCAAAAACGGCTGAACGGATTTGGATGAAATTTGACACACAGATAGCTTATAACCTGGATTAACAAAATGGATAAATTTTTGTTCCCGGATTAAGTTCCCGTGGGATTATTTCCGACCTACACGCGGGCGAGGGCCGGTAGCAAAAGCTAGTTACAAATAAAAATATGTTTGGGTGACACAATGGGCGGTCTTAGCGCTAAAATATAGTTGGGTGACGCAATGGGCGGTCTTAGCGCTAAAATATAGTTGGGTGACGCAATGGGCGGTCTTAGCGCT
The DNA here is from genome assembly GCA_947359405.1 of Antitype chi. Lineage (NCBI taxonomy): Eukaryota > Metazoa > Arthropoda > Insecta > Lepidoptera > Noctuidae > Antitype > Antitype chi. Next base: position 968,825 of record OX375826.1, read on the forward strand.
AAAATATAGTTGGGTGACGCAATGGGCGGTCTTAGCGCTAAAATATAGTTGGGTGACGCAATGGGCGGTCTTAGCGCTAAAATATAGTTGGGTGACGCAATGGGCGGTCTTAGCGCTAAAATATAGTTGGGTGACATAATGGGCGGTCTTAGCGCTAAAATATAGTTGGGTGACATAATGGGCGGTCTTAGCGCTAAAACTTAACATTGGTTAGTTATTACTTAACACTTTGATATAACCTCAAAACACATAGCAATAATAATGTGTTTTCGTACACTCTAAATTTTGTGTTTTATTATCAAGTCTATATCTACACTCTATTCAAGTCGTCCAATAAAATAAACTTCGACATACAAGACATACGACGTAATGTGAAACTACGAACAAGGCCCATAAAACAGCACCCCTCCCTGCGCAGTCGGTTATCAGTCAGGTGTGCGGAGAGCAAACGACGACTGCGTCATCTTAGCCTACCGGGGACTGCGCGAACTTAGCCTTCCGGAAATTTTGACTACACCGCCCTTAAGTAATGAACTGCCAGGGCTGGCACGGTTTACAACAGATATTCTTGTGCCAAAATTAAAGATTTGTAGGCTTCAAATATGCTCATAGAAACTAGTAGACAACACCAAGCACAACCCTATTAAGCATACTGGGGTGCCCTTAATAGCTAATCCCTTAAAAATGACGATAATGACGTTAGTTCGACCACAGCACAGATGAAAGAGAGTGCGACCGGCGCATTTGTCAGTCATCTTCTAGCCTTTCTCACAGACTATTCCTTGTGTGTCTTAACCTAGGTCAAATCCATTTATTTTCTTTCTTTCTTTTCTTTCTATTCATTTCATTTGTGAAGGAGCTACTGCGTGAAAGCCGGGAAACTTATCATTCGGCTTGAAGTACACACTGATACTCGAGTAGTTCGCTTTTGAAAAAGACAGTTTTGCTGAAATTCCGTCTTCTGGTTCCGTCGATATTTCCATAAGTTCCAAGCAAATCCAACAAACTTATACAGTTTCGACTTATTCTCAGCAGCGGATTTCGTTCTAAGTATTCTGTTATCTTCGCAGCTAAAAAGTTCAACTAACATTTGTTATTATTATTCGCCTGCAAAATAAACGGACTTATTGAATTTGTAATTTGAGTTTGCGAGCCCGTAGCCCGAGGGAGGCCACGGGGTTTTGAATCTAAAGAGGGTTAGGCCGCTAACATTATTTGAGAGGGGTTGATTCTGGTCAGGCGAAAAAATACGTGCCTCACATGTTTGAATAACGCTGTGTTTTGGTTATCTAGATCTACTTATACATATTTAAAACAGTTCCGTGGTCGACTGACAAACAGACGATCGTCTTATAGGGTGTAAACAGATGAACAGAGAAAAGCATTTTCGACTCGGAAACACTCGGTAGGAGTTTCAGTGTGTCACGTAGACAAACCCTAGGCATCTTAAATAAAAATACTAAATAGGCTTAGTTTTTCTGTGGCAGCCCTACAAGAAAAATACGAGAAAAGTACACCGCACAAGTTTTTATGTCTTTGTAAGAAACAAACGATTTTTTGTATGGCCTCCCTAATTTATACACTTACTTGTTTACTTTTATTATTGTTCGTAATTTTTTAGCGGCACTAGAGGGAGCCACTGTCTTCGCTCGATAACTTGGCGGATATCTTTCAAGGTAGATTGTTTCAGAGTTGTTGTTGAAAAAGTTTTTACACCTGAAATTGTGAAATGCTCTTGGGTATTTATATTTTGATACTTTGTGTATCCTGGTCTAAGCGTAAGAGAATTATGGCGTGTTATTAATAAATTGAAAGTTATTAAAATGAGGCTTATTAAATGGAAAGCGCTCTGGTGTGTACACAGTATTATCTATAGACTAATAGATATCGAGAAAGATATTTCGTTTTATATTATTTATGTTTGTTATATGTAAGTAGCATTTTGTATATGTGTTCAAACCAATAATATAAACCCCAGAATACGATACTTGGTAGGTACGTATATAAATTACAAATAGCTTTAATCATCCTTGAACATTATTAATGAGCATGTAAATAAAAACATTATAATATTTGTATCATATATTTAAACATTCGGTAAACAGACGAGAAACATCCGTTGCCAAGTCCTAAAATAACAACAATACAATGTAAGTACCTGCTATGTACCTATTGTTATGTAAATAATGTAAATGTACATATGTAGGTGATGTCTTCACTCCGTATCGCGGGGCATGAGTAATGTTGTTATGTCTGCTTGTAACTTAAGTAGATACATGAATTGTCTAAAGATTCTACATCAGGGTTTCCACCCTGATATAGGACATCGACGCGCAAACTGTAACTGATTCTAGACCCCCTAGTGTACAAATCTTAAGTAGGTTATCAAAAAAAAAGCTGTTTCATAGAAAAGTGACTGTTTTTTTTAAATAACCGAATCATGTACCTACTGAATCCAAGGTAAAAGGCTGCGCTTCGTGGTCCCTGCCACCCTGAATACACTTATGATTGTACAGATGCCAGCACATCAAGCAACTTCAAACTGTCAAATTTTCCCAAGTGAACATGAACCTTATGCTTATGCTTTAAAGATAAAAATCTATTAAAGAAATTTGACATATTGGGGTAGCTTGATGTGCTGGCGTCTGTAAATAATTACACAGGCAATGGTTAATATACGGTTTTGAGGAAAGGTAAGTTAACTTTTCCTGCGGAGCCTGTGTCTATAATTTTTATTCTATTTTAAAAGTGAGTTTTTCTGCACCACTATATAAACTTTCTCTTCATGAGGGATGGTGAATTTTAGCCGTTTATAATATTTATTTCGTAATCAAATACATTTTAGAGGCACACTGCCTCGTAAGTGTAGTGGTCGCAAGCGCTACTGCCTCGTAAGTATAGTGGTCAGTGGTCGCAGGCGCCACTGCCTCGTGACTGTATTGGTCAGTAGTCGCAAGCGCTACTGCCTCGTAAGTATAGTGGTCAGTGGTCGCAAGCGCCACTGCCTCGTGACTGTATTGGTCAGTGGTCGCAAGCGCTACTGCCTCGTAAGTATAGTGGTCAGTGGTCGCAAGCGCCACTGCCTCGTGACTGTATTGGTCAGTGGTCGCAAGCGCTACTGCCTCGTAAGTATAGTGGTCAGTGGTCGCAAGCGCCACTGCCTCGTGACTGTATTGATCAGTGGTCGCAAGCGCTACTGCCTCGTAAGTATAGTGGTCAGTGGTCGCAAGCGCCACTGCCTCGTGACTGTATTGGTCAGTGGTCGCAAGCGCTACTGCCTCGCAAGTATAGTGGTCAGTGGTCGCAAGCGCCACTGCCTCGTGACTGTATTGGTCAGTGGTCGCAAGCGCCACTGCCTCGTGACTGTAGTGGTCGTTGGTCGCAAGCGCTACTGCCTCGTAAGTGTAGTTGTTAGTGGTCGCAAACGCCACTGCCTCGTGACTGTAGTGGTCAGTGGTCGCAAGCGCTACTACCTTGTAAGTATAGTGGTCAATGGTCGCAAGCACCACTGCCTCGTGACTGTAGTGGTCGTTGGTCGCAAGCGCTACTGCCTCGTAAGTGTAGTGGTCAGTGGTCGCAAGCGATACTGCTGGGCAGGAGGGCCTGGGTTCAATTCCCAGTTCGGGCAAAGTGTTACTTGGTTTCCACATCTGGAACTTTTCAGTAGCACCCTGGAATCTGTATTTGTGCCCGGTTGATGGCAATAGGCTCACCCGTGTTACATGGGACTTAAACATAATTGGTCAAATGTGGGTGTAGGTATAGGTAGGTAAACCTCTGCCCAACTCTTCGGAAACAACAAGGTGTGATGTTATTTTAGAGACCTGCCTCTAAGCATATGCCTGTATCAGAAACAACAAGGTGTGATGTTACTTTAGAGACCTGCCTCTAAGCATATGCCTGTATCAGAAACAACAAGGTGTGATGTTACTTTAGAGACCTGCCTCTAAGCATATGCCTGTATCAGAAACCCTGCCTCTTCCATATGTAAGTGTACAAAGCCTGTTAATGACAGAATCAATAACTCAATACAATAAGAGAAATAAAACTAGACAATTTACAGAAAATTAGTTACGTACGTACTAGAATTCGCAATCTCAGATAATTTACATTTCATCCCAACTTACAAATGATACTGAGAAAACTAGAAAATAAATGGTTGCAGTAGAATTTGACTCCTATCGTGTATTTCATAGAGTTAATGAGTTTTCCACATTTAATCATTATCATAGATTCTGATTTTAATTATACATAGTTATGTGTGCAGTGTGTGTGTGTATGTGAGCGTGCGTAAACAAAAGCCATTTAATAGTGTGTAGGATTGGGTAGAGAATACATTAATTAATTACTTAGTCCACGTTTTCAGTAAAGTTAAAGTTAAGAAAGTTACATTAAGTTCTTCCGTCTGTTTATGTAAGCTTCGCCGCCAGTTTAACCCTATTGTTAGTAAAATAGTGTATCTAAATAGGTACGTTGTGCTCTTCAAATTAATGAGCATACACAGCCCTTAGCTCTACCTAAACCACGTTTATAATTCGGGCAGCTCAAAATAGATTTATTTCAGAGCTTACAAAAGCTCTTGCTTATGAAACACACGAGTAGTACTAATATTACATTACCTTTTATTTAATAACAGAAGTACTTATGAGTAGCTTTTTTATTTCTTCTTTCTTTGTTTTTTTTCCTTAACGAACATGACTTAATATCGTACGTAACAACATATTATTACGTCTTATTCCGACGGTATATTAATTTCTCGGCGAAATGTTTGCATACCCTTCGTTTGTTATGATGGGTTGTTTATGCTATAAATAAGCAAATAGGGTGCGTATGTGGATGTATAGTGAACTGTGAATGTGCGTGGATTTTTCCGGGGATTCGAATTTATTCTTGAGTGAGAGTTTTGAGGTATCCAAGTCAGGAATAGACGTCACAGAGAGCTAACCTGGTGACTTCTCCTTTCTTCTTTGTATGAGAAGAGGCAGCTACCTTGTAGTGGAACAATTACAGGTCCATATCAGGTTCAGATCCCCTAAAAGTTGTTTTAAAGACACTTTCAAGGAAATAAATTTAACATTCAAGTCTTTAAATATTAACAACATCAGGTGACAATAATATCGTTTATCGTTAGCTGATGCAATATTGTTATAATTTAACGTCATCATTTCATCAGTGTATATACAATAGGTACGTAGCTAAGTATACATTTTAAACTGTATTTATTAGCATTATTTTGTGATAACATAAATGATACCAACATAGGGTTGGTCTAAGCTGTAGAACTTCCAAGTAATACTGAGGATGGTAGAAAAAACTCTTAACTAAGAAATCAAAACATTTCAATTAGGTAACCAGCCTACATAAACTAGATAAAGTGCATACGAATAGGCAAAGGGCTGAAATGGCGCAAGCAAAGCAAGATAATAATTATATTTAATTAAATTCACTGTTTGAAGTTCTACATTTTACACAATGTTTAGATACTTAATCAAACGAAATTAATCGTATCTACGCAGCTTCAGCTATTCCACAATAAACTGCCGAAACCAACCTACCAACAAGGTCGCTTTTGAAAACGCCTCCAAATAACCAGCCTACATAAACTAGATAAAGTGCATACGAATAGGCAAAGGGCTGAAATGGCGCAAGCAAAGCAAGATAATAATTATATTTAATTAAATTCACTGTTTGAAGTTCTACATTTTACACAATGTTTAGATACTTAATCAAACGAAATTAATCGTATCTACGCAGCTTCAGCTATTCCACAATAAACTGCCGAAACCAACCTACCAACAAGGTCGCTTTTGAAAACGGCTCCAAAGTATTTCACCGAACTGCCACGTAAAGTATTATGCGACTAGAAAAGGGACAAGCTTATTATCAAATCAATAAACGTGATTATATCGAAACACAACTATACAGATAAGTAGGTACAGAAGTGTCACTGCATTCGAAACTTAATAAAAACACTAAAAAGTGAAGAATAACTTTAATTTCGGAAGTCGGGAATATGTATTTGAATTTTTTGTCACCGCCTTCCGAAATTAAAGTTATTTTTCTCTTTGTAGTGTTTTTCCGGAAGTCGGTTGTTTTTGTTTTGAAAAAAGTTTTTTATTTTTCAGTTTTTAGATATAGTACCTAATTACCCCACACCAATTCGAAATTTCATCAACCTTGGGGTCAAAACAATGCATATTTATGCGATAGCAGCAATCACTGTTGATTTGCTGTTATTTTTGAAGAGTTCCGTTGTCTGTCTCCGAAACGCATCATCAAATCTACATGAAATTTATATGGAACCATTTCGGGATAAACCCCTTTCGAACAAAAAAAGATTTTTGCTAATCCGTCTTTATATGACGGAGTTATGCCTGAACATCCTAACACTCCCAACTGTTTAAGAGTTGTACCTTCCTACATCAGCTCAGCGTCATGAGATGATGATGACCATACGCAAATATCTCTATAGCTTTAGAAAAAAACATATGAAAAACATTGTTAATACCTATAAAATTTGAGGGTTGCTCTCGATTTCCCTGGGATTCCATCATCAGATCCGGACTCGGTGCCAATGGGACCACCTCAGGAGTTAAGTCTTTCAAATAAAAAAAGAATTTTGAAAATACGTCCATAAATGGGGGAGAAATCGGTGAACATACATAAAAAAATACATACAGTCGAGCATAGAACCTCCTCCTTTTTAAAAGTCGGTGAAAAATAAACTAACTAGTAACTAACTAGTAACCAGCTACTAGTGCTAGTGCTAGTGTAGCTAGTAACTAGTGTGTAGGAAATAGAGAGAGTTGTGGATTTGATTAATATTTACTGGCGAACTCCAACCCGCTTCCCTCATGCTCCTATGAGGTGCTGGTTAATGTTATTGTTCGTGTCTTGAAGGGGGTGTAGCACAAAATCATAGAAGGACCATTTCGTATTAGAAAAAAGGTTTTAGCGCGTGGAGCACATTGTAGTTCATGAACGATCAGTTCAAGTTAAAAAACACGCGGCAGCGCGGCGCCACTGTCGGCCTTCGTCCACCAATTGGATTGCTTAGCGAATGGGTGAGAAGCAAGCCGGCTACTTAATCAAATCAAACCCTTTCTACCACACGCAAATGCTTGCGTACCAGTTGGGCGTTGAAAAACTATCCAAAATCCTTAAGATTAAATGCGGTAGATAATACCTATCAGAGAACGGTACGTAACAACTAGACTAGGCTAAGCATTGTATTGTCGATGGTTGCACCAAGAGACATATTCCAATAGTAAGTGCGAGCGGTCTTAGGTGCGGGCCACCAAAACAAGAGTTTAATAAGGGTCTTCACCTCCCTAGAAGGAAGTAATCTATTGTGTAGAAATGCTATAGGCTCATAGTTATGTTACACAGAAAATGGAGATTGTTATATTTCACCTAGTAATGCAGCATCATGGAGACACGCTTGTCATCACGCGTTGTAACTTTTGTAGCGAACTTTCCAAAAAGTGCACCTTCTGGGTATCTTCTTATATCTTCAATGTCAGAACTCTCGCTGCGCCGGCGCACGCCGTAAGGGGCCGGGGGCTATAAGAGGAGAGAAGGGGGAGGGACGTTGGGCAATACATCAGTGCTACCTTTCTAATGACTGGCGCCAGCGCCGCGAAGAAAGCCGCCAAGACAGACCGACACGTAAATTGTGAGTTTCGATATTATATTGTGGTTTAATTAGGTTTCGTATACGATGAGATTTTCACTCGATTATGGTAATTATAGAGGAGCTATGGTTAATCTGAAGGCCAAGATAGGTCCTTCACTAAACAGCGGCTGAAAGCAGGCGACTTTTCGCACAACATTTTCTTATTGAAAGCTGCGTTACCGAATGCCAGGCGGAAGACACTTCCCGTTGTTACTAAAATCCTACCAACATTATGATGAGTTAGATATAGTATAAGGCTGTGGGTTTATACAAACAGCCTTATGCTAGCAGAATTGACAACCAAATCAGTGGAGTGATTGCGTAACACACTAACAGTAGGAATGGCTTTCATTTTGACAGGTCAACAACATTCATTGTGTTATTTACGTTGTTGAGCAGATAGATTTTTCGTAGAAATGAAGCAATCAATAACCTTCAAAATGATTCAGATTCTGATTAATAGTGTGTTACACAATTAGGGTGCTGGTACCTCCTCAGTTGAATAGGGTTATACTAGTTCCCTTATTACACAATTTCTTATTACTTTACAGACAAAACATAGCAATACAACAGCACACCATACCCTCAGGGAGAGCACAGACACACAATTAAAAAGGCAACTCATTGTGTAGAAAAGTACTCTCGCCGTGACCTTTCCAAGCTGCAGGTACAGTTAGCAGCCGGCGCCCTGCGGCTGCGCCCTCCCCATCTATGTGATGGCAAACTGGTACCAGTAAGTACTGTAGGCTCGCTAGTTCTTTGAAGGTTTAACGTTACGTTAAAGGCTTGGTTGAGTGGAACCGGTATTTTGTATGGAAATGTGCCTGCTTCCCTGGAATTGGTACAGTCATACTATGTACATGAGTACCTAGGTAAAAGGAGCAAGATAATTAACCGAAAAAGATGCGTGCACTTGCAGCTTGGAAAATACACTCATTTTGGGACTATCTGCAAGAAACAATAGCTAGTTTTGTTTTTGTGTTACCTACCAGGACATACTTCACTAGTCCAATTTCCATCACCGCTGAGAAAAAGATTGTTTGAAGATTCTGCAATGCTGACTGTAATATATCAAGAAAATGTCAGATAAGTGTATAGAAAATGCAATCTAAAATCTTGAAACAGACAATTTCCGGGAAATAGGGTGACCCATGTTTCAAAATTCCAGACAAACATTGATATGACGTAAATATTGTCTCGATTACAAAAACACGAGTCAAAAGTTTATCAGTAATACTTTAATTATGATAGTACACATTTTATACAAACACAATACTTACACCACATACACGTGGCATCTGTTTTTATGTTATGTACTCTTGTGAGTCAATTTCGATTGCCATAGCATTCCATAGTTAATGAGATAAATCAATGAGTACACTAGAAATGTAAATAGGTACATGATTTTGCACTTTGTGATGTGTACAGGTTCAGATAAAAAATCGGATTAGGCTTGTAATCTGTGTTGAAGCACGTGCAGACGCTGCTATGATTTGACTTACAAAATATCCATTGCCTTTATTTCATCGCCATTGTCAATTACGATCTTATTGGATAAAGTCTTTTTCCATTTTCCCTAACCGTGAATGGATCTGACCGAAATTAAACGCCTTAGGCCAGTGACAAAGAGCAACGATGGGCTGAGGACTTGTTAGGATCGGGTCAAAGGCATCAACCCATCTAATGCCTTGATCAATGGGTAAAGTCCCATTTTGGATTTGTTTTGTGTCCAAAATCTAACTGTGAATTACAAGAATTATTGTGGTATAAATTGTAGGTTTAACTAAACTGTTGGGATACCACTATATAGGTGTGTAGATACGTAGGTATTTATTTTTCCGTAAATACAGCCAGAAGCTCTGCCCCGTGTACACAGAAAAAATGTATCCTCCCAAATGTTCAGCTAATTGTGTTTGTTCCGGCTGCGCCAAAGCGAGCAACTTCCGAGCAAGCAGCTTTCCGAATAAATGGAATAAATGTTTGAACGCCTGATAAAATTGTTATAGCAAAACGTATTCATGCAATTCGATAATAACATGTTTTTCGCCCATGCCTGGCATTTGTTGAGAAAATGTGTTATGGAAACGTTTACAGGATATTAAACGTCATTATAAGATTACTATGTAATGGTGTAAATATTGGTATATTTTTGCATTTCCTCAATTGGGTTGGAGAGAGCCAGTAGGTACCTACTCTTTCGACAGGTTACCAAGACACTAAAGATTTTCTAATCAAAGCTCTTGTAGTTATAGCAGGTAGTCGTTTGTAATTAAATAAACACGCTATTATAGTTATACCATAAGTACGTTTCCACATGAAATGCCAAAATCTGAGATCTAGCCAGAACACAGCTATCACCTCTTGACTAATACGAATCTTGTACCTAGAGTATTTTCCACTTACTTAATACGATTGAATGCTGAACCTATTTTAACTCCGGACAGGTATTATGTCATAAATAAATTGGTTACAAAAGAAAATACCTTCGTATATCTTCCAAAAAATATCTTCCATCGTTGGCAAAAACAACAAACAAAGATAAATAGCGGAAAGTTTTTCCACGAGAGAATATAATCGCTTCACTTTTCCTTACAAAACAAATCTGAGTAATTCATACTTTGGCTCTTAAGCGTGGGATGAAACGACTTCCATTATATTACTAAGAACGTTCTTACCTACTTCCTTTGTACTTGGCAGCTTTCGTGATTAGCTTTCTGAGAAATTTGGCAAAACAATTCTAGACGGGTATTACTTAGTTTGTAGACATGTCCTTTAAACCTAGTTGTTACTGGAGCGGACTTTACCTATCTTCAACATAGGGTCCTGAATTCAATTACCAAGTTTAATGAGGAAAATGTTACAATATATTACTTTCTTTTTGTTAATTTATGTTATCGAGGCGAAGGAGTTTTGACAAAACTATTGTATTCCTTAAACATATGAGAAATCTTGTCATTGGACATGTCGTCAACAATATAGTCAAGTAATATAGAGGTAGGTAACATAAACAAATATATCTCTCTGAAGAAGAACAAACATTAAACGTAAAATTATTATATTATTGTGACCTACATATTTGGGAGAATTCCGAAAACGTCTATTATGTACGTCAGGATATTGAATTTCATTTTGTTTTTCTGGAAAAACAAAAGAAATGTACAGGTTGTATTAGCTGTACATTAAGTCGCAGAATTTGTTTGGTCATAAAGTTCGCTTTAGAATCTCAAGCCCAGATTCGATTTTCAGGACGAACAGCAATTAGTTAGACAGGGTGGAAGAGATATCCACGCGCAGCCTGGTACCATGGATCCAGTAGATGATTCTAAACCCCCTGAGTTGAAATTATTCGTCGCTTATAAAAATAAAAGGGTCTAGAATCATGTGCCGAATTCAAGGTTTCAGTTTTCGCGTCGATGTCCCTAGCTACCACCCTGAACAATACCAGAGACCAAATAGTGGTCTGAAAAAAGTGATTTTGAGAATAAACATTTTCAATAAATTTGCTCTAACATTATTGTCCCCAAACATAAACGTCAAAGTGACAGTTTACCAAACTTAATAAACCCAAGTTTGACCAACTTATGTAATCTATCCGTTTACGAGTGTGATCGTAAAAACTAAGCACCTACATAATTGCATGGACTGCCGCCATGCCGCTCGCTAGGGATTACAAGTAATTTCGCTTTGGAAAACCGTAAAATTACATACGACTTGTAATTAAGTGATTACCAAGAGTAGCTGGTACCGACTGGTAGGTAAGTACAACTCTCTTTTCCTAGGAAAACTGTCCGTTAACTTGCGTTGATCCGTGGGTTTGTTTGACTATTAACTGATACCGTTGAGAAGATTGATTTCCGTGGAAGTTGGTCGTTACTTTCGAAGCAAAATGGCGTAGGTTTTAGTAATACATACATAAATTGTGGTGACCTATTTAGACCCGTTCTTAGTTCTTAAAATGTTTTGTTAACCTTGTTTGGAAGTTTTGACCAAATTAAGAGGTTCAATCATTTGTGTAGATAGTAGGCATGGCCTTCAGATCTTTGACAGTCGTTACGGGTCATCAGAGGCTTAGAAGTCTGACAACGAGTATTACCAAGGGGTATTGTATTACCCAGTAACTGGGTTGTGGAGGTCAGATAGGCAGTCGCTCCATGTAAAATACTGGTACTCAGCTGCATCCGATTGGACTGGAAGCCGACCCCAACATAGGAAAAGCGTAAACAGATGATGAGTATGACCTTTACTTGAGAAACGGTAGCGTTATCTAGGTTGGTACCTAATTGGTCATATTGCGATGAGACTTTACAGGCACATAATAACAATTATTATTATCTACATAATACTTTCCCAAACTAGGGGTTGTTTATATGGTCTAACTTTTGATTTTGAATGAAGATTTATTATTTATTAGCTTAATAGTAAATGGCAAGTTGGGGACTGAATCTGCTACCCTTAACACTATCCGAAAATAATTGATAACAACATGTTTTCATTGAACATACACAGACGGACATACACACCGTCTTTACATGGTACAAGGCATTTCTAGACCGTAGCCGTGTCTCACTAAGCGATCATTATTGTTTAGCATGAAATATAAATTATTGAGCTGCCTCTGCGTCTGTATTGATCACGTTTTTGGTCGCAGCTCCAAATACGTTAAATGGAACGCGTGTAGAATGGAATGCTAGCAGTGGCGGTCTGTTCGTCACTGTGCATTCTGCAGTTGATAAGGAGAGAGAGAGAGAGCAATTTTATAAGCAAAGAGAGAGCTATTTTTTTTTCATGATTTTTGGTACAAGCAAGGTATAGCAGTAACCTACACTTTCCTAACCATATACAATCCCGGACTCCTAAATCCAGCCCTGTAAGGTTATAAAGGCCTAAAACATCAAAATATGATATAGTTATAATATGAAATATGATAAATATGAACGGTCGAGTTTCTTGCCCAATACATTTCCTTTTCCATACGAAACCACCTTTGGAAGGGGCGCAGGTGACTAGAATCAATTCTATTTTAAAGTAAATTTTGACGTTCAAAACTCAGGTTCAAAAGTGCCTTTTATGTGCGTACTTGCAATAAATGCTTTGATTTTCATTAATAAAACTTTATAAGTCCAAGAAAAAGTTTTATGCAGTAGTGAAGTCGACATAGGCAGGTACCTACTGGCAACCATTTCGGCGAACTAGAATTCACGACATTTCTATAGAAAAACTGCTGGGAGGCGCGATTTAGAAGTCCGGGAAGTATTTATTTTTATTGGCTTTCACTATGACAATACCTAGATTAAAAAAGATTATTCAGGCACAGTTTTCGGTAGTGAAATAGGTGTAGGATTTTGCAAACAATATAAATTATAGTCTTCTTAAAGGCATACTTATATTATCACAAGATGAGAGGGTTTCTTTGTTTAGAATCTTTAGAACTTTGTCCTCTACTATTTGACAATGTTTTAAATAATAGGTACACACAATATCTCCCAATAATAAAAGAAACGTTTCCCCAAATATATTATTACATTAGGGAATGATACCATCACCTCTGTAACAACAACTTTGCCGGAATATGACAATAATGCACAGAGGGCGCCACTGAACGATGTACCCACACATTACAAGTACAACCATAATGTCTGATTGTGGTACTGGCTTAGATTCAATAAAGTTTGGAATGGAAGTTGAATCACCACTTACGCATCTAGGTAGGTATCCCCGTTTCCTAGGCGCATTTATGTTGGGATGTACTTACATAACGGCCATGAGAGAAACGGCCTTATTGCCTGAAATATAGGTCAGGGTTGTTTTTGCTGTGAGTATTTAACACGTGTTTCCGCTCTCCTTGGAATAAGCTGAAACAACATGCTTAAATGTACCATTTTTTATAAGAGTACCTAATTGAGTGGGAATTAAGAAAATGCGTGAGTGCTTATATCAAACGGATGCTTTAATTTCCAAGAACTTATGAAAACCATTCAAAATCAAAAGTTATTTATTCAAACTAGGCTGAAAGTCAGCACTTGTTGAACGTCAAAATTACATAAGACAGTCCCCAAGAACGCCCATCCTTCCTAGTGCTTTAGCTGGGAAGAAGAAGTGGTGGAATAAACTCCCCAGCAGCACAGCTGTCTGTTAAGTTGGAAGAACATGATTCTATACAATAATATGTAAGTACTCGTAATTAACATTCAACACTAAATGAAAGAATATTAATAGCTAAAAAAATATATTTAAAAAATATGGTTTATAAGTCAAATAAAATAAACAATGACATGAAGTAACTCATATGACCTGTCAGTAGGTAAGCTAATTCTGGTGAAAGAACACAAACGTTGGCTTGAGTTAATCACAGCGACCAACAATTAATCGTTGATAGAATAGTATGCCTAATCCAACCTTTGTTCTAAGGTTGGATTTCAATTTAGCTTTAAACGCATTAAAATGTAAATCTATCAAAGAAGAGGGAAGCTTGTTATAAAAGGTACCAAGCCCAACAAATGAGTTATGAACTTTATGAAGCCGGTGAAAGGGAGCACGTAGTTTGTCTTTATTTCTAGTACTATTAATATTATGAATATCACTGTTTTAAGTGAATAAGTGTATATTTTGCCTAATATATAAGATGTTAGCGAAGATGAATTGCGATGCCACCGTGAGAATACAAATATCTCTCAGAGAAGCTCTAGCAACTAGTTGGTAACGCAAAAATATTTTAAATGTCAGCGGCTTTGCCCCACAGCATAATGCAGTAGGACATAACGCTATGAAAATAACTAAACTAGACTAACCGAGCTGTATCAACGTCAGTGTATTGTCTTACTTTCCTGACGGCGTAGGCAGCCGAACTGAGCCTTCCCGCTAGGCTTAATATATGTGATCCCTACCGAAGTTTGGCATCTACTGTTATGCCCAGAAAAACTGCCGAGTCTACAGTTTCAAGCACCTCATTATCTAAGATGATGTTGAACACCAAAATGACGTAGTTTACGCAAAAGTGTGTCATGGTTCACGCAATCAAAAGCTTTGGAATTTCACAGAATAAGAATGCATCTCACCGAAAAAAGGAAGACAGAAGATATTGCAGTGTTTCTGTTACTAATTAACATCCATACATTCTTTAATTTAAAATTCCTTATCCACCTCATCAGACATGTTAATCCAAGTCCCGAAAGTAGGGGAACATGTAATGATATATTTATTTTGACTGCTCACCGCGAGGGGGCGGTAATTGCATTCTTCATGTAATACATGACTGACTGGATTCCATATTAGGCGCGTTTAGCAAATATGTGGAATCGCAATAAATTGGGCAGATAGGAGATTGCATTTTTTGTATCATTAGATGATATTAGATTCTTCACAAGCGCATATTTTTCTTGAAATGTTAATTTTCGCACTGAAATAAATTAATGATGCGTTCAAATTAGGTTAGTATAGCAGCTCATGAGCTTAGGAGGTTTCTTATAAATATTCCACATGGAATTAGTATGTCCACCAGCTTAGAGCACAGAAAGTAGGTACCTACCTATTTGAAAACGAGCAGGACATAAATAATCAAGTATTCCTTTCAAGGCTAAAACTCCATCATACTGATATAGGTACTCATGACCACTTTCATGATAATACATTTTACTTTATAAACACAACTCTGCCCTCTATTTACTCTGCAAACGATAGATAGTACAGAAATAGTAACCACTAGGCGAAATATAATAAAAATACAGTCAATAACGCACGAAACAAAGGCACCATGATATACCACAGCCCAGCTACATATAGAAAAACCACAACATAATTCACACAACACGTAAAACATTCAAGTATTTACTACAATATGGAAGAAAAACTCGAGAAAACTATGAAAAACAAACTGAAAATTATGTAAAATCTCAGCATGTAGTCTAGCGTCCGCTTTGATGCCGCAGGGAAAAAACCAGCAGGGACAAGCCACCGATATAAATGTATTAAATAAAAATTTAATTAGTCATTCAAATTTGGCTGAAAATATGCGAAAAACGCTGGAAAGAAGTGGCGCAACAACAAAGACTGCGCAACAAGCTCCCTAGCGGAGTCACAATAAAATCAAAACGACTCAAAACTGACCAGTAGTCAATGTCTACAATCCCTTATATAATACTATAGTATCTATGGTTGTTTCCACAGCATTTGAGATCCCAAGAGTATATATGTAGGTTTAAAAAAATAGACCGGGTTTGCAAAACAGTTTGTTCAGAGTTGTCCTTCGGTCCTTTTCACGTTAATCTAATAAACTATGTTTAAAACGATAGCAAACACCATTGTTGGCGGTTCAAGGTCGAAAAACATATTAAACGAGTGGCTAAAATATTGAGCCGTATAAAAATTAATGCTTTTGTTCTAGTATAATTTATTTACTATACACGTGGAAGATATTTTTATGTTATTCTTTCTTAGGTATGTGAGATCCGCTGAGTTAATAGACGTAAAGTTAAATAGTATACAAAGTTTTTCCTCCACACAATTTTTTACAGTTATACCCAATATTGTAAAGAGAGAATAAATAAATGAATTGATTGATTGATTGAATATGTCCCATGTGGGGATAGCCTTTTGCCCTTAAGCAGGTACAAATCCAGGGGCCCTAGTCTGCTATTTTTATAAATTGGTCATTCCAACACGATCCCATTGTCATTCATTTGTCATTTTGCTAAAAGTTCGTAATCTGCTAAATTCATAATGGTCGATCATTGGTCGGTCAATGGTCTCGTAATAGAATTGTGTCATAATGGCATTTTCGTATTGCCATTATTATAAAACTCGTTAGTAGAAATGATTTTCGAAAAACTACTACTAAATTTGAACATTTATTCATGCCAGATTTCATTTACTTATATATATTTTTACATATTATTTATTAGTGTTATAAGCAATCTAAAGTAGTAGGAAGTTCGTAAATTAAGTCAGTCATTCATTTGTCATGATGTACGAGATTACCAATAAATGGAGGATCGATGGATTCTTTCAATGGAGTGTCTGTGGCTGACCATTGGATAGTCATAATGACGCCATTTCATTAGTAGATTACCAAACTTGTCAAAATCAACAATTATGAAATCAATGATAGACCATTCTGACACTATTGTAATAGCAGACTTGAGGCCCAGATCTATGGGGTAATTATGTAACACACTAACAGTAGCAATCAATCAATCAATCAATCAATCATTTTATTATCAGGCAGCTGAGGCCCATAGATAAAATACACAAAATAATCTTAAAAATATTAATAAACTAATACATAATAGGTCTTTACCTATGAAATTGCCGTTTTGTATGAAAAAATTTAAACGATTTTTTTTCATGTATTTTTTATTTGTATTAATCGAAGTAATCACCCATGCAATCAATGCATCTTTGCCATCGCAGTGGCAGTTTATTGATGCCCTTCTTAAAGAAATCAGCTGGACGGGAGGCAATAAATTCTTCAAAGGCATTTTGTACTGCCTCTCGGGTATTGAATTTTTTTCCCGCCAAGAAGTTATCCAAATTCTGGAAAAAGTAGTAGTCTGTAGGCGCAAGGTCTGGTGAGTAGGGCGGACGACGGAGAGCTTCCAACCCCAGTTCTTGCAACTTGGAGACCGTCTGCTGTGCAGTATGAGGTCGCGCGTTGTCGTGCAGGAGCAGCGGAGACGAGCGATTGACCAATGCTGGTTGGAGATGTGCCAGCTTCTCCATCATTGTGTTCAGTTCTTCACAGTACACATCTGCAGTAATGCTCACCCCGTTTGGTAAGAAGCTGTGATGAATCACACCGGCGCTAGACCACCAAACAGTGACCATCACTTTTCTAGGGGTAAGTTTTCGTTTAGGGCATTGTTTAGGTGCTGAACCAGGATCCAACCAACTTGCTGAGCGCTTGCGGTTATCAAACAGAATCCATTTTTCATCGCAGGTAACAATGCGGTTCAAAATTCCTTCATTTGTGTGTCTGTTGAGCAGTGCAAGGCACGTCTCGACGCGTACTTCGCACTGACGATCATTGAGTTCGTGGGGCACCCATTTGTCAAGCTTTTTTACCTTGCCAATTTGACGCAAATGGACCAATATTGTTTTGACGCTAACGTCGAAAGCTGCTGCTAATTCAGCCGTAGATTGTGTATCATCAGCTTCCACAATCGCCTTTAATTCGTCATTGTCGACCAAAGTCTTCGGACGACCGCGAGGTTCATTTTTCAGGTCGAAATTTCCAGAACGGAAGCGAGCAAACCAATAACAGGCGGTGCGTTGGTTTGTAGTGTTAGCTCCGTAAACGTCGTTGATGTTGCGTGCCGCTTGTGCCGCGTTGCTGCCACGACGGTACTCATATTCCATAATTACTCGAATTTTTAACGTATCCATGATGACGAAAAAGATTGAAATGCGATGAAAATGTAACACTAATCAATAAACAAATGACTACTTTTGGAAAAAAAAATCCATGTTTTTAAAATAAAATTAATTTGAAATTAGAATTCTTACCCAAACAAAAATTATTTTGATTTGAAATGGCCAGTACTGCAAAACGGCAATTTCATAGGTAAAGACCTAATATTATGAAACTTATCAAAACTATAACTATACACGTAAAGTGGTCGGCGTCGTGTATCGCTGTGAGGTGTCGCGTAACCGTCCTCGGAAACGCCGATAAACGACACCTTTCGGCCAAAAGTCCTCTTTCAAGCAGGTCTGTAGATGCTGGGTTGGAACTCGTACCACGAACGACTTAAAGTTGACGTCGTGGCGCGATTCCAACCTTTCGACCCTCAGAGTCCAGTTGGTCTTCACTTTCAAGTACTGCACGACTTCCTCAATCTTCGTGGAATGATGCAGACGTGAAATGTACAGCTGCGTCGTAGGCACAGCAGGGCGCAGCAACATGCTGGGTCCACTCGGTGCGGTACCGTACAAGTTACGAGGGCAAGGCTTCTTCTTCCTTTCTACCTTAGTAAAACCTTCCTCATCAACCAGGCCCAATCTTGGCACAGAGTTGCGGACCGCAGTCAGGGCAGGTTGAGTACCCTTTTTCAGATTACCCCGTTTTCTGGTTTTTCGCTGTTGCTGCGACGCATCAGATTTGCCGGTGGCGACAATAGCAGCGTAGGCACGAGGGGTCGACGTACCTACGTGTGACGTTCCCACAGCCGGTGTTGTGGTGCGGGCGACGGCGGCGGCGGGCGGCGCTTGCTCAGCGTTATCGGCAGCGGGTGACGCACCTGTGTTCGCCGATCCAAAACTGCCGATAGATGCATTTTGCGCTCCTCGACGCGTGTTCACCTTTGAGGCCTCTGGTGACCCAATTACCGAACTAACGTTGCGCAATAATGCTATTTCTGAACGTAGTTCAATATTTTTCTTTTCTGAAACCTCCATTCTGGACTGCATCTTGGTCATCTCCGCTTTCAAGGTAGTGATGTCCTTTAGCAGCCGTGTAACGTCGACGTGATCGAATGTGACGGGGGGCAGTTTACTCAGCTCCTTCGCCACGAAATCCGGCACGTCGTCCGGGTCCGTCTTCTTCAACATATCGATGATATCTTGAATACTCTTCTCGGTTCCATCCCTGCGGCGAGACGGCATCTGGTCTAGTTTACCAAGTGACTGAAACAGTAACTGTTTTCCGCTACTGATCTCGTCCTCCTTGAAATTGGACCGGCATATCTGCAGGATGCTCACCTCGTCCATGTAGTCGATAGCATGGACTAGGAATGCCAGCAGTTCATTGACTATGAGTTCATTGGCAATGGCTTACATTTTGACAGTTCAACAACATTCATTGCGTTATTTACAATGTTGAGCTGATTAATTTTTGGAACATATGAACAATGGATTAACATTATCCCTGAAAATGATTGAGATTGTGATTAATAATGTGTTACACAATTAAGGTTCCGACTGCTAGTGCTATTAAGAAATTCCTAACTGATAATCCCAAAAACGCATTGCCCGAGGATCTAATCCGGGAACCCATGCTCTGCTGTCTAGTTTGCCTCCACTGAACCAACTAAGCATTCAACAACTGAACAACATCATCAATATTGCATAACCTCATAATTACTCACAATCCCCATCTTAGGTAAGTTATTAAACTACAAATAAATTATACCCAGCAGTGCTATAGAACGAACCGCTTAATTAAACTAAGAATCGAGTTCAATTCTGAGCCAAATTACGAGTGAAAATGGCCAGAAATGGCCACAATATGGGCTACACGTTAAATAATAGCCGCTATTAATTACGAGCCCGACCAGAAACTAGCCAATAACACGAATCTCTTGGTGGAAATATACGGAAGGATAGTTGGGACGGCCACGTTGTTTCTTTTTTTTTTGTTGTAATGCCACTGATGCCAAAACTCGTGAGGCAATGTCATGTTCGTTGATGTCGCAATTACGTTATCACTTTTATCAACTATGCCTAGAACATTTAAATTTCATTAAGGTTAAAACTGTCACAAAGACGAATATACTTTGTCGTTTAATGACGTGCAGTGCAAGTGATATTTAACCTTAGGATGACAACTCAGTTACGAGGTTGACTATATGGTGTGACTTTTCCAATATAGTTCTGTAGGTACTTTCTAAGTAGGTATGTATATTCCAAATATATTATAGGTACCGCTGACTTTTGGAACAGTGAATACAAGAGACGATCAATACTAGGTTTTTCTATAGATTTATGACAAAATATTGTCAACTAAGATTATAAAAAATAGCTTTGTTGATAGAAACTCTCTATCTATGTGATATTTATAAAAAAAAGCACAAGTTATGCATACAACTGTTAGAAAAAACCTTATAGAATGCCAATCATGTATTGACTACGGCAAATTCGTTTTCTGTAGCAACTACCTACAATGTAAAGCTCAATCAGTATCATTCATCAATGTTTAAAAACAAATACTTTGTGTTCGGACTTGTAAAGGTTAATTACTTGGGGCTTAATCATCACAGTTGAATCAATGTAGCTTATTATCATATCAACTTCATGAATGAATCCGTTGATAAGTAGTTAACAAAATATAAAGGGATTATTGTGATATGAATAGGAGATAATTTCACATTGAAAACATGAATATTGGTGTTGCAAAACGACTGATGTAACATAACATAAGAAAACATCACGTCAGTAATCCCCGAAGGGTTGTTTTTTTCGAGGGTGGGATATTATCAAATAACTTCTGCCGCTCTGGGTTGAGCAGGAGGGCGTGTCCGACTTTTATAATAATAATAATAATAATTTATTTTAATAAAAACGTATACAAAAAGAGTACATTTAGCTAACAGTAGTAAATTTCCCATACAATTATAGTGCCTAAAAATAAAACTATTTCTAAAATATTTTTACTAAAAGTGCAAGTGGTAATGTTTCGGAATTAGAATGATAGATAGCGACCCACCCGATCTAGGTTCATTCAAACCTGTGTTTCGGGCCATCACTTTACATTTCAATTAATTTGGGACATTAACATTAAAAATTAAATTGATATAAAAATAATCGATTAACAACTATGAGATAAAGCATATTGGTAATTAAACATTAATACCTACAACTAAGCCAATGTAAATACTACAAAAGTAAATACTTACGAGGGAATAAATTATCGTCATGACATAATTTCTAGAAGTTTTTCTGTGTCTGTGTAACTGAGCAACGCTAGGTATTCTGATAACTTAGTACTACATTTTTTATAGCTTAAAATATAGATGTTCGTTAATTTGTTAAGTCTATTATACAGAAAAGGACCTAAAAACACATAAAATCGATTAGCAAACGCATGTCTAGTTTGAGGTTTTATGCAAACTAAATCCTTCCTTCTCTTGTCGGAAGGTACTGGGTTAAAAGGAAGTGCAGTGTGCTGGTGTAGTACTATGCTTCGAATGAATAATTGCCGAACTGTTAGTACATTACATGCAATGTAGAGCTGTTGCGTAGGAAATCTAAAAGGGCGAAAGGTAGCAACCTTCAGAATTGCTCTTTGAGCACGCTCTAGAGGAAGTAAAATGGTTTTTGCTGCACCACCCCAGGAAGTTATGCAATAGCTAAGAATGGATTGACACAAAGCTAAATAAACCTCTTTAATTAATTTATAGTCGGCTAGGTTCCGTAAGTTCTTAAAAACATATATTAATTTGCGCACTCTAGTACAAAGTAAATCGATATGTTTACGGAAATTTAGATTCGAGTCAATAGTGACACCTAGATATTTCAAATGGTCAGCTTTAGCCAAAGTAGTGCAAGAACATGCAGTGTCAGCGTTCGTGGTACAATTATGTGCGTAAATGTTTAGATTAGTAAGCGGTATATTAGTATTTCTCATTGCAAATAAAATGTATTTTGTTTTATCTGCATTTAATGTTAGGATGTTATTACGGAGCCAATCGGACACTATGTTAAAACCATTTTGAGCATGTTCATAGACCTCAACTTTTGATTTAGCTGAGAACAGTAAAGCGGTGTCATCAGCATAAGACATTATGACACCATTTTGAAGTGGCAGGCTGCACAGTTCATTTATATAGATTAAAAATAAGGTGGGGCCCAAAATGCTGCCTTGTGGGATTCCAAAATCACTATTTTTAAGTTCCGAGCTTGTATACTGACCTATTTTTACACATTGATGACGCTCGCTGAGATAATCAGTAAATAGTCGAAGTTGTGCTCCTCTTATCCCTAGTGTTTCAAGCTTGTGCAAAAGTAAAGTACAAGAAATAGTGTCAAAGGCCTTGGCAAGGTCTAGAAAGATACCAATTGTGTGCATACCATTATCTAGATTGGTAGCAATATAATTAGTTAATTTGTGTACTGCCTGGCCGGTTGATCTACTGGCCCTAAATCCAAATTGATTATCTGAAAGTAGTTTGTTATCTTCCAGATATTTTATCAACCTACAGTTAATAATTTTTTCTAAAATTTTTGAAAGTCCTGTTAACACTGAAATGGGTCTGTAGTTATTCACACAGTTTTTGTCTCCAGACTTGAATACAGGAGTGACCAAGGCTTTTTTAAGGAGTTTGGGGAATATTCCTTTAGATAAACATAGCTGAAAAATGTGGGTTAGCGGAGGGGCTAGTATGTATCTAAATCTTTTAAGTATATTATTAGGTATGTCATCCCACCCAGTAGCACAGACATCTTTTAACCCGAATAATAATCGTACAACTTCGTTAACGTCGGTATCTAATAAAACAAAAGAATTTACTGTAGAGGATGTCGCAGTCGTGTTTTGAGGGGATAAAGTATTAAAATTTAATGATTTTTCAGCCAATTTTTTACCAACGTTAGTAAAGAAGTTGTTCACTTTATTCATAGCTTCGGATGGATTTATCTCTGAACACAGTAAATCAAGCGGAGGCTCGGGATTTTTTGTTCTAAAAGAATTCGTTTTTATAAATTTCCACACAAGCTTACTATTTTTCCCCGCCTTCTGTAATTCATTTTTATCATACTGATTTTTTAGTTTTTTCAAAAGTTTATTGCAGAAGTTCCGGTACCTTTTATATGTAACAGAAAGTATTTCGTTATAAGGTGCAAGTTTCAATTTTAGGTGAAGTTTGTCTCTATGTCTTATACAACGAACGAGACCGGGTGTGATCCAAGGTTTGATACAACTATACTTTCTAGGCATTGTCTTAGTAAATGTGTTTTTGCTTATTGAAGATTGTAGCGAATCTATGAAATACTTTAAAGAAATATTTGCATCGTTTGAATTATAAACAGGGTCAAAATTAATTCCGCGTATGTCATTTTCGAGGTTTGTCATGTTGACTTTAGTATAGCTACGCATGCAGTTTTTTCTAGGTGAACTTATTTGTAATGTTAGTAAAACAGCTTGATGATCGGTAAGCGAGGAATTAGTAACCAATGTTTTGGATGGATTTTTGGATTTTAGAATGATGTGGTCTAAGCATGAACCGCTCTGATGCGTGGGGTGATAGTGAGCTGGTAGTAGTCCGTGAAATGAGCAAATATTCAGATAATTATGTACATGGGTATCTATTTTCTCAGAAGCAATGTTAATGTTAATGTCACCCAAAAGTACTATGTTTTTAAAAGATGATAAGGATTTTAAGTTTGTGTCGAGTGAATCTAAAAATCTGTCTATATTTTGTGAAGGAGGCCTATAAATAGCCATGAGTACTGTATCGGGACTGATTTCAATTATTAAGCAATTACTATCTTGTGATGCCGGTTCTTCTTTGATTGCACGTAGATTGTTTTTGATATATACTACTAATCCATCGTTTTGATTTATGTTTCTCTCAGTTTTGTATGAATAATAACCGTCAAGAGATGGTAAGTTGACTGTCTGTTTTGACAACCAACATTCTGTGAGGACGATAACATCACAGCTTATATCAAGATTCTGTAATAAAACTTCAAAGCCGTTCATGTTCCGATTAATGCTGCGAATATTCTGTGTGAGCAGGGTTAATGTTTTGACACCAGAAGGAAGAAGGTGTTTACAGTCCTCTACATTACACATTTTAGATTCAGATACAGCAAAACTATCTAGATCACAAATTAGCTGATTTGCCATGATCGTTACAAACCAAATAAAAATATAAATAAAGGATAAAGTACCTGTTTGTGTGCTTAAAAATACAAGAATACGGCGGCGCTCTTAGGCGCCTTCATAATCTATTGAATTGATATAGTTCCTCTCAGCATATATGCGCGCCGGGCAAGTTACGTCACCAGTTTGATGGTCACTTTTCCTCTTGAACCGTTTGCACGTCGCACATTGAGGGGGAGAAGATTTGCTGCTGCATTCCTTGAACGAGTGTCCAGTCTCACAACAGTGGTTACAAGTAGGACTAGTTTCTCGGCAAAACTTGGCTGCGTGTCCGAACTGCTGGCAATTGAAGCACCTGGTGACTATCGTGAAATCTCTCACAGGGCATGATGTCCAATTAATAAAAATTCGGCTTTGGTTTACTAACATTTTCCTAATGCTAGCGGGTAGTTCTAAGATGTAATTACAGGTAGGAAGGTCTTTCTTACCCGATTTATGGCTCAGTTTAATACTCTCAACGAAGGACTCGCGAGTTATATTCGGCAACTTATCTGAGAGGTTTTGCTCGAAAATACACTCGAATACCTCCTGCTCAGTAAGGGTAACGGGGACACCAATGATAGCAACCCTCGGGCGACGTTTAGAAGGTTCTTCTATTGTAAGGCCCGATGACACTAACTTCTCCGAATTCTTTAATTTCTCAATATCGCCTTTATGGTCTGTGCTAATCAAAACGCCCCCATTTTTTACTTTTCTCAGGCCACGGACATGAAGCTTTAGTTGCTCAGGGGAGATAATCTTTTGTACTAGTGACTTGGTGTCGTCACTTGTTTGGGTCTTATCGCTGGGGTAGATGGCAACTGATCTCAAATTTGCAGGACGTACGAAGTTATCGGAACCTTTCTTCACCATGTTTGCATAAGAGGAACCTTCCGAATGATTCATCTTTGTCTCTACGACCTCTTTGAACTGCTGGAGAGATTGCGCAACGTTCTGGTGATTCTGTAGGTGCTGGATTGTGGTATGGGCTAGAATCGTTTTCTGCTTCAACGATTGGTATAAGACGGCCATTTGAGAAGTCCCACTCGAGACCTTTCTGCAAAGGGTGGAAACACGAAGCTTCTGGTCTGAGTTCATTTTCCCTTCACCAACAATACTGCAAACTTCGTTCAGGATGGCATCTATAGACCCCATCCATCTCTGGATCTCTGGCGTACTGATGACTTCACTCGGCAGTTCATTCTCCGCGGTTGCTGGTGGATTTGGGTCGCTCGGAGGTACCGGTTCAGTAGGCGTCGGTGGAGGACTACGCCGAAGTAATTGGCTACGACCAAACGGGCTCGAACCTGGGTTAGACATACTAACAGAGGCACTTTCCTTATAGTTTAAAAATATCAACTTACTACTTTTACTGACTAAAACCTACCCGTGTGTCAGTTGCCTGTGTGCCAGGGGTGACGGTATATCTCACGAACAACTCGCACCCCAGGCAGGCATCGGCCCTTGTGGACCACACCAGTTGATGCTGAGATCTCTTTGAGGCGCGCGTGGAACACAACGTACCGTCGACCCGGGCTTGGTCCTTACCGGACAGCGGGCTACCGATTACGCAATCGTTGCGTGCCCAATCCCTGAAGAGTTAGGTAGAGTCGTAACTATAGTATTATAAATATCATAATACACGTACTTACACGCAATTCCCGCCCGTATGTTTCTTCTAAAAGCGATCAGGCTTACCATTTCCATTACCTTTAGCAATAACGACTATATCGCTGAACTTCCTGCTGAACATCCATTGCTGCATCCGTAAGAGAACGTGAAAGCTTAAAAAAACGCCACCGACCAATGTAATACAAACAGAAGAAAATTTTCACCAAAGAAAATGCAGGGAACTGATGTAAATTATGGTGTAATTTGACAAATGGCGGGCGAATATAACGTAATGGTTAACAATTTATTAAATTTTGAATCCCCGAGCTTCTGCGAGTAACAGAATGTTTCCCGAGGTGGCTAGTAATGGCTTCCTACTTCCCTCACGGGCTCCAGGGCTCCGCAATAGGTATTTGTAGAAGTTTCAAGGTTACTTGATTATGCCCCTAATTGCTAGACGTTTCGGCACAATTTGTGGATAACAATTTGCCAAGTATTTAGTTACTTAGACTTAGGTACTGGTTTTGGTAATTTGGTGAGTTTCTTGTGGGGGTTTTGTTATTTGGACATAGGGATGATTTCTAGTATTGTTTCCACTTTGTATTTAATAGAATTTAATACAGTGTTTTTTAAGTAGTAATATCTGGAGACCGAGCTTTGCTGGGTTTTTTTTTACGTTTTCTAAAAATTAAACCTAGCTAGATCGACTTATAGCACACGAAACCCCCTGCATAATAAATTTCATGAAAATCGTTTGGAGCCGTTTCCGAGATTTAGATAATATATATATATATATACAAGAATTGCTCGTTTAAAGGTATTAGATAGATAGATATCAAGATGCCACTAAGTAAACAATAGGATTATTGTACTCGTACATATTTTATACTTATGTAAATATGTTTATATTGAAATCATATCAAACTATGACCACTAATGAAAATTTATGAGCAAGGAAAATTCTCATATTTTCTCGAGCGTTTTTCTTTACGATAGGAACATAAAATTATTCTGGAACTACAAGCTTCTGGGACTTATCTAGACTAGACTTAAATTACTGGCGCTTATCACTGTGATGCATAAGTCAGTGAGCTCGTAGCTTTGAGGATCACTGCTCCTTGAGAGTTTCACGAGAACCTCGACTCACTCCTTTGTCTTCAGAGACAAAGGGGTGAGCAGATGTCTAGAAAACTATTATTTTAGATCTCTTAACTCAAACTCAAAGCATTTATCTCAATTAAACGAATTACAGGCAGTTTTGAATTCTCAAGGAGTGAATCAGAAACATGAAGCTAACAGTTATGTATTCCAAAGTATAGTAGGTTCCTATGGAGAAGAACGGAAAAGAAACTCCACGGTCACTGTTTTAAATCAAAATATTTGTTACAAATCATTACTGTTGTCTGTATATCCTTGTCTTTGTAGACCAAGTCTACTCGGTTTACAGATTGTATCCTATAGTGGCAGAAACAACACCTTTTACACAATATTTAATCCAAAAATGACGCGTTATAAATTACGTTGAAAAGCAATTCGAGCAGCTAACTTATTTAGCGGGAGGCACATCATCACCCGGAGGGCCACAGGGCCTGAGGGCTGGGCCTCTCATATTCCTATTCATGAATGACATTCCCCGCTTAATAAGTCGCCCTTCAAAATGGCCGGCTCGCTTTAATTACACTGGACGTAGTTACGGAACTTTTGGATTCGTGGGACGACTTTTTGTTGAACACGGATGCTTTTGAAAGTATTTTTTTGTATTTTTCATTGAAATGTCGCCCACGCAAGGTTATGTGAGAAGCAATGACAAAGCTTCAGTCACCTGTACGTACTTACCCTTCAAAGCCATACATGCTATTATATAGTAATAGTGCATAGATGCTATAGTAAGCACATACAATAGAAATCATTTTTGGATAGGTAGAAATAACAGAACGCCATGTACTCAATAGGTACGTTTTGCTGCTGGGTCCCAGTAAGAATACAGAATATTGATTCTTGAATATCAATATTCTGTATTCTTACTAGGACCCAGTTTTAAACCCATAACTTTCTTAAAGTATATTGCTTAACATTGATTTCCCCAATATATTGCTGCGACAAGTGGTCTTAGAGGGATTTGCCATAATCAAACGAAATTGATAATAATGATGTAGGATATTAAAGTTTCCAACGCAAGTCATCCAACTTTCCTGTGCCCTATCTCCCCTTCTTTTCTTCGGTTCCGTAGTAAAACTTTAGAACAGTCATATTTTCGAGAGAATGATAAACTTCGTATTGTAATAATTAATCAATCGCGAAACACATTTTTTAGTGTATGCTAAAATCATTCTTGATGTATTTAATGTTATTTTGTCTTTTCTTGTTTTCACAAAAAGTCCCGATAAATTTTTAACCCTGATGTGATGAACCCCCACTTGACCGCTCAAAAGCAATGCATCCCATTTTTCTTTCAACTCCAATACCTTTGAGAATCAACCTGAGCATTTAAGAGGGTCACTTCAAAGACCCTTAACTGCCAAGAAATAAAACTACCATCGAAAAATTAAAATTTTCAAGTTATAAGGGATCGTTTTAAATGTTAATGGTTCTGCAATGGTTCATATTTTAACATGTCAAATATGGTTTGCAAATTACAAAGTTTTTCAGACCTCAGTAAAAAAAAAGATCCTGGCAAAAGAAAATTGCAAAGATACATTCAACAAACCATCCCCCCGAGATTAGCATGAAAATGTTCAATAAAAAGGTCAATAAACACCAAAGGTCCATTCCATCAAAAGGTCTAAACAAAGCTTTGAAAGAAAAAAAAAGAAAAATCTCCTTCCACAAATAGAATTTCATCTCCATAGAGACGGCCGGCGGCGAGGCGCGCGGCGCGGCGCGGCCGTAGCTAAGCGAGCGCCATTTTCTCTGCGTTGCCCTTTATCAATCGGTACGTTTCCTCCCTTTTATTTTAACGAGAAACACTTGAGATGTTTCCCAAAGCGTCGCTCGATGGATATTTATTTATCGATTTACAAATAAACGAGGTTTCTTTGTGGATCTATTATTTTTAGATATCATTGAGTGGTTTTGTGAGTGCTTATTTTGATTATGTTTGGTTTATGTGGTCGAGTGTGGTTTACTTTGAAAGGTTGTACAACTACCTACCTACATGTTTTAAATCTAGGTCAGCGAACAATATTCTCTAACAGGAAAACCTAATAAAATGTCGGGGAATATAAAACCCGAAGCCCCTAAGGTCTTATGCTAGGAAGACATTTTTACTATATTGCACAATAAGGCATTATGACCTCCGCTATACATTATTCTTTGGATCTACTGTGAAAACACTACACATAAGTACAAAAAACTATAGAAGTACAACAGAAACAAAGCAACAACACATATTTCGACACCGTCCTTCAACATCCAAGATGGCGTCGTTATAACAAACACAGAACAGTACAATCTCCTCACGAGCAGCGTTGATGAATAAATACATGTCATGTTCTTTCATGTCGCTTCCTCGTACGAAGGATAAACGATTATTTATTATGGAACAGCGTCATCAAAGGTGGGTTAGCTTCAAAACAAATTGATCTATCTTGAAGAGTGATAGGATTTGAGAAACTGGATAAGAAGTTTTAGAAATGGGTGAACTTCTCGGCGCAAAACGACCCATTTATTTAGATATGATCGCTGCTAACGGCAACATGCACTAAAAATGTGTTAATTAGTGCATGCAATGGTAGGCTCATAAGCCTTTTACGAGCGAGTCGTGGGAGTATAAATTCAGATTTAATAAATTAAAAAAAGATGGAACTTTGACCTTGAATAATCGCCGATGACCTTGAAAATTTTTAATGGACCTTATCTGAGAACCAGAGAGTTCTCAAGTAAGGTCCAGTACAAAAAAAAACTCGTTTACAGGCAGTTTGTCACTCTCTTCGGCCTCGGAAAGCGTCTTTTTACACGTTCTAGACAAACTTTTAGAAATAGAAAACTGCAATACCTACGCGCTCCCGTGCCAATCCAAAAGACTGTAACTCAACTTTTAATGTTTTAGCTTAACTACGCCCAATCAGTTTCTTTATGTCTATTTAGTACCCCTGAGCAACAATTTTTTCATTCAATGTATATTGTGCCAGATATGGCAAACTAAAAAACAAGCTTACAGTATCTCACATGTGGTTTTCAAAAGTTACAGTGTATTGAATTGGCAGGGCAGCGCGGTAAAAATGTATGGAACAGCTGTTTCTTTTTTTTTTGTATTACCTACTAAAAATTTCTGGGGGATCTAGAATGATATGCTGAATTCATGGTTACAGTTTGCGGTGCGGTCAATTTTTTACCCTGTATAAATAAAGAAAAGTAAAATAAGAGAAGTGAATTTTATTTGGTGTTTACTTTAGTAGGTACTGTTTGTAAAGCCAATTTCCTTAATTAATTCCGTGCGAATTTACCACTCATTTCACAAAGACCACTCCAAACACTGATCTCCTAATAAGCACTCTTCAGATCGCGACGCCCGCGACCCTCCACGATACGTTCCCATCCACCCTTATTCAATCCAAGCATAGTTTCATCCTGTTATTTGTAATTTTATTTATTTCTGTTCACCCGCCGTCCGTTATTTATATCTTTCGCCCCATATCCGCCCTGGACGTGCACTGTACGTTTCTTGTTATCAAACGTCTTGATGTCATTTTTTATTTACACTGATTCAGGGATGAAACGCGCTTACACCTGTTTGTTACATTCTGTGTGGTCTACAGCTTAGAATAGACATTGGTACAGTAATAAAGAGCCAGGTGGCTATATGATACAGGGGTTAAAAATAAAGTTAAAGCATAGGCTACATCACTGGTAGACCAAAATATATATTATAAGTTCACAAAATTTAATAAAGAATATCTAAAATGGAGAACATAAAACAAAAAAAGTATTCTTCGTAAATTGTAATAGTAAAGCATTCTTGTATACCTGTAAACATCACATGACCCTAATCACAGGCCTGTCAAAGTTTACTGGTTAGTCATCAGCAGACAAACTAAGTGACTTTGATATTTGTGCCCGAGGTGGTCAATTGTTTTAAACTAAAACTTCATAATATGCGTTAAGCAATATTTAATAGCTATTAGAAGCACTGAAGAAAGAAAGAAAGGGAGACAACGTCGCAGATGGAAGGATGACGTTATGAGAACAGCGGGCACTAATTGGATGAGACGAGCGCAGAACCGCATACAGTGGAAAGCTCTAAGGGAGGGCTATGCTGCAAAGCCAGACAATCTGTTACCGGTGTCAAATGTTCAAATAGAAATAATAATTAGTAATAAAATAGATTAAGTAAAAAAACATAAAAAAATTGTTAAGATTGCTAAATAAAGGCTCGAAGATAGAAAAGAAGAAGCCCTGTTCTCGTAACTTGTGCGGTGCCGCACCGAGGGCACCCAGCTTGCTTCTGCGCCCTGATGTGCCTACGACGCAGCTGTACTCGTACATTTCACGTCTGCATCATTCCACGAATTTTATTTTAATTTTGTATTATTTATTTCTACTTGAGTACCTATAGTTTTCAATGTTTTGATGGTATATTGGCGTGTGCTAGCTGACATAATATGGCAAATTTAATGTTTTTTTGTTTCGTAATGTTAATTACCTACTATTGTATAGAATCAAGTTCTTCTAACTTAACAAACAGCTGTGCTGCTGGGAGTTTGTTGCGCTACTTCTTCTTCCCAGCTAAAGCACTAGGTAGTGGTATAGGGTGGGCGTTTTGGGGGGACTGTCTTATGTCATTTTGACGTTCAAAAAGAGGTGACTCTCAGCCTAGTTTTAATAAATGACTTTTGATTTTGATTTTGAAGATTGAGGAAGTCGTGCAGTACTTGAAAGTGAAGACCAACTGGACTCTGAGGGTCGAAAGGTTGGAATCGCGGCACGACATCAACTTTAAGTCATTCGTGGTACGAGTTCCAACCCAGCATCTACAAGCCTGCTTGAAAGAAGACTTTTGGCCGAAAGGCGTCGTATATCGACGTTTCAGAGGACGGTTACGCGACACCTCGCAGCGATACACACTGTATAACTGAATGTACAAATACAATAACATAGCAGTTATTACGTAATCAAAGTCATGTGCTTCCTACATTGGTCGTTAAAACCAACGACTGCAGCTAATGCAGGGGAAGACAGGTCATAACTACCTTGCTTTGGATGCGCATTAGTAGCCACTCTATGACATCTGAATGCAGATGGCCGATTTAGAGGCAGGGTCAGGAATTCATTAAGTACAGGTCCAATTTTCTTACTGAAACAAAAATATGTCTAATCAGGAAAAGGGAAGGTTTGTTGGGTTGTAAGTCACTTCTCACAAAATCCATATGGAATTTTAGATGGAGCATCAGATTCCGAAAATCTACATAGAAATAACCTATCAGCAAGGTTCGATCGACTGCATGAACCCTTGAATCATGTTGATTCGCATTCGTACGCCATGCATACGAGGACATATTGAAAGCTCGGCTCTATCAGATTTCCCGCTCCCTGTAATGCGCCTCCATTCTACGCGCCGTACATTTCACAAATATCTCGAAGAACGACGATTTTCGCCCGACAATGACAAATGTATGGGGTAACCACACGTGGGGGCTTACGGAAACGTGGCTGAGCTTGCAGAGAATATCTTAAATGTTGAAATTTTACCGTTTTGCGATGTGGACCGCAAAGACTACGTGAGTGAGGTGAGCTTAGAAGGCAATGGAATTACAAAAAGGTCTTCCTATGGTATAATTTCCTACTTATCTAATTAATTTTCATTCATACAGGGGAATGTAACCTTACTACCAACCTTGTTGACTATAGTACCTACCTGTATCTAAGCCCACAATCGAGCTTCTTTGAACATAATATTTGCGTCTAATCAAGTTTCTATTTTAATAATTAACATTCTAAACATATTGGTACAGACGCCAGCTCATCAAGCTAAACCAAACTGTCAAATTTTCCCAATTGAACATGAGCCTTATAAAGGACAATGACCAAATTAGTATGAAGACTGGTGCGTTTTGTTTTATTAGCGGCATTCGATCAAATATGAAAAAAACGGTGCAGAATTATATTATGAATGAATTATTGTATGCGGTCCTATAGCGAAAACGCAGTCTGGACCGAGTTATATCAGTTTAAAAATTTACTAATATTGTCATACATTATGGAATAATTCTTGTTACAAAGCAAATTTTTGACCTTCCCAAGTGACATTCAATAATTAGTTACTGCTTATTATCTTCAAATACATGTTTATATTTATTTATTACATATTACATTTGGACATCATCATCGCTGGGTTCATCATCAGCCTCATTTTCGATGTCGTGTCTCCCAATTATACTGTCTAATAATAGTGCTGGGGGATTAAGATTAGGTTGATGTCTGCACCATCCGAAGTACCAGACAATAGCTACCGCGTGAGAACAGCAGTCGAGGGTTCTTTTTCCCGCTTCTCTTCCATGCGCATTTTTTTCATACAGTATATAAACATATATATCCGAGCCTGCCGATATCTGGACTGAATCCTTCCACATATTAGCACAGGATTGGCAGCTACTATTCTGTATTGTGTTATATTTTGCGTGTTGAGTTCTCGCCGTACTTCTATGTGATATAGACCATTATTCCTTATATGCTCGCCATAATAGGTTTGAGATTGTTTTATCTGGTAAGTACCAAGAGCATATAAAATAGGTTCATCTGTGGTAAGAGTTGGAAAACGATTGAGTCCCGAGTTGTCTGCGGTTATTGAACTTTACTTTACTTTACTTTCCTTATCAGTCAGAGGTTGAACAAACGCATTGAGCATAGCACACGCAATCTTTATTTCATCAAACAGGTGCGGTACTGCTCGGTTATTATTCGTGTCACTGGTTCTTCAGCCTGCCATTTATTGTTTCAACAACCCAGCGACACTTCGTTACTTTTCTGGATTCGTTTACTTCTCGGGTCATAAGCCTGTTACAAAAAGCAGTACTGACTCTCAAGTCAGTACTGCTTTTTGTAATAGGCATTTTTGAACAATAATCATAATAATATGATTGTAACGGTTCAATCAAATCTCTGAACCCACGATCCAAAATCAAAACATCATTAGGCCTAAAACCCCAATGAAATGGATCATCTCGGCTTTCTAATATTCTGGTATCCACTATGTGTTCATCAGGGCATACTATTAAATATGGCTTGTAAAGGTTACGCTACTTATGGAGGCTATTTGATTTTCTCTGGAAATAATAATTGCTACTTCTTTGTAGGTACATGTATGTCGCATCGTGTATTGTAACAGCTCGTTCGTAATTATTTCCAAATAAAGCATTGGGTATCACCAAACACCTTGAAGTTATTTCATCGCGAGTTGCGCTACTTCTTCTTCCCAGCTAAAGCACAAGGAAGTGGTGAAGGGTTTTGGCGGGACTGTCTTATGTAGTTTTGACGTTCAAAAAGAGCTGACTCTCAGCCTAGATTGAATAAATGACTTTTGATTTTGCAGCACTTCTTGGAATTGAGTTTTCGAAAACCCAATATAAAAGTTATTTCATCACGAGTTATTATGATTGTATCCAAGATGTCTTGGAAGAAAATCTCGCTTCAAGCATTCTCTTACATTTGTCAGAGTCCTCTCAAATGTAGACTGGGACATTCTCAAAAGGCTGCACAATCTTTGGTTGGAATCACCACTGTGCAGTTTCATCAGCACCGTTGCTAAGGCTGTAGCTGGCCAACTTGTGTTATTTTCAGCAATTGAAGGTATCCTTTGTAGCACGTCTTCGAATTGAGTCTTCGAAAACCATACAAAAAAAAATACTGGGAAAATGCTGTCACTTATTAAAGACAGCCGTTCGAAGTTTAAATGTGAACGATGCGACTATAATAGTCTCACCATGTCCATTAATTATCTTGGAGAAAACATATTATATACGTGGTGTGTACTCTATGCGATGTCTTGCCAAGCACTATCATTCTATGTTCTTCACATACACGAGAGCTAAAAGGAAGGATGTGCTTGCACTAATTCAGCAG
Source organism: Antitype chi (assembly GCA_947359405.1). Taxonomy (NCBI): domain Eukaryota; kingdom Metazoa; phylum Arthropoda; class Insecta; order Lepidoptera; family Noctuidae; genus Antitype; species Antitype chi. The sequence continues at coordinate 1,003,738 of OX375826.1, forward strand.
TTAATGGCATTAACGGTCTCCGGCGATTATTACTCCGATTTAAAGTGCGTTGGCACAACAAACAAAGTCCCAAGTCTGCCATATTATTACAACAACAAAATCCAACACGTAATGCACAATCACAGTCCGATTATTATGTCAAGCATAGGTTATCCAATTAAAGTAGCGTTTTCCAAGTCCAGATTATTAAGCCAAGTCGTCTATAAAATCACCAGGAGAAACTCTACAAAAACACACGTTAACCACGAAGGTAAAACATTGAGCGCTTTCTTTGCCAATGTCTAAACAAAAAATACCATCAGCCGGCTCGTGCCCAGGTTAAAAATTATTTAACTGCGATTGGCTAGCGTTCTAGACAATTGAAAGTGTCGCTCGGTGTTGGTGTCAGTGAAAGCGTACGGGAAGGACAGCTGCGCATCGTTTTGAAGTTAGAATTATGATCTAGCTATAACACATAACGATAAAACTAACTTCAAGAGTTAATTATTGAATTATTTGGTAATGATATTTTTTTTTCTTCAATTACCCTTATCTCAGTTCAGACTGAGTTTATGATATAAGACCCTATACAATAGTTCATTTGTTATATTATTCTGCATCACTTTTTTCACATCCGATCGTCTGCCGCCAAAAAAACAAAAGGCACCAATTTTACGCATTGTCTTTTGTAATAAAGTTGAAAATCCATCAAAGAAATTTGACAGATTAAGGTAGCTTGATGTGCTGGCGTCTGTACAAAGCTTTGCTCAACTTGTCTTCCAGTAAAGAAAAACATTTTTTCCTACTACACCACTCATCTCCAAATCCAAAATATTGCAAACCTTATTCAAGCTCACGGGTCCTCTATAATCCGTGTCGTGTTGGTTCCCTAGTCAGGTGTGTAGAATGACGTCACGTGCGGTCCACCATCAAGCGGGCACGTGACGTCATACAAGCGCGCCGGCTTATCATTTGGAGGGTAAGTTGATGTACTGCGCATCAACTTGAGCAGCTGAGGGATTTGGGAGTTCAAGGGTGTTGTTTAAATGGGTTCTTGAATATAATATGACTATTTATGACTTTCGACACTAGATTTTTATGTATTTTACCAAAGAACCAAAACATTACTGTAGTTAAGCATGATGTGTCCATACTACCGGATTGTTGTGTTGATCGGATTGTGGTTTTGACCAGACTTTTTTTTTGAGAAAATTTCACCAATACGAACATTACTCGTTCAAAGAGCAGAGTTGGCGCAGTGGTAACTGGCGCGACTTACGAGATGTAGGTCGTAGGTTCGAACCCAGACGGGCACTTTACTTTATGTAAATCATTTCATCATCACTGCTCTCAAAACGGTTAAGGAAAACATCGTGACGAAACCGGCATGTCCTTGAAAAAAAAATCTTCGAATTTTTGGGCCCGCGTGGTGGATTACGGTCCACTCCCTCTCACCTCGGACGCCGGTGTCCCAGCAGTGGGAACGTTATAGGCTGATTATGATGAACATTACTCAGCAATTTCCAAGTATATAATTTTATAATCTCCCGTTTCAATTCAACTTAAGGCAGAAAGATTTCAAAAGCTATTCCCTTCTTCTATAGTGTTTGTGGTACAATTATGGCGCCGAAGATCAATCTTATAAATAACTAACAAGTTACCAAGAAGTTTTATTTTTTCTCAGACATCGTTTTCAACGGTCGCTACCTATATTAATAGCATAGAACTAGACGGTCCAGGTCGCCTGACCGCCATTTTTCCTATAAAACCCCGTTAGCCTATAGTGTCCGTTATGTATGGAACTCATAAGTTGTTCCAGGAGGAGGCTGGAAGATTAGTCTAGGAGCCCACGACGAAACAATTATGTTCAATTAAGCGGAAAAAGATTTCTGATAACTTGAACAATACCCACTACTGGACATCAACAATACCTACTACTGCACATCAACACAAAGTAAATAAATTGATACGTTATCCTACTAATATTATTAATGTAAAAGTTTTTGTTAATATTTGTTTTTGTTATTTGTTTGTTACTCAATCACGCAAAAACGGCTGAACGGATTTGGATGAAATTTGGCACAGTGATAGATTGTAACCTAGATTAACACATAGGATACTTTTATTCCGGTAGTACGTTCCTGTAGAATAATTACCGACGGGCAAAGCCGCTGGCAAAAGCTAGTCGAAAATAAATAAAACTCATCGAGATTTAGGAAGGCATTGTCACAAGGGTGTGCTGGGCAGACATAACTCTCAACAAAGCCGAACATTGTCTTTATTCTCAACTAACGGCCCGCCCCTGCATTGCAATAGCGAATCAAAACGATGAGATTTCTGTGCTAGACCTATTTAACTTCATTTAATGTATTATTACACATAAACCTTACGTTTTGATTTTGATTTTGAAACTGCAAGATCTAAGCGGTCACGCAGACAGACACGAAAAGCGGCGTACTTACTAGTTTGATAATGTTTTAGGTACAAAAATTATTCAGAATAAAATTATGAACGCAAAGATACACATGCTCAAACAGACACATCTTTGCAATCTAGCGCCCGTCACCAAAGCACTATAGGTATATCTTCCGTTCAGTTTACACAGTGACGCTCTATGCCTGCACGGGGTAGTCGTGAGCTCCCCGTCTGTAAATCCATAATTGAGCCGGCAAGGCGATCGGTATCGCGGCCGGCTTACTGTTGCCTATCACGATCATAACGCGTTCGCATACACACACGGTAATCTTGTTCAGAAGGGTTACTGAAATGAGATAAAAATGGAGGATAAGTTTAACAATTTTCTGTAAAAGTTATCTGCAGAAGCAAGGATTGGATATGATCAAAAGATATTGGAATGAGTAATAGATACCTCGCTGTTACAGCTCATAGGTGAAATTCCGGCTCCCCTTTGACCAGCAACCCCTTGATTCAGGCAGCTTGGACCCAGATTTTTGCCCTTAGCAATAAAACTGGAAACTGTTCTTGTAGTTAAGATATAATCTGACAGTAAGCTGAAAAGTTTGTTCTACAAAACATACCGCGTCACAATGGACACGCACCCAAACACGTACCCGCAAGCGTTTTCCTAAAACTCGGTGCAATTACTACACAACCAATTATCTATGAACGTGCTACCGATTTATATACCTGTTCCTCTGCCCACCCCGCGGCCCGAGCGAGCGATGTGCTGCCTGATAGCGAGCCAATGATAATTACTTTTGTAAACGGCCCGTTTCAAATTAAGAGTATTGATTGGTTGAAATTGGCTCGATTTATAAAGAAATTAGATTAACGCTGGTGTATTTTTGGCAAAGGAAATAAGGTGGTATTTAACAGACAACCTACGAATGAGAAATAGTGAGAATGTACAAAAGGCTACTTTGATTAGCAGCAGCTATTTAACTGTCGCACACAGGCCCATTGAAGATAACATAAACTAAGTTTGGCCATCAGCTCCGTTCTCCTTGTCCATTATATAGAATAAGTTCTTCACTAGTGCGCAAACTGTAACCATGAATTCAGCATATCATTCTAGACCCCCCAGCACAAAAATCTTTCGTCGGTTATACAAAAAAGAAATTTGCTGTTCATAGAAAACTGGTTAAAAACTTATCCTATATTTAGTTAAACTTTGACAATGTATAGTGTTTCGTAAAGGGTCGAATTATTACAAAATGGCGGTTTCGTCACCTCCGACGCGTCCGGTGACTGCCTCCCTGACATGTGCACCCGTGTATGTGAACTGTATTAGTTACAGTCTGGTACCCTGGCTGGCCGGTGGCGATGGCTATGAGCACATCTCACAAACCCTAGCACATGTCTACGTCCTCAGACTATCCTTTTGGGGTAGGCATAGATACACGACTTAGTCTTTATACGATCTTTATAACCTCTTTTTATTTCATTTTGCCAGTTCTTTCGAACTGTATAAAAAATAAGTTGAAGATCCAAAGGGCAAAACCAACAAGATAGCTTGGCGAGATAGTTTATTAGTGGCCGGGTCATCCCTTACACAAACAAGCAGGAACAACCAACTATCCCGCATACAAACAGCAACATTACACTTTATACCCGATCATAATCAAACCGCGTAAACGTTGCATGCCTCACGGCGACGTCCAAACGGCACCGACAGATAAGATGCTATCTCATCACAAACCACCGCCGCTACAGCAGAGACATGCGACAGAAATGACCCTATTTGTCCGCCCTGATAAAACTAGCAGCAACATAAAAACAAATTATTATAACTATTGCTGTGATAGCCCGGATGGGGAATCAGATGGATATGGAATGTCATCGTGAGCTTATATTGCCATGCTCTAGAGATAGGGAGGAACCATTACGTTCAAACTCAGTTTGTTCAGTATGTTAGTTACACTATCGTAAATCTGTCAGCAATTATATGGTCTTACAACTTTTTAAGCTTGTAGAAAGTGTGCTACAACGCTACAGATGTTGAATCTCTGGAGCTAGAAAAATTGGTGCTGCATGGCGTAAGAACAGGTTTATTTTCGAATTCTACCAACTCCCATAAAACTGTGAGACGAGACGTAGAATTTCCAACCCTTTTGTTACATACTTACCTATCAAAGAATACTTAATTGAAATAGCAACAGCATCATCAATTTTCGTTTATCCTATACACCATCAAGAATCATCCCTCCACTGTAGGCGTGCAATACTTACGTAGTGATAAATGCTAGAACCCTTTCTCATGGGGCAATCCTTACTCCACGACACCCTTGGGAGGCAGCACTCAAATCCTTACACAGATATAAACGATCCACCATCTAACAGCTAACACACACAACCAGCCCTGCTCAGCCCCTTCAAATCAGCGAGCGTGAATTACCCTAAAATATCGTCCGTCCGTCTGTCCGTCAACAAGACGGATGGCCGGTTTGTCCGGACACCGGCCGGTGCAGTGATCAATAACGGACACTGCCTACCCCTTTGTTGACAGTCTTCAAGTAATCATGTCTTTGTAGTTTAGAGGGTTGCTGCCATTAACGGCTTTCAAACGGTATTAAATCATAGTGATGTTGCAATTAAGAGATCAATCACGTCCTGCCCAACAGTCGTTAGAGGTGGCTGGAGGCTTTCAGTGACAGTTATACTTACCATATTATTTCCTTTGTTAGAGTTGTTGGTACTTTCTTGTGCCTGTTAGCTACCTACTGTACCTAATAGTTGATAAAAGCATTGAGATTTTTTTTTTCATTGTAAGCCTGTGTTAATTGGCCCTCTGCAGGGAAATGGCCCTCTTTCCACTTTTCCTGATCTACTGCGATTGTGGGCTCCAGCTCATCCCGCCACCTATTGCCGGTCTACTACGATTGTGGGCCAATGCTCCAGCTCATCCCGCCAGCTTTTTCTGGGCCTGCCGCGTAGTCGTTTCCTGAGATTTCCACTGAGTGGTGGTTTTTGCAGGGGTGGCCAGCCCAGTTCCACAGTTGTTTGTATTTTTTTTTATTGCTTTATTCTTAACAGATCTGTAGGTACCATAACTTTAAGATAAATGAAAGCATAATTACAATATAGACTAACCAAAATTTATTCATAACGTGAAATAATAAAATTTGACACAAAACTACAATACAATACAATGACAAATTACTAAGAACAATAGAATGTTCACAATTCGTGTCTATACTAAAATAAAATACGTACAAATTCACAATTCACTTTCTTTTGATAGTCTCCCCAGGTGGGGTGTCCACTGTTTCCGATGTTATTTCGTATTGAGTTTCTAATCTGTGAACAAAATTGTTATATTAATAAAAGTATTAGCTTATCAATCAAAGGGCCGCCTTATTATTCATGGTGAGTTGAGGAATCCGTCAACGTGTGCATTATAGTCATACTAGTTTCTCCAGATTACCATCTGCTACACGTTTTACGTAAGTCAATTCAGGAACATAAGGATTATAATAATTTTTTGCATTATTAACGTTTAAACACGTTAGGCCCTTGGTCCCGGCTGTCATTCGTGGATCTTTGACAGTCGTTACAGGTCGTCACAAGCCTGAAAGTGTGACTGCCAGCCTTAGTCTTCCAATGGATATCGCATTACCATGGAGGTCAGATAGGCGGTCGCTCTATGTGAAATACTGGTATTCAGCTTCATCCGGTTAGACTGGAAGCCGACCCCAACATAGTTGGGAAAAGGCTCAACAGATGATGATGAATATTAACTGAAGAAGCGGAATAATGTTTCCTCTATAATTTATAAGGTGAACAAGCTCATTAATTAGAATAAGAGCAGAGTATCTAAATATATATATTAGTCTGACTGCAATGTTTACCAAAGTCATTACAAATATTTTATCTAGTGAAGCGTACACTCTTCGTTCTATCTACGTATTTGACCCTGATCAGATCTGATCTCCAAATATGTACGTCAATGTCTTGCTCCGTAAATTAATTCTTTTCAATTCCACGAGGATAAACCAGCATGGCAATATTTAGCAGCCGATGACCCGAAGGCGAAAATCCTTGAGTTTGTTTTGAATTGCAAAGGGAATGATAGATGTTCATAGTGATTATGTGTAAAATAGTTGCCAAGCCTGAGTAGCTATGAGACAGGTACATACAAGTCTAGATTTCCACGACTCTTCATTTTCACGATTTTTATTCCGAATACATACATTATTTTACAATGTAGTTTTTGTACAACCATATAATAACCCCACCTTTAAACGTAGTTAGGATCTATATTATTCCGGGAAACAAAATTAGGTAGATTTTCAGTTATTTCAAGAAGAAGAACGTCGGAATTTCCTAAATAACTAAAATTCAGCAATTTAGCCTATAGTACGAGGTGTAACCTAATCTAAATACAGGCTCTGTCTCGTTGCTACTTGAACTAGTTATTAACACAAGACAAAGCGAATCCTACAAGCTAAATATTAGTAGATATACGAGTACGTGCTACGTTTTCAGGGCCGAGTCCGATTTCAAAATTTTGGACAGATATATTGTACCTTGCTTAGGTACCTGAAAAAAGACCAATTTACTCACAATAAATAAAAATCTTCACACTTACCTAAGCAAAGCTAGCTAGGACTGATTCGACCAATTCTGACCAATGACACTGAACGCAATCAGCACATCTACTCTGCGTCAAGACCTGTCCCTGTCAGTGTCAATAATATCAATAATGACACTGACAGCTCCTGAACGCGTTCTGTATCATTGGTGAAATTTGCCCTAAGAAGCTCCCGACCCCATCCATCTATTCTCCGGACTTCATTTCAATACGGGGCACCTACGGCTACGTCTACACAAGTTAACGACCGCTAAATTCGAAGGTGATTCGTAGATGCCGCTGATAGGAATCCGCATGCATAATCCCCACATCTGCATTTCTATGCGGCTATAAGGAAAATACTCCAAACTACCCACATCGCTTATTCATGAAACTTTGTATGTATAAATAAATAGATGGATGTTTCATAGGTTTTGTTAGGTTTACATTTGTGTTCATGTGTTTTGAAAACCGTAAAAAAATTGTTACTTGTGCAGTAATGAGGACATCTAAAAGATACTCTAAAATATTGATGCAAAAAGTTGTACCAAGCTTGTCAACTCGCGATCATTTGCTCTCGCTCACAGCGAGGACGCTGTGAGAGAGTGGGCCGTACTCTACCACGCGAACTCACTGCGCGTTGGCAGATGTCACATGTCTTCGAGTTATCAGTTCTAGGACAAGCCCGTTTCCTAACTATGTTTTCCTTCACCGTTTTGAGGGCAATGGTTATTAAATATTTTTTAGTAAAGCGCCTGTCAGGGTTTGTACCTACGACCTGCAACTCCGCTGTTACCACGGGAGCACGCTCCATAATTTGCTGTAATTGTACTAAATTCTCATGTACAGCCAAGCCTGGCATTATTATTACATTCGACCATTAATTTGCTAAATTGCCGGATAGTTCTTACGACGCCAAAGATTTCTCTCGTGGCAGGCGAGTGTATTCATACCTACTCATCACTATATTACCGAGGACTTTGACAATTAGCACAACATTCCACGTCAATATCTACGACAAATGAATACCTTTGAGTAGTGCGTGTGTCAGGGGGTTCCGGTAACCAATAGGAACACCCTTCATATGTTTTGTGAGGGGCGACTAAAGCCCAATGTGTTCTGGTGTGCAATTCTTATTAAAGCATTTTATAACAACGTTCTTCGTGACACAAATGACATTGAAAGTCGAAATTCCAGTCAATCTTTTGTATTTTTTATTCTTTCCCCCACGAGGGCTTGTGGCTTAGTAATAGCAGCCGCACGGGGCGGTCGATCCGTGGATGGGTGACCATCTTTACATACCAAAACCCTCCCGAGCCTCTGCAAGTTAAGTTAAGCCGTTGGTCTCGGCTGGTCATTCGCGGATCTTTAACTGTCGTTACAGGTCGTCACAAGCTCGAAAGTCTGACAACCATTCTTATCAAGGGGTATCGAAGTACCCAGTAACTGGGTTGTGGAGATCAGATAGGCAGTCGCTCCATGTAAAATACTGATATTCAGCTGCATCCGATTGCGCTGGAAGAAGACCCCAACATAGTTGGGACAATGCTCGTCGCCCCACGAGAGATATCACCTGTAACGTGGATTACCTACACAAATATAACATGCACAGGACCCCTACTCAAAGCAACCCATACAAATGTATGGGTCCTGTCCTGTCAACTCATAATTATTTTATGCGGGAATCGAATGTACATCAAAAGGAAAAAACGGAACCCTTATAGGATCACTATGTTAACCGTCTGTCTGTAATGACCCTTTTTCTTAGAAACGCGTGGACCTATCAAGTTGAAATTAATAACAAATAGGTAGGTCTATGGTGCCTTGGAGCTTTTACAAAAACAAGCTTCTAACTCAACGCAAAAAAAAATGCAGCCATTTATGCGACATATTACATGATAATAAATTTACATGATTGAACTTACATTTGCAGTTGGAGAATTGACCATACCATAATATATCGATTATAGGAGATCATTTTTTCAACTACAAAGTTAAGTTTGTTCCTGGGATAAATTCATCCCGACTATCTTCGGGACCCTTCATTGTGCGTGGTCTAACACGAACTTGGACAATTTTTTTTTATCATGTAACCAGCTAAGTACGTTTGAAACTTAAGCAAACATCTCAGAATTAAAGAATCATTACAAAAACTTATGAATAAAATCCAATTTATTTTGATAACTTTCCCTAACGCCCACACTCAATACGATGCCAGGTATTTTTCCGATAAAAAACAAGCTATATTTACACACAGTTAACCTTTAGTTGCCAAACAACAATGGGTGTGTCCCATCAGTGTCGAGTGTCGGACACAACAAGACACTGCAGATGGACAGAGAGAATCTACTTTGTCTATTTGTATGAATACCGATATATGAATGATGCTGACCAATATCTTCAATATTTCAACCATTATAATATCCAAATTAAATTATATGTGTACTCATGAAGATTTTTTCTAATCAGCTAGGTAGTCCAAAGCCTTCGAAATCGACATCAAAACGTACGCTTTATGGGCGTGGGGAATTCAGGAATTCGTCACTAATTTGCTACAATTTCAATAACTGAACGCAATCGGCACATCTTAACAGAGTTCCAAAGCTGTCAGTGTCAATATTCCACCACAATATTGACAGACACACTGACAGATCTTGAAAATGGTTTAAATGTGCTGAACGCGTTCAGTCACATTGGTAAACTTCGCCCTGACGAGGTGAGCCTACTGTCTCTTCCTGTCCTACGCTAATAATGATCAGTTAATCTAATAACACCGACATTTAGGACGCGGCACTACCAGGATGGGCGTGTTCAGGCGCAGCCACGATACGCCGGTAATTGTTCTTTGGAAAGAACAACATCAAGTAGGCTAATGGATAGTTAATCTAATAAAAAGCACATTTAGGAAAAGAGCTGACAACCAGAGATTGTCTATAGGTGACGACACGACTGCGATACGACATTTGCGCTATATTCTTAGTTGCTATTAAAAAACGGTATAGGTACTCAACCTCGGCAAAACCACAACGCTAGAAAAATATCCTTCGAATTTGTTTAAAAGAGGAATACGGCAAGTCAACGAAGCTTTCAAAAAAACTTTCCTTACATGGGTAGCATGAAAAACACATTGAAAAACGATATTTTTCCCTTGATGACAAGGAATGTAATGTACTACACATCGAGCTTTTTCCAGTTTACGCTGATCTCGCACTGTACGGAAATCCTATACAATGCGAAATCAGCTTATGACAGTGACTGTGGCTGTGACAGAAGACAGAAGATATGACAGTAAAGTTGTTAGGGATCATACCTCAGATCATAGAAAGAAAGATCATACCAATCTTTTCGTATTTAGTACTGTATACATTTTTTTTATTCATGTAACATTAATTATTTTGACTTGAAATTAATACCTAATTAAAATTAAAAATCATTATTATTCATATTATTTGCAAGCCATACTATGTGGCAAACTACTCTAACGCTTAGCCCAGCCCCAATCGATCTTCCCCGTATCGTCAACTCTAAAGATCCTGGTACCCTAAAAACGTGCTATATTTATCTTAATTCCCTATTCCTTACACAACCTGCCTCCACACACGTAGAACACGACAATAGACTCTATAACAACGACATAGAAGCTATATTTGTAATGTAGGCTGGAAGTAGGATAATGTGAGTGTTTAGTAGAATTACTTGTAAGTTCGTAACAGGGCGCCGACAAACCGTTTGTGAGTGACTTGTGTTTTGTCATGATCTTATTGACTTTAATGGCGAATTATTTTTCTGGATGAGTGTGATTAAATATTAATGTGATACTAGAGTACTTTGAAAGCCACACTGAAAATGTTTTATACTGTTTTATAAACTAACTAGCTGACCCGACAGACGTCGTCCTGTATTGAATTCGTAGAAAAGTTAATATCGTTGTTAAGTTTTCCAAAATTTTCTAATGTAACGCGCAAATTTCTTCATTTTATCTTTCATAAGAACCTTCTCCTGACAATAACAAACACAATAAAAAAAGAATTAGCAAAATTGGTCCAGCCGTTCACGTGTGATGCCGTTCCATTCCGATGCCGGGAAATAGGGATGCATTTTATTAGTAGGTATAAGAAAAGCTCAACCCGCATACAGAAAAAGGCGCTTTACCCTAAAATTATATAGCACTAGCTGAACCCCGCGGGTTTCACCCGCATAATTCTGGATCCCGAGAAAATATCGGGAAAAAGAAAAGAAAGTATATCTTATCCTAATCCAGGTCATGGTCTACCCCTGTGTCAAATTTCATCCAAATCCGCTCAGGCATTTTAGCGTGAAAGGGTAACATACAAACATACAAAAAATTAATATTTTCTCTTCATCAGTTATTTCAGATAGCTGCAATGTGAATCATGGGACCTCAACGCCTCTTGATTCGGATGTTCAAACTAAACCTAGCTCTACAATACCAAAAATGCGTTACCAATCTCATTCACCATCTGACAAAGAACACAAAGAATTCCAACGTTACAATTATAATACAGCAACGTTACAGAGGTCAGGAGTTCAGTCCCCTACCGGTCTACAAGACGGACAGACAGATAGACCATCGACCGTTCAGAATACAGTGACCACCACGCACAAACTCCTTAAAATTCAACGAATCAAGTTACTAACATGAAAAAACATTCCAATATACATATTTTTGTAGTATAATTCTCGTCATTTTATACGGGAGTCGAACCTGGGACCGCGAGGTGAGAGGCCGATCACCTATGGCATTGACTTCGTAAGGTAATCTTCTGGACATTTTAAAATGGATGGATATTAAAATGGATGGGAAGGAAATGTTGACTGACGTCAGACATGAATATTGTGTGTAGCTGTGCAGTGGGTACCGAAGTAGATATAGATTTAGGGATCAGTGCTACGGAATCAATGGTTCTTTCAACTTATCACGACTTCAGGTGAACATTGGTGACCCAAAGACCCAGTGGTAACGGTCCCAACTTACGACATTAAACACAACAAATAAATTAATTAAAAGGAATTCGGAAAAATTTATATTCACCTGTTTATCAAAAACATGTCTTTTTGAAGTTAATATAAAGTCTAATCTGCCCACTGATTTAATAATTGTGTATGTGGGACGTTGGTTCGAACCCAGGCAGGCGCTTTATGCGCGCATTTTGTGTGAATAATTTCATCACCTCCGCTCTCAAAATGGTGAAGGAAAACATCTTTAGGAAACCTGCATGTCCTAGAACCATACATTTTAAGACATATGACATCTATCAACCCGCATTGGGCCCGCGTGCTTGATTACAGCGCCCTTTTAAGAGAGGAAGCCTGTGTCCCAGGATTGGCAACATCATCTAGGCTGATGCTAGGTGAAAATTTACTAAAATAAGCATCGCACTAAAATTCAAATTCTCCAAGTCTCCCGATCTCTTTAGCTGCTTTCCAATGCCAGTGTTGTAGCGAGTAAGAATGGAGCAGCCCATCAAAATCTCAGTATTTTTAGGGTTCCGTACCTCAAAAAGAAAAAACGGAACCCTTATAGGATCACTTTGTTGTACGTCAGTCTGTCTGTCAAGGCCCTTTTTCTCAGGGACGCGTAGAGGTATCAAGGAAATTCATTTCAAATACTCAGGTCTATAATACCTTTAAGCTGTAACAAAATCAAACTTCTATGTCAACGCAATCAAAAGAAACAGCAATTTAAGTCGCATAGGTATCTTGAAACTCGCAACTACTCGCAAGGGAATCAAAACCTAAAGTATACTTCCAGCCGACCAATTTATTTGGCATGAAGCAACGTTTTATTGTACGGAATCCGACTCCGACTCGCACTTGGCCGGTTTTTTTTAAATAGCAACAGAACTCCGTCCGTCACATTATGGATAAATATAATTTTATACTCTTTGCCTTTCAGTGACTGAAATAATGTTCATAACGAATCTCCTACCCATAAAAGTAAACAAGTCTGTACAAAGAGCTCATACACATATTTAATACCATGGCAACAACGTATTCCCTTGGGGCTGTAAAAAAATTAAGACTCAAGGAAGCGAAAAACAAATTCATATACAACATATTATCATGTATATGTATATCTTACGCTCTCCCAATATCAGGCGGAGCAGGGCTGCACGAAATACTTATTATGTGCGTCGTAATCATATGCTGAGCGATTTACAAAGAATATACAACCCTTCCCATGGGTGCTGCACGGCGATTAAGGGTTTATTCCATGTGGATAGGCCGTATCAGACGCCTGTTAACGTTAACATAATTGTACAAAGATAAACTGATTGCTTTGATGGGGATTTGATGTTTCGCTAAAGAGGACTTTACCAAAACACAGGAAAATGTTAAATAAACTTAGAAAACCAATCTTCCCATTATCCTGTTTCGTTTTTGTCCTTAAGTAAGGGCCTACCAGATGAACCCCTCAGCCTCAATAATCAAGGAATAAAGCCCAAGGAAATCACTACAATAATGACGTGCTTGTACAGAATAGTCCTTACAAATCGACAATCAAAATCCCATATACTATAGGTATAGGTTCTACGACCACAACACTTACACATGTACATTCTATCAATTACATCAATGGTGCACGTGTACCCAACCAACTTAGGCCTGTAACAGACTCACGCGATTTACAACTCTATACCCAATAGTCTATGAAGCAAAATGGAGTTTCTATAGTATTCAAGATAGCAGCTATTCGGAAATTAGGGCAGGGAGTGAATAGCCTTCATTGTCGCGTCTTCCCCTTTTGATTAAAACGCGTTTGCAATCGTGGACTCGAGTGGAACTTGAGGCATTGTGGGACTCCTCGAATTGTCAGCGATAATTTAATAGACCCCATCGGCATCGTCACAATGTTTTACAAAACATCCCTTTGTGTTTGTCTCTCAAGTAATTGTAAAATTAAAATACATGAGTTAAATGCCGTAATGTTTTGAGCATTCTATACGTAGATATAGTACATTCATCATAATGCGATTAAGTATATGATATGAGAGCTATTTCATTTCAACTCTTTTTATTTCCTATTCTGTAATGTCCCATGTTACGTAATCTTGGCGAAAGAAGTACCTACCTTCATTTCCTCGATAGCAACGCTTAAAGTAGTCTCAAAAAATCAAGCGTTGCAAAATGGTTGTACTTACCCAATTCAGTTTGGACAAAGTAAAATGAACTGTTTCGCAAAACGAATCCCGACAATAGCGATAGTGCCCACAAAACACGTGGTTAGCACAATACAATTTTTCCACCAAAGAATTACAACATCAATGTAAAAACGCTGCAATACTCTCGTGAAATCCTCACAAATTCACTCGGAGCACATTTGGTATTGTCGCCAACGAAAAAAGCAACAAAAGAAATAATTTCGCGATACATGTTAGCAAATGAAAAAAGTCTCTCGTCGGCCATCCATCATGGCAGTAACGAACAAAAGCTTTTAGTTGTACAAAGCGGGCAAGTCGCGTGTCGCGCCGCGCCGCGCCGCCGTGCGCCTCGCCGCGCCGCGCGGGACCGCGCGTCGACATGTATGCAATCGGCCTTATTACATGCTCCACATTTTGTCACGAGATTATATGAAACGGGAATTTTAAACAAGAGTATGTTGTGTAACCTGATTTGGTAAAGTATTCGCTGCGATGGAGTGCTGAGGGGGCAGCTAAGGGGAACCATCCCATCAAGATTATGAACACGCCACAAAAGACATTGCTGTGGAATCCATGATTTAAATCTAAACTGGCTTCGTAGATGCAGTTTCATTACCACGTTATCCACAAAACCGTATAATATATTAAATTAAGCAGGACACGTAAAAAGCCTTTTCAGGTAAATAACTGTTCAGTGATCACAGTCAATATCTATTTTGTAGATCCATCATTAAGGACACGCAAATGGTACTACTACTACTGTTCTAGTATTCTATTAGAGATTCTATAAATTTGGAAACGACATAAAACCTTAATCTCATTGAATCTTGCGACTGAATTTACATGTCTCTTCATTTACAATCAATTAGGTAACACCACTCTATCCACTTACTTAATGGGATGGCATCCATCTCAAATGCTTCATCTCAGAAACTGATACCACTTTATCTTACAATATAGTATTTAATAATACTGAAGCTCAATGATACTACTCAATTTAGATTCGTCTCAATCTCAACATATAGGCATGTACCTACTCTTTTAACACATATACCTAATGACATGATTATAATAGATAGACATCGTAATTTCATTTGCTACCAGTATGTAGTATTATTATATGATATAACTGGCTTCTGCCCGCGATTTGGGTCGCGTGGAAGTCGTAAGATACAACAACCCTAAATATCCTATCCTACTACGTACTAACAATATTATTATAAATGTGAAAGTTTGTTTGTTTGGATGTTTGTTACTCTATCACGCAAAAACGGCCGAACGGACTGTAATTTGGCACATAGATACCTGGGTTAACACAGGGTAATTTTGATCCCGGTAGTACGTTCCCGCGGGATAATTTCCGAACTCCACGCGGGCGAAGCTGCTGGAAAAAGCTAGTAAGTATACTGTAAAATAACAGTCACATTTATATACAAACACCCTGTGTACTATGTTTGTAGTTTTGAACTCTCTCAGCAGCCAACGTATGCAGAGAGTACATTGTCCGTGTGTGAAGTAGCTCGTCCTGAGGTCGTCACTTGCGAATGTCGACCTCCGGACGAGCTGCTTCTGTAAGTTACCAAAGGCTGCGGCCTTTATTTTAGTGAATTCATGATGTTCCCACATCATCATCACCACCCTGTCCTTATCCCTTATGTATCGCATAAATCCTTGCCCGAACTGGTCCAATATAACAGTAATTTAATTAATAGTGAAGCATTCCTCCCGGCTAGTGGCTCAAGCGCTGACATCAAAGCGCTGTCAGAGCTGTATTGTCTGTGGTAATCGAATTATTATTACAAAGCGCTCGTCAAGCTCTCACTTATTAATTACGACACAATTCTAATAACTCTACGGATTACGGATAATTAAATGTGGTTGTACCTATCGGTGGGTAGCTAGGACGATGTTTATTGTGGAATGTTTGAGGCTATGTGACTGACGAGCGGACTTTCAACCTGAAGACTCTATGAAATTAAAAGCCCGCTGAATTGTGAAAGGGCTGGCGGTGGCGGCGGGGAATTTAGATTCAATTCTGACAAGAGCCCTATACTATACCACAAAACTTTACAATTACAATGAACAATTTACAAATATACAATTTCACAATTTATATTAAGTATACAATTTGACAATTCTACAATTTAGCGTAGATAACACAAAAGTTTACAAAACAAACAATATACCTAATATTTTTCCGGAAAACCCTATAAAACTAAGGTTTTTGTTACAGTAAATACATTATAGTGATTACTCTACATATTATAAAGTTGTAGAATTGCAGCGACAAATCTACAAGTCACGAAGCTTGTGCCAGGAGAGTATTACCATTTTATTAGAAAGGTTACTCTCTTTTATTGAAACATAGTACCTAAGTACATCAGCAGTGAAATTATATTTAACTAGCTTACCCGTCAGACGTTGTCCTGTCTTAACTATGAATATTGAAATCGCAAATTTTTTTTATTTCATAGGAAGGTTCCTAAGGGGAAGGGTCAGGAGAAGGTTCTCCTGACAATAAAAAATAGGTACAACAAAAAAAGAATTAGCAAAATTTGTCCAGCCGTTCACGTGTGACTGAGACCGTGACCAAGGGAAATAGGGATTCATTTTTATATGTAAGATTTAGACTATTGGTGAACATCTCAAATATGCTACTTGAAACAGTCACCGTCTCAATCCAACACAAGTCGGATACAAACAGTAAGTTTAAAAAATAGCCATATAAAAAGTTAGTGTGAACTAGATCAGTAGTCAATGACGAATAAATTATTTTCAGGTCTTGCGTTAATCCTGTTACACTTTTATTCTTGTATTTCTACAAATCGTATAATTATGTAGGGCGACGTGACATAGCCGCCATGATTTGTGTTGCGCTTTTAAAAATGGCAAAGAAATGTAGACTGTAATTAATACTTTGTAATTCTTGTGTCACGCACAAACTGTTGTACATACCTACACAAATTAAATCATTTATCATTGATTTGTTCTGAACTAAGTACCTAAGTAGTGTTTTCACAACTTAGGTATTATAACCTTTTTTCTATCTCTACAGTACAATTCTACAAAAACAACAAACTCAAAAGTAAGTATTTACGTTGCAGGCCCCGTTCAAATAAGGTGTGTTTATAAAATCCGCGCTATTTATTAATTGCCCTTAATAGGAGAGTTAAGGCCCCATTGTGCACCCCTGGGCCAGCTAATAAATCGGCCGCTAATCCTGCCCAGAACCTACATAAATAAGGTGAGCGACAATAAGCTATAAACTGCATCGAGCACATGACACATAGATGTAGAGCTATACAGAGCAGTAACAAAACGCGGTGAGCAGCGAACGTTGACCCGAGCGCACCTGGGACACTCGCCCTTTGGTAGGGCTGGCACTTCCAGCACAACATATTATAAATATTTAAAAAAACCTTCCAAACGTATCTATATTATCTATGGTTATTGTCTTGCCCATTTTGCAGGTAGACACATAAAACTGGAAACTCATACCGGAATTTTGCGAAATTTTAACAAAACTTAACTGGAAAGTTTCTGCAAGTTGTAGTCAGTTTAAAACGATTTTCAAGTTACCATAGATAGACTCGTATTCTCGTATGTAGACGGTATTCTGTTCACGATACGTTGTGCACAATTTAAGAGATGTAACCTAACAAGAAGTACTAGGCTTTGATGAATTCACGATAGTATTTCAATCATTGGTATTTATCCTACTAATAGGATTTAAGGGAAATTTGGCACACAGATAGTTTATAACCTAAATTAACATACAGGATACTTTTTATCGCGGTAGTACGTTTCCGTGGGATACTATCCAACCTCCACGTGGACGAAGCCGCGTGCCAGTTTACCTATAACTTAAAATATAGACCGAAAGAAGATAAACAATATTATTTAAAGCTCGAGGGCTTTACAGACATGCGAGTTAATATTCAGATTTGTAATGTAAATGTCAGCATCTCAAATGTCAAATTCGTGAGTGATTTCGGCGAGAATGAGCACATCGTATTTGTGATGATAGGAAGCCATTTACAAAAGCGAATTGGGGCAGACTTTCAACTTACATTTGACGTGGACTACTGACTTGGAAAATCGTGTTTTCAAGATTGTTAAAGAAAATTGCCTAGCCTTGTCCCAACTATGTTGTGTTAGGGTCGGCTTCCAGTCTAACCGTGTGCAGCTGAATACCAGCATTTTACATGTAGCGACGGCCTATCTTACCTTCAGAACTCAGTTACCGAGTAACATGGTACCCCTTGGAAACCAGATAAGGAGTGCGTCAAAAGCGTAGAAAGCTGGCTAGCGAGCCGCCATGTGTGCCGATGCTTATATACTGGGTCAAATTATAGTAGCTGGCGAAACTTTACAGACGTGACTTTACATCGTTATCTTTTCACGATTAAAACAAGCAAAAAAAATATATTCACTAATTTCGGGTCACCAATTGATAGCGGGATCAACCGGGACCGGTGGTAGGAATTACAAGAAAAAAAATACTAATATTGAAGATCAAATCGCCAACCCTATCGAAAGTTCATAAGTGTCCACGTTATCAACAAACCGTGTTCATAATATAACGCATTGATTATCAACTAGTTTTCCCCTCGAGGATTAATTCAAAGCGTTTCATGTCATTCAAATTGAACCGCTTTGTGCAACACAAAGGAGCGCGACTTGCGATGCTCCATGGTTCAACGACTTGATTCTACTTTGTCATGTACAGTGTAGTATACTCCTCGACAACACAGATTTCGCTTTTGTGAACGAATACAGGTCTAGTGTTCCAATTTCAGTGTTAAATGAGTATAATTTAGTGAACAAACTTCAATGGATATGTTTTATTGGCTTCGCTATCGATTCGCACGAATTTGCACGCCCGAAACGTGCGTATCGTCTACAGAAAGTAATATATTATTTAAAAGCTTCGGGCGAGTAAATTCATACAAATCGACTAATGAGCCATTTTATTTCAGTTACGAAAAATCTTTCTCTGTTATTTAAGTAAGTACATCTTATTTAGAAGCGGCAGTTTCTTATCCAATGTGTACCTATTACAAAATATTGCTATCACATGACAGCATAGAAAAATGTCTCCATAGAACAACATCTTTGACAAATAAAACATAGTCCTTATTTACTCAAATTCAAATCCCCTACAAAAAACATAAAGCATTAATCCGAGTACCACACCAGGTCAACATAAAAGAATGGCATAAAAGGACGGTAGCTCACACTTGTTTACAGCCCATACAAGTTACCCCCATTTCGAATAAAATCACACTGTAAAACGTGAACCTATTGACAGCGAGTCCATTGTTATTTTGCACGTGGCAACCCAACTACTTTTTCCCATGGCAACCCTTTATTTTCACTCGCCTCGTGAGTCGTGGTATATAAAAGCTATTAAAAGTATTTCAAACGTAATAATTACGTGCTTACTTAATAATACAATCGCTATTGTTATTGTTCTTTGTTGTTATGTAATATTTTTAAACGGAGTTAAAGTAGAAGACATTGTTTATGGTGACTATTAAACAGTAACTTGCATCTGCATCAGTTTTAATCTGATTGAGACAATTTAAAATAAGTAAATAGGTATATAAGGTGGGTCATTGTGCTCATCATTATGCTTGAAACAACTTTTACAACTATGAGATAAACCCAGAATCCCTGAAATCGCGTGACAAATCAGCTGCTTTATACATTTATGTTCAGTTCGTAGGTCATAGGATGTTCGAACCCAGATTGTGTAAATTATTTCATCACCACTACTCTCAAAACGGTGAAGGAAAACACATCGTAAGGAAACCGACATGTCGTAGAACCAAAAATTTGAAGATATAAAAATAATATTTAAATAAAATAACTTTATTGACACCAAAAACCTTTGTAAACAATACCACAATACATTTCACTTAGGTAGGTAACATTCATTTTTGAGAAAAGGCTGCACAAATAGTGTAGTACATGAACAAGAACTGGAGGCGTCAAGTTAAAATTAATATCAAATACCTAGTGGGTCCACGGTCCTTTGGAGCCCTAAAATCAGGCTTCAAAGTCAATGCAATAAAACATTACTATACTCTCGCGCATAAATCAAAACATATGTATTTTGATTTATGTGCGAGAGTATAGTATATAGGGTACTTCCCGTTGCAGCAGCAGCACAAGTAAAGGAACAAGTAATAATTTGTACTTATTTAACATTAAAAAAAATGCGATTACAAACTTAGTTTTGCCATTGGAGAATTGACAGTGACGTATATCGTTGTAACGGAGAACATTTTTTCCACTACAAAGTTATGTTTGTTTTTAGGATAAATTCATCCCAACTGCGGAACCCTTCATTGTGCGTGGTCCGACATGCACGTGGCCGGTTTCTTTTTTGTCTTAAAAAATTTAAATAACAAGTTAGTAATAAAAATTACTAACCTCAAGTTTCTCAAACGGCAGTCAGAAATGATGCTGATGCGGGAGCGCGAGTCACCCAGCTCGAGCGGCGGCAGCGTTGCTTTCGACTTGACACTGCAACCAAGCATAGGAACCATTCATTCAAGAGCAGCAGTGGCCCAGTGGTAACTGCCGCGACTTACAAGTTAGTCGTGTGTTCGAACCTCGACAGGCGCTTAAATTATTTCATCACCACTGCTCTCAAAACGGTGAAGGAAAACATCGTGAAGAATCCGGCATGTCCTAGAACGAAAAGTTTTAAGACATTTGTGACATCTAGGTACCAATCCGCACTGGGCCTGCGTGGTGGATTACATTACAGCCTACTCCCTTTTTCCCTTTGCCTGCGTCCTAGCTGTGGGAATATTATAAGGTTGAGTATGCTTAAGCATGGCAGACATCGTACGGCCTTTAAGACACCTGTCCCATTGCCAGCAATTGACGACGAGTAGACCTAGCAACTAGAACAGCGACGAGCGATTACTCACTGGTATGCGTGTATGTACCAAGCGTAAGTTTCTCAGCGAGAGTTCTGCCTGCCAAGCGAGTATCGCTAAGGAGACTGTTTGATAGCTCTCGTCACTGCGACAAACAGTGTGAACAGTCTGTCAGACAGCGATCAACTATTAATTTACCTATGTACCGTAGCTGTGTTACTTACACAGTCTTTTGTGATTGTCTTGAGCGAGAAAATCGTTGATAGCTCGTCGCTTCTTCGTCTTTGGCGGGCGAGACGCTCAGACCGCTGCGTCTAGAAGAATTTAATTTTGCACAAGAGTTCCTTAGATCATTTTGTAGCAGATTTATTGTTGAATGAAATTTAAAAGAGTAACGGTGGAGTTTCTTGTCCATTCTTCTCCATACAAAACTATATTTTGGAAGGGGCGACTAGAATCAATTCTATTTTAATGTAAATTTTGACGTTCAAAAGTGCCTTTTAAGGGGAACCTATTCGCGGGCTAATATGCTAATATGCTAACTCACTTGTGGGCCTGGCTAAAAATCACGCTTTCTCACCAGGCTTCGTGTCCGACAGAGATAGTATCAGTGATGAGCAGTTAGACGCTAGTCTACACGCACAAGGTTATTGAGTGAGATGCAGGATCATTATAGTAAAAAATTCGCGAAAAAATTAAGAAAAGTCCTTTGGAAGATCGGGTTTTATGAAAAAGCCAATGCATAAATCAATGACCAATAAAGTTTATTGAACTTTTAGATAATTGAACTTTGCCGGTACCGACTTGGTTTTGGAGATTTTACACTTCTTTTATTACTTAAACACGCCCAAAGTTAAGTAAAATTAGCAAGAAAAACTAATCTTTGTTGGCTCCTAACTTTTTAATGGGTTATTATTTTAGTATTCTGTTTCCGTACAGACAATATTAATACTGAGACAAAACGATATCATATTTTACTTTGGATGTCCCATGTCAGATAGGGGAGTAAAACACTCCCGAGGTTTGTATGCAAAAAATGTGGTCTAGGTTCACCTTCAGTACCTATTTGAAATAAATGCTGACTTTGAATCCGCTGTTTTATAAAACCGCTATTTGTTTTACATGATATCTCCGTTATGTAAAACAGCTGTGTGCACTTGACCGCAGTCAACCAAAATGCTAACTTTCGGTTGTTCGCTCGAGTTTTTAAATTTATTGAAAACGGGCTCACAAATTAAAGATCAGAAAACCATTTTTTTTTTTTGTCTAATCATGTTTAACGTGTACGTCTGCGGAGTTTTGCTACGTAAATAGATAGCAAAACTCCGCAGACGTACACGTTAGATTAATTAAATAATTTGACCCTGTAGAGCTGCTGGTTCATTATGTAAAAGTGTCACGGTAAAGTGAAGTGACCTGTCATTCCACCACATGCTATATTTTCACGGTGAGATTTTAACAGGAAAGATCGGGTGATCTCTCTCTCTCTCTCTCTTACATCTGTCTAATGAAGCTCTTGCTCTTCTCGCGGCGCTTGGGTCGCACGGTGACCGTGGAGTCGCCGGCGCCATGCAGCGGTCCATGCAGGGAATCGTCGTATGCCGGGGTCGTGGTCTTCAGTTCGCCGTACAAAGATGAAGACTCCTGACATAAATCGTTACCCCAGTATTAACAAAGACGTAGATCATGATCACAGAAATCAAAATAATAATAACCTAGACATGAAAAAACAGCTGTGCTGCGCAAAATGCCCTACCAAACCCAAGGGTGTGCTATAATCAATTGCAGGGCAAGTCAAGGTGACAGTTTATACACTCATGACACAAATTTAGGGGAACGCAAAAAAAAACGTGCGTATAAAACAAAATGTAATGTAAGTTTAGGTTAAGGTATTATTATCCATGGGCGTACGTCGCGGTCGCATCAAATAAATAAATGATCTATTATTATTTATTTTTTTCGACGGCATTATCTATTATTTCGACGGCACGGTTGGCAAATCCGTGTCGCGGGTTCGATTCCCGCACGGAACATTTTGTATGACCTACAAGTAGTTGTTCTGGGTCTGGCTGCTTGTGTATGTGAGTTTAAATGTTTGTAAACGCACCCACAATACAGGAGAAATTCCTAGCGTGGGGTAACGTTTTAAAAAAAATTGAGTGTTTTGTTTTCAAAGCTACACTTGCGGGGCAAAGCCAAGTAAATGCAGCGTGTGGTGAATTATATGGTGAGTGTACTTTCTTTACACTGAACCTTTCTGCATGTGTGTAGGATGACTGCTTTCTGCAGATTGAGATAAAGGGATTCTTCTAGATCTATTAACTTCAGGCTTCGGGGGAGACGGTTGGGGATAACACCTGTCGCGGAGAGAACGATAAGAACATAAACATTATCTTGTCTCCAAATTCTTGTAACTTATTTTTAAGCTCAACGTAAATACATATTTTTCAGCGTTTGTTTTTTGTAGGTTACGGGTGTTGGGAACTGCAATGTCTACGAGGTCAGTGGTTTTTCTTATTTTATCCTGAAGGGATAAGTCTGGTCTAGGGGTGGATGGGGGTCTATCTTTAAGCATGGCGCGATCCTAATACAGTTTATTATCTTTAAACGAGCAATTGTTGTATATATGTTTATATATAACCTGAATTCCGGAAACGGCTCCAACGATTTTCATGAAATTAGTGTGATCGATCTAGCCAGGTTTCATTTTTAGAAAACGTTAAACCAAAAAAAAACGAGCAAAGCTCGGTCATCCAGATATTACAGTTGATGTGTGTAATTTTCAAGGATAATTTGTGAAGCGTACTTACAGCAGGATGTTTTGTATGAGACTGTGTTTGAGTGTTAGTTTTTGATGGATGATGTTTGCAACCTGGTTGTGCCTGTGAACACACAGCTATCTGTGTGAGGGTTTTGTGCATGCCCTGTTATGTGCTTTCTGTTTGAATGTGACATTTGCGGCATTTTTCGTGTGTGATGGTAGGGTCTTTAATAATAAATTTTCTGTACTTTTTGGTGTCGATGATTTGATCTTGTATAGCTATGATAAAGCCTTCTGTTTCACTGAAACGTTTTCTATTTTAAAGCACTAATTTGATGCTAATTTGTTTAAGTGCGAGTGCTCTACGTCATATTGTGTACTGAGTCTGCACCGGTGGAGTTAACTTTAATACTCGACAGACTCTAGGTCTGCAGTACTACAGGCCTGTCTGTCGAGTCTAGAGTAGAGATGCGGTGGTGATTAATAAATCTTAATTTCCAGTTTTACATTTTAAAATTATTATTATTAATAGCATTTTTACTCATGTTTGTGGTCACTCTGCACGAAAATAACAACAGAAGAAATCTTTTTTATAAATTCATCCATGATTGTAGTTGGTGGTTGAAAATCGCATAACACATTACTTTTTGACTAGACCGATCTGCAGTAAAAGTGTAAGCCCTCTGGTCATACCTTTCTAGACACTCCCTCGGTGCTGTAGTCGGTGACCTTCTGCAGCACTTCACTCTCGGTGTTGAGGTCTTCCGTTGTAGCCCGACTGCCACTTTCCGAGTCCTGCACATAGTCCCACAACGCATGGAGATAATTTTTTGGCCTCTAGCAACCAATTAACCTCTCTGGATTCAATAATCGCATTTCCCCGAATAGTGGAATGGCTATTCAGATTGCTTCCCACTTTACTCCATGCCCCAGTTTAATTTACCTCGGAGCAAATATGGGTAATTACTGTGCGTTTTTACTCTGGCCGAGATTATGGAAACAACTCATCAGCTAAAACTGCAATCTTAGTTTATGAGGAATTGCATAAAGAGGAGGCTTTATCCAGATAAGTTAACAAAGGAAGTGTTGTAAGTGATGGTCATTATATATGACAGCGTGCGTCACCACCTCATCGCGTAACTTCAAGTTATCTGTAAGTGTCCAACTAGACCGTGGTCCATCATCCGCCTAGCCATTTCCCAACTATGTTGGCTCTGGGTCGGCTTCCAGTCCAACCAAGATGCAGCTGTATATCAGAGTCTACACAAAGTATGTTCCATGCCTGGCAATGTTGACGATGGACCGCGGTCTGATTGCACCCTATGGCCGCGTTCTAACCAACGCGAACGTCGCGCGAGTATGCGATCGTCGCGTTCGAATATCGCTAACCCGCGTGGTCGTGTAACGTGTTGACTGAGAGCCTTCCGGTTTTCCGAACAAATGAGTGACATGAACGCGAGCATCGCTTATTCACGTGAAATATATTTTTGGTTAGGACGCGGGGTAAGAGTACGTCCGTTAATTCAGACGCTTATAGCTATCGATCCTAGCATGTAGGTGGCATTTTTTCAGATGCAAAAGTATTTTATAAAAGAGGAAGGCAGGAAGTGAAAACACAAACAACTTCACTGCGCTATAAGCAATGGGGATTGTCTAAAATTTTTAACCATTCTATTTTATTTTAGTTTTCGAAAATATAGAGCATGTTGAAAAACTAATTTGAATATTTTGATGATGGGCTCAATAGTTATTTCTTAATTTAATATTTATTCATTTAAAATTTTTGAGATAAATGACGTCATCAGTGGCACTAAAGATCGTTGCCTTTGCCTCACCAGTACATAATTAGAAATTTAAATCTGTCAACACAACGTCATCCATCTCATTTGTTAAAGTGTCAGTAGACGTCATACATAATCGGGTTGTTCCCATTGGTTCACGAGTGTATTGTTCTCGAAAAAAATAAAATGAACACTTGTCTTCCCAACGGGTCCACGATCTTTTAAAATATAAAATATTTTATTTCCCTACTGGTCCATGAGAATGTTTGGTACAGTCAACAATAATCGGGTTGTTCCCATTGGTTCCCGAGTATATTGTTCTCGAAAAAAATAAAATGAACACTTGTCTTCCCAACGGGTCCACGATCTTTTAAAATATAAAATATTTTATTTCCCTACTGGTCCATGAGAATGTTTGGTACAGTCAACAATAAACGCTTCGCTAAGGGATGATTTGTTGGATTTGCCTCCGCCCCGAATAGTAGAATAATTATTAAACATGAAAAAAATCACGAGGTCAGCTTTTTAAACGCTTTATGCCTCCCAAGTACCAGGTTGTCATAACTTGGTAGGAGCATACCTAACATAGTGGTATCAGCTAGAAAACGCTTTACGCCGTCAAAGTACCAGGTGATCATACCACGGAAGGAGCACACCTAACATAGATGTGTCAGCTAGAAACCGCTTTATGCCTTTGAAGTACCAGGTTGGTATAAATCGCTAGGAGCACACTTTACATGGTAGTGTCAGCTAGTATTTATTTATTTAAATTTCTCGCATATAAAACAAAGGTACAAACGCGGACTTAATGCCTTAGGCATTCTCTACCAGTCAACCATGGGTGTTGAAGAGATTAGGTGGCAGGTGCTTTGATTGAGAGGAACAATGATAAAAAAACCTATAAGAATACAAAAAAATACTGGTTGATTGATTGTCTTTTTACGAGAAATTGTTTTTACTGACTGTACTTTGGATACATCCGGTGGACCCGTTGGGAATTCATTGAGAAGCATTTGAAACATTATAATTTTTTCATGGACCCGGTGAGAAAACAAGAACAATAGAATCGTCAACCTTTGGGAACAACCCGAAATAAGGGAACCAAAAGTTCTAATGTAAGTAATGCATACAGCATAAAATAATGATAGTGTAATGAGATTTATACGAGATCATGAGGTAAGTCGCAGGAATAATAATTGTAAAAACTTTATAAATATGTAAATTCATATGTTTATACATATTTTTGACATTTATATTAATTTGACACTTGGCAGACCATAGAAAATACTTGTCACTTACTTTTTATTTTTTGCGGCAACGATACAAAACTGTACGGCCAAAGCTGACGTAATTTGAAGGGCAAACAAGGTTAATCGTATTTTATCAAATATATCAATAAAATATAAATATTTTTCATGATTAATTAGTCCGCAATGATCAGTAACACTATTCCTCGAAATGGTTTTTCAATTACAACATATTAAAAAATATGAACAATGCCCATTGTACTATTAATACTGAACATTTAGTAAAGGTAAAATTAACTGTGTAGGACTAACCTCGAAGCCTGTCTTAACAACCCGCCGCATGTAGGATGGCACGTTAATCTTGCCAGGGAACCTTGATTAAAGAGACACATTTATTTGTTACCCGTTTAGTATAATCCCATTAAAAACATAAATGTGAAAATGGGAGCCAAGTAAAATTTTAAGAATATGCGTATGCGTGGTAGTCGACTTAGCCGACAAAAGAATTGAGATCTAAATGGGTGGGTCTGTAGATCATTTTATAATTAACTAATAAGAATACACAACATTCTAAAATAAATTTAAAACACAATTACTTTTAAATTACCTACTTTTTATAAATTTTCATTTTGTGTTATTATTGGTTTTCTAAGTTATATAATAATCACCAGATTATTATATATTATTATGTAACTTAGACATGGTGCATCTGGATTGAGGGCTCATTTTTTTTCCTTGCGAAACAAAATAAGACTTAAAGGGAAATGATAAAAAAATGCTAAAACTTAAAGCAATTGGCCATGAATTTTTTAAACGTGAATTCAAACTGTTATGATTAAATAACTTGGGCCCTCAATCCAGACGCGTGCATAAAGTGACATAGCCTAAATCTCAGAAAGTACTATATCTAGGTTAATCAATTTTATTTAAGGATTTAGTTAAGAATTTCTTAAATATTTGAAGAAATTCCCAAATCTGTAGAATATGACATTACAGATTTATGGCGGTATATCTAGCCACCGGTGTGTATCTATCTATCGCCATAAATCTGTAAAGTCATATTCTAAAAGAAAGACATGAATGAATTAAGGGACATAATAGGTCCCTCAATTCATTAATTACTGAGGAATATGCAAAACATTAATTTATGTGACGAAAAACATAAATACGACTTTAATATATTTTACTAAGATACCTATGTGAATTACTTAGTTAAAAAGAAATAAGGACACAAAAGTTAATTGTTAAATGAAAGTCTAATTTAAAATCATTTTTTTCTTAAAATAAGGCATTTAGAAGAACGACCGATATCATACATTTTAATAAGAAAATTGTAAAACAACTTATTCTAATTTGCGTTAATCTATATTTAAGGTTGAGCCTAGTCATTAAAGCCGAAAATATTGGGCTCTCAGTTCAAACGTTTTAGTAAAATTCGACTTTCATTTACTTTTTAACAATTAACTTTTGTGTTATTATTTCTTTTTAACTAATTCGCAGAGGTATCTTAGTAAATATATTAAATTTAGCTGATCCTAAGTTTTATCTTCCACAATCAGTGAAAATGATTCTAGGTGCGGATATACTATCCCAAGTTCTATTCGGTCATGTGATCAAAGGTTCAACCGGTTCACCGATGGCTATGAACAGTAACTTTGGTTATTTATTGACAGGTGACGTTTTATCCAACCAAAATACACCTACTTCACTTCAAGTGTGCCTCAGTAGTTTTAGGTCATCATGCGATGACGACATCAGTCTGAGACGATTCTGGGAATTGGAGTCTCTTCCGGAAAAGAGAATCCTAAGTCCCGACAAAGCGTTGTATTTATCTAAGTAAATTCACATACTCGCGATGAAGCTGGGCGAGATGTTGTTCCACTTCCTTTCAAACCTAATGCTCCCGTCCTCAGCGAATCACAGGATACGGCGGTCTCCAGGTTTAGAAAATTAGAGTATCGTTTATAACATAATCCTCAGCTTATGGTAGAGTATCATGCGTGCCTCCAGGAGTACTTGGGACTTGGTCACATGGCGCCAGTTGATATACCTACTTCGTTAGCTACTAGCTATTACATTCCGCACCACCGCGTGGTCAAAGAGTCTAGTGAGACTACTTGCACTCGCGTCGTGACGCGGGTTGTAAAACTTCAAATGGAATATCACTTAATGATGTTCTACTGACTGGTCCAAAATTGCACCAGGATATAGGAGTAGTTGACGTTTTATTGGGTTTTCGTATCCATACTATTGCTGTCACTGCCGACATCAAGCAGATGTACAGAAACAATAAATTACAACTAATCCGATTGGGATTTTCAACGTATTGTGTGGCGTAAATCACCAACTGAACCGTTGCTTGATTAGCGATTGCGAACCGTCACCTTTAGTGTCAGCTCATCACCGTACTTAGCCCTTCGTACTATTCAACAGTTAACTCAGGACGAAGCCGCTAACTTTTCGATAGGTTCTAAGGTTCCCCAGGACCAGGTTTTCGTTGATGACATTGTCACCGGAACAGGCGACGTAAAGAATGCACTGGTTCTACAGCGTGAGTTAGTAGGTATTTGTTCGTCAGCCGGTTTCGAGCTACGGGAGTGGCAGAGCAATTCGCCAGCGTTACTCGCTGCTTTAAAAACGTCAGTCTGTCAGGGCGAGCAGCCTGATAACGTTTCTTTCGCTCTGATGGCGCATGGCACACAAATAAAGGTTTTAGGATTTCAGAGGAATCCTAAATCTGATACTTTCACTTTCAGCGTTCAAGCAACTTCAGGTAAAATTACAAAAAGGTCTATACTATCATAAATAGCCAAAATTTACGACCCTATTAGATGGTTATCTCCTGTAACTATTTACGCGAAACATTTCATTCAGTTGTTATGGATGTCAGGGGTCGACTGGGATGAGTCACCTCCTTTAGATATTATAAATGCTTGGCCTAATATTCTTAACGAGTTACCATATTATTATCTAATTTTCAAATTCCACTTTTCGTTTTTACAAACGTGAACATGTCATTCAAATTCACGGGTTTTCCGATGCTTCCGAGCGAGCTTATGCCGCATGTGTTTACGCCCGTATATCCGATAATAGTGGTAACGTTAAGACATTTCTCCTTCTCGCAAAAACGCGTGTAGCACCTATAAAACCGGTTCTTACGATCCCGCGACTTGAGTTGTACGCAGCTGTTTTGTTATCACAGTTGATTGATAAAGTTAGAAGTGTGTATGATAAGTGCATACACTGTGCACATGTGTAATTGTGTATGCGTGGACTGATTCATCCATCGTGTTAGCGTGGTTTCGTTCTCCACCACACGAGTGGAAAACATTCGTTTCTAATCGCACTAGTGAAATCTTATCCCGGCTTCCGGCCAAAAGTTGGAGACATGTTCCATCTGCTGACAATCCAGCTGACGCACCTTCTCGAGAAATGCTTCGCTGCCCTGGTGGGTCGCGCGTGATTCTAGTTTTTGGCCAAGTCCCAAGAAAATACCAGAAGTCACTGAATACAAACGTGATCTACCGTTGTCTATAGTATCAAACTCTTCCACCTCAGCACCACCTGATGTGGTCGAGTATATTACAAGATTTTCTACTCTAGGCAAACTTGTGAGAATAACAGCACTGTTATTCCGATTCTAATAAATGGTTCCGAGATCGCGGCTTCGCAACTCCGTGAAGGTATTATTGTCGTTGCACATGATAATAATTTGCCACCCTTATCGAGACTGGCTCGTGTCCATGCTCTTCACCCGGGTTCCAACAATGTTACTCGTGTCATAACTTCTCAAATGCGCAAAACTTTTGTGAACAGCTCAGTGTAGTTAAAATATGTCCTTTGCCCTTAGAATAATTATTTTGTAAGTTTAGCGAATCTTATAGTTATGGAATCTATAGTAAGAGTAACTTTTATTTATTTATTTGTTTTTGGGTTTTATGCTTTCTTAGCATTTTTCATTCCTCTTTCGAGTGAAATTCTTATAATGTCTATAACCTAAGGTTAAAAGAAATTCATTATTTTGAGGCGAGCGGTATCTTACGTACCGTTCTCTTTAGGATAGGTATTACCTTCAGCATTTAATCTTAGGAATTTTGGTTAGTTTTTCAACGCCCAACTGGTACTCAAGCATTTGTGTGTAGTGGAAAGAGTTTGATTTGATTAAGTTGCCAGCTTGCTTACTGCCTATTCGCTAAAGCAATTAAATTGGTCTACGAAGAGCGACATTGGCGCCGCGTTTCCGTGTGTTTTTTCACTTCAACTAATCGTTCACGAACTAAACAATGTGCTCCGCGAGTTAAAATCTTTTTTCTAATACGAAATGGTCCTTCTGTGATTTTGTGCTACACCCCCTTCAAGACACAAAGAATAACATTAACCAACACCTGCGGAAATAAATATGCAGTGACTTTTAGCTGGATTTAGGACGACTGTTTACAACGCCGAGACCCCAGGAGCGCGAAGCAGTGGGCAGGATTTCGCAGGTTTCTTCTCAAATCCACAATTTCATACTACACAGGCAGAGATATAGCCTGGGATATGGAGAAGGACATAGGCTACTTATTTACGCGATAACCGACATCCACGCGGGCGGCCGCGGGCAAAAGATAGTATTAAATAATAGTAAAATAGTAGGTTACCAATACTCCGAAGGTATTTCTTCAATGACTGGTAGATCCAAAGAGGAAGAGCTAGGCCACTTCTGCAAACTGATATCTGGGGTGTCTTCCACCACGTGCAGACTATGCTTTCCCCAGGTATCTTTGGGAGAAGAATCGGGCCTCTTATCGGGGATCCAAGACTCCTCGCGTTTAGGGATGTAGCAGGGTGGATACGCACTGGTTTCCTCCCCAGGATCGTGACGGTAGAAGTGCCTATGGGAAAACCCAAATAGTTTTAAAGAAATATAATAATTGCATGATCGAAAACAGAAAGAGATCGTGGTCATTTAAAAATCTTAAGTTCCTACTCAAAGTACTTTCGTAACTATTTTATATGATTGAAAAAGTGCCTCCTACAGAGATCAGGGAAAATAAGTAGCTAAACCCCAACATATATCTATTACCAATCGATAAGCTTCAACCAGGCCTCCGTCACGCAGTGCACAGTGAACACAGCGGTCTGCTTCTCCATGTATTCCTGGTAGCCAATGCTTAGAGCAGCCTCAACGATCTCCTCTCTGATATCAAACACTAACAGGTCGTTTTCTTCTTTTTGAAGGATTTCCGCCCTGTTTCATCAAATTCTAATTTATTTTATTTTATTGTGTTTGGGTCAGCTAAGAGTAGGTGCGACATAAAAGAGTAGAAATTAAACATTTTGGAACTAACATGTTTCATTTCCTCGCAACACCTTAAAATGAGTCTTGACCTGTCAATTCTTCTCGATCGGTTTCGTTTTGCGTTAGAATTTTGGTTTTTGTGTGTTATTTCTGAGCGTGGACAAGAAAACAAATGAATAATGTAATTAGTGGTGGTGCCCGTGAAATAATTTATAAAGTTTTCAATCGGTGCATGACAGAATTTCAATCTGGAAAGCTGCTATCCAACTTCGAAGATGTTTACAAACGTACAGCAGATTTTACTGGTAAGTAACGATTGAAAGTTGCACCAAACATTCTTTACAGACGATTAATATATTCAGGGAGCAAAATTTTCAAATGAAATATTATTTAGGTACATATTATTTGTCTACCATTTTTGAGGTTGCGTTTAGTTATACAAATACTATTGTGGGTATAACGCGACTAAACAATGTTGAAAGGAAGGCAAAAATAAAAATATTATTTATATTTATACATATTCCGAAATAAATTATTTTGCTATAGCACATTCGTTGAAGAAACATACTAAATGTAAAGAAACATAATTTCTAAATATTTTCACATATTTAACATATTTTTTGGCGGGATTTCTTTCGTCAGACTGACAATATATTTTATGTATGTTAACACCATGCTTTGTTTTTTTAGGTGTTTCTGTAAGCACAGTGCGCAGAATCGTGCAACACGGCATGGAAAACGGTGGGAAATTCGCGACACCAGCTAAACATAGAAAGGGTCGTCCCGCAAAGGTATTGGACGACTTTGACATATGTGCAATTCGGCAGAAAATACATTTTTTTTTATACTGTAAAGAAAGAGGTAGGTACCAACAATTGCTGAATTATTAGTTCAATTAAGGGAAGATATAGGCTATGACGGAAGTCGAGAGCATTTGCGGAAACTTGAGAGCTAACGGAAAAGGCATTCAATTTGATAACAACTCAGGATTGCAAGAATTGCTGTGAGCATGTTAAGAAAATTGAGAAGAAATATTACGAGCGTGGAAGAACATTGTACCAGGACATAGAGCATTTAGTTATTCAGGTTGGTGCAGACAGCAGTGACGATGAGATTGGTTCAGAAAGCAGTGATGAATCAATGCCAAAGCCGAAAATAGACGAAACTAACTTAAGTGATCCTATGGAAGATATAGAATATATTTAGATTAACTTATTAGATTAGTGTACTTTCCTAATTATAGTTTACATTTGAGTGGAGTTGTTGTTTTATTACTACTATATACATACCTCCTTACTAAAAACGTATTATATCAGATGAATAGTTACACAACGCTTTGTCTTCTTCTTTCGAAAATCAAATTACTGACGACCGAAAAAGTGAAATCGGTGTGTAACTATGCATCTGATATAATACGTTTATTAGTAAGGAGGCTAATCGTTTATCTATATCTATCTATGCGGAACTTATTGAAAGCACTCTATGCAAATAAATAAAATTTAAGTGTCTGTTTGTAATGTCAAAATAATAATAATTGTGTTGTCTTACGACTTCCACGCGAACGAAGTCGCGGGCAGAAGCTAGTTTAAAATATTGACTCATAATTTAAAGCTAATAAATAAATAATACTATTCAAGAATCAAAATTAGCTGGGTCGTACTAACTGGGTTGCTACCTGAGCAGTTGTGGCGCCCACATTTATTTTCTACTCTTTTATGTCGCACTGTAAGGTAATTTACAAGCCTCCACAGATTCATATGAATTTATTTATTTAGCTTACACAAGGTTCTTAAATATACACATAGTGGTAATCCATGGTATGAAATTATCACTAACAGAACACTTTAGACAGATTAAGCAGCGGGTCCCAAACTAGGCATAGCCTGTATCTTCTTGGTTACCCAAACACTACCTACACAACGTTAATAAGTCTGCTAGCGCAAGACTGTTCATAAGTTCATTACATAGAAAATTTATAATAATGTGAGTACAAAGAACATAACAATTATATTTATTTATTTGCTCTCACGCACATCACACAATTTACAATATAACTGTCGGTTTTTGTACATGAACCCTGTCAGGGCACTGCAAAGCGCAATGTTGGTTTGCTGTTCAATTAACATATATAACACTTAATTAACGAAACTTATATTATTATTACGAATTATTTACTAACACAATACAACACATTTCGGTAATAAAAATAAAATAAATAGTCATTATGATGTCCAATTAACAGTAATAAATAACATACAATAACACACATAAAGTCATATTTAGTCAGATTGTAGTAGTACGAGTAGGTAGGTAGTAAAAACAGTAGAATAAAATAATTTATGGAAAAGGTAATAGGTACATAGTTACAATCATATGTTATGTCAAGTTATTAATTAAATTGAATTATGGCATGTAATTTTACCATACAATACAAAATAAATAAAATAGATTCGATTTAATGTCACTGGAATAAACAATATTTGTTGTCTTTGATCTGGACGGATCTAACAAAAAAAGAGGAAGTTCTGAGTACTTAAAACTAATCTTAGTTTGCTATAGAATTAATTTGGATTATCGTCATCTTTTATGTAATTCGGTAATTTATTAAAAATTGTTGCGATTCTATAATTGGGGCTATTTTTCATTATTTTTTATTTTGGTATCGGTGTAATCAACTTGTTTTTGTTTCTTCGGTTATAATTTTGGTTTGCTTCTATGTTTGATCGAAAGTAATCTCTGTGTTTCTGCACGAACGTAACTATTTGCAATATGTACAGGGAGGGTAATGTTACTATTTTATTTTTAATGAAATGTGGTTTACAACAGAACTGTCCCATGGCTTAATGTTCATAAGGATGCGTACACATTTCTTTTGCATGATGAAAATATCATAAAAATCAGTGCTTTCACCCCACAATATTATGCCACAGTTAAACCATGCATAAGCATAGGCATACCTAGTATGTTGAGAGCGCGGTCTCAAAGATTGTGTTGCTTTTTAATTTGCTTAATGCGTATGTAAATTTTGATAACGTAGTCTTCAGACATTCGATATCCTTTTTCCATGTTAGATTATTGTCCAATGTTAAACCAAGAAGCGTCAAATCGTCTCTTTCTGGGATATTTAATGTATTACTAAGGTTATGTATGCTAAGCGGCTTTCGTTGGTATGTCCTAAATTGTAGTAGGTTACTTTTGTTAGCATTAATTTGTAGATTGTGCTTTTCTAGCCACGACTTAACTATTTTATATGTTTTTTCAATGTTGGTCAAAGTTTCGGTGTTTTCAGTGCTTCTAAACACTAGTGATACGTCGTCCGCGAATAGAACGCACTTCGAATCAATTATTTTAGGTAGGTCATTTATGTCTATATTAAATAATATACACCCCAAAACAGTGCCTTGTGGAATGGAGTGGTTAAGAATCTTTGTCGGTGATTTTACAATTTGTATTACTTTTGCTTCTTTGTTGTATTATTCTATTTCAGCATATTATTTTCTATTTCTTAGGTAAGATTTTAACCATTTATAGCCCGTACCCCCAGGACGTCCAAAAACAAAACAACATCAATAATGTATATATATCTGTAGGGTGTGCCATGCGTGAGCCTATCACTCATCTACACTCATGCCTACAACAGACCGACAGTGCCACATCGTGATTAGCCAAGTTGAGTTTATTTTCATGTTGAGGTTCCACATAAAAATATACTCAACTTGACTGTCGACATTAATGTGTACCTATGTAATGTGCATAATGTTCCAGCCAGTGTTAGGCCATTCTAACTGAGGCTGGTCTTGCCAGTTCAAATAAGAGTGGGCGAATTAAATCATCTGCATAGCTTTTTCCCAACCTTGCTCGGGTTGGCGTCCAGTCAAGCCGGATGCAGCTGAATACCAGTATTTTGCATGGAGCGACTGCCTATCTGACCTCCACTACCCAACTGGATAATACAATACCTCATGCAGGCTTAGCATGACGTTTTCTATTTCTACGAAGAATAGACACAGCTCTTTCTCTACAAAGTGACATCTCATTTTACCATTTTTGACATCGCACCGTAGAATCCTTCTAGAATCCGTAATTTTGTCTTTCGTTTCTAACGATCTTTGGCTAGGTCCTTTTTAATGTAGACTATTTTCAGAAGAAACTTTTCCGCCAAAACTGTCAAAATCACACTGAAAACTTTCTACTGGACGGCCACAAATTATAAACGGTTATCTACAAAATCATGATTTTATTTACAGGAGAGCGTTTTGAACGCAAATCTGTAATAATTCACAGAAGAACAAAGCTATCTTCTCCTATTTTACATCATTTAGTTTTAATAGGGCATCTCCAAGGAAATTGTTAATTAAGGCCAATATTACTGTAGTACCTATATTATTTTGTTCCAAAATACGGTACTTCGACACTTTGAGAAAAAAAATTGTAGGTAGGGTAATCTTTGTATGTATACGTGACTTAAGGGGAACCTAGTCGCGGGCTCGAACTCACTGGTGGGGCTGGCTAAATTTCACGCTGTCTCACCAGGCGTCGTGTCCGACAAAGATAGTATCAGTGATGAGCAGTTAGACGCTAGTCTACACGCACAACGTTATTCAGTGAGATGCAGGATCATTTATAGTAAAAAAAAATCGCGAAAAAATTAAGAAAAGTCCTTTGGAAGATCGGGTTTTATGAAAAAGCCAATGCATAAATCAATGACCAAATTGTTCTTTTAGATAATTGAACTTTGTCGGTACCGACTTGGTTTTGGAGATTTTACACTTCTTTTATTACTTAAACACGCCCAAAGTTAAGTAAAATTAGCAAGAAAAACGAATCTTTGTTGGCTCCTAAGTTTTAATGGGTTTTTTCTGGGCCCCAAACTTTGAATGTTATCGAATAGCCCGTAAATAATAGGTATAATCAAACTAGAGGTTGGATACTGGTCTCCGCTTATCATTTGGGTTGCTTGCTTAAATATATCCAGCAAAAGCACCATATCTTGTAATATTTTTTCTTCTTCTGGGCTAATTATTTGAGGTACTTGAGGCAGTTTTCTCTGTGCGGCGGTTATACCATCAATTAATTTTAAAATTCTCTTTATCATGTAATAAAGGCCAGTTAGTTGCTAGTGAAATTAATCACATAAACGGCCAAGACCGCTATGAACTAATGACTGAAATAATTAATCTAATTCGAAAGAAACAAGTTGGTAAATAATTGTCATGAATGTTAAATAATTATAAAAAAAAAATATTATTGAATGTGTCTTTTATTTGTGTAACTTTATTATATAAAAAAATAAGATGCGACGAACACCGGAGATCAATCGGTTAATTACCGATTATTTCAATCGAGTACTTTTACCGGTAAATCACCGGTTATTCTCCGGTACTCACTGCTCCGGTGCAAACCAAATCACAATGTAAAGCTTAGTAACTTAATTACGACATACCGTGTAATTACTATAAGTTCCACAACCCGTATTTGGCAATTATTGTGTATAATCTATATATTTCCTCCGTTGTCGTAATGTTTACTGTGTGGCGAAAGAAATAAATACGTCTACTATACTACCTACTGAACATGGGCCAATAACGCGCGTAAATGCTAATAGCCTGCTGGTAAGACTGGTTGTCAGTTTTCGGGCTTCTGACGACCGACCCGTAACGACTGTCAAAAATCCACGTATGACAGCCGGGACCAACAGCATAACGTGCTTTCCGAGGCACGGAGGGGTTGTATGTAAAGATGTACACCCATCCACCGATCAACCGCGGTAAGCGGAGTTTAACATGATCCATCAACCCGTACTATGATCGATCGATCGGCTGTTATTACATAGCCACAAAGGGAGGCGAGTAAAGTATACTTATAAAAATTACCATGTCCGTTCAGGAATATCCTTCGGCAAAGCTACCAGGGTCCTTTGGTCATCTGATACTTGGAGCTTGCGTCCCCTTCGGGAAATTTTATATTTACTGAGTGACGATGCCAAATTACTCATGATTGGCCTGAAATATTCAGACGGTACGTTACAAGTAAAATAATTATTATTTCGCCAAAATGAAAAATATCAAAAATGTAAACAAGCTTTCGAAATAATAGGAAACGAATAATGCACGTCGACGTATGTCGAAGTTGACAGAATTAAAATAAAATAGTTTTTTTTAAACAGTCTATTAATTTTGTTTTATTTGAAAATACTTTTTGGACATTTGAGTCTCATATAGAATATACTCAAATTCTAACTTCCACTGCGAAGGCAGAGACAAAGATAGGTAGGTAGCACTCGCTGATTCTGAGATTGATTAACAAATCGCTGCCCGCTCCGCTTGCTGCCCCACTATCATCACTGCCATGCTTCCCGCCACTCTCGTAAACACCGACCTTGACCTTGGTTAAACACAATAAGCCATCCAGTTGAAGTGTCACGTCATCATTCTCCTCCCTCATCCCAATTTATTTGTGGTCGGCGCTGCATGTCTTTTTCTTCCATACTTCTCTATTAGTCGTCATCTCCGTAGTCACACCCTTTCTAACCATATCATCATCCACACAGTCCATCCATCGTTTCTTTGCACTCTTATAGCCATCGACATTCATACTCAAAACTTTATTCACGACGTTTTCCTTATTCCTCCGTATCATGCGCTTACCATGACAACCGATGTCCACACAACTTTCAGTTATCGGCGCCACTTTCAGGCTTCCTCTTATGTACTCATTTCTTATTCTATCCCTCCGTGTAACACCACACATCCCTCTTAACATTCTCATCTCAGCTACATGCAATTGCCTTTCATTCATCCTTTTGGCGGTATCTACAACGCCACATGCGAACTACGCATCAAAAGGCTTGAAACACAAAAAGTGATGTGACGCCATCTAAAATGCCACATGCGAACTACGCAAGGCCTGACGTCACACTATTCTTACATCGCGAAATCAGAGTTTACCGTGCGACTGGCATATACAGGATTTTTTTTTTATTCAGAGCGCAAACTTTAACACACACTTTAACACAAATGGTATGCTGAATTCATGGTTAAAGTTTGCGCACTGAATAAAAACTTTTCCTGCATACAACGTCCCGACATCAAACCGTCGAGCAGTTGCCCATCAGACACAACACCCGTCTGGTCGGAGGATCCTCCCATTTCCATATAGTATGAGTGAACTTATACCTTGTTCCTCATACTTCTATATCCCTTTTGTGGCCCAACATTCTGACCCATACCGCCGTGTCCTCGTGGAGGCGATCGGCGGCAGCGATCGCGAGAGACTCGCGAGAGACTCTCGCTCCGCACCATGGCCTGGACTAGTCCAGGCCATGGTGCGGAGCGAGAGTGCATGGTTAGCAATCACCTCCTTCTGCGAAGCAGTAATGCTCGCGAAGAGGGAGGCGGCGCACGTGAGGGAGAGGCAGTATATGCGCCCTCACGGCCGTGGTCGCCGCGGGAGACGCCCTGGGCGTCGGGAATCCCAGGCTGATTCCCGGCCACCGTAGGCGCTGGCTTGCGGACGGCGAGTAATGGGTAGCTCGCTGTCCGGTAAGGACCAAGCCCGGGTCGACGGCGCGTTGTGTTCCACGCGCGCCTCAAAGAGATGTCAGCACTAACTGGTGGGGTCCGCAAGGGCCGATGCCTGCCAGGGGTGCGGGTTGTTCGAAAGAGATACCACGGCCCCTGGCACACAGGTAACTGAGGGAACACTGGTGGGTTTTAGTCAGTAAAAGTCTGACACGCCCTCCTGCTCCACCCAGAGCGGGAGAAGTTATTCGATGATTTCCCACCCAAAAAAAAAAACATTCTGACACACAAGACGGTAGGTCCTACCATGGTTTTATATTTCTTCCCCTTAAGTTTAAGGGGAATATTTCGCAGATTGTTCCCGGGACCTGCCACCATTTCATCCATCCAGTGTTAATTCTGTTCTTTACCGTCCGATCTACTTCGCCATCGTTTTGCGAGTGAACCGAGATACCGAAAGTCGGAGCAGACTGGGAGAAGCGCGCCATCAAGCGCTATGGTTCCAGAACTGGAGACACCGCCGAAATCGCAGAACATATATTCAGTTTTGGATCTGCTGATTTTCAAGTCAAGATTCTCCAGCTTCTGTTGCCACTTCTCCAATCTGCTCTGGATCTCGGATACATCTTCACCGACAAGAGCCATATTGTCATCGGAAACGACAAATTGGAACCGTGCACCTAGCTTCTGACGTTTCATAAGTGCCCATGCAGACTTATGTGAAATAAAATATTTTGATTTTGATTTTGATCGGCAAACAGCATGGTGCCTCTCCCTGTATGTCCGACGTCAGAGCATCCATGATCAACACGAAGAGGTAAGGACTTAAAGCCGATCCCTGGTGCAAGCCTACAGCCACATTGAACTCGTCGGTATTGCTATACCGTCCGTGGTCGACCGCACGTAGGTACGAGATTGACTGTACATGGCACGAATTAACTCTACATACACTCCCGGGCAACCCTTTCTCTTTCAAGGTCCACCACAACACATCCCGAGGTACCCTATCATACGCTTTCTTTAAATCAAGGAACACCATGTGCAAGTCCTTGTGTGCACGTCTGTACTTCTCGCACGTGCAAAAGTGGCGTCCGTTGTTCCTTAACCTGGCATATACCCAAACTGGTTTGGGATAATCTCACTCTCCTCTCGCAGTCTTTTCTCTATTACTTTCTCCCATACCTTCATACTATGTGACATGGGGTTTAAGGGGGAGCACACAACAAACGGTCTCCCCAAATGTCAACCTCACCTGTGCGCGGTACACCCTGCCACTGATAGACGAGGTGCTGGCGACCGACCAATGGCGGTATAACCATCCAACAAGCCAATCAAAATTCTCCAGAGCGATAACGGGCAGCAGCGTCATCGCTGCGAAAGGACTGGCTCTGCGGTCATCAACCCGCATGCCCAGCGTGGTGATTATGGGCATCAAACCTCCCATGGATAAAGTGCCAAAACTACCACCCCTAGTTCCCGGTGGTCCCGCTATTTCTGATCAAGGTAGCGGTCACGGTAACGGCGAGATGGGGGGTGCGAAGAATCCCCTGGTTACGACAGGCTACCAACGACGACTATGCGAAATGAAGTTTATGCAATTCGCTGTTATGCAAAATTATATTATGACATAAAAAGTTCTGCTATAAAGGGTAGACCCTGTTCGAGGTGAGTGGCTCCTTGTACGTATGTAACCACGTTTTACCCATCTCAATGATGTAAACACATACTTTTTTGAAGTATTTGTTATGTCATCTTTGGTTTTTTGTTTTCTTTTTATTGCATAAATTCATTTTGTTCCCACGAGTAGGGTCGATGTAAAAAGTCACTTGAGGGTGATGCCCATGCCCCCAAGAAGGCGATTCAACGACGTTTGCGAGGTCCGCCGAGGTTGACGCTCGGTACTGATCTCCCACCAGTCATGCATTCTATTGGCAAGTATCCCACCGTAGAATTTTATAGAGGGTTTCTACCTCTCAGTCCGGACAACTAAGCCAAGACTCCCGATGGCTAGGTTGCGGTTGCGGGCGTGGGTATTCATTTCCTAACACCCACAGTTGACTGGCTTTTTAAGCTAGTAATATCGGGTTAGTTGACCGCCGCCCGAGATTCGCCGTTGAGGGTCGTTTGGCACCACCCGGAGAGCACGTGTAGGGTTTTACTTAGATTTTCTTCCTACGGACGCGAACCACTTCACCCCCTACAAACACAATATGAAATCATATCTAATTGCACTTAACTAATTAAACTTGGTTAGTTCAGCTTTTTAACCGACTTCAAAAAGGAGGAGGTTATCAATTCGTCGGAACCTTTTTTTTTTTTTTTTTATGTATGTTCCCCGATTACTCGAAGATGGCTGGACCGATTTGGATTTTGTTTTTTTTGTTTGAAAGGGTATACTTCCCAGGTGGTCCCATGATCATCAAGTCAGGATCTGATGATGGGATCCTGGAGAAATAGAGAGAACTCTTCAAATTTTATAGGCACACAAAGCGATTTAGGTATTTTTTGGAAGAGTACTTTCTCGTAGTGGTCCCATTTCAATTTGGTGAAGATCTGATGAAGAACTTCGGAGATAGGCAACGGAACTCCTCAATAAATGATAGCAAATGGACTGGGATTGCCGAAATCGCATGTTTGTTTATTGTTTACACCAGTTTTATTTTATTTTATTTTATTTATTATGGGACAATAAACAGCTACAATATAAGATGTTTACAAATAAGAATAATAAATACAGTTTTAACAATATTGCAGCCCACTACATTATCCGCATGTTAACAAAATTAAAATTAGGTAAAAAGTGCCACTAGAGTATCATTACTCAGATAATTATATTATTTAAAATTAAGAAAAATTATTATTAAAATACACGATTAAAATACAGTACAATTAAATAATTAAGTGTTTGAAAATAAAAGGAAAAAAAAAAATTATTACATATTAATTTTTGGACAAAATTATATACATATTTGGGATTGTTTCTTACTATCACAAATAAGAATTAAGATTATAAAAGAAAATAAAAGAAACGGAATTGACAATTCATTAATAAAAATAATTAAAACGGTTGAAATAAATTAAATATAGAATAAAGGACACATGCTATTTCTTATTATCATTAGATAAGATTTTTAAAACATTAGACTTAAATTTAGATTTGGAACATACAAAAATATCAATGTCAATGAAGTTGCGATTATACATAACATAACATCACGCCGGTACGCTGTGAAGGGGTAAGCACATGTGAACCACTAAAAAGTGAAAAATAAAAACTTTTTCCAAAAAAAAAACAACCGACTTCCAAAAAAACACTACAAAGTGAAAAATAACTTTTTTCGGAAGGCGGTGACAAAAAACTCAAATACAGCTCCAAAGACACCGACTTCCGAAAAATGTTATTTTTCACTTTGTAGTGTTTTTTTGGAAGTCGGTTGTTTTTATTAAACAATTCATCATTACTTTATCATACTTTATCTAATGTATGAGCAGGTTATTGAGGTTATTGATAACTAAAGGATTATTTACCAAGGTAATTCAATAAGCCAATATCGATGGTCCCTACATATAATCCTATAATTACAAATGACAAATTTTACTGGAGAGCGCTTATAAGTTTCAAACACGTGTACATCATGTTTTAGTTAATGTAACGTCATGATGGATTTAAAGTGCAAATTGTCATCTTAGACTTTTTTTTGTAAACTAAACGATAGTATAGTCTGGCCAGGGGTGCGGGTTGTTCGAAAGAGATACCGTGTCCGTGGCACACAGCACAGAGTACATTAGAATATACTGAAAGCACACAGGCAACTGAAGGAACACTCGTGGGTTTTAGTCAGTAAAAGTCTGACACGCCCTCCTGCTCCACCCAGAGCGGGAGAAGTTATTTGATGATTTCCCACCAAAAAAAAAAAGTTCACGAAAACAAAGCATGTAAATCAAGTATCTACCACTTAGG
This sequence comes from Antitype chi, assembly GCA_947359405.1. Classification (NCBI taxonomy): domain Eukaryota; kingdom Metazoa; phylum Arthropoda; class Insecta; order Lepidoptera; family Noctuidae; genus Antitype; species Antitype chi. The sequence goes on from OX375826.1 coordinate 1,047,354, forward strand.
GGATTGTACATAGGGACCGTCGATATAATGTAGGTAAGGTCATTTTATTTTAGTTGATTTCACGTTCTACGTCTACGTGATGTTGATATTGTTACTTTTAAATATCAAATTGTAAATGAAAACAAAAAGTGGCCAGAAACAACACTCGACCATAGACAATATTAATGACAGTTGTTTGAAAAAGTGACAAAAACCGAGCGCAAATTACAAAAAATCATTGAATTATTTTTATCTTGAAAATATATAAAGTGCAGAAGGATGAACATTTACATCAATTAGATAAAAGTGTGCTTTACATCGAACGCTAAATAATGAGTGTATATTTTCTTTGTTTAGATTTTGTTAACGTTTGATAATAACAATGTATACTTTGAAGGGTATCTTCCCCGAACCAAGTAAGTAGTTCCGTTACATTTGATTTTTACTCTAAATGCATAGAGCTGTTGTCATGGCCATCAGTTTTATTTGTTGTGACGTCGCCAATGTTACTTTTATGAAATTACGGAAATTACTGAGTGACTTCAAACTGTCATGGCTATCAGTCAACAGTACAAGAGATTGAATTGATAGCTGTGAAGTGTTCAGGCTATGATCTTACAGTTTACCAGTGCATCTTTATATTTTTTGTTTTGCTACAATATAATTTTATCTCGTGTATTTCAAGTTTGCATTATCAATATCTTCAGACTGTACTGTGCCAGTGAATTGACTTTATTGCTTCTAAGATGTCAAATTATTTTTTAGAGAAAGAACAAAAAAAGAACTTCATCAGAGAAAACATGAAACAACTAAAATACATACAGAGTCAGAAATCTCCTAAAGAACCAAAATATAACACGAAAAATGTCCACCCACCGCGGTTGACCAACCCTGTCGCGACCGGGAGCTCCCTCGGCCAAGTGAAGTCTTCACCTTCTAACAAGAGTGGGAAGATCCCACTAAACGTTGCAAAGACTAGCTCTACCAGCACTCGCAAAAAAGCAACAGACATAAGGATCAAAAAAGGTGACATGGCAGAGTTTCTCAAAAGAAAAGAGTTGAGACAGAAAGTAGCGGAAGACTGTGCCGATGAGGAAGTAAAGTCAACAGAGTCATCAGGTCGTCTAAGAGATATTGCTTGTCAAACCATTGAGTCTAATCTTTCACAGAAACTTGCTGACAGCACAAAGTTAACTATGTTATATCCTAAGAAAGAGAATGATGATTCTGAAGCTAATTTGAAGGCCAGTGGAGACACCGGACTACACAGAAGTCCCCCTCCATCGCAAGCTCCCCGCCGGGCTGGTGATGATCTAATAGAAATCGACAGAAATCGCAGCCGGTTAAACGCCATTTTAGAGAGAAAAGACACCCGGGACCCCTACTTACCATCAGGTTAATATAATTTGTACACTTATCTATACCTGGAACATTATTTAACTCTTCAGCTGCAATCAGCTAGACGGAAAGCAAGCCGTTGGGCTTTTGGCTAAAAGCTTGCGTTGGCAAGCTTTTAACCAAAAGCTATCAGCAGGCGATAGTCTTCTAAGAACAGATTACAGGAATTCATAATCAGCCATTAACATACCTCCTGCTGGGACACAGGCCTCCTCTCTGTGAGAGGGAGTAGGCCGTAATCCACCATGTGAGCCCAATGCGGGTTGGTGGGTGTCACATGTCTTCAAATTTTTGGTTCTTGGACATGCCGGTTTCCTCACGATGTTTTCCTTCACCGTTTTGAAAGAAGTGGTGATGAAATTATTTACACCAAAAAAGTGCCTGCCTGGGTTCGAACTCATGACCTACAACTCAAAATCGGGGCCGTCACCACTGGGCATAGGGCCACCACTGCTCTTCTGCACAGAACTTCAAACCAGGTCAAAATTATATTTTGCTACAATATGCCATTTTCAATTAGCCAAAAATAAAAAATATTTTCAGACTTGATTAAATTATCAACCTCAGATTTGTTATTAGCACAAAAACCTCTTCTATGGTATCAGTAAAGTTTTTTTTATTATTCAGACTATGAGCAATTTAAAGTTTTGTTGAATTTTCATAGCTACCATAACTGTAGGCAAGTTTCATTTATTATCTAACCCGCTGGCTGACACAGAAACAAAATGATGATTGCCCTTCAAAATTGGTTTGGTAGCCTTGTTCTAGGTGATGATTATAAGTTGTAGGATTTCTGGATAATTACTTCTGCTTACATCATTTTTAACAAGGTAAAATAGGTTTATTTGGCCATGTAGAAACAATAATAGTAATCACTTGGTAGGTAAAACCAAACAAATGGTTCACATTATCCCAAAATTGCTAGAAGGGCGAGCATTGCCCAGCTTTGGGTCGATGAGACAGACAGGCACCAGTAATTTCATGAATACATTTGTTTGGTGATGGCAGTAAGGAGCTGGTAACAAATAATTCCTTACCATTTGTCTTGAAGTACCCATTCTTTGGCTTTATATTCAAACAAAGTTGAACTGTTAGCTTTTAGTAATAATTCCTTGTTTTTTAAACCTAATCAATAAACCTGCCATTTGTTTTTTCCAGGTTACCAGAAGGGCGTGGTACCTAAATACCTACGTGAGCGCAAGGAACAAGGGCCGAAAGAGGCAGAGGGCGTCAGGGCCGACGATGACCACTCCATGTGTCCGCACGGACACGTCACACTGCCGGATACCGAGCGCAAGGAGACACTACGAATGCTTAGGAATAGTAAGACACTTTACTACCAGCATATTAACATAGGATCTTTGGACATTGTTGGCAACCTGTAGGAAAAACAGCATTGCTTACTTACCTCTTTCGGATATATTATATCTGAAAGAGGTAAGTAGAGATGCAATATCGTCCCAACAGTCATACCCCATACTTTTGAATATATGGTATTAAAAACGATGTAAAGGCGTAGGTATTAAGTAGAACGCTGGTAACCAGCGCCGATATACTAGCTCTTCTCGGCACCGACAAACGCTGGTCGACGCAGGCAGTCTTCGTTGTTTTTAACCTTTATTTACAATCTCACAAAACATGGTTACACAAGAAAACTATAATTTAAATATTAACTTAAGTAATAACTGGGTCATCGTCCTCCAAGTTACAATAACTATTTGCCGGATATCGTCTTCCCATACTATACTGCCTCTTTCTCTTATTTTGTTTTTGACACCATTTGGTTAGGTTCTGCTCATTTTTCTATCGGCTTTTTTTCTTTTTTTTCTCATCAAATGATGCCCTGCCCACCTCCAATTAAGTTTGCTGATGCAGTATCTTACGTCGTTTGTTTTCTTAATGTTACCACTTTAACTTGACGTTGAGCATGCGTCTCGCCATACTGTGTTGGCATGTTTCAAGTTTGCGCATATCTTGTTTCGTTAGGTGCCATGTCTGGCAACCCGTCACGACGCGTAAAATGCGTGATTCAAATATTTTGTTCTTTAGGTACCTTTACCTGAGGTTCTTCTTAAAAGGACCCCTTCCCATGCCAGTTGTACTCTGTTGCTTATTTTCTTTATTGTAAGATCATGTGGTGATATTATTTGTCCAAGGTACACATATTCTTCGAAATATTCAATTTTGTTGCCTTTGACTGTGATTAGGGTTTTGTTATGGTATGTCATTATTTTGGTCTTTGTAGCATTCATTTAGAACTACTCTCTCATTTTCGTACACCAGCAGGCTTAGCACGAGAACCGTAGAGAAGCGTTTTGTCGACGGAAGAGTAGACAAAAATGACGTTTCCGTGTAGACAGTTTTGTACCGAGAAATATAGACAAGCGATTTCTATTCTACGATACAGTAGAAATAGATAGCGTCATGCTAAGCCTGCTGATGTTCTAGCATCTCTTGAGGCTTCTTGGATCTTGAGAGATTAGGATGAAATTATTTTTGTTCAGTTTTTTATTAAGTTGCATAGCATTGATGTTTAACCTTTTGACCGCCACGTCAAAAAAGCGTAACTATTTGTTTCGTATGTTATTGGTTGATTTTCTGCCTCTAATAATTCGTTGTTATTATACAGCTCACGGTAATAATCCGTGGCTTTTCTAGTATTTCGATTCTGTTTGTCTTGGTTTCCTTGTCTTTATAGTGTGTCATACTGTATACAGTTTGTACTTTCTCTTAGCTCGATCCATGCTCTTCTTCTCCAGGCAGTCTTCATACTTTTTGCCAAATCAGCGCGAACCGGAGCCGATAAGCGTTTGTTGGCGATGACAAACACTGGTTGTCAGCGCTGGTCCGCGCTGCCTTCACGGGCCAGCACATCTTCATACTTTTTGCCAAATAATCGCGAACCAACCGCACGTCGCCGATAAGCACCGTCCTATCTGAAATAGTCGGCGCCGGTTCCGTACATTTTTTAATTTCAGAATTTAGTTCACAAAATTAAACCGAGACAGGCAATCCTAAGCTCACCTCAATCACATGGTATTTTGTATTAGATCAAATTTTACCTATCCTTTTCATTTACTTTATATCTTCTTGTTTGTTTTAGGTTTTGCAGAGTTAGTAAGTGAATTAAACAAATTGCCAGTAAAAACGGACACGCTAAAAATGCGTAACAGAAAAATGGAGTTAGAAAAGCAGTTAGCAAAGCTTGAAGAAGGCATCAAAGTGTTTTCCCGACCCAAGGTGTTTGTAAAAATAGGAGAGTGAGTCGCCGGAGCTTGCTCAGAGTTACTACTTGTAAATTTGTGGTGTTCAACAGGGCAGTATAGTGCAGTCAGATTTGTAAATACCTAAAAACGAACTTTGTGTTTAGGAATGTGAAACAGCTAAGCAATTAAGCAGATTGTGTTGTATGTAATATTTTTTTAATTAAGAAAAAATTTATAGCAATAGAAATTATGTCTACACTTAGTTGTTAATGATGTATGTTCACAAGTGCAGTTAAAAACAAACATTAATAGAAAAACCCATTTAGTAAAGAACATAGAATCAAATATGAGGTGTATAGTATAGAACCCTTGCTTGTTGTAATATTAATAGATCTGACTGCACAAGCCCAGTGTCAGATTCCGTCCGAGCCAAATCTAAATTGTATGTTATGTCATGTTTGTTGTATGTCTCGAAATTATCGTGAGGTCGCTCAGTTAAGTTAATCCGACGCGACAGTATCGTATGTTAGTATTAATTATATTATTGTATGTTATTCGTTGTTGTAACTAATATAATTAGATACGGTTGTATGATTTACAGTGTTTCTATAACTTTTTTTGGTGATTTAATTACAACAATTATTTGTGATTTTGGTCCATTTCTTTAAAAAATGAAAAAGGTTGTAGCAAATAGAATTATAATTTCCAAACTTGACCAGATGACATCATTATTTGGTTTATAAAATAAATTAATATCTAAATCTATGATTATAAATCACACACAATTTATTAGTAGGCACAATATAATCCTGACAAATGTCATCTTTTTTCACTATTCTACTGTGAATTTGGTATAGGCTGATATCTGTATTCACAACATGACTGTAGTTATATTGAACCGGAACTATACCGAAATATCGGTATAGTTCCGGTTCAATAAAATGTCTTTAATTAAAAAAGCACAAACATGTAACAGTAAACACCAGTACACATAAAAACACAAAATGATAGTGACTCCCACATTGGGACCATATATAGCGTGGTCATGCCAGATTTGTGTTTATCTTGGCCATTACTGACATTGAAGAAAAACATCGGTGTGCGTTTCGATGGCGCGGCCACGTCCAAACCCCTATAACTTTGACAAATTTATGGTTTTGAGAATCAACTTTAACAATTTTATATAATTTAAAAAAAAACATCACCGTGGCCGCGCCATCGAAACGCACACAAACATCGTGAGAAAACCTGGACTGATAATTATCTAAAAATCGCCATTCCGTTTTGAGCAATTCGTGCGTTCTCAGTATGAAAAGGCTTCCCTAGGTTTTGTGGTTGGATTGCCAGCCATGGACTGCAAACGACCGAATTAATTCATTGGTAGTCGTCGACTGTGCTCCTAACACTAGTCTAGACCGTAAAGACGTGTGGGGAATAAACAATAACCAAGGTACTTCTCTGCTTTAAGCAGGCGTCAATCGTTTACCATCAATCATATTCATGGCTAGTTTATATTATCACAGAACACTACAAATTATAAAGTTTATTAAACAAACAAATATATAAAATCAGAATTACTAAGCAATTCTATAACTACCACATCTGTTAGATACATATTTTCAAGACTGCTTCATAGTTTCCAGATAGGCACTGCCGCCCTTGTAAATACAAAAATTATCTGCACGATAAATTAACTCCAAAAGTCAGGTAGTGAAACAAAACCTGAGGCACCTGTCCCACAGGAAGTGACAATTATGGCTCAAGAATCTTACAAAAGATTATAGGCCTTTTCTAAGTATAAGAGATGGGTGGGTATATTGTTAGTTGATTACTGACTGTTCAGTCGCAGCAACAAGAACTATCAAAGAGAGTCCTGCCACTCGCTTGGTGGGTAGAACACTCGCCGAGAGACTCGCGCTTAGTACATACATACATATACCAGCATGGTCGCGCGCTTGTTGTTTGTCTACTCGTTTTAGTTGCTAGCTGTACTCTTCTCGACGACCGACGTGGGACACAAGTTGAAAACTTTCAGCAATTAATTTTATAAATTAATGCTTTTTCCGTACGCAAAATACGCGTTTTGACGTGGAGTAGCGGACACCTAAATTAATGCTCTATAACTAGCTTTACCATCATAAATGATGCTGCATGCTCAGTTCCCATACAATATCATAGTCACAATTATCTACTTTTATCTATATTCTTGAATTTATGTACATCAATGCATAACATTGTCTAAATTAAGCTAGTTTCTTAACATGTTGGAAGAAGTGGTCATTGAACATGATTGGGCCCTTTCTGAACCATTCCTCATCATCTAAACGCCAGTGGTAGAAGGAAAATTCAGGGAAAAAGAACTTTATCTCCCTTTCAGCTGAGTCTTGAGAATCTGAAATAGCAGAAAGTTCTTAATGTTAACATTTCCTTAGTCAGGTGCAGCTGTAAGCAATCTAGGCTGCTTATTAATTGCATAAAGTGAGACAACAGACAAACTTATAAATTATTGCCAAATTGACTGGAGCTGACATGGCTGACAATGAATTCATAACTTTCATAAGTATTTTGCATTTCTTCACTTAGAAAAATATTTCTCATCAGCCAAAACTTGTCCACTGCTGAAAGTAACTTCCCTCAAGCATGCCATAAAAAAAAACAATGGCACTCCAGGAGTGCCGACAGAAGTGAAAACTTGAACAATTACGTGTGTATTTTTTGAATCGTCAGATTACACAACGTTTAAAGTACGTTCAACGTTATACGTTCCCACGTTCGTGTTGTCAGTGGTGTCCGTGGTGTCGGTAACAGTGTCGCGAGTTCAATTGTTTTATCCCATCTCAAAAACCGCCCAACGCGCCTAAAGAAGTTTTCACTTCAAAAATTGTTTTGAAGTTATAATTTTTAAATTGTAACTCTACCTGATCCATGTGCTACATTTCTAGTGTCTGATATTCCAAACATGCCTCTCAAACAGTATGGGTCTTGGAACTGTCCTTTGTATACGCTGGTAGGTCCTAGGAGCCGCCTCCACAGCTGAATGGCATTAATGTGACCGAGGACATGGAGATCTATGCAGCCACTGAAATGGACAAATTTTCATTCTTTTTATGATCTCTCTGATTACTTACAAAATCAAATTTGGTCTAAAAATCCGATCACACAGCCACCATTATGATGATGGGACTCCATTTTCCGCACCTAGACTCCCATTCGGTCCGTTGTGCATGGGGATTCTGGCTAACGAAGCCAGCCTAGCTCCGCCCAAAAGCACAGAAGCTTCACAGGCTTCGCGGAGTGGCCTCACTGTTCCGAGGATTTCTACACGTTGACAAGCCACGGCCTCGCATTCCAGGATGACGTGGGCGGCTGATTCCTCGGCGTCAAGGCAGCCCCTGCAAAGCGGGCTGTCTGTGGCGCCTATGTTAAAAAGATGTTTGTTAAGGGGGTTATGGCCCGTAACTGTTCCTATGATTATTCTACGGTTATTTCTACTCAGGCTAAGAAGTTTTTTGGTTAATCGCGGGTGTACAGTTGGTAAAGCCAATTTTGACTGTCTACAGTCTGTTGCCCGTGACTATCTGTTGTTATGAAGTTCGGTTGATCTTTGGAGAATCCATGCACTATATTGTGAGAAAGGCAGGGATAGAAGTGGGTACGGGCCTAGCACTTTCATATCTGAGCCTCTCTTCGTAAGTTCATCTGCGGCATCATTGCCTAAGGATCCACTATGCCCTTTGATCCACTGGAGTGCAATACGATTGGATGTTGATAAACTCTCCAGAGCTAGATGCACAACCACCATACTACTAGTACAGTGACTGGCATGAAACTTGAACTCTCAATGAAAGAGTGGAGTTTTTTTATCATTGGTTTACCAATGCACAAACCGACCCCCACTCTTAAATCAAGTGCTCACGTTTCGAGCTGGTCACTGTAAGAGTAGAACCTATTGCCGTGGGTAAAAATTTTGTCTCTAGGCTTCCACTGGAAAATTTCTACTTCAAAACCCAATAAATAACCCTGCCCCTAAGAAGACCCACTGACCAAATCTTTGCTCATCCCGGGGATCACATTCTATGAACCCATGCTCAGCAGTAGTGATTGCATCACTGCTCTCTCAGTCAGATTCATTGCTGGGTCACAACCCAGACGAATAAATCAGTAAGAGATTTCCTTTGTTGCCTTAGTTACTACCAATCTTACAACCAGTTGTAATACCATAAACTTTGATTATCCTTCCTACTACTCCAGTATTGAGCTGTTAGAAGGGAAAAATTAAAAAGCCCGTGTTACTCAACAGTTTATAATCTCGCTAGATAGATTATAAACTAACGGTGTTCACAATGTAACGGTGACTTTTTTTTAAAGTAGGTATTTACAGTAGTAACATGAGCTTTTTAATTTTTCCCTTCTTAACTCAATTCTGGAGTAGTAGGAAGGGTAATCAAAATTAACAGTATTACAACTGGTAGTAACTAGGGCATCAAAGGGAGATTTTGCCTATTTCTTTTTATTTATAACTTAAAATACTCACCTAGTCATAAAGGTAGTAAGGCGGTTATAGAAAAACTTGCCTACATGTTCCTCATAAAATTTACAAGCCGTATCTGTGTCCAAAGTAACCCGTTTCGTTTTTAAAATAATGAACTTCTGCTTCAAAATATTTCTGATGAAAGATCGCACAACCGGGTTCGACACCGCATGTGGTTTTATTATAGCTAGGGTTAGTTCCAGCTTCTGCATTGCGTGAATTTACTTATGTTTTCCAGTTTATGTCATAACTTTTATGTTTTAATTAAATAACAAGTTCACTTTTCCATCCGCTCTTTCCTTTTCTCAAAATGATCTGTCAAATCAATACTAATCAATAGCATTAGCACTGTCCTGTCAATGTCAAGAACATATGTAAACCATACACGATGTTGCAAATCAAATACGAGCATCCCACAGTCCCACTTATGCTCGTACTCATGTGTTTATTATCCTCAGTTCCTCACATCTGAAATGACAAAATAAATATTGAAATAATACCCAGCTGCAATGCAAAAATAAAGTTCAAAACAAGCAGGGGAAGTTGGTGGCAGTTATTTTATTTCAATTTCAGATTTGATGCCACCAACTGCACCTGACTGCTTTTTTGAGGCGTGAAGTTTGAATCATGAATTTCCTTTTTACCCAAGCATGTAGCTATAATATGTAAATTAATGTATGAGCCGAAAGTTCTAATGCAATGTTAACCTCTATAGTCCCGTATTTCAAGAACTATTCTTTATCTTTTTCTTAGATTAGTATTATGTATTGACAAACTAATTTACCGATGGAATCAGGGGGGGCCAGACTATGTATAAACCATAAACTATAGCGCACGTTACGGGAAAATAACAAAAAAGAAACTATACTAACCATAGAGACTAGCGACACAACAATAACATTGTAGGTTAGAAAAAGAAACTTTATTTAGTATTTAAATTAAATTAAATAAAACTTTACAAAAATGCCTGAAATAGAAGCAAAACGTAAAGCGGACGATTTGTCCTTAGTTCCGTCAAAACGCTCAAGAACTGAAATTTCCGTTGTTGGTACTCGAGAGAAAGCAGTAGTCACTTCATCCGTAAGTTGTTCCCAGTTGTCTGATTATATTTCTCTGAAGAATGCGAAAACAAAACCATACAAATAAATTTTACAGGTGCCTCGTACTTCAAGCCTGTATGCACCTATTATGTTATTGGAAGGCCATCAGGGTGAGGTCTTCACGTCTAAGTTTCACCCTGAAGGTAAACACTTGGCTTCGGGAGGTTTCGACCGACAAATATGTAAGTGAACTCGGTTTTAATGGTGTATTATCTTATTTAGCTTCTTGTACAAGTATATATATTATGTACTCTCAATTAAGTTGGTAAAGTACACAAAACTTATCATTGATATGAAATCCATTACAATTCTGTATTATTTTATGTGTTTCTAGTCTTATGGAATGTCTACGGTCAGTGTGAGAATGTGATGGTGATGAAAGGCCACACAGGTGCTGTGATGGAGTTGTGCTTCTCGCCGGATGGTGCACATCTCTACTCATGTGCTACTGACAACTCAGTGGCCGTGTGGGATGTACCCACTGGCACCAGGATCAAAAAACTGAAAGGACATGCTAGTTTTGTTAATTCAGTCTCAGGTGTGCATATTTTTAGTATTCATGTTTACTATAAATAATCTATTTGTTAAAATATCAACATAGTCACTACTCTCGGGACTACTCGGTTTAGGCCTATGTCCAGCTGTGGACTTCTTTCATTCAAAATATAATTAAATATCTCTTTTGACTGCTAATATGTATAAAAAATAATGTTGATCAAGGGCAGGTCAATTCGACAATATAATAAATGTAAAAGAAAGAACTACACCATTCTAAAACTGAATTGTTAATTTACAGGTGCAAGAAGAGGTCCTGAATTACTAGTATCAGCATCAGATGACAACACCATAAAACTATGGGATGCAAGGAAGCGCAACCCTATAGCATCCTTTGACAGTGGTTACCCCGTCACATCAGTTTTGTTTAATGACACCGCAGAGAAAATTATCTCAGGAGGCATTGACAATGTTGTTAAAGTGTGGGACATCAGGAACAATCAGATTTCATACAAAATTAAGGGGCATACGGATTCTATAACAGGTAAATGATCAAGAAATATTGCTACTTTCATCATTTCCTCATTTTTGTAAGGGCATTAAAAATCTAAATTGTCCAGATAGTAATTTACAGTCAACCTCATAATTGCTATGTTTTTAACAAAATTCACAGTAAACTGAAACTTAATTAAGGTTGAAATTATGGCCCAATTCAAACTTTATGGTGGCTCGGAAAATGAGGTGAATATGACGTCGGAACTCGGAACATGACGTCTCAGCAGGAGTGCGGGGTGAGGTACTGCACAGTGAGTAGTTCACTGCAGAGCCTCCATAAAGTTGACAAGAAATGTTATTCAACCTTAGGGTGGTAAAACAATTATGAGGGTGACCATACAGATTGGCAGTTGGCATGGTGGACACAACTACACAGATATTGCTGTAGTTTTTGACTATTTTAGTTGCCTTGGTCTGGCTTTAATACTTGATCTTAAGTTGTATCCCTCCTCAATGACAATGATAGTGTAGTGGGAAACTTCTTTATTCCATATTTTAAGTTCACAAAATCAAATGCAGTGTTTAATAATGTTTCCTGTACCCTATTTTTGGTAAAAGCCTCTTCCATGGAGATGGAGAAAACTTTTAGGTTTCTACTCATAAAAGGGTAAAAAATTACAACTTACAAGACTAGCAGACAATATTGTTAGCACTACATTAGATTTAAAAGATTTCATAGTAAATCGTGTTTATTTAGATCCTATCAACAATCTCATTGACTTGTACTTCATTTTCCAGGCATGGCGTTATCCTATGACGGATCATACCTCCTCTCAAACTCTATGGACAACACTCTTCGTATATGGGATGTGCGCCCGTTCGCACCGTCCGAACGCTGCGTCAAGCTTATGTCTGGCCATCAGCATAACTTTGAGAAGAATTTGTTACGGTGCTCTTGGTCACATGATGGATCTAAGGTTAGATAAATGATTAAAAACTAGCTGACCTGACAGACGTTGTCCTGTCTTATCGATGAATACTGAATTCGCATTATATTTATGCAGTGGTGATCATATAATTAAGAATGCTTATTTAAAGGGAAGTTTTTCCCAAACTAACAAGTATAACTAATTGCATGTATTTTTTTGTGTTTATCTCGGTATTGCAAAACTTTTCCATACTAGCGGTACATTCGTTGATACACATGATTGGCTAAAAAATAAATAGATAAACTTTATACATTTGATCTGAACCTAGTAATACTACTTACTGGCTGGTCACATATAATTCATCATCATTTCAGCCGAAAGACGTCCACTGCTGGACATAGGCCTCCCCAAAGCTACGCCACTTCGACCAGTTCTGTGCTTCCCGCATCCAGCGGACTCCTGCGGGCCTCACAAGGTCATCGGTCCACCTTGTGGGAGGCCTTCCAATTTTACGTCTTCCGGTACGCAGTCGCCGCTCCAAAACCTTCCGGCCCCATCGGCCATCTGTTCTGCGAGCAATGTGCCCTGCCCATTGCCACTTAAGTTTGCCAATTTTTCGGGCTTTGTCGATTGCCATGGTTCTCCTGCGGATCTCTTCATTTCTGATTCAATCGCGTAGGGAAACTCCGAGCATAGCCCGCTCCATTGCCCTTTGGGTGACTTTAAGCCTTCTTATGAGGCCCATTGTGTGCGACCACGTTTCGGTTCTATATGTCATCACTGGCAACACGCACAGGTCAAAGACTTTCGTCTTGAGACAATGCGGTATGTAGGACGAGAAGATATAGCGTAGGTTCCCGAACGCTGCCCAACCGAGTCGGATTCGACGATTGACCTCTTTCTCGAAGTTGAGCCTAATTAACTGGACAGTTTGCCCTAGGTAAACGTACTCGTCCACAACTTCGAGTGCAGCGCCTCCGACCGTTATTAGAGTGGGTGTTACATGGGCATTGGACATGACCTTTGTCTTGTCCATGTTCATTTTAAGACCCACTCTTTCGGAAGCTCTACTGAGGTCATTGAGCATTGTACTGAGGTATGGCCTCAGCCATGACAACTATATTATCGGCAAACCGAAGGTGAGTGATGTACTCGCCATTGATGTTGATGCCAGCCCCTTTCCAGTCCAGAACCTTGAAGACATCCTCCAGTGCAGCGGTGAACAGTTTCGGAGAAATAACGTTTCCCTGTTTATCACCTCGCTGCAGAAGGATAGGTATCGAGGTCTGGTCGTTTGGGACGTTTTCGTACAAACACTTAACACCTCGCTGTACCGATAGTCGATCTGGAATCGTTGGAGGGATGTGGTGCACGTGAGGGAGAGGTAGTATATGCGCCCTCACAGCCTTAGTCGCCGCAGGAGACGCCCTGGGCGTCGGGAATTCCAGGCTGATTCCCGGCCACCGTAAGCGCGGGCTTGCGGACGGCGAGTAATGGGTAGCTTTCTGTTCGGTACAGGTCGCCGGCGCGTTGTGTTCCACGCGCGCCTCAAAGAGATGTCAGCACCAACTGGTGGGGTCCGCAAGAGCCAATGCCTGCCAGGGTGCGGATTGTTCGAAAGAGATACCGCGGCCCCTGGTACAGAAGCAACTGAGGGAACAGGGGTGGATTTTAGCCAGTAAAAGTCTTACACGCCCACCTGCTCCACCCAGAGCGGAAGAAGTAATTTGATGATTTCCAACCCAAAAAAAAAACTGACACTCCGGGAGTGCAGACAGAAGTGAAAACTTGAACAATTACTTGTGTATTTTTTAAATCGTCAATACAAGATTTCACATTGGGTCCTTGGGTCCTGATTGCTCTCGGTAAAAAATGCTAAACGAGCGATCAACTTCAGCCATTAAAGGTAACAGCACAATTTTTTACGATAAAAATACAAAGGGAAAGAAAGGGATAAAAGAATTAGAATTTCCTAATGAAAGAAAGGGACTTTTCCAAAAGACATCAAAGCGCGACTCATCCGTGTGCTCAAGCGTTCGGTGTCGATGACGTGAGTTCTAAGATTTTTGCTCACCCAAAAAGTGCTCAACGCGCCTAAAGAAGTTTTCATTTCAAAAAACCGTTGGAGGGACTGCAGTACAGCCCACGTCTCGATCGAATCGAAGGCTTTTTGGTAGTCCACAAACGCTACAGAGAGAGGCAGGTTATATATACTCTTCGGTCTACTGTATAGCCTGCCGCAGCGTATGTATCTACATACAGGTCTACGGTGCCAAAGCCTTTACGGAACCCGGCTTGTTCGGGAGGCTGGAAGTCGTCAAAACTGCGCGCCAGACGGTTCATGATGACTCTGGAGAACAGCTTGTAGTGATGGCTCAGAAGTGAGATGGGCCTATAATTCTTAAGAAGAGCATTGTCGCCCTTTTTAAATAAAAGTACCACCACACCTTTGTTCCATGCCTGTGGCGTTTTGCCCTGGAGTATGACGGCATCAAACAGCTTCTGGAGGGCCTTAAGACCGGGTTTCCCGCCGGCCTTTAGGAGTTCGGCCGTGATTCCGTTATCATCCGGCTCCTTGTTGTTTTTGAGCTGCTTTAGAGCCATCCTAATCTCGTACAAGCTGACGTCCGGGATGTCTTCAGTATAGTGTCGGATCAATCTAGCTCTTGGATCGTTTGCCAGATTCGTAACGGGGTTTCTTGGTGGCGTATATAACTGTCCATAGAACCTCTCAGTCTCGCTCAACAACTCAGGCTTGGTGGATACGATCCTGCCTTCATCGGTCTTCAGTTTCGTAAGCTGGCTCTGCCCAATAGACAGATCCCTAGCAAATACCTTGGAGCCTTTATTTATTGTCGTCTTTAAAACGTTCTGTATTAAAGCGGCGGAAGTCGCTTTTCATGGACTTACAGATGTCTATTAATCTGCCGGTACTCGAGCGCATCGTCTGAAGACTTCAGGATTATCTCGCGCCTCTCCTTCAGGAGCTGCAAAGTAGGATCAGAGAGCCTCTTATTTTTATTGATACGACGGATCTTGAAATGTCTTAGACCCGACCGTATGGACAGTTTCCACGAACCCATCGTTAAAATCGTCCACAGAGCTCCCTAGACACTCGAAACGATTCTGAAGTTAGAGTTGAAAGCTCTCGGGGTTTTGGACCTGGATCGGTGCTGGACGGAGCGTAGCCTTCATCAGCCGAGATCTTTCCAGCTCGATATTGAGATCCAATGTGCCTTTTACCAAACGGTGGTCACTACCAGTTTTTACCGCGTTGGTCAATGATACATCATTGAATACTTGCTACTTCGACGACATAATGAAGTCAATCTCATTTTTGGTTGCACCATCAGGGCTCTGCCAGGTTCACTTCCTGTGCTCCCGTTTTTTGAAGAAGGAGTTCATCATAAAGAGGCCTTCCTCCTCCATAAAACTAGCCAGTAGGTGACCCCGGTGATTCCTACGTCCAACTCCCAATTGCCCCACTCGCAACTCATCATCACTTCGTTTGCCCAGTTTCGCGTTGAAGTCCCCCTTGACAACGGTGAAGTGAGTTTTGGAAACATGCATGGCTCTAGAAATATCCTCATACAAGGTCTCCACCTCATCGTCAGGGTGTGACGAGGGCGGCGCGTAAACCTGTATGGCTTGCAGCGAATACCTTGCGGATATTCTGAGTATAAATAACGCCACCCTGGTCGAAACACTCTCGATCTTCACCACGTTGTTCACAAGGGACTTATGGACGATAAACCCGACTCCACCTTGGAACTGCTGGTCGCCCTCCTGGAAATAGAGCAGGTTACTGGATTTGAGGACTATCGAGTCCTCCCCCCTCTCGTCGGACTTCAGATAACCCTACTATCTCATCGTAACCTGCTCTATTTTTCCTCGAGTTCGACGATCTTCTCGGTCCGTAGTGTACGCGTACATTGTGTGTATGTTGCCAGGTCCAGCTTTCGGTGATTGTGGTAGCCGGATCTCTTCCGGGGATTCTTTACATTATTCTTGTTGTTTTTTTAAGTGAGAACAATGTATACAAATAAACAAACAATATAAAATGTATAATTTAAAAAAAAAAAAACATTTTATATTGTTTGTTTATTTGTATACATCCTGGCATTTAAGAGATGACCAGTCTCAACCGACGGCGCCCGTGACTCCACCGTTTTGTAGGGAGCTGAATTATCCAACAGTGAGACATTTAATTGCATAAGACATACTCTCATCAACTGCCATGCTTTATCAATTCAACATAATACACGGATCCATGGTACCTACTCACATTTACAAAATGGAAAAATGCTTCTAAATAATAAAAATCCATAGTTTGCAATGTATTTGAGAGATGAATAAATACTATATATTTACTACCAAAAACAAAGAAAATCAATTATTCATCATTCTGAAAGGCGAGAATGTTAATAAAAAATTTAAAAATAGTTTCTCCTCTCGTCAGTGTAAACGCGCCTTTATTTTCCAGATCGTAGTCAAATCTAAGAGTAGAATAAATAAATCATGCAGATCGCTAAAGCTCGGTTTTTCATTCTTGTGGCCAAGGTACCTATAATTTACTTTTAAGTTGTATTGCCTACTGGTAGATAAGTAGTTCTCACCATCTATCACTATGTACCATTTCAACTATGTATGTTAAACAATGCTTCCGTTGATGGTAAGCTCACGTAAATATTTCAAGCGAAATCCCTACTTCTCGCTTGCCTTATATATAGTTCAACTTCTGACGATCCTTGTTTTTGTCAGGTGGCAGCAGGATCATCAGACCGCTTCCTGTACGTGTGGGACACGACATCGCGCCGCGTGCTGTACAAGCTGCCCGGGCACAACGGTTCCGTCAACGACGTGGACTTCCATCGAACGGAGCCCATCGTGCTCTCTGCATCCAGTGATAGACAACTCTACCTCGGCGAAATTGACAGTTAGGGCTGTGAAGTGACTGTGGATAATTTGGTCTCTTGTTAGAAATGTTACGGATATTATAATGCGTATGAACTTATTGTGTGGGATCTACTATATTTACTGACAGCATACTAGGATATTTTTCTCGTTAGTTATCGTAAAAAACACCATTATTTCAGCCCAAAACATTTCAGTCCACTGAATGAAATGTGTTGAGTGGGAAGTGGTTCTGAGATCTAGCAGAAGCTTGATATCAGTGCCACTTTTCCAAAAGAAGGTACAAGTTGGTACAAGCCAACCCCTAAATGTTCAAACAAGATGTCAGAAATATTTGTGAGAAAAGACACATATAAGATATTAATTTTTAAGATAATAAACCATCTACTTATATATTTCTGCATTTTATTTTTATTACAAATATCACATAGAAAATTTACAAACCAAGGTTTCTTTCAACTGCTTATTTTGAAATAGTCAATTTTATTTTATTGTAAGGGTCAGTTCACACCGAGACGCGACGCGACGCGCACTTTTTAAGATAGCAACAGAATATCTAACTTATTTACAACACGAAAAGGTTTAGTTTCACTACGAGAGCGAAAGCATGTCGAAGAACGCTGAGATGCACCGTGTTGTGCAGGCCGTATACCTTATTGTGAAGTAAATAAGATCTATTTTGTATCGTGATCTTAAAAAGCGCCCTAAGTGTGAATACTTCTCTAAAAATGATAATATTTCTGTGAATAAGTATAAGTTTCACTTATACAGGTTTACATAATTTCAAAGGGAATTAAATTGTAACACATCATTTATTCAGAGCAAGCCAAGGTAGTCACCAAATATTATGATTGAAAATTAGTACCTACCAGTGTTGCGCCTAGTCAAATAAATTTTATTCCTGCCTTACACCCTAACATTTTGCTTAGTGATATAAACTCTGTGATGATATATAAGGAAACAAATCAATCAGTCATAATAAGTTAACATAACATAGGGTGGGAATACACTTTAACATTAAAAACATAACAACTTGTTCTAAATTTTTATAAGCCTAATTAAACAGCTGTGTTCTTGATTGGGCAGAACACAACTGGTGAGGGGGTGGAAGTTCAGGAATGTAACCTAATTGAAAACTATCGCATTTGTAAGCCTCTAAGTCAATGTCACTCAACTCTTCTATCTTGCTGTACACACTTTGATCTTCTTCTGTTTGTGGTTCGGAATTCACTTGCCCGTAAATAGATGAAGTATTCTGGGCAGTCTGGAAAATGTTCCCTTGAACAAATGGGGAAGGATTTTGACTTTGACTTGGCTCCCTAGCAAAAATATTTTGGTTTGCAGTAGCAAATATGTCAGATGGGTTGGTTTGGTTATAATTATTCTGAGCTGCTGAAGCAAAGATTGATTTAGCATCAGTAGTTTGGTTCTGTTGTGCAAATATGTTTTGAGATTGATTTTGTCCAAATGCATTTGGATTATTGGCTTGAGCAAACAATTGTTTTGCTGGATCATTGGCTTGAGCAAACAGTTGCTTAGCTGGATCTGCAGCTTGAGGATTGAAAATGCTATTCTGAGCTTGACTAAATATTGATTGAGCATTATTAACATTCTGTTTCAATACTGGAGCGGTTTGGACAGCACTGTGGAATATGGAAGCTGCTGCATTGTTAGAATTGCTGAAGTGAGTCTGTAGCTCGTTTGAGAATGGTGAGGAAACTAACTCCCCCCTGTAGAGGCTTCTTAAAACTTTGATTATGTTCACATTTGGTTGTAGTAGTTGTTCATATTTCAGTCTTGTTTCTTTAAATAGATTGTTTATGTATACTACCTGTAAGAGACATTTATGTTGATTAAAACACTTTCTACTATTCGATGAATAAGACCTTTTTATTAACTTATACTTACAGCTTCTTCAATATTATTAGTGTTTTTCGCCTCGTATATGAACAGTCTAGCTTCCTCTGGTGATAGGTCAGTAATTCCTGGAAATATTGGTTTTTCTTTAAAAGGAGAGTAGCAGGAGAGGACCCACTGGCCTCCTCGGAGGGCTGCTTGCACATCGGACTGCACTTGCTTCACTAGCTGCTCATCTGTGACGGCAGCAGGCTGTGTAGGTTCTGGTACCGGTTGTGTTGGTGGAATTTGTGGGTTAGCTGAAACACAATAGACATAATTATATAGATCAGAATACAGTAAATTCTATTAATTCACTTTGCCTAAAGGGACTAATTAACATAACCTGTTAATAGCGTGAACAGTTATTTGTGAAAACCTTGATGGTCATCCAAACTACCTGCTGAGGGAAATTATTAGATTATAACAGCTGCATACTCTGATCTGGCAATTTTGTTGTCTAATCAGGTTATGGCATTAGAAGTAAAGGAGAGGAGGGAGGGAGGAGTTAGTGGACTGATATTATTATCTTTAAATACACAATGAAACAACAACAGCATCACTATGTAGAATGCAACAATATGGAGAATTTGTGCATTTTCTGCATATTATTATTTTAATTGAACGCCACTCGAAACAGATACAGGAAATAGATACCCAATTAAAGTTGTAAAACTCACCGTGATAGGTATACTTGGATCCGTAGACATGTTCAAATCTACAGTTTTTTCCATATCGACAGTATCCTGCCTGGAAAAATTTACAAACAACCATTGTAGTCTATTGTAATAGCTGAATCTTTTCTAAAATTTTAAAAAATAATTTTGTTACTGCTGTTGTGAGCTAGTGGCTGACTGTCAGTGTCAGACTGACACTGCAGACTGTCAGTACCACAAAGTACTTTTTAAGGGAAGTCAGTACTGTCAGTGGTCACTGCGCGGGCGACACTAGTCTCCTTCTCTTCTCTCTCTCTCTCTCTCATCTTCAACCCTTGGCCACCCAATGCTGAGTGTAGGTCTCTTCCAAATCTGGTCTGGTCACCTTCAGTATATTCTAATGTACTCTGTGCTGGTCACCGTATGACAGTGGCATTAGGTTCTCACTGGACAGGACCACAAAGATACAGAGTACTTTTGTAAAGGACGTATCCTGTATTCCATCGTGAAAAACAGCTGTTCCATAATTTTGACCGCGAAGGTATTGCACTTTTCTATGAAACAGCTGTTTTTTTTTAAGAGTCCTATTACGAATCGTAAACGCTCGCTTAGCGCGCCGCCCGCGCGCTAGTGTTCGTTTGCAATACACTAAGTTACGTTAGTGTGCGTTGCGAGTACAACTATAGTCCGCGAAACAATTTAGATACTAGTCTGAATAGGATGATAGTTTTTTTTTTTAAGTGAAAACTTCTTTATGCGTAAAAAATATAACAAACATTAAAACTGCTATTACTACCTACCATGCTTATGTCGAATCTTTAATACAATATGGATTCGTCATGTGGGGTAATAGTACCGATAGAAATAGGGTATTTGAATGAATCTGGGCTGATGAATCTTGCAAGACAATATTTAAAGAACCCCTCACTCTATATTTATGAAGTAAGCATGTTTGTTAAAAACCATAAAGACCTATTTAAAAAGGCAGAGGATGTATATCCTCGAAACCGGCGAGATCCTCACAGGCTTATATTAAGTGACTTACCGAGACTGGCTAAATACAATAAAAACTGTTTAGCCATGTGTGTTCGGATGTACAATAAAATGACTTAAAAACTTTAGATCTTAGATTGTTCAAAAAAAAAACTATATGAATGGTTAAAAACGAATAACTTTTACAGCACTAAAGAATTTAGTGACGGGAAACATTTTTAAATGCAACCAACAATATTTGCATGCTAAGCTAAACATGTATGCTCTATAATGTACCTTAAAACAACTTTATATACCATGTTTTATGCAAATAAATATTATTTCTATTAACAAAGTCATGGAACTTGCGTCATCGACACCGAACGCTTTACATGAGCTATATGTATACTGTGTATATATGTGTACTTTTTAGGTGAATCTGTGCTGTTACCTTTAGCGGCTGATGTCGATCGGTCATTTTTCCTTTTTTACCGAGAGCAATCAGGACCCAAGGACCCAATATGAAATCTTGTATTGACGATTAAAAAAATACACACGTAATTGTTCAAGTTTTCACTTCTGTCAGCACTCCCGGAGTGTCACTGTTTTTCAATCCAGAGTCTGAACACTATTAGGCAGGTAATTAGGGGTATATTTAAATCAAAACACACAAAAGAGTCCACAAATTAAAAATATATTATAAACATTGAGGTTTTTTTTTTACAAAGAGGTCTCTCGTAATGGCATTGATCGTGCTTTACGAGGATCAATTAACTCGGGAAGTATACAGTTATAGTAAAATGTCTTCAACTTCGGTAACATTTTTTCACGCCAAAATACATCATCTTTACAAACTTTAACGACTTTCATCGGGTAATCATCCTCAGTCCACACTGCGAACAAACAGAGATTTTTATTAGAAATATGGAGCTGGCCTTGAACTTGATAGTGCCAGTCGTGATTGCGATCTAAAATAACTTCGGAGCGATCATTCAATTTGAAGCATTTCAACTTCTTTTTTAGATTTTCTTCGGGATCTAATCCAAATGCGGAGAGGGGGCACTTTATTTCTACCAAACCATCTTCAAACACTCCATCCGGGTCCTCGATAAGTTTACAAAGTTTAAATGAAATCTGACCGTTTAAAGTGGGTCGAAATCGCGCCCTAAGGAGCCGGTTACAAACATACAAACAAACAAACATACAAGTGATGCTAATATAGAGCGTGTAAAAAGAAAAATATACGTACACAAATGTTCACAATCAGAACGTAAAAAAGTAGGCATTTGTTATAATACTTCTTTTGTAATTTTTTATAACGTTACTAAATAATTACAATGATCATTAAAACAAAACCTTTTTTTACGAAAATCTTCTCTATTATTACGAAAATAAATTACGATATTTTTGACCTTGAGCATACAGTGGGCCCGGCCAGGTAATAGACGGGTAGCTAGGAACCTACTTTACCTGATCTACAGTAGACGATTCTTCCACTGTTGGTTCTACTACCATATTTTTACTTTCTGTAGATTTTTCAGAATTTTTATGGTTACGCGTCCTGGAAAACAAAATACTTATTTATGTTTATTTTAGTACTATTAATATAAAATGTATATTTTAGGTAGGAACTTAAGAGATAAGTCTTCTATAATACGGTTTAAATTAATAACATCGTGTCTGCGTTCACCTTTTAAGTGACATTTTAACTTGTAATGCTGTCTGTAAGCGGGCATAATCGTGTCTCTTCCTTTTTTTCATGCAGGCGTACCATGGTGTTTTTCGACCCATACCTACCTATAATTAAAAGATAAAAATTATAGTCTAATATGTAGGTACTAATATTGATTACCTTTATGAAGCACTCATACTAAAAATAATACATTTAATATGATGTAAAAAATTACTTACTGGATCAAGTTATTTCGATCGGCGTACACGAGTCGATAATAATAGCGATCTCCGGACGATTGCGCGGGAAAATTTCGTGCACAGATCCTACCTCGTTAAGCGCTTGCGCAAGACTGAGGAGCGCGCTGAATTGACGCAGAATATATAGTACTTTAATTTTATTTATTGTAATTTTGTCTTATTATATTGATAAACGAAAACGAATGAAAAGTATTCATTGTAGATTGAAGTTTTATATCGTATTTTTTTATTTGGTAAAATTGTGTTTATTTGGAACATAATGGACTCTGAATCAAGACATTTATGGCTTAAATTAGGCTTTCTTTACGATTTTTTCTGAGAAAACTCAAGGAATTTAAAGAAATTCTAAAACTCCAATAAACAAGTAAAACATTCAACTTATCTTTTAGTAATTTTAGCTTTTATAAGAATTGAATGTAACAATGTGAATTTGAGCGTCAAAGTTCTATCGCCGACGGTTTTTCTTGCAAACTGAATTCGTAAAATATTTATAGTAAATTACACGAAAAGAAAAATGAAAATGTGTTACTCCAACTTACAAGAAAGAGAATAGCACTACCGTTATTCATAATCAAATAATTAAAATATCTTACTGTTGCTGAAAATTACAGCGTCAAAAATCATGAATTTGCGTAAAAACTGTAACAGGACTCTTAAACCGTAAAAAAATTTCTTCGAGTAGTATGCTGAATTCATGGTTAAAGTTTGCGCACTGGTTAAAAACAGATTGACAGATTGGGGTAGTGTGATGTACTGGCCTCTGTACAGACGCCTGCACATCAAGCTACCCCAAGCTGTCTTTCTTTGATAGATTTCATCTTTATCACGTAAGCTTAAGGTTCATGTTCAATTGGAAAAAAAATACAGTTTGCGGTACCTTGCTACCTTGATGTGCTGGCATCTGTAAGATAATTTTGTACAGACGCCAGCACATCAAGCTACCCCAAACTGTCAAATTTTCCCAATTGAATATGAACTTACTTATTTTATTAAGATGAAAATCTATCTAAGAAATTTGACAGATTGGAGTAGCTTGATGTGCTTGTGTCTGTACTTTGAAAAAAAAGTTCTATGAACAAAACGTATAGACAAAATAAAACGATGAAAGCATGGACTAAATTATGTCCTTGGCTAAATGCACAAACCGTGCGAAGCCACAACCCAAAAAAAAAAATATGTCCATGGATGAAAGTCAACAAAATGTCAACGTTAACTGTCAAATACGTCAACATCAAGGCCACATTCCGAATAGGAAAAATATCGCTGTGAGCGCTCACATCAATAATTTGCGTTCCGAGATAGATATCACGATTATGGCAGCTAAGAACTGTCATTTTTGTTAACAATACGGAACGCTCGTGAACGCGCTAACAGTGCTCACTTGCCAGTATACTATTGTAGTCTTTGGTGCTCACTCAATGTTAAAACCATTTTACACCATATAAAACTTGTGTACACCACAAAGGAGATGGAAAACGGTGGGCCCAAATGTAATAAGTTGAGATATGATCAAAAAAATTAGACATATTTTTTTATCTAAGAATATGAAAAATCACTTCAATTCTCAATCTGGAAGCGGAGAAATATGAGAAAGATAGTTTTCGTGAGATTATCGATTCAATAATCGATTACACAGTTACGAAAATAAAACTTTTGCACTAAACAATTAACTCAAAGTAATTAAATGCACTATATATACTTACGAGGTCATATTAATAAATCAAATATCAATTAATTACTGAAAAACCAATATTAATGATTATCGATTCCATATCGATTCAAATCTCTCTTATATTTTTAGTCTATGTCACTGACATGACAGCTGACTGACATTGACACTAGACAGTTGCCGACTGTTCTTGTTTGCTCACTCGTTTAGTGTTTTCCGATGCGTTTTGAGTGCTTTCCCGATTATTCGCCATTTTTCACGACCACTGCTTTGTATTTTACGGATTCTGACCCTGCCTGCCTTGTACGACCCTTGCTTTCACCTTGGACGAAGATCGCTCACACGTTTGACTTGGAATTGTTATTTTGGATTTTACCGCGGGCTTGTGGATTGGATATTTCAAACATTTTCTAGTAAATATAATAACTATTAGTGCAAAAGAACACATTTTGCACTTCAGGAATCAGCTGTTAGTTATAGATTGTAACATAACCTCACTTTTACTTAATCTCTTTATCTCTTATATCTCTGTTCTCAGATTGACAAAATCCGCAGAATTTTCAGTGAAAGGTTGATAATATATAAGCTATTAATTGACACCACTTTCATCTTCTTACACCTAGGCCCAAGATTGTATGTAATCGTTTCAGTCTCCTTTCGTCTTCTTATTTGGTTAGGTGGCGACTCTAGCCAGAAGCACTATATC
This sequence comes from Antitype chi, assembly GCA_947359405.1. Lineage (NCBI taxonomy): Eukaryota > Metazoa > Arthropoda > Insecta > Lepidoptera > Noctuidae > Antitype > Antitype chi. The sequence goes on from OX375826.1 coordinate 1,072,232, forward strand.
TAAGTTATTTAAAGTTATGGATTCAAAACAAAACAGCACAACTGTCATTTTTGACAGCGCTCACGGTGATATTAGTAATATGCATGGTCGGTGTTATCGCAAGATGGCGCATGTCATGACGTCATCTATGACGATTCACGGGACATCGTTATCGCGCTCACGCCAATTCGGAACGGGTGTGAGCACGCTCAAATCGATATTATCGTATCTCGGAACGTAGCCCAACATGTAAATGTCTCTAGAGAGAGACAAGAAGTCAAAGAAGGAGAGAGAAGAGTCTCTCTCCTTCTTTGACTTCTTTCACAAAAAAAATAACACTTGTTTGTTTCCATCCGACCGCGACCTCCGTTAGGAGTATATATGTGTTCTGTGACCGCGACTCCGCGTCTTATACTGTATTCTTGTTTTTTTCTCAGATAACTTTATATTTGCTTCTAGCTACCTTAATGTATCGTGGGCATGCCTGAACGCAGATCGTAAAAAGTAAATTAAGACCCGTGTGACCTGTGTCGACCTGTGATACACTTCGTTCTTGTGTGTAAAGTTTGGCGGTTTGTGCTGCTAGAGCTACTGGTACTGAAACTTGGCATATTCTACCGCTTTGACTAATCAGTGTCGTTTGTTATCGTCTTAGGTTTTATTCCGTGTTTTTTTTTGTACAGACGCCAACACATCAAGCTACCCGAAAGTGTAAAATTTTCCCAATTATTGTTATTCCTTTGTTTTAAATAAAATCTATCAAAGAAATTTGACAGATTCGAGTAGCTTGATGTGCTGGCGTCTGTACATACTATAGTTTTGCCAAGAATACGATAATAAATAAATAAATTAAATAAATAAATAATTTCGACGTGGGAACTAGATAATTTTAACTTTTGGAGTTGGCAACACTGGCGGTAACGAAGTTAGCGCTACCGTGACAAATGTTTTGTTTCCAAGCTTTAGTTTGTCAGGTATTTAAAAATAAATAGGTTAGTTTTAAAACGATAAAATAAAATTATTCAAATTTCCCAATTAATCTATCCTTGTGGTACTAAGACGACCCACTGACCAATTATTTGCGTATTGAAATGCATAAGTACTTACAGATTTTCTTATTTCTTCCAGGTAAAAGAAAATATGGATCAAATGCACATCTATTCTATGTATATGATACTCGCTGTGAGCGTTACATTTGGTAAGTTTTTGTTTCTAAAGATTCATTCATGTTCACAACTTTGATCCTCTTATTATATACCTTGATTTCCTAAGTTCAGTTTTTTCTAAGACTTTTAATTTGTTTTTTATTTTTATTCAGGGATCATTTATCGATTAGGTATTATTTTTAATGTATCTTATTGAATCCACAAGAAACAATTAAACAAAAAACCTTTTTTAACAGTTATTGGTATGATATAATATCTAAAACTTGTGCATACATAATTGAATAGAAACGTGATGAAGAATAACAAAAAGAAAAATAACAGCTTCAAACATGAATAGTTGTAATTGTTAATAATTAATTTCAAGCCAATATCAATTTAAATGAACCAGCTGCAACAGAATACAATTTTTTTTTAAATACATAAATATTTTAAATAATTCTATTAATTAGAGGAGGTTTTATTACTCATAGTTAAATTCAATAGTTTTAATATTATGTCAGCATTTCATTCAAATCGTTATGAAAGGAATATTGGAGTGACATGGCTTGTCAATCCTACATTTTAAAACAAAAATTTAACTTAATGCTGCATAATTACTTGAGCAGTTGTGATGGATACAGGCAATTAGTTGGTCAAATTTTATTAAAAACAAAGTTAGGTGTTCCTTCGAAGATGTAACATACTACATGACTAATGTGTTTCACAAGTCTATAATATATAGATACATGACATCATCATACTTATTTTTGTTAAATATGGTACATACAGCACAGCCATTGAGTATTGATATTACAAAGTTGTAATCAGTAAGAATAAATAACTTTAGTAACTGCCTCTGAGAAGGGCCTTAGTGTATAAAGGAACTTAATATGTTTGCATAAACAAAGTCTTATAAATACAACTTTGTAATAGCAATAGTGATTGCATTTAATAGTAATAGGTATGATTATAGTTTGCATCTTGATTTCAAATCACGAACTCAGATCGAATCAGAACTCAGATCACGAGAATTACAAAATTTGATGACAAAGTAAATATTGTCAACAACTTTAACTCCCAACCCCGACTAAATTACTTCGGAGTTCCACAGGGAAGCATCTTAGGGCCACCACTATTCCTTGTGTACGTTAACAATCTCCCTCAAGCTTGAACAGGATTGTGTTCTGTTTGCTGATGACACAACGGTTATCCTTGATTGTAAAAATGAGGAATCATACGAGTCTGATATAAATAACACTTTGAATAAAATTATTACTTGGTTAGATAACAAAGTTTTAAAAATTAACGTAGAAAAAACTAAACTAATTAATTTCAAAACGCAGAAAAGTAAATTTATCCACTTTAAAATATCGCATAGAGATCAAATATTATATTAATATTACATAATTATATTAATATTACATAAAACAAAATTCCTTGGTATAACACTTGATGAACATTTCACCTGGAAGGAGCGTATTGATGTAATATGTATGAAAATCAATAGATTTGTTTTTGCATTAAAGAAAGTTAAAAATGTGACATCCAGACCAACTGCTTTAATGGTGTATCACGCCTATGTTTGCTCCGTCATCCGATATGGTGTCATTGTCTGGGGAAATTCTTCTGAAATTTCTAGAGTTCTGTTAGCACAAAAAAATGCATACGAGCAATTTTCAATATGGACTGGACTGATTCCTGCTGGGCAGTGTATAAAACACACAATCTTCTAACAGTTCCTTGCCTTTATATATGAAATCGCTAAGTTTGTTAAAACAATTTACTCACTTTTTGAACCTAATATTAAAACAAATAAACGAAAAGCCACGCAATTTTTATTAAAAATGCCTGTTCGTAGGATCGAACTATTCCAACGCAGCTGCGTATATATGGCACCACTTATTTATAATTCAATTCCAAATTTTATAACTGATCTTCCCTACGGAAAATTTTGCATAGTTCTAAAAAAAATGGCTCATTTCACATAGTTTTTATTCTTTAACTGAATTCCTCAAAAAAACTCCTTGTCAGTCTTATCATTACAGAAACGCATTGTAAATAATCAATAAGTGTTACCTAGTACGTACTACATTTTATGTTGTGTCTTAAATTATTTTCATGTTCTTATTTTGTTTGTATCTTGTAATAGCAATTACCTATTTAACTGTTGAGTTTTCGAAGCTTAAAAATTAATTTAAAATATTCTGTACATTTGTGTAGAGATTTGCTTAACATGCTAGCACTACATATTTGTATGCCAACTTATGGCGAAATGTGTCATCGCACTAACCATTTATGTCTACCATCTTTTGTACCGCATTTACTGCAAATAAATAACTTTGAATAAACAAGTCAACAAAAAACGTTTTTTTTAGAGTAACTAATATCTTAGGAGAGGGGATCTATGCATTCGCGAAACGTGTGTGTTAGGCTAAGTAACAATAATAATTTACATATGATCAGCAACATGGATTAAATTAAACTCAAAATAATTTTGAGTTTATGCAGACAATATTATGTAAATTATGAAAGAAATAAGTTTAATCGGCTTGTATGGTTGACCGTACTTTGACTTGTTATGTGTTGGGCTAAGTAACAAGGTTGCATAATATCGCCGCTCCTTTTCAATGTTTACACCGAACTCATCATGAGCATTACTCTGGAGGACTGGACAGACGGTGTACCAATATCGGTGGCTACAAAATTGCTAATCTGCGATACGGCGATGACACTACGCTATTTGCGACTACCGCAAGTCAGCTGGAGGAAGTACTTCATAGAATGGAGAGTGTGAGCCTCGAATTCGGACTAAAGATCAACCGCAAAAAAACGAAGGTTAGGTATGATCAGAGATCGGATATTCGGATGCATATTTACCTAAAGATCATTTTTAGCTATGAAAGTATGGAAGCGGCTTTATAAATTATTTGTAATATTTAGTAACAACCCCGGGATTCTTGGATTGCATAACTATTCAGATGTGTATTAATTTAAAATTAATGTTTAACCCGATACATGTGTATGTACTGGAGGAGGGGTGATTTGTATTAGTTAAAACAAAAAATAAACAAATTACTCACCTAAATTAAGACTTTTTCGATTCAAAAGCGCAAATAACAACTCGCCCGAAGTCTCAGATTGCGAACTGCGATGTGGTCCAGTCCTACATTTATCTTGGAGCCTTAATCTCAAACGGAGGTGGGTGCATAGACGAAATTAAGAGGCGTATGGCGAAAACCAAGTCATCGATGGACGCACTGAAAAAGGTCTGGAGGAACAGAGATCTTACAAAAGTGACCAAGATCCGGTTGGTTCAAACACTGGTTTTCCCTATGTTCCTATACGCTGCTGAGGCGTGGACGCTTCGCGACGTCGAGAAAAAATATATAGACGCTCTAGAAATGTGGTGCTGGAGAGAACTGCTTGGGGATATCGTGGAACGAGTTTCGCACCAACACCTCGATACGCCAAGAACTCAACATCAAAAAGTGTCTTATCTATTCTGGTCCAAACGCGCATCCTCAAATACTTCGGACACGTCTCGAGGCGTGACGGTGACTATACAGCGCCTTGTCGTGCAGGGTAGAGTGGAAGGCACTAGATCACGCGGACGCTCACCCATGAGATGGACCGACCAAATAAAATCCGCAGTGGACGATCCCTTGCATAAGTGCATATTACATTCCAAAAATCGGAGTATATGGCGATCCCTGTATCGTCTGAGGAACTTTTTGCCCGCTAAGACGAAGACCATGCTTGTGCAGACTTTAATTTTTCCTATCATCGACTATGGTGACGCGTGCTACTTCGATTTGAATGCGGTTTTGCTAGATAAGCTCGACAGACTGCTCAATAATTGTATCCGGTTCATTTTCAACCTTAGGAAATATGACCATGTGTCGAGCTATAGGTCTGAGCTCAAATGGATGCCCATTCGCCAAAGAAGTTTGCGCGCTTTGACTACGCTTTTCTCCTTTCTTAACTCTCCTACAACTCCATCTTATCTTGTGTCTCATTTCCAATATCTATATTCTTCTCACACTAAGAATCTGCGTTCTTCTAACATTCTTCTTTTACTCTGTCCTTTTCACACTTCCGACTTTGTTCATTCTTCCTTTCATATTCAGTCCATTCTTCTTTGGAATGCGCTTCCTCTCGATATAAAGACGGATACCAGTCGGTATGCATTTAAGCGGAAATTGCAGAGTTATTTTCATAACGAATAGCGTAGACTCATCTAAATTCCTCTTTCCTTTGAGAATGTATATATATGTAAGTATATATATAATAGGTAAATATATATTATAGTAGATAATGTATGTGTATTATAAGTATATAAACTATTTAGGTACCAATCTTATTTATAATTCATTATGATACAATTGTATAGTTTCTTTTTCAATCATTGTTCCTTTCAACCTAAGCACCTGCCATCTAATCTCTTCACCACCCTTGGTTGACTGGTAGAGAATGCCTAAGGCATTAAGTCCCCCTTTGTACCTTTTTGTGTGCGAGAAGTTTAAATAAATAAATCGTGCGGCGAATTACATCAGCCCCTAGGCAAGAAATTTCATGAGGACCACGACCGCTCTGACAAGAGTGTTACGAAGAAGAAGAAGTAACAATAAAATTTACATAATGATCAGCAGCTGACATGGAATAATAATTTTGAGTTTATACAGATATTATGTAAATTATGAAAGAAACAAGTTTAATCGGCTTGTATTGTTGACCGTATTTTGACTTGTTATGTGTTTATGCGATAAAATCTGCTATCTGCTGCTAAACTGCTAAGGCATTATGTTCCTGCCTTATGTGTATATGCGATAAATTTGGAGCCCTGCCTGCCTCAGGAAGTAACACGGCAATGTGTTCGGGTCGCACGCGCCGCCGCCGCGCCTTGGTAGCCAAACATGCTACCTAAAAATATTATCTTTACTTCTGAAGTTTCAACAGTTACTCTATTGTTTGTCAAAAATATGGCTAAATTGACAGTAACACTTATTGTATCTTTATCTCTTGTTCTAGGGTCATCATATTTGTACTTAGACGATAAGTTTCAATGGCTGTTTAATGTTGGTGAGTAATAGGTTGTATAATTACAATAAGAATTAAAAATTAGTATTTTATGTATTGAGGTACAGACGCCAGCACATCAAGCTACCCCAATCTGTCAAATTTATTTGGTAGATTTTCTACTTTATGACATAAGCATAAGTTCAATTTTCTACTTTATGACATAAGCATAAGTTCAATTTTCTACTTTATGACATAAGCATAAGTTCAATTGGGAAAATTGTACAGTTTGGGGTAGCTTGATGTGCTGGCATCTGTACATACGAGTAATTCTACACTTCTTCTCCGGAACTAAGATTGCAATAAACTGTATTTATTTTCAGTGCGATACATAGGGTATATCCTAACAATACAAGGAGCCAGAGATTTATGCACCTTGTGCTATAACATGCTATACAGAAAATTGAAAACTAAGCAACCGAAAAATATCTGGCTTCAAATAGTAAATTTTGCATGTATAGCCATTCTATTAAGCAACAATCAAAGGTGTTACGCTGAAGATTTTCCTTTGTTTTTTATTGCTTACTTGATCGTGGAATACCCGGAAATTGTAAGTTTATTTTAATATTTTAACGGGTGGTTCACTGGTAGGTGAATTTGTGAGTTCAATGTCATATTGGATTTCGCCCGTCATATCAGTATTTGAAATTTCCGGCCAAGTCCATTTTAGCTATTCATGTATTTTTAAACAATCACAAGGGCACTAGATGTTAAACTTAATGTAAGTCTCGAGTACTCCCAAATCCCTTAGATAAATCAGTCGAAATGTTTTTTTTTTTGCCAGTTCGTTATTTCTCGACTTTTCAGATGGACAAATCTGAATCTCCCATAAACTACGGAGTGGGGATGGCTTGCAACTTTTACGAGGGTTACCTCATGAACGTGATACCATCGGACGGCGGCAAATTCGGGGGCTTTGTGCAGAACATCCACGCCTTTGAGTCGCGTGAGGGCGTCGTAGTGCCGGTCAAGAAGCTGTTCATCGTCATCACCAAGTCGCTATACAGTCCCCCGGATCTTGAGCTGTTCAATAAAACAAACAGGGACGACCTCCCGAAGTTGGAAGCCTGCTCGGTGAGAATCGGTGACTTTTCAAAGGTTCGTCGCGTCTTGGCAAAACTAATAGACTTAAATGTCTCGCTCACCGTTAAAACCTACCACGTAACAATTATGGGTTAAGTCGAAATCATCCTCCTACCCTCATCCCAAAATACTTGGTGTCGGTGCAGCATGTCATCTTTCAAGCAACTGTGTTGTTTATCATTTCATTATTCGCCCCTTTTCTACAAGTCTACCCATATCGTCTTATGCACAATCTATCCATTGTTTCTTTGATCTTCTCCACTCTCATAACCATTGATAGTCCAAGCTTTTGTCAAAAATCACAACATATTTCTAATTTTTTACGTGACATGCCCATACCTTGGCAACCGATTTCCACACACTTAAACAATTTTGGATTTAAGTAATATTTGATTATGCCTTGGTTCCCAAAAAGCGGGTCTAAGAGTATCTCAAACAAAGGTCAAATGTATTTAGAATTAGTCTTGGTAGACAGCTATTAACAAGCAATTCTTTGCCATTGCAATTTCTGGCGCAAAGCTCAACCTAAAATGACACTAAAAGATTAACTTAATTTAGAAGAAAAACTTTAATTCCCAGGAGCCTACTCCGTGTGAGGCTGCTGATGATGATCTGTTCCAGTCGCTGGATGACGTGGAGAAGGACATCGCCGGGGTGAAAAGTCGCAGCTACAAGAACTCCGCGTACAGGATCTACCGGCCTCTTGGCCTGCCCGTGTCGCTAGTGGCTGAGTGCGCCACGCCTCTGCACACCTTGTACCAGGTCATAAAGAATCAGGAGCTTTATGAAGGTAGTAGAGACTAAGAATGTGTTGCCACGACATTAACTGTCATTGGTTTCATAATAGACACATGTGGCCATTTTACTGTAGGTTTCGTTATACAAAACCAAAGCTAGTGATAAAAACACTCACCAATAAAACACTTCTATTTCAGACCTAGCCGATGTGAACGTGGAAGAAGTATGCGATGACTTCTGCACCACGCTGAATAACATTCTCTCTAAGAGCTCTGAATGCAGGGACAGAGTTGAATTAGTTTTCTATGACGGTAAGCATAAACTACTACAAGTATCTTTTGGGGGTCAAATGACTTTGAGAAGGGGACGCTGGCAGTAAATATTTGTGCAATTCTTTGTGAAATGTCAATTGTAATGTAAAAAAAAAAAAACAAACAAGCATAATCAGCTTCTAATGGGAACTGCTGGGATACAGGTGTCCTCTCTGTGAGAGATATTGGGCTGTAATCTAACCCGCGGGCCCAGTGCGAGCTGGTAGCTATGTCACATGTTTTCGAATTTTTGGTTAAAAGACATGCCGAAACCGTGAGGCAACCCTGACGATGTTTTCCGTCACCAGTTTGAGATCAGTGGTGATGAAATTATTTACACAAAGTAAAGCGCCTGCCTGGTTTCGAAACGGCGACCAGCAACTCGTAACTCGTCGGGGCCATTACCACCAGGCCAGCGCTGCTCATGGAAAAAAAAACAAGGTGGCGGCGTCAGTTCCGATTTTGGTCACGCGCCAACAAAACCTTTCGCTATTACGATGCATAAAGTCAGCAAGAAAAGTTGTTAAGCACTTTGCGAAAAAATATTGAAGTTTTTTTTATTTTTATTACAGATAAAGACCCAGAATCTAACCTGGCCGATGTGTTGCTGGATAGAATTCGTCAACTGGAACCTAACTTTGAAGAGCTAATTAGTGTTAGGAGGTAAACTTACAAACAACCTAGTCTTTCGTCTAACTTGACTATAATAAATAGTAATTTGTATGCTGATGCTTTATAAATCATGTTGTACCTAAATAGATAATTTAAGTGAAACAGTGTAAGCTAAGTGTGATACATGTTGTGCCTGCTGTGCTAAGCTAATTATACCTGAGGCCTCTTAATTTTAAAAATCCTGCCCGGACATTTGCATTATCAAAATCTGGACAAATGACCAGGCCGGACAAAGTTTAAACAGGGGCCAAAAAGCCAGACATGTCCGAAATTTTTTATAAAAATACCAAAAACATTTGGTACATAATTATGGCAGTTGTCAAATTGTTATTTTGAATGTACAAACGCCAGCACATCACTCTATCCCAAACTGTCAAATTTTCCCAATTGAACTTGAACCTTGAACTTTTGTAATAAATTTGAAAAACTAACAAAGAAGATTGGGGTAGCTTGATGTGCTGGCGTCTGTACAAACAAATGAATTAATAGCAATTATTTAATGTTACATTAAGTTTGTGAACTGTTTTTATTTTTGTAATGACGACTTAATGTTTATTGTCGAAGCACCTACGTAGTGTTCTAATTTTTATACGATGATTATTCTGTGGATAATATATTAATAAAAATAATTAAATACTTACTACAAAATGTTGACATTTTATTTAGACTATTGCGCATCATAATCAGCCTATAATGTGCCCACTGTTGGAACACAGGCCTTCTCTTGGTGAGCACTGGGCCATAATCTACCACGCGGGCCCAGTGCGGGTTGGTAGATTTCACAAGTCTTCAAATTGTTGGTTCTATGACATGTCGGTTTCCTCACTATGCTTTCCTTCACCGTGTTGAGAGTAGTGGTGCTGTGGTGATGAATTCATTTACTCAAAGTAATGGGCCTGTCTTGGTTGACCTCTGCCTATTTGAAAATAGCCCTACGTGAAAAAGAGATTCTACATAAAATACAGCATACTATCAGAAAGATTATGGCCTTTTAATGGTGTGGTTACAGTTACAGACCATTAAACCGAACGACTTTCTTCATGGGACCAACTTAGAAATCGCGAAAAAATTATCAACCGTCTCTAACTTCAATAGCTAAGAAATTATAGGTACTATATTGCTTCCATGGAGAAAGTTCTTCATTTTGATGGTCTGTTTTTTTTTCTGGGAATGACATCTCGCAGATCCACCTATGAGATTGTCGGCCTGTGGCTACCTCAATAAATTAAGGTCTCCAGCTCCAGCCAGGGCTTAAAAACTTAAAACTAGAGTGACTACTCGCTAAGGGAACCCGTACAGACCTCGGCCTAAGGTATCGCTGCTCAAGTAGCATTGCGAGCTGTATACAAGCTGTATTTTAGTTCATTTTTATACTAGAAGCTGTATATTCAGACTGTATAAAGGCTGTAAAAGCGCTTATACAGCCCATATATGTAAAAAAAGGGGCACATTTTATACAGCTTTTTGCGTTATTATAGCTGTATAGTATCTGTAGAAGCAATAAAGACGCTGTATTACAGCTGTTATTCGGTGTACAAAGAAACCATAACGAAAAAAGAATTACAAAATAATAAAAATTAGACGAACTAGATTTTCAATGTAATAGAAACGTGAATGGCAAATTTGTTATTTATAATATTTATTAGTAAGTAAACGTCATCTTGGACTTAGATATCTGAAGGTGTAGTTTGTTACGTTGACGACACGCTGGCCCTGGCGCAAGGGAGGTCGTACCAGGCGGCGGCCGACTTAGTGACACACGGGGTTGCGACAATCGCGGATAGGATCCGGCAACTGGGACTCCAGGTGGCCTTGCACAAGTCCGAGGCCATGTGGTTTCACGGTCCTCGAAATGCGCCACCGGCAGGTTCCCAGATAACGGCAGGAGGGGTTCACATCGGCGTCAAGTCGACGATGAAGTACTTGGGACTTGTCCTCGACAGCCGGTGGAACTTCGCCTGGTCGCCTACATTGAGGCGCCAACCAGCCCGGAAGCTGAAGGCGTCCCATAGGGTCATGGCCATTCGGATGATCCGGGGATACCGCACGATCTCCGGTGAAGCGGCGGGCCTCCTTGCCGGATTACCGCCATGGGATCTGGAGGCAAAGGTCCTCGCGCACATTTGGGAGTGGCGAGGAGGCCAAACGCCGGGGCGTAACTCCGCTGCCGCGAGAAATCGCGGCACAGCGGACAGAGCTCCGGCGGGATCTCATGGCGACATGGAGAGTGCGATTGTCGCAACCCAGTGCTGGGCACGCCACGATGGCGGCGGTAAGTCCCCTCTTTGAGGGGTGGCTTGAAAGGCGGCACGGCGTCCTCACCTTCCGCCTGATGCAGGTCCTCACCGGACACGGTTGTTTCGGGAGGTTCCTGTTTCGCATAAGGCGGGAGGAAACGTCCGGGTGTTTTCATTGCGAAGATCGCCCCGAGGACACGGTGGAGGTCTGCCCGGCTTGGGCGGAGCACCACCGTGTCCTCGTGGAGGCGATCGGCGGCGGCGATCTCTCGCGTCCGGCCCTGGTCCAGGCCATGTTACGGAGCGAGAGTGCATGGGTAGCCGTCTCCTCCTTCTGCGAAGCAGTAATGCTCGCGAAGAGGGAGGCGGCGCACGTGAGGGAGAGGCAGTATATGCGCCCTCACGGTCGAAGCCGCCGCGGGAGACGCCTTGGGCGTCGGGAATCCCAGGGTGATTCCCGGCCAACGTAGGCGCGGGCTTGCGGACGGTGAGTAATAGGTAGCTCGCTGTCCGGTAAGGACCAAGCCCGGATCGACGGCGCGTTGTGTTCCACGTGCGCCTCAAAGAGATATCAGCACCAACTGGTGGGGTCCGCAAGGGCCGATGCCTGCCAGGGGTGCGGGTTGTTCGAAAGAGATACCGCGGCCCCTGGCACACAGGCAACTGAGGGAACACGGGTGGGTTTTAGTCAGTAAAAGTCTGACACGCCCTCCTGCTCCACCCAGAGCGGGAGAAGTTATTTGATGATTTCCCACCCAAAAAAAAACCATAAGGTCAATCGAGCGACTGTGTTAGTAATATAAACTAAAGCTGTACTATACAATGTACTATAGCTGTCATTTATTTTAATTGTTTTAAAACACCCTCATAGACAGAAGTCATAAAACCATCGATTTACAAGAGTGTACAATTATGCCATAAAAATAAGTTTGACAATGGAGTTTGCATATACCATTGTACAGAAACAAGTCTTATGTGATACTATAATAACTGTAGCTGTAATAAGTAAGTGTTCACCTGCAAAATACACCTTGTTCATAAACAGCTTTAACGATAAAACCAGATTAAAGTGTCACAAAATACTTAAGCTGTATAGTACAGTTTTAATATTCTGTTTAAACACCCTAAGCTTTCGCGGATCCCTTAATAAAGATTTTAAAGACCACCATTTGTCAACTGTAATTTTGTAAATTATGTTTTGCTAAAATCTACTTTGTGCAAATTAATTTTCAATAATATTTATTATCGTTATTGTTTTAAAACTGCCTTTTATTTATTAAAATCATTGATTGAACGTTAATGATACAAAACAACGCTTGGAGTCTCGTATCCTCAGCGTTCGCACCAAGATCGCCGGCGAACCGAACTATAAAGACATTGGACCCCCTTAACTTTTTAATTTTTGTTAGGCAATGGCTACTAGCACATTAGCCAATGCCAACATGTTTTGCTAGAATCTACAGAGTCATCAACATGTGTATTTATTTGTTCTTGCAATATAGAATTTAATTCGATTGTTATGGCGCATTTACATTAGGTCGGTCACCGAAGGCGGCGGCGGCGGCCGCATTCGGTTTAACTGAAACGCTTAGGTACATTGAGTTGTTTACATTGGTCGGTTAACCGAATTCGGCGACTTGATTGATGCGGCGATTGCTGAGCGAGCTGCGGGCTGCGGGCCGCGGGCGACGGGCGGGGCACGGCGCACTCGACACCGACAACGGGCTCGACCGAATACGGCCAAACGAATACCTGTTTATATTAGTCGGTGACCGAATACGGCCTGCAGCCGAATACGGTCTAACCGACTAATGTAAATGCGCCATTAAATTGGTTAGTTAAACCATCATTATTCCGTGTAAGATTTGCCTGAGATGGGGAGGGTTTTTTTTTTGGATGGGAAATCATCAAATGGGGTTGGGGAGGGTAATGACAAAGGACGAACATGAGATATGTCTCTTCTATTCTATACGAAGCGTTATTGACATTAAGTAGGACCTGTCAGACAAAACGTCTGTGATAACACCTGCCGACCAGGATTTACTTACCGATGGTTGTAGTTGTACAGAAACAGGTTGACCAATTTCCAACGTTACCGCTTTCTTTGTTGTTTTGTCATAAGATTGTTTGATATCTTTACGTCTCCTTTCTATGCTTTCCGGAACATCTTTGATAATTTGTGGTTTAAGAAGATTTGAAAGAACTGGTAGAAAATCCCATGTTCTTCGAGAGCAGAAATTAAAATAAATAATAGTTTAAAAAACTAAAAACACGCTTTAAAAAGCGTGGGGTGCTTTTTGAAGTATTTTTATTATCAATTAATGTCAAGCACCCCACGCTTTTTAATTGAATTAAATTATTTTCTTCTTTTTAGTTTGGTTTTTAAAGCGTGTTTTTAGTTTTTTAAACTATTATTTATTTTCAATTTTTTAGTTCTGCTAACTACAAAAACGTGTTTTTTTTATATATTTTTTTCCTTTTTTATTAAATTATTGAATTGTCATCGGTCCTCGATAAGTTTACAAAGTTTCAATGAAATCTGACTGTTTAGGGTGGGTCAAAATCGCGCTCTAAGGAGTCAGTTACATACAAACAAACAAACAAACATACAAGTGAAGCTAATAACAAAATTACCCACGGAGAGTTACATACTGACATACAAGTGAAGCTAATTTATAGCGTGTAAAAAAAAACAGCTGTTTCACGATTTTTTGTTTGTAAAAGCGACGAAAACTTTCTTCGCCCCAGCGAAGAAAGTTGTTGAATTCATGGTTAAAGTTGGCGCACTGAATAAAAAGTTTTCCTGATGTTTCAACGTTGAGTGAACACTGTTAGAACGCGTTCTGTATTGGTGACAAAAATGACGGTTCTTACCAAAGAGTACATTTCGCACCTTTAGAATTATAGAGACCTAATACGAAATTAGCTGCAAGCAAAATTATTTAGAATTTTAGAATAATAGAGACCAATTTTGGTTGCGGCTAATTTCGCATTAGGTCTCTTTAATTCTAAAGGTGCGATTTATAGCTGTCATAATCGTGATATCTAACTCGGAACGCAAATCTGAGTGATAGTTTTCAAATTCGGAAAGCGGCCTTTGCTTGACACTTTTTGACAGATTATGTATGTCGTACAAAATCTGTTTTTCAACAAACAAGGTTTTTGTGTGGTGTGTACAGTGTATTTTTGAAAAAAAAAAGTTATGACGACATTTTTGATGACATTAATTACGTGCATACTGCGCTCCGGAAGTAACTGTATCAGTTTTGTTTCACTTGTTATTAGATAAATAGTGTTAAATAATTTTTTATCATAGTCAAAGTAAAAAAGCTTGCAGATCATGGTAAACTTAAAAAGTTACATCTTAGGTTAAATCACGGCTTCATCGTAAGTGCTAATGTGTTATTGTTATTATCTAATGAATAAATGAAACTGGGTTAGTATTTCTTTAGGACGTTTATTTTATTTTTTAACTAGGTACCTACCTACATATTTTAATCTTTTGAACAAATACATGTTTGAAGTCCGTACATAGAGACTTAGGTCTGTGGGTCGTCTTAGGGGCGTAAAGTCAAAGAAACAGAACATTGAAGAGGGGCCTTAATAAAATATATTTTTGTGGGACCACGGGATAAGACAAAAATATATTTTATTTTATTTCAGGATAGAGATCATTGAGTTGTATTTTTCAACAGTCATTTTCAATAGCAGCTGATCTAGCGAATGAAACCTAATCCTAATTTATAGACCATTCCAAAATTGATTCCTAACTCTGTTAGAGTGAGATTACTAGATGAGTCTTACTAGATTGTCTAATTGTTAGTACGCAGACTAGTTGACATGGTTTAACCTATAACCCAATTATGGATACCAATACAAAGAACCTTCTTTTACAGAACATTTTTATACCGTAACACCTTCACATAAATATTTAATGCAAATTGAATACTCTTACAGAAGCCAAAATGGATCAAAATCAGCGTATTTACATTTTGAGAGTTATACTTGCAGGCGGTATTGCAATTGGTAAGTTATTAACATTCAATCAAATGTTATTTTTTCACTCATTCTATCTACAGATATAAGTACCTACCTTGCGCTATTACTAAATAGTCAAGTAAGTAACTGCCACTAACTTGGAAGTAGCGCTCGGTTCGCGCGCGGTTGGTAGTAATTCTAACCTAACCTATTCGGTCGGTAAGCAGTATGGTGCAGTTCACAATTTATCGACAGTTTATAATCTCTCGAAATAGATTATAAAATAACGGTTCACAATCATACGGTGACACATACACTTGCCTCAAAGAGATGTCAGCACCAAATGGTGGTGTCCGCAAGGGCCGATGCCTGCCAGGGGTGAGGGTTGTTCGAAAGAGATACTGTGGCCTCTGGCACACAGGCAACTGAAGGAACACGGGTGGGTTTTAGTCAGTAAAAGTTGGACTCGCCCTCCTGCTCCACCCAGAGCGGAAGAAGTTATTTGATGATTTCCCACCCAAAAAAGAAAACACATACACTTGGTCATTAAAACAGTTCCAGTTGATCCGTCATATTATTATTGGTACCACTACTCACAGTAAAAATAAAAAACGGTGAAAAAATTGGAATAGCATAATATTATTACAATGGGAGCCTGAAAAGTTTAGTTTTAAAACAATGCAACACAAAGCCCCTTATTGTATACAAAGTTGCTAGCTTCAGATTACAATTTGAAAGCTCCACTGTTTCTGCAAATCTTGGAATAATAAACAATCTATATCCATACTGCCCATGACTCACATTACCTTGAAATACAATCAACAAAACAGTTACAATCCAACTATTTCTTATTTATTTTTATTATTCTTTTGTTGTTGTTAACCTGGATGTTAACGATCCTACACTTGTAGACCAATTTACATGAAGTTTTCATAGAAATTGTTCTACGAGAGTCGCATCGCGCCTGTTTGAAGAAGCCTTTAATATTATAAGGTAATAAATATATACTATTACTAAGATAATTAAACAATTTAGAATGAATTAAAGCAAATAATTTATTTGCATAAAACACGGCTATACAGTGATGTTAGAAAATTAGAATGGCACAAACTGAACTAAAACTGGCTAGGACAAAATATAGCATGCAGAAAGTAAGGGTTTGGTAAAATTTTATCCATGAATTCTTTTAAACTACAGTAATTACCCTCATTCAACCACTTAAACAATTTAATTTTAAATAATGTTTTATTTAATATTTTGAAATGGCTTGGTATCTTATTATAAATACGCATGCACATTGCTAGGCAGTTTTTGGCACGTCTTGGGAAATCATTCATAACAAATTTATACAGATCTCGTATATTCGGTGGATTTATAGTGTTTACTGTCTCAAATAGCTCTCTATTCTTCAAAACGAACGACACACTCCCTTCATAAGTTAAAAGAGATGGCAACGGTATCAAAGCAAATCTCTCGAACATCAACGCCACAACAAACTTATAAACTTGCAGAAATCACAAGATCATAAAAAAAAATTACTTAAAAACACCTGTTTTGATAACTGTACTATAGCTTATTGCGATAAAACAAAACGCTTGCTGTGTATGTGTAAGGAAGGAACAGAGGCATTATTTTATTTAAAGTCAAGCTTCCATAGTGAGCAAACATGGTGTGTAAGAAGGTTATGGTCGCTAGCACAGTAATTCTGTTGTTGGTTGCAGGGTCCCAAAGTTTCGACATAAATAATAAGCACATTTGGATGTATAGTATAGGTAAGTAATCTAGTTTAAAGTTTTTTTACTAGTACCTACTAAGTAAATTCTTGCTTAATTTTTGCCTAGTATGTAATTATACATAATAGAAGAATTTCGCGACTGTTTTGTCAGCGATGAGCCCCATCGCTGAAAAAACAGTCGGGAAATTAATTGGCAGATTTTAATTTGTTTATCAGTGGTTTGTTTGGTCGCCCAGTGGTCGAAATTCGACCATGATTCATTTAAATTTTAATGAACAATATCAAAAATATGAGCTTACCGCCCTCCCTTCTCCATATAAACTACAACTATGCCATTCATTAATTTCCGCCTATACATAGAGATAACAGCACTTCAGGATAAACAATCAGGTTCAAGCTCAGGTTAAGAGTCGGTGAAGTTAGGAGTCAAATTGAATACCTACATGGCATACATACCCTTTTTATAAACCAATAATTAACAGCGCTGTGGGTTAAATAATTACCTACATAAGTTTTACGTAAGTTCGTCTAATGTAATTGTTGGCTGTTCCTTTCAAAAAAAGCATAAGTTCATAAATTCACGGCATTTTTCTATGTGGGTAGGCAGAAAATCTCAAACTACAGAACACCACCTGCTTCCCGCGATCCTTAAATACTTTTATATTTTAGTATGTCAGAATTTTACTGAAAAATATTTCTTTTCAGCGCGTTATATCCTGTACATACTGACTATGCGAGCAATGTACGCTGCTTGCGGGCTAGCTTACGAAGTGGTGCGTAACAAGCGGGCCATAGACGTTCAACTCCTTAAGAAAGTCAACAAATACCATGCCATGATGTTTGTCGCAACCATCGTGTACTTACCGTACAACAATCAGGCTTTAATCGATAGCAGCTTCTTTAAGATTTTGATTGCGACCGTGATTGTGAAGTATCTGGAAATTTTAAGTGTAGGTACCAAAGGATTTTTTTTATTTTTATTGTATACACGTCGAATAGGTCAATATTCGTACTGTAGATAGCCAGTCACTGAGAACTCACCCTACCTTATGTTAGCGCGGGCAGCAATAAAAGAGTGGACTGTATTTAGATAGGCAATGGTTTAATGCCGTGTTTATTACAAATGTAAACTTTCCCGGACAAACAATGAATAATGAGGTTAGAGAGGAGATTCACGGTGGCGATGGCGTCCGTGGAAGCGAGTGCTGGTTGGGCCGACTGGCCGAGCCATGTTGCCACCGCGCAAAGTCGTGTTGGGTTCGATTCCCAAACTTAAATCTCTTTTCTAAAAGAGATGTAGGTCTAGGAGGATAAATGCGTTTATTGGCATAAGAAGAAAAAACACCTTCAAACTACGAAAACAGAAAATTCTGTTTTAGGTGACCTGTGGCACGCCTTCTGAACTTCAATATTTTTAAGCACTTTTTTATCTTAAGTCACAAACATCTGCACCCTAATTGCGTAACTCACGATTAATCATAATTTGTTTCGTTTTCTAACAGATGGCTAAAGATGGCTTCATAAGTTCCAAAAATGAGTCTGCTCAACAACGTTAATAACGCAATGAATATTGTTGAACTGTCAAAATGAAACCGATTATGATTAATTGTGTGTTACACAATTAGGGTGCTGGATATCCAATTGAGGTACCTCACCTCATTACCACGTATTAGTAAGTACCTACCTAAAATCTATGCAAATAAATACACATTTACATTAATTGTCTCCACCTCACATTCCAGGAGAAAAAAAACAAAATATCAGTGAACTATGCGGTGGGGATGGCTTGCAGTTACTTCGAGGGTTACCTGGTCCACATCCTGCCTTCAGACGGCACCAAGTTCTTCGGGTTCCAGAGCAACATCCGTGTGTACGAGGCCGTGCAAGGAGTTGTGTTTCCCGTCAAAAAGCTGTTCATTGTGGCCACCAAGTCACTGTACAGTCCTCCCGCGCTGGAAGACATGAATAAACCTGATAGAGATGATTTTGCTAAGTTGGAGGCTTGTACTGTAAGTACCTGACTAATTTATTTTTTGTCATAATTTGTAGTTCATATAATATTGGGTGAAGAGCATGCCACATATTGGACTGCTATACATTTAGCTATAGCTTACTCAGCCTATAACGTTCCCACTGCTGGGACACAGGCCTCCTCTCGGTGAGAGGGAGTGAGCCGTAATCCACAGCGCGGGCCAGTGCGAGTTGGTAGATGTCACATATCTTCGAATTTTTGGTTCTAGGACATGTCCTACATGTTTCCTTACGATGTTTTCCTTCACCGTTTTGAGAGCAATAATGGTGATGAAAGAATTTGCACAAAGTATAGCGCCTGTCTGGGTTCAAACCTACGATCTACAACTCGTTACTCGCGGCCGTTACCACTGGGCCACTACTGCCCTCGCATTTGGGTATTTATTTATTTATTTTTGTATATCTGTGGGTATTTATTAGTCCGTTATTTATCGATATCAGATTATGGTAAACAAAAAAATCCCTCGTTTTTTTTTTATGAGTTTATAGAATCATACTTACTTTATTTTGTTATATTTATTTACTAGCTGCTGTCCGCGACATAGTTCGCGTGACTTTGATTTTACTTATTTTCTTAAATGAAAGTAACCTAACTTACTCCATACAACACGAGACCAGTTATCCTGCCAGCGAAAGTCCCGTCAAAATCGGTCCAGCAGATTTTAGTAACTACGTGTTTGTCCTTGAGCTCGTTGAGCTGCATGATTACTGACTGGACAGGTCCACTCAATATGTCTGGTTCTTTCCTCAAAAGACTCTTTCGGACACCAATCTACGTAGTCTGCACATGAACTGACCAAAATGATGACCTCTGATTTTGTTTGGGCGTTTCTTCACAGAGTAGTCAGATCGCCAACCTCATCTAGTTTTAAAATATTGAAGTGTAATAGTGTTTGTACAAACCTACTTACAGAAATAAAGTCAATTATCATCTATACTCGAACAATTGGTCCGTAACACCAATATCATTCGGTTTCAGGCACTAAATGAGGTAGAGAAGGATGTGGCAGGCGTAAAGAACCGCATCTACAGGAACTTCGCGTACAAGATCTACCGCCCCAACCGCCTGCCCGTGTGCGTGCCCGCGGTGGGCGGCACGCCCATGCACACGCTGTACAAGGTGTTGAAGAACAGGGACCTTAGCGAAGGTGAGGGTTGATTAAACGACTGAAACTGATGAAAACCAGCCAAACAACTGGTTCAACCAGCGCTGTGGGCCTGTCTCGCATAGTGTCGTTTTGCTTGTAGGTGACGCATTTTGTCCCCCGGTTTGTACTTGTTGTGTTTGTGCGCTTAATTTTTTGTTTTGTGTTTGTTTTTTGCGTCACATGAAGTGGATTGGATTTAAAAACATACAAAAAATAATGAACACAAACACATACACAATAGGATGCAGCATAGCTCTAAGCCAACCAAGACTATTAGATAAGTGGTTAAAATGCCAAGCATAGAGCTTTAACAAATTGTATCAAAATCGGTTCATTATTTTTGCAACTTGGTGAAGTACCAAAAAAGCAAAACAAAAGTTGTCACAAAAGTCACAAGTCCAAGTATATCTGTGGCCCACCAACGAGTGGATCTAAAGGGTCTATACTTACTAATAACTCAAGAATTGTACGTTTTCAGAATTGGCTGGTATTAACCGGGAGGAAATAGTGGCTGACTTTTTTAAAGCTTTGCGAAAGATCATAGCCAAGAGTCCAGAATGTAGGGACAAATGTGAGCTCATCTATTACGATGGTAAGTGGTTTTTATTACTTCTTCAAGGTACAGTCAATCGCATGCCAATAGAGGTAGGAGTCAGTAGATGTTTTGGTACCTTAGTGCCAAGAGTTTTATTATAGTTGTAATAAACACTAGCTTTAGCCAGCAGCTTCGCCGTACTACCGGAATAAAAAGTATCCTAGATGTTATTCCAGGTTATAAACTATCTGTGTGCCAAATTTCATGCAAATACGTTCGGCCGTTTTAGTGTGATTGAGTAACAAACATCCAAACATCTAAACTTTCACATTTATAATATTAGTAGGAAGTAGGATAAAGCGATTTAATGGCTTCTTGCGCTGTAGCCTCACTTTACTTCTTCATCAAATAAAAATACTATATTTTTACAGATACGGATCGAGAGCTGAACCTAGCTGATGTGTTGTTGGATAGAATTCGTGAACTGGAGCCTAACTTTGAAGAAATAATCGCACAGAGGAGGTAGAGAGTTAAAACTACAAAAGCCTGGGTGCTTCCTATGAGCTCTAATTGGCACTTCTGCTAACTCGATGTGCCATATTAACGACAGGGTACTAAACAAAATTGCAAAGAGAAGATTAAATATCGCCTTTTAGAGCTTGTAGATGTTTATAATAATTTTAGTAACTATGGGAACGAAAGAAAAATAATTTTGGATTAGTATTTTTTTTAATTGATATTGTTAGATTGTATCTTAAAGCCTAGTCAGTGCGACGCGGAAGACTTTTCTAATAGATTATTTTTAGTAAAAGCGTGAAACTCCAAAGTGATTACTTTAAAGAAAGGTATTTTTTTTTTAAAATAATGTGTAATTGCAGTAATTATTTACGTCTGAATCTTCGTTTTGAATCTAAAAATGTTAAACTCAGGATAAAATCCGTCGCACTCGTTATGAGATAGAGCGTCAGCCGGCCCTCCCGAGCTGGGCCGCACGCACAGACCCACCGGTCCTCAAATAACAGCATTATGCATCTTCGCTCAGTCATAAAAAAATAAAAATAAATCTTTACCCCTAGCTCATTGTATCCTACAACACTTAAAATAACTAACGGATACATTAACGGGTAAAATGGATAGACCACGTAATATCGCTTATATGTAACATAACTAATGCAACACCTCATACACCCCAATTAGAATATTGAGTTAAAAGCATAATACAATGACCAAAATTTTATAGCATTACTTTATCCATTTAAAATTGAGCCTTATTGCCTTGAAAGAAAAACTTTCTTTGGCTCAGTTGGGCGGTAGGTATGGCAAAATACATAATACAAAATAAAAAAAACTCATTAAACATTACTGAAATCGCTTCAGTAGTTAATTATCAACAAACTACTTTCAGGACTTGCATTTATAATGATACACCTTGTTTAAAACTAGACATAAATTAATTTCAGACTGCACGTCCCTCCACTAAAACTTCTATATAAACACATGGAATGTGTATTCAACAAGCAAGCAAGCAAGCAAGAATTTGTGATATTTCAAGGTTTATATCTGTTAACTCTGTAAAATAACATTGTGTAAAAACGAATATTTGGTTCGACTTTTGTTCCTGACTATACCATGCTTGGAAAAGTTCGCTACCGTGACCTAATTTGTAATATAAGCCAGGTGACGCTTCTAAGTCTACATTTTCCTCAGTAGCAGTAGTGCCTTAATATGTTAGCTACGTATATGTAAGTTACCGGCTCAAAGTCCGACAGCTCTAGTGCATAGATAAAATACTAAATGTACAACTCTAGTGTCTACGCATAGGTTTTTTTTTAGCTTGTACTGTGCCACTGCTGGCCAAAAGTATAAATAAATTAATCTAAGTTTACTTTTATGTATAACCTTCCATTTCAAGTCTGTTATTTTCCATAGACATAATTTTAAATGCGAGTCTGACAAGATTGTACACAGTACTTTAAATAAAGCTTTATTTTTAAACCAATTGTTTTATTTCATTCCTTCCATCTTTTGGTAACAAAATCTTGGTATCATCATCGTCACCTCCTGTCTCTATTCCAATTTAGGTGCTCGTGTGTACATGCTGAGCGCTATTGAACGAACGAGGGTCCTTTTACAGGGAGTATAGCAATAGTATTAGAGTAATATTTACTAAGTATACTATTATTTTCATTTCTTATTGTGAATGTGAGTACTATGTGGGTAATTTTTAGGGTTGCGTACCCAAAGGGTAAAACGGGATCACATTACTAAGACTCCGCTGTCCGTCCGTCTGTCACCAGGCTGCATCTCATGAACCGTGATAGTTAGACAGTTGGAATTTTCAGAGATGATGTATTTCTGTTGCCGCTGTAACAACAATTACTAAAAACAATAAAATAAATATTTAAGGGGGCTCCCATACAACAAACGTGATTTTTTGCCGTTTTTATTTTAAATGTCTTCTTTATTATTGTTCGTCGAATCGTTGAGCTCCTTAGGTTTTGAGTTGTGTTCCGTCAGTTTTGAACTACAGTTTGGAAAAATTTGTGCTCTCACTGGACAGGTCCTAAAAATACCATTTCGACATCAATCTTCATTGTCTTCACATGATTTTACCAAGATTATGTCTGGAGTTTAAAACTGCCGTCCACTAGCTAAAATGCCGTTAACTCGTATATTTTCGTTTTTTGATGCCACCATTTAATCAGAAAAAAATCTCTATTTCTCTGTCTAAGCAGTATTGTTCTAAAATGTATGGATGCCGAGATAAAAAAAATAAACACGCCGTTAGCTTGCCTTGTTTGATATATTTACTACCTACGCTAAAATGCAGGTAAGCAACATTACTAAACTAAAAAGTGACTAGGGCTTATAATTTACAGTTTTACTAAATTTTTTACCATCCGTTGCATAACTGAATAGCATGTTGGTTAACGGCATTATAGCTTGTGGACGGCAGAAAAGAGACTGACGTCTGTTTTTTTTTGTTTCGGCCTTTCTTCAGTCAGATAAGAAGCGTCGACCTTAGTTATAGTTATTTATAGTTAACCGACTTCAAAAGGAGGAGGTTTTAAATTCGTCTGTATGTTATTTTTTGTATGTAGGTATGTTCCGCGATATCTCTGGCAATTGTGGATCGACTTTGAAAATTCTCTCTAGATCTCATCAATCGCTTTCCATCAGGCGTCAAGAGCATGCCTGTTCAGAAATTAAAATAATTGAACTACAAAACCGGTATTTTCTCAAAAGGCAAGATCCTAAGTAACATCATTACTAAAGTGTCAAGTCCACCTCCACTGTCAAAATATTAAAAAAGTACATGTCAAAACATCTTCACGTGCGCGGTGCTTTACGTTTTATTTAAAAATATTAATTAAACGATAAATGAGTAAACATGGGCAAACGTAAATTCGACAACGAAAAAGATAAGTCGCCTAAAAAGGCCAAGAAGAGCGAATCAGAAGACGTCAAAAATGTTGGCGAAGTACAACCTCAAAATGAAGTGGTCGATACCGAAAATAAACATGCATTTGTATCGAAAAAGGATAGTTTTGATGTTAAATATTTCCGCAAAGAGCTAGCAGCTAAGCAGGGTCAGGCAATGGGTAAGTTTAAACTCGAAATTCTTGCGAATTTAGACACTTGCCTTAAGTAAGCGCAATTTCAATCTGTGATGTAGCCTAGGTAGTCACCACAATTCACCACCACCATAATTTAACTAATGGTTACTGCCAGTCTTAGGGGCGGAGTTAAGTGTTGAATACTAACATGCATGGATGATTGAGAAACATTGATCTCACTGTATCAAGATGTCTTTAAGTGTCCTCGTGCTTGTGATATAAACAGGCACTATCATATCCTCAGGTATCTTTCATATCTTAGGAATGAAAATTCATATTGCTAGAAAAATCTTGAGATGTTGACCAATAAGTTTTTTTAACTTGTCATGTTTGTGTTCACAGCTCTCACACAATTTCTGCAAGTCTGCCTTAACCCTGACAGCCCTGCAGACTACTTGCTGGAGTACCTCAAATCTGGTGGCAACTCCCATGAAATACTACGGCAGATCACTGCAGAGAGTAAGAAAAACCTCACTTTAGCCACACCAGTCTTTCACATCTTCCACCTGATCATCATCAAAGTGCAGTCTTCTCTACCACACATGATAACAATCACAGAGGAAGCATGCCGCTACTTCCTCAACACATTCATGTCAACTATTGAGATTATGATCAGTGAGAGCTCCGGTCCTCGTCACAGGAAAGTAGTCCTTAAACTTTTAACTTCAATGGTCACATTAAATTCAGATTTAGGAGTTGAAGTACTGAACCAGGCACCCTTAACTCCCAAGCATTTGCAGCATGTAGTTGAGAAGCCAAACTTTAAAGAAAAAGATAATGTGAGGACTTCATTTGTTCACTTTATGACATCATTCTTGATAGAAGAACACCTGCCTTTGATCAAAGCTCTGTTAGAGAAGCAAGGCTTGCTTGCCCTTGTTATACCAGGATTGATTAATGATGAGCCAGAGGCAGTATTGATATTCCTAAATATTTTGAAAAAGAATGTTGTTGATAATGCATTGATATCAAAGAGTCTCAAATTGAAGACTTTCAGTCATCAAATCCTGCATAATTTGTTTAAAGTGTTCTCATGGAAGGGACCTCCAGAGATGAGCCAGGAAGTGAGAAATGAATTGCGTCCAGAGGTCTTGAAATTACTGAGTGAAATAATACTAACATTATTCACATCACACAAAACAGGTCTGTACTTTATAGACAACTCTTTAGGAACTGTTGATGCAAACAAGAATCAAAATCTGTACAAAGCACTTCTCACATTGAAGAGACCCTGGGAGAATGACCATGAGAGAGAAGTTATTTTGGATATTATTTACAAGTGTCCTGATCTTCACAGGGCTATATTTAGTGTGATGGAACACAGCTTCGATCCCCAACATTCTCCAATATGGGAAAGAACTATAGATTTTACCATCAAGCTGCTTAATAAATTAAAACCAGAAGACATGGTATCAAGAATGACTCAACTCAATCCAGTACAAATTGCGAACTTTATCAGGTTTATCACATTACCTGTCCCACTACTAAAGTTTATTAAAATGAATCTAGGGAAAGACCAAACAGTGTCTTTGTACTGCATCACAGTTCTGGTAAAGATGTTGCAGTCTCTAAAAAGATACTTACAAATTTTGGAGACCAAAGAAACAGCACAGATTGCTGATTTGCAAAATAAGCTGGAGTACTTCATTCCAAAGCATCTACCAAGTCCTGCTGCAATAGTATCATTGATAGAAAATGTGACATCAGGTAAAACTGATGCTGAAACCACTAAAGATTACAGACTTCCTAAAATAAGTGACACAGATGCTCTGATATCTCTTGTTGATTTACTGCTGCTCTACAATGACATCCATCCTGCATATTTTGAAACATTAGAAGGAAGCATAGATATGAAAAAGATACTGGATTTCTCTAAAATTCTAGACACTGGACATGTAGCTCTCTTGAAGTTTAAAGTTGTATCTCTCTGGCTAACTCTCGACGGCTCTGCCATTTCCCTAAAGAATCATATGTTTAAAGAACTATTCCTTATCATGTTAGATGTGTACATGAGTGACGATGACGATACTTGGATCGAAGCTAAAGATACTTTGCGTATTTTCTTCAAAAACACATCAATATTCGAAGGTGATGAAGATGAGATACATTTGATATTGTATACTTTGAGAAACGCCAAAGTGAACCCTTCCTCGTTAATTAGCGATATTGTGGAATACATACTCGAAAATATTACTGACCTGACAGAAAATATAAGAAATCAGTTAGTTCACTTTGAAATTTCTTCAGAAAATACTGAGGATAGTTTGAAAAAGCTATTCAATGACCTGATGGAAAATAAGAACACAGAAGATAATGTGTTTCTAGAAAGTAAGATGCCATCGCCTTTCATTGTAGGATGCATGCAGTACTTACAGTCACACAAGGATGCCAAGAACAGTTTGAAACATTTCCTGTCTCTATACATTGTTAATTTACTTCACAGTAGCTTTACCCCTGAGTTAACTGAAGTTTTAATCGGAGATTGTAAACTAGATGCTAGGAATTATGTCGGAAGTTGGATTGGACAGCCAGTGCCCATCTCAGACACAATAGTGGGCCAAGATACTGTTCTGAAAGCGATATCAAATTCCATAATCGAGGATGAAGATGTTTCTTTGAAGGATGTATTTCCCTTTTTAGATGAGGTGACAGAAGATGGTGACTTTATAATAAATAATGTTCAATACAAAATCGACGGTACAAAGATAGTCGACAGTTCAGAAATGTTGATATGGGCAAAATACCTGATATTTTGCACAATAAGAATGACGAATATGGTACAGTTGAATGAAAAACAGCAGAAGAGAATAACAGATTACTTCCAATGCATTATCGAAATCGGTAAAAAGCATCTTTTGGTAGATGTATGTCGGACAATAATATTAACGCTATTCAAAAACCCACAATTCCTCAAGATCTATAAACCACTTAATCTGGGCAAAGATTCGTCAAGTTTACACGCCACGGAATTCCTCTTACAAGTCTTTACACAGAACAAAGAAATGATAAATTATTTAAATAACAAGCATAAACTATTCAAATCTTATCAACAGAAAAATTATAACGAAATCATGAAAGCGTTCATCAAAATTAATAAGAGGAAGAATGTGGATAGTCAATACACGACCCACGTTTTAGAAGTAGTGGGATTGTCCAGTGAAGATGACGTCAGGTTATTCAATCTTATTTTTAGCACAGATACAGATGCTTGCTTACGAGATGATAAGGAACCAAGTTTAGTGCTTGAGTTACTAAGATATTTAATAGACAAATATTCAGAAACAATCAGCTTGGAGCTACAGCCTAATGTTTTGAAGAAAAGTATCTCTTTGTACACGAAATTACTTTCAAACAAAGAGGTGAATCCTAATCTAACTAACTTGGAGACCACGTTAACGAAATACTTCGAAAATAAACCACATCAAGCATTACGTGTACCTGATGAAGACTTTACAAAGTTCTTTTACGTTAACAACATAAGAAAATCTACCGCTAATCTCGCAGCGGTGTTATTGAAATTTAACGTAAAATTCTGCAACATTTTTAAAGAAGAAGTTGCCAGGCCCGATGTATTAGCCCAAAGAGAAATAACGTTGCCTTTAGGCAATGCAGTAATAAACCACAATCAATTCTTGCTAGATAATAAGGAGTTCTTAGCAACTGTATTTAATGAATATAAATCTAATATTTTAAAAATGCTGGAAAAACCTCATAAGGCTGGACAAATCTATGTTACATGTTGGCAATTTATTAGGAAATTGGTAATCGAATGCATGGACGTACAAGATTGCTTGAAATTGTTTAATAAAATCCACAAATTTGAAGCTGTTGAGTGTAGCCACATACAAATATTGCAAAGTATATTTTTGAAGATATGTGATAATGTTGCGAAAAAAGATCACCTTATCAACTATTTCTCGTCCATGCTGAATTTGACAACGATAGCACTAAAAGAGACGAAGGTCGACGCGTTAAATGAAATCGTCACCAGCATGCATACCGTTATTCAAGTTTGTAAAGTCGTCGAAGGATTGCAGATTGAACAAAAAGATGATTTCAAGAAAATGATCGAGAGCGCAATATGGCAGAATTTCTGCAAGGCAACGTTAAAAGATTCTTTGAGAGTTAAAACGGTTGATCAAGGGTACACAATCGGGCCTAAAATTCTTGCTTTACTCACGGAATTGGTCAAACTAATGTATCCAGACAGTCACGATGATATAACTACATTGTTTGACATGGTGACGTCTCATTCGGAATTTTTGAATGTTATGCTCAGTCTATACAGTTCGGATATTAAATCTAGACTGATAGAGTTTCTATACACACTAATATTGAAGAACAAAACTGTGATGAAAACGCAACATATTCCTGTTTACCTAAGTGCATATCATGCAACTAGAAGTCCCTGCGACAGGCTTATTGTGGCCATTTTACATTTCTATGAGACGAATGGTCAGCCGGTCAACGAATACAAACCTTACGTGTGGGGCGATTCAGCTGCAAACTATTACGCTGTCCGCAAGAACAGGTCATCATCGTTATGGTCCCATCCAACGCCCAATCAAGTTCTGAACATATTTGACAAAGAAGTTACTGAGCGAACTGTAAGAAACTTCCCTGTGTCGCAAAAATTCGAATACCATTATGAGTTAAAACCGAATATCGGCGTAGCGAGTGAAGTGACAGATTCAGTAAGATCTGTGTTAAACGAGATGTTTGGAGATGGAGTGTTGAAGCCTTGCGTGACTAAAGATTGTGAAGGGGCGTTGAGGAATTTGACAGTGAAAGGTAAATACGAGGGTATAATATCTCAATATATTGGAGGGGATTTGCTGCATGTCTCAAATGTGGATCAAGACGAAGGGATCTACGATCCTGTGTTCGTGTTTCCTCTTTTGAGTCACTTGTTGGCGCCGGGGTCAGTGGCCTCGTGCTTCAAGATGTTGAGGAGTGGGCTACTGTCGGTGCCAGTGATGGCGCTCAGCTCGCACTGCCCCTCGATGAGGGCGGCGGCCTACCACGTGCTGCATCGGTTCTGTTTGCTGCTGGAAACTGAAACGTAAGTTATTTATTTTTGTAAACCAACTATGTAGTTACGCATTGCGGGATTGCCATAATTACAATGCATTATTATAACAATTTAGAATGCGTATCTTGCTACACTTACTTTAATAATTATTCTCTATTAAAAATGCACTCTACAAGTCCCTATGTGATGTCTATTAAAATACATAATAAACTACCTGCTCCAATAAAAAAAGAAGAGAAAATTAACGTATAAAAAAAAACGAACACAATTTTTGCAAAATAAAAGCTATTACTCTATTAACGAATATTTAAGTGATAGACTCATCAAGTCATAACTTATGTACTCGTAACTTTAAATTTAATTTGACTTATTAATTATTATTATATCTCTTATTATTACCTGTTTATATTATATTTTATTTTATATTCATTGATTGTATTATATATTATGAATTAAAAACCAGTAAATACTTTCATGAATTTTATAATTATAGTAGTTTTTCTAAATGTTTAATATTTAAAAAATGCTTCCTCTCTAACTTACTTGTGCCCGACAGGGTCCATATGATCTAATTATAAGTTTACCACCTAAGAATACCTACATGTGCAATGCAATAAAGTATTGAGTATTGAGTATAATATTTGCTCTGTACTAAGAATAATACTGTAATAACGAATATTTTGCTGTTATTTGTGTGTATATTAACCTGGGTCAAAATTGTTTTTGTTGTTTTTTAAATACTACTGAATACTTAGGTCCTTATGCTATAAAAAAATGTTAAAAAAAAAATCTCCTATTCCAGACGACACAAAAACGACAAGTTATTCCTGACGGACTTCATCAACACGTTGCGTCGTAGTCTCACATCTGCCATCACCAGCTCAGAAAACTTCGATGGCCAAGACATGAAGAACCCCAAACTTCCAGCCATCGACGCCCTGTACCTTGCCCGAGCTCTCATGGTCTCCACGGCACCCTTCGACCCCTTGTACAAGCCAGTCAATAACTTCCTCATAGCCAAGAATTTTGTCGACTGCACCCTGGTTCCTGACTTCCTCAGCCTCTTCCACGACAGTGATGTTGAATCTATCGATAGAAGACTCTGGATACTCGATATAATTAGGGACGGGACTAAAACTATGACAGACATAGATGTCGTGTTCAAAACGATGTGCTTGAAAATGATTATGGATTTCTATTCCTCAGTTTTGAGTGATAGGAAAGTCAAGGAAAGAATTTTAGACGTGATGAGTTCTATTGTGGCTGTACCGAGAGCTTTTGAGATATTAATTGAAGGGTACGGGCTCCTGTCATGGCTACATTCAGTGGTGCGGCAGACGAATGATAAGCTGTTAATCAAAGGAGTTTTTAAACTCATCCAGAATATGATATACAGTATGAATATTGCTGCCTTCTCCAGAAACATAGCAGCTAAGAATGGAAAAGTAAACGAATTCATAGAATTAAGAACCAATAAAGATGTGGAACAAGAAATTTTAGTAATACACTACGATTTACTGAAACATTTAGATGGTTTAGAAGTTGAAGATGCAGCTGACTATGTGAATATATGCAGACTTATGTCAAAGAGAACTATCAAAAGTTTATCCAAGAAACAAATGTTAAATTTAGTGAATAAAGTAGGTATTTGGTTGAAAGATAGTGAAGTGACAAGGTTGCTATCGAAAGCGTTACTTGCTAATGATTCTCTTGTCTTAAAGAGTCATAATATGGCCTTTAGTTCCGAATGTGAAAATAAAACAAGTTTAGTGAACACCTTGACAGAAGTTGTACAGATGTATGTTTATTAAGAGAGAGAATATTTTTTATAAGAAGTTACTAATAAATGTATATAGAGTCAAATTAATGATTATTTATTTATTTCCCATCAAGATAAGTCTCTGCTAGGCACCTTTCATCACCAACATCATCATTCTAGACATAACACGACCTCTAGAACACGATCGATGCACACTTAAAATCATAAAAATATTACAAAACATCATGCCTTGTTTCCCCAAAGGGCTGAAGTGTACAGTATACTACAGCCACATTTCGCCAGTTATGTTTAAGTCCCATGTAATGGGGGCGAGCCTATCGCCACCAACCAGGCACAACTCCAGACTCCAGGCTGCTACTGAGAAATTACAGAAAGAAAAACACAATAACACTTTGCCCTACCTGGGAATCGAACCTAGGACATCATGCTCAGCAGTAGCGCTTGCAACTACTACACCAACGAGGCAGGGTAGCAGTCTAGTACTGGAAATATGTAGCAGAAAAAAACTGAAGAAGGGAAAAATCAATCCGTTATGGACCAGCTAGAAGATAGGCACGTAGGTGTGTGTTTGGTACACATGTCGCCATCGCGTGTCTCAATGTTTATAGCTACAAGTTGACAGCATGCCCGTCGCGTGTGCAGCTCTCTTACATATCGGCTCTTATCTGATCGCTGATGCTGATTCACTGCAGCATCTCGTAAGTGATAGCCGGCATTAGGCTGATTTACGCAAATACTTCTATTAGGATCCGTGTCAGGTATTAATTTTGCTGGCTAATTGTGTCGATCTTTGATGCTATCTCATCATATTTATTAGATATATTTTACCTTCAGTCGTCTGCTTTAGATCATACTAGCTTTTGCCGACGCGCGACGGTTTGACTCGCGTAGAGGTCGATAATTATCTCACGGGAATGCATTACCGGGATAAAAAGTACCTATCCTATGTGTTAATCCAGGTTATAAACTATCTGTGTGCCAAATTTCATCCAAATCCATTCAGCCCTTTCTGCGTGATTGAGTAACGAACATCCAAAACAAAATGCTATCGAACGTGATTGGAAGTACTCACCTTGTCTTCTAAACTCAAATTTTACCCGACTGCTCAACAGCAAAGACGGTTATGTTTTTCACGCGTATGTAGTAACATAGATACCTATTCATGGATCTTTCTATGTGGGAATCTATATACAATGTGGTTTTTTTTATATCCCATATCTCTAGGGTTATATTCTATATGTAAAAATAATACAAATAGTCTCAGAATTATGTGGTCCAAAAATGCATAGTTTCGAAGATATCATCAATCATAATTAATTTAGGTCAACAATTTTATTGTCACACTCGTATGACGAATTTTTACTTTTGCGACCTTGCCAAATTACTGTACAAAATACTAACACTAGACTCTTCATGTGACTCTCTAAGTTTTATTGATAAATACGAGTAATTCATCTTCATCCTAACCAATAACTCATATTTGAAGCTAAAAAAATGCGATTTAAAAAAATCTTTCACTGTTGGGAAGCTACACTATCCCCGGGTGACATGGGCTATATTTTATGCCCGTATTCCCACGGGAACGGGAACTATGCGGGTGAAACCGCGGAACGCTGCTAGTAATTGATAAATATACATAATTAATAATAGGTCTTTACCTATGAAATTGCCGTTTTGTATGAAAAAATTTAAACGAATTTTTTTCATGTATTTTTTATTTGTATTAATCGAAGTAATCACCCATGCAATCAATGCATCTTTGCCATCGCAGTGGCAGTTTATTGATGCCCTTCTTAAAGAAATCAGCTGGACGGGAGGCAACAAATTCTTCAAAGGCATTTTGTACTGCCTCTCGGGTATTGAATTTTTTTCCCGCCAAGAAGTTATCCAAATTCTGGAAAAAGTAGTAGTCTGTAGGCGCAAGGTCTGGTGAGTAGGGCGGATGACGGAAAGCTTCCAACCCCAGTTCTTGCAACTTGGAGACCGTCTGCTGTGCAGTATGAGGTCGCGCGTTGTCGTGCAGGAGCAGCGGAGACGAGCGATTGACCAATGCTGGTTGGAGATGTGCCAGCTTCTCCATCATTGTGTTCAGTTCTTCACAGTACACATCTGCAGTAATGCTCACCCCGTTTGGTAAGAAGCTGTGATGAATCACACCGGCGCTAGACCACCAAACAGTGACCATCACTTTTCTAGGGGTAAGTTTTCGTTTAGGGCATTGTTTAGGTGCTGAACCAGGATCCAACCAACTTGCTGAGCGCTTGCGGTTATCAAACAGAATCCATTTTTCATCGCAGGTAACAATGCGGTTCAAAATTCCTTCATTTGCGTGTCTGTTGAGCAGTGCAAGGCACGTCTCGACGCGTACTTCGCGCTGACGATCATTGAGTTCATGGGGCACCCATTTGTCAAGCTTTTTTACCTTGCCAATTTGACGCAAATGGACCAATATTGTTTTGACGCTAACGTCGAAAGCTGCTGCTAATTCAGCCGTAGATTGTGTATCATCAGCTTCCACAATCGCCTTTAATTCGTCATTGTCGACCAAAGTCTTCGGACGACCGCGAGGTTCATTTTTCAGGTCGAAATTTCCAGAACGGAAGCGAGCAAACCAATAACAGGTGGTGCGTTGGTTTGTAATGTTAGCTCCGTAAACGTCGTTGATGTTGCGTGCCGCTTGTGCCGCGTTGCTGCCACGACGGTACTCATATTCCATAATTACTCGAATTTTTAACGTATCCATGATGACGAAAAAGATTGAAATGCGATGAAAATGTAACACTAATCAATAAACAAATGACTACTTTTGGAAAAAAAAATCCATGTTTTTAAAATAAAATTAATTTGAAATTAGAATTCTTACCCAAACAAAAATTATTTTGATTTGAAATGGCCAGTACTGCAAAACGGCAATTTCATAGGTAAAGACCTAATATGTCAGTTGGTTCTTTGAAATGGTCTTATTCATACCCTAGAGTTATGGGATATCAAAAAAAACACCTTGTATAGCTACAAGGAAGTATCGTAACATGAGATTTGATAATGTTCTTTTAAACATTTTTTTTTTTTAGGGTGGGAAATCATCAAATAACTTCTCCCGCTCTGTGTGGAGCAGGAGGGCGTGTCAGACTTTTACTGACTAAAACCCACCCGTGTTCCCTCAGTTGCCTGTGTGCCAGGGACCGCGGCATCTCTTTCGACTATCGACCCTATCGACTTGTCTAGATCGTACGATGGTTATAGTCTTGGTTTTATATATTTTTAATTCTGCTAAGTACCCAGATTTAAATACCTAGCATAGAAAAGCTAGCATAGCTTGAACGAAGCTGCTATTTACAAGCCAAATGTATAGCGTGCTTCAGCCAGCTCTTTGAAAGGGTAATATAAAATATCGTGCTTCGTTAATTACCAGCACCATTTAGAGGATAGTTTCTTCAGATAGAGGAATACCTGCTAGCTCTGGCACACCTGTCTACAAAACTGTTCCTTTTTTCTGTCCAAGAGAGATAGATTAGCCGTCATCTGCCTTGCAAACGAGACGCCGTAGGTAATATATATAACAACCATCACGTAATAACTTTTCCAATTAACAGCTAGTGCAGATAAATGGCCGTGTAATGTATCTTACTTTATCGAACGCAGCTCGGACGCGGTGATTTTCTTGTCCGGTGAGCTCCGGACACTTGTATGAGAGCGGTCGGCAATGCGACAAGTTGATTCTGTGGCCGGACAACGCCATCTAATTATAATTGTATTTAAATATGTTGCCGTGTTATTTATGGGTTGGGTCGGCTTGTTTATTTTCCGTTTACACAGTTATTTGCAAGGCATGTTGCTTTGAGTTCACCGAACTTTGAGATCATGTTGGGGAATGCTCCAATGAAGGACGTGAGTTCAACATAACAAATCAGCACCCGTATTGCGTAACACACGAACAATTATAATCTGTTGCATCTTGACAGTTCAACAATATTCATTGCGTTATTTACGTTGTTGAGCAGACAGATTTTTCGAAAATATGAAGCAATGGATTAGAAATAGACATGGGCGAAATAGCTCAGTGAAAAGAAAAAGACCGATTAGCTCTTTCACTCTAAAGAGCAATTTCACTCTTCTAGCTCACTAGCTCTTCTGCTGTAGCTCAGTGACTCAGATCAGACGCCGACTGGTAGCTCATTTGACTGACGCTGCACGCACGTCTAAGGAAACGGGTCGGTGCGCGTTGTTCGAAAGATACCGCGGCCCCTGGCACACAGGCAACTGAGGGAACACGGGTGGGTTTTAGTCAGTAAAAGTCTGACACGCCCTCCTACTCCACCCAGAGTGGGAGAAGTTATTTGATGATTTCCCACCGAAAAAAAAAACCACACAACCTAATATGTTTTAACATACCTAAATGAGGTCAATTCCCTTACCTAACGACCTTGTCGGAATTTTACAATGCTTTCAATCACCAGCCAAAAACGAATTTGCATATCACGTCATCTAATTAGGATCACAATGTTCAATTCAGTTCGCGTGCAACTATACAGCATGTATTTAGAAACCATTCGACTGTCTGTCGTATCGAAAATTATACATTTTTAACTACAGATTTGCTTTGTCTACAACATAAGATGGAAGTCGTGTTTTTGATTTAAACTAACAAAATTTTTGGGTTTTGGATTTGTCATCATCCTTAAGAGGACTCCTTTGAAAACATTTAAAGTCAAAGCATTTATTTCAAATAGGCACACAAAAGACAGTTTTAAACGTCAACATTTACATTAAAGTTCATTAAACTAGAATTGATTCTAGTCGCCCTTTCCCAAAGCTAGTTTCGTATGAAGAAGAATGGGCAAGAAACTCCACCGTTACACTTTTAATTCATTGATTGATGTTCGATTCGGCACGGAATCCTATCGATCGGCTGTGTGAGTTATGCTGATAGCGATAACATACAGGGTTATCCATACGGCGGCATCTGTTTTATAGTCTTCTCAGGGTGCATACCAGCTTAGAGCGACGTATGTAGTTTTTGGTACCCAAGGTAGGAAGGAAGGTATCCACTCAAATACTTTCTCACTAGAGTAGATGCTAATATCCTCTTTTTCTAGTTGATTTGCACGGTGGTTTTAAGAACTCCCTGTATAGGGACAGACTACGCGACATGATGACATGGGCGATCTTTGTGCCTCATTTAGTGGTTCCCACGGCGTCGCCTACAATGTATGCATTGTTACATATACCTACTGATGTTACTGCTATGGGTCGGTATGCGGTTTTTGTCAATTCTAGGTGTGGAAGTGATCTTAAATGTATTTCGGTTTTAACACTATTGGGTGTCGAATCGAAAGAGATCGAATTATAATACGTAGGAGAAGGTAGAGACCAGAGACCGTCTGAGACAAAAACACGATTAGTTAGGCCTTCCCAGTTTACACCCTAAACTATGGGTGCTTGTCGAACACTGCAACGCTTAACATCCAATCAGACCTTTATTTCTATTATTTACCCGACTACGGTGAAGCAAAAATGCAGGTTATATAAGAGATTTTGACATGTATGTATGTTCATCTGTTCCCTCATGCTTAACGTAATTTCTAAACCCCTTATAATAATTTGAAAAATAAAGTATCGCTGGACGTGTCTTGATCGTCCGCTGGTATAGCCGAGACGTCAAATTAATTGAATATGGCGCTCTCTGGAGGACATAAAGTCGTGCACATTTTTTTTATCATGCCGCGTCATCAATATATCGGTATCAAGCGAAAGGGCTTAATTAGCTCATTTCAAAAATATATTGTTAGCTAACCCCAAAATAATTTAAATTGATACGGCTTTCAGATGATTTTTTTTTCTTTTTCATACTTTTTAGAGCGTTTTTTTACCCGACTGCGCCAGAAGGAGGGTTATGTTTTTCGAGTGTATGTATGTAGGTATATTTCTTTGGCACGTTCTGTAGCCTAAACAGCTCGAGAGGTGCCGTTAGATTCGTCTTAATTGTGAGAATGACACTGGGTATATCAAAATGGAAAAAAAATGCCCGCTTTTTGGCGCTATATTGTGTCCTCAATTATTTTTTTCTCAAATCTTTTTGAGTGGGGTATCAAAATAAATGGTTTCATAAAAAGGTCTCATTAACGTCAAAAACAGTTATATTAAATAAAAACTGTGAAAAAAAAAATACAAAATCAAAAAACCCGACTGCCTAAAAAGTGAACTTTAATTAAAAAAGATGGAAACAAGAAACTTGTTTTAAAAGAATGACTATTAGACTGAATACTATAAGCAATCTCATGCAGTCGGAGGCAACAAAGGTGTTTATTGTTAAATTTAAGAAGCTGCCTGCATAATTAAAGTTCACTTTGTAGGCAGTCGGGTTTTTTTTAAGTCTGCTTTTAGTTTCTGACCTTATTTTTGGTACGCAAGCATGTTGTGTGAGCTTCATCCAGTGGCTTATAATCAGAGATCGGATATTCGGATGCATATTTACCTAAAGATAAGTTTCAGCTATGAAAGTATGGAAGCGGCTTTATAAATTATTTGTAATATTTATTAAAAACCCCGGGATTCTTGACTGCATAGCTATTCAGATGTGTATTCATTTAAAATTAATGTTTAACCCGATACAAATATGTATCCGTACTGGAGGAGGAGTGGTTTGTATTAGTAAAAACAAAAAAATAACAAATTAGTTACCTAAATTAAGACTTTTTCGATACAAAAGCGCATTCCATGTTTGCCAACATCTCAACTTTAGGTGAATACGCATCCGAATATCCGATCTCTGCTTATAATATAACTGAACTGTATTATTCTTAACGTTAAGTTGATCAAATAAATAAACGAGCAAGGATTGCTCAACTCTATCGACATAACTGCAATAATCTGAGTATTAGAACGTATTTAGAGCCACCAAACCTGATCAATGGGTCTGTTTGACCGCCTGTCGGATTAGCATCACTTGTCGCGGTGTCAGGTTGAAAGGATTTAAGATATGGATGTGGAAACTGGAAACTAGCATCTACGAGTTTAAATTATTAGTGGGTTAGGCCAGAATCAATAAGTAAGGTGTGTGGAACTTTATTACAGTACCGGCACACGCCGTTTTTGTGTGGGTTAGTAGTAGTACATACCTACTTACCGCGGTTGTCCGTGGATGGGGGAACATCTTTACATACCAAGACCCCTCCGTGCCTCGGAAAGCACGGTAAGCCATTGATCCCGGCTGTCATTCGTGTACATTTAACAGTCGTTACGGGTCGTCAGAAGCCCAAAAGTCTGACAACCAGACTTACCAAGGGGTATCGTATTACCCAGTAACTGGGTTGTGGAGGTCAGATAGGCAGTCACCCCATGTAAAATACTGGTATTCAGCTGCATCCGGTTAGACTGGAAGCCAACTCCAACATAGTTAGGAAAAGGCTGGGGAGATTATGTGTAGGTTCTTACATATCTAGGTGCCTTCAAGTTTGTGTGCTAGGATAAAATATAAATAGTATAATTACCTATCAAGGCCGATATACAGAGCGCTATCATCATGAATCTACGAACACATTGTATTTGAGTGAGACGTGTAGGTAAAGGCTCAAAGTGAACACAGATATATCCATGCTGGTGCTCGTATGAATACATTTGCGCATTATGCTAAGCAACGGTTTCATCGGCACACCTTGTAGGGCGTCTATTAGGCAGTGCAAGGTCCGGATATTAAAAAATACCTAGGTACTTGTCCCACTTTGTCTGTTATCATTATCATTTATTACCACTATGCTTCTTGGTCATGAGATCTATTCAGATGAGTGCCATGGTTAAAAATAGGTTTCTGTTTACCTAAATAATACCAAGTGCTTAAACTGTAGTTACAGAAGTTTAGACCGCTATACAGGATAAGTTTTTAACCAGTGCGCAAAATGTAACCATGAATTCAACATATCATTCTAGACCCCCCCCCCCCAGCGCAGAAGTTTTTCGTCGGTTATACAAAAAAAAATCAGCTGTTTCATAGAAAAGTGCAATACCTAAGGGGGCGTCCATTCATTACGTGAGGCAATTTTTTCGACTTTTCGACCCCCACCCCCGCTCTGGTGAGATGTCGTGATATTTGGCTCGACCCTCTCCCCCTCCCCATAATCTCACGAGAGATATTTCAAATACGTGGCTTTAGTGTAAAAACGTTAATCTGTGCTTATTTGCGTTGGATTTATGCGTTGCATTTGGCTGGCTTGGCTGGCCGGTGGCAGTTTAACCATCGAGGAGCTACTGTGCTACTTTGTGGCGTTCGCGTACCCGCGATAAATATTATTTTGTAGGATTTAGCCATATTGGCGGAAAAACATGTTCGACATCATTTAGCCCGGTTTTCTCGTAATGTTAAATTGTTTCTTTGCGGAAAAAATATAAATTACGTGATATTTGCCGAGAACCTCCCTCCCCCCCCCCCCTAACCGCCTCACGTAATTAAAGGACGCCCCCTAACCGACGAAAAATGTCTGCGCTGGGGGTCTAGAATGATATGCTGAATTCATGGTTACAGTTGGCGCACTGGATAAAAACTTATCCTGTATTTATGCTCTATCTAATCAGCCTATAATGTTCGCACTGCTGGGACATAGACCTCCAGCCTCCTCCCGGTGAGAAGCAGTGGGCCGTAGACGAATATGCGGGCCCAGTGCGAGTTGGTAGATGTCACATGTCTTCGAGTTTTTTTGGTTCTAAGACATGCTGGTTTCCTTACGATGTTTTCCTTTACAGTTTTCAGAGCAGTGGTGATGAAATAATTTACATAAAGTAAAGCGTCTGTTTAGGTTCGAATCGAACCTACGACTTACAACTCGGTAAGTCGCGCCTGTTACCACTGGGCCACCAGCCCACCACTAGCTACTCTTTTAATATGTTTATATCATTATAACGAAGTGGTGCGCCAGAAGAAGCTTCGAAAGAATTATCTTTATCTCATGTTTCGAGTATCTCATTATTCATGGTACCCCTACATTTTCATCCCTGATTCGCTTCTCATTAGTTCCTTTGTGCATCAGATGGACGGCGGCCATTTTCCAAGATGGCAGCCCTCTTATTTTGCCGCCAATACCCATGTTAACGTCGAACGCACAATATCGTGCTGATCTCGCAATTCTTTTATTTATCGGTAAAAAGAACAAATAAATAGGTAATTGACGGTATCTTTTTCCACTGTGCTTTTACTGGGGATTGTAGCGGAGATATTATGATATTTTTAGCTTGTTGTGAGGTAATAATGAATGATTAGCAACAGTTTTACTTAATAATTAATCGATACCGCCTACAGATTTTTTCGGTTTCGGTATCTGCAATAAAAAGATATGAACGAAGTTATTAAAATTTATCTATTTGTGTTATTTGCATTTAGGTACTATATTTTTAATGAAATAACGAAAATGCGTTTACACCACGGTTTACACTAACTATGCTGTTAATTAAATGGTATGCAATATTTTTTCATGAGTGGATGTTCATTATTATTAGGGAGGTTCTCGCTTTTAGCTAGGGGGCTCGCATGCATTTTTGCAATCTCACTCAAGTGATGAGAGACGATCTGATTGGCTGTTGCATGGTCCTAAAATAAAGAACCCGTCGCTCAACGTTGAAGGCAGCGTAATGGCTTCAATCGCCAGCTCCGATTTTATTTATGATCCCTTTCAATATGAAATAACTTGTCAGACTCGTAAAGGTTCCTTGCATTTGAACCTAAAGTAATCTGTTGCGTTACATTTTGACTTACGTAGGTACGCACGTCTGTAGATTACCTATAGGTACTCCATAGGTTTAGGTAGTTACATAAAGGTAAAAATATGGTGTAACAAAATTAAATTTATTTTCGATCTCTAAGATAGTTTCCTCTTTTATTAATGTATATTGAAATTTATCATTTATTCTTAAATTACTCTTCCGAGATGTTCCTAGATGTACAGACGCCAGCACATCAAGCTACCCCAATATGTCAAATTTCTTTGATAGATTTTCAACTTTACCAAGTAAGTGTATGGTTCATTTTCAATTGGGAAAATTTGACAATTTCTGGGTAGCTTGATGTGCTGGCGTCACATGTTTTTTTTTTGTTTACCTTTATTGAACTACCTAAACCTATAGAGTATACGTATTTTTATTTTTCATTTGTCAGTAGATTTTCATCTCGCACAAATGGTTAAAGGTAGTAGTTAATGTTGACTATTTGGAATTCAAATCGCATGGCTTCTTGCTAGGCCACCTAGCAAGTGGAACCCTTGGTTGATAAATCTCAAGGATAATATTTTTTCAGCTCAAGTGTCAAGATCTTTTTTACCCGACTGCGCCAGAAGGAGGGTTATGTTTTTCGAGTGTATTATGTATGTGGATTTCTTTGGCACGTTCTATAGCCTAAACGGCTTTCTCGATTTCAGCTTGAGAGGTGCCGTTAGATTCGTCTTAATAAATTGTGAAAGTGAAACTGGGTATATCAAAATTGAAAAAAATTCTTTCTTTTTTCCCAATACCTATTGAGTGGGGTATCAAAAAAAAGGGTTTCATAAATAAGTCTCATTAACGTCAAAAATAATTATATTAACTAAAAACTGTTTTTTTTTTTACAAAATCAAACACCCGACTGCGTAAAAAGTGAATTTTAATTAAAAAAAGATCAAAACAAGAAACTTGTTTTAAAAGGATGACTATTAAACTGAATACTATAAGCAATCTCATGCAGTCGGAGGCAATAAAAGTGCTTATTGTTAAATTTAAGAAGATGCCTCCGACTGCATGACATTGCTTATAGTATTCAGTTTAATACTTAGTCACTTTTTACACTCATTGTTATGCTTAGGCGTTGCCTCCAGTTTGTTCTATACATACTTGAAGGCAATACGGGTAATAATAAGAGATATTTAACTCTCTCTACTATTATCTGCACCTTAAGCCGCCACCGCCTACATGTTACGTAGTTGCACTAAAATGAATTTGAAATAGATAGGTACCTACAAAGACTACAAACTTTCCACAGACCGCGTTTGACGTGTACAACTTTATACTAACGACCAATTTGTTAGCTGATCT
Organism: Antitype chi; assembly: GCA_947359405.1. Classification (NCBI taxonomy): domain Eukaryota; kingdom Metazoa; phylum Arthropoda; class Insecta; order Lepidoptera; family Noctuidae; genus Antitype; species Antitype chi. The sequence goes on from OX375826.1 coordinate 1,114,378, forward strand.
GTCACGTCAACGTCGAGACAACTTTGTAAAGCGTCATTCAACCACATCCCACATTTTCCACTAGGCTAGTTTACCATTTCAGCTTATGAAAATATCTAGCCACTTTGAAAGAATTGTCGAAATATAAACACCAGACATATTACCTATATCTCTAAATTTTAGCGCGATAAGCAAAAAGATTAATTCGTTTTAGTATTCTTTGTCGCGGCACGTCGCAGTTTTGCAGAAACTCTACCTAATTCATTATTTTTAACAATACTAAGTAAAAAAAGTAATTGAATTGGGTCTCTAATGTCTCGGTCACCTCTTTCGCTCAACGAAATGGTATTCTACTCTATGATGTCCTGCTTGTCAACATGTCGGCCCTAATGTAACCGCTGCTTATTAATTAATTACATCAGTTAGCTATAACGTATCAAACTTACGTATTTCTGTATGACTTAATAACTAGTCAGGACATAGGTATTGCTATGTATTAAATTAACAGCTTAAATACGTGTGGTCTCTGGCTAAATACAGGCTTGATTTTCCTAAGGTGCTGCAGTATATACCTATATTCTGACATAAATAAGTGAAAAATTTAGTACAATCATAACAAAAGTATTGCGTCATTGTTATGCTTTTCTACTATCTTGTAACTAAGGCAACGCAAAAGGAATGCGTCCCTAACATTAACAGTCATTGATCTCTGCAATTAAAACTTAATGAACACAATGAACAACAATAAAAACTTCAGGGAAAAGCGCTTGAGAGAAACACGAAAAGCTGCATTTTTTTGCAGTCCTATCAAGTTCTGAAGAATACATTATCTGTCCCTTTCTACGTTACTGCAATTTCTAAATGTGGAAAAAGGACAGCATGTTTCGGCGGTGCAAAGCCTCTCGGTTGTATTCCCGCGGTGTTCGCCGGAGACGCACGAACGCTTTCGAATGTAAAAAAAATCGTTGTATTTTTTATTCGCTTTTGAAAAATGTCACGTATAGTTTTTTGGTTTGGAAAGAAATAAACAGTGCTCGTGATTGTGGTAACAGTGCGTGGTGTGATGGTGTGAAATTATTTAGTGAAGGTGATAGTGGCTGATCAAAAGTTGAAGTAAGTTTTTTGATATGTTTATGCATGTTGGGTTGATAATGTAGACTGCTCGAATAATTACTGAAACACTAAAGTTAACAGAACTTGATGGCTGAAGAAGCTGATGAAAAATTAACAACCGGAACTAGTTTCACAGGAACATGTTCAGAGAGTTTAAAGTTAATGAAGTTTACATAACTTTTATACGTAAAAGGAGTTAAGGAGATAATTTCAATGACTTAATCAAGTTTTATAATTTACTTTTATCGCAGTAGTATACTATTAGAGAATGTATAGTATCTACCCTCAATGTGGTTATAGAGCGTAATTTTTATACATTCGAAAAGGAAATAGAAGAAGCCACGGCGCAGTCTCTGTGACTTTTCAAAGCCATTATTCAAATTATAAAAACGAAATGCATAAAATACTCCTTAGACGAAGTCGAAAAGCTGGGGGAAGCCTATAAAGCCTAGGGCGCACGATCGATACAGACATCGGTAATGTCACGAAAGTCTATGTAGGGCGCAAGTTGATCACGATGGTCTGTTTATGGCTTTATTTGCACACAAAATATGAGATTTCACCTTAAATGGCAGCTTAAGGTTATGGTCGTGATGTGTCAGCGGGTTTATATTGTTTCAATGGTGTTACAAGCTGAGCTGTGGTAAGATAAGATAAAAAGAAGAAGAAGTTTTATATGTGAAGTCTGCTCGTCATCATATCCTCCAAAATTAATTAATGAAAAGCCAGTTGAATAGTCCTCCAGACCTTATTTTGCCATGGCGGCCTGTCTCAACCAGACCAGCCTTTGGTTCAGGAGATATTATAGTGCACAAGTGTGTGAGCAGATGCAGATGCACTCTCTCATTCTTCAATCACGTAGTCATGGGACGACGATCCGACACGAACGGAGAGAGATTAGCCGCAGGACCAGCGGCTTAAAGTGCTTTCCAAGGCATGGAAAAATAAAAAAGCCAGCTGGATCAAGAATTTGGTAGCGGTACTTTTTAACTAAAACCGAGAATTTAGAAGCCTTATCCATAGTCAATCTATTTCCACGACAGTAAGCCACGTGGAGCAGTGGTGGCCAGTAATAACATCGCGACTTACAAGTTGTAGGTCGTAGGTTCAAACCCAGACGGGCACTTTACTATATTTAAATAATTTCATCACCACTGCTGTCAAAATGGTGAAGGAAAACATTGTGAGGAAACCGGCACGTCCTAGAACCAAAAATTCGCATCGAAGACATGTGAAATCTAGCAACCCGCACTGGGCCCGCGTGGTGGATTACGGCCTGCTTATAGGCTTCAGCGCAAAACTTATTGGTGGTTTTCGAACCAGATTTCCACTCCGCTTCGGGCTACAACAGCCCTTAGGCCGGGTTTAGAACATAGGAACTGGACCAATATCTATTTGAACTTTCTCCCGTTTGTCCTGCTTTCGTCTCCGATAAATTAATCATTGACAGTTGTGAATCTAGCTTGTTTATATACAGCTGTTTGCCTTCTAATAACTACCGCGTGCAACAGTCATTTCCACAATAACAGCCGCGAACGTGGTAACTGCCGCCAATTTAATGGGTATCAGCCCTGACAACCGCCTGCAGGCCTGGTCGTGAATATAGACACTGGTAAAAAATAATTTACAAAATGGCTATAAAGGTCTTTATTGTTAAATTCAAGAAGATGTCTCTGACTGCATAAGTTTGCTTATTTATATAATTTAGTCTAATCATCCTTTTAAAACAAGTTTCTTGTTTCCATGTTTTTAATTAAAGTTAAGTTTTTAGGGTCGGGTTTTTTGATTTTGTATTTTTTTTAAATTTCACAGTTTTTAGTTAACATAATTATTTTGGACATTTAATGAGACATATTTATGAAACCTTTTATTTTGAGACCCCATTCACTCAATAGGTTCTTAGGTAAAAAAAAATTTGAAGACACAATATGGCGCCAAAAAACCGCCATTTTTTTCAATGTTGATATACCCAGTGTCACTCTCACAATTAAGACGAATCTAGCGGCACTTCCCAAGCTGAAATCGATCAAGCCATTTAAGCTACCGAGCGTGCCAAAGAAATATGTATACCTACATACATACATACACTCGGAAAACCTAACACTCCTTCTGGCGCAGTCGGGTAAAAATATATTAGCTTTAAACAAGGTTGACTTAGTAAGCTGGAAAGGTGGAAAAGATGCTTTAAGATTTTATCCAGGCTTGCAACTCTTACAGACGGGTTTGATAGAAGACGTCTTCTGCCTCTGGCTTATCTCGACTAAGATTGAAAAAATTATCTAATTATTAAAAAACTATCTTCCACCCGCGACTTCGCTCGCGTGGAGGTCGGAAATTATCCCGCGGGAACGTACTACCGGGATAAAAACTACCCTATGTGTTAATCTAGGTTATAATCTATCTGTGTGCCAAATTTAATCCAAATCCGTTCAGCCGTTTTTGCGTGAAAGAGTAACAAACATCCATCCATCCATCCATCCATACTTACAAACTTTCGCCTTTATAATATTAGTAATCTCCAGGTCGGCCAATGTGTTATTGGGTTTTCCATTTGGAATTTCGCAGTAGCAGCCCGGAGTCTGGATTTTGGCTCGCCCCCTATTACATGGGACTTAAACATAACTGGTGAAATGTGGGTGTACTATAATAGGTGCAACTATGCCCAACCCTTCAGGGAAACAAGCCGTGATGTTATGTTATATCATCCCTGTTCAGAAGCCATTTTTTATCGGATTCCAATAAATATTTTCCGTTGCTTTTAAACCTTCAAAGCACTCATCACCGCGGTTTCAAGTCCCATTCAATAGGAGCTCGGATGGAGAACAACTCTATAAGTTCCAAACTTTTACTGACATGACATGTGTTTTCGGTAGTTACAGATTTTCCCCAAATAAGTTTTGAAGTAACTTATAAAGGCAAGTCTCCTGATGAAAATAGGTCCTACCTAAAGATTGGCATACCAGGCATATTTCTTAGTTGTTGACGTTGATTTTTGTCCAATCAAGATGCTATTACTGATTTTTTTTGCTTAATCTCATCTGGCTTTAGCACTAAACTGGCATACTGACGGGTATTATGGTAATAAGTTCTTAGCTCTATGGCTAGATGAACGAGGGAAATACAACAGATGCGCTGTCATGGACGTCGTATATCAGCATTATTGAGACATTCATAGCGGTGGGTTTTAACGTCGATATATTCAGATTAGCTTAGGATCGAGACGTTTTTAACGATTATTGTTGGTTTTATTTACTTTTGGATTTAGTTATGATGCAATCGATTCAGGTAGTAGGGTAGTGTCGCTGCAAACAGTTATAAACCTCAGTAAGATGCGTCTCTCGAAATGATAATGATGAACGTGGTAAACATATTTTTCTGGCAAGTCATTGAACTTTTTACGATCATGCTTTTTGCCAGTTGATCGGCTTGGTAGCAAGTACGTAAATTTGTTACATCATCAGAGCTAACTTTCAGCTCATTTTAGGAGGTACATAACTTATTATTAGCATCTAAAGTATCCATAACATCAGTGGTCGCATGTTCATTTAAAACAAATGCCTGTGCGTGACGCAGCGCCATGTTGCGACTCGTACAAAGTGGTACTGAGTGAGCCCGCGGCGCGAATTAGATGGATGCTGTACTCCATCTCTTGGTGAGTACCCCAGTATCTCAGCTGTAGGGCTGTGTGCAAAGATATCATTAGAAAGCGGCCTAAATAAGAATAGAGCGATCATTTGAATTTCTAATAATGCAGTTTTAGTTGCCTTACTTAATCTGTGTTTAGTTTCGTTTGATTTAAGAATGGGTAAAAAATTGTGGAGCTTTGGTTCAACCTTCCAATATATTATACCTAACCCTTGAAAATGTGTGAGCCACTAACAGTGTGTTGGAACTTTATGTTGGGTTGTTTTCAGTACGAAACATGTTGATAATTTGGTGGTATTTTTCACATGCACAATTCCGTAGGTATCTAACTAAAAATTTAGATGAAAACTACACTCTATCACGACTGCACGGTACGGTTGTTTTTAGATTAGAAATTATGAAAGTAAATGATACTCATATCTTTACTAATAATAAAGCTAAAGAGTTATTTGAACGCGCCAATCTATGATGGACCTACCAGTCTATGGCATTACTGGTCGGATTTGATGTTTTTTTTTGCATTTTATAGCTGAATTCTTGAGGAAGGTTATAGGCATGCTAGGACCCTTAGCAGCCGAGCAAAACAAAAAAAGTCAGAAAGAACACCAAGCGCGGGCAGGGGATGCGACGGGGTGGGGCGGGCAACAAGAAGAAAGTTATATTTAATAAAAGGTTTTTCAACTTGCAAATATTGAAAAGCATTTCATTGTCAAAGTCAAACGGTTTTCGTATTGAGACGAATGGGCAAGAGACTCCACACTTAGGTAGGCACTCTTTCAATCTGTTTTACAATATTTTGCGTTATGTCTCATAGTATTGTGTAGTTTGTACATTCATCATTCTTGCAGACTAGTTTATTTTGTTTCTGCTGCACTATCAATAATATTTACCACAGTAGCCTGGGTATGTTATGACTACGGATTAATATGTCACGGGTTCAAGTCTTACCTCGTTGAACTATTGTGACCCCATTCTTACAAGACTGAATTACTTAGGAGAGGTTCTTGAAAATTCTATGGCGCACTTATGTGGCGCATGCGAGCATCTGGCTAGCTTGTTGTGAAGCTACCATGATCACAGTCAAAATTAATTCAGCTCTATTTGAAAAAAATTGCAAGCCGTAAAGTAAAATGTAACGGGAGTATTTATAAAAAATAATAATTGATGTATATCAACATTATATTCAACTAAGGGTTGATTTTCAATAATCAGATAACTTTTTCCTATCTCTGGAATATATATTGTGGTTTGACAGCTTTTGTATAGAAAATATATATGTCAAATTGACATAATTATTCTTCAGAACAAAAGTTGTCTGACTATTGAAAAATCAGCCCTTAATGATTTCTATTTCTATCACCACTGACAGTAGGTATTTCAGTGTGTAACAATCAAGATTAGCATCTTCTTGGCAACCCTTATTTAAGTTAGATTGAAATGAAGACGTGCCAATGATCTCCGCGACGACGCCTTTAATTGGAACGCATTTGTTTTTGAGACGCGGCGAGCATTTCAACTCCCTATGTTAAATTAGCTCAAGTACTGTAGCACTAAGCTACGCTCTTGATTAGCACATCAATTTTTCCTGTACCCTGGCCCTGCAGTTTTCGAGCACATGCATGAAGTTATTCAAGTTGAATATATCATACTAGTTTTTGCCAGCGGCTTCGCCAGCGTCGAGGTCGAAAGTTATCCCATGGGAACATAGTACCTAATACCGCGATATAAAGTGTCCTAGGCAGCTATTATCCAGCAGGCTTAGCATGACGTTTTCTATTTCTTCGAAGAATAGACAGTGCTTTTTCAATACAAAGTGACATTTTGTTTCTCCATTTTTGTCAACGCACCGTAGTAAACCTTCTACAATCTATCATTTTATCTTTCGTTTCTAACGATCTTTGTCTAGGTCCATAAAAATATAGACTATTTCAGAAGAATATTTCCCAATTTTCCCAAACTGCCAAAATCACGCTGACAAGAAACTTTCTACTCGACGACGGCCACACAGTTTATACGATTATCTAAAAAACATTTTTCGTTTTGAACGCATAGCTGTGATAATTAATAGAAAAACACAGAGTATCTTTTCCTATTGTACATCATTTAATTAATAGTCACGTCTATTCTTTCGTCGACAAATCGGTGCTCACGCTAAGCCTGCAGGTTATAATCCATCTGTGTGCCCGTTCTGTCGTTTTTGCGTGATTGAGTAACAACCAGACATACAAACTTTCACGTTTATGATATTAGTAGGATCACAATTAATTTCGTATAGCTCTGGTGTTAATAACCAGTACTGAAGTAAAATAACCCAGATAAATATACCTATATATTCATTTTCAAATTCAAAATCATTTATTTCAATCCATTTTAGATCATAATTATTTGAATAACATTAGCAATAAAATTAAAATTTAAAATTGTAAGTAATCATTATAAATATACAGGAGAAGTTTTTAACCAGTGCGCAAACTGTGACTATGAATTCACCATATCATTCTAGACCCCCCAGCACAGAAAATTTGAAAAATAATTTCTGCGCTGGGGTTTCTAGAATGATATGCTGAATTCATGGTTACAGTTTGCGCACTGAATAAAAACTTTTCCTGTATATAAAATAATTAATTGAATAATATAAATAAAATCAATATTAAAAATTTATAAAATTAAACTAAACTCATAAAATTATTAGCCTCTGAGTCATTTGTTTGTTTGTCATTACATTAATCATATAACAATGGTTAATGTACTGACAATTAAACCTGTTCGCAAATACACTCAGGATGGCAGGTGTTGGAGGTGGTCCGGAGCCTGCGCCCCAGAGATGCTTTCGCGTCGTCGGCGTCGAGTAGAAACAGTCGACATGGGCGTCGGCGAACATTCCTGACGCGCTGCAGTGCCGGGGCAGCCCCAACAACACCCTGACCGCATTATTAGGTATACTGAACACGGAGTGCGCTGTACAGCTTCTGGGTATATGACCCCCACAGGCTGGCTGTGTAGCCGGAGACAGGGACGTACAAAATGCTCTGAAAATAGTTATTCGGACGGTCCCCGAGCAACGAACAAATCAAAACGATTTTTTTTTTGCCAACATGGATAGGGGTATAGATGTTCCTGCGAACCTGGTTGATATAAACCTGCAAGCGATCATATTGGCCCTCACAGACAACGCACTCCGCTCCATGTGGATTTCCGCATCGTTCCTCAGGTCAGAGCTCACGATATGCCCGAGGTATTTAAACTGTTGAACCCTTTTTAACTCGACACGGATATTAACTCAGCAACCATACAACATGCTCAAAGCTCACAGCCACACAGATAATAACATTAGATCAGTGTTCACACCTGCATAATACCTGCGTATACGCACTAAGCTGGTATGGCTTTACAGAATGTGGGTGTCGAGGGAAGCATCCCCACCGCGTAACCGATACACGTAGGACTCGTAGGAGCTACTGTTACCGACACGTTACCCGTTCATGTGTCACTTTGTTGCTATGGTAAATACCTGGAGCTTATTAAAAGTCATCGCATATTGAGCTAGTAATATTTAGAAATAATGAGGAAAAATGCAAAATAATACAGCGGCAGGGACAGCAACGCGCAAACTGTGACTATGATTCTATATCCCGTAGCGTAGAAATGTTACCAAAAGAAAATCAGCTGTTTCACAGAAAAGTAAAAGTTTCACCTTCGCGGTCGAAATGTGTGGAAGAGCAGGTTTTTTTTAATATCATACCTGTATATCACGGTAAAGAGGTTGAGGTTGGCCGCATTTGTTGTTAAAAGTCTAAAAACCTCACAAATATTTTCCATATCTGACTACACAGTACACAAAGGACCCAGCATGCCTTTAACATACTTCTTCCCATAAAAATTCTACGATACCCTACAATATATAACCAAACCAAACATTAATAGCCGAGTAATCCCACAAGGCTTCATTAGTGAATACCGCTGTTACTTCAGCCGCAATATTTCACTTCCACAGTTTTATGGTGCTCTTGAACCATTAAGCGTATTATCGGCCGGACCGCATTGAGAGCTCGGCCGGTATTGAGAAATCATCGCGGATTATGATCTTAAGGCGAGCGATATTTTATAGCTTGTTTATAGCTCTTTAAACGAATTCTAAATTAGATGTTTGGTAAGAATGGTCGTTATTGTGATTGTGTTTGTTTAAAGAAAATTAAATGAATTGTCTGACGATTTTTTTTTATGTTGTTTGAGTTTTAATGGTAAGCAATGAAGTGGAGTGATGAGTTGAAGACATATGACATTACATTTTTAATACATCTTGCAACAAATTGTTGTTTAGCATTAGATGGTCAATCCATAAATTTTGTCAACAACACTGCGTACTTTTCTGCTGGTTATGAAGTAGGTAAAAGCTTTTCCGTTTTGAGTTTTAGAAATATCTCAAACAGCTAACTTAATTTATTTTGCAGACTACCTCAGGGTGATCATTTTACAAGGTTTTCCTTCCGACGTTAGACACAAATACCTACACCTGCCTCTTATCCTACTTCGGAACATTTTCTCAACAATTTGAATATAAACTATAGCATTACCACCTTCTGTCGGTACTGTTAGTAATTTTACGGAACAATGGCGACTGTAATGGCGGGTGTCATCCATCCAATATGGAGAAAGCCATCATTTGGAGCTAACCGCTCGGTGAGTCCGCGTCTAATATGACAGGGAAAGGCTATACTATCCTATGCTACGCGAATTATTTAAAAGGATTCGGTACGACATAGTCTGTAAGTGTTCCTAGGAAAAGGGGAAATCCGCTGCTTATTTACCATTACCGCTACCTATTTGCCATATGAAGGAAAATCCTTTACCGGTATACTTTCAGCCCATGTGGCACTATGCATGTATATGTTCTGGTTTTGTAATATCAACAATATCGCAGGCACCACGTGTCCACGTTCCTGGGAGTCTACTCCCTAAGCACGAAGTCCGTAGTTTCAGCCGAAGGTACGGGCGTTTCCTACTCCGTATCACTTACGGACATACGATTAGTTTTGACATAACACGATTTGGCACAAGGCTCTACGTATGATGTGTTTTTGCCTGTCCGAAAACGTGACTCTTGTTTTGACCGTATCTTCGTTGATGGACTTAGAGAGTAGACTCCTTATTGAGTACAAAAGCTATAGCCTACTATTAACTGTCGTTCAGTTATTAGTTACTAATCAATATTTTCACATCGCACTGCATCGCTCGGTTGCGTGTATCACTTAGGACGTTGAGAAATTGTTCAGAATGCGACAACGCTTCTGTGTCAATAAATAGTTTGTAATGAGGTAAATGGAAACGGCTCAGGTAAGTAATTATAAGAACGTAAACAGTTGACTTTTATTTACAAAACAGGTGGCCATTGGAAAACTAGCTTTGCTCCAAGCAATGAGAGCTGTCTTACAAAGCTATGAAGGTTTTATACGACTGTAAACTCTACGTCATTCTCCTTATTCTCGTACAGACAAGGCAAAATATGTGCATGCCTAAGGGAATTTGAAATAACCTACATAACATAAATCCACGCCTGTAATTATTTATTTATTTTTCAGAAATCTTACTGTCTTGTATCTAGGTAAACTAGGCGGCCAGTGGTCAAAATTCAGTCATTACCTATTCATTTAAAACTGAATGTATTTCTAATCCTACTATTCTACTTCCTACTATATTATATTATATTAGGTCTTTACCTATGAAATTGCCGTTTTGCAGTACTGGCCATTTCAAATCAAAATAATTTTTGTTTGGGTAAGAATTCTAATTTCAAATTAATTTTATTTTAAAAACATGGATTTTTTTTTTCCAAAAGTAGTCATTTGTTTATTAATTAGTGTTACATTTTCATCGCATTTCAATCTTTTTCGTCATCATGGATACGTTAAAAATTCGAGTAATTATGGAATATGAGTACCGTCGTGGCAGCAACGCGGCACAAGCGGCACGCAACATCAACGACGTTTACGGAGCTAACACTACAAACCAACGCACCACCTGTTATTGGTTTGCTCGCTTCCGTTCTGGAAATTTCGACCTGAAAAATGAACCTCGCGGTCGTCCGAAGACTTTGGTCGACAATGACGAATTAAAGGCGATTGTGGAAGCTGATGATACACAATCTACGGCTGAATTAGCAGCAGCTTTCGACGTTAGCGTCAAAACAATATTGGTCCATTTGCGTCAAATTGGCAAGGTAAAAAAGCTTGACAAATGGGTGCCCCACGAACTCAATGATCGTCAGCGCGAAGTACGCGTCGAGACGTGCCTTGCACTGCTCAACAGACACACAAATGAAGGAATTTTGAACCGCATTGTTACCTGCGATGAAAAATGGATTCTGTTTGATAACCGCAAGCGCTCAGCAAGTTGGTTGGATCCTGGTTCAGCACCTAAACAATGCCCTAAACGAAAACTTACCCCTAGAAAAGTGATGGTCACTGTTTGGTGGTCTAGCGCCGGTGTGATTCATCACAGCTTCTTACCAAACGGGGTGAGCATTACTGCAGATGTGTACTGTGAAGAACTGAACACAATGATGGAGAAGCTGGCACATCTCCAACCAGCATTGGTCAATCGCTCGTCTCCGCTGCTCCTGCACGACAACGCGCGACCTCATACTGCATAGCAGACGGTCTCCAAGTTGCAAGAACTGGGGTTGGAAGCTCTCCGTCATCCGCCCTACTCACCAGACCTCGCGCCTACAGACTACTACTTTTTCCAGAATTTGGATAACTTCTTGGCGGGAAAAAAATTCAATACCCGAGAGGCAGTACAAAATGCCTTTGAAGAATTTGTTGCCTCCCGTCCAGCTGATTTCTTTAAGAAGGGCATCAATAAACTGCCACTGCGATGGCAAAGATGCATTGATTGCATGGGTGATTACTTCGATTAATACAAATAAAAAATACATGAAAAAAATTCGTTTAAATTTTTTCATACAAAACGGCAATTTCATAGGTAAAGACCTATTATATTATAAATATTTTAAATGTGAAAGTTTGTTGTTACTCAATCACGCAAAAACGGCGGGACGGATTTGGATGAAATTTGGCGCACAGATAGTTTATAACCTGGATTAACATATACTTTTTATACCTGTAGTACGTTCCGGCGGGATAATTTCCAACCAACACGTGAGCGAAGCCGCAGACAAAAGCTAGTAAATGCTTTAAAAAAAATAGCTTTCTGCACTTCTTCTCCATATAATCATAAACTGCGCCAAATTGCATACTTCTCCATCCGCGTACTTTTCTTACAAAACGTTTTTGCTTTACGTACTGTATGTACATTTAGCACTTACAGTTGCCATTTAAAAGCTACCACAAATTAAAAACCATGGGCCATACCTAAAGTTAAAAATTATTCACCGAAGAGGTAGACAGTCAGCGATATACCTAGTTAGTATAGGTACCTACTGTAAAGGTTGTCTGCAAAAGTCGACTTTATGTAGCGCAGGCTGGCGATAAAGTTGCCTTCAAATAGTCAAGCAGATTTAGAATGAGCTTAAAATTAACACAATGAGGATTTTTGTTTGAAAAAAAAAACAGTGAAAATATAGACGCGTTGATGTAAACACGAAATTTTGTATGTAAACATAATAATTTTAATATGTTTTAATTGAATCATTAAACGAGCAATTCTTGTATATATCACAATCTGAATCTCGGAAATGGCTCCAAAGATTTTCATGAAATTTAGTACGCAGGGGGTTTCGGGGGCGATAAATCGATCTAGCTAGGTTTCATTTTTAGAAAACGTCAAACAAAAAATTTGACCGTGCAAAGCTCGGTCATCCAGATTTTATGTTTTAATTAAATCATCCTGGTACTCTGAGAGATCGTAACGCTCTCACAGCACCTGCGCGCATCACGTCGGTTATGTTTACAGACCTATGTAAATTCACGCTATCCACGTTTGCCAATTGCTTCCAAACGAGCGCGAATCTAAACCCTGAAACTTACTGGAAAGAATAAATCTTCTACTTTCTTTACATTATCGTAATTGGTCGAGTTGATGAGGAAGCGCGGAAGGCTACGGCGTGCGTCGCGAATTTATTACAGGCATGGCATCGGTACCGCGCTGTACCGCTCGTGCTAATATAAGTACCGATAAATTAACTGGGAATTGTGCCACAATATTAACGGTGACATTTTGCAATGCATGCCGAAAAGTTAGGGAGGGCGGAAAATGTTGAGCTATAAAAAGGAACTGTTTAATTGTATGCAAGCAACCTCCTAGGGTAGACCTGCAAGATACCATACACAAAAAATATACAATGTTTCAGGGTATAAAAGGTTGTCCTTAATGAAACAAGAAGCAGCCACGTAAGCGAATTAATAAATGTGGAGCACAGTTACATACAACCAGGGGCCCTAGTCTGCTAATTTCATAAATTCGTCATTCCAACACGATCCCATTGTCATTCATTTGTCATTTTGCTAAAAGTTCGTAATCTGCTAAATTCATAATGGTCGATCATTGGTCGGTCAATGGTCTCGTAATAGAATTGTGTCATAATGGCATTTACGTATTGCCATTATTATAAAACTCGTTAGTAGAAATGATTTTCGAAAAACTACGACTAAATTTGAACATTTATTCATGCCAGATTTCATCTAAATACCTATACATATTTAATTACATATTATTTATTAGTGTTATAAGCAATCTAAAGTAGTAGGAAGTTCGTAAATTAAGTCAGTCATTCATTTGTCATTACGTATGAGATTACCAATAAATGCCATTTCTTTCAATGGAGTGTCAGTGGCTGACCATTGGAAAGTCATAATGACGCCATTTTATTAGTAGATTCCCAAACTTGTCAAAATCAACAATTATGAAATCAATGATAGACCATTCTGACACTATTGTAATAGCAGACTTGAGGCCCAGCATGAAGTTCAGTGTAACCATACATTTTCCGAGGTTTAAGATTGGCATAGTTTTACCTCGGGTTTCTAAATAAGGAGGTATTTGTGTAGTGAAGGAATCAAGCAAGGTAGAAACACCAGGTTTAGGTAGGTACCTGTATGCCAGCCAGTAGTTACTTGGGAAGATCAAGTCTATCGCCTCCATAGTAGATAATGTTCTGGCTTGGTATCGACATGCTATTTATTCATTGCTGGAAACCATTCTGTGTCGACAGAAAAGCTCGCTCTCCATACCCCTTAGCCACTTAAAATAATGATTCCTTTTATAACTTATTTGGCATTCAAAGTTTAACAATACAATAAAATCAGACCAGTCGGAACGATTCAGTTCTTTTGACTTATTCCGTCGTAAAAATCAGCAGTCGTGATGTTTCGCGTCCTCATACAAAAGGGCTCGCTTACTCCCCGCGGTGAGCTGGGGAGCGTCGCCAATTTATTATTATCGCCGGTACCGTACCGTACCGTGTTGTACCGCCTTTAAATTAGGGCTGTGTTACCAACCCGAGGTATTATGTAAGTTTTTGCAATTTACACTTCATACTATTTTATATCAAATGTAATTCAATGGAATTAAATGAACTTAGAGAGTTGTATGGATAATTTTAATGATAATACTTAATTATGTAAATATTTGTTACGGTCGCGAATCATATTTATTTCAACATGCAACCTGGCAATGACCTGCAAATTGGAAAAACGTAAGAATATTTGAGTTCGGTTTAAAGACATTTATTTCTCAAAGAACAAATTACAGTTCACTTAAAGAGAAACTTAACTAAATTAACAATAGGTTGCAGTTTATATTAAGAGTTTCGAGGGCTACCCTGGAGTTTCCACCTTAATTTAATAAGGTAACCATTTTACTTTTCAGTGTAACTGGGGGCTTAGTCTGCTATTTTTATAAATTCGTCATTCCAACACGATCCCATTGTCATTCATTTGTCATTTTGCTAAAAGTTCGTAATCTGCTAAATTCATAATGGTCAATCATTGGTCGGTCAATGGTCTGGTAATAGAATTGTGTCACAATGGCATTTTTGTATTGCCATTATTATAAAACTCGTTAGTAGAAATGATTTTCGAAAAACTATTACTTTTGAACATTTATTCATGCCAGATTTAATTTATATATTTTTACATGTTATTTATTAGTGTTCTATGCAATCTAAAGTAGTAGCAAGTTCGTAAATTAAGTCAGTCATTCATTTGTCATGATGTATGAGATTACCAATAAATGCCATTTCTTTCAATGGAGTGTCAGTGGCTGACCATTGGTAAGTCATAATGACGCCATTTTATTAGTAGATTACCAAACTTGTCAAAATCAACAATTAAGAAATCAATGATAGGCCATTCTGACACCATTGTAATAGCAGACTTGAGGCCCTGGACACTGGGATCTAGGTACGCTACGGTATTTAAATTTTAATATAACTGGGGTACCCAATTGATGCAGCCCACTTTACCTATATTGGGTTTTCTGCTACTTGGGTGCTCAATCTGGAAATAAAAATAAGACAAATATACCTAATTATAGTTGTAGGTAGTAATTTATAGGTTCTGTGCCAGTATTGCTAGGTCATAGGTCACATAACTTACAATACGTAGGTAAATGCCATGCCACGCCCTTCGTAAATGAAAGGTTAGGGTCATTCAAGCGTCATGTCATAATTTTATTATAAACTTAATTGACACACGCAAGTAAAGCCTATATTCTCAATCATACTATTGCCACTAAAAAAACAAACACTATTCAATTCTTAAAATGGGAATGGGTTTTTATTAAACTTACTCGCCATTATTGTTGGGCAATTGCCTCCCTGCTTTCTTTCCACTTTTCTCTGTCGAGCACCCTAATTGTAGCTCACTATTGATAAGAATCTAAATAATTTTAAAGAATATTGCATATCCATTACATCATATATATGTTCGAAAAAAAATCTGCACAACAACGTAATTATTGCAATGAATGTTCTGCCTAAATGAAAGCTATTCTTATTGTTAGTGTATTACGCAACTACCCCGCAGACCTGCCAAGGACCAAACATTATTAAAGGAGTCCTAATGGTCTAAGGAGTATTAATGCTTCGTGTTATAAAATACTTATTAAATCACGTTCCAAAAGCAACTGTTTCCCGAATAAAAATAAAACGACAAAGAAAGGAAATAATCGATTTCTGTCGCGTGACCGATGTTTCGATCGCTCTAGCCTTGTCGGAGCACCACTAACCACGGGAGGTGCGGCTAAAAATAAACAAATATGAATCAATAATTGGAAATTTTCAGAATCTGGTATTAGGAGAATGAAAACTGGGTTAGTGGGAAAATAATATCTTTGGGGTTTATAGAACGAACAAGTCGATGGAACTTGAAATATAATGTCTTTATTGTTTTAATAAGGTTAGACTAAGAAGTGTTTTTGAAATCTTTTTATTCAATTGAGCTCCTGTAACTACTGAAGTCCTGCTACTACTGAAGTCGTGCTACTATTGAAGTCGTGCTACTATTGAAGTCGTGCTACTATTGAAGTCGTGCTACTATTGAAGTTCTGCTACTATTGTAACCCCGGTTTATTTGAAGTCCCGGTATTATTGTAGTTTTGGTTGTATTTAAGTCCTGCTACTATTGAAGTCCTGCAACTATTGAAGTCCCGGTACTATTGAAATCCCGGTACTATTAAAGTGCCGGTACTATTGAAGTCCCGGTACTATTAAAGTCCCGGTACTATTGAAGTCCTGCTATTATTGAAGCCCTGCTACTATTGTAGCCCCGGTATAATTGAAGTCCCGGTATTATTGTAGTCTTGCTACTATTGAAGTCCTGGTACTATTGAAGTCCCGGTACTATTAAAGTCACGGTACTATTGAAGTCCTGCTACTATTATAGTCCCGGTAGGTACTATTGAAGTCCTGCTACTATTATAGTCCCGGTACTATTGAAGTCCTGCTACTATTATAGTCCCGGTACTATTGAAGTCCTGGTACTATTGAAGTCCTGCTACTATTGCAGTTCTGCTACTATTGAAATCCTGCTACTATTGAAGTCCCGGTATAATTGAAGTCCCGGTATTATTGAAGTCTCGGCACTATTGAAGTCCTGGTACTATTGAATTCCTGGTACTATTGAAGTCCTGCTACTATTGAAGTCTTGCCTGAATTCTCGTAATTTTAAGAACGTTCGCACTCTGATCAGTCTCAATATGTCAAAAATACCTCGAGATTCCATACATTTTTTACATGTTTTTGAGATTTGATTGTCGCCGAGATGACACTGCGGCTAGATTTTGAACGTCTTTAATTACGAGAATTGGCCTTATGATAGATCATCCACCACCAAAAGAAAATAAAAGACTTCAGTTCCCTCTTAAAAGGAAAACACAAGTGAGCAGAAAATATGTCCTATAAATAGTAGCTCATAAAGGGTTCGTAGAAAATAAAAGTGCTGGCGCCCAGTTCCCAGTGCCCGGTGCCGACAGTCGCACAATCGTTACGTGTGTAATTGCCCTAATAGTCGCAAGTTCGCTCCGCCCTTAAATTACTGCCAGTGCGCCAGGATTCTTGTCCACTATTATTTATTTATAAATAACACGTGTATTTTATATTTACTACCTAATAAAATAATCCATTTTGTAGAGTACTTTTTTAGTTTTAAGTATTGCAGACCCAAATAATCTTAATAGGGGAAGATATTACTTGATCACAGCGCACGGTCCTACTAAACCAAGTCCAATGGACACACTGACATTCAGTCAGTCAAAAAAATATACTTACTATTCTGTAAGTATTTTTTAATTTTTTTGGGGTTTTGGCTTCGCGCGGTTTGTGCATTTAGCCAACGTCACGTTTGGGTAAGTATATTTACTGGCTGTTTGAGTTTGTCTATGTCACATGAAGGAAATTTAAAAACTAATTAATTTTCACTCCCTAGAGACTAAAGTGGTCACTTTAGACCAAGGAACATATATACCACAAGCGGCTTTAGACCCGCTTCGTAGGGCTATATTGGCGTACTTTTAGAGCATGAGAAGTGAAAACAATATCTCACGCCGCCGCCGCGCCTCGCCGCCTCTGTCCGTCCAAAAGAAAAAAGAAAAACTGATGCCATGCTTAAAAATCCGTTAGGCCCGAAAAAAGTTGTGCAAAATCTGGCCATCATAGCAGCAAGGACTGTAGCGCGTAGCATTAGCATTTATTTTATTAAATAGGAACAGTAAACAACTATATTATGCAATATGACGAACAAAAAAAACAGGTAACTTAAATAGGTAATAATGTAGCCCACAGTCCTGTTCAAAGATTACCCACCATTAATAAATAAATCCTTACCTTTAATTTAAAAATGAAGAACTTAATTAAGTATCGCAACATCTATTTCTATCTATCAAAAAATCAGTCGCCTACTCTAATTAACTACCTAAAACCCTTTACGTAACGAACGACAGTCTATCCACCATCGATATATATGTACTACGCACTCTATGGTATCCACCGACCAATAAATCTGCTCCAACATAAATCGGTTCGTAAGTCGATCGGTATCGGGAAATAAATACCTTTTTACAGTAAACCGGCTTACCGGGCGTGGCTCGCCTTAAACGGAGCTCAGCCGGGGCTCAAACCCACGGCTAGAACGGTGCGTCTTGTTCTGCTAATTGAAGCGATGGCGGATAAAAAGCGCATGTCGCTGGGACTTGGAAAAAACCGACGTGTTATTAAAGATTGTGTGATGTGTGCGGATTTTAAATCACAGGAGTTGGGTATTGTTTTGCTAAGCTTTAATAATTTCAGGAGTATTTATTGTTTTGTTTCCAATCAGATACAGGTAAAAATCAGCGAAGTCTAAAAAACAAGGTCCATTCCGGGAGTGACATATGTTTACGTCATTGTAAGTTGCCAACTATTGCATCAACAGCACGGAAACATTTTCAGTACATTTTCATACTGTAAAAAAAAGCATTTAAATTGTCGTTTCGTTTTTTTTTAATCACACATAAACCAATGTAATTCTTCCTCATTGTTTTATCGGATTTGCACAGGTACCTAATAAAGGTGGTTGGGGAGTTATTATTACACACTACTGGTATTACTACATTATTACACAGCAGTGATGACGTAGACTTGTATCTCCCAGGTTACCACTGTGTTTCGGAGTTCTATACCTGGCGAAGTATATTAATATACCATGGGATGCTCAAACTGAAACACAAACCTACACACATTGATATCCAAAAAACCCAAGATACACAATCAGCGTCTCAAAAACCGTCTGCATGAATAGGGCGCAATATCAAATCAGTAATATAGGTGTCAAATAGTATCGTCAATTCGTCAGTCATCTTGCAGTCATTCAATCTTTTTGAACATTGCTTTGTAAACACCACTATAAGTCATGCGTGTAAGGTCGAATTTGCCAAAAAATGTGTTTTATCATAATTATAATCACTGACGTATAATTGGGGACAGTTTTGAGTGTTACTGTTGTTCAAGACTATGCATCTTGGGTTTTTTGTACACATCAAATGGATAAACATTAATTTGGTAGCTTTTGCTACCAAATGATTAACTACTTACATTGCTAGCACTCTGTTCTAATACTTAGTTCATTTCATAATTTCTCATTTACAGTTTGCCTGACAGAAACATAATTTAACCATAGAGCAATAAATTAATCCTTGAAAAAAAAAGCGTTCTAACACCCACTTTAATTTAATAAATCAGCTTAGAAAGTCTTTAAACTTTTAAGGCTTCTTCTGTTAACTTAAAAATCTTACTGCAGTCGAAACCTCATTGATTTTCTTAAAAGCCTCGAAGACACTTGATCTGGGAAGCCGTGCAAACATCGAATATGTTCAGACGTAGAGTTGTACATAATGTGCATGAACCTGCCTGCGATACAGCCGAGTGTGGTAAGCGGATGATATTACATACGGCGTGTAGTGTGTGGTAACAGATATAAGCATACATTCATTGAGCTGGCGATTTAAAATGGACGGAAGTTGTGCGTTGTACGCATGCGGATTTTGTGTGGTGTATTTCGCAGAAATAGTCGAAATATATTTGATATTTTTGTGTGCCTCTAGCTCTACCTAACTAAGATTACTGAGAAATTAGATCCCCCCTACAGAAATCTAAAAATTAATCTATAGCCCTTTAGTTAGTAGAGACAAAAATTACTAAATGTCCAGGCAGTAAAATTAAAAAAGACATTTAAGTCCTTCACATACTTGAACTTACAATTATCTATGGTAGATAGGTAATAAAGAATTACGGTCTTATTCATAAACAAAGCTTATCGAAGGTTTAAGACAGAGAGGTTCATTAGTTAAACAGCTCGATAAGCCTATAAAACCTTTGATAATATTTTGTATTTATAAACGTTCTACAACTAATATGTCGTTTATAAATCAAAATTTTGCCATTTCCAACAAATTGACCAACACATCGAATCGTCAAACGAGAATGTCTGCCTACTACTAGCAGCTATTTAATTGTCTACAGTCACGACACTTCTGACGCGGTGACGTCATTTTTGAAATTGTGACTGTCAACTGATTGCTTGTAAATTGTCAATTTGGTGAAACACAATATTTGCACGTCACATGGTTAAATGTCATTTTTTTTTATCAATCGGCTGCTGTAGAATCGGCCATTTTTTCCTTAAAATTCAGTTACAGATATATATAGTGGGGTTCTGGCTATTATAACTTTATAGTAGGTTTATAGAACGCTTTAGTGCTAAAATGCGTTTATGAATAACAATTTTTGAAAACCAGACTTTAGCAACGGTTAAGATGTTCGATCATTTTTTATGAATAAGACCGTTGTTCATTTAGCAAAGTTTATGGTTCTTGGTATGCCATTCTTTATCCACCTTATAAAATACCTCCTTACAGGTATTTATACTAGCTTTTGATCGCGGCTTCGCCCGTGTGGGGAAAACTATCCCACGAGAATGTGCTACTGAGATAAAAAGTATCCCATGGTCTATCCTTGTGCCAAATTTCAACCAGACTGGTTCGGGTAATACGGTGCCAAAGGTTACATTATGATTATATATAATTCAACAATGCCAAAATCAAGTAAGTACTCAGGAATGCTGTAAATGCACCATGGTAAATTAGAAATGACGACCTCCACCGTGACCTTAAAATATAACTCGTCACCAAAAATTTGCTAAAGCCCACGAACACAGACTTCACTGACATGTGAACATCGAGGCAATTCAGCTGCCAGACAACACGAACATAGTGCGTACGCTAATGATAACTGAACTAATTGAGTTAGTGTAGTGTATAAATAGTGAATACCTAATAGTAACATGTAACACATGAACAAAGTGTTTTTACTAATTATATAACAGACCCTAAGAAAGTGCAACGGAATTGTGTAAAAGTGCAAAAGGACACTAATCTTAGTTATAACGTAATCTACCACGTAAAATATTAAGTTAGAGTTAAACTACTTATTAGTCTATTAGGCTAAATCAAGCAGAAAAAAAAGTAAAATACATTCGCACAGACAGACAGAGTTACTATCGCATTTATTACAATAGTACCCATATATATAAGATGTAAGACCACTTCATCATACCCGTGAACCGTAAAGCAATAAATCGGCGATCATCAAAGACTTGTGTAACTTACTAACGGCAGTTTATTAAACTGCGATTCAAGTGACTACAGTTAACTTATGAACCGAAGCTATGAAGCTATAAACTCATGATTAGACAAAATCAAAATCAAAATATTTTATTTCACATAAGCCTGCATGGGCACTTATGAAACGTCAGAAGCTAGGTGCACGGTTCCAATTTGTCACGTCCTATGGAGAAGAGCCGGCAAGAAACTCCACGGTTACTCTTTTAAAAATAATTGGCTTTTACAATGTTTTCAAATCGCTGTGATAATAGGTATGGGGGGACAGTGCAGGCCAGTCAATAAGTACCAGGTACTTAGAGGAATGAAAATACAGAATAGAAAATAAAATAGACGACCAGACAGGTGAATAGAGGGACAGATATGACAAAATTGTAAATACATAGTTGATATAAGCGATGGTGCATGGGCGACCACGATATGTCTATTCTACTATACATGAAGATAAGTAATCAAATCGGTTATTCCTCTCGCAAAGCTTTTTGAAAAACTCAGAGCGCTGATACTTGCTTTGTCTAGATTTTACCCAGCTACGGCGAAGCAAAAAGGAGGGTTATGATTTTGACCGGTATGTGGGAATGTAGGTATGTTAATCAGTTCCCTTATAACTTCTGAACTAGTGATCATGATTTGAACAAATGAGGTTTCACTGGAGGCGTATTAACCGTTTGCTGGAAGCGTCTTAATCATCTTCAAATCTTTTTTTTTTGTTTTTTGCCCGTTCTAGGAAGGTAACCTAGTTGCCCGTTCCAAAGCATGTAGGTACTACGCTTTGAAATGGGCAACTAGCTTCATCTCTCTGAAGGACCGACCCCGTGACAATTTAAAAATGCCTGTAATTGGTTGAATAGAAATAAATGATGAGTTTGAGCTTTCCGGTAGTAGGCGTAGGTACTTATTAGCAGCATAGGTTGGTAATTCTAATAATGAACATTTATTAAGAGCAGTGGTGGCCAGTAATAACATCGCGACTTACAAGTTGTAGGTCGTAGGTTCGAAACTAGGCAAGCGTTTAGTTAGTGTAAATTATTTCATCACCACTGCTCTCAAAACAGTGAAGGAAAACATCGTGAGGAAACCGGTATGTCCTAGAAAGCAAAGATTCGAAGACATGTGACATCTACCAACCCGCACTGGGCCCGCGTGGTGGATTACGACTTCCTTCCACTTACCGCTTCCTCTCACAGAGAGGAGGCCTGGGTCCCAGCAGTGGGAACATTAAAGGCTGATTATGCTAAGCAGCTTTTACAACATCTTTATTTCTTGTAATTATGAAACCCTCAGATGAACCTCTCATTTCGAAAACTAACAAGAAAAATAGTTGTATCTGCGCTGGTACGCAACGAGTATTCCAAGAATGGTCGCAAGACCCGCCCGCTCATAAATAACAAGACAAAAAAACTCCGGCGGCTTACTGACGCAGGTAAACCACTCGTCTAGACCAGTAACCTAATCTAGACTTGCCGCTATTAAGGTATCCGTTACTTACAGTAATGTCTGTAATAAATTATTCATTGACAATTGTCTCGTTTATCGTTGCACAGAAACGTTCAGATAACCAAAGTACTGGTATTTAGTCGTGACCAGCTGGATACAAGCTGGACCATTGAAAGATAGTACTTTAAAATGTATTATGTACCTAGTTCTAAGTAGGTACTTACTAACTTACATTACCATAATCAATTAGGATTCAAAAGGAAAAATAGGACACAAATATAGAAATAACAAAGAAGACAGTAAACATAGAAAGAAAAAAAAAAGGATCAGAAGAAAGTTAAATGTATTTCTATTCTTTTCAAGATTTTGTTTTTCAGACATCTGTTTTTCTTTTAAGAGTTCCGTACCCAATGTGTGCCAAAATAACACTTAATTTCGTAGTGTGTTTCATGTTGCCGCTATAACAAGGAAAAATAAATATATAGGTAACAAGACGAAATGGCACAAGAAAAGTGTTAAAAAAAATTGTACTGATAAATATTATACGGTAGTACCTATGGAGCCTTTCCTGTGCGACTGTGTGTCCCAATCGCACTTGACCGGTTTTTTTTTACAAGTAGGTAAGGTTACGAAGCGTTAAGGTGAACCTAGTCCACATTTTTTGCATACAAACTTCGGGAGTGTTTTACTCCACTGTCTGACATGGCACATCCAAAGTAAAATATGATATCGTTATTATTAATATTGTCTGTACGGAAACAGAATACTAAAATAAAAACCCATTAAAAAGTTAGGAGCCAACAAAGATTAATTTTTCTTGCTAATTTTACTTAACTTGGGCGTGTTTAAGTAATAAAAGAAGTGTAAAATCTCCAAAACCAAGTCGGTACTGACAAAGTTCACTTATCGAAAAGTTAAATAAACTTTATTGGTCATTGATTTATGCATTGGCTTTTTCATAAAACCCGATCTTCCAAAGGACTTTTCTTAATTTTTTACTATAAATGATCCTGCATCTCACTCAATGACGTTGTGCGTGTAGACTAGCGTCTAACTGCTCATCACTGATACTATCTCTGTCGGACACGAAGCCTGGTAAGACAGCGTGGTTTTTAACCGGGCCCACCAGTGAGTTCGAGCCCGCGACTAGGTCCTTGAGGCATTCTATTGGCTAGCATTTTGCCCAAAAACAGCACACTTACGAAACAAAAGCACAATTGCATGTTTACTTATCCGTAGATCGTATTTTTCCAATTTTTCCCTATCCAGGGAGAAAACCCTAATCCAGGTTTCTCACCCTTAATCGTACAAATATTTAATCTAAAAGAAAATTTAGGCGAATGCTTCATCAACAGCTTGTTGTCAATTGCGATCTAGGAATCAAAGAAAGTGTGTCAGACAGATTCTTACTTAGCACTGCGTGGTCTGAGTCTAGTCTACATCTAACGACTTGCAGCATTCCAATTAAAGAGCTTTATCTGCTCCTTAATTATTTGACTGCTACTAGTAAAGCAGTAGTGAATGTGGGCTGTTGATAGCTCTCTTAATTTACTTGGAAGAAGTAGGTACCTACTCTCGAACTTGCTTAAAAAACTATTGGGTTGATTACCATTTTTTTTTGTGCTCCACGTTAATCAAATTAGCTCGATGGTATCTCAATGTCTTGAAAGAGGTATGTAGAGAAATCGTGTTAAAAAACGACTTAGTTTTGAAACTTTTCAAGAAAACCAACCTACTTACAACATTAATAGTCACACAGGAAGTTTTATTTTAGATACACATTTAAGTATTTCACCTAAAACACATACACATAAGTCGAATTCCCCATAAAGCTACGGTCTTGTTTGGTCTGAATGGGCCGCCCGAGACGTGCGCAGACGCAGCCGCGGGTTGGCGCGGGTCGACGACCGTATGCAATTCGTCAACGAGTGTCACTGCACCCCGCCTTCGCGAAAATACGCGGCTTATTGAATAACAGTCTGAAACCACTTAAACTGTCGTAAGAGAATGTGGCGCAATAAAATGATCTACTTAAGTCACTTTACCAATACAGGCCATTATCGACCCACTGCAGGGTAAAGTATCTCTATCTATGAGAAAGATCTCTCGTTATGATGTCCAGTTTTATCGGTTAAGTCGAGGGTCTATCTTGAGCTAACGCTAATCATTTAATTTTATCATATCTCAGAAATTTTTTTTGGCCAAGTGTTTGTAGGACCACTCACAGTGCAGGGTTCCGTAGTTGGTATGGATCACACATGCACAATATTGATTTTATCAACAGCTAAAATAAGCTAAAACGAATGCATGGATTGCTAATAATGATTTATTTTAATAAAATGTAATGAATTAATATTTATTATAATGTAATGAATTTATTGATTAATGTTTTGTATCATGTAATAATTTAATGGTAACAATTAGAATCATTATTTTATTATGTAATTTAATAATTTAATTTATTCTTAACTCAATTTTAATTTTATCATTTTGCTATGCCCTTACAGGGTCCATATTTCTGTACCTAGCTTTAAGCCCTTTGTTACATCATGTTACAATATGGAATGCAATGAATAATTAAATAATAAAAATAAAATAAGTTTGTAGGCATAATGTCATAGTATTTCTCATAGAAACTAAGCCAATCAATCTGCCGAGCTGTTTCCCAACCTCGTCGGGGTCGGCTTTCAGTCTCACCGAATGCAGCGTAATTCCAGTATTTACCATAGAGCTACTGCCTACCATTCACAAATCAGTTACTGGGTAACACGATACCCTTTGGTAAGGCTGGGTGTCAAACTTTTGGGATTCTGACTACTGTAACGACTGTCAAAGATCTACCTATGACAGCTGGACCAACAGCATAACGTGCTTTCCAAAGCACGGGTCTCGATATATAAAGGTTGGTAACTGACCTACAAATCGACCACGGCAACCGTACCTTCGATCGACCCGCATGGCTGTTATTTATTTATATTCATTTTCTCAATTACAAACGATTATGTTCAAATTTATTTTTGTATCACGTAATCACTCATGACGTCAGCTTTGTGTAAATAGCATGGGTACAAATACTTTGTGTGGCGCAGTTTTAGAAGTATTGGTGCCCTCTGTGCACAAATACTTCTAAAACTGCGCCACACAAAGTGACACCGCAAACCCGTAATACCAGTTTCTATCCAATAAAAATCTTTTTAATTATAAACACGACATTCACTTGTTTACAACTACTTTAGTTTACACAAAGTTGACGCCACGAGTGGTCACGTGATAAAAAGTAATTGTAAGGAGCGTTTTGGCGGTAAATTCAAAACAACGAAAAATACATTTGATTTAAATTGTTTTTAATTGAGAAAATGGATTTCAATAAATTGTATCGTTTTTGTCTGTTACTTGATTCGTCCCAATCTTCAAATGAAAATAATTTTTAATGAATCGGAAAATACCCTATTATGGGGTCCAACAATACCCCACACGTTTAGCATAATCAGTCTATAATGTTCCCACTGTTGGGACTCAGGCCTCCTCTCTTCAAGCCAGAGAGGGCTTTAATCTACCACGCGGGCCCAGTGCGGGTTGGTCGATGTTTTTTTTTTCTAAGGGTGGGAAATGATCAAATATCTTCCCCGCTCTGGGCGGAGCGAAAGGGCGTGTCAGACTTTTACTGACTAAAACCCTCAGTTGCTTCAGTTGCCTGTGTGCCAGGGGCTATGGTATTTCTTTCGAACAACCCGCACCCCTGGCAGGGGTTGGTAACTTGGTAGATGTCACATGTCTATGTCTTGTTTCTAGGACATGTCGGTTTCCTCACAATGTTTTCGTTAACCGTTTCGAGAGTAGTATTGATGAAATTATAAAAAAAGGAAAAGTTCCTCTTTGGGTTCGTGCACGCGACCTACAACTCGTAAGTCGTGATCGTTTAAGATCTTGTGGAAATATTCCAGTTGTTAATGATAAGTTCATAATGTGACTCAGGTGATAGATAGCATATATATCCTTATTTACTGCTTTAATTATTTTAATAGAGAAACCATCGTATCCTACACTGCTGGTATTTTTAAGGTTTTTTATAATTTTATTAATCTGGTAGGGTAAACTTGGTGCAAGGAACTGTACGGAGTATTGGTAAAAAAGGTAGACTAACCATGCAAAATGGAACGGGGCTCTTTCAGACCCATATAATTTGAGTTGCGGGGTGAGACAGGGGGGTATATATCCTCTCCACTTCTTTTCAACCTGTATATAAATAATCTGATAGATGGACTCAGCAGGAGGCCTGTCGGATGCCATGTTGATGGAGTTCGTATAATTAACATCAGTAATGCTGATGACATGGTTCTGCTGGCTCCATCTATCAGGGCTCTCAGAGAACTTCTGCAAATCTGTGAGACGTATGCTGCCAGCCATGGCTTGCAGTATAACGTGAAAAAGAGTGAGTTTTTGGTTTTTGCTCCTAGATGCAGGAGATCGGATGTGGTTCCACCTGTCATTCTTTGTGAGACTGAACTTCGAAGAGACAGTCTTTTCAAATATCTGGGACAAATAGTCACGGATACTTAGAGTGACGAATGTGATGTGGATAGGGAATGTAGAGCGTTGACAGTCAGAGCTAATATGTTGGCCCGCAGGTTTGCCAGCTGCACAAGAGAGGTAAAGATTTTGTTGTTTAAATCCTATTGTCAGTCGTTTTACTCTAGCAGCCTGTGGACAGCATATACGCAAAGGGCTGTCAATGCTCTGCGGGTCTAAAACAATAACGCATTCAGGATGCTGCTGAGACTCCCTCCGTTTTGCAGTGCGTCCGCCATGTTCATGGAGGCACGCACAGATGGTTTCGCTGCAATTCTACGCAAGAAGGCGGCGTCTCTGCTGCAAAGAGTGCGTAAGAGTAGCAACAGCATCCTGAGTGTGATTGCGGATAGGTATGACTGTCCCTGTCCCTTTTGGAAGAACATAGAGCTCAACTAAAATGTATGCATAAGACCTATAATGTAATACCTGTGTTCACAAATAAATATTGATTGATTGAACTAACATAGTTTTAAGCACAATTTTTACTAACAAAATGGATCATGTTATCTGAAATAAATCATTATTATTATAAACGGCTGAACAGATTTGGATGAAATTTAGCGCACAAATAATTTATAGCCTGAAGTAACACATAAGATACTTTTTATCCAGGACAATTGTAATTTTAAGCAGAATTTACTTTATCATACCTTAGGTACTTTGTCGTATTGTTTAAAAAATAACGTTATTTTGTGCAGAATATGCTTCTCCAGGTATTTAAATATGGTATTTTAACCAAGTATATTACAGAGTAAGATTTTACATAGCGGAACCTCTTCTTTGCAACGGTCCAAAGGAAGGAATGAAGTACAGGGCGTTCTCTGAACGCAGGCACTATTATACACAGAGCTCTCCAACGGTTCTCCAAAAATAAAATGATAATAATTGTGCCAAGAACGTAGTATCTCCAAATGTGACGAAGAAATATGTCTTCCGATCATTTCTGAGAAATGAGGTTATGTATTGAGTGGACGACGCATACGTGCGTGTATCCCTGTTTAAAACTTAATTAAGTAATAATGTACCGCAATTAGTGACTCTTTACACGGGGCGAAGCCCGGCTTCTTTTTTTAAGCGCTCAATACTTGGTATTGCACTCAATCAGCACTTGGTCGATTGGAGAGATAAGAGTTGTAGGTTTAATAATGTTAAAAGAAGTGACTGTAGGACTGTAGATATCATATTCTTATCCGCGGGGCTAGCTTCGGGCTGTAGGACTTATAAAGGAGTTGCTCCATAGCAGCGAACATGAATAACGAACCATAAAAGTGAGTTTTATAAATTCTGTGCTGAGAAAGCAGTTCTGACAAGTTTATCGAAAAAGATGTACAGTTTTATTACATGACAATGGCGCGCCAAACCTTCCTCGTAGCCAGTTACTGACGTCTGAACATATCCCTAATACGTGGAAAAAGTAAAAACTGAACATTCGTTAAAGTTAATATTGGTATTCGGTTCACCGCTGTGAAGCAGCGGCTCTACAAAAGGCGGGCCACAGATACAATCTACATTGTGATACACTTCTTTTATTCCCGTATCAACACTCGACCAAAATAAAACGCTGCAAACGATAATGCCTTATCTTAATGCATCTCTTTAACATCGGCTTTCTGCGACGATCAACTTCGACAGAACATTGGCGTGTACCGGGGCACTTATACTTAATACAAGTTTACCTTTATTTAAGCATTTTGTATGAAAAACCTGTTGTATAGCCTCCTATTGTTTTACTTTCCTTCCTTGAAATATAACTGGTACCAAACGAGTATATGGTTTAATGTTATTCGGAAATATTTATTATTCGTTCATCCCTTGCTGGTTATGTATAGACTATCGAGTGTGTAGTTGAGACGTAATGAGCAATGTATGGTGAGTGGATCGATACATAGTTGTTGTAGAGTGCCATGATGCAAGTTATAGCCGGAGGCTACGTTTTCTGGTCTATAGAACCTGAGACAGGTATTGGCTGTGGTCTAAGTTATAAAATATTAGAGATTTGCTTTTAGTTCACAGATAATACCTTACTTCAATGTCAACAAAACATGCAGGTGTATCACGCTCTACAAAGTAATGATTTCTTTCTACAACTTGTGCATTCTTTTTCATTTTTGACATCGCATCGTAGAAATCTTTCTACAATCTGTCATTTTGTCTTTCGTGTTACTGTCCGGGTGATCCAGATTCTGTCCTATAAGGTTCCGTAGCTGGTAAAATACGTAATAGGCTGTGTGCCAACCTATGTGTTTAAATTAGTTTAAGTTTAGTATGTGCTCACCTACATTTTGCCCAAGTAAAATACTATTTAAACCAAATATCAGTGAGCACATTTCGTTTCTTCCGCTGAATTTATCTACTAAGTCATGTGACAAGCTCTTCATCCCAAAAAACTTCATCTTTTGCACCTTGCAACACACACGTAATAGCTTATTAAGAACGTTCCTGGGATGTTTCCCGATGGTTAGCCGCGGCCTGCGCTGGCGCAAGAATGTATTAATTCTCTATAGCCGGCTGGTGTAGCGTCCAACTCGTCATGTCATGCTATGTGCTACGCCGATTGTGTTTCAAAACTTTTTTAGTGGCTTGGGTGCTTGTTTTTTCGCATTTAGAGCCCCAACAGACGAGGGGCTTTTTGAAAGATTGAATTTGGGATGCACAAAAAGTCTGGGAAGTCTGCTTGTTTTTTTGTTGCGGTGTTTTGGCGCATCGTTGGTTACAGTATGTGTAACTTGATTTAATACTCTACATCGACAACTCGGAAACGAAGACAAAGTCTGGTCAAGTATCAATATCTGTCTGCGTTGGTAGGTACTTGGAGTTACGTTATATTAAAACCCACGTCATCTTTGAAGTAAACTGTAATCAACTGAATAGCGTTTTCACCAGACTTAGAACAGGAAGTTATAACTTATAAAGCACACAAAGCGATCGTATTAAATGTATAATCACTCAATTTTCGCCATAGAAATCTCGCAGCAAGTGCACCATTAACTTTGCCGCTATCGGCAGTACCTTATAGTCTCTTATGTTACCTGCTGGCTGCTGGTCAGGTATATGCGACAAATCACTATAGATCAGTTTCAGTGTAATTGGCGGCGCTGTCTATCGACACGTCTCACGGGGCGAGGTTCGGGCGCTTCACAGCCGATGGCGCGACGCTTGCGCATCCATAGGTATTAATATTTTATTGAGAGGGTCTGAGGCCAAATCAAGGTAGGCAAAATTATGATTCTGTTTCCTTTACTTTTTTTTCCAAAATTCAGAGTAATCGAATGGCTCTTTAAATGTGTTTCTGCTGTGACAACTAATAACCATCCTGGCCCCGAGCTTGAGGAATTATTTCAAGGGACAAGTACAAAACGTCGAGGAGGGATGATTAGCTCCATCAGTGCGTACTCATACTGATCGATATGCTCCCACAACCCAGGCGATCAATCTGCTGAACGCCCTGACTGCCTGAGGCCAGATATTGATATATTTGTGTATAGCAGTAGATCTATGTTTAATGTTTGTGTGAAGTTTTTTAGTTAAATATTATGTTGTTGGCTTGTTGCGCGCTTTGGTGCTTACTGTGAGTGCAGCAAGCAATTGTTATAAATAAATAAATAATGAGGTTTCTAGGGACATGGATTCGATGATGTGAACCCTATAATTTTAAAGGAATTATCCCCATTACCGACGAGTACAATTTTCAAAATTATCACCCAAGCCCCGTGGGTTCCCGCATTGTCGTTGCGGGGGGGCTCAGTAGCCGTGGTCCGCTCCCACGGTGAAGCGAAGAGGAACCCCAAGGTGGGGCCGCTCGTCAGGGCTTTTGTCTCCAAGCCGACGACGTAGCGGCCAGAATGTAGGTTGCGGTGAGGTGCACCGCAACTGAGGCGGGCCGCGGTGTCGAATGGGAGGCATCGCGGCTGAGGATTACAGGCTGCGGAAGAGGAGGAGTGCCGGTACTTCTGAGTAGCGCTCTTCCCTTCCGTGGCCTGGACGGGGCCGCCACCGTTTGTTGGCGGACGCGGTGGGGCCGCAGGGGAAGAGGAGTGTCGGTATAGCGTTGGCCGCTCTCCCTATCCCCTGCGGCCGAAAAGTGGTAGGCGGCGGGGCCACTGTGCTGACCCGTCGCAGGGGGACCAAGGGCGCCAGACACGGGTTCGTCTGGGGCCCTTTTGTTACTTGGTTCCTGGGGTGGTCACGGCGTGCCACGTGTCCTGGTGCGCCGAACTGGTGGGGTCCGTAAGGGCCGATGCCTGCCAGGGTTGCGGGTTGTTCGAAAGAGATACCGCGGCCCCTGGCACACAGGCAACTGAGGGAACACGGGTGGGTTTTAGTCAGTAAAAGTCTGACACGCCCTCCTGCTCCACCCAGAGCAGGAGAAGTTATTTGATGATTTCCCACCCTCAAAAAAAAAAAAAAAAAAAAAAAGCCCCGGGGGTGAGGTTTCGGTGATCATGGAAGACAAAAAAAGAGAACGTATAATACATTCTAAGCACGGCGTTCTCAAGTGAAGGTTGATCGGTTGATGAAAATTATTGTAACAGGTACCTACCTACTAATGTCAAATGCATGCGATCATGGGTCCAACGGTAATCATGATGGCCAGCCCACTACTTACCAGTTCACCTTAAGAATAAAGGGCCATCTTTTGTTTTGCGTTATTATCGATGCAAATATTCACGCAATCTATAGGCATGTTTAATATAATTATATTAATGATATTAGTTTCACGCTGGGTGCCGCACAACCTCACCGATGCTCAGAAGCAAGTCCGGGTGGAATGATAAACAAATTTGAAGCAGGCTCGTACCGGCGTGTTTACGACATCATTACAGGTGATGAGTCTTGGATTTATCAATACGATCCAGAAACGAAGCTCCAGTCGACGGTTTGGGTGTTTCAAAATGAATCAACGCCTACCTAAGTGAAGCGATCTAGAAGCGGGGGGAAGATTTTGATCGCCAGCTTTTTCAATTTGACTAGCTACTTGGTATCAATTCCTTTACGAAACCAAAGAAGCATCAACGCTAAATGGTATACCTACTACCAAATGCTTGGCAGAAGTTTTCTACGTTGTGAGCAACAAGTGACCAAACACAGGGCTCCGCGGGCTACTGCTCCACCACGACAACGCGCCGTCGCACACGGCGCTCAAAACGAGGGACTTCCTGGACAGCACGCCGGTCAAACTCCTGGGTCACCCTCCTTACAGCCCTGACCTAGTACCGTGTGACTTCTTTTTATTCCCGAAAATTAAAAATCTGGATAAAGGGATACAATTTTCGTCGCCAGAAGATGCGCTGTCAGCGTTCGAACAGGCTGTAAACGAGGTGTCTGCGGCGGACTGGAAAAAGTGTTTCGAAAACTGGTTCAGACGCATGAAACTTTGTATAGACGCTAGTGGAGAGTACTTTGAACAGATTTAATAAAAAAATATTTAACTATAGAACATTTATTTTTATTTTTGCAAAACGTCGTCCCACGTATATAGTACTAATTAAGAACGTCCTTACAGTGGCGAACTAAGAATTTATGTCGTAAACCGCGCGTGACTAGTATGCATCACACTTCATCTGCCATTCGAAGTTTCCAAGAAGAATCAAAAATTAAATTAAATTAATGTTATAAGCCTAATACAATAAGGAGAGAAAAAAGGGGTGTACAAATGCATTAGTTATGTAATTATATCCTTATATTAATAGGCTCAGTACATGCACGTTATGTAAAACTCCTGACAACCAAACTAGGACATGTCCTGTATCTCAGGTGTCAACAATAAGGTTCACTGTTAACCATAATTGATTTGAAAAGGAACTTGGAGTAATAATAGAACACCTTCCCTAGTAAAATGACAAACTCAAAATCATAGCATTTATTTCAAACTAGCTGTTGCTCGCGTCTTCGCCCGCGTGGAGGTTCAAAATTATCCCACGAGAACGTACTACCGGGATGAAAACTATTTTATCTGTTAATCCAGGCTATAAACTATCTGAGTGCCAAATTTCATCCAAATCCGTTCAGCCGTTTTTGCGTGATTGAGTAACAAACATCCAAAAATCTTCACAAATTATCTCATTTATAAAATTATATACATATATATATATAGTAGTAGAAAGTAGGATAACCCAGTTACAGCCACTTTTGAACTGTCAAAGGGTCGGTGAGTCAGAAAGATGAAGCTAGTTGCTCATTGCTAAACGTAGAGTAGGTAGCTATGGAGAAGACAGTGAGCAGTGTGCTGTGTGCATGTTATTTTCAAAGGTCCCACTGTG
The DNA here is from genome assembly GCA_947359405.1 of Antitype chi. NCBI lineage: Eukaryota > Metazoa > Arthropoda > Insecta > Lepidoptera > Noctuidae > Antitype > Antitype chi. The sequence continues at coordinate 1,147,992 of OX375826.1, forward strand.
CCACTCATCTTCGACATTCTCTGGCCTTAGCATGAAGTATTTAGTAGGGATAACCCAACAATAACAACGTCCATACTTCTCTCATCTTTATAGTCTCCTTTCTACATATTTGATAATTCACACCGCCCATCTATCGTTTCATGGTTCTTCCCTTACGTTTACATATAGCCATCTCTCAGCTCTGCCATTTATGTAAGAGAATTCGGTAATGAATACCCCTCACAAAATGCCATGCCTATACCCAAGTACATTATTAACAATAGTTCCCGCATACCACAGTAATAAGTGTTAATACCATTACGTAGTTAATAGCCGGGAACCGAACCCGTCATTTTGTGCCCAATTACATAATAATACCCTCTTTGGGCAGAAGAATGGGCACAATATCGGACAGTTCATGCACACTAATATGAGAACTTTAGAACACACCGGAAGTTAACTTTAGTTAATAATTCAATTAAATGTGATTTTCCAATGAGACTTCGGACACATCCTAATTTCTTTTTGTTACAAAATAATATAAGAGCACTATGTAAGTGCTAAATGCCTTAAAATACCGTTCTATGGCTTCTTAAGAATCCAATAGACATCCTGATGTTCAGAACACATCTGACACATGGCTAAGCACCCACTGAATCACGATTCCTATTAGGGTAACCTGTAAAAAAGCAGGAGGTATACCTCCCTCTATATCAATATAAAGTACAGGGGAGGTTTCGGATCCAAAAGATAAATCTACCAAGAAAACAAGATAGATTATTATGACAAACAACCCTTTTTTTTTTGGGTGGGAAATCATCAAATAACTTCTCCCGCTCTACGTGTCAGACTTTTACTGACTAAAACCCACCCGTGTTCCCTCAGGTGCCTGTGTGCCAGGGGCCGCGGTATCTCTTTCGAACAACCCGCACCCCTGGCAGGCATCGGCCCTTGCGGACCCCACCATTTGGTGCTGACATCTCTTTGAGGCGCGCGTGGAACACAACGCGCCGACGACCCGGGCTTGGTCCTTACCGGACAGCGAGCTACCCATTACTCGCCGTCCGCAAGCCCGCGCCTACGGTGGCCTGGAATCAGCCTGGAATTCCCGACATCCCTTGTATATGAGAAGAGTCACACATTCGTTGGACCAGCTTCTTCCGCATTCAATAATCCTTCATTTGAGCGCAAATGTCTACCTGTTGGGAAGTCTTAATGATATACTCCTTGACTCTCATATCATTCACGTTTATTAATAAATACATTTACTTGTAAATTCGTAAGTAAGCGAGCAGCATCGTAAATACTGTTCACAGGCGGCGAGGTGTGGCCGCCATTAATAAAATTATGCTATATCACTGCTTTCTTAATCGGCTAACGATTACCATATTAATTGATAGCTGATAGCGGACCGTACTCGACAGTGGCGCCAGCTGGTTACAAGTTATTAAGTTAATAATTGTAAACGTTTGTGGAATATTTATGTAAGTAAATGTTCACTGGTGGACAGTCGCCAATGTTCGGCCCGTCCTTTGCTCGAGCCAACCCGCGCCGCTGAGCCTGTAGTATTAAGTACGTCCCCTAATAATAATCAGTCCGATTCAGTTTGTCCCTTGCTGCCAGAAGGCACCTCGAGAGGACCTCGGCTTAGGGCATCGATGGTAGGGACCAGCGATGTTCTAAGCCGAGGTCCGTACCCCACAAGGGGTGCCCTTAGCGAGCAGTCGCTCTAGTTTTAAGTTTTTTTAAGCCCTGGCTGGTAATCTTAATTTATTAAGATTATCACAGGCAAGTCCGGTTAAGCAGACGACAACCTCAAAGGTTGAACTGTGAGATGTCATACCCCAAAAAAAAGTGGACAGTCGCTCAGTCGATAGTGGCTCCCTATTGGTGGAGAGTGGTTACTGCTGGAAATGGAGCAGGCAGCAACACCAACAGGTTCGCCAATACATGACTGAATGAAGTTTACTTAAAAGTTTAGCCTAAATTCGCTCATTTTCCAAACCATCAAACTCTTTAAAATGCAACATATGGAAGGCTTAGCGGCAGAAATATGCAGGTATGGGGTAGCTCTTCCCCAGACATGCAAAACTGCATATCCACGTGAGCTCTTGGGTGCATATGAACTTTCAGGTAGATTGCATTATGTGTTTCATAAGTTCACTTATTATGTTGCTGTCCAAAAGCCATGTTCCTGGCAAATTTACAGGACAGTTTGCTATAGGCTTCAAATAAATCAAAGAACTGATTATCCCCGTAAGGTATTTAATACCGTATTTCAGATCTTGCTACTATTAACCTCCAACTCTACTTTCAACAAGGAAATGCATCTCGACAAACGTGCCATTAAGCGTAATTTGTGGAAATGTACAGAAATTCGCGTGCCGACGATGTTTCCACTCTGCCTACCCTCGGGGGAACGATGCGCCAGCGCAACGTAATTGCCGCTCCGAGCTAACATGCGCGTACGACTTAGATTTAATTGAGATATGTATCGCTCGAAAAATGCTACAGTTTTTATTGATACCGTGGAGACGTGTCTAAGGTATATGTAGATGCAGTTTAGTGTTACCTGGCAACGTTTAGCTAAATCAATGATCATGATGTAATCTATTAAATTTGTTGTAATTGATTAGTAATTTAGTATTGAGTAGCTTTAAAAATTATCTACGGGAATTTGCCTACTACCGGGATAAAATTATCCTGTGCAGATCAAGATTAGATTGAAATTAATAAATTTTAAACTTTTTGAGTAGGATCCTTCAGGGGTGGTCCTTTCGTTAAAGACATTAGACATCAGATTGCCCCAAATAATTCAATCCTGAGTGATGTAGCATGGCTAACGTTAACGTGAGAACACTTCACACAATACCGCTGCACTGATTGAAATGCAAACAAACGGAGTGCTCGGTGTAGTGAACGGGCACTGACGATGTGAATGTAGCAATATGTAGCATTGTGGACTAGTCAGATCTGAATTAATTCGTATAGTGCGTGTCGACGCGGGTCTATGCTGATAGAGTGAGGAGAATTCATGTGATGAAGTTGATTGCAAGTGATAATGTGTGGCTTAATTACTCTGTACATAATTTTCGTTTAGAAGAAGTATTCTGGAGGTTTTAAGGATGAAACCAATAAGTTTCTGCACATGTACCGAAGCTGTTTAAACTCAGATGGCACTCACAATATTCTGTTCTTAATTACCAACCAATTTGACCAAGATCTCTCCAAATAGATACTTTCATTAAATTGGTTTTTATGCTAAATAGATATTTTTTATTTTCCTCTTATTTCAATCAATATCCGATTCATTCAATCCTAACAATTAACCAAATAACAAAAACACAAAACAAAAACGAAGCTATTTCACAGTTCTCAATCGCAGCACAAACGCGCCGCGCCATTAATCGGAACACTTTAATAAAGGCACGGCCATTACATTAAACAGCCAATTAGTGATAAATGTTATAATAAAACTAATTTTGTTGGTTTTGGTCATTTCCGCGTCAGTCACGGCTTCATTACGACCGTCGAGGTCGAAAGTGTTAAATCATTAAACCTGCTGAATGGTCAGATATGGTTTTCTATGGTCATGTATTTTGGCGCCTTGAAAGGATTTCTCATGCGCAAAAGTGAAGAACTACCATACAAACTTTAAACTCCTATTTAACCTCTTTATATATGATCAAAATTCTTCCTTAGAGCTCACATTCGTTGGTGGCAGGGACATTGACGCGGTACCTGTTATCATTGATTCAGAAACCCCAAAATTGAAATTGTAATTTTTCGTCGGATGTAAAAAAAATTGCTCTTCCATACGTTTCGTTAAAATGCATAGAAAAGATTTTAATTAATTCGTAGGTAGTGCATTTTTCTATGAAACAGCAGAGTTTCAACGCTAGGGTGTCTACAATTATATGCTGAATTCATGGTTACAGTTTGCGCATCTCTTGTGAACTCTTGTGCAATATTTCATGCTCTAACTATAGCCAGCGGTTCTGGCTATGTGTTATCCGGTAGTGAGTAAAAGGATTTTTATTACAAAGATATGTAATCTTCAAGGCATTGGGTACCCCAAGTGTGACGAGCTGATTGCCATGGACTTAATGCCTTTGGCATTAAGTCCGCCTCTGTACATTTCTGTGCGTGAAGTATTAAATAAATAAATTTATTTATTTATTTATTTTTATTTTTTTTAAAAAACGTTGCCCCACACTAGGAATTTCTCCTGTATCGTGGGTGCGTTTACAAACATTTAAACTCACATACACAAACAGCCAGACCCAGAACAACTACTTGCAGACCATACAAATATGAAAGGAAAAAAAGGAAAAAAAAAAAATGAAAAACGAAAAAAAAAATGAAAAAAGAAAAATGGAAGGGATACACAGAATTTCCGATTATGCGAGTACCTAGTGTACCTACGAATTTTTCACATATTTATTCAATACGCTGGGAATGATGGGGTCGAAACCAGGAAGTCACGATCAGTGGGCAAAAGACATTAACCCAACATTTATTATCCTTTAATCCTCCACTTCCTTAGTAAAACACAAGTTTTATATGCTTCCCTTGTTTAATTTCCATTCCAACTGGGAATGGTTACTATGCTATAAATACTCGATGCAGTAACATTTCAGTGAAGCAGTTGGCGAGATAAGAGCTCGACGTATATCTGTTACACGATCGACGTACGCGGTTTGTCGATATATCTTACCGTTTTAGCATAAAATACAAAATGGAGAAGGTTTAGAGTCTTATTCACACTAACATAGAATTTGGGATAGGTACAGCGACTTCGGACGTCCTCGGTTACTGGCAGTCTACTACCTGAGCGAAATCCGTAGGTTTAGCTGATGTTACAGGCGTTTCCTACATCGTATCATAGGATTAGTTCGGGGCATGAACTAAGAATGAATGACAACACGATTTAACAGCTGTCGCTACTCCTAGTGTGTTTTTGCGCGTACGAAAAAAAAAATTTGAAATTTGATATGACAGATTAATTACATTCGGACGGGCTCCTAACTTCGCTGACGGAGAGTAGACCCCCTGAATCAACAAACAAAGTATCCCTAAAATGACGGTACCGTGTAATATAGGACAGACGAACTGTTGAACTTGTATTTTGTGTAACTACGGAGGGATGACGATGGGTTCCACTGAAGATCTTGAATGGAATTATTAATACTTAGCTCCCTTTTGCATGGAGTATTCCTACTGTACTACAATTTGAAAGTGACTTTTCGATATCCATTGCGCTCGCTATCGATATCGACACATCTACAACTGCGCCGGGACAGGTTTTATAACATAGTTGTTACCGTCCGTTTGGTTTAACTATTCGTGATTTAAAAAAGATTTCATTTTGTAGCTGTTGTAGAGTTATCACATCAGTTTTCCATAAAAACCATTTAGGAGCATGACTCTTAAAAAGAGAGGCCTGGCTTTCCTCTAGACTTCCGATTCATAATAACATAGCGCTGAACTTATATTTTTATTATGTTAATCCATTTTATGGCAGTTTGTGTGCAAAAATACCTATTCGCTTCCAGTCTCAACTTATTATACATTTAAGTATTTCTGTAACAAACAGCTTCAAGCCAGTAGCCGCACGCTTTTATAGCGATGTTTGGGAGTGATAGCCTTCTAACTACTTTAACGGTTATGAGCTCTGACCCTAGCTCCACTACTGGGCTTACATTGTACAAATGACACAATCGTAGAGCATTAAGTTTTATTGCGATTATTGTTGTGGATTTTGGAGTCGTTTCGTCTGCTGCCTGTGGGACATTGGCTGTTAACATGTTGAATGTAGTATTTAGTGATATTAACGTTGACAAACAATTCAGATCAATCGAGGAATTTGCGAGTTCGTTGTCTATCATGCTTTTAATTAAGTAGTCTATTAAGTATTTCTTAAGAGTGACTAGTAGCAAAGTGTTTTAGCAATGCGTGGAGATATGATTGCTCCAGATATATCTATCTATTTGTATATTTATGATAAGCAAAGAAAGAAAACCGTTCTGCCATGCATCATAGGATGTGTAAACATGGGAAATTCTTAAAACCAATGACATGGCTAATAACGCTATATCCACATTAAATATTTACATGCATTTTAATCAGTTCTTTGTTTTACTCTAAATCAATAACGTGACCACAAGTTAGCTGTCATTTTCACGCCTCACGCCATGACAGTTATCTTCAAAAACACGCACTTGTCGATGGCAAACAAAAACGGCGCACGCGCACCGACCGTTATTGAGCCGAATTCGAAAGTTAACCTGTGGGGCTTGGAAACATACGCGCCACGATGTGGAATCGTGAAGTCTGATCTAGGGGCTTATGATTATGAGTTGGTCGTAAACTGTAATTTTGTGGAAAACGTTCATTGTTAAGCCATACCAAGTTACATTACGTTTCATACTAAGTTAATGATTAATGTTTGAGAAGCTGAAGCTTCTCAAACATTAACCTGAAGGTAGTGATGATATTCTTGGTGCTGTAACTATACCGATTAATTTTCGTTTCTAAAATAGACGTTTTCAATTGAAAAATTGAGTTATTTACTTCTCAGACGAAGTTTCTAACTCATAGACATGGGAATCTTATGTGATACTCTTGTAATCACGAGCTCTTTCAGCATTAGCATTAGCTCAACGCTGAAAAGTAGTAAAAAATAAAGTTAAAACCCAAATTTTCATGAATGAGAGCAGAATTGTAAACCATATCCTATGGCACTATGCAATAGTCTAGCTTTTCACCAGTGAAATAATGTTTTTAATTGAATCCGTACAAAGATTTCCTACTACAAACGTTTGAACAAACAATGTTACTTCCTTACAATATTAGTTTAGATATATATCTACTTTATTTAGCGGAAATATTTTGAGGGCAATCTAACCCGTCTTATTATTTTGACGTATGTTCCCCAGTGAGCGCGATATCCGTTAAATTCGAAACTAATTGAACGTGATCCAATGTTAGCGTTGCGCGCGCGCCGGTCTAACGTTACATTCACTCTGTGAGCGTATCTGGTAATGATGCTGTGATGTATGGTGTTGAGACGTGATGTGAGATGACAGAGATTGCATACAAAGCGGCAATTAGTCCAAACGTTTAAAGCGCGAACAGCCTTGTGAGAGGCCGTGAGTTCAAAACTACTATTTGGACTCTCTAGGTTTTCTAGATATCTTTAAAATTATAAGCAATGCAGTTTGATGAGGTTTATTTATTAGGATTTAGGAACTACATATTCATATTTCATTTTACAAAGGATCTTCGTTCTGCGTAACATAACTTGATATCACGCCTTGATTCCGTGAAAGGTTAAACAGTTGTGTAACTGTACAATCACAACCATCAACGGGTACAAATCCAGACTCCGGGTTGCTACTGAAAAATTCCAGATAGAAAAACCCAATAACGCTTTGCCTGCTTTGGAAATCGAACCCTTGAACCAGCAGCAGTAGCTCTGGCGACCACTACGCGGACAAGGCAGGTGTACACAACTTTACAAACGGATTATTAAATTACGAAGAAAGATAAGGTTTCCACATGATGGTTGAAGAAACTTCTTGACTTCTTACTACATCTTAAGCTAGAATGAACGACGACATTCTTCGCAATTCGTAGAACTTCCGTTAGCCATTAAAATGGAATGATTGAAGATGCTCTGACCATCATGAACAAAGTACTTACCTAAATGGTTAGTAACTCATAGGAAAAATACGAAGGCGAGGTGACCATTACTGACAAGTGTGACGTAGCTATTCAATGGTTTTCTCATTTTGTTATTTCCACATCCCCGTGAGAGGAGGTAAACTTTACTTAGAAATAAACTTCACTGGCTTTGTTTCGAAGATGGGTGGGCTTCATCTGTGTAGGACAGACAAAGTCCCGGTAATATATGACCCTCAGTTTGAACTGTCTAAATTCTTATAACCCATGTGTACCTACGATAAAGTAAAAGTACACACTTATGCATAACTTTATGCACATGCATAAGCTGACACATAACTTCTAACTTTATCTGCCAGATCTTAAAGTCCAAATCTGAATAGGCCAGAAAAATCCTTGTTATAGTCCATGAACATGCCATTGTATGAGCACAGACATAATGATGCGTTCATCAAGGACCTTATGTGTCCAACAATAAGGCAGTTTATCAAATGGAGTGGTGCTGGAGTTATTTTGGTGTGGTGTTATTCAAATTCGGCGTCGTCGGTACGGTCCGGCTGACAACTCTATAGTTTTGCATGGCGGACCATGTTTTGTTTTATTTGCTTCGTGATAAATGCGCATGCTTTGTGTTCGTATGCTATGGGAAATGGGAATACTTTCGTAAAGTACATCGCAATTTATTAAACGTGAAATACCAATGTGGATGGTTATTCCGTGTTTATTTGCAAGCGAAAGGAAAACAAGATTTTTTTCAGTAAAAAATATGTTTGACGTGTAAAAGTGTTTGTACAAACCTACTTACAGAAATAAAATCATTTATCATTTAACATGTAGCCAGTCACTCACCCAAGCAGCACAAATAGCTGTATAGCCACTGGACAACAGAATTTTTGAAAACTCGACGCTGTTATGCTGTTTGTACAAGGGCTGTCTATCCCGCTATAATGCTCCTATAATTCTAAATTTGGCCCCAAATTAACCAGCGCTGAGAATTATAGTAGCTTGTTAAAAGCATTCCAGAGCATTGTAAGAGATGTACATGGGCTGCACAATAGCTTAGACAGCTGTCAATAGGCCACTATCCAGCTCCTTTAATTCTCTTAGACAGCCACTAGATGGTGTATGGTTTCATTACGGCGATTAATAATTCTACAAAGAAATAGCAACAAAAGACTATTTGTGCAGTGCAAGTGTTATGTCAAACTCTAATCTGTGGGCAAATATATAATTTCCAATTTAAGGTAAGTAATTTTTCACGTTTCTTTGTATCTCTATCGCTAAATTGTACTGCGGGTGCCAGTTTACTGTTAATATATATAGGTGTTATTATCAAATATTACACGCGCCACAGAAATAATATAGTTTTACTAAAAATATTATACAAAATACATACGGTGTACGAATTATTCATGGATTTTTACAAAAAAAAGAACATTTTATGAGCATTCATATCTATTTGTAGCTAAAAAATAATTTGTTTTTACTTTAATTGCTCTGAAATATCATTAAAATTTTACAGATATCAATAGTTTTTCATAAGTAATCGGTTTGTTTACATTAAAATGGCGTTAATTTGTTATCCAGCAATCATTCTAACTAAATTCTCTTGAAACTCTCTTTTCTGTGCAATGGCCATATTTAAGTCTATTAGTCAGCTGAGAACTTTACGCTAGCTGTACAATGGTTTTCAGATATTCTAACGACTGGTGAAACCAGTAAAGTGAGAGTATACAACAGCATCTTAGGGATCTCTAATCTTGATAGAAAACCATTTCGGGCATTTCGTACTCAAGTAGCTTAGGTACTTCACTTGATTTTGTCACCCTACTTATTTTCGCCTGTTATGGCAAACTAGCGAACCATTAATTGCCATGTTTATTAGCGTCATTAAAATTTAACCATTCATATTGATAAAAAATCATTGTAAAATTTACTTTAATGCGCAGGAAATAAGGTCCTATTTAGATTCAACGATTTGAAAGCCATTATTCAAACTTGTGTTAGCCATTTTTTGCCAAATATTCACCATTATCTTTATCTGTTGTTAGTTTGTTACCCGTGACGCGCTACGCACCGCAGGTATTATTATTGTTTCTATTTTGTTCACGAAATATTTTTTATTTTTTAGTCGTCTTGTAGATTGCGAGTGCGTACGACGGGACGGTACGACTTCTGCAATTCTATTACGCGAACGAAGTGAATAACTTAGTTTTGTTTAATAATTTATCAATTAATAATAGTGTACATATTTTTGTGATAGGTACCTAGTACCTGCAACAGGTGTGAATATTTTAATACTAAAGAGCGTTTTACTTAATGGCAGAAATACTAAATCCGCGTACTTAATGATCTCTTACTTGTGACGTAGTAGGTAAAGATGCTAATGTTATTGCTAAGTGATTATTATTGTTTCCAGAACATAGAAATGCCGTTTAAAATAGTGAAAACAATAGAAAGAGGTAAAGAAAAATTATCTGTCGTACCAAGTGCTTGGGAAACTGAAGGATGGTTGAGATGGCCTATTAAAAATGTCAGTTCGAAATTAAATAAATTAGAATATTCAAAGCCTCAAACAGATTGGACAAAAATGCAATGTGTAGTAAAACGGCCATCCATTGCAACTTATAAAAATGCAGAAAAAGAATTAAGTTTCATGTTGAACCATAGCGACACGTCAGATTACCCGGATGATGGAGGAATAAATAAATTAGAGGATATCCTTATTGACTACAACGCTATGGCAGCTAGTCTAGTAAGTATGCTTTTATCTATATTTCTATACAATCTATACCAATATTATAAAGAGGTACTAGCTGACCCGGCCACGCGTTGCTGTGGCTAAATTGAAAAAAAATCTGAAAAACTTGTTATCATAGCACATTGAAATAATAAGTGCTAAATATTTTTTAATAGAGGTTAAATAAAAACAATAAAAAATATATATTTGTACAACTGTTGAAAAAGTGTAGGAAATTGTGTTTTGATCAATGAAGCACAAATAAGTAAAAAACAGGATTAATTTCACTGTATTATCTTCATTATAATATGAATTCAATTTACACTTCAGTCTAAGTAACACGTGGCCGGCTATGCTAACACCAAAAATTTTAAAAGTGGAAATAATTGAGTTATACGGTATTTCGTTCACTAAAAAATAAATTTAATTAATTTTATAGCGTCAACAACACGTGGTAATTATGCTGTTAAAATGTAGCTTATATGACACGTTCGTAGATTTACCATAGCAGCGCCAACTATTGATTACTTACTCAACCCAGTCGAAAGGTATCGACATCTGTTAGAATCATTTGGAGTTAACAGATAATTGTGACTGTCAAATAATAACAGACAAATAATTAGCTGAATTTTATAGCGTCAACAACACGTGGTAATTATGCTGTTAAAATGTAGCTTATATGACACGTTCGTAGATTTACCATAGCAGCGCCATCTATTGATTACTTACTGAACCCAGTCGAAAGGTATCGACATCTGTTAGAATCATTTGGAGTTAACAGATAATTGTGACTGTCAAATAATAACAGACAAATAATTAGCAATAAATTAAAATTGCGACTATAATTTGAGATTTAAACTATCCTATCTCTCAAGTTGGATCGAACTGCACATGGTGTGCGAATTTTATTATAATCGGTTAAGTGGTTTAGGAGTCCATTGAGAACAAACATTGTGACACGAGATTTATATATATTAAAAGAATAATTTATTTTTTATTTATTTGTTTGTAATCTACGGACCTGCCAGTAGGATTAGAAAAAATATTTTTGCATTGCACAGCCCAATTCATGAGAAAGTTTATAGGCTATGTAATATTACACTACGACTCTTAAGAGCCGAGCAAACAAAAACATCAGAAAGATCGCTGAACAAAAACGAAGTAATGGCACGGGCGGGCGATGGGATGCGACGCGGTGGCTCGGGGTCCGAAATTTCACGCGAACAAAGTCGTGGGCAGAAGCTAGTAGCATATAGTTACGTCATTCTTGTGTACTACGATGTAGCATTTTTGGAGGCGGTTCAGTATACAAGTGTACGACCTGATGATGTCCAGTCAGGTTCTGCTCAGGGCTTCGGATGGACCATCCGAAGGTTTTGAATAAAACGCAGCAACCTTGTTTCAACGGTATATTTGGCAACTAACTACTATAACTCATGTGAATTTATTATAAGCTGTTGAGTTTCCTAATAAATAAATAAAATAAGACTAAATTATTCTAAGTCCAGTACAGTGTCGACGGAAAATCTTAAGACCACGACTTAAATAATCGTACAATGCCATCTATCGAGGTATCGGGAACTAATTTTGTAAAACAATGTGCAACTTAGTTGACACAGTGCGTATAAGGTCATACAAAAAGCGATTTTCAATTTAGTTAAATTATATAAGTTTAATTATCTTATTAATATAACTTTAATAACTTTAGTGTACTTTTTCTCATTAATTTATATCATTTTACCTAAGCTGATGCTTTTACTTCCAGACAGTGCAACAGCAGCAGGATCGTGTGGAAGAAGACGTCATAACAGAGGTCCCTGTTGTTGAAAATAATGTAAGTAAATAAATTAACACTTATTTAAGTTGTTTGTCCGTAAAAGATCGATTTTAGCGGTAAGACCGCCTGTGTAAACACTCTACGTGTAATAAAGAGTAGGTATTTATTTTATCTAATCTTATTTAGCCTAGCTGTATTGTTATGCGATGAGCTAGCCTTAACTGCTTTTATTTAATTTTTGTAGGTTTTCCAATGCTCTGTCAGAAGTTTATTCACACTACGTAATTTTGTGATTGCAGATACTTAGTCAAGATAGTATACAGGAGAGTGCAACGACATCTTCAAACAATGTCATTGAGATACTCAGTACTGGCAGCTATATGGAACGAAACAAGTACAATCAACTCCTTGAAAACCAGAACCAAATTTTAAATAATCAGAAAACCATCATGGACAACCAAAACATTATTCACGAAACACAGAAACAAATAATTGAAAAAGAAGAAAAAAATTCCCGTCAAATGTCAGATCTTATTGTTCTTATAGATGACAGTTTTACAAGACTAGGCAACCAAAATTTGCCGACAGTTAAACATGGTGAAGCAAGCTCTATGGAACTAGAACCTTTTATGATAAAGCCTGTATCAAATGCTGAAGAATTGAATCGATTAGAAAATACCTTATATGATAAAACAGCAAAGCAAAAGCTGCATCTACAGTACTCACTTTTGTGCAGCAAATCAGAAGGCAGCGGTATCAGTTGCGCCTATAAAATGCTGGACATAATTTTTGCTAGAGAATTTCTTTGCCAATGCTCGTGGTCAGGTGGCAGTAAAGGCCAAATGGTGAAAATTGCATTTAAAGGATGCAGGAACATCCTAAATTTCTTTTTTTGTTTGATTAGAAATTGGGATTCCAGCTACACAAATGATCAAAATGAAAAATTTTTCAAGACAGTCTTAAAAAATTCTGGTAAGAGATTAGAAATAAAAAACTTGAGAGCTTCTACTAAACGCAATCGCGGAGACTCGAGAAGTACTAACAAACGACAAACAGTTACAACGGCAATAGTAACCGAAAAGGGGGAAAAAGACAGTAAATTAGTAACGGAAACTGAAAAAGAAATGAATGAAATTGAAAATGAAAATGGTGAAGAAATTTATGTAATGCCAAGTATAGATTTTGAAAAAGACAAAGAAAATCAATTAATAGAACATTTTGACGAAGAAGAATCACTTTGTTGAAAATTGCATATAATTTTTCCTGATATTTTTTGTATATTAACGTTATCCTGTGACTGATTTGGCTCAGAATTGTTTAATTTGTTAAATATGTATGTAGATTAGTTGGTTAGCTACTGATATTTTTTTATATACTAACGTTATCTCGTGACTGTGATCCTTCTTAGAATTGTTTAGTTTGTTAAATAAGTATGCAGATTAGTTGATTAGTTACTGATATTTTTTGTATAAACACGTTATAAATAAATCTCGTGACTGTGATCCTGTTCAGAATTGTTTAGTTCATTAAATAAGTATGCAGATTAGTTGATTAGTTACTGATATTTTTTTGTATATTAACGTTATCCTGTGACTGATTTGGCTCAGAATTGTTTAATTTGTTAAATATGTATGTAGATTAGTTGGTTAGCTACTGATATTTTTTTATATACTAACGTTATCTCGTGACTGTGATCCTTCTTAGAATTGTTTAGTTTGTTAAATAAGTATGCAGATTAGTTGATTAGTTACTGATATTTTTTGTATAAACACGTTATAAATAAATCTCGTGACTGTGATCCTGTTCAGAATTGTTTAGTTCTTTAAATAAGTATGCAGATTAGTTGATTAGTTACTGATATTTTTTGTATAATAACGTTATAAATAAATCTCGTGACTGTGATCCTGTTCAGAATTGTTTAGTTCTTTAAATAAGTATGCAGATTAGTTACTGATATTTTTTGTATAATAACGTTATCTCGTGACTGTGATCCTGTGCAAAATTGTTTAGTTCTTTAAATAAGTATGCAGATTAGTTGGTTAGTTACTGATGTTTTTTTGTAAAATAACGTTATCTCTTGACTGTTATCCTGCTCAGAATTGTTAAATTTGTTAAATAATAAGTATGCAGATTTGTTTGTTAGTTACTGATATTTTTTAAATAATAACGTTATCTCGTGACTGTAATCCTGCTCAGAATTGTTTAGTTTGTTAAACAAGTATGCAGATTAGTTGGTTAGTTACTGATATTTTTTGTATAATTATGTTATCTCGTGACGATCCTGCTCAGAATTGTTTAGTTTGTTAAATAAGTATGCATATTAGTTGGTTAGTTACTAATGTTTTTAGTATATTAACTTAATCTCGTGACTGATTTTACACAGAAGTGTTTAATTTACATTCAAATTTAAGAAAGTTGCTTAATTAAATAGCATTACCAAAGCCAAATCTGGAGTCTGTGATGAATAAAATAAAACGCAGTAAATGTATATTATTACTTTTATTTTTATTGAATTCCTTACCCAGCAGTATTAATATAAAATCTCTTACCAGTATTATATTAATTATTTACAGTGTATGTAAAAGTGGTATGAAATATAATTCATTTTTCTGCTTAATACATACATATTTAAACTTTACATCTCGTGGGTATATTGTCGTTCGAATACGATTCGCGCTGGGTAGTTTTGCTTTGTATATATCGAAAATTGATGACATCACAGGGTAGTCAAAAACTTCGGTGAAGTCTATTATTTTATAGCCATAAATTTTTTCTTTATCAATTGACTGTACTTCAATTATTTCACGGTTATTTGTCATAAAATATTTATCTTTAGATTTTGCTGAAAGTATAAAATCTTGAAAATGTATTTTGGTGACATTTTTATTATTTTTAGTTATGAATGGCACCTCTCGTTTTTTCACTAAGAATCTCTCACATTCACTGAGTCTTTTTGCTACCTGCGAGAGCGGTTTGTTACCACTTCGCAACATCCTTTTAATTAAATATAATTTATTTTCAAAAGGATAGGCATTGAATGTTGAAAGCGGTCCAAGTCTTTGAACCTCACTAGTGACATGTAGCAGATTATGCACATTGCTAGTTACATAATCAGGACCATAAAAGTCCTTATAATGCTCTACAAAGTACAGAAGCAGTTCTTTTGACAACGGCAACAAGTGATTATATTTTTCAATTGAACAAATTGTGATGGCACAATACAAAAATAAAAAGTGCAAAAAAGCATTTTTTGTTAAAACGTCTGGAAGAACTATAAGGCTCAAATAAAAGAAAAAAGATCTGAATTCCGACGCTTTCCAATGTGCAAGACATCCTAGGTCCCTCACACATCTATGTATCTCTAAAGGTAATTTGCAATTTCCTAAGAAAGTATTGACAGTACATATGTCTTTAGCTGACCATTTTGTGACATATTTGCCAAAGTTGCCATCCCTCCATCCTATTAATAATCTCTTCATGACACCTAAATCTATTAGGTGCAAGGAATCGGCCACTGGTATATCATTCACCATGTCTATTGGAAGCTGTAGCAAAGCTGAATCGGATTTGTGATGCTGTCCATACAGCTTCCTGCGAAACCCATCATCTGTCCTTTCAGAGCATTTCAGTCCTGGAAATACTACAGTGTGAGATTTATGGGAGTACTCTCCTTCAGTAACGCATTTTAAGCATCCATGTTTGCCATTAAAATTGCAGACCCCTGAAAAAATATCAAAACATACAATTAGCGTTCGCAGTACTACAGTACCCTGTTCGATACAAAAAAGAAAAAAACTTTTGAGCGCCACTGACACAACTTTATTGTTTTGGAACGGTGAAACAATATTAAAATTTGTCTTCTCATAAACACGTGGCGCTGAGGGCATGCAAACGTACATACCTTTTATAAACGCCCTTGCCGGCGAATCGCAGATAAAACATCTAATCTTGACGGGTATAATCTTGCTGGTTGATAGAAGGATTCCGTCAGTTAATAGTTGTTTCATTTCAACTACAAAATCTTCTAGATATTTATCAAGGTTCTTCGGTTTTCCGACACCATAATAAACACCAATGATAAATGGTTGGGCACTAGGTATTTCGAAAACATTACATAAAATCGGCCAGAACTCATATTTAGAACTTTTATAAATAGGCAAGCCATCAATGTTTATGTTCAAACTTATGCTCTTCATATTTTCTAAAACGTCTAGCCAGTTTTCCAAAACTATAGTTAGCGGATTGATTACTCCATTGTGCCAGTATTCTCCACCAGATTCAATTAATTTGATAGTAGTTTTTCTAGCTGTATGTAGAATCGTTCTCGGATCTTTAGGTAAAATATCGGGAAATCTATTATTTACTATTGTTACTAATTCTTTCAGTGCATCTTGAGCAATATTTCTTTTTATTGCCCATTCTTTTATATTTTCTTTAAATAAAATGTTTTTCATGTAAATATTTTCTCCCTCATCTTCATATGTTTGGTTTGATTCAAAACTTTCACTATTATTACTTATAATAATTTCTTTAGAAAGGTCACTGACCAAATCCATTGATTGTATGGAACTATGATCATAGTTTACAAAATCTATGTGTCCGGAACCCTCATTATTAATCGACACCGGCACTTGACTGCAGCTAGATAAATGAAGAACATTTTCACTATTCTTGCTCCTTTGCTTATTGTATTCTTTTGAAAGTTTATTTTTAACTGCACCAGTTCTTTTCCTTTTTTTCCATGGTTTAATCGTATTCATTTTAAATTGTATTTTATTCTAGCACGATATAGTTAATTAAGTCGCGTTGCGAGGTTATGACAAAACTGACATTATCATAGCACTACTAACCTATTTCTACTCTTTAATCATTCTAGAGGCTGTGAAATAGCTAATATTTACACTATAAGCTTTGGAATTAAAGTGGAGTAACACTACACTAATTTACAGCTCATGCAGTCTTAAAATGCTTTTAACCAGCTAGTGTTAAGCTCATTGAGGAAGCATTATAATAGAATTTGTGTACTCCATAAAAAAATGCCAATGGCAAAATTTTATTCTCTAATACAGTTCAAAGCTTAGAAACGGTGTGACGTTACCCCGTTATGCAGCTGTTTACAAACTTTGGTCTTCTTAACCAGCTAGTAGCATTATACGTAGCCAAAAGCTGGACAATAGTTCTTTCAAGTTCTACTAAAATGCATTTTGTTGTTTTTTTGTCCATTGTACAGCCATTAGTCAGCTGTGCTGTTTAACAGTGTAGAGATCGCCCCCCATACAGTCCCAAGAATCGTCTTATCCATTAGTACGGCTACATAAGAGCCTTTGACTGTTATATAGCTTGTTTATGGATGTAATTTCCGCTAATGTGCTGCTTGGGTCATGGTGCTCACTGCTACACGACAGTCACAGTGGTGCCTTGTGGAGCAGGTTCATTCTAATATGCGATTAACCCTTTTGTTAGGTTTAATAGGCATGTACGTTGCATGTAGGTATTTCTTCTTCTTCTTCTTTGCCTGCACAACAGTTATTCAAAAATTGTTGGCCCAAAACGTGGCCACTTCCACGGCGACACGGCAATGACAGCGCAGAAGCTACTATGTAGTGGGGCACAGAGGGCCAGATGGGAGGTGGAGCATAGTTTTTGACACAGCTCCACATCCACACCCTGCTAACGTTCCGTCGAGGTTGCTGCACTTTACGATATTTGACTTACACCTTACCAATTGGTCTCGGAGACGGATTGAATGTACTGACTTTTTCTCGAATTAGTAACTGCCATCTTCGAGTAATCGGGGAACATACATGAAAAAAGGTTCCGACGAATTGAGAACCTCCTCCTTTTTGAGGTCGGTTAGAAAGCTATTAATAAAGTAACAAGGGAGACATGAATTAAGTTGTCAGTACCAGGAAAATAGCAAAAAACATTTTTTTTTCAATTTTCCCATAACATTTCCCGAGTAATTATAGGAAGTGCTGGCGCCACTTCTAGTAACAATGGTAATTGATTTTACAGTTGGACAGACCAATAAAAGTTCACACGAGTATTACGAAAATTTTACAAACATTTAATAACAACAACTATTTGAAAGCGTGACTGAAACATAAGGTTATGCGAACGAAAGATTTATCGCATCGTGTCGCTGGAATCCATTAAACATAAAAATTATAGTTATAAACCTGTTTGCTCATCTATTTCCAGCTTAGCCAAAATGTCTAGACACGAAACTATTTTGCCGTCTTATCTGGAAACATTAATCTACTTTTTAGTTAACCAAAGTATGTGATCTAAACGTGCTTTGCTTTATTTTTAATAAGTTCACATAAATATAATGCATACAAAATACTGTAAATCATTTTAAAGATTAGGTACCGGTGGAGATTTTTGCCCATTCTTCCCTATACGA
The DNA here is from genome assembly GCA_947359405.1 of Antitype chi. Taxonomy (NCBI): domain Eukaryota; kingdom Metazoa; phylum Arthropoda; class Insecta; order Lepidoptera; family Noctuidae; genus Antitype; species Antitype chi. The sequence continues at coordinate 1,166,577 of OX375826.1, forward strand.
AACTACCTTCTGGGGCAACTAGAACCAATTCTTTGAAAATTACTTCTTTAATATATAACTTAGATACCTAAATGTTGACTAAGCTGCAGACAGCCCGGGAAGAGATGCTGTACCTATGTCTAGATTGCATAAATACCACCCTGTGACTAGCATTGAAATTCTATCAACGTTAACGGTGATGGAAAAGCCAAAAATGTATGGGATTGACATAAGCTACCGCAAACTTTATTTCAACCCTGTTGAAAGTCATTGTAGAAATATGAAACGCTTTAAAAGTGATTGCTACTTGTCTATCTAGCGCTCTTGTTATTTTGATTTATCCGGAAGATAAAAATAAAACATTAAAAAAAAACATTGGTGCTGTCTTGGTCGACTTCGCTAATCTAGGGTTCCAAATAAATAAAATTGAAGTGTCTGTCTGTTATGTCAAAATAACAGCTTTTTGCTAAATGCATATGAAATTGTACCTATACGGTACATATGACAAAAAAAAAAAAAAAATGATCTGTAAGCAAAGACAGTTGAATACATGTGGTTTCAATCAAAGTCCTATAACGATATCCAAATTGAGACTTTGGCCAAAAATACTCAGACATAGATAGATTTATTAACAATCCAAAACCTGTTCTAAAATAGCAGTATATATTTTATTTAGACATGGACGTCAATTTTATTATTATTTCTTTAAACTACAGACATGTAGCATCGTGATTTATGGACGGAACGGTCATTTATTTTAATGGTTGTTGAGCTATTGCAATATTATAGCATTATATTATGTTTCTATTCTGGATTTGCCAATAAAACTTTAAAACTTATTATGTGTTGCAGTTACATGCTTGTATACAACCTTGTATGCAAGCAAGTTTTTAAGCTCGCAATATAGCATGAGCATACATACAATTTGTAGAAATAGATAAGGAATTAATGTTGATATTATACGAAAGTCATCAAGAGTATTCAAGAGATCCATACCGCAAGAGGTTAACCAACAAGACATTTTTAGATTATCTAAAGACGATGTGGTTAAAATTACCCATTATTTAAAAGGGCATGTAGTTATAACACCAGTCACCAACTTACAATGTCACATACTTGTAGTAGTTATTGCTATGTTTTAGCATTCTTTTCTCATAATAGTACTTAAGGTCATCGGGTTTGGTGGATATCATTGATGATATTTTGTTTTTGTGCCTGGTTGATGGCAGCAGGCACGCCCCCTATGTGTTATAGTATACGTACAGTTCTGCCCAACCCTTCGGGGAAACGAGGCGTGATGTTATGTTGTGTTATGATAATATTGGGTGTCCAATATTGTTTTGTTCATCCACTTTTGCTTATGAAAAGCGTATCTCGAGTACCGCGTTTCCACATCAGCCGAGTGAATCAACTGCTCCAAAAAGCATAAATTACCATAGAAAGAATCCCAGACATCCCAAAACTTAAGCTTTATCGTCTCATAAATAAAACGAACCAGAACCCGAGATAATATCGTGTCGCAATTAATTGTAAGTGTTTTAAGTACGCCGGCCATCAATAAGACCTCCGCGCGGCGCCTGCGCAGGTGTGAAAAGCCTCTCACTTCATACATCTTGCAGATTAGCACACTTTTATATGCAAAACTTGAGATAAAAAGTTTTGTGTTGACATGGCCGGTGTTAACGAGAGGGATTAGTGTGACATGGGTATTTGGTATGTTTGTTTTTTCTTTCTTTCTATATCAGAGTGTTCAGTTTTGACAAAACTTCTGCATTGTCAGTATTCAGTTTGAACAAACTCCATCGTTTGACTTTAAAAGCGCATTTGATGAATTGTGGTGATCTCCCAGCGAAGCCACAAAACAAGATTTAAAGTTCAAATAAAACAGCAATTCGTTATTTTGGTGTATACATGGACCATAAACAACAAAGTCAAAGGCTGCCGGACTGCCTCTTTGATTTGAAATAAAATTGTGGTTACGGTCGAAGTGGAGGAGCCTGGGGGAGGCCTATGTCCAGCAATGGACGTCTTTCGGCTGAAATGATGATGAAAATTGTGGTCTATTTTGGCTTGGGAAAGAAAGGTAACTAGTAGACATTACTTTTATGCTAAACATTGATAAAACAATTTGCAGATAAGATAGTTACCACCTATGCAAATAATTATTATCATCTGCATAACATTCTCTTAAAATAACAATAAATTAAGTAATTAAAGAATAGTAGTAAAATTGTGATAAATTTAAAACAACCGACTTCCAAAAAAACACTACAAAGCGAAAAATAACTTTAATTTCGGAAGTCGGTGTCTTTGGAGCTGTATTTGCATTTTTTGTCACCGCCTTCCGAAATTAAAGTTATTTTTCGCTTTGTAGTGTTTTTTTGGAAGTCGGTTGTTTTTTTTTTGGAAAATGTTTTTTTTTCACTTTTTAGTGGTTCACATGTGCTTACCCCTTCACAGCATATCGGCGTGATATTATGTTATGAACTGGTGTAAGCAATAAACAGACATGAGATTTCAGCAATCCCAGTCCATTTGCTATCATTTATTGAGGAGTTCCGTTGCCTATCTCCAAAGTTCTTCATCAGATCTTCACCAAATTGAAATGAGACCACTCCGAGAAAGTACTCTTCCAAAAAATACCTAAATCGCTTCGTGTGCCTATAAAATTTGAAGAGTTCTCTCTATTTCTCCAGGATCCCATCATCAGATCCTGACTTGATGATCATGGGACCACCTGGGAAGTATACCCTTTCAAACAAAAAAATAAAAATTCAAATCGGTCCAGCCATCTTCGAGTAATCGGGGAACATACATAAAAAAAAAAAAACAAAAAAAGGTTCCGACGAATTGATAACCTCCTCCTTTTTGAAGTCGGTTAAAAATAACAAAAAAGTCAAACATAACAACAACGGTATAACATCAAAAACAAAAATAAATTATGAAGACTACCTAATCAAAATACAAATCTTTCCTCTAGGAACTCGTTAATGTTATAGTATGCCTTATTTACTAAATATGTCTATTTTCTTTTCAAGTGTAAATTATTATTAAACTCCTTCCAACTTTTAGGCAACTTATTGTAGACAATTGGAGCCATACGAAAAACACTTTTGCGTATAGGTGCAGTCCTACAGGGAAGTCCACATAGTTCAGTTTGGTCACGCTTGTTCCTGGGAAATAGATCTGCTTTGCGCGGAAATAATTTAGGATTGTTCCAAACATCCTGAAAATCTGCCAAGCCTTTTCTTAACTACGTTGGGGACGGTTGTCCGGCCGTATCACTATTTTACATGGACCGACTGCTTATCTGACCTCTAACACCTAGTTACTGGGTATCCAGATACCCCTTGGTAAGACTAGTTGTCAGACTTTTGGGCATCTGACTACCCGTAATGACTGTCAGATCTACGAATGACACCCTGGACCAGCGACTTAACGTGCTTTTAGAGACATGGATGGGTCTCGACATGTAATGGATGGCCAGCCATCCACTAGACTGACCGGGGCGCGAGTTTCTTCATTCTTATTCAGCATAATATACAAAAACAAATTAGTTTGCAATATTTCCTCATAGCTATAAAAAATCAAATTTCTACCCATAATCGAAGCCTATTCTTATGCTAAACAAAATATAACATTAGCATAATGATACTTTCTCATTCAAAAATAAAATATTTTTCCATAGACAATATCTAAAGATTGTGGGCGTCAAATAGCAATAAATTTAAATTCATTTATGGCGATAAAATATTTGACGTTTAGTTAAATATAATACCTCCCCCTATCATTCAAATGTTCTGAAAAATATCAATAAAAGCTTAAAAAATACGTTTATACAAAAAATCACACAGACTTTAATATAAAATGTGTCGAAAAATACAATTTCGTTGTTTATGGTGGTACCCCTTGACATTTGCAACTTGTAAGGTCATTGTTTAATAGTACCTCGCCATCGGATACGATCGGCTTTATCCGCCTTATAACCTCTACCTATGGAATTTTACTGATAATATTATAAGAGTGAAATAAGCGTCATTAAGCACTCTTAATGACGCTTATTTGTGCTCATGTGTCACCACACATGGTTGTTTGCCATATCGGTTCGGCATTAACAAAGTGTACCCGAAGTAATTATTACACATATTCTGCTCGTGTCGATCGGAAAACTCTGTTCGGCATCTTTACCCTCGCTGAATCTATTCGGATCGACTTGGCACAATTCGCTTGGCTTGGCTCGAGCGGCTTATTCCCGAACATATAAGCTTCAAATGTTCCCACTGCTAGAAAGCAGACCTCCTCTCTTCGAGAGGGAGTGGGCTGTCATCTGCCACGTGGGGCCAGTGCGGGTTGGTAGATGTCCCATGTCTTCGATTTTTGGTTCTAGGACATGCCGGTTTCCTCACGATGTTTTTTTCTTCACTGTTTTGCGAGAATAATTTACAGAAAGTAAATCGTCGGCTTGGGTTCGGACCCATCTTCTCAGACTTTCAACTCGTAGTAACGGCCCTGCATTACTTTGAGCACCACAGCTCCAAAACATATTTCTACATTATATTCGTACCAAATCATGCCGACCCGAACAGGTGTATACCACGCCTTATATGCAACTTCCTCCCCTTAACTGGGCATCGGCCTTTCGACTAAATCTTCCTAGTTATTTACACCCACAGGTTCAAACTTTAACTACAGCGGCTTTACACACATCAAAGACTAATCAACGATCAATTAAAAGATATTAATGTACTGAAACATACCATAAAGATTAGGAACGTAGACAACACCGCACCATAAAAAGAAATGTTAAAGAAAACCATAAAACACTTTCCTTTAGAATGTTACGTCACTTTAGACAACCGTCAAATGATCTTAAAGTGGTCAAGAGTAAGCCAGCCTTGTACACCGAGGGTTCCGTCTACCAAAAATATCAAAGGTCTATGTTCGTTATTACTCTGATTATAAAAAAAGGTTAGTTATTACAATATAAGAATACTAGGTTTTTTCCAGCGGCTTCACCAGCGTGGAGGAAGAAAATGATCCCACGAGTAGGTGCGTAGGTACTACCGGGATAAAAAGTATCCTGTGTTAATCCAGGAGGCAAATTTCATCCAAATCTGTGCAGCAGTTTTGCGTGATTGAATAACTAACATCCAAACATCTAAATATCCAAACTTTCACATTTATAATATTAGTAGGAAATCGCGTCGTGACTAGTTCAGTACCCAGGTATCGGTCGACAGTTTAAAAAAATAATACCTTTTGAAATCGGGTGTATAATAATACCCTTTGGATCGGAATACTTGCTAGGGGAACAGCAATTGGTCCAGTATAGATCTTCTTAAACACCAAATCACCGAACACAGTTCATAAACCTCCCATTAACTTGGTTATCAGGCTACTAATCTGGCCACCTGGGCGGTCGGCGCGTCACCCCAGACACCTCTCAAGTTACCTTTCATTCCGAGGGCTTCCCGTGCCACTGTTGACAGTAGCTGTCAAATTAATTACAAGCATAGCTAGAGGTAAGCAGAGATTAAGGTCTCAGGGAATTGTGATGAAAGGCGTATAAGTTGGGTAAATATTTGAATAAAAAAAGAAGTGGCCCACCAAGTAGTCTAAGCAGAGGTATACCCTCTATAAAGGGAAGAATTTCCAATCCAACAATGCGATGCCTTTGCGTACAATACCTGTCTGTTTCATTCAAGCCCTGGAATCTATGCCTGAACCCAGTTTAGGTCGAGTTTTTCTATAATTTCTTGCTTGTAAAATTATGTTAAATAAAAAAAAGTTAAAGTTTTAATAAATAAAATGTTTAGTAAATGTTTAACTTTGTGTTTTCATCTTTTCAGTACAGTAAATTATATCTTATTCAAAGTATTCCACTCATCGCTCCTTTCAATTACTCTTTCATCTCTATAAATAAAAAGAAAAGTCCTGACTGACTGACTGACTCATCAACGCCCAGCCCAAACCCTTGGACCTAGAAAGCAGAAATTTTGCACAGAGGTTCCCTTTATAATGTAGACAAGGAATACGGAAGAATTTTTCGAAATTCAACCCCTAAGGGAGTTAAATAGGGGATGAAAGTTCCGCGCGGGCGAAGCCGCTGGCAAAAGCTAGTTCCACATAATCGTTTTCTTTCGTATCAGTATTAAAATTATAATATCATGAGAATAGCACATGACGTGGAATTAATTTTTATTTGAACATGTATATACTGTTAGTGAAACTTTGCACTAGCAAAGTTTCACTAACAAATTTTATTTGACCCTGTATTTAAAATTCGCAAGTCATGGATAATCCTCACCAATATTTTTGTACACTCCAGGCACGTGTTAGCAGACCAATGTATGTAGAGGGCGTGTCCAGCTAGCCCTTCATCAGTTCCCCTGCAATTTGCATACACTGCAGTGTAATGTATGTGCTGCTCGAAGTTGTAATTGTTAAGTAATAACAGATTGGTAGATATCTCAGATCTGCCTGTAATCGGCTCGGCTCGTTTGTGCGTGATACTGTTTGTACAGGGTTGTAAATTGTTAACGGAAGCACATAGGCGTAGGAAGTGTTCCTTAGTACGGTATTCATCGCTACATGCATTATATGCATGCATATAAGGATTATACGGCTGCGATAAAAAATCAAGAAGGATATACAGGTTGGCAAAGACATATATTGACGCGCAAAGTGCTACCATGAATTCAGCAAGCGTAGAAATTTTTCGACAGTTATTCAAAAAAATCTGCTTTTTCATAGAAAAGTGCAATACCCTACGCGGTCAAAATAAAAATAACAGCAGTTTTTTTTAATAATTGACGAAAATTTTTAATGAATGAGGGTTCAGAATCACACACACGGAATCTATAGTAACGGGATGTGCGTCGATGTCACTGCACTTGTATAGTATTCTTTCTAAGGCTTAGTTTGGAAAACTACCGAGATAAGTCAAACGATACATTTAAAAAAATAAACCCAAAACCAAAAATCGCGAGCACCAGGGAATGCCAGACCAGTTTATTATTCAAGGAAATAGGTATAACTGCGCCATGGTATACCTACCTACATACTGTTGATAAATTAAGAATATACTTCGTAAAGCAATTGAAATATTTTATATTACAACCAGCATGAAATTCCGCTTAGTAATAATACTGTTTAAGAAATCACAGCAGATGTAAAGCTTGGTTCAGATGCACCTACTTTTGGGGCACAAATAAACCACACAAGAGCATCGACATGAAGAAAGATTTACTATCCGATTCCATTTGCAATGATGCTGCTCATTATCGAAAAATGAATACTTATGTGTTGCTTAACACCGAATTCGCCTAAGTCTACCTATCATTATCCTGAATCTACTTATTACAGTTATTACAACATAAACCCTTTCTCTTAGTCGACATTAGGACTTGCGAAAATGCGTGGGAGTAGGTAAGTACAACTGAATAACAATAGCATATTAAACCAAAAGTGGAACAACACATAAATTGACAATATTAAGTCATAATTATTATACTGACTTAAGTGGTAGTTTGATTTATGATTATTAGTAATCTTAGCACTCGATTATGATTCATGTCAACCTTAACAGCCATTCTGCTATATTCGTCTCAGATTACACAAGATACAATTTCATTAACAATATTTGCATCCTATAAAATCGGTCCATCCGAACCCAGCCTTACGTCAAAGCCACCGGAGGTTCCTTCACTAATTGAGCTAACGCAGATTATGTCTGAATTAATTAAACGTTCTTATTAAATTGGTAATTAGTAGGCTTATGAGCCGCGATCAGAGCGCAGCGGGAGACCGCGGCTGTATCCCCGGCGTGCCATCTTTTTCATATGTTATTTTATTGGATTACGATGTTATTCAGAGAATGTTGAGGAAATTGATTTGGAAGTTTTAAAGATTTTTGATAATTTGATTTCATTATTAAGCAACTTGTTAAAGTTGACTTACCTCATAAGAAATAATCTGACGCCTTCTACAGATGTAGTTTCGCTTGAGTCCCAAAAGAGGTGGAAAAGTTTCCCTCCATAAGTATGCACCGTAAAAGAGACCTGCTTAGTCTTTCTGTCTTTTAATATCACCAAATTAATCAGTTCATCCCCTACTATAATAATACCTATAAATGAGAAAGTTGGAATAATTTTCGACGTCGACGCGGGCGAAGCCGCTGTCAAAATCAACCCTGCATTCAGGCACTAACTTCAATTATAGGATAAAAAACTCTACTCCATACTATATGGGTATGCGGGAACCCGAATAAGATCAGATTACATAAACAAGTGCAGGACATAAGTCCTTTAACCAATAGTGTATCACCGACATCGTCACGTGTGTCGGTTTACGTGATCAAGTAGCGTGGATGATGGAGACGTGACAAAAAATATGTTATGAACGTGTATCGATCTATTGCGTGATAGAAATGTAAAGTATCGAGGTGTTTGTTTAGGTAAGGTTTACGATCGTGAGGTAAGGTGACTAAGGTAACGTTGTTGACGTTTTACGAGATTATATATCTTCTTGTTAACTTTTATTGACTACCATTTCCGCCGGCAACTACAAGATTCTCAAATATGATATTATTATTTGGCTGTTAGCAATTAGTATCACATTATAAATGAGCTGTTATTTAAGTTCTTATGAGGATTAAATTCTCTTTAAACCTTAATATACGCTACGCTACGCTACGCTACGTCCAGCTTAGAGATTACTACTGTGCTGTGATTGAGAATGATAAATTTTCCTGTAAAATGACCTGTCTCTTTCACCCACCACGTTACCACACCACAGTCCTCTCAAACCCTATTAGTTGTTAGAACAGAACATTAACTAGATAGCTAGCTACATACACTCGAGAGCAATGAATCCGGGTCACTTAAAGAATCCTAAAAATCTCGGAAACTAAAAATGCTAGGTTAATGCAATAAATTGTATTTAATAGACAATGTAATACTCCTTAAATGAAGGTATTAAAACTTCATAGTTATTGTAAAGTTATATCATAAAAAAATCTAATTTGAAAAAGGGCCACTTTCGAAGATGGAACTACGAAATTACAGCATTTGGTTTTGCTTTTGTTTGTAATCTGTCATTTATGTGGGTACATAAACCATGTTGATAGTGCTCTATATTCATTATTCAAGCTGAAATTATGTCGCTTACGCCTGAAGAATGCACCAGAATACTTACAATGCTGGAAACCGGCCGGAGTCAGCGCGATACAGCCAGGACTGTCGGTGTGTCGCTGTCAACAGTACAAAGAGTTCTCCGACGTTACGAAGAAACTGGTTCTAACCTACGCAGACCAGGAACGGGCAGAACCAGGTGTACCACAGCACGAGAAGACCGATACTTGGTGAACACCATGCTTCGAAATCGCTTTCTCACAGGAACTGAACTCACAAATCAGTTTCGACGCCTCGGAGGAAGTAACCCAAGTGCATGGACAGTAAGACGTCGGCTTGCTGAATCTAACTTAAAACCCCTTAGACCTGCAAACGGCCCTAAACTGGAGCGTGGGCATCGTATTTCAAGACTAAGATATGCCCAGAGCCACGTAAATTGGAGTATTGAAGATTGGTCAAAAGTTATGTTCTCCGACGAATCAAAATTTATGCTCTACAAGCACGATGGAAGACACAGAGTGTATCGAAGACCAGGGGAAAGATTCAAGCAAGCATGCATCGAAGAAAAAGTAGCCTACGGTGGTGGGTCTGTACTTGTGTGGGCCGGAATTTCTTCTGAAAGTCGCACAGAGCTGGTGATCATAGAAAACGGCTCTTTAACTAGCGTAAGATATGTGGAAGAAATCCTCAATGATCACGTTGGTCCATTTATGGTCAATTTAGGTGAGGATGCTATATTTATGCATGACAATGCCCGACCTCATACAGGTAGGATTGTGAATGACTACCTTCAAGAGATGAACATTACTCGTATGGAGTGGCCAGCGCGCAGCCCGGATATCAACCCGATCGAGCATGCTTGGGACGAGCTAGGCAGATGCGTAAAACAACGAAACCCTCCCCCAATCACGCTTCGTGAGCTCAAAATTGCTCTCACAGAGGAATGGGAGAATATTCCCCAAAATCGTATAAGGAACTTGGTGTACAGCATGCCAAACCGCGTAAACGCAGTAATGGAAGCACGAGGAGGCAATACGAAGTATTAAAATTCAAGAAAATCGTAATAAAGTTCAAAAATTTCATGTTTCCTATTTTTGTTTTAAGGAGAGATCAGCAGTTTTTTTCTTTATGTAATTTTGTGTTAATAAAATGTATGGTGACTCATATTTTTTTTACTTTCATTTAAGGAGTATTACATTGTCTATTAAATACAATTTATTGCATTAACCTATCATTTTTAGTTTCCGAGATTTTTAACATTCTTTAAGTGACCCGGATTCATTGCTCTCGAGTGTATTTCCGTAAAAGGCGTTGGAAAGCATGGATTTTGCGGCGTTAACTCGATCGCAATGAGACGGCGCGACCCCCGAGTGCTGCGACCAGTAGCCGTGAACCAGTAGATGCTTCGAATGCCTGCCTATGTCTAGTGGATAGACAGGAATGATAGTTGAATGGATTCAACAAACTGTTAAGTTGAAATGTTTGAAGATTGTGGTTGACTATGGTTTGATCAGTAGAAATAGAAATAGAAATAATATTTATTTGCATAAAACATGGTATATAAAGTTGTTTTAAGGTACATTATAGAGCATACATGTTTAACTTATATCATAGCATGCAAATATTGTTGGTTACATTTAAAAATGTTTCCCGTCAGTAAATTCTTTAATGCTGTAAAAGTTATTCGTTTTTAACCATTCATATAGTTTTTTTTGAACAATCTAAGATCTAAAGCTTTTAAGTCATTTGGAATTTTATTGTACACCCGAACACACATGGCTAAACAGCTTTTATTGTATTTCGCCAGTCTCGGTAAGTCACTTAATATAAGCCTGTGAGGATCTCGCCGGTTTCGAGGATATACATCCTCTGCCTTTTGAAATAGGTCTTTATGCTTTTTAACAAACATGCTTACTTCATAAATATAGAGAGAGGGTAGCGGTAATAAACCAAGTTCTTTAAATATTGGCTTGCAAGATTCAGTAGTCGGACACTTATTTTTAATTCTTTGTTAACGGAACAAAATTTTGCTTGGGTATCTCTGAAAAACTATAGGCACAAAAACTGCTACAGGCAAATAATGCAACGTGTGATAATCTCGTCTGTTAACCGCATACGTCGCCAATACTTATATTAAGAGTTCTAAAAACAAACAGTCTAATTGCCCCACTCAACAGGTATTTTCATATTCCCAACCGAAGAATCTCCTGGAATCTAAAATAAACAGTGGTGAGAATCAGAAAAGCGCCGAGATTATAAAACTCTACGAGACCCCGAGAAACCACCTGTCTTGGAGACCCAATATTAGTAGCCGTACTGCCGAAGCAAGTACAAGTAGTCCTTGGGAGCAGTGGTGGCCAGTGGTAAGGCCGTGACTTACGAGTTTCAGGTCGTTGGGTTCGAACCCAGACAGGCGCTTTACTATGTTTAAAATATTTCATCACCATCACTGCTCTCAAAACTATGAAGGAAATCATCGTGAGTATAAGGACATGTTCTTGAACCAAAATTTCAAAGACATCTACTAACCTGCACTGGGCCAGAGCAGTGGATTATGGCACTCCCTCTTACAGAGAGGAAGCCTGTGTCCCAGCAGTGGGAACATTATAGGCTGGTTACGGACACCCAACTGTCAGTTAACCCCAAGCACAAGTGATAAGGCAATTTAAATATGAAAGCCTTCCCACGTAAATCTCAACTACCTGGAACTATTAAAACTAACAAACTATTGTTTAAAACTTCAAACAATAACGTTCAAACATTTCCTTAGAAGACTTGAAAGCACACCGCCCGCCCGACTCCTGCGCATACAGAGAGCTTTTAATAAGCGTACTAGGAATAACATAGCTTAGTCTGTGGTATTGCCCGCATCGTATAATAATTTGATGTTAAGTTGATTTCAGAATACACTTTTTCGAAAGTGAATAGTGACTATGTTAAATATCAGCTGAAAAAAAATGAAATTCTTGGAAATGTAAAACATCTTCAGGGTATATTTAAACCCATACCCATATTATAATTTCGGAAGTAACTCTGTCTGTGTGTTACCTTTTTACACCTAAACCACTGAATGGATTTTGATAAAATTCTGCGCGGAGATAGATGGTATCCTAAGAAAGCTACTACTAAGCTACTTTTTGTTCCGGTGGGATCATTTTCGACACCCACGTGAGCGAAGCCGCGGGCAGAAGCTAGGATTCAATATTTTTATAAACAATTATTGACTGTCCACCGTCGCCGTAATGACCCTTTATTCTAGGCGTTTGTTTATACTTGTATTAAAATTTATAGAAACGGAACTTAGGAATAAGCACAACCTAGGTTGGCCTGCGGTTTCGCCCGCATCATGTAATAATGTCTGATGCGTTTCCCATCGAGTTTATGGTTAGAGTCGGTGAACGGGTCTGAGCATGTGGTCGAGCACCTTGCATAAAATGTAAAGCGGAGCGAAAATAGCTCAGCTTTTTGTGTAGAAATAGTTCTTAGAGGTGTATGATAGTTGGTACAGTTGTACGTACTAAAAACTAGCTGTGGCTCTGGCCTGTGTGGTTCTGTAAAGATCTAGGATGATCTAAGTCTGAAGGGCCCTATTTAAATGCAGTATGAAGCTCGTAGATACAGTTTTTCAATCCGAAATGTAGAGTAGAAAATGTAAGAAACTCAGGACTTTTTTGCAATCAAAGCAGCCGTGTCTCATGTCACCATGACAAATATTCAGTAAAAATCGAGACCTGGTAAAGCGGTAAGGTGCCTGGTATACCAGCCTTACCAAGTCTAGATTTTTTTGTATGTTTTTATCATCTCTTAGAAACTACACAATCCTTGTTTGGTAAGAATTAAATTAGTATGCATTCAACACTTAGTAAGAGTCCGCGGTGTTATGTAGCGTCGTTATCTGATATTATTTACGAAGCGCGCGCGCACGTGCGACTCTATCGCGAGGCTTTTTACTGAACGCCGTTGATGTCGACGAAAGTGCTACTTGTTGGAAGATACGTTTAGTTTCACATAAATTAAATTACATGAAGATAAGCCTTGCGATAACGTGGTTACAATGACCGTAAAATTTGTTGGAAATAAGTTTTTGTTTTCATTGTAACTAGTACTGTACTCCACTGCGCACTAAGTATAAGGTACAACATAATTTATAATATAGATAATATACCTTATTTTTATGCCAATTAGATTGGTAATGGTAGGTTAGGTAATTCTTTCTCTATGATTAATGCTATAATGTACTTTCATTGGTTAAGATATATTGTCTAGTTTTTAGACACCATAAAACTCAACATCTACTGTTCAATAATGGTCAAATTAACATACCCTGTATCAATTCAAAATACTTTAGTGTGTAGCAACAGAGATCATTCCATAAGTTACTACGATACGCCGAAGCATACGTACAAGTGAGATACCTTATTACGATTCACAGCATGTACTGAATCGATACTCAATTCTGTGCGCTGCAATAAAATATTAGAACAACCGTCTTTGATATTGACTTGATATGGCAATTGAGCATATCAACTACCAATCCCATTAAAAAGGACATTTACAAAACGAAATTGAGTCTATGTTGTGCTTACATACCAAACACAAAAGCCTTTTCCTGAAACCATATTCATTGCAGCTAGGAACCATGTCGTTACGGAAATGGTGGATAGCTGCATGGGATAAAAGTTCCCTGTGACTTTCACAGGGAACTTTTATCTGACTTCAGCAGAGGTTTAACAGCTGTCCATACCAAACCATTCTGAAATATAATTATGAGTACTTCTGTCTGATTGCTACTTCACAGCTACTTTGACTAATGGCAGTTTGAAGAAGGAAATAGAGTAGATCTTGTAGTTTATTTTTATTTCATGTAAGTTTGTTCTTGGGATTTCCCATCACCAGCCCGGAGTCTGCATTAGTACCAGATTTATGGCAATAAGTTGGCCCCGTATTAGTAAATGAGACTTAAACATAACTGACAAAATATACTATAGGAACACTTCTGCCTAACATAACCTGAAAACAGAGATGATGTTATGTTACAATACACAGATTGGCCTGATTAGATTGACTGTTATACGTATTAGTAGTAGTTCAAATTACAAAATTACCAGCACTCCAAAGCATTTATTCAAAGAAGGAGTCAAAAAACTGTGGAACAGTGCACACCGTCACAGCTGCTTACCATTGAGTGATTTAGCAGTGACAGAGTCGGCCATTATCATAACAGTTTGCGGTCGCTTTTTGCCGCCGTCGATGTAATGGTAGCCTGGTAGGTGATGGCAGCTATTACCGTTCTTGCTAACAACTGGCCTTTCAAATGGTCTATTAATCTTAGAATGGTTGTTGTTGGTGACGGGGCGTAATTATGTATGGGTTGTACTGTTTCTTTTGGGTGCTTGGTGTTTGGATCTCTTGGCTTGGCTACTTTTAGGTTTGTTTTATTAATGGTCAAATAGAACTTTACTGCAAAGCATCAATGATCAAAAGGCTGCTGGTAGTTTCGTTAATTTCTTGACTTTTCTTGAAATGAAGTCTTACAGTGCCCAAGCTGCACAGCGCACGAGCTTTCCTGAAAGTTGTCCATATCGGGCAAAAAAGCATTACTGGTTACTTGCTGTGGAAAGTAATAAGAATCATGCTATTTATTTCAACTCAGCTTACAATAAAAATCGATTAGCACATATAATTATAGTTTCTTGACCACAAAACAAGTGTTTCTGACTCGCATACGACACACACACGGCTGGAACTAGCAACAAGTTACAAGACCCGATTGTCTCCATCGCGAACCTTCATAAAATTACAAATCAACTTTTTTACCAAAAGCTTTCGCTCGTCATCAAAGTTGTATACATTAATCATACCTGTCTGTCTGTTGCAGCTTACTTACGGGGGAGCTTGCAGGTGGAAAAGAGAGGGAGCAATAGCGTAAGAGGTGCGCTCGCGCCGCGTCCGCAGCGCCGCACCGCGTTAGTCCACGGAAACCTCCGCAAGGAACAGTCACGTCGAATGTTATTAAATATTTTCTTATTAAATAATATATTTTTTCTTGAACAAAGTTGTGATACTATACAAAAGTGTAAAGTGTGTGTCGTCGCTTTTGTGTCGTATGTGTTTGGATGTGTACTCGTATACTAACAGTGCAGTGTTGTGTTTGATTGTGTTACATCTGTCGTGTTGCTTCACGGTGATGATTATTGGATTTGCTCGAGGTATAGTATTTTTGTTTTATTGTTTACATTTTACCATAAGACTTTGTACAATCTAGATCCGAAGGACCGTACCATATTTCAAATGAATAGTTTTAGAAAAATTACTTCCTTAACAGAAAAATCTGTGGATTTTCCTCTCTACCAGACAAATTGAATGGTAATTCCTACAACTAGACGTGATATATAAAAAATACACCATCAAAAACCTCCATACAGAAAAACAGTCATTAGGAAATAGGAGAATCTACGCCTTACATAACCGAAATACTTGAACCGAAAACATCTCTCACATCAGCGTTGTATTAATAAAACAGATCATTAATCAAAACTACGATAAAATCGTTAGCGACAATAGATCGTTAAGTTGAACGAAACAAAACATAAAATGAAATATGAGCTGGAAAATACGCTATTTGGAATATGCGAAGTCAGTGGCGTATCTTAGATGTTATCTAAGAAAAGACATCAACGCGCTCGCATTGTGAAGGTGCTGCATTTTCACAAACGAATTTTTACGATAGAAAGTTATTTATCGCGATAATCTTAAGTACCTATGTTTGTATTGAGTGTTGTGGGTTAAGTATGTTGTTTACCTAATTATGTATTTAAAATGATAGTCGGAAGTGGTTGACCTTCCCGTATTTGAGGAAGTTACGAATCCACAGTGGGAAGAAAATTGGATTTAAGAAATAGATGGAAAAAATCCATTACGTGACCTAATTGGTATGCGATTGAAACGTCAAATCGTTTTAACAGCCGAGTCTTCGACAGTTTTTAAAGCCTATAAAATGTTTATTGAGCCATAAATTAAGAAGTAAATCACCCAAATTATGTTTTTCATTTATATTTCAGGAAAATGTTAAATAACTTAATAAACATCTTATTTTAAACACGAGAATACTTAAAAGTGGTTATTTGCATACCTCCGGCGTTTCATAAAGCCATGAAAACGTCAATGTCGCCAATAAATGCGATAACGATACGAGTACAGCCTTATTTCCAATACAGGCTAAAATTACTTGTAATTCTCACAGAATAAGGTTAAAAATCCTTTAAACTTAATCTAGGAGAACTTGTATGCAACTCTGGTTCAGCGAAATTGATATTAAAATTCAAAATTATAGTATTTTGGACTTTGTTACTATATTGCTAAAGTTCAAATACTGTTATTAACTAGTAATGTTTCTAGAAGAGATTGCGCTTAGATTTTTATAATTCTATTTGTTTTAACAAATGCTGCGATGTATCTGATGCCATCTATCTCGCGTCCCTACGGTTAATGTAAGGAATTACTGTGCACAGATGAAACTGATATTGAAATAATTCAAGTCGATATGCAGAGTAACATACAATTATATTGTATTAAGAAGAGAATAAATGGAGGGGATTTTAGTCACCTGATGGGTTTTGTTTGTACACTGAATTATGTGGCAATGGTTTCATGATATGACATAACTAGACATTAAGGATCGTTTAATTATGTTGAAACAACTCTAAGATTTTATAAATGAGTATGAGATCAATACTCAAGTATCTAAGGAAAATATAAAACTTCAACCTCGATCGAAAACAATAATTCTCTAATTGGACCATTAAGTGATCTCATGCAATACATAATATACTCGTAATCCAAGATAAAACCGACTTCAGAATGTTAACCAAATCTTTTGACAAGCACCATTATTAAGCAACTAACTTTAAACTTTCACTAATTCTAATGAACATTCTATTAATTCTCTAAAAATATCTTCACATTACAAACTTGACTTCCGTAACTTACACAGAAGCTTTCCTAATCTTAAGTAAGACTCAAGTTCATTAAGTTACCAGTGGATAGCCAATCACGCGGCTGCTTACCGAGAGACCGCCCACGTCGACCGCCTTCCATTTACATACCATATCACAAACACATACGGCGATATTATCAATATACTTATGTATTATGTATGTACATAACCAACAATATTACACAACACCTTGTTTTTATAATAAGACATCCGTTTGGAAAACTGTGGCCAGCGTTGTCATGGGAAAGTATTTGAGAGTGCTAGGGTGTGGTGTTTTAATAAAAGCTTGGTCGATTGACCAGAAGAGTAAAGTGTCAAGTGCCTGAGGGAATAATACATCACCAAAAGAAACACGTCCTAATATCAGAGTAGTATTATAGGCTCGCTTTACACATGACCTAGCGCAATGTGGTTTAATAAATAGACAGCTCTGCTGCCTGTTTTCGTGAAATATAGGCATAATTTAGTGAAAAATACTGTCAGAACTTTATCAATTATTGCATGTCACATTACGTACGTGACTTAAGTCGTTACGCGTACAATAATGAACTACTTAAGTCAGGCGTATCCTATACTATTTTATAGCACGTGTGACCTAAGCCCGCACTTTTCTGTTTTAAAATGGACTACTCCAGTCACGGAAAAGGCGTGATTAAGTCCGGGTTTAGGTCACACAGTGCTATAATGCAACCCGAAACACTGAATACCCGCTGAGTGGATAAACATCAGAGCTGAATCCTGAATAGCTTCAATGGCACACGTGTACCGATTCCGGTCCAGCTCCGGACATGAACTTC
Source organism: Antitype chi (assembly GCA_947359405.1). Classification (NCBI taxonomy): domain Eukaryota; kingdom Metazoa; phylum Arthropoda; class Insecta; order Lepidoptera; family Noctuidae; genus Antitype; species Antitype chi. The sequence continues at coordinate 1,184,480 of OX375826.1, forward strand.
CTTTGGGAATCTCTGTGACTCAGTCCAGAGAGTTCAATAGGTGTTTATAATTCAATCTGATGGTACAAGGGTACCTTCAGATTTAATTAAAAAGTGGTGGTTCTAAGTGGTATAGGACAAAACTCCATTTGGAGTTATGCCAATACTAAGTTTGTCAGTAAAACATTGTGTTAAATAACAAATTAACATCATGCCTAAAAATACCATTTACCATTATTTATCATTTTACTCCTTAGCCAAATGTATGGTGGTATCATTTGAGTTTTTATTGTTATTTTGAGACCCAAATGAAATTGTTGCGTTAAATCGATTAGATTCTCTATAGTTTTATTTTCAGCACTGTCGAAGATTTTTCAAACAGAAACAACACATCCTGAGCACAATATAAATATGGTTCCATATATATACTGCGTCATCGCTAACTCTTTCAAAGCGTTTCGTATTTCTACTACGATTTGCAACAGTATTGACATAAGCTTTTAGGTAGCTCATGTCAATCCAATACATTTTTGACGTTTCCATCATCGTTATTACACGACTAAGGCGAATCAAAAAGGAGGTATGATTTTGACCCATACCTATGGATATATATGTATGTTCATTTATTTCCTCAACTCCGAAACCTTATCATAGTTTGACAAATGAGGCAGTTGGAGGTATCTTGATGGTTAGTCCGCTGGTTGGTAAGCGAAAAGTAAACTCAAAAACTAAAACCGGACTACTGAAAAGTCTAGCCGTGGTCATATGCCACTTACGTTATATACTATCATCGTGATAAGGGCAAAGTGGCATACGACCGAGGCATTTAAATGTGAATATTTTTTGTTTCATACTTTTTAGAATGTGATTTTTCAGTAATCGGGATTTAGTTTTTAACTTTGTTTATTCGCTGGTAGAAAAACTACTTGTACTCTCCACCCGAATAATTGTTTCGTGCAGAAACTACAGATACTTTTGCTCCACTATTCTCTTAATCATTCTTAATTTATTAGCACCACAAAAATCAACCACAAACGGTAAAACAAGTTTAACAGCAAATTACTACTTTCTCTGTACAGCAACAGCCACTAAACTATGCCCATTGCTCGTACGTGGTGGTACTTAGGTACTTTTTCTGCCGCTGAGCGGAATGTGTTCGTTACATAAGTGCAGAGGGGATGTAAAGGGCAGCCGGCTGGTGTGTGCACCTGCGGCCTCTGCGAGTCTTGTGAGGACGTTACGAAGAATGATACACATTCTTCTGTAGGGATACATTCTTGTATTATGTAGGGAGATAAGCAGAGGTCAATGTATATGTGGATGGATGCAAAGAATGAAGAGTTGGTTACGCTACGTCTTATTCCTAGCTAAAGCAATTGGAAGTGGTGAAGGATGGCCCTTTTACGGAGCTGTCTTTTATTTATATTAACGTTAAAAAAGTGCTGATTGTCAGCCTAGTTTGAAATAATTAAAGTGTAATTTTAAATACTGTGATACTTTCGAGTCTTTATAAAGTTTCTAACAACTGAAGATATTACTACAATATGTACAGTCACTAACGGTTAACGTTTTGCTTTCCACCTCATTGTACACCTGTTTCATCATTTGCAATCAGACAAGATTTTCTGCACTAAAAAATTTCCTCAAGATGAAAAGAGAAGTAATTTAAATGTTTTCTACAATAATACACTTCTATACCCCTATCTAAAAGTTAATCAACTCAATTATAAGAAACACACGCATTACTACCACAAAGGAAGGTACATACACATCTTAATTTACAGAACCGTCCGATAGCAGTCAACAATAGACGACTATTGTTTAGTCAGACGTTTCTACAAACACAGCCTGCCAGCGCTTGCGCATTTGGTTTCACTCACAGAATAAATAACCAATGGATAGCTAATTAGCATAATATATATTTGTTGGGTCAAACGCTTCAACCTTTAGCCTCACCGAATTTCTAAGGGGCGTTAACGATATTTTATGGCTTCAAAGATTAGCATATCTGTTTAATAGCTTGTTTCGCTCACGAATAATAAAACAGTTGAGTTAAAAAAGGGCTCAGCAGTAAGAAGATAGGTTTGTGTAAAAAAAAATTATCAGTTTCATTAAATAATAGCAGACCTTGCATAATAATGTATGTAATTCTGGTGCAATGCAGTTCTTTACATAATGCTAAAATGTCAATAGAACCCTCCATTTTGTAATTATCCGTATTTCCACTATTAATTTCACATGAAACTTAGGTTTTAAGATCATACAAACGAATCTCCAATGAAACTAAATCTTAAAGTAACTCATTAAGGCGATGATTTCCTGAAAACGGTCAAAAAGGTGGATTTTAAACCAGTGTATCTCGTTAACGTCGTAATATTTTCAAGTCTTTTTTGCATAGAGTGATGGAACTCAAAAAACATAATTAAACATACTTTAATGCATTCAAAAAATCATCAATGTCACCTCTTAATTATCTTTGAAACCAGTTTATCCCTTCAATAACAATTATAATTAAAATTAAAAATATACCATACAATTCCAAAAGCCAAACTGCATCCAATGATGGATTATTTATTATTATACAGTTAATAACTAATTTTATACCATTTTATTTGCTTTTTCACGACAATGCTTGCTCATTTATTATTCGAATTTATTACAACAGATTTTAACCCGTATCGGTTTGCAATAAGAACTATTATCGCTCATAACGACAATATTTAAAGTTACCAGGGCCTTAAGGTCCAAATTCATTTAATAAAAGCCATATTAGCTCAATCATTTGAAAGACCCATTGTGTAGAGTTTGTTCGTTAAAATCGTGTGCTCTCTGTTTGGTTAGGAGAGAGCTGCTCTACGGCTCTACTATCATGTATTTGCATATATTATACATGTAGATAGGTAGGTTATGAGAAATCGAGAGCATCGAATGATAATGAAATAATTAAGAGATGCAGCTATGTCATCGGTGGGAGAGTGTTGGCTCTGCGGTCATCGACCTGCTAGCCGAAGGATGTAACTATGGTAATCAACGTTTGTTTCCAGTTTTAGCTAGTTCTTTTTCTAGTCTAGCAAGTTTTTGTCTAGTTTTCTACCAAGAAACATTTAAATGGTCTACGCAGTCAAGCGTTTATGTGTTTAAGTGATAAGGTGCCTACAGAAATGCTCGATTTTTGGCGACAAAAGTCTAGCAAATCTGTCGGCACGATTACGTGAAAATATGTATAGTTGTACCCACGGTTTCCATAAAAATATCCCACGGGAACGTGTTACCGAGACACAAAGTAGGCTATGTTACTCCTTATAACATCAGCTATCTTACAATGAAAGTTCAACCGTTTCAAAGATTAGCCGGTACAAACAGACAGATAGACATACATTGTAATTTCTTTTTGTTATAAGTATCGTAAATACTTTCATATTCATTCAGCAAAAAGCTGTAATTTTGACACTACAAACAATTTTATTTATTTGCTTAGATAAATCATGGTTATTTTTTGTTGATTGAAATTAATTTCTTTTTCCGGTGCAATTATTATGTAAGAGCACGAGCTAACTGACGCATCATCCGGCCTACCCTACCAAAATATGCACTCATTCCGCACGTCTACTTCCTTCCCCAACAAAGTTTTAGGTTTCACTTCCTCTTCATTCATCTATTCACAAGCCCCCATCAAGCCCCCAATTACTTACGAAACTCCGCCATTGAATTAATCATTCATTTGTTTTCTCCAATCATTTGAAACCCACTGCGATCAAACCGTGCCTACATTGTACCGCCAATTAATTCAAACTTTAAAACAAAGCCTTTTATCTTGAAGTCGATTGTCCCGACTTTTGTTTTGAAGTCGATTGTCTCGACTTTCACTTTTATTCAACGTATTTTGTTTTAGCATGTATGTTAGTTATGCGTACTTGAGTACAATTGATAGTTATAGGCTTTATAATTTAGTGGTATGTAGGCTTTTATTGCTGTAATGGACACCTCGGCATCCTGGAGTCTTGTTCACAGGCTGCACTAAAAAGAAAGGCGTGTAAGATATGTTTTATGTAGGCGTTGTGCAGATAAAATTTGCACACGGTTATAAATTACTGGAGATGTCTTGTTATATCTTTATTTTTTTGGACTTTTTTATATGGTCTTCAGCTAGTCACATTGCTATTATTCTTTTTCGAACGGTTTCCGATGTTTGAATTTTGGTGAGGCATTCTTCAATATCTCATATAATTAGACTTTGATTTCAGTAGGGACTTGCATATAGTATGCAGTCTTAAAGTTAGAAGAACAGTCTAAATTAATGTCTCGAATGGATTATATTAACATGCTGCTGACAAACAATATCAAACATATTGCAGTGGTTCGTCTTTTACTATACAAAGCATCAGACCCACATACCTAGTTTCTTTGACGAGGTCCAAACAACGCCGCGTAATGTTTTGTTAATTAAACCATAAAACTTCTGAATTGCCGTCCAACACTATTTACCTACCCATAAAAATCACACATCATCCACATTGTGCCTAACAATAGCTCATAACCCCATGTTCCCATAGCCCAAGATCAGAGCGATAGCCGCGCGGGCAATTAACCCGTGACCCGCCGCCCGTGCCCGGGATATCGAGCTATCAGACAATGGCGATCAGCTTTATGAAACACTGCCTAGGCTTTACTTGATTGTAGGCAATAGGCGTTCATTACAGTTTTGTATACTCCAACATAGGAAGTATGGTATTATTGTTATACAGGGTGATTGGAAGATAGGTGCAAAGCTTTAAGGTGAAGATAGTATAGACAATTTAGAACCATTTAAGCCATGGTTGTCTTAGACGAAGTCTTACCAATTTTTTTTTTTAATAAGGTTTAAAAGACGTATTGTACAAATTTTTTATTTTTTCTGAGCTTTAAATGTCTGTAAAAAAAATGTCTAATGACACAGAAGCCTAAAACATGTTTTGCTTGATTGCTTACACATTACTTTAATTAAATAAATAAAAAATGGATTCATTTATCATTCAATTTGGCCATAATTATGCAGTTTACATTAAACTTTGAGAATTTCCGAAAAAAAACTTAAAAATTTGGTTAAAAATATTTGGTAAGACTTCGTCTAAGACAACCATGGCTTAAATGGTTCTAAATTGTCTGTACTATCTTCGCCTTAAAGCTTTGCACCCATCTTCCAATCACCCTGTATATCCACATTGAGTAATACCTAAAATAACTACATATACATGGGCTGTGGGTGGGTGGTTCTGGCCGATTGTCTATTCCATGTATTTTCCATATACATAATATCAGAAACTTATTCATTAAGATCAGCCGTTGGTCCCAGCTGTCATTGATGGATCTTTGACCGTCGTTACGGGTCGTCAGAAGTCCGAAAATCTGACAACCAGTCTTATCAAGGGGTACCATATTTCGGTTGTGGAGGACAGATAGGCAGTCGCTCCATGTAAAATACTGGTATTCAGCTACATCCGGTTAGACTGGAAACTGACCACAACATGGTTGGGAAAAGGCTAGACAGATGATGATGAATCAGCAAACATGATCTATTTGTTACTTGCTGCTTGACGTCGCCGTGCAAACTCAAAAAGCTATAATAACTTTTATTTTATTTTTTCTAATAATAATGAAATAAAAAAATCGGCTCAGCCGTTCTCAAGTGATGCACATCCAACGAATAGCATTTTATTTTTATTTATTGATGAAAAACCTGCCGAAATCGAAACTTTAATTTGGCAAAAAATTAGAACAATATTCTATTTTCTATGGAACATACGAGTACAAACTTAAAGTTAGTGTAATAAAATGATTATAAACAATACACATTTAAAAAATTAAATAGAAATAAAAATTGTGACAATTATATTTATTGTAAACTTAATTAAAATTTATGTTATATATACGGTTCAAAATATCATTTATTTCTCAAAGATTTACATAATCACTTAATGAGAAATAAAGTTTTATAAATAACAATGTAGGTAATCATTAAGATAGTTCCAGAGCGCTCGTCGTGCAGTTAGTAGTAGTAAATTAGTTATTTTAATAAATCTAGTAAGTGGGTACATCGCAGTAAGTTTCTCAGAACGCGCGTCGTTGTACACATCGAGCGCGCTGTTCTTATCAGCACTATTATAAAGCACCGTGCACACTATACAGTACTAGATAGAGTACAGTACAGTATATAATATCTCACCTTCACCAACAATGTATTTCTTGCAAATAAACATTTGATTTGATTTTGATTTGATTTGATAACAAATTCCATGTTGTTGATGATGTTGAATTAAAAATTAACCTTAATAACCTCCATCCAAATTGCTTACTTATTCTAACAGTAGACACTAACCACTATAGCCATGCAGAATAACCCACAAAAACTCATGCCGACCTCAACGTGGCCTCGCGTGGCCTCGCCGACCATTCATACCATATTACACTACAATATTTACTTAACCATTAATACCTACTATTTACACTATTCCGTAATATAATTCCATACTTCAAATAGATTCGGTAAAAAGCAAACGAAAATAAGTTATGTACGTAATTACAGCGTGACCAAAATAAGTTTGCAGTTCACGGTGGCGCTGCTTGTCAAGGAAAATGCAGCTCTATGACAAATTTCATACATTTAATTTTAGTTCCGAGTTGTACCGCCTACAAAGATAAGTCGGGCGCGCTGTTTAATTGAACATAGCATGCAACGCGGCATGTCCGGTGACCATGTTATTGAATGTGTATTAAAATAATAATAAATTATTTCTTTTTGGTAGTGTTTGTTCTTTAAGAAGCAATGCATGCTCCTTCTCATAAACTGATTGAGTTTGATTTATTACTGTACTGTCTGTTTCAGAACTATTAAATAAAAATGTAAACAAATGGATCAGAAAACTTTCCTATAGATACAGTTATTTTCATAGCCTCAATTTTCGTCGGTAACGTTTTAATTACAAGCAATTTAATAATGCTATTCAAACGATAATTGTTGAAAAAGGGGTAAAACATAAAGTTTGAATCTTCTAAATACAGATGAATGTGAAGATAATTATTTTGCTTTGTAATGTGTAATTAAATGAACACGGTTTGTTTACACTTTCATCAAATACTTTTGAAACAGACTCTAGTAAGTTCGTTTTTTAATGCATATTTGGGTGTGCACACGAATAACGCAAGCTTGGAGTATGCATCGAGCATTTTAATGCTCTTCTGATGCAATGTTCGCTCAATGCTCGCCGGGTAAGAAAAACGTGCACGTTTAAATGTCATAGTCTTAAAGAGGCATAAGATTTAAGACCACACCTTGTTTTACTTTTTATAGCACAAACATCTATAAAATATTTTTGGAGGTTACTTTACCAAGGCCTCGATTCGCTTTGTGTATCGAATGCTCGCTGTCAAATGTTGAGCACTTCAAAGGAACCTTCACAAAAGCTTTGAATGACAATAACTTTTACGTGAGCATAGCAAATGGAAAGTTAATACGTTACCCGGTAGCGGTCAGTCGTAATATCCGTTTAGTTATGTGTGTGTAAAAACAATGGGTTAATTTACTGTGAGTGAGGCTTTTGTGGTGAAGTCTTTTGGTTTGAGGTGGTCGAAAGCTTTTTAACAATAAACATTGTAATATATGTCCAGAGGTTCCGGCCTTCTTTAAACTTATACGTGGATGAGCTTTAAACTGCTCGGAGCCAAACAGCGAGTCCTAGTTTGAAATAATCTGATCGGAACAACAAATCTGACAATTTGACAATTATATTCTGTATAAAAACTGTCAAACCGCGACATTTATTCCTCAGATAAAAATTATCTGACTATTCAAAAATCATCACATTAGTGTTATAATAAGGTAGTCGAAGTATTTATAAAGCAGATCTATTATTAGATGTCTGACAAAGTTATTCACTAGACATTTTCAGGAAACCGAGTTTTTTTTACTGTTTTATTTTTTGTACTTTTTACAATTGTGATAGGTTCATGATAGATAGCTGTCCTATCTTACAACCAGAAATGACTAGACTGTCTGCCTGACACTTTCCTACCAGAAAAAGTCATACTCAAATCTACATTTAAAAGTCGTTTGAAATGTCAACAAAAACCACATTTAAATAGCACAAAAACTCAAAAATGGTGTTGCGATAAATCTGTAAAACAATGCCGTTCGCCCACGTATAGACGTTGGTCGGCGCATGCGCATGGTCGGCGCTTACCGCTTACGAAGCGTTGCCATAGGTTACCAGTACCGTTACCGGCCGTAAGTTGGAGTTATGTGTAGTTGTGTCATGTGTGCTCATGTGTGGTCGCGTGTGGTCGAAACTTTGGACATGTTGATAGTAAAATCAAGTTGTAGAGACAAAAATGGGTGTTTATGGAGGTAATTAAGATTATGTTACATGAAAGATTTAGTTGCTTCGTAGTTAATATATTGTTGTGTTTGAGCTAATCTGAATGCAAGACAGAACATCTAATTTACTTTTATTTCTGTCTACTCTATGCCATCGTATCATAAAAGAAGATCACATAAAAATCATGTAAAAAGAATCTAATTTCCGCCCAGCGTGCTGTGCGATCTGAGGTTCTTGCAAAAGTAACATAAATTAACATTTAACATCCACTCATGCAAGGAATATGCATTCTCTTGTCTACAAAAAGTTGTTTGAGTATACAATATCGTGTAATGTATTCATGTATCTTTCTGTTGGACGTATTCTATTCATCGAAAACTCTAGACATAAGCACACTATGATCCTCAATCAAACTTGTTCCAAATAGTTGTTCTAGATAAATCTCCAAAATATCATAATGAATACGTCCATGAGAATAAAATCTAATGCCCCTATATAAAAACCGATCATAACAGACGTTGAGCTTATAATAATTAGAAAATATTTGAGTCATTAATATCTGGACCACATTCCGGCACACAAAAACGGTTAAATCTCATCCCATCTAATGTGGGGATTAGGGCTGCCTCATACTTTACTTTTTTACAACATTTTCGAATTAAACTTAAGGAATAACTGAGAATGTTTATCTTTTAATGGGAGCAGTGGAATACTTTGCACGAGTTACAGAAACAAATTAAGGCAATGTTTAATGCCAATAACTGAGGAAAGAAAACGTTCACAATCTTTCTTAAATTCATGGTCTGCAGTCGACCAAAAAAAGTGAGCAATGCCTACCTATTGCCAATTTATGTACACAATGTTCAAAATTAGCCATATATTTACATAGCACATCACTGTAAACATACCCCACAAACGTTGTTTAAACTTCTCAGGACTAATATTTATAATGTCTTCTCACTCCATGTGACAAGAGAGAGTAGAATAGCATTCAAAAAAATCATAAGACAAGTGTCAACATATTCTTTTATAATTATCTCTGGCAGCCCTGGTTATTACTCGGCTAGTAATTAACGAGGCGGGGCATTGGGCGCGGGAATGATACTTTACGTTAATGGGATGTACTCCAACCGGCGAGGGCGACCGACTCTTCAAAATGTGCGCCACCAGCAGCCAGGTTTCACAAACTCATCTAATTGAGAGTTGGTTATATAACCAACTCTGTTTTTCAAGTGCGATCTCTCTAGTCCTCTTATTTTTTAGTATTGTTACAATTAGTAAATTGAGGAACTAACAACGTCAATCAGAAATTCAAAAAAAAATTAAAACAAGATGTTTACATAATTTATAAGCTAATAGAATTAAAATATTTATTATTAAAATCAACTTGTAAACTTAAATAAATCTTCTTCCTGCCTCTATAACATTTTGATGCGCCGTAGGTGCGGTAAGTATCACAAGATTCGTCCGCATTGCTCTCTACTTATTCTCTGCATATAAGAGCTGTCGTGTCATCATCTGCCTAGCCATTTCCCAACTATGTTGGGGTCAGCTTCCAGTCTAACCGGATCATCACTACAGCCGAAGGACGTCCACTGCTGGACATAGGCCTCCCCCAAAAGGTGTTTTGCCATAATCGCCACGCTTGGCAGGCGAGTTGGCGATCGCAGTATGGTAGTAAAATGCATAGAGAACGCTGCTGCCCATTGTCTAGTAAGTCCCTTAGTCGCCTTCTACGACACCCACGGGAAGAAAAGGGATGGTGCTATTCTCTTACGTCCGGCACCACACGGAACAGCCGGTCTAACAGGATACAGCTGAATAAACTGTCGTGTGTAGATTTCTTTTTTATTAACCGACTTCAAAAAGGAGGAGGTTATCAATTCGTCGGAACTTTTTTTTTTTTTTTTTTTTTTTTTTATGTATGTTCCCCGATTACTCGAAGATGGCTGGACCGATTTGGATTTTGTTTTTTTTGTTTGAAAGGGTATACTTCCCAGGTGGTCCCATGATCATCAAGTCAGGATCTGATGATGGGATCCTGGAGAAATAGAGAGAACTCTTCAAATTCTATAGGCACCCAAAGCGATTTAGGTATTTTTTGGAAGAGTACTTTCTCGTAGTGGTTTCATTTCAATTTGGTGAAGATTTGATGAAGAAATTTGGAGATAGACAACGGAACTCCGCAATAAATGATAGCAAATGGACTGGGATTGCTGAAATCTCATCTCTGTCTATTGCTTACACCAGTTCATAACATAACATCACGCCGGTATGCTGTGAAGGGGTAAGCACATGTGAACCACTAAAAAGTGAAAAATAAAAACTTTTTCCAAAAAAAAAACAACCGACTTCCAAAAAAAACACTACTAAGTGAAAAATAACTTTAATTTCGGAAGGCGGTGGCAAAAAATTCAAATACAGCACCAAAGACACCGACTTCCGAAATTAAAGTTATTTTTCACTTTGTAGTGTTTTTTTTGGAAGTCGGTTGTTTTTTTTCTATTGCTGATAATGGTGACGGCTCCTATGGGTCTTCGGATTGATGAAAACTTTATCTGTCTGGCTAGCAATAAACGCATTCCTTATTACTGGAAGGACGAGCCCAGATATGTTCAATGTAAACAAAACAAATACTTGAATCAAGACATAATTTGTTGAGGGCTATTAATGTCAGTGAGATATGGATATATTTAAGTGCCCATTTCACTAAAACACCAAAGTTAAGCTATAACTTTAATGTAATTTAAACACAAACGTTGTAATCGATACCGTATCGTAAAACCTATGAAGTTGTAAGCTAACTTGTGAAGCATTTTATTCGTTAGGGCTCATACCACGAGCGGCGTCCATTAATATTGTGTTTTGTCTGAAATAGTCCCAATGTTACGTAACTGATGGAGATATTAAGCTAATTTATAGCTTAATCTTAATACGGTATATTTAATTTGTTTATATAAGATACAGGCAGTAGGTAATAAAAGTCAAACTATTAGTTTTATTATTCTTTATCTTGATCAATAATACCTATGTATTAGTGAAGTTAACTCGCTAAAATTCAGCATATTTTATTATTATTTGCCTACTTCTTTCAACACTGGTCAATAAACTGCCGCTACATTAATAATCCTGAGATAGCATAAGGGCAGCAGAGGGGTAATTGCGTAACACACTAACAGTAAGAATGGCTTTCATTTCGACAGTTCAACAACATTCATTCCATTATTTACGTTGCTGAGCAGACAAATTTTTCAAACAAATGAAACAAAGGATTAACAATATCCTTCAAATGATTCAGATTCTGACTGGTATTATGTAACGCTGGTGGTAAATGCGCGGCATCGGCAGCATACATTCCAAAGCACAATAAAGCTACTGCACGCCAATACTTATTACTTCTAATTTATTTACAAATAAAATATCAATATGGCACTATGACGCACAACATACACGTACACATTCCAGTCGTGGCTTGTATAACAAAAAGGATTTTAGCATAACTATTTCAAATCGTAAACTTTTAACCGAAGCTGTATAAAAGATTCTTCGCTGGCTATTATAAAGTCAATACATATTTATAAGCTTATTACAAGGTCAGGGTATGTAATTTGAGCATGTATATGGCGTCAAATATGTAGTAAATATGGTAATAAATAAGATAAGAACGTGAGATTTGGATATTGGAAGTTAATGTTATCTGGGAGATGAGTTATGGGTTTGGCGCTATTCTTAGGTTAAAAAAGCTGTAATTTTATTTGAAATATTGAATTTAATTCTACTGAATTTAGGGTTGACTTCGTAATTGTTTTACTAAGGTTACATGTATGTTAATATACAGTTGACCTGCAAGCCTAAAACTATTCTTTTAACCAAATTTTACAACGTATTATTCCCTAAAAAATAAAAAAAACTATGTATAATACTGGTATTCAGCTGCAACCGGTTAGACTGGAAGCAGACCCCAACATAGTTGTGAAAGGCTAGGCAGATAGTTATTTTAGTATTTTTTTGTGGATGCGTTTACAAACATTTAAACTCACATACACAAACAGCCAGACCCGGAACAACTAGTTGTAGGTCATACAAATATTTGTTCCGTGCGGGAATCGAACCCGCGACACGCAGCGGAGCAGTCAATCGCTTAACCACTGCGCCAACTGTGCTGTGTGCTGTGAGATGATGACGATACGGCATTTTCCAATTTGTTTGTTACCGTGTTTCTACTAAAACGACTTGCCTGACCGCCTTCCGTAATATTCTCATTAAGAAATTCAGTTTTCACTCACAAACCTTTTACTTATTCTTAACTAAGCATCTTTGTCATCCTTTCGCTTTCCGACCATTATAATGACACGACTTCCGACTTAGAACCAGTATGTATGAGCTAGCGTGTGTTTACATACGTGCCCAGTGGGGGCTTGCTCAAACAGTGTACGGACAACAACGGAGATAAGTTAGTAAGCAACCAACTTTAAGTAAGTTTGAAATCATGTAATATGCGCTTGCTCGGCATAGAGGTAGTCAAGTTTATGGCATGGTTTGTCAGAGTATTTTGTGGTAAAGTTTATTAGACTCGACCTAAGCAAAGGAAATTATTTCCTAACTGCTCTCTAGCAGCTGAACACCAGCCAAGAAATAATTGCTTGTGCACAAGTCGCTTTGTTTACAATTTTGATGTACAGACGCCAGCACAATAAGCTACCCCAATCTGTCAAATTTCTTTGATAGATTTTCATCTTTATAACATAAGCATACGGTTCATGTTCAATTGGGAAAATTTGACTGTTTGGGGCAGCGTGATGTGCTGGCGTCTGTACATCATCATCTGCCTAGTCTTATTCCTAGAACGTTGGGGTCGTCTTTCAGTCTAACCGGATGCAGCTGAGTACTAGTACTTTACATGGAGCGACTGCCGATCTGACCTCCACAACCCAGTTACTGGGTAACACGATACTCCTTGGTAAGACTGGGTTGTAAGACTTTCGGGCTTCTGACGACCCAGAACAACTGTCAAAGATCTACGAATGACAGCCGGGATCGACGGCTTAACTTGCTTTCCGAGGATGGATGGTGTTCATCAACCCGTCCGGCTGTTATTACTTAGCCACAAGTCCCTCATTAAGTACATTCTATCTATCTGCAGATCTCTTTTGTTGGCCGTACAATACGTTGGTTAATTAGTAAACAAATATGTTGGAAGGGTACTGGTTGTAAGTGCATCGTAGTATGTCTAATTTGTTCTACAATTGGTTTTTACTGTTCAAGGTATTGTTTTGAAGGTTTTTAATGATGTTTTGTTCGGTAGAGTATTGTACAGTCTCTAGTGATTCTTCATTTCGTCTGTGAAATCAGCATAGCATAATCAGAATATAGGTAACATTCCCACTATTGGGACTCCTCTGTGAGGGAGAGTGGGCTGTAATAAACTATGCGAGATGCGGGTTTGTGGATGTCACATAGCTTGGCATTTTTCGTTCTAGGACATGCATTTTTATAGGTTTCGAGTTTTCTAGTTTTTGGTTTTTGTGAAATCATCAAATTTTTTAAATATAAGGTACAAGCAATGTTACTACATTCAACAAACATATCCGTTGCTAGGAGTGGATTGCTTGTGCCATAGGCGGGGTTCGAACTAACGACCTCTCACGCACCAGTCCGCGCCTAAACCGTTATACTATTGCCGCTTATTTACTCACTAACTTCCAGAGTAATGTTAAACATAAATATAAGGCGAAAGCCGTACATGGTCAAGGCACTGTTTTCTAACCAGACCAGCATTAAATAAGATAAACTGTGCGGTCACCAGCAGTAACCTTAGGAACTGGCTCTAGAGCTAAGAGTACTATGTAGGTATATGACTATATACAACGGTGTTAGTAACGGTCCCCTGTGTCTCGCAGATAGAACATTGTGCTCTTGTACGCACACTCTGTGGGACAGGTTTACACAATAGAAATGCTAGCCATTTGACAAATGAGTGTGTATCTGGACTCTGGAGCAAAATGGTTTCTAAGGCTGGGTAGGTACACATGCATTGGGTACTTTGCTTGCGGTTTCAACATCTGGCCACACACAGATTTTGGCATCGCTAGCGACTAATCGACTGCTAAATTCTGTGTATGGACGAAGAGTCTGTGTGGCGAGACGGTAGGTGGACACTTGGAGAATTAGATTGGACTTGGATTTCCATTTTTCTGATCCGAATAGGATCTGAGAAAACAATGTAGTCATGAATAGTATACATACATAACATCTTCTTGTGAGATTTGGTTGTTGTTATTTTGATCAACCAAATGTAAAACCTAATTATAAAGAAGTATAATGAGCAGCCTATTAGTTACGTAATGCTCAAACCCTATGCATTGAGGGACATGCCTAGAGAAGCTATGAAACGTCTATAGTTCATAAAAGGCACCCTTTGTAAGAACCTCCTAAACCATACATGGACTCATGCCTATTCCCCATGGGGGTGGGCAGAGACCTCAGCACGCCACCTGCTACGACCCTTACATACTCCTTTTGCTACGTTCACGTTCTTACAACTGAGGAGTAATTGCGGAACACACTAACACTAGCAACATGGCTTTAATTTTGACATTTCCACAACATTCATTACGTTATTTACGTTATGAGCAGACACATTTTTCGAACACATTCAACAATGGATTAGCAATATCCGTCAAAATTATTCGATGTTACGCCGGTTACGAGTACCTACTTCGCGGTTTACGAACGATGACAGAAGGGGTCTAAATATAAGATACGTCTTTTCTCTACGAATATAAGTATAATTATGAAATTGCGTCCATGATACAAAAGGGACTTATTTTCATGTTTGTGTATAATATGCTTAACCTAAAGGTACACTAACTATACTTAAGTGTGGACCTGCACAAATCTTAATCTGTTTCATTTGGACAGTTCAACAATATTCATTACGTTATATACGTTGTTGAGCAGACACATTTTTCAAACATATGAAGCAATGGATTAGCAATCTGTTTCAAAATTATTCAGATTACCTATGATTGATCGTGCGTTACGCAATTAGGGTGCTGAACTTTCATAAGAACTCCTAAGCTATCAATATCACCGTCTATCTAACAAATTTCACCATCAGTACCAAGTTTCACTTTTAAAGTCACAACTTTGTGTTTCTTATATCCATACTTACTTTTAATTAGATACTGTTTGGTGTGTGTATGTGTTACTGTTCGTTACTAGAGCGGAACGTTGCGCTGAGAAACACGCCAAGAATTACAAAGAACTGTTTTAGGTCAAACTGTAAGTATTTGACATAACATCACGCATTTTGATAGATACTGCTACAAGAATTTATTAGGTTCAAGGCATGTTCTCATGTACTCGATAAAGTACCATTTTTCCCTGAAGGAGAAGATAGATTTGGGTGACTTACAAAAAGAATAAAATTTTAACCAGTGCGCAAACTGTAACCATGAATCCAGCATCTGATTCTAGACCCCCTAGCGTATACATTTTTCGTCGATTATTAAAAAAAATTGCTGTACCATACATTTTGACCACATAAGTATTGTACTTTTCTACGAAACAGCAGACTTTCTTTAATCTCTTTCTCTAATCTATCGTTACAATCCTAATATGCTGAATTCATGGTCACAGTTTGCGTACTGGTTAAAATTGTACCCTGTACTGTACCGAGCTATGTTAGAAGTCTCATATAACTAGCCTATTGGGATGGGGACATGGGGGATGCCTATTGCTATTGGTCAGGCACAAATTCAAGACTCCGGATTGCATCTAACAATTTTCTTCAATTAATGAAACTAGTGAAAAGTGGTTGCACATAACTTATAAGAAAAGAGTACATAAGATGAAGTCTGAAAGTGGCACCGGTAACTGTAAAGTTGTGTGGAAATCGGTTTTTATGGTATGGGAATGTGACACGGAGGAATGAGGAAAATGTCATGAGGAAAGTTTTGAGTATGAATGTCGTTGGCTATAAGAGTAGGGGGAGACCAAAGAAATGATGTATGGACTGTGTGAATGATGATATGGTTAGAAAGTGGATATTATTGTGACTACTGAGCTCACGACCAGCAGAGAACTATGGATGAAAAAGGCATGTTTCGTCGAAGGGCAGGAGAATGAGAATGAATGAGCTGAACTTTAGTGATGGTTTTCCTTTTGCTTTACCAATACAAGAAGCGCCATAATTAAGGAACCAAGCAATAAGTATAGTACGATGTATAGTAGTTACGTAACTTAAGTTATAGCTTCGTCGGGATATAGTCTAGCTTGAACAGAAACATTAAGTTAAGTACTGCAACAAGTAAGTTTCTCACTTAATAACAGCTCATAATCATAACTACTGAGTGTATAAACTGACACTTTATCGCTTTTAATACATACGTTAATATTCCGGTTCTACTTATGCTTTTATTGTTTATGATAAGATCGTCTTTAAATTATGGTCTCACCAATTTTGTTGCTCTATAGCAAAAATGGACTGAATTCAAATCACTTCAGTCTGTCCATGAGACACAGCCTAGCCAGCATACAAATAGATACTTAATGTTTACTAAAATATAAGCTACATATTATACGTATCCTAGTTTCATGACAATGATGATAAATGATAATGATCCTAGTAATATTATAATGTGAAAGTTTGGATGTTTGTTACTCAATCACGCAAAAATGGCTGATCATATTTGGATGTGCACACATATATTATAACCTGGAATAACAAATAGGATACTTTGAATATAGAATAGTACGTTCCCGTGGGATAGTTCTCCACTTCCATGCGGGCGATGACCTGGAAAAAGCTAGTTAATAATAATTATTTATAGAAATTGGTTCAAAAGACAGTTTAACACAATATACATAATATAAAGCTGACTGTTTAGGGCTCAAACTTTACTCTCCCTTTATTTTAATCACTTGAAACATAATAAACAAAACTGACGCATGGACGACTGTCCATGCGTCATGGAGGACTGACTAGTCCTCCATTTATTTCTAAAGGCACTAAGTACCATAATTATATGCACTGTCACGTTCCTTCACCCAGAGTACTGAAAAGAACGTCAAATATAACCACGTCTGGACAACAAAGTTAAGCATAAACTGAACAGCTTGATTGCTCGTAAGTTGTAGTTCTTTGTTCAAGGCAGGCATACCAAGCCTTGCTTTGTTTATGTTAACTTTCCGCTGGAGTAATGCGCGAACCTGTATTGTGTTATAACTATAGTTATTTATATTCTAGCCTCTTCATTTAACTCTGAAAGTTACTAACGTACCGGTTTTGTGGCTTCGGTAAACTTCAGTGCACAGAGCGTGATGTAGGTTTTAGATAGAGTACTAATTTAGGATACAGCTGTCACATCTCTTTTTACAGTAATTGCTGTTTTTTTTTTTTTATTAAAAAATGGTTTGATTTGTCGCTACTGGCCAAAATACTGCAATAGGTCGTAGATTAGGTCTAACAAGGACGTCACGTGATGCCTGTACTTTAATCGGTATTCATTTCTTTCAGTGGTGGTTCAGTGATAACAGCCAGTACTTACAAGTAGTTCCTAGTCGTAGGTCCGAACCCAGACTGGCGCTTTACTTCGTGTAAATTATTTCACCACCAATGCTCTGGAAGCGGTGAAGGAAATCATCTTGAAGAAACTGGAAGGTCCTAGAACCAAAAAATCTAAGACATGTGACATCTACCAACCCGCATTGTGCTCGCAGAGACTACAGCCCACTCCCTCTCGAAGAAATCAGGCCTGTTTCCCAGCAGTGGGAACATTATAGGCTGGTCAAATATGTGTGTCTACATTCATTTCTATGACACCATACGTATATGGTACCTACCATAGCAACAGTCTGTGCTCACCATTATCAAAACGAGATTTACATCTTTCTATCATACAAAATGATACAGTTCTAAATCTCAACAATATAGCTATAAACAACGCCATTCCACTACAATAGAACAATGACACGTAGATCATCAATCTACGCATCAAACTGATGCATAACGCGTCAAGAAACTATCTCATACAATGTGACGTTAAAAAACTCATTAAAATGCCGGCGCGCGCGCAGCCACGCGGAAGTAGTTGTGATTGACTGTGATAGGTAAAAACAATGATGCGCTATTTAAATTGACACCTTTGAGTGAGAGAGGAGTGATGGAATTCTTGATGTTGAGTGATAGGTTTGTACGAGTTTCGGTATGAAGATCTAAATAATTTAAAGTTGCAGAAAAACCGTTTGAAATTGTTAATGGTGGGTTAAGCACCAAAGAACCCATCTACAGTTGTACTCCTTATCATAATTTGGGCAACCAACATAACATCACGCCTTGTTTCCTCGAAGGGTTGGGCAGTGGTGTACCGTATAGTACACCCACATTCCGCCAGTTATCTTTAAGTCCCATGTTATAGGGGGCGAGCCTATCGCCATCAACCGGGCAAGAATCAAGACTCCGAGCTGCTACTGAGAAATTCCAGATAGAAAAACCCAATAACAGTTTGTCCGACCTGGCAAACGAACCCAGGACCCAGGAGGAATCTGGGCAGATAACAAGTTATTATCAAATAATTGACAACTGTTTTATGGTAATTTTGGATGACCACAGTTGTCTATGACATATTAATCCCTTATAAAAAAAAACAGATAACCTTTTCACTACTTAAAGTCTTAAAAGCTCTACGATTTACATTAATTTATTTATTTATACCTATTTATCTCAGGTTTGTGAGTATTAGATACGTAAACTATGTTAGTATAATTGCATTTATTACTTAATACACACACAATTTATTATGAGGAACTCGAAAGATAAAAGTTATTAATTAAAACTTCTAAATAAAGTTGTTCTTAAAAAGAATATTCTGCCTAAGTACCTCTCTTTAAGTTTTCATAGTAGTAGGTATTCTCTCCACAAATTGATCCTGTTTGTAAGATACATTTCATGATCACTTGTAATTACATAATTCAATGGCCAGGAGAAAAAAAAACAATTAAAATTTTGCTATAACCGCTAACAGTAACCACGGAGCCCTCTTAATAAAGGAAAAAGGAAATCTAGACCGGATGCGCAGTTATCCCAGGTATCTTAAAAAGCTAGACGTATCCAGAGCTATAGTCTATGGTTTTCCGGAAGCCGTAGCGGCCATACTGTGTGTGCGCCATGAATAATGTATCTGTGACAATTAACGCACTAGGGAATGCTGGATTGTTCCCTGCTGTGAGCAAGGAATGGCAGTCCTTTAGTGTGAGATGTTACCGCTCTTGTTTATGTTATGTTCTTTAATTACTCCACCTGCCATAAGCTAAGCTATTCTGTCTTTTCTTACGTTTTAACACATTTTACGACTTATGATAACATTACTTTAGATTTACAATCTGTATCTTTGGTTTAATCCCTGCGGTGTGTTAATTGCGTAACATCCATTCATTCATTGCATTATTTATGTTGTTGAACAGACAAAGTTTTCGAACTAATGAAGCAATGGATTAGCAATATCCTTCAAACCGATTCGGATTGTGATTAATAGTGTGTTACGCAATTAGGGTGCTGCAGCACCCTTTTAGTGCACTAAAAGACATCGATTTGATCATTTCAATCAAACTTAGGCAACTTTTTCGTCCTTGCAAACGGAAAATATGAAATAAAGGACTGTTTTTGATGGTTTTCGATTACTTATTCGTATCCTGTGTAATGTGACCTAGTTAATTGACATCATGGAGAACGATTTGTGTCAGCATCCATGCAATTTCAAAGCCAAAGTTAAATGGTTTATTCCTATCTTATTATACACCACGATACTTAGCAATAGATTCTCACGATACTGACCATTGATATGATTCCATTGAATTCAAACAATAATGATATCAGTGGTGGCGCAGTGGCAACGGTCGCCACTTACGAGTTGTAGGTCGCAGGTTCAAACCCAGACAGGCGCTTTACTTTTTATAAATTATTTTATCACCACTGCTCTTTAAGAGAGGTGAAGGAAAACATCGTGAGAAAATTGGCATAGAACCAATAATTCGAGGACATGTGACATCTATCAACCCGCACGTAGAATACAGTCCACTCCCTCTCACACAGAGGAGTCCAGTGGCCCAGCAGTGGGAACTTTATAAGCTGATTATACAAACAGTTTATCAGTTATAGAAAAATATTTTTTTAATCCTTAAAAATTTAACAACCAGGTGTTTATGTTATATGTTGCGACACTGCGCACGAGTTCCCAAACTTACATTGTTCACTATGCTTATTTAATGTCAAAATAAGGCAATATTTACTTTTACAACCACATAATAAGGTACAGAGAGGTTTTTGTTTTTGTGTCAATTGGTCCAAGTTGCGGAAGAAAGCGGATCGATGAAAAAACCAAAAAATATTAAGAGATACTTTGTTGATCGACAATACAATAGTTATTACACACGCCCTTGTCTCGGATTTATCAAATGGTCTATTACGCTTTTTTACAGCTTAAATAATGTTTGCTTCAACGTAATGGCATCTTACCACTTACCTCTAATCTTCACGAAATCTGTTAATTATCAGCTCAAAAATCGCTCTCTGAATGAAACAGTGAAGCAATCTTAAGGGAAATAATCGTTCGTGACAGTCTGTATTGGTCTGCATGGTCATATTTTTTTTTCCGACCAACCAGTTCACTATCCCCCCCAGTGGGTTCCCGGCGTATCGTTGCGAGGGGGCTCAGTAGCCGTGGTCACCCAGTGAACCACCCCAACCCACCACGGTGAAGCGAAGAGGAACCCCAAGGTGGGGCCGCTCGTCAGGGCTTTTGCTTCTAAGGGCGAATTTCACCAAACTTTTAGACCTAGAATAAGTCTTATCCTGAGAATAAATTTTGAATTTTTGACAGATTTTTCATAGTAGAATTGTCAGACGTAAATTTTATTCTACGGATAAAATATATCTGACTTTGGTAAAATCAGCCGACGACGTAGCGGCCAAAAAGTAGGTTGCGGTGAGGTGCATCGCAACTGACGCGGGTCGCGATGTCGCATGGGAGGCATCGTGGCTGAGGGTTACAGGCTGCGACGGAGGAGGAGTGGCGGTACTTCTGAGTAGCGCTCTTCCCTTTCGTGGCCTGGACGGGCCACCGTTTAATGGCGGACGCGGTGGGTCCGCAGGGGAAGAGGAGTGTCGGTATAGCGTTGGCTGCTCTCCCTAACCCCTGCGGCCGAAAAGTGGTAGGCGGCGGGGCCACTGCGCTGACCCGTCGCAGGGGGACCAAGAGTGCCAAACACCGGGTCGTCTGGGGCCTTTATGCTACTTGGTTTCTGGGGTGGTCACGGCATGCCATGTGTCCTGGTGCACCGAACTGGTGGGGTTCACAAGGACCGATGCCTGCCAGGGGTGCGGGTTTTTCGAAAGAGGTACCGTCGCCCCTGACACACAGGCAACTGACGGAACACGGGTGGGTTTTAGTCAGTAAAAGTCTGACATGCCCTCCTGCTCCACCCAGAGCGGGAGAAGTTATTTGATGACATACCAACCTCAAAAAAAAAACCAGTCCACTATTATGACACAGCTTTTTCCTTAGTTCCGCCAAAATAGTAGGTCCTAAATTCTTCTCACTTTACGTAAGCTATTCTTCTTTTCTCCTAAAAGCATACACAAACACTCGTACCTTCTCGCTCCCGCTTCTGCCTAACACCATCCAAAACAAAGCAATAAGGTTGTAAATCACCGACAGATGCGAATGTAGGTGAGTAGTGAGTAGGTACCCACGGGCAGCTCGGTGCGCAGTAGGCGTGACACCCGGAAGTGACATGCACGACAACATCCGGGAGTTTTGCGCCAGCGTAAGAGAGGCAGGCAGGAGTGTGTGTAGTGTGAGTGTAAGTAGATTGGTATTTTGGCGAGTACCTACATGGTTAGTGGCGTAGAAGTCGAACTAGATTTCAATGTAAAATAGACGAACGAAAAACAATGTTGCCACAATTGGCGGGATCATATCAAAACAATATATCCCAAGTTATTGAAATTGAGGAAATCATACAGGGTGGCAGGAACATCGACACACAATATGTTACCACAGATTCGGTACATGATTATGAGCTCTCCTGCGCTGATATATTTCGTCGGTAATTTAAACAAAATTAGCTCTGCTATACATTTTGATCGCATAGGTATTGCATTTTCCTATGAAACAGCATTTTTTTTATACTCGACATTAAAATTCTACGCTGGTTTCAGTTCTCGTGTCGATGTCCCTGCCACCCTGAATAAGGCCCTTAAAACATTTAAACAAAGGTTTTCAGCAAGAGCTGAAATCATTGCCATCAATGCTTAAGAGTGATCCCTCTAATTATAGACTTATATCTGTGCTTCCAGCATTGAGCAAAATTTATGAAAAAATCATGCTAGACCAGATGTTGTCACATATGAACTAAAATGGGATTTTACATAGTCAACAGTTTGGTTTCACGAAAGGTAGGTCGACGACTGACGCGGGAGTAAAACTAATCAGTCACATTTTGGAATCCTGGAAGAATTCCCAGGATGCGATTGGCATTTTCTGTGACCTCTCAAAAGCGTTTGACTGCGTTGACCACAATACACTGCAAGGTCCAATTCTTGGCCCTTTTTTATTTGTAGTTTATATTAATGACCTTTCCTATCTGATGGCTAATTACTCGGATATACTAGGTTCATTTTACATAGGTAGATTCTTTTACATATTGATTGTGAATGAGAGAACGTTGTAGGGCTTACAGACTAGATTTGAGGACGATTTTCTATTATGT
The DNA here is from genome assembly GCA_947359405.1 of Antitype chi. Classification (NCBI taxonomy): domain Eukaryota; kingdom Metazoa; phylum Arthropoda; class Insecta; order Lepidoptera; family Noctuidae; genus Antitype; species Antitype chi. The sequence goes on from OX375826.1 coordinate 1,207,582, forward strand.
ATTTTCATTTCTATAAGTACCTGGTACTTATTGACAAGCCTGCACTGTCCTCCCATACCTATTATCACTGTATAATCTGAAAACATTGTAAAAGCCAATTATTTTTAAGAGTAACCGTGGAGTTTCTTGCCGGCTCTTCTCCATAGGACGTGACAAATTGGAACAGTGCACCTAGCTTCTGACGTTTCATAAGTGCCCATGCAGGTTTACGTGAAATAAAATATTTTGATTTAGGTAGGTACATTCTCTGCATTGCTAAAACTAATAATAATCAAAACAACTTCGCTTATTTGCATAAAACATAGTAATAAATACTCACTATCCTTTATTCGCTTTCACTGACACCCACGACAAACACAGGCCACAAACTACAGACCACACGGCACGTGCATATTATTACATGCCAATAGTAATGTAATCGTACAATATATTCCTGCATGTTACGACTCCGAAGCGAGGGACTGTACGGGGTAATAAGTTTAATAACGTAAATATCTGTCTAATATGGCGGCACCTCGCGGCTATGTCATGTACGGACATTAAGCTAGAGGGCTGTACACACTTGTACAGACACCAAAAGAGACAAGTAACAAGGGTCGATGAATGTAGTTGAAGTTTAGAAGGAAACTGATGGATGTTTATACATAAAAAAGCCAACTGCGCGAAAAGTGCACTTACAAGTAGAAAAAAGTTTTTATTTAGACAAAACCTATTCAATACTACCCCTAAAAATGTTACAGCGTTACATACTTTACTTTTTGATTTCTAACACACACGAGCACCCTAATTGCGTAACGCACCATCAATCATATTCTGAATCATTTTGAAACAGGTTGCTAATCCATTACTTCGTATGGTCGAAAAATGTGTCTGCTCAACAACGTAAATAACGCAATGAATATTGTTGAACTGTCAAAATGAAACAAATTATGATTGTTCGTGTTTTACGCAATCAGGGGGCTGTTTCGCAAATAAATATCTATAGTTTTCTTTGCCTGAAACTAAAACTCATTCTTTATTTTTAATCTGTCAGGGGTCGTTATAAAACTGTCTACAACCCTAGCTATTATTTGTAATATTAAAACAAGCCACTATCAAGTTGCGGACAGGCGACACGGTTACAACACCGTGTTGTCACTTGTGTTGCAATTAAGTACCAATGTTTAGAGTAAATACAAAATTCATTCATGTACAAGTACTTATGTGATCGTAGGTATATTATGTAAAAGAAGGTATGTGTCGTTGCGAAGGTATGGTGTTCTTTCAGCTGCGGGCACACACGGCAGATTAAACGCTGAAAGCTAACTTTGCTACGACTAAAGTTAATAATGATAGTTACTCTTCTGTGTCAATTTTAAGCCGTAGTAGGTATTCTTCCGCTAAGCTAGGATAAAGTTGCCATTTTATAAAACATCTGTCAGCGGTTTTGGCCCGTCCCGCACCATCGCTTTCGCGTTGCTTCGACATCGCTTCATTGTATCCGTAACATTACCAACTCCAATTTGCGTTTAAATTCCCTAATTGATTATATGTTAATTTAAAATAAACCTTGACGAAACAATGCATTGGATCTTTGGAGTATCATTCCTTACATTTGTTAACAACATAATACGCTTTCACGCTACATTTCCGATGGCAACAGTGCGTACATTCAATCTGAGATATAGTAACACTCGATATACGAAAACCGCCCTTACAGCTACGGAATAAAGGCCCTGTCAATGTCAATATTTTTACCATGGACTCAAGTATTAAATCAGAACAAAGACAATAAAACCTGCATACTAAGCAGCATCAAGTAGGAACATGAAGTACTTACAAACAAACAGGCTGGCTATAAAGTGTTCGACTTATTGGTCCATCCTCAAGACGTTTAGCGGCGGAAGGGCTGGGCAGGCCACTGGAGCGGTTGTAATTGCTTATTGTTTACAATTGAAGGGTGAGTGCGGAACGGAGCGGTAGCGATTGGCGATTTCGTTTTTGACTGTTCGGTGAAATTTTATTGGTTAGACAACGTTACGTTGAAAGAGTTGCAGAGGCCGACTTACACAAACAATTTTTACTTAGAAAAGTTTCAAAAGCAGCTTGCTTGAAGAAGCCTGTTTTACGAAACTGAGCTTGGCGCGATTGTTTAAACGGTTAAATTGCTTGCAGAAGTTAACTTTCGAAGTTCTGTTGAGAATATTAACTTCGCTTTCAGAAATGTTTTTGCACTGATAAGAAAACGCAAGTGACCAAACGTAGAGATCGATGGTCGTTCTTTGTTTCTTTTCTGTACCTATAAGAAATCGTCTTCACTACACCCTGTGGGCCACATACAGGTACAATGAACATTCATAAACTCCTGGCCCATTACATTATCCCAATCGAGGTTTTACTCAAAGCTTTATCACTAATTGTTACTGCCTCAGAGATTATAACGATGATAAGTTAGTACATGTGGTATGTTTTGCTGAAGAACAATAGCGTTTTAAATTAGCACACAATCAAATCGTAAGTCAACTGCACCACTCAACTTAATGCTCAAATTGATATGATCTTTCAATAAAGTTTATTACAACGGTAGCTTGGGTATTGGTGACATTATCTTTTACTAAACAAATGACTAGCAGGTATTCTCTCATAATAATTGCTGTTATCTTTTCTATTGAGCATTAAATTATAATGATATTTGTTAGCAAAGCAATTGTTTTGAGATTTGATTTGATTATGCAGCAATAGTTTATTTATACTGTTTATACACAACAAAAACCGGATGTCACGTCGTTTACTGTTTCATTAATATACTCAAACTTTATTTTGATGTCACTATCGGCTTTAGCGCCCTTAAAAACCATGAAAACGACTCGCATGGTGAAAAGATTGAAAATCTTCGAAGCCGCTATCTTGGATTTTCATTTTGTCGTAACTATCGGCTTCAGCTCCTTCTAAAACCATGAAAACTGTCTCACTCTCTCTCTCTGCTTCTTTATTGTTATTAAATTTTAATTAATAAATGTTTAACAAAAAGTCGCATGTAGTGTAGGGGACATTACTCCTTTTTGTTACGTGAAGATTTCTAAAATTGTACTCCTGCCTCGAGCTTCGGTAAATAAATTAATTCCAATAATAATCATAGTTTTAGAATCAATATGTTCACAACAGAGACTGAGGTGGCACAGTAAGTTTATAGCCGACAGAGGATGCTGTCCATACTATCGAGACTGCCCATCCCCTTAGCATGCTCTCTTAGTAACCTTTTGAGACACCTCAGAAAGGAAAATAACTATCCATATTCTCTAATTGTCGGGAGATGTCTCCTATACATTATGTATAGGAGACATCTAATGATAGATATACAATCTAGGCATCTTGAAAAAAACGTAAGTACAATTTCTGTATTAGCAACACACGCAAATAAGTCTTATAGCTGAAATCAAGCTATTTCATTCAGACCACCATTGCATGGGAACCAAACAGTTACAAACATTTTTCCTCATGAACTAAATAATTATTTCTTTTAATCCCGCTCACGCACATTCCGCTTCCCGCCCACAGCATGTGACAGCCGATGTAATCTGTAACGATCGACATCTATCTATGTAAAACAAGTATGTTGATGGTCGAGTATTAGTGCTTAGTGCCGATCTAAACGCACGCGATGTTTCGTGTGCCCGTGACGTGTTGCAAGTGATTACTTTACTAGTTCACGTGTCCACTTGAACTTGCAAGTTTTATTGGGATGCACGTAAGTTGTACAAAGGTTTGTGAAAATAGTTTGTAACTCGGGAATTGACAACCAATTAAACGAGGCCAGTAATTCTAAACTGTGTCAATAAAACATAAAAGAAAAGAAAAATAAAAGTAATGGCTATTCAAATATTTTTTGAAGGAAAATGGCCGAACTCCTTTGTTTTTTTTGTTTTAATTATAAGTTAAATTGAAAATTTTAAGAGTTCATCTAGTATTTTATACCTTCTTGATAACTAACAACACTGACTGACTTGACTTACTGGTTGACTTGTTGGCTTTTTGAGGTATTTTTATAATTAATTAATATCGAGCACCCCACGCTTTTTAAATAAGAAATTAAAATTAAATTATTTTCTACTTTTTAGTTTTTTTTAAAGCGTGTTTTTTAGTTTTTAAACTATATTTTTTTTATTTCCAAAATGGGCAAATAAATAGTTTCGTTAGTAAATTTGACCTGTGACTGACTACTACTACCATATAGGACGGTCTACTCTGCAAAGCAATTAGGCATTTGCTTTATTTTTGCTAAAGATACAAGAGTCTTAATTTGAACCTACAACTGTCCATAAATTATAGGAATCGGCCATTAATTTAAAACTAATTTCTAACGAAGAAATACGAAACTCTCAGATTGTTACAATAATTAAAACACATGGTCCGGTGATGCATGTCTAATTTAAAACCATTTCCCTCGGTTTTAACAAAAACGTTTAGATCTGTATACAGTTTAAATATTCATCAAATTCATTAACCCGTTATTGACCAATTAATATTTTTCTATGTAAATCATAGAATTAATTTCTAATGAAATATTAGCTGAAGTTATAATTTTAAGTACCTAGAGGTATTTAAGACTGATTAATTTAATTGATTATGTTGTAAAATTATGACAGCATGTTAAATAATTAATATTTCCTACACGCTCAAAAGTAATAATAAGCAGCAATACTTTGTTTACTTTTGCCTTGGTTCCTAATGGTAGCAAAAATAATGTATTAACTGTATGTATTTATTGTACCTAATAAGATTAACAAAAATAAGACACCTAAGAAAAAATAATTACCTAGGCAGCGAAAAAGTTAAGCTAAACTTAACTTTTTAACAAAAATACTTATTTTATTATATCGTTATAACCACTAGAAATGAGAAAACCTTCTACAGCATAAACCGCATTCTAATCATCGATCACTAATAAAGAACTTTTAATAAAAACGTTTTCTTCGCCAACCATAGACAATTCAATGCTTTCAAAACCGCAATGGCGCCTAAAGACGCACGTATCCATTAACATTATTCACACCTTTTTATTTTCATTTCTTGGCCAACGATGCATGATGCTCATCGTTAGCAAAACTGAATTGAATAGCCTGTATGCATAATAATATAATGCAAAGCAGAACGCAGTTAATTGAACCGATTGAGATAGCCTCCAATGGCTTCATATTTTATTAAGGAACATGGAACTCCATTCTTGTCGCGATAATGTGGCCATTAACCATAATTCTATATTATCTGATAATAAGTTGACGCTGACGGTACAAACCGGTGGGTGTAGTAAACTCTAATGAGCGTTATTATGATCAGTAAAATTGAAATAACTCTAGAAATGGGAATAATGAAGTCATTTTCAAGATTAGACACACGCACGCGGTTAGATTTTAGACACACGCATACACACACTTTAAATATTAATAATTTATGTCACTCTCTGTTTCTTTCATATTTTCTGAGTACTTCGTAATTGGCGTAATGTTTAGAATTATTAATAATGTTATACTTTCTGTCAGCTGTGAAGATACCTTATAGCAAATGAATAAATAAATAAATAAATTACCAACTGGAAGCAATCATCTATATTTCCTAGGTACTACAATATGGCCCATGAATCATGGAGGGTCTGAACATAATTATAATCTCTTAAGACTCTCCGAACTTACCCGTATGTTCTCTCACTCACACCTCATTCAGTTGGTTCCTAAAAAATGTTACTGCGCAGCCTTCTTCGCAAAGTTCGGGCCGGCCGTTATGAGCTGACTTACTATTCCGCATTTCTATATTTTAATTGAATAGATCCTTTATAACTGCAAGTAATCCTTTTATTTTCAAATTTTCTTAAGTTTTTTGTAATTTGCAGGTCAGTGACGTTGTAGGAATGTTAATTAAATTATGATTGCGAATCAGATTTTAATAAACAGACAACCTTGCGCTGACCTGTAAATTGCAGAAAAACGTAAGACAAATTGAATTTCACGGGCTACCCTGGAGCGTTTACCACAGTTTAATTAACGAATCCTTATAAAAACCGCGAGTAGGTACATAACATATATATTTTAGAAGTCTCTTTGCGCGTACGTAAAAATCGTACGAAAAAACATACACCATAAATACACAGATAAAAAATATACTCCATATCATAACATCACGAAAGAAACTCAATAAAACGAAACTACGCTCATTTCTATTGACGTTATAAAATTGCGGCCTATAATCTTACCCACACCACGCCGACTCGGGCAGTTACACAAAATAGACAGGCCTCCTTCGAACAGGCAGGCAGCCTCGAATTATGGCAACATTGCTGGTTAGATGCTGAGCCTTTTATAAAAACACTACTTTTAAATCTAACTAACTGCAAAGCATTTCAGACTTTACCACCATTAAGTTAGAGTTTAGAATCTGTATTTCCTACATTTAAATACATATTATTTGTTTTGTGGTTACTGAATGGAAGTCGTCTCTAAACGGGATATCTTATTGCAGTGTTATTTAACTTGAGTCGGCTTAATGATACTCTTTTATGAAAACACTGCGCTTTGATCCAAATGAGGATGCCTGTGTAATCATTTTTGTAAAACCGGGATTACTGGTGTCCTTTTGAAATGTAGAGATTTTCAATTGAGTGTTTAGTTGTATTGAAATAAAGTAGACTTGTTAACTGTCACATAAGTTAATTTTTTAATTAATTATTAGACCTGTATATAAAATAAGAATAAAGTAATCTTGTTAAGAAATATATTTGCAACTTATTTTGACACGACTGTAAAGAAGGACTATGTTTTTTTATGGCATGTTCTGGAGTCCTCATTTAGTTCTAGTTAATTTATATCGGCTTGGCTCTTACCTCCTTTGATTCCCAGACGTTAACATAGTCGGGCTACGTTAATTGCTTGAGATTGTCATCACTATAAGACGCAATTAACACCTTGTACGACGCAGCAGGAGATGGGACCCTGTTTTTTCAAATAAAGGTACACAAGAGATTGTTACGAGAATTAAATCCTCCTCTTTATTGATTAAAACTAGCAACATTATATTTCCTCAGTCTCGTATACTTTTAACTAATAAGGAAGCGAGGCAGTGAAAGGTGGGCGTCACAACTATGTCGAAAATTTTTAAAATGAGAATTTTGAATAACTAATCAATTTTCGACCGTTAACCCTGTGGTTAACGGTCGAAAGTGATTAGTTATTCAAAATTCTCATTTTAAAAATTTTAAAACTGCTCTATGGAACGTAACGGCTAAATGCATCTGTATGCATTTAGCCGTTACGTTCCATAGAGCAGTTTAGTTGTTATCTGAAAAGTCATTAACGGGGATTTCGCTGAAAAATTGCGTCAATTAATTAGTAGGTACATTACATACCATGTAAATGTTGGTTACACTAGAACTGTCAATCTAAAATATATTTTTTTTATGTCTATTGTTGTCTTACGTTTTATGTTTGCCCAAAAAATGTACAAAATGGACATTTGGATATAAAAAATAAGTGTACTGAAATCGCCAAGTGATATCTACATCACTCTTAAGGAAGTGGGAGACAGCACAGAGGACATTGTACCTATTTTAAATCTAGCGATTTTTAGAAGTTATGCAGGAAACATTTTAAAGAGAGTCATTGTATTCATCTGCCTAGCCGTTTCCTAACTATGTTGGTTGGGGTCGGCTCCCAGTTTAACCAGATGCAGCTGAATACATTTTAAAGAGAGTATTTATTAGGAACAGGGTGTAAAGTTCACTCATCTTCCATAGAAAAGGAATCATCCTCCGTCCAGACGGGTGTTGTGTCTGGCGGGCAACTGCCAGAAGATTTATGTCGGGACGTTGTACGAGTATATACGCTAGTTGCGCGGTGGGCTCTGCTTGCGCGATGCAGGGTTTTGCGAGGCGTCAATATGATGCATAGTTCACATGTGGCAGCGAAGATGCACAAAACTCCAAATCTCTCTTCATTATTTTATCACACCTAGCAAGCTTATAGCGCCCTCTGCTGGACAGGCTTTCGGTAATCTTTCCCGTTGATAGCCAACATGGGCAAGGATTAAGTTTACCTTTGTATTGTTGCAGTGATGGTGTGAGACCGTATGGGTCTGGCCGCGGCGCTGCTGGAGGCGGCTGCGCGCGGCGATGCGGCCCGGCTGGCGAGCCTGCTGGCCGCCGACGCACGAGACATCAACGTCACTGACGAGGTAAATATTATAGCCCTCCAGACCTAATTAAGGTAATAGCGATCACGATCACTCTCAGATGAGGATGAGACTAGCCATCGACGGGGGAGATATTACAATGCCTCAGGAATTAAGTGCACCTTTGTACAGTTTTCTTTACTTGTGAATAAAGTGCACAATTGTCTACGCAGACAAGGTGCACTCCCTCTTCTCTTCCCTCACTCTCATAGTCTAATGGGACGGCAATCCGACACGACCGGATAGAGACCAGGCGTAGGACCAGCAATTTGACGTGCTTTCTAAGACACGGGGCTATCACACTGCGAACTTCCAATCTCCGACCTGTTATTGAAATTAAGAATTACACTTTGCCCGAACTGGGAACCTAACCCATCCCCCACGCTCAGCAATAGCGCAGACGACCACGAGACCAACGAGGCAGTTGACGAAGATTACAGTGTCGGGTATCGCAAAAGAGTATAGGAGCAACCACTACTCAACAGTAAAGGTTGCAATCGCAAATAATTTTAACCGCATCGGCGCGTATTGGACCTTGCCGTTGATGGAAACAGATCGTTAATGCTGTAAACACGCGACAGCAGAAACGAAGCGAAGCGAAGCGTTGAGAGAGTTCTAACTTTATTAAACACTTACCCTTCCAAATAGATAGTAGATACCGTGTAACCTTCCCTCTGCAAGTAGGTTTCAACCCCTGATTAAGTAGTAGAGACTTGTAGGTATGTATCGGAAACAAATATTCTTCAAATTCTAAACTGATTTCTCATTAGTTGTTTAGCGCCAGTTGATAAGACTAATGACTAGCCATCACTATTTTAATTTATAGAGACATTTAAAAAGTGTGAATTCTACGTCCTGTTTAATTGGCCTTTTATCACAGGCTTGTTTCTTTTAGTTTATTTATTAACCTCACTTTAATGTGGAGCATGACTTAGATAGATCGTTTTACTCAACTATAACAGGAAACGCGATAGTAAAAATATTTCTGACCGAGATTTATCTTCTTTGTCAGAATAAATAAATGGATTAGCTGTCTCGAAGAACATAAAACATGTTTCTTACTTTTTTTTTGTCGTATCGGATGCGCACCGCCCACGCGCTAATAGGAATAAAGAGCTCAATTTTTTATACTCTTTGAACGAACAGGCAACACAACGAAAGTGTTACCATAACAAAAATAACAACAAACAACCTCACAATAAAACCGACGTACAAAAGGATTTATATTGAATACAAAAGGCAATAAATTGTATTTATGATAAATGGCGGGAGGATAGTAAAGTAAACGTTAGCGTGCTATTTCACCCAACAATGTCAGCTGCGTTCCATTCCACGCAGTAGCATCGTTCAACATCGAATCGGCACCCAACCGCGAACAAATTAATACCTCGCGAAATTAATGTACCTATCAAGCGAGCCAATTTAAGTCCTAAATCATCATAATAAAGTTTGTAATTCAACAGCATTTAAGTGATTCTATAAAGCGTTTTATTTATGGCCAGTGTGTTCCCATCGTCCACATAGTTGTCCCTTTCGGAATCGATTAATAAATAATTAAAATGCATCGATATATCGTGCGTCGGTGCCGATTTATCTACTCGTGTCGCTACAGGCTGGTTGGATATTGTAATTTGTATGCTCAGTTTATAAAGAAATAAAAAGACTTGAGCAGCTTGCAATGTTTTCAACATCCATCGATCCATCCGTCATACAAAGAGGTCCGCCTAGTAGTTAATAAGTAATTAATTTAATTAATGAACGTGGAGTCTAATTCACTACTTGGAGCAAAAGAAGCATAATTTGCAAGCAAAGCTGATTAGTTGTGGGCTGAATTTATTAGAAATTAATGTGTGAACCTGTTTGAATTTTACAAAAGAAGACTTAACCATCTTTTTGTACAAAGTTTAAATTCTTTTTTCCAAAATAATGTTTTTTACTTACTAAAATTATCGATTGTATGGATAAACATTTACAATAGATAATTTTGCTAACAATAATGATGTTTCTGGCGTTTTAATCCGTAATCTCCGCAATTTTGTTCACTACTCGCTATTGTGCCAAAATGACAGCTTTCAACAACTTCTTGCAGCAAATAAAACCTGAACAATCGTAATTGTCCATCCATAGATGTTACAAGAGAGCTAATTGGATCCCACGGCGCAGCATCATCAATCAAAGTACCTACCTAGCTAGGCCCAGTTTTTCCAACACAACCATGAACCATTATTTTTTTCTTATTGTTTTATAACGACCGTTGATAACAGCGTACCTACAGGCAATTAAAAATAGAACACAGTAATTACGTCATATTCTGTAACAATTTTACTTCAAATAAAGATTTACCGTTAATTACAATACTAACAGACAAGAGCTGTACGGTCATTAAAACGATGTCGTTGCTCTCGTACGTACTTAAATTGCATAATTAAGGTGTTAAAACTTTTAGTGTTAATTATTTTTTATGCATGTATGATGTAGTCGTTACTGGCGGCATTTAAGAAGTAATGAACGTTTCAATAAAAAACCTTCATTAGGTATAAGGTCTATCGACAGTTCTTGTGCTACTTTTTGCAATGAATCTACAGACACGACTTTTCAACGTCTCTACCTCTATAGCTTTTATAACTAGATAACTATAAGCTCGCATTTAAACCTGGACTAACCTATTTAACATTTTTTGTTTGTAGTTCAGCACGAGTGTAATAATAGGTACAGAATTGCAATTGTTCTAACGCAAGTAAGCTAAGCCAAAGGTTAGCTACTGCACCGTGTTAGCATCGCGATTCGCGACCTCTTTGCCACCGTTTCGCGGCGGCATCGCTGCAAACATTCGTTCTGAGCAAACCTTAATTCACAGGAAGTATTATACAAACCTAACGCAACAGGACGTATTACATTATTTAGTTTGATAACTCATAAATAACGTGTTTCGAAGAAACAGGTGACACGGACACCAGTCCCTCGTTAAAATACAAATCCAGTAGTCGCCCGCCATTTCAAATTGTTGACATAACACGATTCGTGCGGAAACTAATCATTTCGTGGTCTCCTACGGAAATGATTGATCATGGCATGTGTTTATCCAGCCTTGTATGGTCAGTGTGTTCGACTTGAGTAAGCGTTTGACATAATCAGAGATCTTGACAGTATTTTAATGCTTAGCAGTTACAGTGTTGCCAGTTATATTGCCCGGCTTAAGATTCTTGCTTGGTTATTTGACGCTTGTAAGAAAGTTGTTTGACCGTAAATTGCGAATTTGTTTTATAGTCTCTGGTCTTCTATGGAGAAAATGATGAAAACCGTTTTGTAAGGGCTGTTTTTATGAGTTAACTTACAAGAAACTTTGAATTGACAAATCATATCTTCATAGTTTTTTTCTTAAACATAATTTATGTTTAATAAAATTTTATGCCCTGAATTATTATAGGTTAACATTACAACTTTGTAATATTGCTATAATTCTGGGGTCCAGAAATATAAACCTTCTGACCTACTAATAAAACTGAATTTGATTACTATCTTCGAACTCAGGCGGGCTTATTTCACGCTTTCCGATAGGTTGTAAAATTTTACGATTGAAATATAATAACATACTTCCTACTTACATAATTTCGAAATAAAGAAAAACTCACGACTTCATTCAAACGAACCACAGCCACATTATAAGATAACTTGGAGTTCGTAACGAAGATTTGCTTATGTAGGTAGAGATAGTTTCCAGTTTCGCTTTCTAGACTAGGAACTAAGATAATCAATTCAAAAAAATAAGGCAGTATTTTCCCCTAATATTAAATATGAAGAAAAATAGACCTGAGCAGGAAAACTTAAAATCAGGTGCAGCCAGTTTAATTATAGAAGTAGATAACTAATCGGAATTAGAAAAATCTCAGGTAGAAACCAAGCCGTGAATATCAACTTTGTAGACAACCCGACGCTGTCACATGCAAGCAAATAAAAAAAAGTGAAGCGCGAAGATAAATAATTTGTAAAACCAGCCAGTAACTTACTAAACCAGTTTCAACTAGAGCGGTGTTCAGTGTTCTTACTTCTGATCCAAAGAGGTGGCCGTCTTAAAGTTTCCAAACAATTAATGTATTCACAATCAGCATCTTTATCTCCTGTCATCTTTGAGCAACTGAGCCTCCCTCACCGGTGCTCGAGATCATTAAAAAACTAGTCCGTGCAGTGGACCGGTCCCTCTTGTTACGCACACTATTTTATTTTGTTGGACCCCACTTTATCTATTCTGCATCTCTGGTGTCAAAATAACTTTGTTTCTTAACGTTTCGACGAAGTGGTTTAGAAAATTGGTTGTGAGCAAAGTGGCCGCGATTGGACAAACCGAGAAGAAAATCTACATTGATGAACTTCTGTATAAATGCAGTATACAGCACTGAATTTTCGTCCAATATGTTTGGCATTCAAACACGTAGCTACATCACATTTCGTTATCCCTATTAAAGAATTATAGCTCACGGACATAAGTACCTACGTTGTACTATTAGCAAAAACCATAATTATTAGGGAACCCGTTCACTGGCACTGGTATCTGCGTACCTACCCGAAACTCATTTACTGTATCGCTACTGCTACCTAAAGGCGACAGCATTGCGCTTATTTCCTTAGATAATTAAAACTCCTAGGCATAAAAATTCCGACACTGTCACTAACCCTACCTCCACTCAGGTTCAAGCCGTATGTCAAAGCTAATAAGTCATTGACCATGTAGGTATTTGAGATGCGCGGTCACGTCTCAGACTCCGCGACTCATTTAAATTGACGTGTGATGCTAGAGGAGATTTATACACACTGGCTGTAACGGTAGGTGGCCAGTGTGACCACACAGGATCAGTCAGGAACTTCGGTCAGGAAAGACTATAGATCAAAGCAGATGTTAGATAAAATTTATTGATTTTGGGACAGACATAAATTAGCAGCATGAGAATTATTGTAATCGGGTATCGATTGTCTATTTATAAACATGTGTGAAAGTAAGTTGCACTAATTTTAATTAATCATTCTCTTTTATATAATTCTACTGTACGTGTGTATGTCACTGAACTCCTCCTAAAAGGCTGGACCGATTTGAATGATTTTATTGCATACGTTTGGATGGCGCCCTGGATGGTTTAGACAAAAGAAAGGAAAAAAAAAGATAATTTCCGACCTCCGCGCAGGCGAAACCGCTGGCAAAAGCTAGTATTTTATATAAAAAAAGATTAGTCAAAAATAGAATCGATCTATTCACAGAATAGACAATTAGGTACTATTTTTATACAAGCTGGTAACATTACCCATCGAGGAACAAATAGTCCTAGTTATATAAAACTGCGAAAGATAAAAAATACGCTAGCCAATTATAAACTATTACTTATTAAAATGCAAAGCACCATTTTATGTATCAATAATTTAAATTATAATTTTACTATTGAGGATCTAGAGACCAAACGAGCATGCGGCGTGTATACCTATTAATGTTATATTTTATGATATTTTAGGTAAGTAGCTAAAATTATGATATAAATTCTTCTTTGATAAAGTCATTAACGCGGAATTTATTGGAAGTAAGATAGAGCTGTATAAATTTATAGCTTTTTTTAAACAAGTATTAAAATATTTCATTGAGTTAATTGGTTATTGAATTTTTAAGCTTATTCTTAGACTATCTAACTAACTATATCCACGTTTATAATCCGCCAGTAAATGTAGCTAGACGGTCTACATGGTAAATCATTTGAAACTCATTTGAATGCTTTTCTAAGTATTGTAGCACAAGTTGTTAGCACTAGATTGGCAGGTCTTGAAATAGGTGCCTAAATAATTCATAGTAGCTCATAATTTATAGCTTTTCTATATTTTGCTATAAATATATAAGTTGGTACACACGGCTACACATCAAGCTATACATTTCCAGTTTACGCTGATCTCGCACTGTACGGAAATCCTATACAATGCGAGATCAACTTTTACTGGAAATTATAGCTTGATGTGTAGCGGTGTGTACCTAGTTGTTTTTAAAATAAATATTTATTTTTAGACCCATAACGTCCATTTGGTTAGTATACGAACGACTTAGAAACTAGTGTTTGTACTTACATCTACTAGAGAAAAAACAAAAACTATATTTATTATTACGCCACAGTTGCATGTAGGCGTATCCAATGTCCCAGTATGGGACTGTCGCACCTATCCGCTATAGCATTCAGGATGCTGTTAGGGCTGGCGCGTACCCTGCGCATGATGGAGGCGCATCGCTTGCGCATAATGGTGTGAAATCCTTCTATTCCCGCCTCAGCGGACATGCCGGAAGCACTGCAGTAACGCGGCAACCCCATCAACACCCTGAATGCATTATTGTATTGAACGCGCAGAGCGCTGTATGTCCTCTGCATGTAGTTGACCCACAGACTGCATGCATAGAACGACTGACAGTACGCCGCAAACAGTGTAGGTAGCCTTTACTTCAGTCGTGCAACGTGTTAAAGCACACCAATTGGGTGTTTAACAATAAAAATAATCTTGAAAATTCCGTTTCTTATCCAGTGATGAAAGCTTCCTTGGATCTAAGAAGGAAGTTAGGTAACTTTTAGAATGCATGTCTGTCAAACAAGTGTTGTGATTAACTGATCAAATGATTAAATGCTGGCTGTTGTTATTTTAACACTGTTGTGGTTTTGGTGTTACTCGTAAGGGCTCGGAGTGCTTCCCTTCCATGAAAAATAGTCCATTGAAATATTTTTATGGAAGCAGAAGCAACTATCAGGCATTTTTAACAATACCACAGCACTTTGGAAGGTGCATTAAAAATATAATAATCCACGTCGTTATTCATACGATGATACGCTGCGAATAACCTTCTTTCTAGTTTCCAGTAATAGCACACCAACATTCTTGTAAAAACCGAATCCAATTTTACATCCATCGGCCCGATCCGTTCCGTCATTCTCGATGCGCTCACTGATCGTTACTAAATCCTCCATTGATTAGATTGTTTGTTTATTGTACAAGCACAATAATGAGCCGGACAAAATCCTGTTTCACATTAAAATTGATTAACTTTACAACTATTTTTGAAGCCTCAGCCTCGTTAAAAGTAGGAAGCTATATAATTTGGTGTAGTCGTTACGGGCTTGCTAGCTTTAATTTCAGTTATTTGAGAGATTTATGAGGCTACACCGTTTGTCAGAGAACCGTTGTGGCGTAGAATGGAGGTCACATGCCGTCGGTATGTGAGGCACAAATCTGACAGGTGGTGTGACGGTACGAAGCATGTACGAAGTGTCAGAATGTTCCGATCGTTAATCACGAGAAAAGTAAAGAGGAAATGGAATTTGGAAATCGGATTGCAGTCTAAATATAGACTTAGTAGGTCAGGCTCAGGGAAGAGAAAATACTCTTAGTTCCTAACTTTAATCAATTTCGAGATACATTTTACTTCAAAAATTATGATGTACCTACTTATGCATTAAAAAGTATGATATATAATGCATATTCTGACGAACGGAAACCACTAATTACTCGTATCTATTAAATGTTTAGGAAAAGGCAAGCTTGATGATCATAAGGAGTACCTAGATATACCTAACTGCATTTCAACATGTGGAAAACTAATAAACGGAAGTTTACGTCTCAATTTACACTCCTATCCTAATTTCTAAAACAGCAGAAGCTTTGTTAGAAGCTATATAGTGTGGGCGGCAGACATCTATGGCGGCTCTCAACTGTCAAGTGTCAAATTAGGTCATTGCAAGCCTTTACAGCTTGTTGACATTCGTAATATAGCTTGTTTATTGCTGGTTTACGTCCAAGCTTCCGTTATCGTACCATTTGTTGGTAGCAAGCACGCTTTACAGCGTCATTAAACACGTAAACAGGTAGCAATCGGTCTGTTCTACGAAGATTAGTAAACGTCTAAAGTTATAAATTCGTTATTAATTTAACAACGTTTAAACTGGATCAATTAATAACGGTAAGTGGTGGGTGATAAAACTATTTTATCGTCCAATTACATAACAAATCTCTTTGCGATAAAATCTTGTGAGATCATAAATTATGCCAGCTTTCCTCAAAGATTTCGTGTTATTTTCTAATTGTGTTTGTAAACATTTTAAATTAGCTCGAAATTGTTACACGTAATTTAGCAAACTTCGCCTGACCGTGGGACATTCTCCCTTTTTGTGAATCTACTTAATTAACACAGACCGTGTCACTTTCAGGGCGTTTTGCCGCGAAAAAAAGTCCGCGCAAAACCGGCCATTTTGTTAGTGATGCGAGGCAATGACGATACGCAGTAATGCCAATACGGTTCTCATACGTGATAAAAATGATACACGATACGATAGAGGTGCTGACAGCTTCGTGCGATTTGGTGGAATTTTTTTATGATTTACCGCAGAGAACGGGTCAATCATTAGTTTTATAAAAAAATCATACGCGTATGGTTGGTTAGTGGTTTTGTAGATCTGAGGATGACCTACTAGAATTATACCAATAAAACTATTGAGTTAGTTAAGCTTTACTCTCTCAATAATATTATTGTAATCTCTCCAACATAAAGAACGAAACACCTTTCCAGTTACCTACTCAAAAAGTCATAAAAGTTAACTGCAAACAAAAACAGCTTATGAATATGCACAGTCAATAATTTGACACGCAGGATGAAGCGTACCTTTCCATTCGTTATAATTTCCATCGTACTTAAACAGAGCCAAATTGACCGTCCAGCCACCACACCCGCAGTGAAATACGACCACAGCAGCCGAAGCAACAATACCTATAAATCGAAAGTCAGACATCGACTATTTATCGACATTTTCGCATCACCAGCTAGAGTTGTATCGCTGGCACGACGCCTCAGACCAAGAATCGTTTGCGTAACAATCGTCCCTTGTCCGGGCATTCCACCGCGCACGACTCCCAGCCATTCTGTCGTGTCCATTCGGCGCTGTACAACCACGTTCCGAAACAATTGCTTCGAGGAAACTGCAATGTATAATGAGCACTGCGATCAAGGCGACCAAGGTATAAATTCGTCTGTGCAATCTTCATTATTCTCCGGTGTGGAGCTGTAGACTGCATTCACAGTTCAAAAGTGGCGATCGTAAGAATAGGCGGAATTGCAAAAACAAACTACGTTAACTGAAATGCAAAAGTCTTAAAAGCTGGGGAAAAGGAAATACCTAGCCTCGGAGTAATATACAGAACATCGACGCCACAGCCTGGGACTGTTTGCCAGCTATGTTCCATAGTCATTCGGTCCATGGGGTGCCCCAACATTAAAATAAATTAAGATAATAAAGTGTAAGATTTACCACGCTAGAAGGGAGGAAAATAAAGGCACACGACATTTTCTAAAGCATATTCCTGTGTAAAGATTAGGAACTGTAAAGGATCCAATGTAATCATGCATTTACAATCATCGCCGGCAGATTTTTTAAACTATAACAGTATCTTTAGTTTGCTCCAAACTCTTCATATATCATACATAAGTAAGGGATTAAGATACCTCTCCAATTTGACCCTACTTTTAATTTTCCTTATTTCTCTTGTCTCAGAGCAGAAACTTCTTGCTTCGGGGTAGCTATTGCCTTTTGTCGTTTTTTTTTTATCCGTAGGTATATTTCTGTTTACTATAATGTTTTACACAGCACAACCAGGAATACTCTTTTTCCACCACCTCACATTTCTTAGCAAATGTGTTGCATGATTGTCGCCATCTTGTAACGGTGTTTGATGACTGTGCGCATCTCCGTCACGTCATGATTGCCTGGTCATTACTATGCGGCCGCGTCGATGAGTTGCAGGAAAAACATGGTTGGTATGCAAATCTATAATAATAATAATAATTGTGTTCTCGTCTAGCTAACGAAGAATACTTGCATAGACATAACCTAGTAGCCAGGATTATCCACCAGCAACTTGCTCTGAAATACAATCTTGTGGAATCAGAAGTGCCGTACTACAGGTATGTGCCCGACCCAGTTCTCGAAAATGGACATGTCACACTGTACTGGGATCGATCCATCATCACTGACAGGACTATTGTTGCCAATAAACCTGATATAGTGGTGGTGGATCGACTAGAGCGGCGTGCAATGATCGTTGATATAACGGTCCCGCATGACGGGAACCTCGTGAAAGCCGAGAAAGATAAACAAATCAAGTATCTTGACTTGGCTCACGAGGTTGTCGACATGTGGGATGTGGACTCAGCGATCATTGTACCGATAGTCGTTACAGCCAATGGTTTGATAGCCAGGAGCCTCGACCAACATCTGAGGAGGCTCTCGTTGGGCAGCTGGATCAAGGGCTTGATCCAGAAAGCGGTACTCCTGGACACGGCTCGCATTGTCAGGAGGTTCCTCTCTCTGGAGCCCTGACCGCCGGTAGCTTAGACCTTGCTCCCGATACCGGTGGGCCACAATTTTTTATATTTTTAAATGTTTTTATAATTTTATATTAATATTTAAAAATGTAATTTATATGTTTTTTAAGTGAAATAAAGGAGATAATAATAAAATGTCTATGGCGTCTGTCAACGTCACAATGAAAAATTCACGCTCAACATTTTTTACATAAAATAAATAGTTTCAGAGTTTAGATCAAACATTACTATCAAATAAAATCATCTACAATAATACCAAAATCAAAGTTATAATGAAAAACTCTCTAAGATCGGACTACAAACATTTACAGAAAAATGGATCAAACAATATATATATATACCAATGTGATGTGAGTGAGTAAATGATGCAGACAAGAGCCAAGACACGACAGCAGGCACACCCACCATCTCCGGACTACGCGACATCGCGGTACGCGCCTCAACCGTGAGCGCCGTGTCACCGGTCGCTGCAGTTGCGTCGAGCTCGAGCGACGAGTTTTTCTCCCCACCGTCGTCCCCAACACCACAACGGCGGCGAGGAAGAGGACGGCCACCAGCGGGCTTGGGACCTCAAAGCCAACAGGCCTCGAGCAGGGTCCCCGCTGCCGGTGGAAATGTGTCGCGCATACGATGGACCCAGTCCATGAACGAAAATGTGATGCGCGCATATTATGGGGCTACAGAGGGAGGAATTAACCTTACAGCGTACCGAGTTCGGATGCTCTCTCTGTTTCAGGTGCTTGAACCAGCCGTCGACGTCTCGGCCCAACGATTATCGGATCAGGTGCGTGTCATTCAAAACAATCATAGATTGGATGACGCTACACTTGATCGACTGCGCTCGGAAATGCAGAATAGTTCTGCTAGTACCCCTCCTCCACTCCAGAATGTCATGCATGCGGCTGCCGACGTTTTATTGCAGGCAAACCAGCACGATGAGGAGGAGGAAGCCAGGGCTATATCTGCGGAAAACCTGTACAATGTGGACATAAGGAGCATTCTGGAGGATGCCATCCGTGAGTACCGGTTCACATCACCTGACCTTAGACCACGGCTACCACGTTTGCCCATGAATAAAAAAAACAGAGCACTGGTGTGTGCCCTGGATGCGCTACTACCAAATTATATTGAAAGCAGCGCAGACCTTTGCGATACACACTCAATCTTGTATTGCACGGCTGTTGCGGCATGTCGTATAGCTCGTGTCAAATTCATAAATACTGATCGAGCTACACGACCGAAACCCACCGCACCAGCCTGGCAATGCAGGATTGAGCGCCGTATTAATGAGACCAGGGTACTCATCGGGAAGCTCATCTGCTTCAGGGAGGGCAATACACGCCCAAGAGTGATGCGCTTTGTGAGGCGGGCGTTCTCGGGAACTAGTATTAATCCTCGAGAATATATATCCCATGTCACAGAGCGCATCGACTTCCTGAAGCAGAAAGTTTATGCATGGGCAAACCGTATCCGTCGGTATAAGCGAAGAGTCGATCGGTACACTCAGAATCGGATGTTCCAGAACGATGAAAGGTGGGTATACAGAGCTTGGGAGCGACCCATTCCCACTCAAGGTGTGACTGACGCGCATCTACCGGATAGTGATGACATGAGTGCGTTTTGGCGGAGCATTTGGTCGGTGCCCGTCAGTCACATCGAAGGTGATTGGATGCGTGTTGTTGAGCGGGCATGTGATTCAATACCAGACATGGAGGCTATCACCATCTGTCCTCTTGATGTGGCCCGTGCAGTCCGTCCGTTGCCCAACTGGAAATCTCCAGGACCGGATGGACTGCACAATTTCTGGATTAAATGGCTACAAAGGTCACATGCTTGCTTAGCTTCACAATTCCAGTCATCTTTAGAGACTGGGTCACTACCACTGTTCTTTACGACAGGTATTACCCACCTGCTCCATAAAACGGGTAGTACTGCGGAACCTAAAAATTATAGACCAATTACATGTTTACCGACGGTCTATAAAGTTCTTACATCCATTCTTAGAGCAAAAATTTCACAACATATAGAAAGCAACGCAATTATGTCGGTGTCTCAGAATGGATGTAAGAATGGGTCCCGCGGTACTAAGGAG
Organism: Antitype chi; assembly: GCA_947359405.1. NCBI lineage: Eukaryota > Metazoa > Arthropoda > Insecta > Lepidoptera > Noctuidae > Antitype > Antitype chi. The sequence continues at coordinate 1,228,254 of OX375826.1, forward strand.
CTGCTCCTTATAGACATGACCATAAGCCAACAGGTTCGTAGATCCCGGAAAGATCTGTCAACATGTTGGATAGATTATAAGAAGGCCTATGACTCAGTACCACATACATGGCTCATGAGGGTGCTGGAGTTGTACAAAATAGACGCGACTCTACGCACCTTCTTGATGTCCTGTATGAGGCAGTGGAGGACGGTCCTTCTGTATCCAGGATGTCGACAGATCCGGGGGACCAATGAACCAATTAGGATTGAGCGTGGAATATTTCAGGGCGATAGTTTGAGTCCACTTTGGTTTTGCTTAGCCTTGAATCCTCTAAGCACACTGCTGGAGGGTTCAGGTCTGGGCTATCGATTGAGAAGAGGTGGTCAGGTGATATCACACCTCCTTTACATGGATGATTTGAAACTCTTTGCCCCCAACAATTTGCAACTGATGGAGTTACTGAAGGTAACGGAAACCTTCAGTAGCGCCATCAGGATGGAATTTGGTGTGGACAAATGTGCAGTCATGCATGTAAAGCGAGGAGAGATTATAGAATCCGTGGGAACCAAACTTACGGATTCTATACATCTTAGATCCCTCTCCTCAACCGAAACCTACAAGTATTTGGGTATGTCGGAAGCATTAGGCATCAATGCTACCGACATGAAACAATCGTTGAGGGAGCGCTTCTTTGGCTGCCTGAATAAAGTATTTAATAGTCTTTTATCAGGCGGAAACAAGGTGCGTGCCTTCAACGGTTGGGTCATGCCGGTTTTGATGTATTCTTTCGGCATACTCAAATGGACTCAAACGGAACTTGACGCCCTGGATAGGAAGGTCCGTACATTGCTGACGGCATATCGGATGCATCACCCACGGTCATCAGTGATGAGACTGTACATCCCGCGGAAGTGTGGGGGTCGAGGTTTTTTAAATGCTAAAACCCTCCACAACCGCGAGATTTGCAGTCTCAGGGAATATTTCCTTCACACTGACGTGAGGATGCATCGAGATGTGGTCGCAGTGGACAAGGGCCTTACCCCGCTCTCCTTGGCGAATGAGAACTGGCGCAAACCTGCAGTACTGGACACTAACGATCGTAAGGAAGTATGGCAAGGCAAAGAGCTTCACGGACGCTTTTTCCGGGCTCTTCATGGGTCCGATGTAGACTTTTTGACATCTGTATCCTGGCTGCGTTTTGGTGACCTCTTCGGGGAAACCGAAGGTTTTGTCTGTGCGATTATGGATGAAGTTATCATGACGAACAATTATCGGAAATACATTGTCAAAGATGGTACGGTTGACATCTGTCGGGCATGCCACCGTCCTGGTGAATCAATCCGACATATCGTTTCCGGTTGTTCTCGTCTTGCTAACGGCGAGTATTTGCACAGACACAATCTAGTAGCTAGGATTATCCACCAGCAACTTGCTTTGCAGTACAACCTTGTGGAGTCTGAAGTACCATACTACAGGTATGTGCCCGACCCAGTTCTCGAGAATGGTCATGCCACATTATACTGGGATCGATCTATCATCACTGATAGGACTATTGTAGCCAATAAGCCTGATATTGTGGTGATAGATCGACGAGAACGTCGGGCAATGATTGTTGATATCGCTGTCCCTCATGACGAGAATCTCGTGAAAGCTGAGCAAGATAAGAAAATCAAGTATCTTGACTTAGCTCACGAGGTTGTCGACATGTGGGACGTGGACTCAGCAATCATTGTACCGATAATCGTTACAGTAAATGGCCTAATAGCGAAGAGCCTCGACCAACACCTTAGAAGGCTCTCATTGCGCGGCTGGATCAAGGGCTTGATTCAGAAAGCAGTACTCCTAGACACGGCACGCATAGTCAGGAGGTTCCTTTCTCTAGAGCCCTGACCACCGACATCTTGGACCCTGTTCCTGATGCCGATGGGCCACTATTTTTTATATTTTTAAATGTTTTTTTATGTGGTTATTTTAGAAAAATATTTAAAAATGTAATTTAATATGTATTCAAATGAATAAACGAAAATAATAATAATAATAAAGAAAAACAGAATAGAGTGATGAAAGGTGGGTTTATAGGGCTTGGGAGCGACCGGATCAAGGTGTGGCTGATACGCGCCTACCGGATGATGATGCCATGTGCTCTTTTTGGCGCAATATCTGGTCGGTGCCTGTCAGTCACACCGAAGGTGATTGGACTCGAGAAGTCGAGCGAGTCTGCGATCCAATACCAGAAATGGGGGCTATTACCATCTGCCCCCAAGATGTAGCTCGTGCAGTCCGTCCGCTGCCAAACTGGAAATCTTCAGGGCCGGACGGGCTGCACAACTTCTGGATCAAATGGTTCATTGGATCACACGCTCGCTTGGCGGCCCAGTACCAGACTGCTTTGGAGTCTGGTTCGCTACCCCAGTTCCTAACGACAGGAGTTACCCACCTGCTCCATAAATCTGGTAGTACCGCGGAACCCAAAAATTATAGGCCGATCACGTGTTTGCCGACGGTCTATAAGGTTCTTACATCCATTTTGAGAGCTAAAATTTACAACCATGTAGACGCCAATTCCATCATGTCTGTCTCTCAAAATGGGTGTCGGAACGGATCCCGCGGTACTAAGGAGCTGCTCCTCATTGATATGGCCATTAGCCAACAGGTTCGTCGTTCCAGAAAGGATCTTTCGACATGTTGGATAGACTACAAGAAGGCCTATGACTCGGTGCCACATACATGGCTCATGAAGGTGCTGGAATTGTATAAAGTAGATACAACTCTGCGCACCTTCCTGATGTCATGTATGGGGCAATGGAGGACGGTCCTTCGATATCCAGGATGTCGAAATATCCAGAGGAATAGCGAACCGATAAGGATCGAGCGAGGCATATTCCAGGGCGACAGTTTGAGTCCGCTTTGGTTCTGCCTAGCCCTGAATCCTCTAAGCACACTGCTGGAGGATTCAGGTATAGGCTATCGACTGAGGAGAGGTGGTCAGGTTATATCTCACCTCCTATACATGGATGACCTAAAACTCTTTGCCCCCAACAATTTGCAACTGATGGAGCTACTGAAAGTAACTGAAACTTTCAGTAGCGCCATTAGGATGGATTTTGGTGTGGACAAATGTGCGGTCATGCATGTAAAGCGAGGGGAGATTGTGGAATCCGTGGGAACCCAACTCTCGGATTCCATAAAACTTCGAGCCCTCTCCGCAGCCGAAACCTATAAGTATTTGGGTATGTCGGAAGCTTTGGGCATCAATGTTACTGACATGAAACAATCGTTGAAGGAACGCTTCTTTGGCCGCCTGAAAAAAGTATTTAATAGTCTTTTATCAGGCGGAAACAAGGTGCGTGCCTTCAACGGTTGGGTCATGCCGGTCTTGATGTACTCTTTCGGCATACTCAAATGGACTCAGACCGAACTCGACGCCATAGATAGGAGGGTCCGTACGCTGCTGACTGCATATCGCATGCATCACCCACGGTCATCGGTAATGAGACTGTATATCCCGCGAAAATGTGGAGGTCGAGGCTTTTTAAATGCTAAGACTCTCCACAATCGCGAGATATGCAGTCTCAGGGATTATTTCCTAGAAACCAACGTGGGGATGCATCGAGATGTGGTTGCGGTGGACAAGGGCCTCACCCCGCTCTCCTTAGGTAAAGAGAACTGGCGCAAGCCTGTAGTGCTTGACACTAAAGATCGCATGGAGGTATGGCAGAGTAAGGAGCTTCACGGACGCTTTTTCCGGGCCCTACATGGACCCGATGTAGACCTTCTAGCGTCCGTAGCCTGGCTACGTTTCGGTGACCTATTTGGGGAAACCGAAGGTTTTGTCTGTGCAATTATGGACGAAGTTATGATGACGAACAATTACCGGAGATTTATTGTGAAAGATGGCACGGTTGACATATGTCGGGCATGTCACCGTCCGGGAGAATCAATCAGACACATAATCTCCGGGTGTTCTCGTCTAGCTAACGAAGAATACTTGCATAGACATAACCTAGTAGCCAGGATTATCCACCAGCAACTTGCTCTGAAATACAATCTTGTGGAATCAGAAGTGCCGTACTACAGGTATGTGCCCGACCCAGTTCTCGAAAATGGACATGTCACACTGTACTGGGATCGATCCATCATCACTGACAGGACTATTGTCGCCAATAAACCTGATATAGTGGTGGTGGATCGACTAGAGCGGCGTGCAATGATCGTTGATATAACGGTCCCGCATGACGGGAACCTCGTGAAAGCCGAGAACGATAAACAAATCAAGTATCTTGACTTGGCTCACGAGGTTGTCGACATGTGGGATGTGGACTCAGCGATCATTGTACCGATAGTTGTTACAGCCAATGGCTTGATAGCCAAGAGCCTCGACCAACATCTGAGGAGGCTCTCGTTGGGCAGCTGGGTCAAGGGCTTGATTCAGAAAGCGGTACTCCTGGACACGGCTCGCATTGTTAGGAGGTTCCTCTCTCTGTAGCCCTGACCGCCGGTAGCTTGGACCTTGTTCCCGATACCGGTGGGCTACTATTTTTTATATTTTTAAATGTTTTTATATTTGTATACTAATATTTAAAAATATAATTTATATGTATATTTAATTGAATAAAGGAAATAATAATAATAAGTGATAATAAGTGAATCTATGTGAAGTTTTTGGTGGGAAACTGTTAATTGACTTAGTAATGTGAAAGTTGTTACGAATTTGTTACATATTTTAGAATAATCAGGAACTTAAATATTAGTTTTAATTGGTTTAAGTACCCATCTCTCAAAAGCAAGCACATCTGATGTGTGTCAAGCATAAATAAATTGCCAGTGCCTGCTCCATAAAGACTAATTTCGCACAGAACAGTGGCCTTTCTTTTCCTGTTTGCCACTCAATTCTGAGTACGAATCTAGCTCAATTATTCTACGAGATCGGCCTGTATAACAGCAGAGGAGTATAATTAGGTACCTATAGCTTCAGTAATAAAGCCTTCGACGATTAAATGTTTATTACTTATTGACCCCAGTTAACTACAAACAACACAGCAACTTATTTTACAACCTGGTGCACTTGGCTCTGAATTTTGCCTTTTATAAACATTAACAGGATAGTTAGCTCTTCACATCGTTTAAGTCCTTTGAGAGTCGGAATTCGGACCCAAATTCAAACTCCGTACTCCTAATTCCTAACGGAAAGCTCCAATAGTACTTTTCCCAATCTTAACCTTTGCCGAACATAATTATGTACGATAGTATTAGTATACTCTACTATATGTATGTAGTATTAGTAGGCTCTGCGCTCAGCAGTTTTATAATATAACCAACTAATCATGTAACAAGAAACATGTTGCTATGTAGATTTAGTGATAGGATTGCTAACATATCTTAACTCTCAGGACAAGATTAACCCTGTGTGTCTCGGACAATAACTAAAGCAATCGAAACGCCATAAAATCACGAGTTTACTGATAAATGTACGCGCTGCAACTAAGTCCAGTGTCAGATATGGGAGAACACGGCGTGGGTTTAGATTTTAGAGTAGGTACTTAGGTATTTCAATTCCAAATGGGTAGTGTACCTTCCTGAAACTATACATAGTTCTTTCTATGTAGGTTATCAAAATTGGATTCATTGTAATGTTGCTAGGAACCATATTGATCGTGCAACAAACGATCATCTGTACCTGGATCAGGAGAAAATAGTTCTTTTTATTTTTTTTTATTTTTTCTTTTTAAAAAAAAAACGTTGCCCCACACTAGGAATTTCTCCTGTATTGTGGGTGCGTTTACAAACATTTAAACTCACATACACAAATAGCCAGACCCGGAACAACTACTTGTAGATCATACAAATATTTGTTCCGTGCGGGGATCGAACCCGCGACACGCAGCGCAGCAGTCAATCGCTTAACCACTGCGCCAATCGTGCTGTCAAAGTCAAAGTTATTTGTTATGCAAGGCTGCAAAGTTATTTTTTGGTGCGAGTACTTGTATTGAAAGTTGAGCGAGCGAAGGATTCTAGTATTGAACCATGAACGAAGCGAGTGGTTCAAATATAGAATCCTGAGCGTAGCGAGGGTTTCAAAGGTACGAGACGCAGAATACCTTTGCTGCCGAGCGAAACACTCAATTTTTCACCTCACTACAGCGAGGAAAATGCTAGGTGCAAGAAAAACAGCCTAAATAATATATTAAATTAGTGTAGTTCAATGAAGTATGATAGCGAGGGGCTTGTGGCTAAGTAGTAACAGCCGCACGGGTCGATCGATCAGGTTAAGCTACGCTTGACGCGGTTGATCCTTGGATCGGTGACCATATTTACATACCAAGACCCCTCCGTGCCTCGGAAAGCACGTTAAGCCGTTGGTCCCGGCTGTCATTTGTGGATCTTTGACAGTCGTTACGGGCGATCAGAAGCCCGAAACTCTGACAGCCAGTCTTACCAAGGGGTATCGTATTCCCCAGGATTGTGGAGGTCAGATAGGCAGTCGCTCCATGTAAAATACTGGCATCCAGCTGCATCCCGTTAGATTGGAAGCCGATTCCAACGTAGTTGGGAGAAAGCTAGCCAGATAATGAATGAAGTATGATAGCATTGCATTCTAGTCTTCGAAAACGTTTGCATTACGTATGCATTGAACATGTACATTTCGCGCGATTTTTCCGGAAGATAACTCAATTTGGCCTTATGGGCCGCTTGCAGTAACTCTACAGGTGTTTTTATATCTTCGTCGCTGCTGGACACGCTCATATTTTATGATTTCTTACGATTTCATCAAAAAACAAACCAAATTATGGAAAGTGAATTGAACAGAGACGAAAAAAGTTTTTTTTTTCATGCTGTCTTCGTACTGGCCAGTGCGATTATTCTAAAAATAGAGTTGGCGCACTGACATGAAATAATAAGCATTAAAATTTTCAGTGGACTGACGGTATTGAAAATTATTGAATAAAAAGCTTCGAATTTCAGAAACTTTATCCACGCTTGCAGATAAAACGTACTTTTACACGCAGATTTCGAATGACAAACATAATCTTTCCGAGGTTGTGAGGTGAAATAGTTAATTGTTATACAAGAGTGCAAAGTTGCTTTTGAAGCGCGTGCTCAATTTTGATGACCGAGCAAGCGAAGGATTCTAAAATTATAACCCTGGATTCTAAAAATAAGAACCCTGAGCGTTAGCGAGGGTATCAAAAGAGCACGAGGTGAAAAATCTTTGCACTCGAGTGCAACACGTAACTTTTCATCCCACCTCAGCGAGGAAATTGCTAAAGGCAAAAAAAAAAAATTACAATCACAAGATACTTTTATTTCAGTTTAGGTATTAACTACTACATTATGATAGGTAAGTATTACAGAATAATCTTTAAATTATAACAAATAATACTTAGGTATAATTAAGAAAAATTTAAAGTAACGTTGCTACAGTTACTTAAGTTGAGTGTAATATTTTTGTTAGGTACTGTAATGTCGGTGTTAGTAACTTGTGTACTGTTTTTCGGTAAAATATCTGTCATACTTAATAGTTGTACCGATACATCGGATTCCCTTGGCGTAAATGTTGGCGAGAAAGGGCGATGGTTAGGTGTTTCGTAACGGCTCATTTTTGATATAGAAGGGCCAGTCCAAGGATCTGACTGAGGCTCTTTCAGTGTAATGGCTCTTACGATGTCTTTACACATTTTAGACTTATTTTGGATGGAATCCTCTATGTATCGCTCTACAACCGCATTGGACTTCCAGCATCCATGGCGCTTAAGGGACAGGAGATCAGCTCCTGAATCGGCCAAAAGTGTGGCTGAAGTTCGTCGGAAACAATGACCCGTGTACAAAAGGGGTTCTGGAAGTTCAAGAAATGTTGCTATTTCTCGTGGGATACTGCCAATTTTATTAGCACCCATAGGTTGTCTAACACACTTTCCGTTGCGATATTGTAGAAAAAGTCGATTGATTGGAGTGTTAGGCGGGCTAAGGCTTGATATTTCTCAACAATTGTTACGTATTCCTTGCGAACGACGAAGTTGCGGACTCTTTTTGTCTTTGTATTAGGTAAATTAATTAATAGTAAGTCATCTGAATGTTTCTCAATGTTTTTGACATGAAGTTGTGTTAGTTCATTAGTTCGACATGCTCCGTTTTTACCAATATTAAGAACAACCTGTAACGTAAAGAGTATTGTAGTAGAAAAATTCATAAAATTGATATGCAAGCATAATTATGCCTATCAACATCTACTAAATACGTATTAGATTATGTTATGTAGTTGATTAATATACTTAAGTAGATACTGAATGTGCAACTGACTTACTTTTGTCGCCAAATATACGGAATCAGGTGCTTCGTTATGAAACTTTTCAATTTCAGATGCTGTGAAAACCTTCGATTTTTTTACTTGGTGACCAGATGAGGCTCTTTTTAAAAATGCCACTAATTTAGGATAGCTGTCGATATGTATGTCTTTTTTCATCTTTATTGTTGCTTTTAGCATTGAATACGTAGGTACCTACTCCATACAGTGCTTGATTTCTTGGTCTCTCGGATAATTCAATAAAATATGCCAGCAAAACGTTTTCTGAGAAAGTTTTGGCTCCTTTAGCTAGTCGCCACATGTTAAACATATCGTACTTCTCGCGTGATTGTTGAGGGAGAAAGCTCATTTGCGCATTATTAACAATTTCAGTCAATTCTGTTGGCGTCAAATAAACTTCCTCGTCGCTAGAACCTTTTTAGGTTTTTCACTTGTTTTCAAGTTTCTTGTTTTTAACCTAAGGTTTTAACAATATGACGTGAAAAGAAAATGGCGCTCGCAAAACAAATTAAATTAAGTACACCAAGAAGGTTCCGAGTCTGAGTTCTTAACAAATTAAAAAAGGTTGCATGATAAATTCGGCACCGTGGAGGGAGAAGTAAAAAGGTTTAATGATGTTTTGAATTCACAAACTTAGTGCACACGATGTTCCAAATTCAATTTACTTTACCCTCTAGCGCTCTAGCGGATAAAAACGGCTTTTGCACCAAAAAATACTCTTTCCGAGATGGGGGCATGAAAATAATATTATATCTGTGAGTTGTGACTCTTTTTTCCACAGACATATAAAACAGTAGCTTTTTTCATTACCGGAAATCCAAGATGGGCAGCAGGTCGGGCTTCGCTATTGTAGCTCATTTCGGAATCTGAGAATTCTGGGATGGCAAATCTTGACTGTACTTAAATTTACGGCCTTATTTCATTATTTGCCTTCTCTTCTGAGATGGCTGAGATCGCAAACTGCGCTACCGAACTGAAAATTCATAAAAAGTTCCCAGCCTTTATTAACTCCTTGAATTAAAAGTCCGTTAAAAACCCGTGGTACACAATTTATTCCAACCCGTTATTAGCGCTGACAACGTAATCCATCTCCCACAAGTTGCTCAGTTTCAATAATTACTAATCAAAATGGCTACGCTGACATTTTTATACGCAAGGGAGTTGATTAAAATAGCCGAGGGTACACGTCCTGACCATCTTATAAGTAAAGCATCATAAAAAGGGCATAGACATAGTGGGTAGTTACATGGTTGATACCTTGATTCACTCATTAAGTGCGCTTATTCATAGATTTCTTTGCCTTTCTAGCTGATTCGCACGCGGAAGCTCGCCAGAAGAATTTTATCTTATTAGGTGCGTGTTTCAAGCAGGTGCAATATACTACTGAGAGATGACCAGGCGCCAACTATCTTATGTTAATATTCACACCGTTTATGTAGTAGGTAATATTAATTACGTTAGTTATTTAACCCTGCTTAGCTTATGATTTTGAAAGAATTTAGCTCTACATTTTTGAGCGACGTGTTACTGCAACCTTATCCATAGCGGTAGGTGACCTTTAGGTCACCTACCGCTATGGATAAGGTTAAATGCAAAATGTTTATGTCATCATGCCAAATTATAAAAGCATCCTTCATAATCCATTACTCGTAAAAATAATAATTGATGCGTCTACTCCAGGAGTCTCCATAGTTTAACAGCGACAACATTCATACGAGGTCCTTAAAATACATGGCGACGACCGGTCCGGGCAGCCGGCACGTTGAAATACGCCAGATGAGTCCGCTTCACTGAGTTCATTAACAATAACATACTACAGTTATTGGAAGACTAGACGAGAAAGTGACTGAGAGTATGTTGAGATAATGAGACTAAAGTTACCCAATAATTAATTACTTTGGACTCGGTACAACCCGCAGTCCCACACTGGTTCCGCGTGGTGCATAAAGCCTTCAGATCAAAGATCTGAGATTACGGCTTACCACCTCTTACATAGTGAAGTCTTTGGACTGGGACCTGTGGAAACTTTATTAGCGATGTTTCTATTGGGTGGGTTTTAAAAAGAGAGACAGACAGACGGAAGACGAGAATAAAAACGACGTTTATGAACCTTTCTTCTAAAGCTCCACGATATAACTTTTCGTGGTTTCATAAGGATAAAACCATTATTATCTATCATCGGTTAACTCTAGGTAAGTAAATTAATAGTAGAATTCTAAGAAATCTTTCTGTTGTAGGTCAAAAATCTAGATCGTGCCAATAGGTAGGTAGGTAGGTATATTTGAATTCATAAAAGCCCTGACAGCAATAGCATTTAGACAAACAGATGCGATCGTATTTTTGCTCAATTCTGAACTTTATTACCAGCGAAATAAGGCCAATAGCTATGAAATCGCAGATAGAATTTTTGTAGTAGGTATAGTCATTTGGTAAGTATACAGAGCGAACGGGAGATTTAGTATCCAATTACGTTGGTCGCAAATCTTATGAATGGTCAGCATTAATACTTAATTGAAGGTTTAAATCGAATATTATAACATATTATTCAATGAAATCTGAACGTTTAAAGTGGGTCAAAATCGCGCTCAAAGGAGTCGGTTACATACAAACATACAAACAAACAAACAAACATACAAGTGAAGCTAATATAAGGCGTGTAAAAAGTCAGTGCATTTTTGTCAGTGTGGGCACATACTTTGAACATGATTGATCATTTTATGAAACATGTTCAAAGTACGAGCCCATACTTGCACCAATTGCAACATTGCTTAATGAAGCAATGTTGCGATTGATGCAAGTCCAGTGTACCTACCCTATCTAATATAATATAATGTTTTCGTTTTCGCATCTAGTAAGCAAGGCAAATCTTATTAATTAATTGAAGTGGCTAACCAAGCTACCAATATCCATTAAATGCGTTGGCGCCACTGATATAACGATTAGTTAGTTAATTGCTCGATTTCATAAGTTGGTAAGTCGCAGACTGTGGTTTGGTTAAGTCTCAAAGTTGTGAAACTGTGTCTGATAAGTACCTACATAGATACTAAAAATATAGAAAATGGATTCTATTTCTCTGAGTATCAACCTTTAGAATTTTTATCATCATCCAAAAGACGACCTCTGCTGCAGGCTTAGCATGACGCGTTCTATTTCTGCTCTACTGTAGAATAGTAATTGCTTGTCTACATTTCTCGGTGAAAAACTGTGAATAGTCTATACGGAAACGTAATTTTTGTCCACTCTTCCGACGACAAAACGCTTGTCTACAGTTCTCGTGCTAAGCCTGCTGGAGAAAGGCTTCCCTAAGCGTCGCTACAGCGGATGACTTTAGTTTTATATTCACTTAGATTAAATAATACTACACACGATTAAATAACATAACTTCCCTAGGCTACGGGGACCTAGGACGCCAAAGCTCCAAAGCTTTTTATGTACGCCATTTTATTCCAAGAAGGCATCACATTAGGTACTTACTTCCTGCAATGTTGCCAGTTTCATAACGTATAAAAATTACGCACCTTGACCATTTATTGGAGCAGAAAATGATCGGGTTTCCATTATGGCCGCCAGCCGTTGGTTCGCCGCACTACTTATTAAAAATATCGCAACTCGAGTAATGCGTCAATTAAAATCGCCCAGGCCCTTACACTGGTCTAATTGGTCCTGGCTATACAAAAGTGACAATTTATAAGTCTGGTCTATCTGATGCTTATGAATTATTAATTTTAGACGCAGGTTTTTCTGCAAAAGACTGCGCGAAGATAGTAAAGCAAAACCTTTGTCAACCTGTTTTCGGCAAAAAGCAGTTATTGTCAGTGACATCGGTTGGTTATGAAAAAAAAATTGTGATGAGGATGATGATGTAAGTGCTGATGTTGATAACTCTTGATAACAGTAGTGGTGAGGAATAAGTGTCAGTGATTTTTTATTCATATGCATCAGCAATAAATATCTACATAATAAAATTTTCTTGTCTTTTAATTTGCAATATTTCCTTCAAGAACCACCTATGTCCCATTTTAACTTCTAGTTTTCCTTCAAAAGTAACCTTTGTCACTTCCTTCTCAAGTTTGGCTCAAGGTTTAAATATTTAGAAAAGTCCAAAATATGCAAAATGATAGCTAGTGTAGTGCAAATCATAATAAATAGTAAGTATAATATAAAAATAAAAATGTAAAATATGAAGATCTGAAGAAGTTTTTTTTAGATTACTGTAAAACTAATATTTTGACTATGGTGGTTTTATAAAAATAATGGCTTCAGTTTTCTACAAGATTGTTAAGCTGTGTACAGATTAATTGTAACGCAACATGCAATGCAACACGAGTATAACGTGGATGGCCCCGCGCACGCTGCGCGCTTCAACAGCGAACGCTAGCGCGCACGCCATGGACCCGCTCGATTTTGAGGTGCCCATGACTATTATTAGTGTTTCAATTATTTTATTAAACCAGTGTATAAAAAAGACCGCAGACGTCGTTGGTGGAGATCGGAACTATATAAAAAGAGAAATGGTTCTGAACGCATGGCGGATTTGCGCTTTCAACAAGTAAGCGTTGTAAATTCTCCATGCTTGATCGCGGCGCGCCGAACTGTCGCGAATGACCGTCCAAATCACACTACACTACGCGCACTCAAAGCGTTCGTCGCAAAAACCGACAATCGGCGGGAATCAACGAGCGCGTTACGTAACGTGCGCAAGTGGTGCGTAGTGCGCTCGCGAACACATTAAAATGTACGGAAAATGTTGTATAGCATGTTACCTTACATGTTGTAAATAATGTATACTGGATTTACATGTTTAATGCAGCATTCTGAACATGAGCGTAACATTGCAATGTTTCAAACCTTTGTTACAGAATGGATGCACAGCGTTGCAGCGTGCGGCAGCGGACGGACACGTCGAAGTGGTGCAACTGTTGCTGCAACATGGCACTGATCCCAACAAACAGGACAATGTCGTAAGGCCATAAGCGTCCTTTTTATTCATTTCTGCATGAGACTTTAGTAATGAATAAGCTTAGCCTAATTTAACTTTTACCGTTGATGCGTTTATCCGTAGAAATCCATTAGACAAACTGTGTACAACATTATTTTTAGTATAATATACGAAACCTGAATATTGTTTGTTCAGAATAAGTAAATGATTCCATTAATATTTACACCATGATATAATTTTTCCCAAAAAAGTTTTGCAACTGTCATGGAAAATGTTTTCACCAGTTAATTACAATACCATCGCCGCGCCGTACGGCACAAAACGACGCTGGACGCGCAGGCGGAGCGGTGTGCTGCGTGGTGACCATGTTTGTGTAGACGACTAGGTAGCATAACAAGCTTATAACTTTGTGATGTTTCCTGATACAGTTTTGAAATTTTGTACATAGATTCTTTCATAAAAATACTAGACACGTGTTTCGGGTTTCGCATATACCTACTAAAACTAGGGTTTGTTTTGCATCTGGTTTCTGAAAGCGATAAAAAGTCAAAATTAAACACAGGTCAAATGATTTGATTAGCATACGGCAGATGGTAATACGTCGTCGTCGAAGCACCGCGCCACCAAGCATAATCAACCTCAACGTACCCACGTTGTAGCCGCCCAGCGTGGCACATTGCAATGCTGTAAGAAATCTCTCACTCCGAAACCTTTCAGCAAATCCTTTACGTAATATTTCCGTCTAATTTCAGCATGGCAACACCGCGGCTCACGAGGCTGCCTGGAAGGGCTACTCACGCTGTGTGGCTCTACTCGCGCACGCGGGCGCCGAGCTGCGCGCGCGCAACGCGGCGGGCTTCGCGGCGTTACACCTCGCTTGTCAGAACGGACACAACCAGTCGTGTCGGGAGATACTGCTGGCGGGGGCGCCACCTGACTTGCAAAACAACGTACGTAGAATATTCTAAGTATTACTATTATATTCACACCCATAAGATATGAAATCGTATTAAAATATAATCAAATGGATAATATTTTGAAGCGTAAACTAACAAGCCTTGATTAATAAGTTATTATCTATTGTTCATGAGCGACCCTCGGGAGAATAAACGTGCGTTAATAAGTTTAACGCTGCTGGTAGTATAGCAGTCAATCACGCCGAGTCCGAGGGCGAGTGTAGTCAGTTTTGTTATCAGAAAGTTCCCTAGTATTTGTGAAAAGCTTTTTGATAGTAACCACGTTAATTGGAAAATGAATGCATTTTTAACTTGTCGTCGTGCATTTTCCAGTATGGTGACACATCTCTCCACACTGCAGCACGGTACGGACACGCCGGCGTCACTCGCATCCTCATCTCTGCCCAGTGTAGAGTCTCCGAACAGAACAAGAACGGGGACACAGCGCTACACATAGCCGCAGCCATGGGCAGGCGAAAACTAACCAGGATACTCCTCGAGGCTGGATGCGACAAGTCCATACGCAACCACCAAGGAGAGACAGCAAGAGACATAGCCACGAGAAAAGGCCTAGAAGAAATCATCAGCATACTCAACACCCCAGTAGCGAAACAAGCTAAAAAGAAACACAGAGACAAGAGCAAAGAGAGAACGCTGGACGAACCAGACGCAGGCAAAAAGAAGGAAAAGGAAAAAGAAAAGGACAAAAGCAAGGACAAGAAAAAGAAAAACGTTCACTTCGAAACAACTCCACAAGTCCAGTGGTCACCCTATGGCTGCCATTACTACCCCGACCCAAAGTTCTTCCCCAAACCAAAACTTAGCTCGCTACCCACCGAACCACTAAGAAAAGGCGAGCAGTACTATTTAGATTTGGCTGGGAATATTAAAAAGGGTCCGATAGGTGCTGGGTACACTTGCTACTGTGCGCCGTTCTTTAAACACATGGAAGATAAACTGAACGAAGACAAGAAGGACTTGAAAAAGCATATAGATAGAGCTCACGACAGGCTAGATCAAAAGGTAACAGATTTAGAAATGAAAACACAAGGTCAAATATCAGAATTAACGAGATTCGTAGCAGCCGAAAGAGCGATGTGTAAGGAGAGGCACAAACACTTGGAGCATTGGTTGACGAGAGGCATGATGTTCAGAGCATCAGAAAGAGTGAAGAAATTAGACTTCAGTCCTAAAGGCTCCTTAGATATACCTCCACTTAAACGTACTAGAAGCTTAGAATTACTAGACGCTGACACTGAAGAGTGGAACAAAGTGCACAGGATAATAAAGAGTTTCAATAAAAACGCTGAACACTACGAAACTAATGCCAAAGACCTGAACGATAGCAAAGCCACGTCGAAGAGCACAGAGATCTTGGATAGTAGAGAGCCACCCAGTCCTAGACGAAGGTATCTACTGAAGAACTCCAAGAGTAGCGATCAATTAGATGCTGGGCCGAGCAGGCTTTCAATACCTCCCTTTTCTAAAAATAACCAGCAAGGTCATCATCAGAATGTCACAGCAGAGATTCATGTAAAAGCTAACAAAATGTCTGTGTCACAATCACCCATGTCCATGGAAGTAGAAAGTTATCACAATCAAAGGTATCGCTCTCCTAGTCGACATTCTGACGCCAAGTCACCAAACAGTAGTCACAAACAGCCCAGTGATCTAGAAGAAGACGTAAGAAGCTCGAAAGACCAAAATGTGCCTTTGTGGAAAAGTCAGGTGCTACAAAGAACAGCAGATGACATCAGAAAGCGGGTAGCTTTCGAGAAAGAAATGGCTGAAGTTATGTCGAGAACCAACAAGTCCTTAGACATATCACAAGATGGCTATGTGAAATTAAGAAAGCAAGGCAGTTATCAAAACACAAATGAGGTAGAAAGGGAACAAAGAAAATCTGTTCAAGAATTAGTGGCGCAAGTGGAAAAACAAAGATCCGTCTCTCCAGAACCCATAACTAGAAAAGTACAGCCCACCGAAAACATAGAAACTGTACCGTCGACAAGCCAACCGAACCCCAGTATTTTAAAAATGCCACAACAGCCCCAAAGACCAGCTCCCGTCTTGAAAGAAAAACCACCGAAGAGCAAACGTTTCAGCTTACACAATCTCATACCATTTCCAACCAGAAAAACATTTCAGAACCCACCGAAGGAAAATGGCAACAACTCGGAAAGTAGTGACGAGGAAGACAACCCAATTAGAAGTTCCATGCAGCCAGGACCCATGAGAAACACGAACCTACTTCAAACATTACCAATGCCGAATTTCGAAACTGTGACAAAATCTCCATCACCAGCTCAAATGTCGACGCAGAATCCGTACCCTCACGACTTGCGAGCTATGATACCCAAAGACGCTTACTTCCACGACATCTCCAACAGACAGATGCCATACATAGACAGCGGTTTACCAGTACCTCAGTTCCCTTGTCCGCAGTACGACTACAACCAGTCAGGGTTGCCGAACCAAATACAACCGCGGAATAGGAACCCTTTATACCACCATCAGACTGGAGTGTTCGATGCGATGATGCAAGACCACATAATGAGAGAGATGGAGCGCATACCACACTGCTACAGCGAACACTTGGATCAGAACACTGAGGTGGAAATCGCAAACCAGAATGACTTTCGGATGTGTTACGACCCGATGTACCCGAATTTTAGGGGGAACCCGCATGGAATGACCAGGAAACCGAATCCTGACCACAGCTTGCTTCACAGTCGGCTGCAGTCGTTGGCGATAAACACCCACCTGACGGAGACTCAAAGCCAAACGGACAGGGAGTCGCATAATGATTCGGGATACAGTACAAAGGTGTATGGAAGCTCTCAGGGACCGTCACCGAGCTTGTCAGGTCATGCGGAGGGCTCAGATAACTTGTCTGGGCAAAGAGTTAATATTGTGCCCAACGGGAAGATTATGGGAGGGCAGATAGGAGCGTCTAGCTTAGTTTGAGAAGCAAATCAATGGAAAAATGGGAACAATTAAACTTGCCTTCTGAAAATAAAATATTAATAAACGACGTTTACAAATCTGAAAGGTTATGATAGGAAAAATAAATAAAAAAGCAGTTATGCATAATGCAGTCGAAATGCTAATTTACAGTGAAGCAAACGATTTTCAGCTGCAAAAAATGTATCAAATTACCTCTTACGTAATTATAGTTTTATGCTACAATGATTGTAGTTATTACAAGCTAACAATTGTTGGTTCTATTGTAATGTGTTCAACTTTTTTACTTTTCTTAAAAATATCTGTTAAAATAAAAGTATCCAATAATAAAGGTAGCCACAACTGTTACAATTAAAAAATCACAATGCACGTTAACCGTGTTAATAATCTAAGTCAGTTTTCCCACAAATTCACAAACTGACGAATAATAAAATTTGCAAAAAGTACAAATTTAATGTAGGATTTAACGATGCCATGTATCACAGTAATTATAATTAATATTAAGTAGTAATATGTTGTTTTTCTTTTAATTTGTAAAAATACTCATCTCGCTATTATTTTATTTTTCAAGTCAGGTTTTTAAAGTAGATTTGTTGTGTTTTAAAGGGTGGAACTATTGAACCTCATCATTTTAGATATAAGATAAAGTATTGGTTTAGGACTTAAGGCTTTAGAGTCTAAACTTAAGAGTTTTAAAGCATATGATGTGTAGAGAATATGGGTAACAACACAACTGCTCAAAATTTGTGGTCTGGAGTTTGCATGTTATATGACATAAAGAGTACCGAATTTATGTTTTATTATGAAATTATCCTTAATTTCCTTCCTTTTTTTATCCATAATGTGTCTCCATTTGGAATTACCTACAATCTGCCAGTTTAATCAGATGCAGCTGAATACCAGTATTTTACATGAAGTGACTGCGTATCTGACCTTCACAACTCAGTTACTGGGTTATACGATATCCTTTGGCTTCTGGTTGTCAGACTTTCGGGCTTCTGACGGCCCGTAACGACTGTCAAATATCCACGAATGAGAACCGGAACACTTTCCGGTCCATTTAATTACGATACTCACTTATTAAACGGTAGCAATATAATAAGTTTAGGCCCAACTTGAAATAGTGAGTATCGCAAAAAGTATATACACATCCAGTACCATATGTTCCACCCTGGCGTGCTGAATATAAAAGTATGAACATTGTGTACTTTTATACATACATTGTAAATCTAAATTAATTAAGCATAATATAAAATTGAGCCTTATTTTACATAGAAATAAAGTCACAAATTGTGTAGTCCGTGTAATATAATCTATATTTATTGTGTTGCATATTGTATCTGATTGATGATTGATAACATTGTACTGATTGATTGACTCTAATAAATTGCACTTTTGAAGTGTCACGAACTAAAATCTTGTGTAATTTATAATAGGGTATTACACCCATTTTTGAAAAGTGTCTTAATTAGATTCTAACATGCTAATAAACCACAAAAAAAACATTTTTTTTATTAAATCGATTACAGCCATAAAAATGCAATTAAATTTTACATTTTCATATTTCGCGCGTAATTTGACAAAAACGCTGGACTCAGTAGGCGCCATATTGCTCTGTGGGTATGACGTCAGTTTCCTGTGTAAACAAATGCGCTGATATTTTGTATGACAATAGTTTATTATATAAACAATGAGTTATTATTGTACTTATCGTTGGTTTGCTGTTCCTGAATGTAAGATATTATTTAAATAAAAATTACTTTGGTTACAAAAATAATAAAAGCACAAAGTTCTTCAGTTGGTTAGTTTTAACAGCGGTATGTCGTAATAACATGGCGGCTACTATTTCATGGTGTTCAAAAACAGATAATTTATTTTTTTATTTCATGAACTAAAACCAACAAATTCCGACTGCTTTTTGCCTAAGCTATCTCAATAATATATTTTTAGATTTTTTCTCATATAGAGTAAAATACCTATAATAATATCGACACCTAAGCACCGTAACCAGCAAGATCTGTTTATTAGCCATTCATCAAATTTAAACACGAATTGTCACGATTTTTTCACGCACTATATCCTCAACGCACTGATGCCGTAACGCAGAGAGTTTTTTAATTGATTTATTCATCACTTACAACTATCATTACAAGGACAACCCAATGCAATAGTGAATCAAACATAATAATAACAACTTATTTTCTAAAACTTATTACATACAATGTTATCTCTGTGAATTCACTCAGTGTACAAGTAAAAATGTACATCTCTTCTGCTAGAGTGCGAAGCACCCGCGTCATGGGCGCCTCATTCAGCAGATTAGTGCGGCCGCGAGCCCGCCAGGTACCGCCAGCAGGTGAGGCCGGCGGCGCCGCCGCACATCAGGCACACTCTAACACACTCACTGTGATATGTTAGCGTTATGTATCTTGGCTCTAATTAATTTAAATAAATATGAGAAAAGTGCGAACTCACGCCTAACTCTCAGTTCGTTGTATCCAACAACCATGCCTAATATAAACAAGGTTAGATACATAAGCGGGTAAAGGATATACTCCATAGAGCCTCAAATATAAAAATGTAACAAAAGACAATGTTCAAAATGGCCCTGTGCAATGAAGAGTTTGAGAATATACGATAATTAATCGCCTATTTTATTATATAAGTTGCAAATACTTCTGTATCACGGACTAGCTGTATTCCAAAATGCATTTTTAATAGAATTTAATGCGACTAATAACATTACATCGCCATCTTCACCTATGTCGTGTCAAAAGTGAAATAGGGATGTCCGATCAATTATAATCGATCGATTGAATTATTAATCGATCGATTGTGTTTTTTTTCTAAAGTGTAGTTTTAAAAACCTAATAAAATACTTTATGAATGCAGTCATACTCCAATTTAAATAGGTAGTAAGAATAATATTATACAATAATCAAAACTTATTTATTTCTATACAATCATTCAAACTAATTCATTATTTACGACAATTAATACAAAAATAACGCTCCTTTTGCGGTTCATTAAACGAAAAAAATACTTATTTTTACTAAACACAATATTGCAAACTAGATACAGATGTTATTATATATTATTATTACCAGTATAGAAGAGTGTTGTTATATATAAAATAAACCATTGTCATACATACTTGTAATGTTTATATGACAAAGTAGATGTAACAGACTGTAATAATTTAAGACCACAGTAAATCATAATCGAAAAATCGATTAATGGTGTCGTATTACATCCCTAGTTTTGCCGGTGAACGTGTCATTGTTACCAATGGCACAAAGGCCAAAAAGCCATGCCATAAAATTATAAAAAAAAAGTCATTGTTACCACAATTGAGAGTTACAGTTTCTGCGCTGTGCTTTTTCCTGTGTTATTTTCTTGTGTTCGGTGTTTTGGTGACTTTCGGGACTTTTTTACGACTTGGCTATTTTAACGGACTTGGATTGGTTTAAAAAACGATTGACCTGGCTGTGATTTTCGGAACTGTGTACCACTCGAACGATAACTTGGCACTTTAAAACGGACTTAGATACGCATACGCAATGGAATGTGTATTTTGAAAAATAACTGCATAGGTACCTAATTATCTAGGTAGGTATTATGATTTTACTTTTCAGTTTCTTAAAAATTACTCAGAGCTATGAAAAATCATGGTGCGGGTTGTTCGAAAGAGATACCGCGGCCCCTGGCACACAGGCAACTGAGGGAATACGGGTGGGTTTTAGTCAGTAAAAGTCTGACACGCCCTCCCGCTCCACCCAGAGCGGGAGAAGTTATTTGATGATTTCCCACCCAAAAAAAAAAAAAGCTATGAAAAATCATGGTAGGTACCTACATTTAATATTCGTTGTTATGGTTAGATTATAACCTCAAAATCTGATACTTTTTTTGAAATATATCTTTTCTGCAGCTAGTCCGCTATAAAAACAAGATCTTCTAGGAGTCTCCAAATGATAGAGAATACAATACATAATTATCCGATGCTCTTGGCTCCAGGGCCAACAATGTATGGACGCAGAGCAATGTCCTTTATTTTGTATTTGCTCCAACATGAGACTATAGTTGAGCGTCTAACAGTGTGATTTATCAATTTGCTGGGATGCACTTTGATGGATTTTCAATTCTCGGTTCAACACAGTGAGGTGAAATTCCATTGCGCGATAAAATCCCGCCACGATATTTTTACGTTCTTGCGAACATGGTCTTCAAGTGATACCTTTGGAAAATATTCTCGAGAACGATTAGGACTATCCTAATACAGGGCGTCAATCAATATTCATCTCTTGTACTGGCAATTACCGCTACTATGTGATATGCCATTGCCGCTGATTGTATATCCATAAGTACACACACAAACTCACGTCTTTTTCCCCATGGAGGCAGGCAGAAACTAAGGAACGCCACCTGTTACGATCCTTACATATCTAATCCTTTTGCCTCGTTTACGTTCATACTGAGGGGTAATTCTCGTAATTTTAAGAACGTTCACAGTCTGATCTCAGTGTCAATCTGTCAAAAATACCTAGAGTTTCCATACATTTTTGACAAGTTTTTGACATTTGGTTGTCGCCGAGATGAGACTGCGACTAGATTTTGAACATTTTTGGTTACCAAAAATGACCTTCTGGTCGTGTGACCAACCGTGTGCGCACGCCGGTTGCGAGTACTGCGCACCTGAACTTTCTGAAGTACATCACCGATAAGGCCACTATTATACATATATGTTCCTCTGATTACAAAATCGAAAGTAACTCACTCTGTATGTTACCTTTTCACGCCTAAACCACTGAACGGATTTCAATAAAATAAAAACAAATTGGCAAGGAGATAGATGGCATCCTGGGGAAGGACATAGGCGACTTTCTGACCCGGAAGCACGTTCCTGTGGGATAATTTCCGACACCCACGCGGGTGAAACCGCGGGCAGAAACTAAAACAACTACAAACGATCAATATCTATCTTTAATACTTAGCAACAACACTCTAATTAACACCTAGACTCACTCCCCACTGGTTATCTCTATAAAAGTCACACAAACTCGTATGATAAAGCGGTACTCCCTTCAATGTCGCCGACCTTGCTCCCACAATCTTCACAGCTACGTAGTCTCCTGGTTTCGCTTGCCTTTTTCCTCCATCTTCGGCCGAAATCTCTGTTTGTTCAAACACAACTCTCATATACAATTCGTTCCTGCCTATAATGTTTCCAGACTTTTTCGCATTGCCTTCGACTAGTACTAAATGTGTGTTGCCAATTTCTGCATCATTGAGTATTTGGCATTTTCGTCTGTATACTTCTATCATTCGGTTGTGTCGCTCTTTTTTTATTTGGTCGGGTACGTCATCTTTGTAACGGCGGTAAGCTGTGGTTTTCTGTGGGAAATATTACTGGTTAAAGTATCTCGAAAATGAAGAAAATAAAAGTTTGTTAGCGTTATTCGCACATTCATTTAGATGGGTAGAGCTTGTTTAGATAACACTGCAACTATTTTACGCTTTCCTCGGGTTTAAAATCAAAATCATCAAAATCCATATATTTTATTTCACATAAATATGCATGGGCACTTATGAAACATCAGAAGCTAGGTGCACGGTTCCAATTTGTCGCTTCCTACTGAGAAAAGCCGGCAAGAAACTCCACGGTTACTCTTTTAAAAATAATTGGCTTTTACAATGTTTTCAAATTACAGTGATAATATAATAGGTATCGGAGGACAGTGCAGGCCTGTCATTTCATTCAAATAAAATAAAGAATAGTAAATCGTCTACAATCTACAGTCTGTAAGGCCTACAATGTTCTCTCATTCACAATATGTAAAAGAATCTACATAAATAAAATGAACCTATTTAAACCAAGTGAATAATAAATAGTTGATATTAGAATCGATGTATAATATCAAATAATGACGAGAATATGTCAGACATTGTAAAGAATAAAAATTTACATTGTAATTTGGGAGCAGTTAAAAGACTTTTACATAGTTTTGCTGTTAATGAGGTACCAGGGAAGCCACATGTGCAGAAGAAATTAATGCCAAACTTTCCTGTCTTCAACGTAGTCTTTAAGCATATAATATGCGTTTGATTTGAGTTTTAAAGTTTCCATCGCTAAGTTCTGTAACCGACTTTGGCAACTTATTATAGAAGCGGATACTGTTTATTAGAAATGGCTTGCTAGTTTCAGTTTATCTAAATTTTGGAATCACAATTTAATCTTTATTACGTGTATTTATATTATGGAAATCGTATCTTTTTTTGAAAATACCCAAGTTTTTGCGAACATACAAGATATTTTCTAGGATATAAACAGAAGGCAGAGTACATCAATTTCGTTGAATTTGTTTCTAAGAGACTCGCGAGGCCCCATTTTCTAGATTGCGCGGAAATGAAAATTGAATCTATTCAATTTTCATTATAAAAAAGAGGGTAGACGTCAGCTGCCGATTCCCACAGCAGAACGCCATAAGACATAATACTGTGAATTTCAGCAAAGTATACTAACCTAGCTGTGGCTACATCAGTTAACTGCCTTATTTTTCTTACTGCGTAAGCAGCTGAGCTTAATCTACTTGAGAGAGCTCTAATGGGGGCACCCTATTGCAATTTTGAATTTAAAGTAATTCCTAGAAAAACAGTTTCCGAAATAGCATCTAGTTTCTTGCCATCAAGTTTTAAATTTAGACACAAGGTACATTTGGTAACGAGAACTTAAGACATTTAGTTTTGTTCGCAATGAGTAAAACATTATTAGCCGCAAACCATTTCGAAAGAACAGCTAGACTATCGTTGACATGTAAGACATCCGTATCTTTTCTATCTATCCTAAAAATAAGAGAAGTGTCATCAGCGAATAAAATTATATCCGAGAAGTTAATCATCAGGTAAGGAAGGTCATTAATATAAACTAGAAATAAAGAAGGGCCAAGAATTGAACCTTGAGGCACGCCCATCTTAACTAGAGATCCCGAGGACGTCGCCCCGTTAACGTTTCCTTTTTGCTGCCTGTTTGATAAATAGCAAGACAGCAGCTTGTCCACGAATTCGGTAGTGGTGTAATTTACAGATCACTGTGTTGTGGTCAACGCAGTCAAACGCTTTTGATAGGTCACAGAAAATGCCAATTGCATCCTGGGACTTCTTCCAGGATTCCAAAATGTGACTGATGAGTTTTACTCCCGCGTCAGTCGACGACCTACCTTTCGTGAAACCAAACTATTGACTATGTAAAATCCCATTTTAGTTCATATGTGACAACATCTGGTCTAGCATGATTTTTTCATAAATTTGGCTCAATGCTGGAAGCACAGATATAGGTCTATAAATAGAGGGATCACTCTTACTACTCGATTTGAAAATTGGTACTACTTTACTATGTTTCATTTAGTCAGGAAACGTACCGCTGTCTAAACATTGATTAAATTTGCCTGTTAGGACAGGGGCAATTGTGTTAATTATATTTTCAAGAACCTTAACGGAAATCCCCCATAAGTCTTCAGTGTTTTTTATGTTAAGACTTTTAAATGCTGTTTTAATTGTGGCAATAGAAATGGGTTTTAATTCAAAACTTGGAATGTCCTTACTGAAGTTTTCTTTAAGAAGAGACTCAGCTAATACAAATGATGAGGGGAGAGATTTCGTAACCTCTATTGGGATGTTGGTAAATAAATTTTCTGGAGTCTCAGCAACTTTTAACTTATCTGAAATATTTCATTATCAATTTTTAGAGCTAACTCATTCTGATCTCGTTTCTTTGTGTTTCCAGTTTCTTTGTTAATTACCTGCCACACAGCTTTTATTTTATTTTTATGAATACTAATTTTGTTACTTATTCATTTAGATTTAGCTTGAGCGCAGACTCTTTTGAACATCTTAGAATAGTTTCTTACATAATTATGAAAGGCCTGATCAGAAGTCAATGATTTTTCATGATACAAATTATTTAAGATATCTCTGCTTTTTCTAATGCTAGCAGTTGCTCATTCACTAAATTTTGGTTTAGTAGTGATTGTAACTTTTTTTACAGGACATGCTTTATTGAATTCTTGGCATACTATAGAAAAAAATGTGCCATAGTTTATATTGGGGTCATGTGAATCAAAACTTGCTGGTGAGAGATTGCTAAGAACATAATTATTAAACGTTTTCAATTTATTTTTAGTCAGAGGTCTCAATTCAATGGTTTTATCCAGGTGTAACTTTTTACCTAAGTCAAACGATACAAGCTGACCAGTATGGTCTGACCTGACGCCACTAATTAAGGACGCGTCCTTTATTTTGCAATTAGTAAATACATTTTATTTAAAACGCTAAGATATATAAGGTTTCTTCTACTTTATTTTGTTTGAATCTCATAACCAGGCGTAGCGAAGCGCAAAGCTGTTATCGATAAATTTTAGTCATTAATAATAATAATAATTTATATGTGTTATTTAATTGAATAAAGGATAATAATATTATTAATGACTAAAATTTATCGATAACAGCTTTGCGTTTATTTGTGGAAATAAATGCAGCAGAGGTTTATTTTGGATATAAATGCAGAGGTCTTCAACACAAAATGTCGGCACGAGTAAAGTCTTTCATCAGTCTAGCCTTTTGCGAACTATATTGGGGTCGGCTTCCAGTCTAACCGGATGCAGATGAATCCCTGCCTATTTAGGCAGCCGCTCCAAGTATTTTAGTTCATAAATACAAGAATTTCTTACCTCTCTCATACTGTAGGGGAACAAGAACGCAATGTTGTAGTCGACGATCTCCATCAGAGAGAGCGTCTCTTGAAACTCTTCTTCCGTCTCGCCGCAGAATCCGCAGATCATGTCAGTTGATAACCCCACTGGAAGAAGGCGATAAAATATGATATAGTTCAAATAACGACTAGATAATGATTACTTATGAAATCACTCAAAATGGAGCTCAATAGGTTAGCAGTTAAACCACTTTGAACTTTATGTTTTAAAACAAAAGTTGACTTTCCATTCACAGTCAGCACAGGCAGTTCGATGGTCTTTTGGTTTCGTTAAACCAATTTCAACCTTATCCATTTGTCTCTAAGGTTGACTTTCATCTGTAAATCTCCTCCTACACACATACCTCCAGGTATAGTCCTCTTGACGTCTTCAACGAGCTGTAGATAGGCCTCCCTTGTGTACCCGCGGCGCATGCGCTCTAGCACGGCACTGGAGCCCGACTGTGCAGGCAAGTGTAGTAGCTTGCAGATGTTGGGTCGCTCTGAGATTATTTGGAGCACCTGGACGGCAGAACAAAGTGATGAGCTGTTTTTAATAATAATCGTTTATTTGGAACATTTATCAAATACAATCAAAGTAAAAAAAGCGATGACAGCTGCAAAAGTTAAAACTGGCGCGGCTACCAATGCCCGACTCTTAGAGAGTATGCAGGTTGTTTTGCACTAATAAATTACCTTAAGTTCTGAGTTGGGCTACACGATAATTGACAAATGCGAGCACTAACTGTACAGCTGCATTCAATGTGGATCTTTCCTAAAAAGGTAGTTTCAGACACCGATCTACATGGACTTCACATGTTCTGACCAAGATTATGCCTGGACTTTAAAAGAGACGCGGAGTTTGTTTCGGCCTTTATTTTCAGTAGTGCGATAGGAAACGCCAACCTCATCTAGTTTTTAAAATATGATTAACGTGTAAAAACGTTTATACTAACCTACCTACATAAATAAAATCGTCTATCATTTACACAACTATTGTACAGTCAGAAAAAAGCAAGGTAAAAATAAACCAAGATGCAAAATATCATTGTGTAGGTATTCGACCGCTAAATGCTTTTGTCACCCTTAAGAGCGTTTATTCTGAAAGTTGGCAACGTCGCAAATAGCTGTCAAATATTTACCTGTTTTTATTAATTTGTTAATATTACTGTATGGAAGTATGAAATATCGCTAACTAGTGACCTAAAATATGAATAATTAATTGCAATTATAACACAAAATTTGATGTTGTAACCATTTTAGGTGTAAAAAGGGCATTTGGAAAGTTTCCAAGTTCTTTTTTTACATCTAAAACGAAATATTCGGTGGTGAGATATTAATTATTGCATTTCATGAACAATATTTTAGGTCACTAGTTAGCGATATTTCATATTTCCATGCAGTAACATCGCCAAATTAATCAAAACAGTGAAATATTTGACAGCTATTTGCGACGTTGCCCATTTTCAGAATAAACGCTCTTAAAGGTCGAATTTAAGTTGCACGTCATACAAAGACAAGGTTTATGTCTATGTGACAGTGATCGTTTCAGCCTTAATGAAGTTTCAATTAAGTGGGAATTGTTGTAATGCAATTACTAGGTCGACGATAACGTTGTTTTTCTGGTTGTTTACGTAGAAGCGAACGTAAGAAAGGGTTTCCATAAGCTTACTTATATGGTGAAGAAAGACCTTTTCCCTACAGTGAGACTAATAACTGGAAAGAACTTAACTTAAAAAAAAGTGTTCTAAGTGTAATTATAAAGTATTCACTTTGTCTCCAAAAGTTACCTCTTCAGGGAAGTCTTTGGGATGAGCGGCAGTAAACCGTATCCTCATCTCTGGGTCCACAGCCGACACTTTTTCAAGCAGATCAGCAAATCTCAGGCCACCTTTCTTTGTTTTGTAAACTGTTTTGAATCCTGTAAAAAGAACACTGGCTTGGTCAAATTACATTATTTCTCATATGTACACCGCCTTATACAGATTACTACACAGGCATTTATATTAGGAGCGAAAACTGGGTGTGGTATGCCCAGTTTTCGCTCCTAAACTAAATTGAAAACAATAGGACCTTTAGAATTCCCAATCGAATTCAGAATATCACTATTGAGCCAACTCACCTATGTGAGCTTCGCCTTATTTATGATTTCTTTATATTATATTTATATAGATTATTTCATTTTCTTTAACCCCTGGGTTACTGCTATTTTCTCTCTTTTAAGGCTGACGCATATTAGGGCGCGCCGCAAAAGTATTACAGAAATCCTCCTACATCACTTTCGTTCAGGATGTACCTACTATGCGTTGCGGCCCGCGCGGCTATAATGTGAGCTAAGCTTTGATCCGTTTTTTCACTCCAGGAAGATTTTAACAAACTTCTTACCTTTAGCCATATGAGTATCGACCTTCTCAGTAGCCTGTGAGACATCTCTGTAACTATTCACATTCTGTCCCAATAGCGTGACCTCCTTCACTCCCTGGTCGGCCAAGTGTCGCACCTCGTCCACGATGGACGCGACGGTGCGCGAGCGCTCCCGGCCGCGAGTGAACGGGACGATGCAGTACGTGCACATGTTGTCGCAGCCGCGCATTATTGAGCTGTGGATTCATTACAGAAAATGTTTCAATCAAGATATTTGGCGAATCTAATATGACTAGCAGTTCCGCGGCATGTTCAAGCACTGACACTTATATGAGTGGCCGATGAGACTTCCGAATAGAGTCCTAATAGAACAGTAGAAATTGTACACTATATGAATAGTATATAGCAAGCAAATATATGCCAGATGTGTAAAAAACTGCGAAAATCACGCATTTCTTTGGTAATGCAGATTCTTAACTCGGAACCTAAAGCTCTCAAGCACATCTATTTATTTATTTTCAAGAATACTTGGGCTTCATAGGCACCATTTTTATACGCTTTATATTAGCTTCACTTGTATGTCAGTATGTAACCGACTCCTTTGAGCGCGATTTTGACCCACTTTAAACGGTCAGATTTCATTGAAACTTTGTAAACTTGTCGAGGACCGATGACAATTTAATAATTTAAAAAAAAAATTGAGAAAAAAAAACACGTTTTGTAGTTAGCAGAACTAAAAAATAGAAAATAAATAATAGTTTAAAAAACTAAAAAATATGCTTTAAAAACCAAACTAAAAAGGAGAAAATAATTTAATTCAATTAAAAAGCGTGGGGTGCTTGACACTAATTGATTATAAAAAAATACCTCCAAAAGCACCCCACGCTTTTTAATTGAATTAAATTATTTTCTCCTTTTTAGTTTGGTTTTTAAAGCATATTTTTTAGTTTTTTAAACTATTATTTTATTACTGTAATACCTCTCTATTTATCAACACTACTTACTGCACATCTGCTCATAGTTAACTGACTGATTACAGATAAAAATAGAGAAAAATTAAATAGATGAGATGCAACAAAAAGTATTTTACATTTTGCCAGCATGACATCAGGCACATAATAATAACAATAAGATAAAAGTGAATTTATTCTGTGTACAGCTGAATGGTCTTAGGCAGAATATTGGGCTTTATGACACAATACTTGCAACTAAGGACGAAATTGTCTATCAGCAAACTTACATAAAAGCTGACACACTGTCTTCATTCAGCCTGACGGGCACCACATCAGCATATGTCTCATCTAAAGATAGAAGAACATTGACTGCTGCTTGACCATTCTCTGTGAGAGCTAGTAGACGCGGTAAGTCTCTGTAACTGTCGGGACCTGCCACTGAAATAAATTAATGATTTGTTTTGATCATAACTTTTATTTAAGAATTAGTCTATTGGAACAAAAAAAAAATGTTTACAGATCAAAAATGGCACCAGTGTATTATTGGATTTACCATTAAAACACTGGTGCTCACACTAAGATTCCCTATTTAGTGAATACGAGGATCTTCCATAACAGTACTGAACTAGTGCTACTTATTATGTAGTTTGTTTTTGCTGTATGGTAAATACATTAAATAAATGGATAAATTAAGGTTAACAATCCTAAATATTCAAGTGGGACTTGCACACAAAGGGTTCCCAACCACAAGGCAAAAATGTCGGAAAAAAAAACACATTTCTTGTATGGATAATTTTTTACTTTGTTTTTAATATTATTATTTGTTGTTATAGTGGTTACAGAAATACACATTATGTGTGCCTGCTGACAGACAGACAGCGGAGGTTTAGTAATAGGGACCCATTGGTTACCCTTCGGGTATGAAACCCTAAAAATGGGTACAGTCATAATACACTAATTTTGAGATTTGGGTTTTCCTGTTGATGTTAAATTCTTGAACTTTTAAACTTACCAACATCAACAGCTTTCTCCTTCTCAATGAGTTTCTCCTTTAGTCTCTCGGCCATACATCCCAGGATACCAATCTTTACAGAGCGATCCTTCGCGCGCCTTTTGTACCCTCTGAGGTGGTCTAAACGACGCCAGATCTTATTTTCAGCGCCTTCCCGAATTGCACATGTCATCACTAGGAATATATCGGCTTCCTCTTCGACTAACGTCTTCTCAAAACCCTCCTTTTTCAAAATAGACCAAACAATATCAGTGTCGTTAAGGTTCATTTGGCAACCATAAACATCAAAGAAAACTTTCCTCCTCGTCTTAATTTTATCATTTTCCAGCAAATAAGGTATGTAAGGACGATCTGTGAGAACAGGTTCAGTACTTTCAGTTATAAAATCCTTTAAACTGGGCCCTTGTTTTATTTTTTCTTTGATTGAAGTTACTCGATGCGTATCCGAGTAACATCGGCAATTACTTGAGGAAGTATTATTGATAAGGTTCGATAAACGTTTTATGCGTCTAATAAATATCATTTTGATGTATTATCAAGAGACGAAACAAATCACAAAAGGTTGAACTGATAAAATAAACATTATAAAATCAAATAACCTAGAAATCACAATAATAGTGTTAGAGTCGGGCTGTCACCAGTGTCAGCTCATCAGCTGACAATTTGCTGACATTAGTGATGCTAATAAGGCTACGTTCCGAGTTACGATAATATCGATTTGAGCGTGCTTGCACCCGTTCCGAATAGGCATGAGCTTGATAACGATGTCCCGTGAATCGTCATAGGTAACGTCATGACATGCACCATCTTGCGTTAACGCCAACCGTGCATAATTAATACTAATATCACCGTGAGCGCTGTCCAAAATTACAGTTGTGGTGTTTGGTTTTGAATCGTATCATATGTTTAGCTATAAACTTAGATATAGTACTTCTAAGAAGACGTTTGTGGTGTATATACAAGTTTTTTATGGTGTTGATTTAACATTGAGTGAGCACTATTAGCGCGTTCCGTATTGTTGACAAAAATGACAGTTCTTAGTTGTCATAATCGTAATAATGGTGCCGATTCTGTTGGCACAACATTCTCTAAACTAAACTAAAAATCACCAAAATTTAGTTTATTCCTGTCAAACGACGATTTCCTATTCTGAAATTGATTAAAGTGACACAACTTAACTATAATTTAGTTTGACAGCACTAAGATTGCACTGAATTATTAATTATGTGAAGATGGTAATTTTGCTATTCTGAGTTTGTCGTTTTTCACCAATTTTGACTATATTAATTTTTCTAACTGAATCTGACTATGTTTAATCGCGATTAAAAAAAGGGTGGATTAAAACTAGTGGTCATGAACTAAAATTCACACCAACACTTCGACTTCAGGTGCAACAACAGTATTGAATCTTTTTTTTTCTTTTCGTTTGCTTATACATATCTCGAAAATGGTGTCCTATCGCAAAAATGATGATAATTTGGACACCCTTTAATAAACTCATAAGCCCCATAATCTCAACATGTAGGTAATATTTTTTTTTTCTTAAAAAAAGTGAATAATTCCATATAAAAAACGTCGAGGCTGGCCCCTGCGCACGCTTCATTCAGCTCTTAAAAAAATCATTGCGTAGGGCACACGATTTCTATTCTACAGAAGAGTAGACATAGAAATAAGCCTGCAGGAGTCGCGATTGTCAAATTCGATTTTAGTTGTGTCAAAATAATTTTTAAGTTTAGAGATTTTTTTTTGCAGAATAGCTTTAAGATTCTCATAGCCAATAGTAAGGAATTTTAGTGTTAGTTTAGTTCGGTGTACAACAGAATCGGCACCAATTATCTATCTCGGAACGCAAATTATTGATGTGACACACACAGCGCTATTTTTCTAATTCGGAATGTGGCCTAAGTAAAATCTTAGAATGTTGGTCGTACTATACTTTAGCTGTCAAGAGATTCATTTCAGATAGCAACAACTAAACGTGGTCTCTTGTGAGCACGCAAGTTTTACTTAAACCTGCTTAAATATACAAAATCATAATAGTCTGCACAGTTTTATGATTTATTGAGTATGAAATATGAATTTTTGCCATAAACGACATAGTAAAACTTTGCTGTTAACTTTCTTAATTTGTACAAAAACCAATAACAAAACGTTTCGTAATTTCGTTCAATATCATGAAAAAAGCATTTTATTTAAGGAAAATGGCCGCCTTTTTGTCGTGTTGATTTACATAGTGAAAAAATAACATTATTGTGTATTTCCTGAACGATTTTAATGTCAGAAACGTATTAAAATCAAAAAACAATGAGCGGGCGTTATCGGGATTTCGACAAAGGTATTAGAATGTCATGAAGTGAATAGTAATTTTGTAAAATCTTGTATGATAACTTTTTTGAGCAATACTCTCACTTTCATTATTAGTTTACTCAGATAAGTATTTTTATTTATCTTTGCCAGTGTTTTCGCATTGGCAGGGTCGACTCGATCCACGCGCGATGATTCTAGGCCGAACAAGGAAAGGCGCGAAGGTCGGGAGAGGGCTGACCGAAGACGTTCGAGGTCTCGGTCTCCTCGACGATGGTCGCCACCAGCGCGGAGCAGTGACTACTCGCCCAGCAGACCCTCGAATAGCAGAGAACGAGACAGAAGGGACCATGAAGGTAGAAACATTGCCTACTATTATCATGTAAACAGTATTCAGCAAAAAGAGTGATGATGTCCTAAATTGCGCAACAGTAATCAACATGTTATGTTTACGTATTTTTCCATGAGGTAATTAATCTTTTCGCTAAAAACTAATTTTAAGTACTTACTTGTAATTAGTTCAAAAATAAAAGTAGCAAGTAGCCTTTAATTTAACTACAATAATGGATACTACTACAATAGTATGATTATAATGATATATTTTATATTTCAGATAGGAGTCGCCAACACGCACCAGAATGGGAGGAACCTGAAGGTGTACCAGCACCTCCCCCACCTCCTCGCATCACTAAAATCTCCATAGGGTTCAACAAACCAAAGGGTCCTATCAAAATGAATTTTGGTGGTCCTGCCAAGCCAGTGGCCAAACCTACTATAGCATCAGTATTCAATGCTGATGATGACGATGAGCCTGAAGAGATGCCTGCTGAAGCACGAATGAGGATGAGGAATATTGGAAGGTGAGGATATCAAAGAAGTTTCAAGAAATATTGAGAGTATTACATAATGTAAATCCACGTTGGCCTTGGATAAAACCTGCATCAAAACTTCAATTTTTTTCTTGCCACAGTTACTTTGCTTTTGAGCAACAATACTTACATAACATGAAGTTAATAACAGAGACAAAGCTCAGAAGGGCAATTCTCGTAATTTTAAGAATGTTCACAGTCTGATTTCAGTGTCAATGTGTCAAAAATACCTCGATTTTTCATACATTTTTGACATTTGAGCGTCGCTGAGATGAGACTGAGACTAGATTGTGAACGTTTTTAATTACGAGAATTGGCCTTCAGATACATGGTCAATTTAAATTAGCTGGCAATACTTTAAGCACGTGTTGGGTATCAATATCGAAAAGCAATGGAAAAACAAAATAAATAAAAAAACATATTTCGATGGCCGAAAGTCAATTTCGTATTAATTGATCAGCTGGTATTGTAATTTTTTGTAAAAAATAGATATTTTTTACGAATTTCCAAACACCATAACTTATCAGTTGTTTTGTTGCCATAATGTACATGTCAGTGTCATTTAAAGTTTAGAACAAAGTAGGAGTGACGAAATAGAAATTGTTTTTTTTATGTCATTTCATTAGGTTTCAATATTGATACCCAACATGTGGGTAAAGTATTGCCAGCTAATTTAATTTGACCCTGTGTACATGACATTTCTTAAAATGTGCTTATTCTATTTTTTTCAGGGAAACGCCAACCTCAGCAGGGCCAAACTCCTTTGGTAAAACAAAGCAAGGATTCTGTGATGCAAAGAAAGTATTTGAGAAAAATTTGAAGCATGCTCTGGAGATGGCTGACAGGCCAGTCATGCCAAAACTGCCACAAACCATTTACAAGATAGCAGGCCCATGATGTTGAAAGATCGTAGGGAATTAACTGCAAACATGTTACTGTAGACAACCAAGAAAGTGGTCACATTTTCCAAAATCTAATCAGAGCTAATGATGTAATGATTGACAGAATTATTTCTTAAATTTGGCTATTGAGAGTATCTGAGAAATAAAGTCTAGTTTGTGTGCATAGTTGAGCATGAGCATGCCTGACCTTATAAGAGTTATTGCATATTCATAAAAGAGTTTTGCCACCAATACAGCTGTGATAACACAGAACACCCATAAATCTTGTGGCTGTCTCCAGTAGCCTCTTTGCAAATACTCCGAGTAACATTAAAATGCAGATTTTGCCTAGTTTTAGTTAACATTTAGGGGCGATTTTTAAAATTGTGATTTATAACTGCAACAGATGTCAAGTGTAAGCTCAAAAGAAAAATAAAGTTATTACACAATCAAAAAATAGATCCTAAATCTTGTAATAATGTAGCTTGACTTATAATGAATATGCCTTTTAAATCGGATTCGTAGTTCAAATCTTTGGAATTGATTCAGAATATTTTATTCGCCTTCCACACAGGATAGCCTGTTGTGGTTGCCTTTATATATACTTACAGAACATAGATATTAGATTGACCAAGCATGTGAGCCATACACTTCCTTTAGTTGGAATTGACCCTGTAAAGCAATGAAGACGCGCCGCACTCTTTGTTATAGTCAATGATTCCATATTATAGTCTTGTTCCTCTTTTTACCTCAAAACCATGTTTCTATAACGCAAGTAAACATGCTCTCAACACACACAAGCGCGTGCGTCATGAGACGCTTACGTTGTTGACATAAGGTTTAAATTGAATTGATTTGATTAATGCTCGCTAATAAAATGCAACAATATCTATAACATAAGGATTAGCTTGCACATATTGCTGCCTATTCTCTAATGTGAAATGTGATATCCACGTGATTGCAAGTTTTTTTGATGTCCAGTAGAATAGCAAGTTCTGCTCTGCAAATAGACTCACTGTCTTTGTAGGTGAAACTCAGCAAATCTACTTGATTTCTAGGTTTATAATCTTGGGCAATAAAACTTGCTTGAGATTCTGTTATTACATGCCTTTGGATCACTGTATTTACTGAAATGTGGCGCCGTGACTACATGCAAGTTACTTTCATAAATAGAGATGCTTATTTACATTTATCCTGAATTCCAGGCTAGTATAATATAATGGAATGTTTTCAAGTTTTCCGCTAGACAATCGTTTAAAAGTTTTTGTCATTTTACGCAATGACTTTGTTAATACTATAGCAATAACGTAGTCACACGTATTTTGTTAATCTTAGCTAAATATTTCTATGTTTGTATCTTATAATACTTCTTCCTGATAGTTTTTATATTTAAATTGTAATCAGTTCAGGATACTCCTTAATATTATTGGCTTTTATTCCTTGATTATTTTATAGTAACAGTATGATATTTCTCACACTGGAAATTAAATTTTCATCTTTATCTTTTGTGTATTGTACTTATAGAAAAATAAAACTGATAAAATTTACTGATACTGCTTTCTTTTTCCTATTAAATCTTTTTGGCAGTGATAAGCCTTCAGATTCATTTCACAAGCAAAATAAAACAAAAGCATCTAAAAATGTTACATTATTTATTTAACAGTAATATTGATATAACATGGATATAAAACTTCACTCATGATTCTCAACAACAAACATTATTTCTTATCATACTTGTAGAAGCCCTCTCCGGCCTTCACTCCAAGCTTGCCCTCGGACACCAGTTTGTCTAGCAGTGGGATGGGGTTGAACAGTGGCTGGTTGGGGTACTTCTTGTGCCAGCCGTCTAGGATGAACTTGTTGGTGTCCAGGCCCACGTAGTCGGCCAGCTCCAAGGGGCCCATGGGGTAGCCGGCGCCAAGTTTCATGGCAGTGTCGATGTCGCGGGCTGAAGCGTCTCCTAAGGAATTAGACATTTTGTTAGTAAAGATCTTTAGAATTACCATGATCGCGACACGGTTGCCCGGTTGACAGAACAGACAAGTTAAATTCATGCGGTATGCCATTTTAGTTTTTGCAATATGTCAGATAGTGCAGACAAGTTATATTCTTTGTTACGTCTGACATTTTTCATTATCAGCAAAAGAAACATTCTGTCGATTTATTTTAAATACCTACACATATCTACGGCGCAAGCCAAAGTTACCAAGTACCCTAGGAATTACTACTTTTATCAGGGCTATCAGGCCTAGTCACTTCACGAAAATCTTAACTATTGTATCAAGTGGAAACTGGATGGAACATCTGCCTATCCTAACGCAGTTCGTGTTGTTTATAAAAGACTATTAGTAGAATGAAGTACTAAGATATCATCATATTAAATCATTTTTCTAATACAGCAGTGGTGGCCCCAGCCGCGACTTACGAGTTGTAAGTCGTAGGTTCGAATCCAGACCGGTGCTTATTTTCTGTAAATTATTTCACAATTACAGCTCTCAAAATGGTGAAGATGACATCGTGAGGAAACTGACATGTCCTAGACCCAAGAATTCGAAGATATGTGACATCTACCAACCTGCACTAGGCCCACGTGGTGGATCACGAGCGGTGTGCGTAATCCACCACCTGTGTCCCAGCAGTAGGAAAATTATGAGCTGATTATGAAGTATACTGACCTCTTTCAAACAGCCTGATAGCCTCACAGACGTAGGGCACCAGCAGCCTGTTGACCACGAACCCGGGTGTGTCCTTGCAAGTGATGCAGGTCTTGCCCACAGCCTTGCCCCACTCCATCATAGACTTGTAGGTGGCGTCCGAGGTGTCGGCTCCTCGCACCACCTCTAGGAGACGCATCACTGGCACCGGGTTGAAGAAGTGGAGACCGCCGAATCTAAAGAGGTCATTGGAACAGTGTAAGAAAGAAAAGTAAACAGCATTCACAACTTTTTTTCCAAATATGTGACGGTACTTAGAAAAATAATTTTACTTGTCATTCTGTAATCAACTTAGTCAAGCATGCATAAAGTTGGTATTTGTTTAACTGGAAATGAGATCTGATTGGAAAAACTAATTTCAATTAATAGTTTCAAAACGAAAATAGTGGTAGAAGCAGCCTAAAAAAAAGTGTATTGTTAATTAATAACCATTGATTAGCTGTGTGTTTTATTGTATTTATCATTTGGACCTGATTTTACATAAATATACTTTACAATCCCAGCTAACTAAGAAGTAATAATGTATGATACTATCAGATAACATTACCTGTCTTTCCTTTTGACTACTGAGCAGATTTCATTGATGGATAATGATGAGGTGTTGGAAGCGAAGATTGTGTGGTTTGGTGCTACCTGCAAAAGTCACATATAAATATGAGAAAAAAATAGGGTACACAAAGTTACTTACTGATGTTACTCAGTAACTATTCAACATAATACTGCTATTCAGATTGTATGAAGGAATTATTGTGACCGTTTCAATGGCGCGACCACGGCAACATAAAAAAAATCTACCAAGATTTTGTAAAAGTGGATTCCCAAAACCATAAATTTGTCAAAGTTATGGTTAAAAAGTTTTAAGGGTTTGAACGTAGCCGCGCCATAAAAACGCGGAGAGCCGCGCGGCCACGGAGATCTTTAAAACTAAGCATTGCAGACCTGAAATTTAGGTACCTACCAAAATTATAGATTAAATTTGTTAAAAAATTGTAAAATATAGAAAATAGGTAATCCTTGATTTATATTTTAGGAGCTGTAAGACTATATCCACATGGCCGCGCCATTGACATGGTGAAAAACACATTACCGCCGATATCTCGCTGAAAAAGCATCGCAGAAGTCATAAGTTTTTTGCAAAACATAGATTTGAATTTCTCAAAACTTTTATAAATACACAAAATTCCCATTACACACCTGTTTTCCTGAAGGGGTATGTCACCGGCTAATGAGACAATTAATTATCTATTACAATGGCTCCGTAACTGGGCCAGCGGTACTGTACCGGTCAACGCCTTTCTAGTTAAAGGACGGTAGATGTGTGAGGTTGATAATACCCACTTACTGCTACAAGTTTTATTTTAGAACTCAGAAAGAGTCTTACCCCATCAAGTTGAGAGAATAGTTTGTGCTTAACACTCATATTTTCAACAATAGCCTCAACCACAAGGTCCGCTGACTTGGCAGCCTCCGCAGGGTCTGTGCTAGTCTTGATCCTGGCCATAGACTCGGACACAAACTTCTCTCCATCCTGCGGCTTGTCTTTATACATCTTCTTGGCCACCCTGCCAAGGTTAGCAGCGATGGACTTCTCAGATTTTGCGAGGACATCAGAGCTTAGGTCTACAAGGATCACATTTTGACCAGCCTGGGCAGAGACCTGTAAAATATTTGTGTTTATAAAATATATAAAGGTATGTAGTTGTGGAATATGAATGGACTTTTGACCAGCAGATAAACGGAATCAATTAAAAATAAATATTATTTAATTGGATCCCTTCATCTGTGGTAGGCATTACCTCGCTCAGATTGGTAAATCATTATCAACACAACAATATTAATGGTATTGAACTTGACCTAGGAATTTAGTCAGTAACATTCTCAATTGCTACTTGTTTACAAATGAGTTTTTAATTTGGACCGCAGTCAATGTGTGGTTAAACATAATAATGTTTAAGTACTAGAAAAAGTGTAAACTTAACAGTATACTCTTTCCAGTAGGGAACTGAATATGTGGGTACTTTTTTACTATATATTAACCCTAAACTGCTAGTAGTAATTAGTATTTATTTAATCAATTATTGAATAAGTTTGTCTGATTTCTATATATAAATATCCTGCAAATAAAATAATGCCAACGAAGCAGGTATTAGGTAACTAAAATCAAAACAAACCTGGGCGATGCCGGAACCCATAAGACCTCCGCCGATAACTGTAACATTCTTAATTGCAGCTTGCATCGCTGAAGAACTGGAGAAATTCCTGGCAATAACGCCAAATTGCACAAATTTCGTCATTTTTGAATAAGCTATATAAATGTTCGAAGAATTATATCACAGTTTACGTTCTGCAAACTTTTTCGAAAGTTATAAAATTATAACTCCAAAGTTCAACCCGGCTGTCAGATAAAAAAATACTTGCCGATTGTAGGTCCCTACTATCGTTATCGTCGTAAACTCACTACTATCTCTTATCATAGTTATCATGAGCAGTCTTTGTCAGTCATGCAACACGATACAGGTAGGTATAAAATTAATCAACTTCAAATATTTCCAAGATCGTAAAAACTGCTGACATTTCATTGAAGTTTTCGAAAGAAAGTACCGTCCAGAGTCCAGACACATCATGTATGAGTTTCAACTTAGATTCATGTGGTCCAGTCCAGAACTCCAGATACACGCATAGGTGAAGCTTATGTGAGTTTTATTGATAAGAACAAGCGAGTGAGAAAATGAAAAATAGTAGCTTTGAGTTTTCAATCGTTCAGAAACTTTTACGCATCCTTGTCAAAATGCTTCAAGAACAAAAATCTCAAACCTTTTTAGGGCACAAAACAATAAGTAAACTATCCTTTACGAATGGGGTCACAAATTACATTGATTAAAGTTACATATTTCCTGAAGAGATTTTAGCAAACAAATTGGTTTCTAGACTAAATTGCTTGTTGTCAAATGTCAATGTGGACTGTGATTTTCAAGCGTTTCATTATACGATATAATGGAAATACCTTTTTAAAAGTTTTTTAATGTTTGTGCAAATTTTGTTCTGTTATTTTATTATAAATTTTGCTTCATAAACTTTTTTCATATTCAATTTTAATGTAGACATTATAAAGACGTAACA
This sequence comes from Antitype chi, assembly GCA_947359405.1. Lineage (NCBI taxonomy): Eukaryota > Metazoa > Arthropoda > Insecta > Lepidoptera > Noctuidae > Antitype > Antitype chi. The sequence goes on from OX375826.1 coordinate 1,268,357, forward strand.
TTGAAACAAGAAACTATAAATAAAAAAGAAAGAGACCAGGGAAAAGGAACGTTGCCATATAAATAAACATTCACGTTTTCCAAAAAATCCTTTAAAATTTTGTTATCTCAATCTATAACTACCTATTTACAAGTGACTAAAATGTGTTGTGTTATCATACCAAGCAACAGATCCCTTTATGGCAGGTATGTAAGATTGCAGTAGTAAGAGGCCAGGAGGTATTTGATAAGGCTTCATATTTTATCAGTGTTTGCACTTTGTCCTAGCGATGTTCGAATACCTACATTAATTCTGCGATAATTTATTTGACAAACAAACCGGTTACATTTTATATGAAATATAATCTGGAGTGCCAAGTTTGAGTGCAAAGTTCTGCGACTTGACGACTTGCGCGTTGTTTATTTCAATACGTCATTGCGAGGCCGGCTTCCGCTCGAATAACACATACAAACCATTCATTATGAACAAATTAATTGGTATGACGAGAAATTTCTCGTCTTCCTCGTCTTTAAATGCTATTAAAACGGTAACTGTTGTTGGCGGAGGTCTTATGGGGTCTGGAATCGCTCAGGTATGTGAATTCTGAATTTCTAAATATGTAAGCAACTTTATAAACTTTCACCGGAATACATAAGTTGGTTTAGCTCTAGGAAGTGTTAGTTAACAATTTTTCTCACTTATTTTTATAGTTGTTGCAAACTTGCTAGCTGTGTAGGTAATTAATTATTCACAAAAAAACTGGTCAGTGGGTCGTCTTAGGGGAGGAGAGAAAACTCATGATACAACAGGTTATCTGTAGCTTGTGTACAAATAGTTATTTATAGCACATTCCAACATTATTCACACAAGCACAATAATATTGTGATGCACAAACATAAAAATACTTTTAGGTAAACTGTTAGTGTTCTTTTATTCATTATGCAAATGAGTTATTTAAAACTCTTTGTAAAGAACATTATTATTCATTTATTTAAGAATACCCAAGCTCAGCTTATGCAGTTGTATGTACCTACTTCAATGCACATACATAGTTATACTAGTGTTTGTGTAACAATGCATAATAGCGATGTACCGAGTATGGTTTGACTTGAATCAGACTCAATTCTTGCTTTGGACTCGCCTATTCGAATACCAATTAATTTTGATTAGAGTGTGCCGGACTCGATTCTGGTACTCGAGTCAGGAAGTATCAATCTTGCACTCGCTGACTCGATTCTATTATGCAAGTCCAACTATTCGTGTTAGGTTGACTCAATCTCTGTTTAGGTACTTGATTTGAATATCCTATAAACCGACTCGAGTCGATTCGATTCACCAATACAGCGACTCGGCACAACCCTAAAGCATAACAAAGGTTATTGCACTCTACTCTCTGTGTGGGTCACAGTAGTAACAAGGGTGACAAGGGTCACACTATTCATAAAAGACCAGTAGAATGTACTGAATTTGCCAATGTTATTTTAAAATTTGATAAGTGAATACTTACTATTTGTTACTTAATATTTGTTTGGTGATAATTATTAAAGAAATATTAAAAAAAAAAAAAAATTTAACGTGTTCCGATCGAATTGGACCTATTTTTTTTTTTCAAGAATTCCTGTACTGTAGCCATAGGTACTTTTACTATTTTTACTTTGGGTTAAACAACTGCTTGTAAAGTTTATCTTTAATCCACTTAGATAAACAGTTATTGATAACAGATATGTAATTTGTCATTATGTAACATACTTTGACATACAATACAACATATTCCTATGCAGACAGATGAAAAAGAATTACAAACAGCATCCTACATAATTATGTACATTACTCACACTTTTTTTAAGGTAGAAACTACAGATAATGAAAAACAAGTACTTAAACTATTTACTTCATGACAATATACAAACCCTAATTTTCCAAACTGCTATTAGATCTCATACTTTTAATCCTTAATCTAAAGGTTGCAGCACAAGCCGGCCAGACTGTGACCATCATAGACATCAATGCTGACCTGCTGAGCAAAGCTGAGAAGTCCATCCAGACCAACCTGACCAGGGTTGGCAAGAAGTTGTACAAGGGCGATGCAGCCAAGATTGACAGCTTTGTGAAGGAATCCGCTGAGAGAATCCGGGTGTCTACCAAGCTAGAGGATGGAGCTGATGTGGACCTGATTGTTGAAGCTATTGTGGAGAAGTTGGATGTTAAGCAGGAGCTGTTCAATAAGCTTGATGTGGTAACATTTGGAGTCCCAATTTCAATATAAATAACGAATTTTGTAAAGGTGTTTTAGGCATTGTAACATTCTGAATGTATAGTAGGACCCCACCTATGCTATACAATTTGAAATTAATAGAAGGGAGTCTGCAATTTTTTTTATTTTAAATGAATGAAGAAATAAATAATGATTACAAGGTGAATCTAGCTATTAAGTTGCCTTATGTTACTTGCAGCTGTCTCCTGCTCGCACGATCTTCGCGACCAACACTTCCTGCATCTCAGTCAATGCTATTGGTTCTGGAATCAAACGTAAAGACAGGTAAATTTATCCAATTTCCGCGAAAAACTAAACAATTTTCCCATGAAAGCTACTACCTAATATTATAAATGTGAAAGTATGTATGTTTGGGTGTTTGTTACTCAATCACGCAAAAACGGACGAACGCATTAAATTTGACACACAGATAGTTCATAACCTGAATTAACACAGGATAGGAACTTTTTATCCCGATATACAAACGGGGTAGAGATTATTTTCTGGTGAAACAACTGAAATTGGGTATTTTTTTCAATAATTATGTATTTTAAAATTATGTAATTATGTATACTGCCGATTGAGCCATAGAAAATTCAATCTAATTTCAAGGCTGTAGAGTCAATTTTAAATGCATAAGTAATACTCAGAAAATAAATAAATAAAAAGAATAGCATGGAATAAACATAATTATAAAAAACAACGGAAATAAAAGGTGTAACTTAAATAATGCACAACCTCTTATATGTATGTATTATGTATACGTCACAACTCGTGTATACTCGTCAAAATGTAGGGAACAGCTGACTTTTTTTTTCGCGATTTCTGGTATGGTCCCATAATAAAAGTTGTTGATAATGATGAGTACAATAAAAAACCCCTTAAGAGGTTGTGCGTTATTTAAATTACACCTTGTATATAAATATTAGGTAGGAACAGGTACACTTATAAAACACATAGAGATAGTAAATTTGAAGTAGGTAAAAAAAAAACTCCTGTCTCCCTGTCTTCAAAATATTCAGTAATTGAGTAAACAATTCTATAATAATACAATTCTCAATACAAAACTTTGAAAATGTATAGTAGATACTAAAAAGAAACTGCAAACACAAACTCAAAATTTTAGCCGAAATTTTCCAGATATGGTGGTCTCCACTTCTTCAACCCGGTGCCAGTGATGCGTCTCCTAGAGGTTATTAAATGCGATGACACCTCCGAGGAGACGTACCAGGCTATGATGGAGTGGGGCAAGGCGGTGGGCAAGACCTGCATCACTTGCAAGGACACGCCCGGGTTCGTCGTTAACAGGCTGCTGGGACCTTACTCTGCTGAGGCCATCAGGATGTTGGAAAGAGGTTAGTGTCCCCTAGGGGCTATGGGTTGGCTTTGGTGCTAATGGGTTTTTTATTTTGTCTGTGGAGTGGTGGTACTTGGGCTTGTGGGCATGGTAACTTATCAGGCTTTTTAAGGTGGTTCTGAAAGCGTAAAAGGCGCTTGAAAAAATTTTTGTGATGAACATGCCTTCACGCTGCCTGAATTTCACTTCGACCTCGTTAGATTTATCCCAAACTAACATAATCTCCGGAACTCTGAGACCTTAAGTTTAAAAAATGTTACATTCAACAACTGTAGGTATCTTCTTTACATAGTATATAAGTCGATTTTCGTGTCTGTACGCTTAAATATTTTAATATACGCAACGGATTTTAATGCGGTTTTCATCAATAGACAGAGTGATTCAAGAGGAAGGGATATTTACGTATAATATACACCGACATTCACGCGAGCGAGGCCGCTGTTATAAGTTAGTATTTAAATAAAATGTTATAGGTACTCTACTACCTACAGTACCTACTCAGGTTGACTATCCGCGCATTATTCGAGAAAAGCACTTCTATACAAACTAATATAACTCTCTCTTGTGCAAATACAACAATGGTCAATCCAGTCCGGTCCAATCCATCATCAAATAACTTCTCCCGCTCTGGGTGGAGCAGGAGGGTGTGTTACGTATGTCCTGGAAATTATTATTTTTATTCTGTAAACAGGATATCGGTATCACTTCTACACGTCATTTTAATAAGCTAGATGGCGTCGACATTTCCTGTCTGACTAACTCTGAAAAAAAATGGCGAAACAAACTCAAGGGTCTCACTCAAGTCTCTTTTAAAGTCCAGACATAATCTTAGTCAGATCAAGTGAGGATCATGTAGATCTATAACTGTCAATATAGTATCCACGTCCCTCATGTATGGGAAAGTGAGTCTGTTAGTGTGTGCTACATTTTTCGGCTACATACAGAAAAATAAACAATTCCTCGCGCCGTTTGTCGGCTAATATGTTTTATGTATTTATTTAATTAGGTAATTTAATTAGGTTAGGGAACTGAATGTCCGACGTTGTATGTTGTTGGCGCTTTGGTACTTACTTAATGTGGTTTTAAAATATTTCAAGATTGTTTGGATTGTTTAATTAATGGGTTTATGTTTGAATATATTATGTAAGTATATTTATTATATTTTAAAGAACATGCTTAATTTATGCATAGACACAACTGAAACATATTCACATAACTTCATGTTTATAGCACAGTCTACTTAAATGTACAATACGGCCGGTCTGAACATAGGCCCTCCCAACTTTCACGCATGTTCTCTTACTCGCGTTATGTCACCATTCGGTTCCAGCTTTGCACAGTTTGCACAGCCTTCTACTCAAAGGTCGGACCGGCTATGTTTTATTAAAATGAATAAGTACCAAATGGTTATTTCCAGAATTTTAGTAGAATCATCAAATTAATATCAAATGATATATGACGCTATTTCTTAATGATTTTTTTGCACGTCATCAAAAAACTTTTATCGCAAAATCCCTTTAGTCAAGAGTACCTAATAAAAGAATGCCTACTTTAAAATATAAATATCAAAAACATTTTTCATCTTTTATTGCAAGGGTTTTTAAAATACTCAATACTACTATTTCTCACTGCAGGCGATGCCACAAAGGAAGACATAGACATTGGCATGAAGCTCGGCGCAGGCCTTCCCATGGGCCCCTTCGAGTTGGCCGACTACACAGGGTTGGACACCAACCGGTTGGCCCAACAAGCGCTGTACTCCATGACCAACAACGAAGTGTTTGCGCCAATTGAGCTGCTCGAGAAGATGGTGCAAGAGGGGAAATACGGAATTAAATCTGGCGAAGGATTCTATAAATATAATAAGAAGTAAATTGTTATTAATTATTTAAGTATTGGTGCTGTTGAAATAAATATTTTTCAATAATGTTTATATTTTATTATCACACTTCTGCACTCTTAAATCGAGCCACCTTGCATGTTTTTCGTACAAAGCTCTGTATTTAAATGGTAGTAATTTTTTTGGAACAACAATGACACCAACATGGTGGTCCAGGCAGCTGTAGGGTTCATAATTGCATGAAAACTTTTTCATTGTTGTATAACTTTTGGATAAGAGTTTTTGGCGGGATACGGTTGGAACATGTCGCACGAATTTTCATTTTCATGAAATTTAGTGAAATAGCGAATTAAATTGTATAATTTTGGTAGTGAATTATTCAATTTAGTTACATGTGAGTGCACAAGTGTAGTGAAGGTGAAAATAAGTGACTAACGTGGACTTTTCGTGTCCCCCCCAAAAATTCATATTAGGTTGTTGTAAAGTTACTACCGCTTTACAATAACTTTGACCTTGACTGACTAAAGACGACTATGACTGTTTTGTACCTTCGTGCCCGGTATCGGGCCATTTACTTGATCGAAAAGAAAAATTACTTGACACTGACTAAATGCACAAACCGTGCGAAGCCACAACCGAAAAAAAAAAAAAAAAAAAGCTTTTGGATATTTTAGACTTTATACCTAACATGGAAACGCACGGAGGCTCGATTCAGAAGTCCGGGAGTGTACATTGTTTGATTGTCAGATATTCTTTTTCGTTACATAAATGAATGACTAAATCGAACTTGGCGTTTAAATGACCACAAAGGTTATGAGAAACCTTAAAACATAATATAATCTAGGGAGTACCTCTGCAACCGGTGCCAGTGCAACAACATTGCGCTGCTGTTGTTGTTGGCGAAGTTTATTTGCAATTTGTAGGTGAGTATCATGTTGTACTTGTATGTTGATCTAGATTATGATTCGCGGTCGTCACAATTATAATAATAAAAATCAACAAACAACTCTCTAAGTTTATATTACTCTAATTTATAAAAAAAACTGGGTGGGAAATCATCAAAGAACTTCTCAGGAGCAGGAAGGCGGTCAGACTTTTACTGTCTTAAACCCACCCGTGTTCCTTCAGTTGCCTGTGCGCCAGGGGCCACGGTATGTCTTTCGAAAAATCCGCACCCCTGGCAGGCATCGGCCCTTGCGGACCCCACCAGTTGGTGCTGACATCTCTTTGAGGCGCGCGTGGAACACAACGCGCCGTCGACCCGGGCTTGGTCCTTACCGGACAGCGAGCTACCCATTACTCGCCATCCGCAAGCCCGCACCTACGGTGGCCAGGAATCAGCCTGGGATTCCCGACGCCCAGGGCGCCTCCTGCGGCGACTAAGGCCTTGAGGGCGCATATACTGCCTCTCCCTCATGTGCGCTGCCTTCCTCTTCGTGAGCATTACCTACTGCTTTGCAGAAGGAGGTGACGGCTACCCATGCACTCACGCTCGCCGATCGCCGCCGCCGATCGCCTCCACAAGGACACGGCGGTGCTCCGCCGAAACCGGGCAGACCTCCACCGTATGCTCCACCGTGTCCTCAGGACGATCTACGCAGTGGGAACACCCTGGCGTTGCCTCCCGCCTTATACGAAACAGGAACCTCCCGAAACACCCGTGATAATCGCACTCTCCATGTCGCCATGAGATCCCGCCGGAGATCTGTCCGCTGCCGCGAGGAATCGCGAGAATTACACCCCGGCCTTCTCGCGCCACTCCCAAATGTGCGCGAGGACCTTAGCCTCCATCATATTACCTTATTGAAAGACTATTTCATGAAATCATGAAATCTGAGGCCAATTCTAACGCCATATTAAAATTTGTTACGCTCACGGCTCGCGAGTCATGCTATAAGTAATCAACATACAACCTGAAAATGACCTGCTAATTGAAAAAAACGTAAGTAAATATTAATGTCCCGCGCTACCAAGCGCACCCCCCTTCATAAAAACCCTATTTATGAGAACTGCATTATTTGTATCAGTTTTTATTATGGCATTGCGCTATTATTAAGTTATACGACCAACTAACTGCGTCACAAAGAACTAATATCGCACCAAATCAATTAAACAATTGCATTAAATCCATGAACTTAACTGATTGTGTACCATTATCTGGCGATAGTGCGATACTAACATAGTTTGGTGTACAGTCAGCAGAAAGGTCATAAAAATATTTAGTTAGTATGATAAAATTATCTTTTATACTCATGATCGTGCACGATAAAAGATAATACAATAAAGACAGTCTTTTTGAAATCATATTTTTTCTCCATCGTAATTTGCAACAAATAAATTGGTACCTAAATTAATTAATATTATGAATTTGGAAACACCCACAAACAATGGGGGACTTACTATCTTGTCCAGCGTGTTCTACTGTCTGCACGCTACAGGAGTTGATTGACGCTGCTGAAAGTGCCAAGCTCGTAGCCAAATTCTGGGCTGACTGTATTTAGATTGCTATCGACACGCTAAGAAGACGATGAATTTGTCCTGAGTTCGATTCTCGGGTCGGGCAAAGTGTTATTGTGTTTTTCATCTGGAATTTCTCGATAGCAGCCCGGAGTCTGGATATGTGCCTGGTTGATGGCAATACATGGGATTCTAACATAACTGGCGAAATGTCGGTGCTCTAATACACCTCTGTTTAATTCTACGGGGAATACGTGCGTGATGTTGTGAGGTGTTGTTGCTGAGTGTAAAATCTTATTTTATTATGCTGACCGTACATAAACCTTGCTTTTACGTAATGTTAGTTATCGTGTCGTGTTTATACATGTGTTACGATAAAGCAGTAAAAATATATGTAAGTACATTGTTGTATAGATATTTGGGATTTTAGTCATAATTTTTTCCCATGTTTTTCCTGTTTCTCCTGTATTGTGGTTTGGTTTAATCGTATTTTTGTTTTTATTACGCTTTCCTTTTAATCATTAAACCATATTGTGTATTTAATTAAGGTGCATTTCATACAATAACAATACACAGGTACCTTACTTGTTATAAGGACATAGGTATTGCCAAATAGCTTACTTGTTCAGAGGCTTATTGGTTTGTCTTGCATCTATCTAACACTTATTATCTTAGGCATTTATATATTTTCTACCCAGTTAGACGAGGAATCGCATAGTCAAGGCAAAATCACACCTAAACCCATGAACAGAAACGATGAGAATGCGCCATCAAAAAAGGCTAATGAAAAATCGAGTTTCCACCTAATAAGGTGGAAAAACACAAATAATACACAAATAATTAGGTATATGGAATACCATATACCTAATTATTTGTTAGTAATTGTTTGGTAGATAATTTTTACAAGAAAACAAAAGTTACTAAACTCGCGTATTTTTTTATGAAGTTTCCATGGGAACACTACGAACACAGACAATTTATTTATTTATTTTTAAATAGTAATCCTGTTTTCCTGTCACTAGTACGATACCAAACCAAAGTTGCATCTTTTCTACATCTCAGTTTTATGCCGTTTGTGAAAAGTTGTTGCAAATGGAAATACGAAAAAAAAACCTTCTGAAAAACACTTCTAATCTTGGTTATAGGCAGGTATGTGACAGTTTCCGCAAGATAACAGCAAGACGTTATCCGAATATGGTTGCTCATTCTTCGTACCTACAGGCTACATGTATACCTACTATTAATCTCTCACATCAAACTGAACAAGTGTTTTTATCGAATAAGCAATACTATCATAACTATGACCTAGATGGGCACCTATCGGATGGGACCTACTCGGTTAAAATCAACGGGTTAGACTGACTGGGAAGGGTCCCTAGGGTGGGGGGCTCCTTGATCAGGTAGTCTTCAAAATATCCTCATTCCCTGCCGTTGTCCCAAGTTATTTGGGGTCGGTTCAACATATCTTTTTCTTCCACAATTCACTATTAGTCGTCATCTCGGTAATGTCCCCCTTTCCAACCATATCATCATTCACACTGTCCAGTCTACAAAAAAATATATTAAAAATAATGAAAAAAGAATCATTCACAGAAATACATTATTTACAAAATATGTTATCTCTGCCAAACTGCAAAGCAGTTTGTTAGCAGACGTAGCTCCATTTTTCTTCGTAGTTACTTGCAAACAAAATATAACACCTTTTCACCTACACGCTAAACTATTTATGCTTATACTAATAATTTGATATGGACACAAGTTTTTTCAAATATTCTCTCTCTACAGTGATATGAAGACCACACCAAAATCTTACATAACTCCTGTTTACTCATTCCTCTTGCCATATTAAATTTACTCTACAATCTCCTCATTCTATCAATAAATGATTAATTGCTTTCACAATCAAGTAATGATTATTTAATTTGATTTATTATCATAATAACGATAACAATCGGTTTGCAGGTGACGCGTCAGCACAAGACATCGACATAGCGATGAAACTTGGTGCTGGCTTCCCCATGGGTCCCTTAGAACTGGCTGACTTCACCGGACTGGATACCAAGAAGTTTGTCCTAGGTATCATGTATGAGAAGACAGGCCATCCAGTATTTCGACCAATACCTCTTTTAGATAAGTTGGTTAACGAAAGGAAGTTTGGAAGGAAGAGTGGGGAGGGGTTTTATGAATATGAGAAGTAATAAATAATGTCTTTAATGAAATTGTTTATTCTGTAAATAGGATAATATCTGAAATACTTTCACTCTTTCTTTAATAAGCTACATGGAATCGACATTTCCTATCTGATTTCCCCTGAGAAGAAATGTCGAAACAAACTCAAGGGTCAAAGTACCTACATAATTATACGTTTCTATAGAATATATTAAGTTGTAATTTTAATGTTCATGGTTGTTTTATTTCATTCAAAGCACCCACAAGTTTGAACTTTCCCTTTTTTATGGGCAAGCGCACAATTAAATTTCTCTTCCCTTATTACATGGTGCGAAATGTGCGTGTAGGCACACCTCTACCTAACTTTTTGGGGATTACAGGCGTAATGTTACGAAAGTTCATTTATCCAGCAGAAGGACAATAATAAATACGCTGTATTAATTTCTTATTTTTATAAATCCTAAATAGCTATCTATCATACTTATACGGTTACAAATGCAGGGTTTTTAGTGGCAGTCTCTTTTTTTTTTTAAAGGTCTCTAAAACTCCCTTTTTTAAGAATTTGCTTTCTTAATCCCTTTTTTCAGGAATGCTTCCGCTAGAACAAGCATGTGTGGTCCCAGTGATGAATTATTGAGGACAATTTCATATTTTCATTTCTGAGGCGCATTTTATTTTAATAAATAAATAAAAACGGTTTATTTTTCTTTATCAAGAGTAACTGTCGTTATTCGCGCCGACTAACCGTCAACTTAATTCTCTTTTCCAATTATCCTTCGCCCAAACGCCAATCTCTCCCGTGCTCAGGCTCGAGACCACCACTCTATACAGATTTTTTTCCCTCGGACCTCCGCAACTCTTTTATTAGCAATTCACATCAAAAGTATTGCTTAAATTATTCCTAATCTGAGAATATGATTTTTTCAGTACCTAACTGTTTGAGTGTCGGACAAATAATTTTTGTGATATTTTTTTCATTGAATTTACAAAAATAACTGAAATATCGACAAAACAGATATCTGAGAATATCTGCAAAAATTTGCTCTAAGTAAACGTCTCGTAAATGCACTCTTTTTTATTGTATTAAAACACTAAAGATCACAAAAATATTTGAAATCGCACAAATTTACCAAGAACAGTCATATTAAATCAATTGAAAAAAGAATTGTTTATCGAAACACCAAAATGTAATTGTACTTGGCTCATTTTTTTTAAATAAACATACTAACACAAATTTCAAATCATAATTGAATATAGAGCTACTAATCAACGATGATAAATTCTTGTTTCCTTTGTATACATATATCAATAAGTAAGAATACAAAGGAAAAAATTGAGCCAAGTACCTACCTACAAATAAATTTTGGTATTTCGACAAGCATTTTTTTTAAATTGATTTGATATTGCTATGACTGTTCTTGGTAAATTTATGCGATTTAAAATTTTCAAATATTGTTAAATAGTTGCGAACGAATCTATTTTAAAAAATTTACATTTTCAGATACGTTCTTATCTGGCAATAAATGTATGGTTGGGGATGATTTAAAAAAAAATACTTTGGTCCCTTTATAAAAATATATCGGATTCTTTTCCCTTTTTTGTAAAGGCGACTCTGCTAAAAGCCCTGCCAATGCAACGTCTTTTTTCAAATTGTCATAGACTGATGAAGCGATCTTAGTTGGATGATGAATCACTTCAAAGCACTCTGTAGATACGAAATTCCCTACCTATGTACTTGAAGTTGTGATTTGTTCCATTAAGTGGTACATAGAGGCAATTCAGTTCATATTAGATGTACCTAGCTACACTATGCTAGTACTTTTGTGTAAGTACCTAAGGTACTCACGTACTGCATCCATATTTTGATTATTTGAAGATGTGATTAAAATAAACATACTATCAAGGAATACCGTCATTTGATAATATTATCGACATCATGGTGGACGTCGTAAAAATATCAATTGATAAACACAAGTCAATCTTGATTTATACGTTGATTAGATAAACTAAAGTAAAATCCCTCAATGTACTTCAATGTCGCGAAATTTTTAGTTGCGTTTAGAGTTTCTGTACTAACGCTGTGTTTCTGCCGCTAATAGGTATAATTAGTAAAGTTCCAGTCATTTGTGGGTTATTTTAGAATCATTTTGTGCCTCATCATTCATCAGTTCGTGTTCTTTTCGCTGTTGTTGTAATTTTTAACCATATTTTTCCTCTCTTTGTTGTGTTGTTATTTGATTTTCGTTGTTTTTGTTCCCTTCAAGATGGATAACAAAGGTAATGAGTTCAGTTTTCGATTAAGTTAAGTTCAACAAGACCCTAAACCCATCGTCAGGCACTAGTTGTCTGGCATTTTTGCTGAACTGGGTTTATTTGGCGCAGTCGTGAGGCACGCAATACTATTTTAAGTTTTGTCTATTTCTGTTTATACAGGAAAAGTTTTTATTCAGTGCGCAAACTAACCATGAATTCAGCATATCATTCTAGAACTCCCAGCGCAGAAATTTTTCGTCGGTTAGGTATATAAAAAAAACAGCTGTTCCATACGTGTTGACCGCGTAGGTATTGCAGTTTTCTATGAAACAGCTGATTTCTTTTTGTAAAACCGACGAAAAATTTCTTCGCTGGGGGTCTAGAATGGTATGCTGAATTCATGGTTAAAGTTTGCGCACTGAATAAAAACTTTTCCTGTATAGGTTCCTATTGTGTGCCTTAACCTGGGCCAAATAAATTTATACTCTTTTTTAATTTCTTTCTTTGATAGTACAGGGTGGCATACATCGACGCGCAAACTGGAACCATGAATTTGGCACATGATGCTAGCTAGGCACCTAGCATATACATTTTTCGTCGGTTATAAAAAAAAAATGCTGTTTCATAGAAAAGTGCAATTATCTTCGCGGTCAAAATGTATGGATACAGCTACATTTTTGTATAACCGACGAAACATTTCAGAATCGTGAACCTACCTACTGAAACCATGGTAGCAATTTGCGCGTCGATGTTTCTGCCACCCTGCATATTAGTGGTGTCTTACGCATGGAAAAGAATAGGATAATATCAATAAATGACTAATTCAAACATAAAATACTCAAGTATTAAAAAACCTAGTTGAATCATTCTCAGTCAAGATATGTTAAAAAGCAGATATCAGTGATTATATTTCATACCTCTAAGGTATGAAATATAATCACTGATATCTGCACGTCTCACGGACGAAGCACCTTCGAATAACATAAGCAAACCGACAAAATAAATATGTACTTCTAACGTTTATTTATTAAACTAATACAGTAGGTATTGAAATAACTTACATTTATACTTAGCTATTACTTAGCAATAACATAAAGTAAACAAATTATGTAAAAACCTGTGAATCATTAGTTTCATAGCTATTCGAATGTGAAATCACCCGCATTGCCTCCTTATTTTAGTGAAATACAGTAGTGCGATAGGTTGACAGTTACGACACTTCAGCTAGAAATTCAGTAGTGCTTTACATATAAGTGTTTTATTAATATTATACTGTGTTTGTTGCTCAATTACGCTGTAACGGCTGCTGAACGGATTTGGGTTAAATTTAGGTCACAGGTAAACCATCTTATTACAAATCTATGCTGACTATATATGCGCCCTTACGGCCCTAGTCGCCGCAGGAGACGCCCTGTGCGTCAGGAATCCCAGGCTGATTCCCGGCCACCGTAGGCGCGGGCTTGCGGATGGCGAGTAATAGGTAGCTCGCTGTCCGGTAAGGACCAAGCCCGGGTCAACGGCGCGTTGTGTTCCACGCGCGCCTCAAAGAGATGTCAGCACCGACTGGTGGGGTCCGCAAGGGTCGAACCCTGCCAGGGGTGCGGGTTGTTCGAAAGAGATACCGTAGTCCCTGGCACACAGGCCGCCGCCCTAACCGCCCTCCTGCTCCACCCAGAGCGGGAGAGAAGTTCTTTGATGATTTATCCCACCCAAAAAAATTTTTTTTGAGTAATATGAACTTAGAGAGTTGTTTGTTGATTTTTATTATTACAATTCTATAATGAACATCTGTGACGGCCGCGAATCATATCTAGATCAACATACAACATGATACTGACCTACGAATTGCAAATAAACTTCGCCAACAACAGCAGCGCAATGTTGTTGCACTGGCACCGGTTGCAGAGGTACTGATGACTACCGATCCTCAAAAAAAAAAATGCTGACTAATATAGAAAGACGTAAAGTATGTTTGTAACTATGTAGGGGATAATCCCAATTCTTGAGAATGGCTAAAGGCTATTTGACATCACTCCACGACCTTTAGGAGCCGAGCAAAAAGAAAAAATGATGGAAAGAACGCCAAGTGAAATACGAAGCTATAGCCCGGGCGGGAAATGGGTTGCGACGCGGGGGTCGGGGGCCAAAATTTCACGGACGTAATCGCGGGCAAAGTGCTAGTACCATAATTTTAACATGTTATCAGGGCATATGTGACAGCTTTCTTATAAGGCAAGTGAAACCGCAGGCAACAATTAGACCATAATGAAGTGCTATCAACATGGTAAAGCGATAAAGTGACTAATTTACTGGTAACTGTAAATTGTACGTACTTAATTGCTTTAACGATTTATTGAGGGAGCGATTAGGTCAGATGTTGCTGTAGTTAACTTGTGCAAAATGACTAAGGTATAGGTACCTAATTTATTTTAATAGATGACGTTTATTTTAGTTACTGATAGTAGTTGCTTCGTTCATAAGGAAAGGCCCACGGGACGAAGTGCAGTATTTAGTGTTGTTATTATTGAATTTCCTATTTAATGGTGTTCGCTTATTTGAGGAAAATATAGAATAGAGGACACCCGGAACAGACGTGATTTTAAAATTAAGCTTATCATAAAACTAGCTTTTGCCCGCGACTTCATACGCGTGGACTTTAGAATCAAGTAGATAATAATTTTTTTTTTGATAATATATAGCCTATTTTTTAAGTTAGACCTCTCGGAATACATCATTGAAAACTGCATTCAATTCCATGCAGAGGTTTTTGCGTGATGCGGTAACAAACATACAGACAGACAAAAATTCTAAAAACCGTTGTTTTGGCTTCTGTTGCTATAATAAAGACCCCCCATACTATTTTTTTTTTTTAATGTACAGACTTCGGCCTGTTACAATTTTATTATATGTATAGATAACACATTTAACTAATCAGAGATGTGTCCTAATTGCGTACACACGAACAGTAGGAATGGGTTTCATTTTGACAGTTCAACAACATTAATTATTGACGTTGTTGAGCATACCCATTTTGACAGTTCAACAACATTAATTATTGACGTTGTTGAGCATACCCATTTTTCGAACATATAAATGAATTTTAGCATTAGCATGACCTTCAAAATGATTCAGAATCTGGTTGATAGTCTAAGTATTACGTAATTAGGGTGCAGATCAGCCATTATGGTAGGTAGGTATGTCTCATGCAGTGTTGTTTTGTCGTTTGCTTTTATAACAAAGTTGTACATTGTGTTCTCAAGCTCTGAATGTACTTTCGGCTTGCTATGCCTATTTTTACAGTGCGTTAGTTAGTTAACAATTAACTAACGCAATTTAAGTAACAAACTAGTAGATTCATCAAGTGGTTTGATTTAACTGGCGAAATGAGTGGGTGCCAGGTACGTCTTTGCTTACACCTTCAAGGAGCTTATGCCTTCGAGGAGACACGTATGGCACTAGTGGCGTAGAACAATAAGGCTTCCGTACCCAAAGGGTACCAACGGAACGACTACTAGGTATATTACTAAGCCTCCGCTCCTGTCCGCTGTCTATTAGCGGGCAGGAAAAATGATCACAGTGCCTTGTTTCTATTGCCACTACTTATAACAACAAATAATTTAAATAAAGTAAAAAATTTAAGGGGGTCTCAATACAAGAAACTAGTTTTTGCCTTGTGGTACGGAACCCTTCGTGTGCGAGTCTGACTGACATTTGGGCAGGTTTTTGTTTATGCGTATTCATCTCTTCAGACTATTACATTACCAGAGGGTACAAGGATCAACTAACAATATGTCACCTGTTTCCTTCCAGGCCCACGACTAAATGAGCGATGTATCGTGCAACCAGATGCGGCGTAGCGCACGTCGGCAGCGCTCCATCTACCAGGTGCACTACAACATCAAGCGACAGGACAACGAGATGACGGCCAAGCCCATGCTGCTGCCCACCAGCCCGCTGGAGATACAGGCGTATGCCTTGCAGGTGGCTGGCCATAAGAAGACGGAGGATACCAAGTATTTGGGTAAGCTATAATGTAATATACTAGCATTGCATCATCATTGTTACCGCGGACCACCCCGCTGGAGTTTTGACGGCACGGTTGGTGCAGTGGTTAAGCGATTGACTGCTGCGCTGCGTGTCGCGGGTTCAACTCCCGCACAGAACAAATATTTGTATGAACTACAAGTAGTTTTTCCGGGTCTGGCTGTTTGTGTATGTGAGTTTAAATGTTTGTAAACGCGCCCACAACAGGAGAAATTCCTAGTGTGGGGAAACGGTTTTTTTTAAACATTAAAGTTACTCGCTTATGCCTTACAGGTCGCCGGACATTGTCAAAAAGTATTTGAGTGAGACGGCTCGTTAAGAAAATATTGATTGAAGCCATTCTGTTTTGCATCATAAGGCTTAGCTTCAAGTCTACCGGATGCAGCTGGAAACCAGTATTTTTGTTGAAAGTCTTGTTTTATTTAAAGGGAGACCCTTGGCCTGTTCCCGTACGGCCATAAAATGAATAAAATACTCTTAAGCCAGCATTTCAAAATAAAACCTTTAGCACCTGCATAAAAGAGATACACATAGACATAGACTAAGTAATAACGGCCGCACGGGTCGATCGATCAAGTTACGCTACGCTTGATGCGGTTGGTCCGCGAATTGGTGACCATCGTTACATACAAAGACCCCTCCGTGCCTGGGAAAGCACGTTAAGCCGTTGGTCCCGGCTGTAATTTGTGGGTCTTTGACAGTCGTTACGGGTCGTCAGAAGCCCAAAAGTCTGACAACCAGTATTACCAAGGGGTATCGTATTACCCAGTAACTGGGTTGTGGAGCTTAGATAGGCAGTCGCTCCATATAAAATACTGGTATTCAGCTGCATCCGGTTAGACTGGAAGCTGACCCTAACATAGTTCTTTGGGTAAAGGCTAGGGAGATGATGACATACAGGTAGACTGTTGCCTCTGACTTTGTTTCAGCCTTTCAGAGTAGTCGGATAGCAAACAGAACTCATCTAGTTTTAAAACGTAATTTATTTTTAACTTGAAGATCTGTGTTTTTATTTATTTATTTAAGTATTTAAGAACATGGAGGACTTACAGCTAAAAAAACAGACAACTATAGTAAAACACAGCACAGCAGCAGCAGCAGTACAGGAAACTATAGTCACCAGAAAAGTGATTAAAAATCCTCACGTATAGTTTATAGCTCAAAAACAAAGAAAAAAAAACACATTGCCTTAATAAATAGAGAAGAAATAAAAATACTAAGTTCGCAATTATATTACTAAAACAACAGACAAAATAATATTTAAAAAAAACAAGTTTTAAATAATTTTAAACAATTTACAGAAATAAATATAATTTAAAGACATTACCAAAAATCCTTTGCACATTCTGCAGGTCTACTCCAATGCAACAACGGCACAATAATGAAGCCCATCATCAAAGAGGCTCAGAAGCGCGAGATAGACTTCTACGAGCGCCTCGCCACCACAGAGCACGCCGACCTGTTGGAGCTGCGGGGCTCCGTCGCCAAGTACTTCGGGTGTCGCAAGTACACGTATAACGGCTTCGAGCAGGACTACATCATACTCGAGGACCTGACGGAGAGGATGCTGGAGCCCTGTATCATGGATGTTAAGATTGGTGAGTAGAGGATTTTAAACTAGTTTTTTTTTATATATTTGACCAAGTGAGAAGGTGTAAGTAGAACCTCGTAAAGTGGGGCTACCTCGACGGATTGCAGCAGGGTGTGCGTGTGGAGCTGGCTCACAAACTATGCTCCACCTCCTATGGTGCCCTCTGTGCCCCAAACATGCAGCCAAGGTGACCTCTGCGCTGCCACCAATAACGCCGTTGAAGCGGCGAAGTTTTGGGCCACTAGACATTTGATAACTGTCATGGCAGAGACACAAAAAAGAACAACTTGATTTTATTTACTAGTTTTTGCCCGCGACTTGTATTTACTATAAAAAATATTCTCTGCAGTAGTGTAGCTAGATAATATATTCACGCAGTTAGCACAGGTATGTCTAAGCTGGAAACTTGGTTTTACACTACTGGTATCTACCCTAACAACATCCCGAAAAATCTGTGCAGTGCAATTTTTGCGACCGACGATATCTTAAATGACTGGCCTATATTGCAGTTAACACAAAGGACAAAGAAATCCTGTTTTCTGTACGTAAATAATCCGAAATCTTCAATCCCAGTTCTGTACGTAAGTAATCCGAAATCTTTAATCCCAGATCGTCCTTCGCATTATGGTGATTCAAAGCATAGGCTTTATTTAACCACTTCTACTAAAACCTTTCAGGTAAAAGAACCTGGGACCCCCTGGCCTCGGAACAAAAGATCGCGAACGAACAGATAAAGTACCAGCTGAGTAAGCAGCAGTACAGCTTCTGCATCCCGGGCTTCCAGGTGTACAAGCTGAGCACTGGGAAACTACACAAGTACAACAAGGACTACGGGAAGAGGATACACGGGCAGGCTGTTAAGGACGGTGAGGGCTTCTTTAATCATTCAAAAATAACACGTCATTTATTCAAATTGACCCGCTAAACGATCGTCTCTAAGTCGACTCCGGCTGTAAGCGCTCAGCGGATTCGACGATTATATTTGCTGTCGTTTTGAGTGTATTTTTCTTATGAACAATCGCTGGTTTTTAAGACATTTGTCGAATTAAATTCAGAATCAGCACTCTCTGAACGTCGAAATTACATGAGACAGTCCACCAAATGCGCACCCGGCACCACTTCAAATATTAATTCCGATCTTCCACTTCCGACGTCTGAATTGAAATAGCTCAATGCAACCGCTGAATTCCTAATATACAGGGTGATTGGAAGATGGGTGCAAAGCTTTAAGGTGAAGATAGTACAGACAATTTAGAACCATTTAAGCCATGGTTGTCTTAGACGAAGTCTTACCAAATATTTTTAACCAAATTTTTAAGTTTTTTTTCGGAAATTCTCAAAATTTTATGTAAACTGCATAATTATGGCCAAATTGAATGATAAATGAATTCATTTTTTATTTATTTAATTAAAGTAATGTGTAAGCAATCAAGCAAAACATGTTTTAGGCTTCTGTGTCATTAGACATTTTTTTTACAGACATTTAAAGCTCAGAAAAAATAAAAAAATTGTACAATACGTCTTTTAAACCTTATTAAAAAAAAAATTGGTAAGACTTCGTCTAAGACAACCATGGCTTAAATGGTTCTAAATTGTCTATACTATCTTCACCTTAAAGCTTTGCACCAATCTTCCAATCACCCTGTATATTAGGTAAACCATTTGGTCGTTATAGATGACGAGATTTTTTTTTGCAGACGTAAAAATATTACAAGGCTACAAAAGACTTAATAAAACTGGCAACTAAACCGTATTTCTTTTTCCAGCTATTCGCAACTACTTAAACGGCATAGGCACAAGCCTCTGCCGTGCCCTACTGCTGCAGTTCCTATCGGAGCTGTGGAAGATACAGAAGTGGACGCGGCACCAATGTGCCGTGCGCCTGTACTCGGCCTCTCTGCTGCTGGTGTACGACGCGGCCAGGCTGCGCGAGTGCTGCCAGAACAAGGAGTTCACGTGAGTAGTTGTCTTCTCATAACAAAAAGATACAGAAGTTGGCGCGGCGCCAATGTGCCGTACGCCTGTACTCGGCGTGCTTTCTAATGGAAATTACAGACATACCGTTATTCGTAACATCCTCAAGACATAGTTAAAAATCTGCTCCAGGCATTATAATCTAGCTGTATGCAAAAGTGGACCTCTATAGCTCAGCCAAGTTCGGGGTGAACATCACGCTTTTATTATCATACTATTATAGTTGTATGTTAGGTAGCAAGTGTCTTTTCGTGAAAAATACCACCAGAAATATGGTACAAGGAAAAAAAAATGTGTAACACCCTAGATGAGATTCGGTTATTGTTTGATTTAATCAATTGAAACATCTTTTCTCGAACAGTAAATATTTGTTATCAAAACTTATTTTCCATACTAAAAATAGTTCCAACATGCTTCGATAGATGGCGTTGTTAGTTGAGAGCAAATTCCTGAATCGCGCTATGGTTTCGTTACACGGCGGAGTATAAGTACCGGCACTGACTTGGCTTGATCAAAAAGGGTGTTTGTCGCTTCTATGACACATGCTCCGTAAGGTGCGTGGGGTATGGCTATCAAGACATACCCAACACATAATTTTTGGATCAGAGAGGCTGTTGGTACCCAATATACCGGCGCCTCCTCTGCATATATTACTTTAGAAAACTGTAGGTACATACCTGCTGAGTAGGGTGGGAGCCCTGCCCTACTCAGGTGGGAGTGCGATCTTTGGAAACGAAGATTGCATTTAATTGCATGCAATTAGTGATTACATTATCATTTTTACACTACTTTTCTTTTACTGGTCGCTATTTTGTACAGAAATTGTACAGCGCCATGTGAGAGTATTTGGAACTACTAAACTAGCGCCATGTTCCCATTCGTATGACTGCCCTCCCCAGCGCGCGCGTGTCCTGCCGGCCCGCCAGCGGGGCCCGCCGGCGCCACTCGCTGCACAGCGTGAGCTCGGGCTCCAACTTCAGCGGGCAGATCAGCTCCAAGGGACCAGTCTACAAGAAACTGCAACCTGTCTCTGTCACTCCTATGACGCTATCTCACTCTAGCTTCTCAACTCCACCGCCTATCAGCTCTCCATGGAGTGATGCCCTCGCCAGCTTCAATCACAACCACTCCTTCGAACATAACTACGAGAATAAGCTGTCTAAGATCAAAATGAACTACAGAGCTATGTTGGACCAGCTGTCGTATGACTCTCCTACTCCTAACCCTTGGGGTACGGTGAAGATCATCGACTTCGCTCACGCCTTCTTCAATGAAGAAGAAGAGACAGATATCGATGAGAACTTCAGAGACGGTGTTGATAACTTCGTGGAGATCTTCGAGTGCTTTTTGAGAGAAACAGACGATCAAATCATTTGATAGTTCCTGTGTGTTTTTTGAGTCGACAAGTGACAGTATTAAGCTTATAAAAGTCATTTTATAGTAGTTTTTTTTTAGAATTTGAGAACTGTTTGAACTTTGAAGACTTATAGAAGAAATAAAAAATGTTAAACCATTGAGAGGTGAAGCCGTATGGGCGCAGTTTCTGAGCGACTACGTTCTACGGGTCGCGGGTTCATTATGAGGAAGAGATATGTGATTTCGATCCAGATGTTTAAATGCGATATTAAATATGATCAGAGATCGGATATTCGGATGCATATTTGCCCAAAGATAATTTTTATCTATGAAAGTATGGAAGCGGCTTTATAAATTATTTGTAATATTTAACCCGATACATATATGTGTATGTACTGGAGGAGGGGTGTTTTGTATTACTTAAAACAAAAAATAAACAAACTACTTACCTAAATTAAGACTCTTTCGATTCAAAAGCGCATTCCATGTTAGCCAACATCTCAACTTTAGGTGAATATGCATCCGAATATCCGATATCTGGTTATGATATCTCAAACATCGAGATCCAGAGTGAGTATAAAACAAAGCTAGCATTGTACTTAACTTGATATGCTTATAATGAAATCTCCCATTTTAGATGTCTTGTGGTAAACCTTTATACTACCATGTTTTAAGCGGTATTTCAATGTGTCAAATAAGGTATTGTAAACTAAAGTTTGAATTTGTAAAGTATCCAACTGAAAATGTACTGTATTACGCTATTCTATGTATATCAGACTAAGCGCATGTACCTAATGTTGTAATTAAGACCTAGTTTGTTATAGTTATTGTATACTAACCCAGCTGTGTATAACTTATTGTATACTAACCCAGCTGTGTATAACTTATTGTATACTAACCCAGCTGTGTATAACTCAACGTAATGCTCAATTTTGTAAACAATTCCATTCGTTAGGTGTTTCCTACTCGGGACACGCTAAGTCAAAATATTGTAGTACTTAAATAGATTTTTATTATTCCAAATAATAGTTTTATATTTGTTATATAAGTGTGAAAAATGTAAATAAATTGTTTGACGCTTTCGCGTTATAAATATTTATTATAGAAATCAGCCAAAATTATTTCTCCCAAATAAACATTAACTATAAACTTAAGTTATACAATCAAATACGAAAAGTTGGCAAACCAGCCGACAATAGTGATTAATGAGTGGACATGCACCCCACAGTACACAACAGTACAAAACTACATCTGTCAATACGAGACGCGTCCGAACAACGCCAGGCCACGCCACGCCACGCCATCGGACACGGCCGGTCCGTCCGAATATTAACTGTATACTATATACGGAAACAAAATATACCAATCAATTCTAAACCATTTTAGAAGTCCAATATTTACAGTAGGCCATTA
The DNA here is from genome assembly GCA_947359405.1 of Antitype chi. Classification (NCBI taxonomy): domain Eukaryota; kingdom Metazoa; phylum Arthropoda; class Insecta; order Lepidoptera; family Noctuidae; genus Antitype; species Antitype chi. Next base: position 1,291,044 of record OX375826.1, read on the forward strand.
AACAGTACATTTGTTCGGAGAAAAACGTTTGTGACGCACAACCTATTATTGCAAAATGTTAAACTTTAAAATTGGTTAGTAACGACTACTGATACATATTACTTATTAATTAATTTGGAACAACGTTAACAAGGTTAGCGATTGTCGCCACAAACACTATTTAACGAACAAATTAATATCCTCGGCGCCATGTCCGGTGGGTGGCAACAACAGTAGACACCAGTATAGTGGCATTTCCAGAGCAGGCAAGTAAGATATTTCATAAAAAATAATATGTTTTAAGCATTAATTAATCTAGTGTTATACAATGTATTATATTATACAACAACAAATTAGGCCGAGTGCTCACCGGACGACAACAATAGTAACACGTTGTAACTCCAGCACAAGCATCGCGTCACCTGTGTATCATTATAACATCGTATTATTTTACAATCGCAGTCTTTTGTTTACAATACAGATACTTTCCTGTACCGCGAGTACTAGATAATGAAAGTATTTACAAAAGACACGTAACAAGGGGTCCAATAGGACCCGCATTATAACAACAAGGGAAGGGTTATCGTCAGGCGACCCTTTGTACATCCTTGTACTGGACTTACTTATTTATATGAACTTGCTTTCTAACAATTTCTATTTTTCATTTGTACTGGATTAAGTCGATTTATAATTGGGGCGCGTAATCGGTTCTTGGTAATAAAATATAACAATTTGAGGCCGATCGCGTCGCCGCCGAGGGCGGGTCCCGGCGAGCGCTCGGCGTAGAAACCATACGAGTACGCGGCTAGCACGGGGCGAAGCACCGAGGTGTTAACTAGAGCGAGTAATTATTACTTTTTTTTTGTAATTTTTCCACAACGATTTCATTAGAAAAAGAAAACAAAACACACACGTGGCGGAGGATTTTTGAACATTTTTATCTTAAGGTAAGGCTGGGGCGGCGCTAGATGCGCGGCAGCTTGGGCGCCAGCACGGCCGGCGCCTCGCGCGCGCGCAGCCCGCGGTAGTCGTACGCGCAGCCGTGCACCTCCGCGTAGCGGTGCGGCGCGCAGTAGGCCGCGCCGCAGCGGCAGCGGTGCAGCGTCGCGATGCTCAGCCGCTTGCGGCACCACGCGCAGCGCGCGCGCCGTGCGGCCGGGGCGGGCGCGGCCTCCTGCGCCGGCGCCGCCGCGGGCTCCGGCGCGGGCTCGCGGCGCCGAGCGCGCGGCGCGTCCAGACGCTCGTCGCTGAGGTGCAGGTGTTCGCGCGGCCGGTGGCGCGACAGCGCGGGCAGGATGCGGCTGACGAAACAGAACGTTACAATAAGTTAGCTTCAACATACCAGTCTGTCGATGAGAGCGTTTTCGCGGATCAATCATGCGGAGGGAGTTAAGTCCAAAAGTGCAGTTCCAAGACATATACGTTGCCTCTTTTCATTTAAGACTTTTACACTTTCAAATTCTGTTTTCGGTTGCAAACTAACCTCAGTCATTAAAATTATGTAAGTTTGCAAATGAAAACAGAATTTAAATATTTTCAAAACGGCTAAACTAAGTTACTGATGCTTCTATTAAATCAAAAATACCAAAATCAAGAATCTTTTATTCAAACTAAACTGAGAGTCAGCACTTTTAGAACGTCAAAATTACACAAGACAGTCCCCCAAAAACGCCCAGCCTGCACCACTTCCTAGTGCTTTAGCTGAAAAGAAAAAGTAATGCAACAAACCCCCAGCAGAAAACAATGGTATTTTTTATATGAATCGATGCGTTTTAACGGTTTTCAAGGGTGTTAATATCAAAATTTGATTAAGATCTAAAATTACGCTCACCTAATTTTATAATGGGTACCGTAACTCAGAAAATGAGAACATTCAAAGACAATTCTACAATGGAAATCAAAATTCTTTACCGGACTTAATAATTCCGGTAAAAAAAATATCTAGGGTTTTTTATTCCAATTGTGACAATTCTGTATGAAAATTAAAATGCTGTCAATTGTCCCGAAAATCAGGATTAAAAAAAAAAAACTATAGGGGTTACGACAATTTGTGCTTCGACAAGTTAGTTCTTTATATTGTTTACATTTTGCACAAAAAAGTCCCACTGTAGTAGTGATCCCGTATACTAAGACAATTTCGAGAGAAGCGCATACTCTTGAACTCAATATGTGCGAATACGCTAATAAAATTGTATTTTATGCTCAAGAAAGCCGGATTACACAGTCATAATTCTTGGTATGTCGGTCATGTTTTAAATGCCCTAAACTTTTCTATACTAATATTATAAAGAGGAAAGATTGGATTGTTTGTTAGCATTGAATAGGCTCCGAAACTACTGAACCGATTTGTAAAATTATTTCACTGTTGGGAAGCTACACTATCCCCGGGTGATATAAGCTATATTTTATCCCCTTATTCCCATGGGAACGGGAACTACGCGGGTGAAACCGCGGAGTGATGGTAGTGCAGAATAATTTCAATACATAAGAACCGGAAATAAACGATGCTGAAATAAACCCCATAACAGTCTTTTCGGAAATAATAAGACCCATAATACATACAACACTCCTGACTTTCGACGTCATCATCTACTCCCTTATCCCAATTTATTTGAGGTCGGGCAACATGTCTTTTTCTCCCACACTTCTTTATTAGTTTTCATCTATAAATATTCTCGTCACTTTAGCAATAGTCCTCTACTCACAAATAACACATAATAACTCACTCATATTTACTAGTATCATGTAACGCCTTATTCGAAAACCACACAAAAATTTGACACTCACCCATTCTCACTCACACTCATACACATCCCTACTATTTCCCTACCAGTAATCTTCATAAGTCAATCAATGACACTCCATAAAATGATTTTTATCACAATATCAGTCTTTCGTACCTCTATGCAGATGGCTTTATTTAACATATGTAATTCAAAATATTGGTCAAAACTTTGAAAATTATTACTCTGTTCTAAAACGTCTCGATTGCGATTTCGATGTCATCGTTTTAACTGAGTGTTGGCTGAGCGACGGGTTGTTGCTAGAACTATTACCAGGCTATGCAGGCTCTAGGACACACTCTCAGTCAAACAAAAATGGCGGTGTAGTTGTTTATATAAAAACTTCTTGGAATTTTGCCGTCAGTGAACCAACAATAGTAGACGCAGACAGTCTTTTAATCAAAATTAACAACGACATTGTTATTCTAGGTATCTATCGATCCCCATATTATACTAATCGGGACAACTTTACCACATCCTTAGATGCTACTCGGAACCAATTATACACTTATGCCAAAATATTTGTAACAGGAGAAATGAATATCGACATTTGCAATTAAATTAACAACAAAATGCGGACTATCTAAGGATGATGGCCACACACGGCCTTCTTCCAGCAATAACCATGCCAACGAGAAAGACACATTTTTATAAAATACATACTTGTCTGGACCATATTTTTATAAAATCTAGAAATAAATCTACGGGAGCGGTTTCTAATTGCTCTGTCTCTAATCATGACATAGCGATGGCTGCTACCTGCCTAAAAAATAATCCGGCTCCACCAGACCAAATTGGAAAATTTAAATAGATGAGGAAGCGGTTGTCGCCGAGATAAATAGTATTTCATGGTCTGAAATTTTGAACCAACACAGCGCCAACTCCGCCGTTAATATTTTTATTGAAATCGTCGCGACATCACTAAAAAACCACTTACGAAAAGTCAAAGTAGGCAGAAGTAGTTATAACATTAAGCCCTGGATTACTCCAGGCTTAATAAGATGCATGCGCCACCGCGATAAACTGCATCTAGCCGCACATGCGCACCCAGATGATCAAATGAAACGATTAATTTACTCCTGGTGTAGAAACTTTTGCAACAGTCTGCTACATAAGTTGAAAAACAACTACCACAGTAAACAAATCGAAAATAGCCAAGCTGATCCGAAAAATCTTTGGAAGACGATAAAATCCATATACAGCGACAACTGAAAGACGTCAAATGACTCGGATAAACTAGTTACCAATAAGAACCCAACAGAATCTCTAAACAAATGCAATTGTTACTTCACTACACTACAAAAAAAAACTGTCGGATTTAATTCTCTCGCGAATCGCGGAAACACAAGCCTCTCTTGCCGACAAATATAACCTACCCACACACATTTTTCTTAAACCCACCAGACGAAACAGAAATAGAAAGCCTTATACCTCAACTCAACAATGAAAGCGCTCCCGGGCCCGATAATCTCAATGTAATGTAATAAAAAATTGCTATTTTTCATCCACTTTCTCTTATTTTTAACCTTATCTTAGAATTTAGAATATTCCCGGACATTTGGAAAGTTGCAGCTAATGATAGCTGTAATTTTCCATCTGTCCGGGATACCAGCTTTGAAGATTGGACTGATCCAATCCACAAAGGTGGTGCAACAGATATCTCTGATAACTATCGACCTATCGCGCTGTTGCCTATACTTTCTAAGCTGCTCGAAAAAGTTGTAAACCAACGACTTGCGAATTTTCTCGAGAAATACAGCATGATTTCCAATAATCAGTTCGGCTTTAGGAGGGGTAGGTCAACTGAAGACGCAGCCAGGCTTCTAACAAACACTGTGTCGGCAACTGTCAATAAAGGAGAACACACTATGTGGGTTTTCCTAGACCTGGCTAAAGCTTTCGACACTATTTCAATACATGTCCTTTTAAAAAAGCTGGAAGCTGCAGGTATACGAGGTACTCCCCTAGATTGGCTTAAAAGTTACCTCTCCAATAGAAGGCAATTTGTCAAGCTCGGTGATATCTCTAGCGATCTACTTCCTATCAACTATAGAATCCCGCAAGGTAGTTCACTTGGTCCGACGCTTTTCTTACTTTATATGAATGACATCTTGAATATTCCTTTTACCAACGCTGAAATAATAGCTTATGCAGATGACACAGCGATCATATTTCATGGTAAAAATTGGGACATTGCCGAAGAGGGACTACGCACAATAGCCAAAGCTCTTGATAGGAATTTACTAACGTTAAAAAGACCAAGATTATTACTTTCTATAAAACCAAGACATCAAGACCCCCACAACTCTCACACTTCATACATGCTCTCATAACCCTAGCCCTCGAACTAAAGGCTGTTCGTGCACTGTGATAGAGCGTACACATTCCATGAAATATTTAGTAATCACTTTAGACAAGAACCTCTCTTTTAAACCACAAATACACGCACTATCCGGCAGTCAGGAAACTTATCTACATCATGAAAAAACTACGTGACTGCACACCCACTCCTATACTGCGTACTGTTTACTTTGGTCTCTGCCAGTCCGTCCTCCAATATGGTAACTCTGTCTGGGGTGGCGCAGGTAAGACCCTATTAATTGAAGCCGAAAGAGCACAAAGAGCCGTCATCAAAGTAATGAAACCTTTAATGTATTTAACTGACAATCTCTATAAGGATTTTCCGGTCCTTCGATTTTTTTTAATCCATTTTGATATACTCAGTGTCACTCACAATGAAGACGAATCTAACGGTACGGTCTCAAGCTGAAATCGATCAAGCCGTTTAGGTTACAGAGCGTGCCAAAGAAATATACATAATACACTAGAAAAACATAACCCTTCTTCTGGCGCAGTTGGATAAAAATAAATAATAATAAATCTCCGTAGTCACACCCTTATTAACCATACCATCATTCACAGTGTCCATTCATCATTTCTTTTGTCTCCCCTTACTCTTATTGCCATCGAAATTCGTACTCAAAACTTTCCTCACATTTTCCTCATTCCTCCGTATCACACACCCATACCATGACAACCGATTTCCACACAACTTTTCAGTTATCGGTGCCACTTTCAGGCTTCCTTTTATGTTCTCATTTCTTATTCTATCCGTTCGTGTATCACCACAGATACACGAACGTTAACATTTTCATCTCAGCTGCATGCGCAATTGCTTTTCGTTCATCCCTTTTGTGTAAAATTTTGTGCGGAATAAAGTTGTAGTAACATAAATTCGCGTAAAATTTTACGAATTAATATAAAAAAACTGATCTTTGAGAACTTCGCCCATCTTATGCTGCTGGACTTTTTACACAGTATAATATCTAAATACAGATAATCCCGGTGAGAAATCAAAGCCGGTTTTTTCCACAGATAAATCAATTCTTTCCTGGGTTATTTCCACGGAAAAAAATGTGTTGTCTGAATTAATCATCACTAGGCACATACCTGTTCCTCTTCAGCTTCTCCAGGTCCGAGGTGGAGGACGAGAACAGCGCGTCGGACAGCGGCGCGGCGCGGCGCACGGGCGGCGCGCGCACGTGCAGAGACGACGCGCTGTGCGAGTGTGCGCTGTGCGAGTGCGCGCCGTGCGAGTGCGTGCCGTGCGAGTGCGAGCCCGCCGGCGCCGCGCCGCCCAGGCGCACCCAGCCGCGCGGCGAGCCCAGCGCCAACGGGCCTGCGGAGAACGCACTTAGTGTTGCCTGACCGGTTAGCTCGGAGGCGCGTAGGACATACGGACCTCCGTGAGTGACGACATACGACACCATAAATTCGTTACGTAAATATTTATCATGCTTAATAATGGATTTATAAACTGATGCAGTATATAGAGACTTTCAAAAAGCTTTCGGAAAGGTGGATCACGAATTACTTTTACGCAAAATTGCCTTCGACAGTTTTGGAAGCCTATTGAGATGGTTCAACCTCTTACATAACAAACCGTACTCAACAGGTTATTATTAACGGATTTCAATCGGAGCAGATTTTTAGTCTCATCCGGGGCACCTCAGGGCTCAATTTTGAGCCCTTTAGTATTTATCTTTAGCGCTTCTTTTAAACATTCGAACTTTTTACTATACGCAGATGACTTAAAAGTCTACAAAACTATAAAAAGTATTGATGACTGTTTAATGCTTCAAAGTGACTTAGATTGACTGTCTAGCTACTGCACCTTGGATAAACTCTCATTGAGCTTATCCAAATGTAATTCGATTACATTCACAACAAAAAAAGCAGCACATTTATAGCTATCACTTGCTAAACACACAACTAAGGGCCGATTTTACAATCCTCAGTTAAACAGACAGATAGGGTTTATTCGATAGATAGCAAAAAAGTCTGTTGTTCAATCGTCAGATAGGCTTTATTCGTCGAATAATTCACTTGACTGAGGAATAAATCTATTTGCCTCTTTGACGGCCAGTTAACCGCTTATTCCATTGATAAATGACTTTGACGTTACTAAATTTAAGGTTAGTCTTCGTGGTTTATAATAAATAATAAGAAATGGATATTTTCGATAGGATTGACGACATGGTAATTGAAGAAGAAGCCATAATAAATGAATATGTTAATCCAAGTGAAAGAAAAGAAAGATTTGTAAGACCGAGGGTCGAACAGTTTAACGCGTGGGATTCAACAGAATTCCATCGTCGATTCAGACTTACCAAAGAATCAGTGCAATATTTGCTGTTGCTGATAAAAGATAAAATAGAGAGCAAGACACAAAGGTGAGTTTTTATAAGCTTGAATACATATGTTTATTGGTATTGACTTGCACAACGTAATTAATTAGGCACGGTACATTACCTACTAAAAAACTAAATTTTGTTTCAGAAACCAGTGTATTCCATCCATGTTACAACTGCTGATTACATTAAGATTCTTGGCCACTGGGAGTTTTTACATCACTGTTGGTGATTTTGGAGGCATTCATAATTCCACTACATGCCGTATCATAAGAAAATGTGCTGATGCCATCGCATCTTTGAGGCATACCTTAATAAGTTACCAAGAAGTGAGGAAGATAGAAGAAAAACTCAAGAAGGATTTTATAACATAGCTAGGTTTCCACGTGTGGTATCAGCTATAGATTGCACACATATAAGAATTCAATCACCTGGTGGAACACAGCTGAGGAATTCAGAAACAGAAAAGGATTTTTTTTTTCATTTAATGTGCAGGCAATGTGCTCAGCTGAGTTAACTTTTCAAGATATTGTAGCACGTTGGCCAGGCTCCTCCCATGATAGCATGATATTTGCTAACTCATCAGCTAAATTTCACTTTGAGAATGGTGTATTTTGAAATGGACTTGTACTTGGAGATAGCGGCTATGCGAAAAATAATTACTTACTGATCCCTTTTTAAGACCCGAATTCACAAGCTCAAAGTCACAAATCGAACAAGAAACGTTATAGAGAGATGTTTTGGTGTGTGGAAGAGGCGTTTCCCAGTTTTAAGCATTGGTTGAGATGTAGAGTACCACTTGCCCAAGATATAATTGTAGCATGTGTTATTTTACACAACTTGGCAAGGATGAAAAATGAAGAAGACCCACCAGAAGATCTAGATGTTACAATTCCTCCTCAACCAGTGTTCCCTCCCACTGTTGCTAATCCCACTGTTGCTAATGCTCTGATGTGTGATTTTCATTAATTAATTTTAGAATAAGTTTCTAATTATGTTAATCTACACTAATAATATAAAGAGAAAAGATTTGTTTTTGTTTGTAATAAATAAACCCTTAGACTGTTGTACCGATTTTCACATCAGTAAAATGCTGTAACATTTATGCTATCCTTATCCTTGCTAATAATGCGAAAGTAACTCTGTCTGTGTCTGTCGCGCTTTCACGCCAAAACTACTGAACCGATTTAAATGAAATTTAGTACGCAGATAGTCTAGAGCCTGAGAAAGGAAAAATGGGTTGAAAGGGGGGGGATGAAAAGTTGTATGGAAGTATCGTAATTTTTAGAGCTAGAAGCTTGAAACTTATTTTCTAGGCTGTTGATTCGACATAAATAAATATGACATTCAAAGTTTGTAAAAGTTTTACCCTCAAGGGTGTAAAATAACAATAGGGAATAGGGGATGAAAGTTTGTATGGAAATATGTAAGGTCTATGTGAATGTTTTATAAGTTTGCGACAAGAGACAAAGACCCAAAGACACTATTCCACGCAGACGAAGTCGCGGGCACAGCTAGTAATTTATAAAGATAGAATAACAAATGAGTACATAAGAGGCACGCACAATGGTCCACTTGAAGGACTAAGTGCGGAAACCAAACCCATAACATAGAGTACATAAGAGGAAGTCTGCACCAATAACTGAAAATTTGTGTGGAAATCGATTATCATGTTATGGGCATGTGATACGGAGGAGTGAGAAAAACGTCGTTAGGAAAGGTGGCCAGTTGGCCTTAATTATAAACAAAAATAAAAGATAAATATTTATTGCCACTTCAAAACCAAAATTACTACTAGACTGGAATGATAATTATGTGATATAAGAGTGTACTCCACATATCATGGTTTGCAACCGGTGCACTTTTAACTTTTGTAGCAATAAAATGTGTATATCTTGTTTCCTTTTCTCGTCATTAGCAAGATGGTCCATTTTAACTTTGTGTTCTTCTTCTTTAAATTGTTGTTCTTTCCTGGCAGTGTCCATTTGAAGCTGTACAAGTTCCAAACGAGCAGAACTTAATTTATCAAGTTTGCAACTGACACTGGTTTTATTTATTGTATCTGGTTTCAACCCTTGTTTTCAAAGCTTTTGGGTGCCATTTGACCCATTTGTTTTCTGAAAACATAAAAAATAAGTTGAAGTACACATATTCACATTTAGCTGTAACACATCTTTTTATAAATATACTATACTAGTATTTGTTCTACGAGTACTTAACCGCTAAAATGCAGTAGTTTCAACAGTAAAACATAAAAACTAATAGTAATTGCACCATTATTTTTCTTATGTAGAAAACAGAGTACGTTAGAAACATGTATTCCAATATATTTTAAGGTAAACCTTCAGATTACCTTTTTGTGGTTCATTGTCATTATCAATATCAAAAATAAATGGCTCGTCCTTATCTGAAACAATCAATTTCATAACAATGTAAGTATGTAGATGTAAAGGTAAAAATATTGGTGAGATTTACAAGAAAAGTACCTACCAGGGACACACTGATATCTTGGGTGGTATGCTCGATTATGTTCTTCAGTATCGTTGCGTTTTATTTCCTCTTCGTCCAACAAAACGATGTCGGTGATAGATAGTGGTACTGTTTTATTTTTGAAAACATGTGTTTTTTATGTAAAACGGTAAAAACACATCATAGATTTTTTATTTGACAATTAGGTACCTACCACTTTGAATTTTATCACTATCATGACGAGCTTCGAACCCTTTTATATTAGAGCATATGCTTATGACTTTTTCTTCGATGTCCGTGAATTCAGGAGCATTCGAAGAACCCCCTCCTGTTCTGTACATCTCCTGTCTTCGGACAGAGGATTTTTTCTTCGTATCTTTTTTAATTGCCTCATATTTTAACTTTAACGTCTTCCAAGAGCGCTCAGTTGTTGAGACGCCACATGAGTTGAACTAAGTTTTTATTTTCTTCCATGCAGATTCCTTGTCTTTGTTGGTAACAGCGTCAGTCTTTTTATTTTCTATTATTTCCTTATACCTCTCGACTAAACTCATAAGTAATTGAACCTCAGATTATTAAAGTTTGCTGAATGCTCCCTCTTTTTGTTTTCCATTATTATCAATTTAAAAATCACAAATAAAAACACCACACATTCTAACTTACAACTTCGTAACGTATTTATAAAAGTGACATGACGACGCTGCCATCTGTTTGAATGACATTTAGTCCGTCCCGTTTTAACATTCGTTTATTCTGTATATTTGTTTCACCTCCCTGAAGTTAGCGTTTTCACAGATGAGATATTCGGTCGTTATTCCTAGGTTAAATATCATTTGAAAAATTGACAACCACTTAGCCAATGAATTAAGACTCTAATAACTTTATTCTCCAGTTAGCTAGTGGTACTTTTATCTTAGGCTTGAAAAATCGGCCCTAAGAAGAGTATACTGATTGCGTGACCTCGGTGTGGTACTAGAGTGTAAACTAGTGCGCGCCACACTCACCACAGTCGGCCTGCGGCGCGTCGTCGGGGCGCAGACAGGCGTCGCCGTCGAGGCACTCCTCCAGGATGGCGCCGTCCTCGGCCTGCAGCAGCAGCTCGCCCAGCTGCAGGCGCGCGCCCGGCTCCGCCACGGCCTGCTCCGCGTCCGCGCGCGACGCGATGGGTGGCAGCAGGGTGTACCTGCCATGTCACGGATTACAATACACAACACATTTTGGATTATGGACGGGTTTATAAAAACCGATTCGCATCGGCTTACCTTTAAGAAATCATAGCTCCACCATTCATTATTTTAAACTGAAATTGATTTTAATGTGTTTATATTATAAGTAGTAGGGGGGAGGGGGTCTGGATTTATGCTTTCACACTTGGACAACGACATGCTTTGCTTTGCTTGGTAGTATAGATGCAGACCTACCCTGCCGCTTCCTTCAGAGGCAGCAGAGTGGCGAGGTCTTGAGGGAGAGCGCTGCTCTCGTGTAGATCCTCAAGCCAAATCTGGTGGATGTCCCTTCCCGAGGTTGCCACCCCGTTCTTGATCTAATTCCTTAAAACATAGACAACAAAAACCACCAGGCACTAGTGCATTTCCTTCCTATTTCCCTTGACCCCATTCTTTCCCGTATTTTAACCCTCCTGCCCCAATACTCACACCCCCACCCAAATGTCGTGACTGGGTGGAGGCGGGCTCGACCATCACTAAACTCAGCTGATGGCGAGTCCGAGCAATTAATCACCTGCGCAGTTGAGCGCCGTAAGCGGGGATGAAGGAATCCTGGGGGGTTGAAACGAGCGGCTCTGGTTGTAATATGCCCGTGAGGCAACACGCCCCCTTTGGTCCGGATTTCAAGCGAAACGGTGGCCCTACCCAATAGCCAGGGGTAGGGAAATGGTCAGTGTCCCGTCAGAGGGCCACAGGCGAGGTGCGGGAAGTCCGCCGAGGTTGCCCTCGGACGACTAAAGCGGTAGGTAAAGGTCATGCTAACGGTGTAAGTAAGGGTTGATCAGCTCGTTGGGGGCCAACCTGATTGAGCACCCGATGTCGCACTGTAAACCAGCCTTGCGCACCTATATCTTTCTGGTAATCCTAACGTTCGAACTTATTTCACAGTGAGACGGTCCCTCCATGGTGGGAGCCAGAGAGAAGAACAATTTGTACTATTTAACATGCCTTGCCTTACGGCCAGTTAAAACCCATACCAACGGAGTGGAGGCGTGAGTCGATGAAACCCCCAAGGGAAGTGCTCGCACTTCTCTTGCCCCTGGTCAGCCTGCAACTAACGCCGCAAAAACCAGTGCGGGCGCCGGTCCGGCTGTTGCGAGAACCACAGCCAAGACCAAACAGAACCAGCCTGAGCTCTTTTCTATTGCAAACATTGGAAAAGCGATGTGATAGGGAGCTGAGACGGCGCACTCAAAACCAACCGCTACACGGTAACCTACACGCGTACAGCTCAGGTAAGTCGACCGAATCTGCTCTTCATCAAGTGGTCAGCCAGATAGAAGAAGCGATACACCAAAAAGCTGGGCACTTTCATAGACATCGAAGGAGCCTTCGACAAAACCAACTTCTCCAGCATCGGTAGCGCCCTCTCCAGATATGGGGAAGAACAGGTACTAACAGACTGGATTACGAACATGCTTAGCAGGCGAATGGTTCGCCTTGAGGATGAGCAGCAGCTGGCCATGATAGCCAGAGGCTGCCCCTAGGGAGGGGTACTGTCCCCCTTCTATGGAATCTGGTGATTAATGATCTTATCACCAAACTCAACGCCAACCATTACTTTACAATAGGTTATGCGGACGACCTCGCAATCCTTGTTTCGGGGAAGGTAAAGGGAACGTTCTGTAACCTCACTCAGCAAGCACTAGGTATAGTAGAGAGATGGAGCAGGGAATTTGAACTATCAGTGAAACTCACCAAAACTGAACTAGTCATGTTCACCCAAAAACGAGCATTAGTCCCTTTTCGCCTACCGAAACTGTTCAATACAGAACTTCAGTTGGCCAGCGAAGTCAAGTATCTCAGGGTTACTTTGGACAATAAGCTAAACTGGAGCAGTCATCTAGACAACAAGCTGAACAGGGCCTGCATCACCTTCTGGCAGTACAGGAGAATGATGGGTAAGAAGCCCACTTCTTACCAGTCTATCACCTTACATTATACTATGACTGTACACCGCAGTGATCCGCCCCATGATCACCTACGGGGCCGTGGTCTGGTGGCCCCGCACCAAGCTAGCTACAACCACCAATAAACTACAGCGCATGCAAAGACTAGCACCTGCATGGCGACCACGGGCTGCATGAGGACTATTCTGACTGGAACGATCGAAGCCATGCTGGGCTACCGCTGCTCCACCTGTTCATACAGCAGGAAGCAACGATGGCGACGGCGCGTCTAAAGGCTATATATATATATCTCTCTGGAGTAAGAAATAAACACAACACACCGCGCTGCTTAAGGAACTCAACAGTGAGTTCCCCATTACGAAGGCAATAAATGACCGGGTGCCCAAACAATTTATCTTCGATAAAAAATACAGAATTCAACTGCATGAGGATCGACGATGCGAAGGCTTGCGCCCCGCAGAGCTGCGTATCTTCACGGACGGATCAAAAACAGGTAGTGGCACAGGGACTGGAGTCTTCTCGGAGGACCCCAACATCCACATAGCCACACCACTAGGAGTCCATAACACAGTGTTCCAGGCCGAATGCATGGTTCCGCGTCAGCTATCATGTCAGGGAAGTTAAGGACCAATCAATCTGCATACATCTGTATAAAAAGCTTTTGTCTATGACTATTTTACCTGTCAGTAAATGAGCAGTCGTAATCGTATCGCGTGTAGTTGCCGTCGTACAGCGGCGCGAAGGCGTCGTCGTCGCCGAAGGGCGCGTACGAGGCCGCGCGGTGCTTTAGCCCCTCGGTACTGTCGTCTAACAAACTAGGGACGGATAGGGTTTCCTCGCTGCGAGTCTTCTGGATTTCTACTTTATCTGGAATTAAAAGATATTTGTTTTATCACTACCAACTTGGATTTTGAAATGGACTACTTGCAGTACCTATCAGAACCTCATGATCATAATCATTTCAGTTAAAAACGTCCACTTCTAGACGTATTTCATCAATTACGAAAATTTGTATTGATTCAATGCTGCTATCTTGCAGTGCATCAGCAATCATGAACTAAATTTTCGGGAGGAGATGACAACATTCCCACGTAAAGTTCAAGTAATTCAGGTGTTATTAAATTATCATTGTTCATGAGAAAAAATCTACAGTGGCTGGGATTGGGAATCGATTGATTTCGATTAACCTTTAGGACGCAATTTTCCGGGCGTACCGAAGACATCTGTGACAAAGCGTGATAAATTATGTCATGTCTTTCAATTTGTCCTTTGTGCATACCGTTTCTGTCGTCACTCCTGCTGGGCGGGCTGCGCTGCACACACAGCGTCTCCATGCGCCGGCGCAGCTCCAGCATCTTGCTCATGGTGACGGCGTTGTCGTGCAGCGAGCCCGCGCCCGCGCCACCCTCTGCGCTGCCCGATGAGCGCTCCACTAGCTGCGTCAGCGACGATGACGTCGACGAGTCTGGAGAAAGAGTGACATCAGTGTGATGCGTAGTTCGCACGTGGCGATGTAGATTTGTTGTACCGCCAACAAGGCTCAAGAAAATAGGTGGGTCATTCAGATGTCAATGTATACGCTTTTATAATAAACTTCCAAGCCATGTTCAAGATCTTAGTCTCAATAAATTTAAATCGTTCATTAAACGTAAGTTGTGCCTGAAAGCCTTTTATACAGTTAAAGATTATATTGAGGACAAAAAAGCTTGGGATTGAGCTGCTCCAATTTTTGGATGCTGAATGTTGTTTTTTGTTTTTACAAACTTATACTCTTTGACATTTTGATGATTATTAAATACAATTTGACATGAATATTTACTTGAAGAAGTATAATATTATTATTCTTTCAATTTTTCGTGCATGTGAGGACTGTGTAGATCATGCTTTCTTTCTTGTTTTTCATCTCTTTTCAGTTAATTTTTAATGGTAATCCGTCAGTTTGAGTACTTTATGCGGCCTACCGAGATGTCCTTGCTTTGGTATTGTTCGTCGAATCGTTGTGCTCCATATGTTCAAGTTGAGCTGCATGATTACTGACAAATGCGTGCACTGACAGGACAGGTCCACTCAACCTGTGTGGTTCTTTCCTCAAAAGACCATATTAGACACGAATCTACATGATCCTCAAATGATCCAACTACGATTATTTCTGTTTTTATTTTTTGTATATACACATCGACATTGATGAATTTTATTTAAATTATGACATGAATATTTACTTTGTAAAGTATTATATTGTTTTAATTATTGTGAATGTGATGACTGTGTGGGTGTTTTTATTTTAGTTTGGTTTCTTTTTCTTTCTCGTTTACTTTTAATCATGGTCTGGCAGTTTGAGTAATTTATGCGGCCTACCCAAATGTCCTTTCTTTGGTATTGTTCGTCGGATCATTGAGCTCATCAAGTTCTGATTTGAGCTGCATGATTACTGATAAATGCGTGCACTGATTGGACAGGTCCACTCAATCTGTGTGGTTTTTTCCTCAAAAGACCATTTCAGACACTAATCCACATGGTCTTCACATGATCTGACCAAGATTATGTCTGGACTTTAAAAGAGACTGTGACCTCTGAGTTTGTTTCGGCCTTTCTTCTCAGAGTAGTCAGATAGGAAACGCCGACCTCATCTAGTTTAAAAAAATATGATTGACGTGTAAAAGTGTTTGTACAAACCTACTTACAGAAATAAAATCATTTATCATTTATAGATGGCGCCATTGGATCCTTTGAGAGACCTCCAAGTCAGTTCTTGACCTTCAAGTCAAGTTATGTGATAGTTAAAGTGATAAGACGTACATTTGTTGTGTTCCAATGGCGAGTAGGTGCCGTCGTGGTTCTCCTTGACGCGCAGCATGTTGACTCGCTCGCCGTCGCGGAACACCAGCACTGTCACCTTGCAGCCGCTGCCGCCCCACTCCGCGTCGTCTCTGTTGGCAACACATCATTAACAATAGCGTTTACTTACAGTCACACACACGTACGCCTTTTCCCCATGGGTGGTATGCAGAAACTACAGAACACCACCTGCTACGATCCTTACATACTCCTTTTGCCTCGTTTACTTTCATACATCTGCCCATACACGCACGCCGGTTGCGAGTACTAGGCACCTGACTTTTCTGAAGAACATCACCGATAAGGTCACTATATGTCCGCCTAGGGTTTTCCCCTATTAACTGCCTTGTAAATACCTTTTGATAGCCGCCCTTCGTTCATCCTCTCAACAACTCTCACTCTCAACTCTCTCTACTTAGAGAATTCGACAATTATAGAATTCATATAAACACAGAAGCCAACACATGCCAACTTAATGTGGTTGTCAAACGCTATTTATTCTTCGTATCCTCAATAGTGAGGATAGCGTGCATTGCTTCATCTATTTAGTTTTGTTGTACGTTATGGGCTTAATGTAAAGTCGACCGCGTTTACGATTTTTGACTTTTGGCCAAAATTCCTAGTAAATTTTCACTAAGGTTAAGACTATCTAACTGTAAACAACCGACTTAAAAAAAAACACTACAAAGGGAAAAATTACTTTAATTTCGGAAGTCGGAAAAAATTGTCACCGCCTTCCGATTTTTTTTTAGTACCTACCCCACACAATTCGAAATTTCATCATCCTTGGGGTCAAAACAATTCATATTTATGCGATAGCAGCAATCGCGGTTGATTTGCTGTCATTTTTTGAATAGGTTTCGTTGTCTGTCTCCGAAACTCATCATCAGATCTATATGAAATTTAAATGGGACCGTTTCGGAATGAACCCTTTCAAACAAAAAAATAATTTTGCAAATCCTTCAAAAATATAAACATGTCGACAGTTCAATCTCAGATTTGATGCCACTGAGACTGGGTCAGACTTCAATTGTTTGTTATTTTCAACCTTTTACTGTGTAACATTTTTGGAATCATCTCCTCAAGCTCTTTATTTTGATACCTGACATGGTCATATTATAGTGCTATTTTATTTTTTCAGGATTTTACTTATGGACGTCTGAAATCTACAAAATTTATTTAAAAACCAAAACCTAGCCGCCTAACCATTGCGCGACCTAGATGAGATAGACTATGTATCCAGTCGTTAGGATGTTTCGAGAGCTGAATAAACATCTCTCTTTGCCGTCGCGCAGTCGGGTAAAAAGCCAGCCCCTCTCACCTATTAGTTTCAAGCAGTCTCTCGATATCCCTCCAGGGCTCGGCGTTGGGCGGCGGCGGCAGGCGGCGCGTGGACACGGGCCCGCCGCGCATGCCGAGCACGAGGCGCAGGCGCGCGCCATCGCTGATGGAGTGCTCCCGGAGCGATGACGAGTCGTCGAGCTCCACCAGGTTGTATAGCAAGTGTTGCTGGGACACCGGGATGCCTGGAAAGTTACAATACCGTGTTATTTTTATGGCTGATTATTTTGGTGGTAGTTTCGATTCGCAGGATGAGCGACAGACATGAAAAGCTTTCCAGAAGACCTTTGTCGAAGGACAAGCGGTTTAATAAACAAGAAAATAATTGTTAAGTAGGTATAAGTAGTATAGAAAAATCTTAAAAGAAACATTTACTTATTATTCATTTGTTTAAACTTAAAAAAGGTACAAAGGCGGACTTAACGCCTTAGGCATTCTCTACCAGTCAACCAAGGGTGGTGAGGTGATTAGATGATGGCAGGAGAAGGTGATTAGGTGGCCACCAATAAAGCCTAATTTCCTTTACTTATATTTTGGTGTAATCACATGCCATCATAAGATAACTAACAAAGGGTGCCTTCTAATCTGAGCAGGGTGTAGGGTATATTCGAAGAGCGTCTCCGCTAGATCGAAGGGGGCGATAGAGACGGTGAACGTGTGAACGATTTATATAAGCATTATATAAATCGTTCATCGTTGCCACATTAGTCGACATGGACACGGACGTAATAATATCGCTGCGAGATTTTTACGCGCACTGAATTTTCAACGCACTGCGTCTACTTAGTCACCAGCTCACAGCGCTGATACCGTCGAAGAGTAGGACTTTTTTATCTCTGTGGTGACCATTATGTCTACAGTATACAAAAACAGTGTTATTTTTTTTATCATTCCCTTTACTTTAGTTATTTGTATCCAGATCTTCAAGGTGAGCGGTCAGGATTTCTTCCATGTTCACATTGTTAGGCGATAATAAACATTATTTATTTATAACATGAATGCCAAGAGATACGGTGAGAAACTGTATTTTTTTGTTATTTTGGCATCCAAAAATAATTAAGCCGTATCTTAATCTTAACGATTCCTTGAACATCGTATTTACAATCAATTTTCTGGGTTCTGGGTTGAACTAACTGCAAATCTAGGTTGACATACCAACGTATAAATCTACACACAGAATTAGACGCAACTATTCATATGCTATAGCTGCAAATAATCATAATATCTTTCGTGCTTATGTCACTTGTAAAAACTACACGTGCCTTGTACGACATAATAGCGCCTCAACGAATTTGGCAATGAGTTCATAAAAGTAAAACATCTGATAAGTGGCTGATGCGCGTGCGGCGGCTTCGTGAATCAGCTGGTTGGAGGACCGCCAAGCGAAATCCTGTCACTAGGGAGACTTACAATATTTACTTTCTTTTTTTAAAGCGATTATGTCATGTCAGTTTTCTGTATCTGTAATGGTACGCTGGGGGACTGGGAGGGTAGTTTAGAACGCGACATAAAATTATGCATTCTGAAGTAAAAAAGGAAATTGAAAAGATAACATGAGTTCCTAGACGATAGCAGTCGGATTTGACCCTTCAAACAATCATCCACAAGCGATAAAAGATTTCACGAGAACCAATAAAAAAAACCTCTCCAACCTAGACCTATGAAAGAATAGTACTATTTTATTATTGGGAGTAATGAACGCTAAATTGGGAGTATTGAACCCTGAACAATTACACTTGGGCACTCATATAGCAGTAAATAAACAAGTATTGAACAGAGCAATCAAAACCAAAAGTCATTTATTCAAATTCGGCTGAGAATCAGCTCTTTTCGAACGTCATTACATAAGACAGTCCTCCAAAACGCCCGCCCACTTCCTAGTGCTTTAGCTGGGATGAAGAAGTGGCGCATCAAACTTCCTAGCAGCACAGCTGTCTGTTAAGTTAGAAAAACCTGACTATATAAATATATCTATACAATAGTAGGTATGCAAAGTAAAT
This sequence comes from Antitype chi, assembly GCA_947359405.1. Taxonomy (NCBI): domain Eukaryota; kingdom Metazoa; phylum Arthropoda; class Insecta; order Lepidoptera; family Noctuidae; genus Antitype; species Antitype chi. Next base: position 1,310,278 of record OX375826.1, read on the forward strand.
TATTTGTCAGTTAGCCCCAATATAACATCAAATACAATGAAAACTACATTATACTCAAGCAAAAAAGTAGGACCATATAGAAGTAAAATAAATAATCATTCAATTACTACCTAATAACAATAACAAAATCATGATCAGCAAGACGACCAAACACCACAAGCAGTAACCGTTCACGAGCATAACGCAAAGATCAGCCAATACCCCCCGGGCCATATTTGGGGAAAGGAGGCAACCCAACCCGATGATACCACAAGTACTGACATCTAAAGGAGCATGACGAACTTGCTGCCGGTTGCTCAAGCAAGAATAATTTGATCAATTTTCGAAGGAGATTCTCTGGCACTTAGCTGGTATATTGCTCGAACAGCTCGTTTTTGAAGGACAATATTTTGAATACCAGCGGCTTTGCCCCACAGCAGAATACCGTTGGTCATTACATTACGCTAGTAACTATTCAGTAATCTGTGATTACGCTGTGAAAATAGATAAAATAGACTAACCAAGCTGTATCAACGTCTTACTTTCCTGACGGCGGCGTAGGCGGCCGAACTGAGCCTCTCCGCTAGGATTGATATTATAATTATAAGGTCCTCACTGAAGTTTGGCATCTACTGTTATGCCCAGAAAAACTGCAGAGTCTACAGTTTCAAACACCTAATCTAAGACGATTTTGGTTCCTAGATTTCTAACAATCGGCAAACCCCCCCCCCCCCAGACAGACGCCACGCGACTTTGATAGAACAATTTATGTGAAAACTTTATGGAAATTGACCTACTAAGCGCGAGTCGCGTCGCGCCGGTCAGCTCAGCCTTAAGGCTAACTATACACATGTCGTTTTCTTAATCACCCTAATCCTTAATCTAAAACATCCAGATAGTTCCATAATTTCAAGAACCTGTCAAACATTGAGATTAAATACCGAATTGATTGCTCATAAAAATATTTTCTAAAGAAAACATTTCTAAGATTATTCTAGAACGGACCGAATCAATCCGTAAACATATTATTCACAAGAGAGATTAATACAGTGACGCGGAGACGACGACACAAGTTGCGTCACACGTTCACTACACGTGCAGTTACGTCGCACTTATTCGTCACGTTTGAACTAAGGGCATACACAGTTATATACTTGTACATAACAAGCTGGAATAACCCTGAAGTTAGGCTGATGAGGAATTGATGAGAAGCAGAAGTTTCTGCTTTCAAAACATTGAAGGAAAACATCGTGAGGAAACCGGCATATCCCAGAATCAAAAATTCGTGTGTTCATGTAACATTCGCTAACGCGCACTGGGCCCGCATGGTGGATTATGGCCCAATGTGAGAGGGCTCACAGAGAGGAGGCCTGTGTGAGCTGTGTCCCAGCAGTGGGAACATTCATCATTTCAGTCGAAAGACGTCCACTGCAGGACATAGGCCTCCCCAATAAGATGGAGGATTTGCCATAATCGCCACGCTTGGCAGGCGGGTTGGCGATCGCAGTATGGTGGTAAAATGCATAAAGAACGCTGCTGCCCATTCTCTGGTAAGTCCCTTTGTCGCATTTTACGACACCCACGGGAAGAAATTGGATGGTGCTATTATTTTTACGTCCGGCACCACATGGGACATTATAGGCTACTAATAATGCAATTCAAGTTGCTGTCAAAGCTATAATAATTGTAAAAATAATAGTTTAAAAAAATAAAAAACACGCTTTAAAAACCAAACTAAAAAAGGAGAAAATAATTTAATTCAATTAAAAAGCGTGGGGTGCTTGACATTAATTGATTATAAAAATACCTCAAAAAGCACCCCACGCTTTTAAAGCGTGTTTTTTAGTTTTTTAAACTATTACATATTTATTTTCTACTTTTTAGTTCTGCTAACTACAAAAAGTGTTTTTTTTTCTCATTTTTTTTTTAATTATTGAATTGTCATCGGTCCTCGACAAGTTTACAAAGTTTCAATGAAATCTGACCGATTAAAGTGGGTCAAAATCGCGCTCAAAGGAGTCGGTTACATACAAACAAACAAACAAACATACAAGTGAAGCTAATATAAAGCGTGTAAAAAGGACCATAGCTCTCATTTCAATGGTTACTCAAAACCTTCACCAGAGACGAAATGTCCAGCGCATCCTGGTTCAGCCAACAAGTAGCCCAGAACCTCACCGACTGCCTAATGCTGCTACATGAGACTTTGAAAGCTCGTACCCGACAGGAGAGTGAAGCTAGGAATATACGAGAGTATGTTTTACAGAATTGAAAACGTTTGTGATGATTGTCAATTAGGGTGTAAATACACTGCAGCTCCGCAGTGGAAACCCGACCTGAGTATATTCACATCGCTAAACAAACATCAACACAGGTGCCTCGATCCAAACAAATATTATTTCCGAATCGGCAACCATTAAACCGATTCCACACAAATTCTGAATGCGTATAGCAATAAATCAATCGCGATAAAACGATATGAGTGCGGGCAGCGAGCCTAACATACTCGTATATCTCAGACGGATCGTTTTGGCACGACATCAAACATCGTAACGTCATGTAAACCCCAATGACCCGCGCGTCTAACCGACCATGTGAACACACCTTTATACCTTAAAATAACATTCAGCTGTTTGGGTAAACTCGTAATTAAACAGTCTGTCATTCTACAAGGACTCTTCATATTTTATAAACAAAATTAAACAATTTGCTGTTCTTAAAATCCAGTTTGTTTATCAAAACATTCTTATAGTATTGAAGTTTGAATTTGATAAACTTGAATTATAGAATGGGAGCAATGAGCAAATAAAAGTTTATTTTTGAGAATTGTTGACTCATAAACATTGAGACCTAGAAAAACAGATTTTTAAGCTGTTGTCTTTAATTCGTATTATTAGCTTTTACTCATTGCGTGTCAGTGTGGGAGGCAGGGAGATTGATGTTAATTGAGATTGACATTTAAGATGTAAAAAAATGTCCTCAAGCTATCTGAAATCAGAACTATTTCAGTGGCATTGTAATTATTGATTAATAGCTGTATGGTAGACTGTTTATTTACTTGTCGGATAAAATTATCTGGCCCAAACAAGGCTTGTAACCGGTGCCAAAGGTACAGGTTCTGTCCCAGTACTGAGCAGTTCTTGCCATATCGGTACCTGGGCATTGTTCCTTATGAGTACCGTTTAAGACAAGTACCGGTATCAAATTCAGGTACCGCCGCGTACTCATATCTGTAATTTGAAGTTATTATATGCTTTATATTGGCTTCACTTGTATGTTTGTTTGTTTGTAACCAACTCCTTTGAATGCTATTTTGACCCACTTTAAACGGTCAGATTTCATTGAAACTTTGTAAACTTATAACTTCCTAGTGTTCAAATCTTACAAAATTACACTTTATTACAACATCAATATGTTGATTGTAGAATGTAGACAGTATAATTATAATTTTTACAGCAGATAAGTGCATTCCTGAATGCACATAAAGTTGAAAATGATATGTACTTACAATAACTTATACATTCCATTGATAAAATTGTATTCATACATTGTACAATTGAATTTGACAATTGAATTTTTTCTTGGTAGATCTTTTATTGCCCTCTTTAAATACAGACACATTTTTAAACAAACAAAAATTACGTCTGCCTTATAATTTAGGTACCTTAACCATACCTTATCATTGGGCAAAACAAAATATTAATTTCCACAATAAATTAGCACAACTAAGTTTTCATAATATGTCATGCATGAGTGACATGACCCGTGGACATGACAAACCAAAAAGTTGAGTTGAGTCAGATGCCAATACAATATAACAGTAAATGTCCTTCTAATGAAGAAGGAAGCAAAAGATTACAAAGCCATTTCATTGAAACAGATAAAAACAATTTCTGTTGCTCAACTTTTTTCTTCCAAGGTGAAGTCATCTTTGAGTACAAAACTGTCCATGCTGAACACACATTGTAATAAGCAGGCACAAAGCCTACTCTTATGTACAATATTGTAAGCAGAAATCTTTCTCTGGGTTTTTCAACCAAATTAGCTTGTTTATTTATCACTAGCCCTAGGTGGGATCCTTATGTTTTTCGTTCGATCGTTTTTTCTGGTTAATACATATATATACGTATATAGCCTATGACCAGAGATCGTATATTTGAATGCAAATTTACCTAAAGATAATTTTTAGCTATGAAAGTATGTAAGCGGCTCTATAAATTATTTGTAATATTTATTAAAACCCCAGGATTCTTGGATTGCATAACTATTCAGATGTGTATTAATTTAAAATTAATGTTTAACCCAATTCAAATATGTGTATGTACTCGAGGAAGGGTGGTTTGTATTAGTTAAAAGAAAAAATAAACAAATTACTTACCTAAATTAAAACTTTTTCTATACAAAAGCGCATTCCATGTTAGCCAACATCTCAACTTTAGTTGAATATGCATCTAAATATCCGATCTCTGCCTATGACACTCACAAATAACATGGCATTCTATTGGTAAAAGAATTTTCAAAATCGGTTCAGTAGATCCAGAGATTACCCCCTACAACCTCACAATACCACTTTATAATTTATATTAATAAGCAGAATGGGTCCATCTATACTTCTATACTTATGTATAGAAGTATAGAGGGACCCATTCTGCTTATTTGTTTACAATTTACATTAAACCACATTTTAATGTCCTTATTATTTTTAAAGTTGGTGACTACTTCATACAATAAAATGTACATTTTAAATGAGCAAAGCTATGGGTATACCTGATCCTGTATTTTCTGCCCTACACTTAGTAGAAAACTATGTTAAGAACTGAACTATTGTACAAATTTCAATATTTAGAAACATTATCAGCATAACTTGTTATGTAACTCTCTAACCATGTGTTAGGTCGGACTAACAGTATTTCTGGATTGTTTATAACTTAGGAATAGCCGAGTCACAACTTAAAACATGAATAACAGGTAAGAACTTTGTTTTTTATTATTTTTCAGATGTTATGATGAAGTGGACTGAATCATACAGCTGCATTTCTCAAGTTAGGAATGAAGATAAATTTGTAAATATTACCAAAGATAAAATAAAGAGCCATTTGTGGCGTGGCAGCGTACAATAGTGGGCTTTCTAGCTCATCAATGCAACCAATGAACAGGGAATTTACATGAAACAACTCAACCATAGCTTCCAATTTACTTATTTCATTAAAATATTTAGCAATAGGCTTGACCCTTATTACATGGGACTTGAACATAAGTAAGGAAAAGTGGGTGTGCTACAGGTAAACCTCTGCCTAACCTTTTAAGGAAATAAGGCATCCTGTTAGGTTTGATTAAGTTAATCGTATAAAATATGCTCAGTCTCTCTCATTCGATTCATGTTTGAGCATTGTTCTACTATGGTAATAAGTCTTGTCCAACGTTTAAGTGAATTTAAAAGAGACACACAATTGAAGAAGATTGACTAAGAACTCAACTACATAAAAACTACTTAACCTTGACCAAATCAGTAAACTAGTTAGTAGGTCACTTATTAAGTTTATGGACTTAATTAGTGTTTGAGTATAAATACTGATACTTACCTAATTACCCTGTTCTAATACCCTCAAATAATTAACTATAAAAAAACAAAACATCTTGTGTTTTACAACAGCCTGTACTATGTCCTGTTCAATCAATCAAGACCTTGAAAAATAAAGACAAAACAATAGTCCAATGAATGTTCATAAGAATTATTATTGATTCTATTAATAGTACATCAAGTATGTACAATGAATCTTGATTACTGCAAAGAACACAATCATGAGTATACTAACAGAAAGTATTAACGTTTGCTGAAAAATGTATGCATAAAGAAAATAAACTATTATATTGCTTATTCAGACCTGCTCAGCAACAAGTGGAAAATGGTTGCAACAAAAAAGGGCAGGTTACAGGTAAAGCAAAAAAAAAAATCCTTTGTCCATGCTCAAACCATATAACAAAATAGCCATGCATGCCTAAGCATGGCTATTTTGATAGACTTATGGTATATAAATACAGCTGGTATGGATGCCATAAAAAACTGGTAAGAAGCCATAAGAATCTGCAGGGCAATTATAGCTCAATGTCACTTTTTATATTATGTGACCATAACCTACCCTAATATAATTTTTTTGTTTGTCTTTTTGGTATTCTGCCAGGCAGGGCTGTACTGAGAATAGGGAAGGCTAAAACATTACATATTGTACCAAAAATAGACTGAATACATAACTTTTTAATTAGAAAGTATTGATGGAAGTCTTTATTACAGGTTTGTTTGACATTTGTTGGCCAAATGAATGGCCTATTCAAACAAAAAGGTTGTTCACATTGTATGTGTACACAAGTATTGTGCAGATCAAAGCTGTACTCAACAACACACCTACATACAATATTGTTTTATGTTTACACTGACACTGGACTTAGCTCTTACACAATACTTTAATTAAATTACTTGTAATTTTCAACCTTCCTCTTTCCAATGAGTGTGGTATATTGTCACTGTGTACAGTGGTTTCTCACTGCCCAACATAGGTTATCAGCAAAGTGTCGTCGTTTACGACGCACTAACACCACAACATCCTTTGTCGAGCGTGGATGACGCACGATCAAGCCTACCCTGTCAAATAACACATAATTTATAGTTGTGTAATTCACAATCAGACATGCGACTCACCTTCGACCCTGAATATCTTCGATTTAATGGCAAATATGGTGTCCGTGGGCAACACGGTCATTTCAAATGCGGTTCCTGTGAGGGTCTCCACAAGAACCTCCATCGTAGACTGACTCGGGCCGTCATCCTGGAAACCTTTGGATCTATTCGACAGTCTCTCTGGGCATCCATGTTGTGACATTTCACACGCGGTACACAACAATTGTCTATCTGCACCACATCGCAATTCACAGAAATGTTTTCACAAAAGTTAAATATGACACGGAGCACTCAGGACAATCGCACGATGACGGAGTAAAGTTAAATTCACTGCTACGGACAGACATCGAACATGGTTGCAATTATTGTATGAATAATGCGAAACAGGAAAACAAAGGAATTTTTTACTAATCTATTATTATTTTGCAACAAAAATAATATTACAGTGAAATAAATTCTTCGTGACAGACCGCAGACGATTATTTTTTTTCTGTTGATTGATAGTGAATTGAATGAATGAGTCATTTGACCGTTCGGAACGTGGAACTTTACTTTGTCAATGGATTCGTTTAATTTTCTTTTTTTGCCCTAATTCATGATTGACAGCAACTTTGTGCCTAAATACTATTTGCTTATTTGATTTTGCTTATCTTTTAATTTAGAATGCCTTTACAGATTATAAATAAAAGAACATAGCTTGTTTGTAGATTTTAGAAACAGTGTCGAATTTTTTCCGTAGTAACATTTACAACTGAATGATAGGAAATCGTTCAATGTCATCATTGACTGAGTCAATTGTCTATGCTGACAATTTCTTTTCCATCGTTTTCTGTTCACAGATTCGGAGGTTAGAAACATGGTGCGTAAACTTTTTGAAATAAATAAGTACTAAATAGTGCAATTAACCAGTAATCAACCGGAACAAAACCTGAAGTGTTATGAATTAACAATTCCCAATCATTGTGACCTATTTTGGCTTCGCCAGAACTTTGAAATACACGCGTCGTCTTTGTCAAGTCGAGCATGTGGCTTCATGAGCGGGTGATTTCTGTTTCCAGACTCGCAAACGCCGTAATGGAGGACGGGCCAAGCACGGCCGTGGCCACGTGAAAGCTGTGAGGTGTACCAACTGCGCGCGTTGCGTACCTAAGGACAAGGCTATCAAGAAGTTTGTGATAAGGAATATCGTCGAAGCGGCCGCCGTCAGGGATATCAACGAAGCCTCCGTATATGCCTGTAAGTATCACATCTCAAGCATTTCTTGTTCCTTTTAGTCACTATTCCATACATTGGTGTTGCATAGTGGTAATCAACAAACACACCTAACCTAAAATGTAATAATAGTTCTACTTTATCATGAACATAGAACTTCTTGCGATCCTCCATTAGCTCCATTATCGCGGTCTCTTCCTAACAAAGGCTTCCGGTTATGATGTAAAGATGAACAATTATTCCCTCCTTTTGACTGACTAGTTAACAGGTTTCTGATAAGATCTTGTAACCATTAGCAGCAGAATGAAGCACCATGTCAACCTAAACTAGTAGCCCTATTGCTTCATATCACACCCTCAAGACAAGTTGAAGACTGTAAAACTATTTACCATCATTCCAGTCCTATTTTTGTTTATTGTTGCACTATACATTGGGTTTCATGCCGTTTTGATATTGCAGTTTTGAACCAAACAATTTTTTACACAAATCCTTTTATTTTATTCCACAGCATTCCAGCTGCCCAAGTTGTATGCAAAGCTCCACTACTGCGTCTCCTGCGCAATCCACAGCAAGGTTGTGCGCAACAGGTCTAAGAAGGACAGGAGGATCCGTACACCACCCAAGAGCAACTTCCCTAGGGACATGCAGCGCCCACAGAATGTGCAGAGGAAGTGATGTGGTAATCAATAAAATATAAGATAATCCATTTGTTTGTTTTACTTGTCTTTTAGGCACCTATCCTATGGAAATTACCTTAAATCCTAAGTTATTTCTATTGTGACCGAAGAATTCTATTATCTCTAGTCATTAATCATATTTTATATGCATAATGCACTGTGCGTTACACCAGCAGGAAAGTGACTCCTAGAGTGATGTGAGTAGAACGCTTAATTAGTGCGTAATCTGCTGTAAATGTGCGCCAAATTAAAAATTGTGTGCTTTGTGGTTTTGGAAAAAACGATTTTTCAAAAAGCGCGATAACTTGATTATTTTTATTATTTTCTTAAATTTAATTCTGTCATAAATTAAGCGCGACTCGTGTGTGTTTATTATACAATATAGTTTTAGAGGTACACGATTCTGCAAACTCGAAAACCTGAAGACGCACTAATTATCTTTTCGACGCATATTTTTGCACATATAATTATATAAGCTCTCTCCCAATGTACAATATTTCGCTCTCCGATCATTCGTTTAGAATTTTCCTGCTGGAAGATCGTTCTCCAGTAGGAATCGTTTTTTTTTCCAAAACCACAACGCTCACAATTTTTTTAATTCACGCACATGTACAGAATATTTCGCACTCCACTCACATCACTCTAGGGAGTCACTTTCCTGCTGGAGTAACGTACACATTTCCTTAACAAGTAAAGTAGCAAACACATATATCTTGAGCCAATAGCCAATATTAGCCACAGTAGTATCAGTTTTGGACCTCTGGACATACTAATCTATACATATAATAAAATTGTAACAGGCCGATGTCTGTACATTAAAGATATTGAAGAAGAAATAGTATGGGGGGTCTTTATTAGAGCAACAGAAGCCAGAACAACGGTTTTTAGAATTTTTGTCTGTCTGTATGTTTGTTACCGCATCACGCAAAAACCACTGCATGGAATTGAATGCAGTTTTCAATGATGTATTCCGAGAGGTCTAACTTAAAAAATAGGCTATATATTATCAAAAAAAATGATTATCTACTTGATACTAAAGTCCACGCGTATGAAGTCGCGGGCAAAAGCTAGTTCTAAATACAAAAAACCTCACCAGTATAATCATTATTTTGCCCTTATCCTAATTTCTTTGGAGCTGATACATGTTTTTCATCCATATTTCTCTATTAGTCGTCATCTTTGTAGTCAGACCCTTTCTAGCTATATCAGTTTTTCACACAATCTATCCATAATTTCTTTGGAATTCCCCTACACTAAAGCCACCACCACATTCATACTCAAAAGTTTCCTCAGCGTTTTCCTCATACCACATCCACCAGTGGTTAAAAGGAACTGAAGTCTACTGTAATCAAAGTATAATATGAATATAACTCAAGGGTCCCCAAAACGATCATTTTTTACGTGATGGATACACATTGATGCGCAAATTGATCGCCTACCAAATGCAATTGACAATATTAGTACCTACAACTATAATTGATGGCATTGTCCGGCATTGATCGTTTCGGGTAGCCTTTACCGGAAACTTTTAATATATCAGTATTACCTACTGTTACTCCAACAATTTGTCTGATTAAAAATACAGAACCCGACTTCACGAGGATGCCCCGATGCGAGAGGTCGTGCCCCTCAGAACTGCGCATCTTTACGGATGGATCCAAAACAGGTGGTGGCACTAGTGCCGGAATCTTCTCGGACAAGTTCAACATTCACATAGCCACAACCCAAATGTTATTGCTATGTGTATGTTGAGTTCCTCCGATCCATACCACGGGTATTCATATATCCACTTCAAATAACAAGGTTGGGCTGATACGAATGTTACCGCTGCCTCGACTAGGTGGGATGGCCCCAATAAAATAACTATTCAATGGATCATAGGACTACTTGCACACTGGTAAGGAAATGCACCAGGGACCAACATCACTAACTTATAGTTGGACCAAAGTGGGTGCAGACAGGCTAAGGAAGCACTTCCTATTATTGATGGTTGGCTTACCAGGGTTGACAATCTTAGTACCTAGTGGCATAAAAAAGTACTTTGTGTGCCTTATGAAACAGGCACACTGACTAACACACTACCGACTAAAGCAGCTACACCACAGGCCACGGGTCATTTAATAAACACCTCTTTGTCATTGGATTCGCAGACAGTCCGCTATGCAGGGCCTGCATGGAGGACGACGAGACAGCAGCTCATGTGCATATACAACTGCCCGGTGGATGCCACCTACAGGGCAAAGTTCTTGGGTAACCCAGCTACCCACCGTGTGATTGTCAGTAATACCAAGGGCTTCCTCAAGGAGTTGTGGTGGATCGAATAATCGATTTTACCATCCATACGCAAAAAACCCGCTTGACAACTTACACCCCCGTATTACCTAACCGGTACGTTCCTGTGGGATCATTTCCGACGTCCGTGCCGGCAAAATCTAGCAGACCAATTTATGGTACAGTGGGCTGCATCAATTGGGTACCCCAGTTGTATTAAAATTTTAATACAACTGGGGTACCCAATTGATGCAGCCCACCGTACTGGATTATGCATAGTCGGCCTATGATGCCATAGATTAACATAGGTACTACTATAGATAGGCAACTTCGGCTTCGCTCGAGGTCGCGAAAGTGCTGCCATGTAGTGGTTGCTTCATGAACTAAAGTCACTGCACTACATACATACCTACAATATATAGGTATATAGCGCAGCCGTACTTATGGTACCCAGCTTTATTTTCATAAATATTTTTTTTCAGGGTAACACAAATTTTGAAAAGAATGCATGACATTTTTCATTTAAAGATAAAAAAAAACAATCACCTATGTTAAGTTATTAGTTTTTATTTCAGGTTTTACACAGGCGTTACATAACATCTAGAAAAAAACAACAACATATAGAAAAAATCTACATCTTTTTAATAAAATAAGTGATAGACATAATTTTAATACTAGAAACAAAGACAAAATAGATCAACCATTTTTCAGATTAGCTAAAGTACATACATCTTTTAAGGGGTAGGTACTGTGTTAAATGTTACAACAAAATACCTTGTGATATATTATTGCAATTAAACGAAAGGAAATTTAAAGCTCACATTAAAAGTAAACTTTGTAAACTAGCGTATTACAAATTATAGGATTATATCCAAGATAAGAATGCTTGGAAACATGCTGGTCCTGCTCCATAGGACAATCTAGAGTCTAGACAAAATCAAACTGGTTGCTAATTGAATTGTATAATTAATTATATTTATGACATTGATTTACACTCAGTGATTACTTTAACTCACACACTGACTCATTACTTGTTGATATTGTAGGAAAATCGTACCTATACTTACTTTTACAATGTTTGTAAATGTGTGAACACCATGTATCTATCACAGAATTAATTTGTCTGTATTGCTTCAATTTGATTCTGTTTACCTATTTTGGTATGGTAATTTTATTGTGGGTGCATCGTTTTCACACATAATCATTATAATGAATGTACTATGTTAAATATTGTACTTGGAACATTTTAAAAGAGTAACGGTGGAGTTTCTTGCCCATTCTTCTCCATACGAAACTACATTTTGGAAGGGGCGACTAGAATCAATTCTATTTTAATGTAAATGTTGACGTTCAAAAGTGCCTTATAAGTGCCTATTTGAAATAAATGCTTTGACTTTGACATAATACATATGAGTTGCCACTTTCATCCCAAAACGTGGTTTTTCCAGATATCAACTGGTTCATATCCTTACACCAATTGTTCAAAAAGAACAAACTTATTTTTTTTTACCATATATTTTATCGATTTATTTCGATGATGGTTACATGTTATAAAATTGTACTAGTTCTAAATATGCATAAGTATATATTTTTGCTGACATTTTGTCTTTATTTCGTTTATTCCAGCACCCTAATTGCGTAACACGCGATTAATCATAATCGGTTTCATTTTGACAGTTCAACAATATTCATTGCGTTATTTACGTTGTTGAGCAGACACATTTTTCGATCATATGAAGCAATGGTTTAGCCATCTGTTTCAAAACGAAACAGATTATGATTAATCGTGAGTTACGCAATTAGGGTGCTGGCTGTAGATTTATTTTGCAAAGCAATTTCTCTAAAGTTTTTCGCTTGGGAAGTACGCACATTTGACCAAGTATTTGGTATACTCTAGGGGAAGGCTTGTATAAAGATAAACAGAGAACTTTCTCATCTAGAGTAAAACGTCTCCCTGCAGGTTTCTTTGCAAACTGCTTGATCTGCATTGTGAAGAATGTCTGAGCTGCTGGTGTCATTTTTTCTTTCACCATTTGATAAGCAGATTTCATCATTTTTTCTGCCGTCATCATTTGCATTCTTATCTTTTTGTTTGTATTGCGAGCTTTGCGCAATTTTGTTTTTACTTCATATATTATGTCTTTCAGCTTCTTTTCGCTTGCAGTCAAGGGCATGGAAATCTTATAACAACCTGAAAAAATAAAAAATAAATTATACATTGGGTATTATTTACAATTTATATTATAGAATATTTATTTTGAACATCACTAATTGTTTACAAGTCTTACATCAATATTCATTACTTTACAGTATTTCGTTTATTTGGGGAGCAGTGGTGACCCAGTGGTGGCGACCCCGACTTACGAGTTGTGGGTCGTGGGTTCGAACCCAGGCAGGCGCTTTACTTTGTTAATTTATTTAATCACCCCTGCTCTCAAAACAGCGAAGGAAAATACCGTGAAGAAACCGGCATGTCCTAGAACCAAAAAATTCGAAGACATGCGACATCTACCAACCCGCACTGGGTCCGCGTGGTGGATTATAGCCCACTCCCTCTCACAGAGAGGAGGCCTATGTCCCAGCAGTGGGAAAGTTATAAGCTGATTATGCTTATGCAGTATTTAATAATTATGTTGTTTTTATTTACCTGGATTCGCAGATATGTCTGTGTCCATTTGAACTGGTCTGGTAGAGACGGCTGTCTGCATTTGAAGTAAAGTAGATGGCATTTCACTATTCACTACTGTAACCACATAAGAAAAAAAAAATTAAAAATTGTATTGAATGTAGATTACCAACTGCTAAAAATCTAGCAGCAAAATTGGTCAACGCTGTTTTTTGGCCGACTGCATAGTATTTACCTGGCCTGGAAGGTATGTCTATGTCCATTTGAACTGGTCTGGTAGAGGAGGCTGTCTTTATTTGAACTGAAGTAGATGGCTGTTCAATATTCATAACTGTAAGAACATAATAAACACAAATTTAAACATTGGGTTATTTATTAATTATAAAAAACCGGCCATGTGTGGATGAATTTATCCCAAGAAAAAAGATGGAAGGAGCAGAGGGAGGCTAGTAAAAAAAGAAAAAAAAAAACTTCAGTTTTGTTAAACAATAGCAATAAAAAATAAATACAAGATTTTTTTAAAAATGGTTGTACGTTGTTTTATAGCTAATTGTTTCACAGAATTTCGTTTCAAACAACAACAAAAATACATGACAAAAACACATTTCGTGTCGCGCTTAGGATTCAAACTTCAACTCTTATTCACGGCAAGCAGTCTTGAAACATCCATTATTGCTTGTCGTTTTACGAAATAATTTATGAAACAATCAATAAACAGACTTAAAAAAAAAATACTTTAACTTAATTCATTTACTAAAACAGTGCATTAATTTTAATAAAATGTTTTTGCAAAATACAAAAACCCACTTAGGCCTATCATAGATTTGAACGCATATGTATTTTGGGGGCTAACCACTGAGCTGTGTGTACATGTACACAATATACAGAAGTTTCAAATTCCTAACTTGTATAGTTGTCAGTGTTGTCACGATAGAGCTAGTACAAAAATGGTCTAAAACTGACAACTTTTGCAGACCCCTATTTATTCATTTTTTAAGATAAAAAACATAACATTGGTGCTTTACTCGATGAGTTCTAAATAATGACACCTCACATACCAGAGTGCAGAGTAAGAAAAAATAATTACTTAAATCAAAACTTTATTGTATGGGGCAATTTTTTTTTTAAATTATTTGTTGTTATAGTGGCAACAAAAATTCACAGTATATGTGAAAATTTAAATTGTCTACTTATTGCGTTTCATGACATACAGCCCGTTGATAGACAGACAGTAGAGGCTTAGTAATAGGGTTCCGTTTGGCACCCTTCAGGTACGGAATCCTAAAACTGCCGACATAAGTGATACAACTTTGAAATAACAGTGTTTTTTTTATTATTTTTATTAATTACCTACCTATCTATCTACACTTTCACTGCTAGCCAAGCGCAACGTCATACGCACAGATACAGTTAACATTAGCATGTCGATGACGGTGACACGAAAACACATAGGTTAGTTTTACCCATAACAAAAATCGCTCAATGCGCCTAAACCTTTACATTTTACAAATATTAACAAGTCTTCTATTAATATTATAAAAACCCTGACAATCATTTAACTTAAATGGCCTTGATGCTTTCTATTATTATACATTTCCATTATTATAGGGTTATGTTATGTTGCATTTACCTAGCCTTGAAGCTAAATCTGTGTCCACGGGAACGGTTCTGGTAGAGGAGGCTGTCGCCATTTGAATTGGCGTAGATGGCAGTTTAATATGCCTGCGTTCACCAACATGCACACCTGAAATTTATAGGATGATTTTTAATAGGGATGAACACGTTAACCATTTGAGATAAAAGGATTTATTCTTAGGAAGAATCATCATCAATGAAGTTTTAAAGAACTTTTGACTAATTTTATGAAATATAATCATTTAAGACACAATTTCTAATAGAAAGACTGAGTAACATTAATCTGCTCAAAAAACTTCTTCATGAAGTAATTTTCTATTTCTACATTGCTTAGTTTTGTATTTCACAAAACAAGACATGGTTATATTATTTACCTTTATTTTTTTCCATCAATAAACAGAGCACCTATAGTTTTAAAAATTAACAAATTTTACCTGAAATTTCAAGTGTTGGAATTGCCAGTGCAGTTAGTTTCATATTTGGAAATATGTAAACACCTTCAAAATGTTTATAACACACTTTTCTGTTCTTAAGTATGAATTCATTGTCTTCTGTAAACCGACTGCAATCCTACAACATGATAATTAAAAACTTATTACAAGATGTTCACCAAACATAAAAAAGAAAAGAATCTGAGTACCTACTCAATGTGTATCTTGGTTTGGTAAAAAACAATGAGTATTCTGGAGTCGTACAATATACTTAATCCTCAAATTTAAAATAACTGACTTTTATAGATAACATGATTTGTGTTATGTACAAGCTAATGTATAGCGATGCGCGGTCATATGCGATCGGCCTGCGCACACGGCGCCAGCGCCGCGCAGCGCCCCGTACCTCCTAAGTTTACAAGGCGGATTATCTCTTTATCTACCTTGTCTCGCAATGCAAAAGCGATAGGACGTGCTTTGAAAAATATTGGCTTTGCATCATCTTTTAAACGTAATTTAACCTTGAATTTATTAGGAAGTGTAATACAAAGGGTCATTTACGTAGAATGTGCAAAGTAAAGTGTGTTGCGACCAGTGACGTGAGTGAGGAGGACGATGATGGTGAGTTTTTATGTTGTAACATCATTTCAGAGCGGGGAGAACCCATGACAGAAATAGTGTCCATAAACGGCTCACAAATAAAATTTGAAATTGATAGTGGATCGGCAGTAACGGTAATTTCTGAGAGTTTATATGATAAACATTTTAGCAGGCTGCCCTTATTACCAGCCAAGAAAAGACTATTTACCTACACAGGCAGTAGTATCGTGTGTCTCGGTATAATTCGCCTACCGGTCACGTATAGGCTGAGTACACACACACTAGATGCTTACGTGGTACGCAACAAAGGCCCGCCATTGCTCGGAAGAGATTTTTTATCGTTATTTAAGTTAAAATTAGCCTCCTGTAATTTCATAAATAATGAAGAGAAAACAATCGATGATTTGCATAATAGATTCAGAGACGTATTTTCAGATGAATTAGGTAAATTTAATAAATTCAAGGTTAAATTACGTTTAAAAGATGATGCAAAACCAATATTTTTCAAAGCACGTCCTATCGCTTTTGCATTGCGAGACAAGGTAGATAAAGAGATAATCCGCCTTGTAAACTTAGGTATACTTAAACAAATAGATCATTCGGAATATGCATCACCAGTAGTGCCGGTGTTAAAACGCAATGGGAGTGTTAGGCTGTGTGCAGACTATTCCGTAACCATAAATAAACAATTAGTTGTAGAGCACTACCCGTTGCCTACAGTCCACGAGCTGTTTTCCAAATTACACGGAGGTCAACAGTTCTCAAAGTTAGACCTGTCCATGGCCTATAATCAATTCGTTTTAGACGAAGAGTCACAAAAAATTACATGCATAAATACTCACCGCGGATTGTTTCAGTATACACGTATGGTTTTTGGGTTAACCAGCGCACCGTCTATTTTTCAGCGCGCAATGGAAAACATATTGTCTGGTATGGACGGTGTGTTATGTCTTTTAGACGATGTCCTTATCACAGCTGATGGACCGGGTTTACATTTACAACGGTTAACGGCAGTGTTACAGAGGCTGCAAAATGCTGGACTAACCTTGCAAAAAGAAAAGTGTGAATTTTTTAAGAACGAAATCAATTATTTAGGCTATGTAATAAACAAAGATGGGTTAAAAAAATCATCGGATAAAGTAATAGCAATTGAGAAATCCCCAGTGCCCACAGATGTAGGCAAACTTCAATCATTTTTAGGATTAGTAAATTATTACCGTAATTTCGTACCTAAGGCATCCGAAATTTTAAGTCCCCTATACGATCTCTTAAGGAAGGGGGTTAAATGGAATTGGGCCAGCGAACATCAAAGAGCATTCGTCGAAATAAAAAAACATTTAACGTCAGATCAGGTGTTAGCACATTTTGACCCCAATGCAACCTTAATCCTCACGGTGGATGCTTCACCTCATGGGTTGGGTGCAATATTATCGCAAAATGATAAGGATGGTTGCGAGCGCCCAATTTCGTTTGCGTCCCGCACTCTAAACGCAGCTGAAAAAAATTATTCTCAAATTCAGAAAGAGGCAACGGCTATTATTTTTGGAGTTCGAAGATTCCATCAGTACTTGTACGGTAGGTCAGACCCGTTCATCCTTCGCACTGATCACAAGCCTTTAATTTCAATTTTTGGACCACACAAAGGTATACCGGAGGTTTCGGCAAACCGTTTACAAAGATACGCGCTGTTTCTTAGCGCATATAATTATAAAATCGAATACGTTCGTAGCGAAAATAACAGCGCGGATTATTTGTCCCGCGCAAGTCTTCCCGACGACGATAAGCGGTTGCGGTCAATGACCGCGGGCAGGGAACGCGTGGACAGCGCTCAGCACGCTGCCGCCGCGGCCGCCCCGATTGACCGCGCGACATATGTTCACTTCGTAATAGACGGACACATGCCAGTTACGCGGGACGAATTACGCAAGGCAACTAGCCGAGATGTCAATTTGATGAAGGTGATCGATTTTATTTCGAAGGGTTGGCCTAGAAGCGTGTCTGATGTGAATTTAAAACCGTTCCACGCATGCAGAAATCAGTTATCGTATGAAGACGGCTGTGTTATGAGAGGGCATAAGGTGATTTTACCAGACAGTCAAATAAGAACAATATTAAACGAACTTCATACTTCCCATCTGGGAATTGTGAAAACAAAGGCCGAAGCTCGTTCCCGGTTCTGGTTTCCGGGTATCGATAACGCTATAGAAAATATGATAAATTCTTGCAGTGTTTGCATACAGTTACGACCTACCCCTCCGCGCGCCCCGCTTACGCCCTGGCAATACCCACCCCAACCATTCTACCGGTTGCATATAGATTTCTTGGGTCCGTTAGATAATAGACATTATTTAATCGTAGTAGATGCATACACGAAATGGGTGGAAGTTTACGATATGTGTGTTTCAACGACCTCATCAGCTGCAATAGAAAAACTGTGCGAGTTTATTTCAAGGTTCGGGTTACCAAATACAATTGTAAGCGATAACGGCACGGCTTTCACGTCACAAGATTTTAAACGGTTTTGTACAATTAACGGGATTGAGCACGTGACGTCACCGCCCTATAATCCTGCGAGCAATGGCCAGGCCGAAAGTTATGTAAAGATCGCAAAAAAGGGTATAAGATCGTGTATTTTATCAAGTAATAACCAAAAAGACACTAGAGTCAAACTGTTAAAATATCTTTTTGATTACCGGAATTCGGTACATTCAGTGACAGGGTTCTCTCCAGCTCAATTAGTTTTTGGACACAAACTGAGATCGAGGTTGGATCTATTGTCGCCAAAATCGCTATCGTCACCCTCAAACGCGTCACTGGATAGCACAGTAAAATCAAAACAGTGTTTGCAGTGTAAATACAATGGTGGCAAAAATACTCAAATTTTAAAAAACGGAAACGAAGTGTTGTACAAAAAATTTAGCAATAAAGATAAGTTCACATGGCGCAGAGGCACAATAACAGACAAGATTGGAAGAGTTGTGTATTTGATTAACGATCATTTAACAGGGACTGTAGTGAAAAAACATAAAAATCAGATTGTGTTATATAAGGGTAACGCCAATGTACAACAAAGTTGGGATACTGACGAAATAGACACCGATAGTGACGATGAAACATTATCATCAACGGCACCACCGTGCCCCCAACCCGCGTCTCAAGCTGACGCCCCGGAGGAGGGGGGGCAGGGTGCAAGTACGCCGTCAGCGACGCCAGCCATATCTGTGGCGCCCGGCCCCGGCCATCCCGATAGGGCGTTGCGCCAGCTTCCAAAGGTGGACTACAGAAGCCTTGCGTTGGGCAAGTGACCAGTGGGCTGCCTGACGGTGTATAACTTGCTAGTTATGGACTCATATTGTATTGTAGTAATAACCTAATTTTAATGTTGTGTAGATACTCCATGTATGTAGTTGTAAGCACCTTTAGTATTATTATTATGTTTGTATCTTTTTAAATAAGGTTGGGAGATGTTATGTACAAGCTAATGTATAGCGATGCGCGGTCATATGCGATCGGCCTGCGCACACGGCGCACAGTGGGCTGGGATTACAAGGTTGGGTCTTAAGAGATCAAATGTATTTTTTTGGTATCTAGGCATAAATTTAAAACGTTTTTATTCTTTGACTTTTTTTAATTTAACGAGTACTTTCGGAGATATAGCCATATCAAATTTGTATGAAGAGTCATGTTATTTTAGTTAAGCAATTTATTCCAATTAAATTGAAATTGAAAATAATGTATACTAAACGGCCTGAAAACCTCAATACCTACTTAGTTCTTTAAAAAAGAAACAATGTTCGACATTTTCCACCACCATAGGTAGGTATGACGTAATTTGTTTTGAGACTTATTTCCGGGAATCAAGAGATAAGAGTGCGCGAGCGCAACAACAAGTTATTACGTGTCGTAACGTGATTGGTGCAACGATAGGGTATCTACGGAATGTTCGGTTGCATTCAAACGTACTTCAGTGTTCTATTACCCACCATAATAGACGCACTACCCCCACACATTAATTACTTACTTATTTGTTATTTTGTATTTGTGAAAATGTTTGATTTAGTGACAAACCTTGATCTTTTCGTTATTTTAAAAAACAGTGGCAGTATTAAAAATAATGACAGTTTGTGTAGTGTGATACTTCATCTCAGAGATGCGACATTTGTAAAGCCACTCCAACAGAGATGAATAATTTGCCCTTAATTGCATCAAAACCGACTGATCCAGATCTCTGTAAATACGGATTGTCATCATTGCATACCTGGATACGAATGATGGAATGCATTCTGCATATAGCCTACAGATTGACGATACAGACATGGACAGTAAAGGGAGACAACAAGTGCATCATGGAAAGAAGAAAGAAAGACATACAAGACGCTTTTAAAAATAGAATGGGACTCCTGATTGATGTTGTTAAACAAGGGCACGGCTTCACGAATGACGGAAATACTGCTAGAAGATTTTTTGCAAATCCAAACATGACTGCTGAGATAACTGGTGTTAGTGAAGAATTAATAAGGCGATTTGCAATCATTTTAGAGGCAATTTCATCAGGTTACCACATTGACACAGCGAAATTTCACGAATATGCTCAAGTGACCATGCAACTGTATTTGGAATTATATAGCTGGTATTATATGCCTTCAAGTGTTCATAAAGTTCTTATGCATGGTGCAGCTATTATTGAAAGTTTTGGTCTAATACCAATTGGACAGCTATCTGAAGAAGCTGCTGAAGCTAGAAATAAAGACTTTCGTAGGTACCGCCAACACCATTCCAGAAAATGCAGTAGAAAAACTACAAATGAAGACATTTTAAATAATTTATTGACCAGCTCTGATCCACTCATCTCAGCGAAACGTCACAAACTTCGCAGAAAACATAAAACTTTGTCAGTAGAAGCACAAAGTTTATTAGTAATTGAACAAGCGGAAACATTTGATGATAACGAATACGAAAATTTTGCATTCGTTAATGTGGATACCCTTGACAGTGATTAAATTAAAACAGTGCAGTGGCCAGTAGTGATTGTGATTTTTACTTATTTATTTATTTATTTTATTAGTCCTTTGTGGATTAGGCCTAAAGGGGAGACCACTACATAAAAAAAACGCGCCTAGTTCTTAACCTCTATGGTGGTGTGGAATAGAGAACAAAATTTGAAATTGCGACCAAATCGCAGAAAATCGCAACCCGAGAATAGGCGCTAAAATAGGACAAATATACGTACTATGCATACGTAGAGTCAATTCTTTGAGAAAATTTGAGAATTTCGAGATTTTCACATTTTTTTCTTTTGCTTCATACAAAAATTACTTTGGATATTTATAACTCCGAAAATACTAAGTTATCTGAACGACCCTCATAGAAATAATTACTTATAATCGATAGATAAATCCAACACAATATTTAAAATTTCAGAAAAAGAAACTTTTTTTTTTTAAATGCTAAGTCCTTTACCGGCCCGTTTCAGCCCACTGTGCGGCGCCAGCGCCGCGCAGCGCCCCGTACCCCGCGCCCCACCCATGTGCCCGCGCTAGCATGTTTTAAATAAAGCGTCAGTGCGTTCACGGCCGTCATTTGTTTTACTTGTGTCCCGTATCTAACAATTTGTATTATGTTTAAGTAGATATTTGTTACTCAACCACACTTCAACAGCTGAATAGGTTTGGCCGAACACAGGTAGGCCATGACCTGGATTAACTTAATGGACACTTTATATCTCAGTTACAGGTTTCCATGAGATTATTCCATATCTCCAATCACTAAGAGGAGAAGAATAATAGGAGTAGGAATGTGAGAATTGGTTAAGTAGTAGGTACGGTAGGTAGGTAGGCTCAACTACATAGTTTATCAGTAAGAATTACAAGTACCTTTGTGGGTAATTTCAGCATGCTTTGAAGTTGGCCTACGGCATAATATATAAGCCGGAAAAAGGGAATTCTATAAAATGTCGAAATTCTATAGGTACATTGCCGGTGATACGTATAAAATTGTAGGTACTCAGACTGAGACAACTTACCGCCTCCAAGTTTCATGGAACAGCCGGGAACACAAGAAGACCTTTGAGCCATCGTAGACTTATCGAGTAAAAGTACACGATTCGTGTTTTAAGTCAATCTTCAGCAGGAAGAACAAAGTTCAACTAAACGTACCGACAAAATATAAAACTGAGATAACACGAAAATACAAGAAAAATAACAGGGTATGCGCATACACATCAACCGAAAAGAATCTTGTGAAAAATTAAAAATATGTAATGTCAAATATGTGTCAATTGTCAACGTCACTTTACTGTCATCGTTATTTCATTGGATTTGGATACACTGCTATCTAGTTTATTCCTTTGATAAAAATCACAAACAGCACTTTGTTTCTTGAAGCAGCTAATAGATGGCAGTGCTTACAGCGTCCCGTGCCGTTTGTTCTAAGATACCACAGCATGTATGATGCTCCCACTGCTAACACGCGTCTTCTCGGTAAGAGGGAGGTGCCGTAATCCACCACGCGGGCCCAGTGCTAGTTGGTAGGTGTTTTCGAATTTTTGCTTCTATGACATGCCGGCTTCCCCACGACCTACAACTCGTAAGACGCGGCCTTTCAACTGGGCCACCACTGGTCTCAAGTCTCAACAACCATCCTATGCTGCGCATGTGGAGCATTGGGATACATGGATCAACAACCTTAAAAAGGGCGACCGAATGCGATCAATGCGACACTGCGCAGATCGGATGGTACCGTGATTGGTTGAGGTGATAAATGAAATAAAACCACAGTATAAATAATAATATGTATACCACTGCCACTGATAATTATAAATACAATATAATCAACCTTAACACATAGATATAGAGCTTAAATTACGTTTCATAGTCATCATCTTCACGCTTTCGTTTCTGGGTAACGGGATCGTCGTGCTCCATTTTGACGGGTTGGTGTGCTGATGGCCCGGCGGTTACCCTGACTGCGGGCTTGGCTACCACCTGGAAACGGTTATGATTTAGAGAAAGGTACCTAAGTGGGTTAATGTGTTGTTTACACTATAAAATATCACATGTGTATTAAATCTGCTTAATGATTGGATCCAGCTAGCTCAGCTATATTGTAGTTTCAAGATAATTATGATTTTCATACTACAGACAAATATTTTAACTGCACTACCACAAATAGGCAATAAGAGTCATTGGTTCACCTCCTATCATAGATCTATGGTCTATCTAAATTCAAGTTTAGATTGACTTAGATGCTAATTAGTTTTGCTGCCATGTACCATGCACAATGGTCCACTGGTAGGATTAAGTAACATGATGTTGAGATAAATTGAGATTTATAATTATGATTGCACAAAAAGTCTAAGTTATTCAAACCTTACCTTAGTACCGGAAGTGAATTTGAGAACAGGTTTAGGAACAACAGTAGCTTTGGGTGCGGCAACATTGACAATGGCGCCAGGCGGTCTCTTCACCACTACATTCTGTGAAGGAGGTGGCTTGGATGTAGTGACCGTTTTTAGAGACGGCACTGCTGAGATTGTGGGCTTTGGTGGGGCTTTCTTAACTGCAGGCTTGAGGCGGTAGTTGCAGGCCGAAAGGCAGTAACTGAAAGGACAGGTTTAATATACAATACAATGCGGGTACAATACAATAACGTCTTCAGGATGTTGTTGCGGTTGCCGCAGTTCTGCAGTGCGTCTTCTATGTTTCCCGAAGCACGTACAGATGACTTTTATGCAATAAAACGCAAGCGTGTGTCGTCACTGTTGGGCAGGGTACGTGGCAACAGCAACAACATTCTGAAGATAGTTGCCACAAAATATCAGTGTCCGATAGACTTGCTCTGGATAAGCATCGTGGTTGGGACGGTAAAATAAATGTTTAGATTACTATTTATACTTAAATTCATTGCCTACTAACATAGTTTATAAGCTCTTATTGTTACTAACCATATTGGATCATGTTATCTGACAAATAAATAAATAATAATATGTTAATAATGGTAAAATTGCTCTGCTATACATCACCATGTCTAAAATATGCAAAGAAAAGTCATATTTCATTGTAACAAGTCAAAAATCATTCAAGTTTTTGTTAAGCAAGTAGGTAATATGTTGCATTATTCTTTTTTTAGTGGTCTTGAGTCACATCATCATTCTCCTGCCATTATCACAATTTATTTGGGGTTGGCGCAACAAACCCTAACACATTTGGGAACTGGCTAGGCAGATGATGACAAACGGTTCATTATAAAATTGCTAGGACCTTGTAGACACTGCAACAATGACAGTTTCACTCACCGATCTGGCGGCAACCGTAGTCCGCAGTGCGGCTTGATCATAGGTAGAGGATTGACGTTCTTCACCCTCGATATCTCCAACAGCACTTCCCTCGGAGGAGGACTCGTGAACGACTTATCTAACTGCATCTGTACAGCCAGCCTAACATCTTCCAGATCAATTGTTTTCTTCTTTGAGTGAGTTGCAAACACTCGCGCGTCATCCAATACTGATGTTACGTACCGGTACGTGAACTCAAGCAGCTGGTTCACGACCCGCGGCTCGTAGTCTGTAATACCCACCTCCTTCATTATCGTCATGATTACTTGCGCGTCTTTTGGTATGTGTTTTGCTTGGACATTCGCTTTGGATTTGTCTTTCTCCGACATGTTTGCGATTTTGTGTAAAACTTTACACTTAATTAATTACTTATGATATCACTAAAGAAAGCTGTATTTATTTCATCAAACTCCGTAAGAATACCGACTCTATTTATTTTTTACGCACTCACTATTGATCGCACTATTATGATTAGCTTTCTTACACAGAGTACATTTTTATCTTTCTTACGAGGAGTAGTTCTCTTCTCCGTTATGAGTACATGTCATGTAGTCTGTGGTATTGTGATTGTGTTCTGTGAAGCAGTGTTGCCAACTGGGTGTCATATTTTAGAGCTAAATCGATTTCAAAAAAGGGCTAGATTAGCTCATTTTTTTGTAAATAGGGCTAAATTACTAAATAATGAAAAATATAAATAAAGGTTCTTTGGTATAATGGATGTTATGAATCATTAATGTGTAAATTATTAACAAAATACATCATACTCGATTATAAAATATTGTTTAATCATAAAATTACGATCTAAATAGTAGTCTTCCTCTAATTCCTCTCAAAGGGTTTCACTTTGCGCTGACGACGTTGATGGTTGGGCTTGGGCCTCATTGCGCGCAGCCTTGTTCAGTATAAAATGAAATTGGATACAATTTTTTTTAAAGGAGGCCCTACAAGATTATCTATGTGTAGTAATTTTGGTTTAACTTGGTAAGGCCAGTTCGTATTTATGGTATGGAATTTAGGGACTGGATAGGGACAGGCGATAATATTTGGGGCTAGATTACGGGCTAGGGGCTAAATCGTTATATTCGAGGCTGAACAAGAAGAAAAAGGGCTAGATCTAGCCCCGTGGGGGCTAAATTGGCATCACAGCTGTGAAGTACTTGAAGTAGTCTAGTCGGTGCTAGACATAGACATATAAAAAATATTTAATAATAATTTCCCATCTCAATGGTGCTAGAGCCAAAGAGTACTATAATATATGGCTAGAGCACAGAACCACAGAATACACAGAACACATTTCTCCAGTATCTCCAGTCATAAACATATATTCTCAATGATCTCCAGTACTCATTCTCTGCTGTCTACGTCCAGCACAGAACATTTATGAATTTATGCGGATAGCGGATATAAGCTAAGCGTCCACTGGGACGGAATCGGATCGCTCGGAGCGAAAGGATTCGTTGCTTTGTATTGATTTTTATGGTACAGCGTGCATTGCACAGGTGCATTGGATCGGCATAACTTTACTGCGCACAGAACATATACAGGGTGAAATTGAAAACATGCGACAAACCGTAATGGGAGATTGTACTCATCATTATGAACAACTTTTACTAAGAGACCAAAGATGCAATCGCAAAAAAAAAAACAGCTGTTCCCTACATTTTGACGAGTCATGCGAACATAAATGTAGGGAACAGATGTTTTTTTTTTCGCGATTGCATCTTTGGTCTTTTAGTAAAAGTTGTTCATAATGATAAGTACAATCTCCCATTTCGGTTTGTCGCATGTTTTCAATTTCAACCTGTAGACTCCTAAAGTCTTATCGTTTCCTTTTGTTTTTCTTCTCTTCTGCTTTTAAGTTAAAACTATATTTGCATAATGCAGAATTGCATATGTAAGCGGGCATGCCCTTTATGCCTGGAGGCTTTTATTTAGATTGTAAGTTCTGTTAACGTTTTATTTTAATTTTTTATTATTTTTAGTTTTCAATGTTTTGGTGGTATATTGGCGTGTACTACTACACTAGCTAATATATGGCAAATTGAATGTTTTTTTTTTGTGTTTCGTTATTTTAATTACCTATTATGTATAGAATCAAGTTCTTCTAACTTAACAGACAGCTGTGCCGCTGGGGAGTTTGTTGCGCTACTTCTTCCCAGCTAAAGGTGGAAATGGTGGCTAGGAAATGGTGAAGGGCGGGCGTTTTGGGGGGACTGTCTTATGTAATTTTGACGTTCGAAAAGAGCTAACTCTCAGCCACAGACTACATAGAGTTATTATGTATCTCTCAGCCTAGTTTGAATAAATGACTTTTGATTGATTTGATAAAAAAAAAAATACTTTTGATTTGATTGCCACCAAAATAATAAAACTACCAAAATAGTAGAAAATTAAATATTTTGTCGTATCAAAGCTATTGGCGTGATTTTGTACACGTTCAGAGTGTAGGGATGTCGGAAGTGAAAAAATATCGATGTATCGATATTTATTAAAATATCAATATCGACATCGATATTTCGAGGAAAAAATATCGATATATCGGTCAACTTTTCAAAAGATTTAGCGTTTTGAAAATAAATAAAAACTATTCTAATTTGAAGATTGGGACGAAATATGTAACAGAAAAATAAAAGTAAATTAATTTATATTTATATCCATTTTCTTAATTAAAAACGATTTAAATCAAATTTATTTTTTGTTGTTTTGAATTTATCGCCAAAACGCTTCTTACGATGACTTTTTATCACGTGACCACGCGTGACGTCAACTTTGTGTAAACTAAAGTAGTTAGTAAGTAAACAAGTGAATTTTAAATTTTGAATGGATAGAAAGTGATATTACTAGTGTGCGGTGCCTCTGTGCGCAAATACTTCTAAAACTACGCCAAACTAAGTATTTGTACCGGTGCCGTTTACACAAAGCTGATGAAAACACAGCGACGTAAAAAAGCGAGCGTGATAAAATGACATCATAAGGGGCGTTTTGGCGGTAAATTCAAAACACCGAAAAAAAAATGATTTTAATTGAGAAAATGGATATAATTTTTTTTTTTTTTTTTAATATATCGTCCCAATCTTCATATGTTCCGTGTGGTACCGGACGTAAAAGAATAGCACCATCCCATTTCTTCCCGTGGGTGTCGTAGAAGGCGACTAAGGGACTTACTAGAGAATGGGCAGCAGAGTTCTCTATGCATTTGACCACCATACTGCGATCGCCAACCCGCCTGCCAAGCGTGGTGATTATGGCAATTCCCCCCCTTCTGGGGGAGGCTTATGTCCAGCAGTGGACGTCTTTCGGCTGATATGATGAATCTTCAAATTTAAATAGTTTTGATTACCTTGGAAAATACCCTTTTAGGAGTGTATCGGGTACAATTTCGTTTTCGGGATTGCTAGCTAGGTTTTACGCCCGGGTTCTGCGGAGCCCGTAACTTTGAGAAGTACCTAGGTACTTTTTAGTAAATCCCTAAATAAGACTGAAATGTGTTTTTGGTAGTAAGAGGCGTCCTACGTATGTAAAATATACACGTAGGGTGCTTTTTGAGCTGTCTCTTGGGTCCTACGTTTCCTTGTTTATAAAAATGTTGTGCACAAGTTAACATGGCGATGTAAACTTACCCTCTTCCCAACTATGTTGATGTCGGCTTCCAGCCTCACTGGATGCAGCTGAATACCAGAATTTTACATGGAGCGACTACCTATGTAACCTACACAACCCAGTTACTGGGTAATACGATACCCCTTGGTAAGACTGGTTGTCAGACTTTCGGGCTTCTGACGACCCGTAACGACTGTCAACGATCAACAAACGACAACCGGAACCAACGGCTTAACTTGCTTTCCGAGGCACAGAGAGGTCTTCTTATGTAAAGATGGTCATCCGTCCACGGACCAACCGCGGCAAGCGTAGCTTTAACCTGATCGACCCGTGCGGCTGTTATCACTTAGGCACCCTGCATAAGTTGACATAACTCCTATTTCTGTGTACCAGGGCGAGGACTTAGTTTTGCCAACCCAAGCTTTAGACAGACTTTCTGCCACTGTAGATAAGTATTATTGTAATCGAGCTTATCGACCGTAAACTACAGCGCCTCGTACTAGCGAGCTTAGTTCATGAATTAGAAACTAGCCCAGAAAACAATAATTAGGTATACTATACACCTTGTATCACATGGGGTGAAAGATAAGTAGCTGTACAGCTGAGTAAATCCATCGACTTCCCATGACAGTAGTTGGAGGCTCTCACTTAGTAATTTTGTTCGCTTGTAGTAGGTATATTTGGATGAATTTTTAAATCAAACAAACTGTTTATAATAACCATTTCGATTTTATTCAGTTAAAATATGAAATAACTTACGTGTACAGTAAAAATAAGTTGTTTTTAGATAGTCATTGAAGTGTTAACTCAAGTATGTATATGTATGTATATCGCTAGAAGCCGCACGGCTTGCGTCTCAACATGGCGACTACCTTAACACCTTGTTTACCAAGTGTACTAAAATACATTCTAATGATTATATTATTGTAATTTGTAATAGGTACATTAACATATAAATGGACAATTTGGACGTACAGTTGTGGTTTTTATTTACTATAGTGATAAACAGAATGTTCTAAGGTTACACAGCATGTTTCCTTCACTTTCGTTCCATAAATATTAAGTGTTAATATTTACAAATTTTATACTAGACCTAAAATATTAAATATTATTGTATACTCTCGCAAATGTATTATAATTTCATCTTTTTACGTTTTAAACACAGTTGTCTTATGTCTTCAAGATCTAAATGCCGCCAAACAGCCCTTTTAATTCGTTTAGACTACAGTCTAACATTGCCAAGGAAGTGAAACTTCAATAAAATGTACAAAATATACAATTATAAATGTTGATCCATTTTTACTTAAGTTGGTATTTATTGGCCATTGTAGATTTATATTTCTAAGGAAGCGTACCTCAAGTTTCAATGTGGGTAGCGAAATTGACAAAAGCGACGTACCTATATTTTTTATATTTTACTCTTAATATTCATGTGTAGTACCTATAACGTTATGGAACAAAAGTAAAGCAACATTTCAAACGTACGAGCGATCAATTCATCGTTTAATGAAAATCTTGTTGAAAATTAAAACTATTGTTTCGTCCGTGATATGTTTAGAGCCAAAATAATTAAATAATAAGAACACTGATGTATGACCGCTCACGAAGGCGAATAGACAAAAGATGTATTATTGCTTTCGTAATAACATTATTAACGATTATACAAAATGATGCGCGCATCACAAACATGTTACCGTCCTGCTTTAATGTCTATAGCTAATAAATTGTGCTATATGCCGAAACCATCCGTTAGACTATCATCATTCTTTATTATCCTTATTCATAATTATATCACCTAGTGAGGTTTCAAACAATAACCTACGAATCCCTCACACGTTAAGCCTTTGATGAAGAGTAAAACAAATCACTTCATGTTAGCTTCATAAAAATAAAATCCGTACTATTGAAACCCTAAATGTAGAAGAGACCAGAACTATTTCACGACTTTATTGTTTAATCCTAACGAGACTTTCTACAAAGCGAACCTTTCGAGGCAAGTATTCAACGTATTTATTCACTTATGTTAACTATTTCCCGCGAAATGGGATTAACAACCTCTATATAACCGCCGGCGCTACCGACTGTGTATTTGTAAAATGTGATCGATAACTATTTCTATGAGAACTCGATGTCTATTACGTATTTCGATTTCAGTTCTCTTCAGCAACGTGTGAGGTGACCTATATGAGACTAATTAGGTACAAATGTACTTAATGATCTACTCTCGTACACTCAATACAATATTATCAACAACGTAACTAGGGTCTACTACTTACGAAAAAACTATGAACATCACAAAATCCCGAGTAACTATCAGACGATGTGTATGGCTAAGAAACAAAATATAATACACGTTCATGAATCACTCATTATTTAAATTCTTACAAAACTCACTAGTACTCGAGTACCTACCTATGGCAAAAAGGTTGCGAATGGCACTGTACTATTATTCGTTTAGAAAAACTTCAAAGTTATTGGCAAATTGAGATAAGAAAAGAAATCTGCAATAGTGATCATTTAAGTTAATTAATATTAAAATATAATAAAAATTCATAATTGCACAATTAAATTGAACATAATATTTTACGATAAAACAGTATAAGCTCAACTCTTTATTATTAATATTTACGAATAATTCATACCGTATTATAATTATAAATTAAAACAAAAAGTTCATAGATAAAATATTGCATCATATTAAACAGGGAATCACTTAAGTCATTTATTTATTAATGTATTTTATTACAAAAATATTCAAACATATCAAAGTCAGTCCATACGCAGAAAATCACCAACTTTATGTTTTGCAATTCGCAAAAGGCACTCCTTAATGCAAATTAATTGTCCAAAGTCGTGACACACGGATGGGGCGTGTAGGAACCGAGCATTCAAACTGTTGAGCTTATTTTAAAAGCATCCCATATAGGTAAATTAAAATTACAGCTTACCACTATTTATATCATAAGAAACAGGAAGAAACTACAAATAGACAAGTCCATAACGGTATTTAAAATAATAAAAACAAACCGGTACATAATAGAGTACAAATTTACTTCAGCTACGCTACGGGTTATTCTCTGTTATGCTGCCTAATTTTATAATGGTAGTGTCTGAAACATTCACTCTCCGTACGCAAGAAAATGAACGAGTCAAATTACTTTTTCCTATACTTTGCACTTGTTTCCATTCCGTCGAGTATTGCACATAACATTTCCACGATAAATATATACATCAGTTAGTTATAGTATGTATAACATGTCGATCACTTGTAGCTTTGTTACCGCCGGATTGGCTACACCGCAAGTAGCCATCTCATGAAACACGTCTGGGTTTTATATGTTGAAAATTGTCCTTGCACTGTGTTCGTGGATTAGATCTGGGCGGTCAGCTCTGCTGAAGCCTGCGACAGACAAAATAGGGAAGAATATCAGAATTATTAAATTGAATTTTTGGTATAATTTAATAGTTACGCTGACAACATTATAATACAAATATGTAAATAGGAAATGAGAAATATGCCGGAAGAGATTAAAACAAGTGGCGGCGTGTCTGGCTGCCGATTTTTAAAAACATGAAATTCAACAACAGTCATGGTTTAGTAAATTAGTTCGCTTAATTTTTTCCAAATCTATAAAGAGTTTAATTTTAAGAGACGAAAATGAATAAATTAATGTTCATATGAATACTGTTCTATTATTGGTCAGTGAACAAATTTATTATCAATCCTTAATTCACTGTAGGGGAAGGCAGAGCCCAAATTACACATGTGTGTCTAAAAGTGGCACCGGTGACTAAAAAGTTGTGTAGAAATCGGTTAACATGGTATGGGTTTGTAATACGGAGGACTGAGGACAATGTCGTGAGGAAACTTAACTTTGAATATGGATGAAAATGCGTACCTATGTGGTGAGCGCGGGCTGCGCGTGGTCGGGCGGCGGCTGGTGCGAGCTGGGCGGCGGCGGCGCGGCGTACTCCACCACCTCCTGGTAGATGAGCTGCTTCCACTGCTCCACCGTGTGCTCGCGCTCGTCCACCGAGTGGTCGTACGACGCCGGCGCAGGCTGGCAGCACGCGGGGTCACATTACACATCATTCAACACATACGATACTCCAGAACAATCCCCGTCAAGCCATGACTGGACCAATTATTACAAAATCTATCCCCTGCTACAATTCCAACTTATAACACTGCAACTTTTTTCTGAATAGTTCCAAAATGTTCCCATTAAATTGCCAAAATTTCCCCCCACTATATTGCAAACTTTCCTAAATTTCGCTCCCACTACATTGCAAATCTTCCCCCATCTTAACATTGTAAAGATATCTCCATCATTATATCCATAAAGAGCGTGTCTCACCGCGTTGACCTCCCCCTCGTCGTACCACACGTTGATGTACGGGTGCAGCAGAGCCTCGTCCACAGAGATGCGTCGCTCCGGGTCGATCACCAGCATGCGCGACAGCAGGTCGCGCGCCTGCGACGCCTGCGCACGGGACAGAGGATATTCGTTAAAATAAGTGTATCACTATCATCAACCAACCCGCACTGGGGCCGCGTGGTGGATTATGGCCCACTCCCACTCACAGAGAGGAGACCTGTGTCCCAGCAGTGGGCTGATTATATTCATCAATATTTTCTAATCTTAATGTCCGTGTGCGTTAAGAATTTATTAGGTAACCTCTCGGCAACTATCGGCTCTAAATGTAAACTTCTTTTATGTTCTAAGAAGGTTAAACATGTGTGTTCTGTTAGGGAGTTTGTCGCGCCACTTCTTCCCAGCTAGAGCACTAGAAAATGGTGAAGGGCAGACGTTTTGGGCGACTGTCTTATTAATATGTAATTTTGACGTTCGAAAAGTGCTAATTGTCAGCCTAATTTGAATAAATTACTTTTAAGCTTTGAATGTCAAAACTGATTAATTCGAACGGTTTTACAAGTTATCTGAGCATTGCCTAATAATGTAAGCCATGCAAAACCAAATTCGGAAAAAAATTATAAAAAAAATCTGCAATATAAAGTGTTTTGCAGACTTGTAACTGTAATTACTAGCTTTAGTGAACTTGTAACTGCTAGCTTTATTGAACAATTAAGGAGTGTGACCTTGAGCCTGTTGTGCTCGTTGCTATCGCTGGGGAACAGTATGTCCGGGAACAGTCGCTCGAAGCTGTAGCCAGTGTAGCGCGGCCGGTTCTCCACGTAGTTGCGCACGGTGGGCTGCAGACGCGCCATGAAGGCCGCCGACGGCGTGCCCAGTTGCTCTGTCAAACATTTCATTATTATTGTTGAACATCACGCCATGGTGATGGTAGTCAACTTCGCTCTTAGATTGTCGAAGTTGGGTTGCGGTCCCGATCTGTTGTATGACAGGTCGCGATCGTCTTTTTAAAGAAAACTGTTAAAATAATTTAAAGTGTCATAGAGTCATGTGTGAAAATGTTTTTTTGCACGATCATTTATTTCTGTAATCTTACCTTTGTATATAAGGATATAGGGAATTTTTGGCAAATTCATTTCAGTGATTAGGATTTTGTTACCGAATAAGGATTCGGTAACAAAATCCTAATCACTGAAATGAATTTGCCAAAAATTCTACCATTCGGGGTATGTATAATACATAAGTTAATAGTTTATGGACTGACCAATAATCTTGTTCCACTGGTCGATGTGGTCGGTGCCCGGGAACAGCACGCCACCGCGGATCATCTCGCCCATGATGCAGCCCACCGACCAGATGTCCACGTTCTCCGTGTAGCCCATGCCGAGGATCACCTGCGGAACAGAACAGATAGCGTGGTAGGTAAAATTATAATAATATAAATTAAGGAAAAAATAGACATACGGCACCGACCGAATGATGAATGAAAGTAATGATAAAAGACTGTTTCAATATCTAGGACGGATTCAGACACATACTACTACGCGCCACGCTACGGGGTGTTGGGTGTGATGCCCAACAGTGAAAATGTTATGTACTTGTTATGTAAGTAAACTTGTAAGGTATGTTATGTTATGTAAATGAGTAGACGATTGCTTCCCTTGATGGATTTATTGCCACTAAAAATATTTACATAATTGTTACACTTAAATGCTATGTTGGAGGAATGCACAGCTAAACAATATTAATGTGCATGCATGAGTGACTTACAACTGTCACAAAGGTCAATGTACAGCATAGCTCGTACAGGATGAGTGAAGCGAGCCAAATTCTCAGTGTAATCCCAGCATTTTTATTAAATTTGTATGTAAATAATCACGCGCCGGAGCGCGTTATCTGCGCCCCGTGGCGTGGTGCGCCTTAGGCTCAACTCACACCAAAAGAGCGTCGAAGCACAGCGAAGCGGAGCGCAGTTTCAGTATCATATGAACTTTAACATTATTTTCATTACTATAATACTTATTATCGCATGAGAACCTCGAACGAGTCGCGCGGATGCCCGCGGCGCCGCGGGAATTTCTAACCGAAATTCTCTACCGAGCGGGTCGCGGCGGCGCGGGCGCTTCGCTGCCCTTCGCCGCTCTTTCGGTGTGAGTTGACCCTTAGTGTGTGATTCGCCTTTTTTGGGTGGGAAATCATCAAAAACTTCTCCCGCTCTGGGTGAAGCAGGAGGGCGGGCGTGTCAGAGTTTTTGCCTGTGTGTCAGGGGCCGCGGTTTCTCTTTCGAATAACCCGCACCCCTGGCAGACATCGGTCCTTGCGGACCCCACCTGTTGGTGCTGACATCTCTTTGAAGCGCGCGTGGAACACAACGCGCCGTCGACCCGGGCTTGGTCCTTACCGGACAGCGAGCTACCCATTACTCGCCGTCCGCAAGCCCGCGCCTACGGTGGCCGGGAATCAGCCTGGGATTCCCGACGCCCAGGGCTTCTCCCGCGGCGACTACGGCCGTGAGGGCGCATATACTGCCTCTCCCTCACGTGCGCCGCCTCCCTCTTCGCGAGCATTACTGCTTCGCAGAAGGAGGTGACTGCTAACCATTCACTCTCGCTCCGTACCATGGCCTGCACCAGGGCCGGACGCGAGAGATCGCCGCCGCCGACTGCCTCCACGAGGACACGGCGGTGCTCTGCTCAAGCCGGGCAGACCACCACCGTATGCTCCACCGTGTCCTCAGGGGATCTTCGCAATGGAAACACCCTGATTGTTCGCATTAAATAGGCTCCGAAACTACTGAACCGATTTGGAAAATTATTTCACTGTTGGGAAGCTACACTATCCCCGGGTGACATAGGCTATATTTTATCCCCGTATTCCCTCAGGAACGGGAACTACGCGAGTGAAACCGCGGAGCGCTGCTAGTTCTTAATAAAAATGTATGCTCAAGAACTGATCAATGGGCGCCGCGTGGCGCCGGCAAGTTTATATTCATCTTTAGTTTTACGAAGCGTGCTCGATCACTGTTACACTTCACCTCGGATATGTTAATTTATTGTTTATCCATTCAATGATTCACTTTGTTGAGTTATGCAGAAAAGCGAAGGATGCAAAAGCGAGTTGGATAATTTTTCCATCTGGCCTCAAATGGGATAGGTTTTATTTTTGCATGCATACAGAAAGCAGTTTAAGAAATAGTAGGCAGGTAGTTGGCACTCCGCCTAGAATCGATAGACTTCGGAAATAGGTGTTCGAAACTTTGTTGACTAATGCACAAAAGCTTGAGAATCGAGAGCTTGCAGAATGCAAAAGCGAGCTAAGCGAGCTCTAAAATTTGAGGACCTCGCGTCCAATATGTTCAGTTTTATATTATGCTATTAAGCGTTTTTGGACAATTTTTTGTTCTGAAAGATTTTATTCTGAAGCCAGGGTGTGCAAGTGCACCCCACTCCCGGCGCCCGTGACTGATCACAAGAACAAAGGATTTGCCAACTATCAAGTGCGTGTTATCAAGTTTTCCGAAGGTTTATCGATTGTCAGAGTGTTGTAGTCTTCGGCTAGTAATAATCGCGATTGGACTACTAGCCAAGTGTCAAGCTAAAGGTGTGCTGTTCCAAAAGTCTCTAATGGAAGTGAAAACAAATGGATGTGAAAACAAATGGATCAGAAAACGTAATAGTGGATGCCAATTGCTTAGATTTGCTTATTTGAATGTTTAACCTGAAACCCTAATTTTAAACAAGTTTTTCCATTTGACAATTGAGATTTATTACAGAAATTTTGGTTGACGATTTTTCAATTAAAATTAAATAATATTTTTCACAAAATAATTTTTGGAAAATGTGTTGAGATATAAAGTTGAAACCTTTTGAATACATTCTCTTTAGTGAGTGATTGCATCAGAATTAACATGCGGGGTAGTTGCGTAATGCACTATCAGTCGGATTTGCTTTCATTTTGACAGTTCCACAACATTCATTGCGTTGTTTACGATGTTGAGTAGACGAATTATACAAACATGAAGCAATGGATTAACATTAAGCTTCAAAAAGATTCAGATTAATAGTGTGTTACGCAAGGTGCAGTTCTAGATCACGTATTGTTATATGTCGAGTAAAAGTGACTATACATACTTCGGGCGCGCGGTAGTACCGCGTGACGACGTAGGGCGTCATCATGAAGGTAGTCCCGGCGGTACGCGCCAGTCCGAAGTCCAGGATCTTCAGCGTGCAGTCGCTCTTCACTACTATGTTGGACGGCTTCAAGTCCTGAGGAACACATTACATGCTTAGTCCAGTTGAATATGAAAATAAAATATTTGAATTACTGTTAGGAGAAATGTCTATGCTAAGGTCCATTCTCCAAGCTCAAAAATCCAAGTTCTTGTCACACTTTTGCCTGTTTGGATAAATCATAATATTTTATAACCACAATGTTTATTTGACATAAAGAAGTACGCATACAGGTGATACGCAAAGACCGGGAAGGTTCAGGTGTTTTTTTTTTTTGTTGTAACGCCAATAAACTCGTTTATATTTCTTTCCGTACACAAATATGCTGCGTTAAAGATGGGATATCCTTTTTCTCGCTGAAAACTAATTATATGACCGCTATTTTTACAATATAGAAGCCTCTTTTTTCTCATAAATGAAAACTTAAGTACCTATTTACTTCGTACTTCAGATTTGGTAAAGCAGGAAGTTTGTACTTCTACACAAAAATACCAATTGAATCCGCTTACCCGATGTATTATCCCAGCAAGATGCAAGTGTTTGATGCCGCACAGCATCTGGTAGAGGAGGTAGCTCATGCGCTCGTGGTCCAAGTCCATCTGAATGACCTGGCACAGGTTGGCGTCCATCAGCTCCATCACCAGGTAAACATCCTGGAACTCCTCGAGGCTCTTCTGCGGCGTAAACGCGTTTAGAAGGCCGATTATCTGGAAAGGTGAATTGAAGAAGACGGGTGAGATTATTTTGTCCAGAGTGGAAGGAAGCTTAGAAGGATCACGTTGATTTCGGAAAAAAATTGCTGGTATGAAACTAACATATGACAGTTTTAAATTTTTTCCTTGACTATGTCTTCAAGTAGGTCTTGAAGTTTTCTGTTACACAGCAGACTTTTTTATAGATAAAAAGACCCATAAAAATTGCCAGAAAGAACCATGAAAGAATTTATATACAGAAACTGAAATATATTCTTTTGTTTAAAGTGCTAAAGAGAAAAGAAACAAATAAATCACACAAAAGCAAAGTTTTCTACTTTAGAAAGTATTCAACTTTTTTTTTTTGTTTGGGTAATCATCAAATAACTTCTCCCGCTCTGTTGGTGCTGACATCTCTTTGAGGCGCGCGTGGAACACAACGCGCCGTAAGTATTCAACTTTAACTTACATTTTTATGATTGACGAGTTTCATAAGTTTGAACTCGCGGTACGCCCGCTTCGCGTGCGTCACATTTTGAAATGGCCGCGATAGCTTCTTGATCGCAACATTCTGTTGTGTCACCGTGTCATACGCAGCACTGTAACCAAACATAATCACCATTCACTAAGAAAGCAAGCAATGGACGATGTAGAAGAGAAAAGACGGTAAAAACAGAGTTTCTTATTGGTAAGAAAACCAAACGAAAAATATAAATCAAATTTGAATAACCCTTGGATGCATGAAGCTAGGCGAATAATATGTTGCTTTTCAGTCGTGTTATTGTTTATTAGTTCAAAGCGCAAAATTTTTAGTTTTGCAGTTAGATACAATGGAAAATATCTGAGATTTAGATAGATAATACAAAAAGTTAATATTAGTTTTCACTATGCAAAGTTAATAGTTGTTAATTAAGTTTATGTTCATGTATTGAAATCCCTTTTCCGAGTCAAAATTCAAATTTTCAAAAATGCCATAATGAAGTGCCACCCAGTGATCCCCATGAAATAATACAAAAAAAAAAACCCAAACCACCAAGATGAAATAATGTAAATGAATATCTGAAAATGAATAATTCAAATATTTTAATCACATTTTCCATTCAGAGTTTATTGATTGAATTTATTCTAATGCCTCCTTAATTTGAAATGATTCTGAGGAATAATTTGATTTGTGTAGTGTCGTGAACTCAGGTTTTACTGTAACGGAGAGATAACCGTCCTATTGCCTGGAAAGTAATTGAATTAGGTGCCCTATTCCTGATGGCGATAGAACACTGTTGGATGAAATCAATGGTGTAATTCAACAAATTCTGCAAAAAAAACCGAGAATTTTGTATGATAGGCAGCCACCTTCGGGCCTCGAATACAACGAAATTGTGGTCGTGTCAATATTAGTATTAATCCTAAAACCAAAGCAGACGTAAACATGTAAAGCGGCAGCCATGTTTGCAAGATGGCGCCCGGTCTTACCACACCATCCCTTGTGCGCCCGCGCCGCGGCTCACTAGCTCAGTGTACCGCGTCGGAATTGTGAACACACTGTCACCGAGTGTGACTGAGTAAAACTGAACCATCTCTAACGGCTATTGTACACTACTGGATCAGCTATAAAAGAAACATATTATGTATATTGGTGACTGTGGGCGTAACCAGGATCGGGCAGATGATGTTGAAATTCTGTAACTTGGTTTAGAAGATTAGTATGATACAGTCATGCCTTTAAACACTACATAAGACGAGGGGAATTTCAGGTAGGAAAGAAGCGGAACCAGAGAGAGAAGCGGTCTGGTAACTTCGAAGTAATGAGGAGAATAGGAAATTAAAGGCATACCTGTGTAATGTGCCTTCTTGTGGTCGTGTATAGCCACGGAAGAGAAAAAACATGGAACTGCAAAGTAGGCGTGGCACGCGTGCCACAAATAAGCGCTGTTACGCGTAGTTGGTCCCAGTCGTGTTCTGACATCGCGTCGAGTCACTAGTCTCACGACAAATTTAATTTTCCGTAGCTATGCCGTATTGTTCCATTTTGGAGTGCAAAAATGATAGTAGGAGAATAAATCTTAAAAATTGAGGTGTTTCGTACCATCGATATGTACGGTTTTATTTGTTTTCTAATAAAATCTTAGTTATTTTCAATTTACTAATAATTTAATATAACGTCTGGTTAAAATCAACCTTACATGATTAAAATAAAGTTTATTTTAGATTGATTGTATTCTCTATTTCATTCTGGAAAGTACTTCGCTACTCAATTAGTGATGCAGTCGGGTCGGATGTTGGTTTTATCGATGGATATCGATAAAAGAAAATTAGTCATTTAATATTTATTGCAAAATAACATTACAATACCACTATAGGTCGCTTAACATTCATACACGAAATTTATTTTAAGAAGTGTATTATGTTGCATAGATGCTTTATAGCAAAAATGTAATCAAACTTTTACCTAATAACGTAATTATTATAATTTTAATGATGCCTGAGACGTTGCATTGCATTGACTAATCGGTCATTTCGGTGTGTAAGATCATTCAGTCATCAAACCGCCTCAATGACAGTACAACAAATATTTCAACGCCACTCCAGTGCCACTGAACAGTTCACCGTTTTCGAAAATCATTAAGTTTTTTAATCAAGTCAGTTATCATGTTTTATTATTATCACTTAAAAATATGGATTGAATTGAAATTAAATTAAACACAGTAATATTTTTTTCTCCTGTTCATTGTTTTATTGGTATTGTTTTCAATAGTATTATTTTTATTTCAGTTATTTATTTTATTTTCAAATAACACTACGTTATTCTTCCTACAGTTTTATTACTGAACTCTCAACAAGACACCCAATTTTTAGTTTAATTTGAAAAAAGTATCTATCGATATCGATAACCTAATTAAAAATGCAATGCATCTGCACTGGTGCGGCCCTAATCGAGTAGCAATAGATATCGACCTATGACGCAAATGTCGACCTTATATTTATCACATTTAAGTTTAAAATTGGGACCACTGAAAATACTGCCATCTATGGTCGAGTAGCGGAATTTACTCGGCAATCGAATCTAGTTTGACTATAGATTACAAAACGTTGTAAATACTTTCTGAGCTAAAGCAAAATAAATCCTATCTATAGAGCCTGAAGGTTTATTTCCAGATGAAGGATCTGTGGCTTATGTTAGTTTTGACTAAAACTAAAACGACAAATCAAACGAATTGTTTATTTGTAGTGCATTATATGATTATCGGTTTATGTGTGTGAGTTTGGCGACAACGGTTCCTATAGTAATTTTGTTGCATTGCAGTTCCACCTGTTTTTTTTCTTCCGTGTGTATAGCCTTCTTTATATTCTGGTTACGCCCACATTGACAAGCCACTACAGTGCGTAAAATTATGTATTGTATAATAGTGTGATAGGTGTGCAAACATGCGTGTGTGCGTGCGAACAGGGATGCATAGAGTTGCGTGTTTTGTTCACACGCTTGGCGTGCTAGAGTTGAAAATAAAATAATATTTCAGTTGCGTCATTTAGTCGTAAAGTTGTGTGGATACAAAAAAAAAAGTGTAGACAAGTTCTGAAAGTTCGTGATATAGAATATTTGCTGGAAATAATAGGATCATTTTGAGAGACAGTAATAGACTAGAAAATTCTGTGTTTAGTATTATATGTTCCTATAAAAATAAAATATGAGGTACTTAAACCAGTTTTCATGCTTGTATTTGTAGACCAAAGCGAAGGTTTCAGGGAAATCCCAGACTTGAGTATAATACAGTGATCTGAAGAATGAATGTTTCATACAAATGTATAA
This sequence comes from Antitype chi, assembly GCA_947359405.1. Lineage (NCBI taxonomy): Eukaryota > Metazoa > Arthropoda > Insecta > Lepidoptera > Noctuidae > Antitype > Antitype chi. The sequence continues at coordinate 1,351,419 of OX375826.1, forward strand.
TTAGCGATAATTGAAGTTGCGCGAACATTATATTATGTTGCGTAAGTGCAGGGGTGTTAATGAAATAATTATACCGAGAATTACTTAGTTCTAAAGTATGAGAAATGTTTAGCCCTCTAATTAGAAAACTTACAGCCCTCAGTACCTCGTGGAAAGGTTTTCCGAAATTCTAAACTTTCGTAGAACTGTCAATCTTACCAAGATTTCCTTGAGGTATTAAGTTGAGATTTAAAGGGACACCCTAACCGTGTAATTTAGTCAAACAAACTAAAACCGATTTATTTAAAATGCTTAGCCGAGCTTGGTGAATGATTTCGAAATTCTAACTTTACCTGTCTATGTAAACGATGTCAATTGTAAATCTTAGCATAGATCGACATTAAACTTTCTTAGATCACCGAACCATGTTAACTTTATTAGCTACCTTCATTTCTAATTGAAATCAAAAGGTCACTTGATTCTCGAAGCAGAATAATCAATTAGGAAAGGATGTTTTTGTATTTTGTACTGTAACAGCGCTAAATAAGACAACAACTTTTTCTAAAAGTTTATGTGTTATAAAAACGTACTACTACATAATGAAAAGGTACTACATTTGTACAAAGATCTTTTGGTGCGTGGCCAAAATCGGAACTAAAGACGCCATATTTTATCAATGTATTTCAAGTGCCAAAAGATTCCTGTAGCAATCAAAATAAAAGGTTTATACTCTAAAATTTACTAACGTCAAAACTAGAGAAGTGGCAGACATTATGGTCGTAGTTGTGTTAGAGACTTACCATACTATTCCCTGTGCTCCGGATCCGATGGGCTTCAAGTTCTGGTAGCGCTTGAGTATGGTGAAGCGTGTGTCGCCGACCTCGACGGTGTAGAAGTGAGGATGGCGCGCCGGGGCCGACATGGCGGAGGCTGGTAGCGCCGCGTGGGGCATGGACCACCCCTACCTGTGGAGACACGAAATGTTCATGAACAACAGTTGCAATCTAAATAAAATAATTTATTCAGCTGCATCCGGATAGACTGAAAGCTAACCCCAACATAGTTGGGAAAAGGCAGATGATGAGTTGCCAATGCAAACGACATTTTAAGATAGATGGGTACCGCAGTCCCACAAAAATCGAAGGAGTTTCTGACCCTGGGTTTATACCAAAGTATAAAACATGTATTTTACATGATGTCTACTGTTTTCGAAAGACTTATACTCGTAGTTGTATAGAAAACTTGTCAATAGTGACAAAAAAGTAAACAAAATACTTAAAGAAAAACATGTCTGGAATCACGATAGTAAATGTATGATAATCCTATGTTTCATACACAACAATACAACAGAACGAAATTTGCAAAGTTCCCTTCACACGCTTTGCTTTTACTAAACGTTTCTTTTACTACCTTGGCCCGTTTTTATACAACAGAATTGACAAAACTATACCTTTACATCAATCCTCTTACGAAAAGTGTAAAAAACAGATAACTGACTTTTTAACCACTTTAAACTACGACGACACTGAATATCTGCTCACTTCACAATCTTAATGACTTCTCTAATACTCCATATCTAAACTCAACCTCTTTCACTTCAGTTTACACATACACCACACCTATATCACAGAACACAGACATACACAGCTACATTACAAAACACACACACACACACACACTACACCTACAACACAAAACACACGCACACCACACCTACATCACAAAACACACACACGTACTAACACTTTTAGTTTAGTATAAGTTAAATACGTTTGTACCTTATAGTTCTAAGCAGTCTATTAAAATGTTTGTACCCCTGTGGGAACCTGGGCTGGCGAACCTTAATACAGGTTACTATGTAACCTAGCTAGGACGCCTGATTCAATTATGTTACTTTATTTCTATTCGACTTAACCCTAAATTTTAAAAATTATTTTATTGTAACAGACTGTACCACACTTTTTGAAATAAATAAATTATTAAATTATTATATTTTTAACAAATCTTTTTGAAAACCAGTAATTACAACGTGTATATGGGTGTAAACATGGAGGCTCATCTTAAATGAAGCGACCCAAGGGAATCCGGGTATTCAAAGAATATAACGTTTTTAGTTCACGGAAAAGCGCCGGCTTAATGTATAACCTTCAAGACAGCATGAAAAATCTTCTGAAAATGCATTCGAGTTCCCCTTTCCGATATACACATAGGGATATAAATATTAAATTTGCTACGATGATGTCACGCTCGCCTCCGAAGCGCACATCAAAGGATCAATTGCTTATTAAAGTTTTAATACCCTCGGCACAAGAGTATTGAATGTTAAGAGGGTGTGATCAGTGTTGCAAGCTTAAGGATTATAGACACGGTAGCCAGGATTTACATTGCCACAACAACTTTGGAATGCTAATGTTAGCAAAAAGTTGCGGGATCAGTGGGATGTTTCTTGAATAGAATAGAGTACAAAATATATTTGTTTTGATTTAAAATGACCTTATTATTCACTTCCCCATTTTTACTATATGTCGATCAATCAGGACAGAGTGACATAATAGTAAATGGCGACATAAGAGACTGCTGTAGTAACAGAAAGAGTCAAAAGAATTAATAAGCGATTTCATGGCGACTAACTCCATAAAATTGCACTTTCTTGTAATTGTACATTTTTATATTAGTGTTTATCAATGGAAACTTTAAATGGCCATCAATTTCTTTTTTTTTGTACACTGTATAAGTAAGCTGTTTATCGAATAAAATAAAATCGGTCATTTCGGAGACACTTCCATCTGTGAAGGATCGTAAGCAGGTGGTGTTCTTCAGTTTCTGCTAACCACCATAAAGAAAAGTCGTGAGGAGTGTAAGTCTATCATCTTTAGAAACTATTGGGTCACAATAAAAAGAGTATACGTACTTTTCGTGAATGTGTGTACAGAGTGCGCGGGCGCAGTCCATATATTGTGCGCGCTTATTGTCCACAGCGTCGGCGCACACGGCTTCACTCACTCAGGATTTGTAGCGCGGCGGCTGGGAGACCAGACAATTACGTCTGTTGACAAAGAAAATACATGTTTTAACTTGGTCAGCCTAGAAAAAGGTATAAATCATATCCATGGCACAAATCTGCATAATTGTGGTGAATCTATGATCTACTATTTAACATCTAGTTCTGTTGGAAAAAATCACAAGTCACAGCTAGTAGTAACTAAGGTTGTTTTATATAAAATTGCTCGTTTTGACCATACCGTTTTTTGCTAACCACAATAAAACTAACATCTTCCTGTATAAAGAAGAAAATTGATAGTCGTAGATGCTGGTAGTATTATCCTCATTCTACGCGGACAAAGTGGTTGAGGTTCTATTTCTTGTAAGCTATCAATCTTCATTTATAAACGTCGCCCGCTGAATTTGAGACACCTGCGTTTAATCTTGTTGCCTTTTGCAAAATACTATGAATATTTTACTATTATAATATACTACGAAAAACTAATTTGACATCCTAACGAGTTCAAAAAACATTGCTTTACATGCATTATTATCCTTTGAACGCCCACAATTCTCGATTTTTTTTTGGGTGTGACCTCATTTAGTAACTTCTCCCGCTCTGGGTAGAGCAGGAGGGCGTGTGAGTTTTACTGACTAAAACCTTACCGTGTTCCCTCAGTTGCCTGTGTGCTAGGGGCGACGGTAACTCTTTCGAACAACCCGTACCCCTGGCAGGCATCAGCCTTTACAGACCCCACCAGTTGGTGCTGACATCTCTTTGAGGCGCGTCTGGAACACAACGCGCCTTCGACCCGGGCTTGGGCCTTACCGGCCAGCAAGCTACCCATTATACGCCGTCCACAAGTCCGGGCCTACGGTGGCCGGGAATCAGCCTGGGATTCACGACGCCCAGGGCGTCTCCTGCGGTGGCTAGGGCCATGAGGGCGCTTATACTGCCTCTCCCTCACGTGCGCCGCCTCCCTCTTCGCGAGCATTACTGCTTCGCAGAAGGAGGTGACGGCTACCCATGCACTCTCGCTCCGTACCATGACCTGGACCAAGGCCGAACGCGAGAGATCGCCGCCGCCGAACACCTCCACGTGGACACGGCGGTGCTCCGCCCAAGCCGGGCAGACCTCCACCGTATACAATTCACCTATAAAGGTGAAACACTGGCAAATTTTCTCGACTCAACAATTTTGAGGGCTGCAAACTGTACATTTTTATTATACCTACAAGTGGCGTGAGCGTGATTATAGGTTTGCAAAGGTGAGACGGGGCGCTTCAGGCGTGTTCTGAGGGTGGCCAGTGAACCGTAAACCTATTCACACGAATCTGGTGTCACTTTCACAGTAGGTCGTTGTTATATAGGTAGGTACTTGGTATAGATTATCTTGCAAGGTGAACTCGGAGTGGGGTTCTATATTTCATGCTAAAAGCTTATTTGCATGGTTTGGTATTTAATTTAAAATGTGGCCAGTTTGCGTTTTAAGCTAGGTACTGTTGAGGTTGTTTGCATGAGACCTTAAGATTGTATGGGCTGGCTATAATTACTTTAATACATTCGAACTTTCTAACTAATTATTTAGAATAGGATAGAGAAAAAACAATTATGTAAGATATCCAGCTGACAAGTCGAAGAAGGAAGTGGTAAAAATAAGATTTGTAGAACGATTACATAAATTATTATCAAATATCACAACAAGAGTTTTTCATTATTAGACACCGGTATCAAAGGGACCTCCGCGTTCCAACAGTGCAATACAATGTCTAACCACAAACTCTGTCCGATCCGAAAGAGGCACAAGGTATTGCAATAACATTATGAAAAGTAATAAAAAAGCTACTTATAATTGAAAAAATAAATGCTTTTTAAAATTCACGTTTTTAGTAGGTACCAAGATGACAAACATTTTCATTAACTTTTCCAACAGAGGACATAAATTATGACTTATAGACGCGCTACAAGACAGCTACCCGTATCCATGTATTAATCAGGTGAAATTCGCCTGTTGATTAAAAATTGGGTATTAATTTTGGATCTTTTAAATTACCACATTTGGCCACTCTTAACACGATACTTAGCAGCACTCTCACGGATCAGACAGAGTTTTTGTTACATGCTGTAGAGATACTAAGTAAAGCTATATAGTCCACGACGATGTAAACACACTTATCTAATCGCAGTTCTTACATTTGAAGAGTTCGTTTCAAATCGGAGTCTATTATTGAAGTGTCAAAATTCCAAGATGGCGTTTCACGCCGTATCAGAGAAAATACCCAGACAACGGGGCTATATGACGCTATATCGCCAATAGTGGTCCGGGCATTCACACAATGGCGCTAGATGATGTCTGGCTGAATTTACGTTCACGTTTATTAACATCTGAACAACAATAGACAAGTTTAAATGAGGCATGTTGCGCCAAATGTTCGAGCGAGAGGACTGGGGCGAGAGACATTGAATTTGAAGTAACATTAGTAAGTTCATGCCTAATGAATGTCGGGAGGTTCCTTTTTCCCATATAGGCGGGAGGAAACGCCCGGGTGTTTCCACTGCGAAGATCGCCCTGAGGACACGGTGGAGCATACGGTGGAGGTCTACCTGGCTTGGGCAGAGCACCGCTGTGTCCTCGTGGAGGCAATCGGCGGCGGCGATCTCTCGCGTCCGGCCCTGGTCCAGGCCACGGCACGGAGCGACAGTGCATGGGTAGCCGTCACCCCCTACTGCAAAGCAGTAATGCTCGCGAAGAGGGAGGCGACGCACGTGAGGGAGAGGCAGTATCTACGCCCTTACAGCTCTAGTCGCCGCAGGAGACGCCCTGGGCGTCGAGTATCCCAGGCTGGTTCGCTGGTCGACGGCGCGTTGTGTTCCATGCGGGCCTCAAAGAGATGTCAGCATCAACTGGTGAGGTCCGCATTAGTCCGCAAGGACCGATGCCTGCCAGGGGTACGGGTTGTTCGAAAGAGATACCGCGGCCCCTGGCACCGAGGCAACTGAGGGAACACGGGTGGGTTTTAGTCAGTAAAAGTCTGACACGCCCTCTTGCTTCACCCAGAGCGGGAGAAGTTATTTGATGATTTCTCTTTATCAAAAAAAAAAAAAAATGTCTAATGAATGTAGGAATTAGGAATTGTAATTACTTAACAAATTCTGTAGTCTATTGCAAGTCGCTCGCGCGCATTCGAAGCGTGCGCTCGTGTACCTTACTATCGTTGTCCTTATACGATTAGTACCTACTACCGTGCGTTAGCGAGCTAATCTTATTTAAAAAAATGGAAAGTGGAGAAGATGATGAATCTGGTGATGAGGAGAACTCTCCTCACTTACCTACCAACCAACAACATGTTGAGAAATCTTTGGAACCAAGTACTTTGGGAAATGATATAACAATTGAAAGTGAGAAGAGATCAGTTGCAAAAAGAAAAGAGAGAGAAGATGAGAGTAACGAGGATGATGACTTTATTACTGTTAATAGAAGGAAGCCCAAACGGCTCATTCGAAGCGTTTCATCGGATATGCCAAATATGAGGGTAGATGTGGAAAAAAATGTGAGCTTTATTGTTAAACATGAAGTATGTATTACGTCGGTGGAAAATATGCCCAAGCAAATGGCACTAGCAAAACTACTGAGATCTGAGAATATCAGAAACATTATAAGAATTAAATTCAAAAGTTTTAACAAAGTACTTATTCAATTTCAAGAGAAGGAAGATGCAATTAAACTATTAAATTGTACAACATTGAAGGAAATGGGATTCAGATGCCAATTGATTAATGAGTTGTCAATATCTTATGGTGTGGTAAAAGGGGTTGATCTAGATTTAAGCGATGAGGAGCTAATGGGTATATTTGAATCTGGTACCGAAATAGCATCTATAAAAAGATTAAAACGAATTGATCCGGAGGGTAAATGGATTGACAGTGAGTCAGTGAGAGTTGGTTTTAAAAGTAAAAATTTACCAACTCATATTTATGCGTATGAGTGCCGATTTAAGGTGGAATCTTACGTGTTCCCTGTGACTCAATGTTCGGGATGCTGGAAATTTGGACATGTCATAAAATATTGTCCTTCGAAGAAGAGAATATGCCCAAAATGCGGTGGTGACCACGTGAATTGTGATCTTAAAAATGTCGTATGTCTTAATTGTAAAGGTGATCACCTTGTCATCGACAAAACTTGCCCTTTTTTTTTTAAAGAAAAAGAGATCAGGAATGTTATGAGTAATGAGCAACTAACATATCGAATGGCACTTCAAAAGGTTATTGAAAAACGACAAAATAATAAACTTACATCAAATGATACCCCAAAAAATCTCATAAAATCTACAAACTTAGAAATCCGAGCTGAAACCTGCGCTAGTATTGTCTCAAGAAACAAAACAAGATCAATACACAATCAAGAAGAACCCTTCGAACAGTCAGAGTTGGAGGAAGATGAAGAAATGGAAGTTTCACAACCAGATAGCATAGATAATACAACACAGACAGCTCAGAGAAAAAGAGGTGGAAATAAAAAACCGAAAAGTAGGAAAAGACAGAATCCTCTAAAACAACCGAACGAAAAAGAATCAAGAAAATCTCTGGATGAAGAAAAACACAGAGAAAGAGACGAACAATCACGATATAAGTTTGATCTAAAAAAGTTAATTAATAATTTTAAAAATATTTACAAGTCTGAAGAGACTTTCGAAGATAAACTTATACTGGTAATTCAGATTCTTTATGAAGAAGTTAAGGAGCTGTTATTAGGTAGGTTCTTAAGTGGTGGTTTATTTGGTAAATTAGATAATTTAAATGGATAGTACACGCAAAAAGATTAAAATTAACTTATTTCAGTGGAATGCTCAGTCTCCGTCCTAAATTAATTCCCTTTTCTGAGCTCCTAAACCAGGAAAATGTACACATAGCCATCTTGAGTGAAACATGGTTAAATAGTGAAACTGATGTACATATTAGTGGCTATAACATATATAGATCGGATAGATATGATTCCTATGGGGGCGTCTCAATTTTAGTGCATAAATCCATACGATCTCACCTGTGTTCAGTTCGGCTTCGAAATAGTGAAATAGAAATTGTGTGCGTAAAATTGATCAATTGTAAAGATATTGAAAACGTGGTAGCTATTTATTGTCCATCTTCGGTCCAAACGCAGACTTCAGATTGGGAACAGGTATTTTCTTTGTTTGCAAAAAAAACTTTGATAGCAGGCGACTTTAATGGTCATCACACCAACTGGTCCGTTAAAACGGATACGAGAGGTACACAAATATTGGACGCGGCGCTTGAAAACTCATTTGTTTCTATTAATAATTGTGCGGCTACACGAGTTAAGCTAGTAAGCGGAAATTTGCAAGAAACTTCTCCGGACATTTCATTCACGTCTTCGGACATTGCGATTAAATTTGACTGGCGGGTATTCAACGAAAATTTGGGTAGCGATCACATGATTATTAAAATGTCAATCAACATAACCGACGATTTTATTATTAAAAAAAAAAGAAATTATGCTAAAGCTAATTGGAACGAATACCAGAAGAACCTTACACAACATTTTAACCCCCCAAGTGGCAATGTTCAAGAAATGTATGATTATTTACTACTTCAAATTAATAATTCGGCAGATAAATGTATTCCGTTTATTAAAAGTAGTTCTCAACCCTCTAGTAACTTTAAACCAAAAAAATATTGGAATTCGGAATTATCCAAAATAGTGGCACAACGTAGATTATGTTTATCCAATTTTCGACGCAACCCGACCCCTGACAATTTGACCAAACTAGAAAAAAAAACTAGAGATTCTCAAATATTGATCCAAAAAGCAAGGTCAGCAGGCTGGCAAAGATTATGTGACTCCATCGATGAAGTAACGTCTGTGTCTGAAATGTGGCGTCGTATGCGTTGGATAAAGGGCTATAAACAATTTAGAAGTTACCCCCCCATTGAGAAACAAAAGGAATTGCTGTGTGCATTAACACCAGATTATGTTTCAAGCCAAGCGCCTATGTTTGTTTCTAACAATGAAGTCTTAGAACGCGAATTCAATATTTGTGAACTTGAGAATAGTTTAAAAAAAAAGGATTCGGCCCCGGGCGAGGATGGTATATCATATTCTATGATCTTTAATTTACCTGTCTCTATTAAATTTTATCTACTTGAAATATACAACAATATTTTCAAATTTAGTATTATACCGCAACAATGGCGTCATATCCAAATAATTCCAATCCCAAAAGCTAGTAATTCTAATGCTGACCCTAAATTAAGACCCATATCCTTAATCTCATGTTTATGTAAGATTTTTCATTTAATGATAGTAAAACGTTTAGAATGGTACGCTGAAAGAGAAAAAATATTATCACCATGTACTGTTGGTTTTAGGAGATCTTATTCATGCCTCGATTCATTAGCCCGTTTGGTTACTTATATTCAAATTGGATTTTCAAGAAATATCCCTACATTAGCATGCTTTTTAGACATTCAAAACGCCTATAATAACGTTTCGATTGACGTGGCAGTTAATATTCTAGATAAACTTAAAATTGGATCAAAATTTTGTTCTTATTTATGGGTGTTTTTGAGTGAAAGATATTTAATGATCAAATCTGATAATAGTGATAAGTTAACAGCTAGGTGGACTAATAAAGGATTGGCTCAAGGCGATCCTTTGTCGCCAATACTTTTTAATTTAATAACTCACGAACTGTGTCAGCTTCCGCTTGATGTAGTTGTTTCTCAATATGCAGACGATTTTGTGCTTTATGTTAAAAACAAAGATATTAAAATATGTGAAACGTATGTACAAAATGCGTTAGATTCCATTGTGGGGGTTTTGGATGGACTTGGTTTGGAATTATCATCGAGTAAATCTACCTTTTGTGTGTACAGTAGGGGCAGGCGTAGAATACTTCCGACTTTAAAGGTAAATGAACATCACTTGGTTTTCTCAGAATGCGTTAAATACCTCGGTATGTGGCTGGACAGAAGTCTACGTTGGGGCAAACACATAAATGAAACAGTTAGTAAATGTTTAAAATTTCTAAATCTATTAAAAGTTCTAACGGGTAGCTCATGGGGAATACACACAAAACATATACGTAGGTTGTATATTTCTCTGATTCGAAGTCGAATTGATTATGGGTGTTTTATGTATGATTGTAGTGCAAAATCTCATGTTTCAAAGCTAGATAAGTTACAAAATCAAGCCCTGAGAATTGTAGGTGGCTATATCAGAAGTTCCCCAATCCATGTAATGGAATCTGATTTAAGTATCCCGCCTTTATTTTTAAGAAGAGAGTATTTAGCTTATAAATATTGTTTAAAAATAATGTCACGGTCAAATAAAATGACAGTTAGCTTGATTATGGATCTAAGTTCCCTTTGTGGTACCAAATATTGGGAAAACAAAAAAGTACCCTTATTAGTTAAAACATTTAATGATGTGAAACACATAGAGGTTCTGTCAACAGATATTCATAAAATGTATACTTTAGAAACTTGGACCACAGCTATTGTGACTAAAGATGTAATTAATGTTGATCTAAAATGTGTGAAGACACCCAAATCCAATTATAATCCTAATTTATTAGTATTCGAAGTTTTAGCTGAATTAAATTCTATCTATAGTAGTTGGCACAAAATTTTTACAGACGGTTCAAAGGGTACTCCCGGCCTAGGAGCTGGGGTATTTGATCAAAGCTTAGGAACTACTCTCGGTTATAAAGTAAACTGTAATGTATCAATAACGACACTGGAACTCATTGCAATTTATCAAGCGATCTTGTATAGTCGAAATCAGAATTTTAAAAAAGTAGTTATTCTTTCAGATAGCAAAAGCGCACTACAGCATATTGCTCGATGTGCCTCTGGTTGCAGAGGGGCATCGATAGCATATGATATTCTTGAAAATATTAATATGTTGTTTAAGAATAATATAGAAATTAAGTTGCAATGGGTTCCAGCTCACATTGGACTACGTGGTAATGAGGAGGCTGACCGATTGTCCAAATTAGCAGCAGTAGAGGGTACAACATTTGACTACTTGCCTGATTATTGGGAATACATTTCTAAATTTAAAGTAACTTGTTATAACTCCTGGAAGCAACACTTTGTTAATATCAGTCAGCAAAAGGGTATTTGGTATAGGACCATACAAGGCGAGCATTCTTGTATGCCGTGGTTTGATGTTGATAAATTTGATAGGAACTACGTTAAATTAATACTAAGACTTCGCTCTGGGCATTATCCAGCAGCGAAGTTTGCATTCCTTATGAAAAAAGCTGATTCGCCGAATTGCAGAGTTTGTAATCAGATTGAGGACGTGCAACATTTGCTGATGGATTGTGTCCGGAACCGGCGCGAAAGGGAGACATTTTTGAGGGAATTTGACTTAAACAAACTAAACATGGGATTGATTCAATCAATTTTATCTCAACCAACGTCAGAATGTGCCAAAAAGTTAAGTCGTTTGATAACAGTCCTTGATCTGTGATCCTTGTTTAATATGCTGATTGTTTAGATGTAATAAGTAGATCTATGTTATTATATACTTAATATAGTATATATGTATTAATTTTAATTTTAGTGTTAATTTTAAGTAATGTTAAAAGGCACGATGGGGTTGGCGTATCTGTTTAGATAAAAACCCCTAAACAAATAAAGAGAAAAAAAAAAAAAAAAGTAGTCTATTGCGGTATGACTCTGATGTATTTATGAAACTTTATTCGTTTAAGAGAAACAGTGGTGGATTTAGGGCCTGCGAACTAGGGATGCCTAACCATACATTGAATGAATTTGAATGGAAAATCCCCAGCAACCTTTCTCCTTCTCTCATCAGTAATGTTACAATGTGCTTACGCAGGCATGAGCAAGCCTGATTGTGCGGCGCTAATCGTATCATTTACCCTGTAATACACATACGTAGCTGTTTATAATAACATTGAATACACATTAGCGATTTGGCGGCGCTGCTAAGTCGATTTGCTACGCACTGAATCGTGCGAACCAATCACTATATAGGGAAAGCTATTGATGCTGCCTGCCTTTTCCAGTTCTCAAGCGATCAAATCGTCCTTTTTGGTCGTAAATGGGATATGGTGTTGTATGATGTTACAAAATACAATGATACCCCAACTTAGGATTAGTATATAAATGGATAAAGATAAATCAAAATAGTTATAGTCGTAAAGTAAATTCAAGATTTAGATATTCATGAATACTTGAGTTTGCAATTATAGTGATTGGTCGGGGCTCTCGTTAACTTAACTTTCCTAATCCGAATCGTATAATAATAATTGTCAGTCAGTCAAACAATCAACTAAGCTTTAATTAATATTACAAATGTAAAGCAAGCACTCCAATTGTAAATCTGTGTTCACATTTATTTATTTAGGTAGAGGTAGGTAGAAATAGTGAATTGCAAACTAAAATGTAGGTATTTATTTAGGGCTAGATCATTTTCATAAAAGTTTGTGTACTTTTAATAGGAATCACTATTGGTAGGGTTCATTATAACAGTGGGGCCGCTGACTACCAAAAAGAAGTTGTAGAAGTAAAAAAGACACGGAAAGGTAATGAACATTATTAAAAAATCATACATTTCTAACTCAAATCAGCTTAGAAGCCAGACACATCGCAGACGCGTTAAATTTAAATTTAAGAGCTAATTTACAGTCGTGGAGGGCTCGCAGGCGGCCGGACCGCAGATGTCATATAAATGTCAAGTGGGTACCGGCGCACATAACCATATTTCCTTGTGGAATTATTCTCACATTTGAAATGGCTCGTTCGAAAGAAAATCTACCTATACGTAGAGAATGAGTGATAAGTATAGCTTTTTGGTAAAATTGATGTAGAGAAAGTAGATAATTGACATCAACATGGTGAGTTTCTCATAGTTATGTATCTACATATACGCGATGCGACTTCTTATATTTCCTTCTGTTTATATTTATTATCTGCCCTTTCTACAAGAAAGTTTCGTGAGAAAATAAGCAAGCCATTCATTCTACTTTTCACAGGAGCTTACGAAACTAAAAATACCCGCAGTCCAAGTGACAGTTTTCCTACCAACTCAAAAATAAAATAAAGTTACTAGCGAGTGCGACTCTACTAGCGGGCCGACTTGACTCGCTCCAATTACACAGCACTCGCTTCGTACTTGCTTGCACTCGACACCGTTGTGGCCACTTCAGCGCCAGTTCAGAGGCGAGTAGCTCGCCTTGTGGCCTCACAAACGCTTACTTTGGATGTAGTAAATAGTACAACAAGGCACTGAATGTGAGGTACTCGATACAATTTAGGAAAATTAAGTTACTGCTGTCTTATTTTCCTTTAAAATTATTTCTATGAAGACTATGTATGATTCTAAACATTAATTTTCTTCGATAATATTTTTTTCATCTTTGATCTAATTCTTGAATAGGTATTCTTAGGCCTCACACAATTAATGTCGTAAAGATCGACACAACCTTCAGAATGTCTTTCTAGGGCACGTATTAATCTTTTTGTAACAAGGAAATCAATACCCCCAGCAAATGATAAATGGTCTAACCTCGTTCTATTTGACTCAGAAAGTATGGCGGTTCTCACCCAAGTCAATGACATCATTTACCATTTATCTTTTCAGACATCCTACGTATGATCCCAACAGCTTCAGTACACTACTTTATCTTTTATTCAATCAATCAATGTATCGCAGAACACTGGACATATATGCCTGTTCCAACATTGAAAGTGAGTCGTCTAATATAATAAATAGAAACATTTTACATAAAGGCGCAAAAATGTTGGGGCATTCTCTGAATAAATAATTACTTCCCCGACCGCTCCCGACGGATGGAGTGGAACATAGCTCATTCGTTCGCCGCCATTACTGGCGAGCGGAGTGAACGGACCCTGGGGAGTGAATGGAATCACGCCTGCGCTATATATAACTGCTTAGTGATTGCCACACCAGGAGCTGTTAGTGGCAGACCTGGTAATGGTCTGCAATTGAAGGATTTATTGCTCACTCTTTTTTTGTTGAAATCTGAATTAAAGTGGATGTCGATTCTTATTGGCAATTTGATGTCAATACGTAGATAGGTATATGTAGGTGGTAAAAAATGGGTGTTTTTGGCTGCTAGCGCCATTCGGAAGCGTTCTATCTTACATGTCGAATGTTAGTAGTGAATTAAAGTATTTATTTCTCTTTCTACTACAAGAGTTTTTGTTGGCCATGACTACAAGAAACAATGATCATGTTAATTGGGATACAATTCCGTGATAAGGCCTGTCGTGCTATATGTATCGGAATGTTGGAACGTAAAGAAAGCAGACGGAAGAAAAGAGGTTGTATGCAGCGGAGATGAGAATGTTGACATGGATGTGTGGAGTGACGAAAATGAATAATGTTAGAAATGAAAATATAAGGGGAAGTTTGAAAGTGGCGCCAGGGACAGAAAAAGTTGAAAGGAAGTCGTTTGTCATGGTAGGGTCATGTGACGAGGAGGGAAGAAACGAATGTGAATAAAAGAAAAAAGAGTGATGATTATAAATGTTGATAGATGGAGAGGAAGAGGAAGTTCAAAGAAAAGATTGGACATGGATGGAATGTGTGAGAAATTATATGAAAGAGATGAGAGTGAATGATAGCGTGACTGCTGATAGGGGGGAATGGAAGAAAAAAAAAACGTGTTGCGCCGACCCCAAGTAACATCGGACAAAGACAGGAAGATGATGACTACAAGAAACAATGATTCTTTCTTGTATCATCCTTGGTCAACAATAGATTTTAGGAAGTGTATTCCTAACAGCAAAGTTTCTTGACGTAGCGAATAAACAGACTTTTTTATTAGCTTTTTCCAGTTGATCGAATAGTAACAGATTCCGAGGATTGTGTTCAAAGTAAGTATAATATTATCCCATCGGCAATATTATATAACCAGCTAAAGTCTCTTCCAAATACAAAACCGATCAATTGGAAGAAGAACTCGTTATGTAACAATCGATTCAAACTCAACATCGAGTGTCGCCTAACGCGATTGTTACCAACACTAGGGCTGGCAGGACAATATCAGGAAAAGTCTGGACAGACGTGAATATAACTGGACATTTTGCTTGTACTATGTTATTTTCAAGGCTTCCATTGGCCAAATATCTATACGATTTATTTCTTACTTTACTCACGTTTAATATTATTGTTTAAAAGAGGAAATGGAACATAAAAACTTGCTAAACTCAGATTTTCAATTTGGTAGACTAAAATGGCTCCTGCGATCGACCTTTTTATGTCAACATGACAGTTAAGCGACAGCTGTCATTCTGGTCTAGCAAATTAAAAATCACGAGTATACACAAATCTTTGTTTCAAGGTAAGATAAGGTAAGGACTAATTAGATCCTTCTATCAGATTCTCATTGAGGATTAAACAAAGTTACAAGACGGTAACAACAGGAGCTAAACTTACTAAACCGGACCTTAGTGTTCTTAAGTCAAATGTATCGTTCTAAAGTCTGGCAGCCCTAACAAGCCGCCGAAAGAAAGGTGCTACACACCCTGGCAGCTCGCCAAGTGCCAAGCCTGGGCTTTGCTTACACGATAAATGCGCCGTATTTACATTCAACATTTACATTTAAGGCGGGATAATTTGCTGAATGTTGTGGTTTTAAATAAAAGGAAATGAAAGAACAATAGAATGTGTAAACTTAATTTAGAGAGAAGTATTTTGTGTTAGTTATATTAGCGTTGTATTGTAGAACCAAGAACAATTTTCTTTATAAAAATATTGCAAGAATAGGTTCATAAAAAAGTGTAACGCAATAGAAGTCCCTATACAGGGTGTGGCGTAAATAGTGGTCCACTGTTAAGGATTCGATATATCAGATAATTTACTATAACATATTACAAATTTAACCATTTTTACCCAAGGATTCCGAAAATATTAATTTTTTCATTGGTTACAAAAGGTAGAAACGTAAATAAAAAACAAAAAAATAATATTTTCGGAATCCTTGGGTAAAAATGGTTAAAATTGTAATATGTTATAGTAAATTATCTGGTATATCGAATCCTTAACGGTGGACCACTATTTACGCTACACCCTGTATGTTTCAAGAAAATCCTTTGGATAATCTCTTGATAATGGTTACGGTGCCATTTTAGTGGAAAATCAACATGGCCGGCTTCTAGGTTACAGCACAGCTAAACTTCGTAAACAAATAGCCGTCCAGGGGCTATTTGTTATGTATTAGGCCACTTTGTGTCCCTAATTCGTAATTTCTGAGCTTATAGCCTACCGTCCTAGTTCCGCGGAGCGTATCCAGGGAAATGAATGCAAAATGCACTGTAAACCAGGACATACAGAATTATACCACAATAGGACGTCAAACTCTAGTCCCATGAATTTAGAGTCAAAATTCTGCTGGAAGTTGCACGGTCGGTATCAAAGTGGTCGATTATTCTGTAAATTTTTTATTCAACTGTCGTTGCAAATCGTCGGTGGAAATGTTTTAGTGTTGTGATCGGTTTGATGAAAGTTTATATCGGAATAGTTAATGCATGCGAGTTTCTTAACGCAGAAATGGATGTTTACTTTGTGAAAATTATAAAGTCATTGGTTTTGTAATTTTCAAAGTAATGCTTACACAAAAAAAAAATACTTGTAAGTAATTGCAATTGCTAATTAGGTTTCAAATTATAATTAACACCTAATCAGTACTGCTACTTTGATTTTACCCGAATAATCCTATCGTTACAATTTCCCTCCCTGATTTAAGTAATCCTCACCGCTCCTAAAAATGCCCCATTTACTTTTTCGCCTCCATTATTTAAGGCAAACAAAAATCCTTTTTAATTCAAGCTTGTCAGTGTCCAGTGTCACAGTGGGGAATAAGGGTAAGGTCCCTATTCAACACATCGCGGGGAGCTGTGACGTAGGCCTCCGAGGGCCTGCGGCCTTCCAACAAATGCGCAGCCATTTGTTACCAGGACATAGATAACAATCTGACATAACTAAACTTGGTAATTTGTTGTTTTTTTAGCGATTCATTTATGTAAGATTATTTTCTTTGTAGTCAGTTCATTTATGTAAGATTATTTTCTTTGTAGTCAGCATTTGATTAATTTTCTTTGAGGGTTTAAACTTCCATTTACGTTTATTTGTCGCTTTAAAGAATGTGTTTTTAAAACTTCTGCCTCAGTAGGGAGCATTTATCAAAGTTTGTTTAGATATCCCAAGCAAGATGATTCATGGTAAGGTACAACTATTTTCTTAATGTCCTTCGGGATCATCGCATTTCCGAATACAAACGAGCTTTCCTCCTAGTTTTAAAATAAATTACATTAAATTAAAAGAGTATTAACAACTCTGTATACTTCCAAGTCGATTGAGAGCTTCCGATCTGCACCAAGTGCAAAAGACAACTGAGAGAAATCCGACGACTGACGAAACACGAAGTTTGTCGAGGGACATTAAGAAAATAGTTGTACTGTACTGTATACTGTTATTCTATTAACAATCTTCTATTCTATCACTTGAAGTAAGTCCTTAAATTGTCTAAAGGACCCAAATAGATATCCACATGTCAGCATGTTAAAAGCACCGGTGATTAGGCGGCTTCTGGCACTAATCTGACGCGTAGGCGCAGGTGCTGGACGCAAATCCGCGATAACTAAGGTTAATCCCTTAAGTCGCAGTAGCTTTCGGGGCTTAGAGCTTAAAATGTATTTGAGTGTAAAGCTTATTGACGTTTTTAAAGTTTGTTTAGTCACTGTGAATCCATTTGTCATTTTAGCAGGTTTGTGAGCAAAATAGCACATTGTTACCGTCAAAATTAAGCAGTAGGCAGTTAGTTAAGTAAGCAGTAATCTCAGTAACATCAGTCCGCGCGGAATCTTCTTAGAAGGTGCCTCTTCACATTGCTATACGTCAGAAATTGGTTGCAAACAAAAGATCGCAATCATTTCGTGACAAACGCTGATGCTAATAAGCATTTAGTGTCAGAATCGAACCTTCTAGCGAATAAAACGACACTATAAAAGCAATGTACCAAAGAATGAGTGGCCTAATAAACCTAGTTCCACTACTCTGTACCTAGGTCTTCGAATTCAAGCCCGTAAAACGTCGCGGCGTCGACTGAATACTAATTTAAATCTGCCATTAACGAGTAGCTCGGCTTGATTAACTCAGTTAGGATTAAGCCTGTTACAGCTTATTAGCTTACATAATTAAAAGTACCTTTGAATATGGATTTTGCGAAGTGAAGCGATTTTTAATTTCATCTAGTAACTTGAATTAATTTTGAAAGATTTCGACGTGGTTTTCGAATAGGTATAATTATTGCTCTAGTGCTATCAATTACTGCTATGACTTGTCCCGTAACTAATCTCGAACTATGCGTGTAACATGTGGTCAGCTTAGTTCTAACATAGTTTGTGTAGTTAGTCGGGTTATGAGACTTAACAGTGACATATTGCTTCAGCATTGTCCATTACAGATTACCGCTTCACGGAGCACTTGCTGTTTGTTAAATGTAGCTTTTACTGCCTTATGCGATTTTCTTATTGGCTTCTCTAAAAATTATGAAATTTCATTCAGCTTAGTTAAATATTATCGCCAACTACATTAGTTATTATAACACATAAAATAGCCTCTCTTCCACGAAATCCTGTCCAAAAATATCAGCAGCCAAATTCAAAGCTGTGCCAAAAGTGAGTGGAAAAATGTCCGCCGTCGAATCGGAGCGAACGTTCGATTTATCAGAGCCCGCCTCTGTAATTTATTTTCCCTTTTTCAAGCTACGTTCAGAATGTAATCTGACTTACTTCGTATTATCGATGATTATCGGAGTCCCGGGAGCTTAGAGCTTGGACTCCTTTTGACATATTTTTATTTATGACTCGATATTTTGAAATGATATCCATTTTTTTCATAAAATGTCATTTTAAAGGTAGGAAGATATGTGTTATTACGCACGAACGCGCTGCCAATTTTTATTGATAACAGTATTAGATCCCTCACAGAGTGGGGCGATGTTATCGCTGTTGGAATGGCACAATTGATATGATATTAAGCTCAATAACTTAGAATTTGACTCGACTTCAAATGGAATATTATTGCTAGACGTCAAATATATTACGACGAATTTGATATATTGACTTTAACCTAATGTAGGTGTTATATCGGGTTTCGCTTTGTGTATGAGGGCTGGTCCTTAGTTCCCCGGTGGTACAAAATCTTTTTGGTTTTAGACATGCATTTTCAGGGTAAAAGAGAATTATTTCACCTTATGCTTGCCATAACAATTAAAGATGTCTTTCGACGAAATATTTATGAGATAAGGCCCCCTTTGCTGAAAAGTGTGATCTAACCATACCACCCAGCAAACACACACCGATAAACAGCACATTTTCCAGTAAACTTCCTCTGAATATTCCCCAGTTTACGAGCACATTCTGTGAGTAATAAAGTATTACGCAACAACTGAATGTTAAACTTACCATAAGCTGCGCGCGCTCATGTTGTGTTAAAATGGCGTCGGTTATGCTCACACCCTCTGTAACAAACGTTGCGATGTTAATACGAGCTGCCGACGAAGTAAATAAGGATTACGTAAGAGTTGGGTATGTAAAGCAATCATCATTTTGGTAAATTAAAATTATGTTGAGGTAAAGTTTCGTTCATAATTTTGTTTTTATAGCTTCAGAGTAATGGGTTTGGGAGTCGGAAGCCGTATACGTAAGTGTAGGTTACCATTAACTACCACTACTATACTGCTACCATGACTATGAAAGGGGCTTGTGACTAAGAAATAACAGCCGCACGGCTCGATCGATCTGGTTAAGGTACGCTTACCGCGATTGGTCCGTGGACGGGTGACCTTTACATACCAAGACCCCCTTACATGCATTCAATGAACTCTGAAGTTAGGTTTCGAAACCTATTCATTAAAAAAATTAGGCAAGCAGGCAACCTGTGTGCTTCATTCAATAATTTATATTTATTGAAGCGAATCTACATATCGTGTGCGTATTTCGTGAAAATCTGGGACACTCATTGACATCGTTACTTATGTGAGTAAAAAGAATAAAACTCCACGCTATGTTACTGGGGGCTGTATTTTATTAATGTCGCCGCCGAACACCGCACGGGTGGCAACTTTTTCTATTTTATGGCTGTACACTGACGTTTGTAGTCGCAGATTAAATCTGGTACTGTGTGAATAAAGGCCAATGGACACGCAAATCAATTAATACACGAAAATATGGTACTACTGAACACGTTTTTTTATTCTGATTCGTTAAAACTTGTAAAATATATGATTCAACAATTACAATACTTTCTGTATTAGATAGAACGTTCCTTCGAGCCGATAGCTTTTTTGTTGCGTATTTTAAAATTTGTGTAAAAAGAAATGAAATGATTTATTCTGTAAATAGGATACCGCGATCACTTCTGTATAAATGTTTCATGTTTAAAAATAATAACAAGCTATATGGAGTCGACATTTCCTATTTGACTACCCCTGCAAAGTCTCTTAGCATTTTTAAAATAATAATAACCCCATTTCAGTAGTCTTACAACAGTTACTGTCAATTACTATCTAAGCTCAGTACCTTAAAAGCTTCAGCTAGAGTAGAAAAACGACTTTTTCCATCTAAAACATCACCACGAACACTTTCTAAGATTTATGGTGAAATTTAAAAAAAAAAACATTTTTATGGCTAAAGTTTTCCCTTGACTTCGCCATTTATAATTCCCTGTTAATAGCGCCATCTGTCGTCATAATTTATTCGATTGCTTTTAGCTCAGCGACCGAATTACGCGAAGAAATGGGTTCAATGAATTAAATTAGAATTCTTCTTCGCAATCTGACGCTCTCTTGACCTATAATGGGTTGGAAAAGGTCTTAGATAGGGCTGCAAGTATCATTTTGATTATAGTTGTAACGTTTTATTTGTATTAAATGTTTAGATACCAGCCTTCTAATAAAAAACCGTATTCCAACTGGACCATTAGTTTGAGAGCTACGATGCCATAGACAGACACACAGATAAGAAGTTTTGTTAAAATGGTATCTCTGAATAAACACTTTTTAATTTAATTTATTTTTAATACGTTGCGGGTTAATAAATGTTGATTAATTTATCATACAAAAATCCTAACAAAGTCAAGTTTTTGACATTTGTCTGTCGCCGAGGTGAGACTGCGACTAGATTTTGAACGTTTTTAATTACGAGAATTGGTCTTCAGACCTCTTTTGCTGTTATTCCAATCCGTCGTACCTTTTATAAGCACCATTAAAATGAACTCGTAGTCGGAACAACTTTTTCAGCAAAATTAATAATCCTCTTCTATTGAGTCTGTTTGAAGAGGCATCCCTGACTACTGAACCACTGCTCTCAATACACGGGTGCCACTTGTCCTATAAATTTTTTTACCCTACAGATAGTTGTTATTGCCTTCTCTGCGGGATATTTTTCATATAGTAAATGTAATGTGTAAGGCATCCCTTGCGGCGCTCTTGTTGGGATATTGCTTACTTACTAAACGAGAGATTAAATATAGCACATAAACTGAAGTATAGTAGCAGAAGTCTTAAATTTTTATGAATGTAATATTATGTGTTTGGTACGGGTAGACCGAACAGTTATGTCTTGTTTGTAGATTTAGGAACATTTTGACTATGTGTATAGGTCGTAGGAATTGTGAACACTATGATTGTTTCCATATACTAATATTACTGTACACGGTCTTGACAGAAGTCTGCGCACAGCCTAAGAGACATGCCTTCACACGTCAATATTTCATGTAAGATGGTACGAACAAGAGCTATTTCCGTGAGTTCCTTATCGCATATTGTAAGGACAGGCCCTATACTACCTACTTGCTACGACGCTTCAAAGCATCTGACCTAAATCTCGTAGCGTGAATGCAGTTGTATGCTCATAGCTCCGTACCGCCGTAGACCGACTACGCCGTAGCGGCGTAGCCCCGGGACGAGAGATAGCTACGGTGCTACTCTTTTGTTTGTCGAAATGGATGGCGAAGGATTACGTTGGTATTTGGTTTTGTAGATATTTGGGATGATATTGTGTGTCGTAACGAAATTGTTGTTGATATTGTTTGAAACGAGAAGGTTTGGAAAATATCAGATTTCATTATTATTCGTTATGTTTGTGATTTTATGTAATGATTATATTATCTTCTAGTTTTCAAGAAACTTCGGTCTTGCTTATGCTTTTACGATGAAGTCGTTACTACGTCTTCTGATTCAACGCGAAGCATTTCCTTTCACAAACTTTACAACACTAACACATGAAGAGTTCGTAGAAAAAATAAGCTTTTCATGAATAAATATAGCGTTAAAAAATTCTAATGATAATATATTTCCTGTCTCATTAACAGAGAGCCATACACCTTAGCCGATCAACAACAAAAATAAAACATTAACTGCTTCAGTGTGCCCCTCGCCCCTCTCAGCCTATTTGCGCTTCTTTCAGCGAGCCACTTGTGATGTATTCAGCGCTGAAAGCGCGGGATTAGCGCAAACATCGCCAACACACAGCCGACGGAACATAATGTTTGTCTCCAGTTAGGGTTGCCGCTGCGGATAAATTTCGATACGAGGATATTTAGAGAGCTTTAAAGTTTTTTTTGTAAATTGATGGTAGTTATTTTGCAACATAATAAGGATACATGTTCAGTCAATTGGGCTTGTGGACAAGGAGGAGCTTGTGGTCATGTAAAAGCAGCCGCAGGGGTCAACCGATCAGTTTATGCTACGCTTGCCGTGGTTGGTCCGTGGATGGGTAACCATCTATTTCCATACCAAGACCCCCCGTACCTCGGAAAGCACGTTAACGCGTTGGTGCCAGCTGTCGTCAGAAGCGCGAAACTCTGACAACCAGTCTTACCAAGGGGTATCCAGTAACTGGGTTGTGAAAGTCAGATAGGCAGTCATTCCATGTCAAATACTAGTATTCAGCTGCATCTGATTAGACTGGAAGCCGACTCCGACATAGTTGGAAAACGGCTAGGCAGATGATGAAATGTTCAGTCAACAAGCTAACGACGATATTTTTTAGATGAACTGTTAATCATAAAATAAAGATACGAGCTAAAGGGGAATGCCTAAAAAAAGCCTGAAATTAACAGAATACTAATATACTAATAGCCCATAATTATATTTAGAATAAAATATGTATAATGAAATCATTCTCAAGTTTGTTTACCTAGAGTGACGATATTGAAAATATTTAACTTGATATCCGTCTAATTCATTCTTATTTTTATTGAAGGTCAGCGTGTATTTGGCATGAGTAATTAACATTCAGCCAAACAGGAATTGTCAAATAATCCATAACGAACTATTTTATGGAATTAGTGCACAGTTTTCATTAATATAATATAATTCGACTTATTTATACGGTAAATCTAATTAAAATATTATATACTCGTACATGTCAGTATTAATTAAAATCAATTTCAAAATAGAAAACGTATTGTAGGCTGTATAAACCACATGTCCTTTGCCTTACTGACATTTTGAGATTACTGCATTTCATTTTTTCGATTGTTTACTTGAATTGATATTCATGGTTTTGCGTTTGCGACTTTATGCCACTTTGTCACAAACTAAGCAAAAATAAAATGACCGTCTTGTGGCTATTGCCAGTCTATTGATTGATTTGATTTCCACAGATCGAACCATCAACCGCATGTCATTCTTGGACCCCGGCCGTTGTGCGATACCCAACTCCTACGCTCCACAAAAATGCTACGAAAAACCAGCAGGTGAGCTGTACATACATATATTGCTTTAGGTATAGGATATTTAACGACGACTGTGGCCATTTTTAAGGATTTTGATTTTACTTCTGCACACGTTACCCGTTTTTGAACACGGACTTAGATAACTAACCTAACCTTGACTAAACCTATATTTTACAAAAGAATATCGGAACTGGCTTCTACCTAGGTTTTTGATAATTATTGAAATTGGAATGGGTTCCCTACGATTTGTAGTGCAATGTAGCATAATATAATATATAATTGTTGTTCATTTCAAGCATTTTTCTGTGTGGCCAATAGGCATTTCCCTTTCAAGACTCAAGCAGTCGATCATTTATGAACCAACAACTAAAACAATGTTTATTTCTGTTATTCTGTAAGTAGATATTTTAATTCACTGTAACTCGGATATGTTTTTTTTTTCAAAAAAATTGAGTAAACTAAATGATGTATTTTTATGTTGCCTATGAATTCTTGCTTATACACATGCTCAACGATGTACCTATGTATATAAAGGCGGAAGAAGGCTGTTGTGTGCCAATACAATCATACGCTTGAGTATACAATGCATCAACCTTGTAAGATATACGTTTTTCAATGTGAATGAATAAAATATACATAAACATGCCAGTGGAATACGTTTGATTTGGTAATACGTGAAAAGTACATAAATCGATAAGTCGTGTTCCTATATTTCCATTAACCATTTGATTGGATGTTGACGCTTCCGACATCGAATTGATTTTACAATAATGTTACCTGAGTAATTTTTTATCAGATCCATTTGTTTCGACATTTTCCTTATCATATTTTATTCTGTTTTTATTCTAAAGACAACTTGACGTGTAGCAGAAAAAATAACATTATTAATTTGTTACATTTTTAAGACGTGTTTCCACATTATCTAAGATATTCTGGGCACGCTCATTTCATTGTAGAGAATAGATCGAGAGCGATGGATGAGCATCGCTTTTCATCAGGCGAGATCGAGGTCAAGAACAGGCTCATCAGGAAATATTATTTTCTAAAATCCTGACAATATAGCCACCAGTATGATAATCCCTGCTCGGCAAATTCGAACAGAAAAAAGAACCTCCTAATCGATTAACTTCATTCCTTCGAACGTAAAAGGAAAAAGTAATGAGGTATAGCAGGACCAGGATTTAAAAATAGAATTATTCCGCCATTGTTGAGTTCCCGCCATGATGGCAGATAAACGTTTTTTTTTTCTTTCTCAGTGCACGCAAGCGTTCATTGCTTTCATCCTGTTTCCGTTCATTTGATGTTTTTCCTCGTAATCTCGTATCAACCTTCTTGATAACGAATCTAATTGCAATTAGTTAGAGGATTTCCTCTATAAAAATGGATGGAATAATAAATATTGTTATTTTCTTGTTAGGCGTAATATCCTGTTTCTGTAATAATCAAGGCTAAATATGAAACAACGTCTTTTATTTACTCTTAATAAATTAGTACGTTGCGTTCGTTGAGTAAAGCAACATTAATTATCTAGAATGTAACGGAAACATATTAATTTAAATTAAACGTATAATAAAAAGATCATCATAATTATAAAGGAAAAATATATTTCCATCTCTTCCAAAAATAATAAAGTCCGCAAAAACACTTACACGTGAACCTAAGCGTACCGCTAATGATAGGGAAGGGAGAGATAATATCACCTAATTAAAAGATTCGAGGATCACTCGGGTTCTGCCAACAATAACAGTTCCTCGAAGAGCCTCCTGAACCCCTCCCCCCCTCGACCCACAGCGTCCCCTTTGTATAAATTATCATAATGAGCTCAATGAGCATTTTACGACAGGCGGATACTGTTGTTGAGAGTACGATGTGGGGTTGGCGACGGTTTTTAGGCCTAATTAGGAAAATTAACAGTTCTGTTGAATGAAGACAAAAGATATCATGAGCTCAAAAGAGATGAAAACTTAATTAGAACTAGATACACCTAATAAATAACAAAGAACAAACACATACGACAACATAATGCCTGTCATCCCCGATGGGTTAGGCAGAGGTGTAATTGCTAAAAGACGTTCCGTCGTTACGAAGACGTTGAACAGGACTAAAGTTCTTCTTATCACTCAGTAAAATTGATCGTTGGTAATCCTTTAATAATAGGTCTTTACCTTTGAAATTGCCGTTTTGTATGAAAAAATTTAAACGAATTTTTTTCATGTATTTTTTATTTGTATTAATCGAAGTAATCACCCATGCAATCAATGCATCTTTGCCATCGCAGTGGCAGTTTATTGATGCCCTTCTTAAAGAAATCAGCTGGACGGGAGGCAACAAATTCTTCAAAGGCATTTTGTACTGCCTCTCGGGTGTTGAATTTTTTTCCCGCCAAGAAGTTATCCAAATTCTGGAAAAAGTAGTAGTCTGTAGGCGCAAGGCCTGGTGAGTAGGGCGGATGACGGAGAGCTTCCAACCCCAGTTCTTGCAACTTGGAGACCGTCTGCTGTGCAGTATGAGGTCGCGCGTTGTCGTGCAGGAGCAGCGGAGACGAGCGATTGACCAATGCTGGTTGGAGATGTGCCAGCTTCTCCATCATTGTGTTCAGTTCTTCACAGTACACATCTGCAGTAATGCTCACCCCGTTTGGTAAGAAGCTGTGATGAATCACACCGGCGCTAGACCACCAAACAGTGACCATCACTTTTCTAGGGGTAAGTTTTCGTTTAGGGCATTGTTTAGGTGCTGAACCAGGATCCAACCAACTTGCTGAGCGCTTGCGGTTATCAAACAGAATCCATTTTTCATCGCAGGTAACAATGCGGTTCAAAATTCCTTCATTTGTGTGTCTGTTGAGCAGTGCAAGGCACGTCTCGAGGCGTACTTCGCGCTGACGATCATTGAGTTCGTGGGGCACCCATTTGTCAAGCTTTTTTACCTTGCCAATTTGACGCAAATGGACCAATATTGTTTTGACGCTAACGTCGAAAGCTGCTGCTAATTCAGCCGTAGATTGTGTATCATCAGCTTCCACAATCGCCTTTAATTCGTCATTGTCGACCAAAGTCTTCGGACGACCGCGAGGTTCATTTTTCAGGTCGAAATTTCCAGAACGGAAGCGAGCAAACCAATAACAGGTGGTGCGTTGGTTTGTAGTGTTAGCTCCGTAAACGTCGTTGATGTTGCGTGCCGCTTGTGCCGCGTTGCTGCCACGACGGTACTCATATTCCATAATTACTCGAATTTTTAACGTATCCATGATGACGAAAAAGATTGAAATGCGATGAAAATGTAACACTAATCAATAAACAAATGACTACTTTTGGAAAAAAAAATCCATGTTTTTAAAATAAAATTAATTTGAAATTAGAATTCTTACCCAAACAAAAATTATTTTGATTTGAAATGGCCAGTACTGCAAAACGGCAATTTCATAGGTAAAGACCTAATATTATAGTTGTGCTTCAAGATCAATTAGTGCTTGTTCCGAATATTCTTTCCAAGTCTGCTCATAACTTATTTATTTAAACACTCTTAATTCTAACGAGCAGCCGTATTTATCCGTATTTTACGTTCCATCGGCATCGTGACTATCAGTACGTGACAATTCTGGGATTAAGCCGAGCCTGTAGTGGCGAGATCTGCGCGGACTCGATACAGAGTAATACGGACACAAGTGCCTTTGACGAGCATCCACTATTCAGTTTAATGCTCTGTCGGACCCGCGTATGTATATTTTATGAGGATATAATGATACAGCCGTTGGATACATTGATTTTAAGGACCTCTATGAAGTTATGTTATGGTCTGGGATACATTGTTTAGAGCTCGGAATATTGTTTTTGATATTAATTGTGATCGAGCGAGGATAGTATGAAATTTTAATCTAGGTAGTTTAGTTTTAAGGGACTCAATTTGTATATTAAGGTCTAGTAAATGGCTGTGTGCACTAAATTCTGGAATACATAATTATTGGAGAAAATTTTATTTATTAAAAAAATATACCAAGCAGAATTTTAAAAGTATTGGCTCACATATCACCTCACATTAAAATACAGCCTAACTGAAGGCGCATAGGCACAGTTTTCACCTTCACGAGTCTTAATTCAAAGCATCGCTTAGTGCCAAGGCTGCAGACGTGGTTATTTCCAGAGAGTTACCCAGCTCATTTGTGATGCATTCAAACGCATTCACTTGGCTGGCTTCACTACACACACCGAATTCGGCCGGGTTACCTCGTCAAAGCGACGCGGTCAGCTAAGAGGGACTTTGAAGTGATGTAGATTTCACTTGACCTTGTATACATTATGAAAACGCAGTGACTGTGAATCTGCTTGAATAAATAGAGGTATCTTAAGGGTACATGAAACCATAGGCGAATATTTTCGTTATTAAAATTCAGACGAAGTGCGCACCGAGGGATTTGTGAAATAATTGCGTTCGTTTGATCCTTTGTTGCATCGTTATTTATCAAGCTTTAATTATGCAATTAATATGAACGATATTTAAGGTTTTACTCTATAAGTCTTATACTTTATATACACGATTATTTGTAGATACTTTGAATGAAAGAAAAAAAACAAAAGCAATCTCTAAAAAACAAAATAAGCCAAGTACGGCTTAAATACTTAACGGAAGGTCACCTGGTTTTTAATAATAACAAAAGTACATATGTATTTTCTATAACCTATATATTTAACATATTCGAAATGTTTCTTTGTTTTATTATGAAGGAAATACCTAAACTAGCGTTAGAGCGTGAACCGCCTATTCTATCCAGAGCCGCCAAGCTTCACTTAGCCACATGAGTAACTAGCACCAGAAGCTCGGTGCGCCCTTATAGAGTATCAACAATTGTAAACTGGTATTTTTACTCTTCCACGGCTTTTCCCGATTTATTGCGGCCCACTTTGCAGCAGATCGTCTCCACATTTTTTTTCTTTTCTCGGGATTAAAATTGACATTCAAGTAATTGAATAAAACCTGAGCTCTTACATCCCGTGCAAGCTGTTATTAACTGGTGGAAACGATTCCCTGACATTGATAGTAAAATCTAATAGTCTTGCAGTATTGCTTCGTTCAAATTCAATCGGTGGACTTTTATTATTATTATTAAACAGTTACTTATTTTATTATCACGAGCTAACAAATGAACTTACATTAAGACAAAGCGGGTTTACTAACTAAGCATTATTTATTTTGTTTGTTAATGTTAGAAGAAAGAGATCTCAACAATACCTAAGGAGGATGCGTACTCCGCGAAATTCTAATTTTCCCACGTTTCTTTTGCAATTTGCAAGTCAGTGTCAGGTTGTATGTTGATTAAAATGCTTCACGACCGTAATAAATACCTATGGGGTAACAGACTTAATTATTGTCGGCCTGTGTTATACACAGGCCGACAATAATTTAGTACCCAGATACCAGACTATACATTTCCGAAGTATTTTGATGCGCTGAATCCGAATCTGACCGCAGAATTGCTTTATCACGTCAGGATTTTGAGATATCCTAACCTGGAAGAGCAAAAAACATCGTATTTACTTATTTTTAAGGTTCGGATTCAGCGCATCGAAATACTTCGGAAATATATAGTCTGGTTTCTGGGTAAGAGTGTTCGTCTAATTTGTCGGCCTGTTTAATCGTTAAAATCATCAATACAGCCCTCTTAAGTTCATTTAATTCCATTGAATAACTATTTCATGAAAAAGTCATTCAATGCTACGCTGGCGTTTCTCCCATAATTCGTTGATTTCATACATACATTCAACCTCACGCCTTCTTCCCATGGGGGTAGGCAGAAACTACAGAACTCCTTTTGCTTCGTTTACGTTAAATAAATCTGGTCATACACGGACGCCGGTCGATTTCAGGCGTATCAAAGGACCACAAAACACAATTTGAAAGTCCCATTTTTTTTGCCCATCAGTCCCCAGGATATTTATACGGCTATAGAAGTCGGTTATCGGCAAAAGATCTCGGTTGAGCTTTCAATAAAGCGATGTGCATCGTAGCGGAATGATTGCTGGCCGGCCGCCATGTTGGATGGTTGGGTTGTGTTCAACGTATCGGTACTTGGCACACTTGTACTTACACTCATGCATAGAGAATATATATTTATTAGGGTTTGATTAACACATAAACACACTTATCACAACATACACAATCATGTAATAAGTTAAGATTACTGGAAATAGCAGTTACTTAATATACGGATTGTTTTTATTTAATCTTCAAAAATCTTGGCTAGTGCAGTCTCTTTCATTGAGATTTGTAAAGGTACCTACGCAAGAATGGAATTTTTCCATTCCTCATGTATGCAGTTTCATATTGCAACACGTTTTACATCTTCGTGATAAAATCTGAATTAAACCCTCGAATTACCCTCCCACCTCGACTCTTAGGAGTATTGATAAAACAAACAAAACTACTCATTAATCACTGCTAAACATTGCCACAAATACTTATCAGTGGCGACTAATCTAATTGTTCGATTCAACTGTTGTGCGCCTCAGGGCAGTCATTAACCCTCCCCTGCGGCCCGCGGTCTATGCGACCATCTATATGTAAATTGACAATTAACTGTCGCGATGCAGTCACGTCGCGTAGCTGTCAAAAGGAATTAACCCGTCGCTCGCCGAGTGACATGCGCTGACGTTTGTGACGGCATTTAAATAACACGTGTCAGAGGATTTTGGTTTGGAATGTTGGATTATATGCGCTGGGTTAATTTGTTTTTGTGCAATGTCATTGTGTTTGTTTTTCCACAAACCGTTTGCATATAATAGAAATGCAAATGCATTTTCTCTACTGCTATGAGATTGTGGTAACAATGCGCTTTAAAACATTACTTTGAAATATTGCATATGTAATATGCAGTTCATTTGCCTTTAAATTCTTCGGCGTTAAAAGGAAAACTGATTTTTCTTGCCAGACGTTTTTGGGAAGGTAAACTAAGACATTATTTTTGTAAAAAAAACCATCTAGCAAGTTTTAACGACTTTTTAACTCAAAAATTCAACATTTTCCGCAGTAAACAAGATTACTTAGCGATAAACGCTTAAATTAAAACTCCTGCATAGTTTGTAATAATCTCAAACCTTCCCCAGTGCTCTTGAAGATTATAAGTTAAAGTTAGCCGGACTTAAGCACACCACTAAGATTTACATTTTACTTGTGCCGGTCATGCAGATGGTTTTAATTAATCCTTTAGACTTAAGATATACTTTATTAAGTTAACAGGTTTAAAGAAAACTGGTGGCAACGAGAAAGAATGTTTTGAAAAAAAAAACATGTAAGAAACCTATACGTATTTAAGCTACTAGAGTGACGTAAACATTAAACAGCTCGTAAGCAATACTGCGCATCGAAGACACATTCTAAGCGTGAATGACAATGAAGCATTCACCGCAACAACTCGAGAAATCTGGCAACGTCGCATTGCATTGCCGCAGTAGCACGGTGTCGCAAGACCATTACCTATTCAGGATGGGATACATGTGATATTTTTGAATTTACGCAGTAGTCGAATTAAAGCTATGTGGTTCGTCTACAAACATTTTATCAAATGGTTCCCCTGTATTCACCTACTCTGTGGATATTCTGCGAGGACTAGGTACGATCAATTGCTATGCTTCGCGGATTGTGGACCCGAGGGACCTTTTGGTATGATTCGAGTGATTTCAATGGGTCTGCTTTTTATTGAAATCGGATTAAATGTTTTTCACGTGACAGGGTGCACTTTCTATAACATTGTGAGTGATTTGTTGAGGTAAGTAGGAGTTTGATGTGGATTTTATGGAAATGTTAATAATAATTTTGTTTTGTAAGTTTGCAATGAAACCCACATCAAAACAACTACGTAATGTTTAATAGAACACGCTGAAAGGAAGTTGTTTTAAATATTGATTTGTAAGCTGCTAATACAAGGGCCATTAAATATTAACGAGAGGGGTACATATGTGAGGAGATTGATAAAAGATTTATAAAAGCAAGTGCTGCCGTGATGCTTTGAAATCCGACATACATTAACTTACGACAAAGATACATTATTTGAAATAGAATGCAAGTTCAAAAACAACACTATTGCGACTTACGAAAACTGTCCGGAAAACACATGTCATCCTTGCCGAATTTATGATCGAAAATACCCCTACGCAATTCTACTACCTACACGTATCGTATCTCTATTAAAGCCCACAATTTTAACGCTCAGTAAACTACGACAAAAAACCATTGAAAGCACGGATATACCTACCTACCTATCTATATATACCTACCACGCGTGAGTCCGCAATTTTCCGGCTCAAACCGGTTAGCTTCCAGCCGAGAGAGGCAATCTACGCGAACTGAAGCGATGCGTGGTAGCCTACGGCTGTAGTTTATAGCATATCAGATGAAATTTGATAAAAATATCACATTTGTGATAAATAAGTTGGCTTATATATACAAAAAAAAACGAAAATCTGAATATCGGCACGCGGTCCTAACGACCCGTAATGGCGTTCGAAGGTTAAATAAAAAGTAATTTATGAGAGGTTGTGATTTAGATCTGCGGGTTTTTGTAACAAATTGAACGCCCTCAATTCATATATTCTAGGGTTCAAGGGTAGCGCTTGACGTAGGTTGCGTCTAATGCGTCAAGGGTGGAAACTATTTGACTCTACGCAGCCATTTCGGAGCCGTTCTACTGGTATATTGTTTTTATTGCGATACTTATGTACTTATCTACGCCATCTATTTCAAATTTGAGTTGATCGCTAAATAATAGCGACGAATTTGTTAGGTTACGAAAAAACCTTTATCAATCAATCTGCCAAGCCATTTGCCAGCTATGTTGGGGTTGGCTTCCAGTCTAACTGGATGCAGCTGAATATTCCAGTCTCGAATACCAGTAATTTACATGGAGCGACTGCCTATCTGACCTCCAGAATCCAGTAGCTGGGTAAAACGATACCCCTAGGTATTGGTAAGACTGGTTGTCAGAATTTCGGGGTTCTGGCAACCCGTTACGAGTGTCAAAGATCCACGAATGACAGCCTGGACCAACGGCTTAACGTGCTTTCCGAAGCACGGGCCAACCTCGGCAAGCATAGCTGTACCTGGTGGACCCACCCTGACGTACTGTGCTGTTATTATTTAGCCACGAAAAAAACAAAATATTTGGCCAAATTGCAATTTACTTTGCGAGTGAAATAAGAAAAAACATGAGTTGGTGAGAAAAGCTGTTTATCTACCACGTAACAAAAAATATTGTTTTCGCTCAGGATATTATGTTATCATTAAAACCGATTTGTTAGATTGCCAGTAAACATTTAACAAGATTTACGTGAACGTGTATATTTTCTATTAAAATAACTGTGCATGAATTCTTGACTACAGTAACATAAAACTCACGAACATTTTATAAACCTTATTAAAAATAAACGCACAAACGCGAAGTGCTCATATTTGTGCTTCACGGAATCTAGAATATAACACAGAGTAATATAGCTGAGCATTATATTGTTATACCGTACTTGTTATACTGTGAGTACTTGGTGGGATGCTTGCGTCTAACTTTGAATCTTCATAGCTGAGACTAAAATAAACCTGAAGTATCTATTCTACGTAGACGTTAGAAAATACAAGTACCATTGTGTTGATTGTTCAAGATGGGAGTATTATTTTCAGTACATTGTTGAGGACTATTTAAAAGGTATAGTTTGTGAAATATTGAAGCGTTTCGTCTAATCAGCTTAATTTGGATAACAATAGAACATCAACAAAAGAGTGGGTCGTCTGAGTGAGGTTCTTGCAAGTGTATATTTTAGCAGCTAGTTTCGATAATTTGTACGATAAATCTTCTCCTTCATTTCGTGTCGATGGTACTAGTAAACTTTTTTATCGTTTGAACCACTGGGTTCAGTGGCCACGTGGCCAGCTACTGAGCTGGCCACGTTAATTGCGGTATGGCGAGGTGCAGGTGAGCAGGCGCTTAGGGCATGGTCAGGATAAATAATGTAATAGGATAATATTTGACAAAAACGCCACTTAATTCGTCAAAGCAATACCCTTACCTTAGCAATACCTATTGCTTCATCGTTACACGCGTAATACGAGGACAAATCCAGGATATGTTTCAAAAGCTACTCTGGGCACAACGTGAAGCATTTACGTTTTTGTAACATGTTATATTAAAACTAGAGAGATAAATGAGTTCTGATTGAAAGCAATATCTATTTTCTTGCTATCACAAGGACCCACAGTATCTCCAATAAATAAACGAATATTTTGTCAACCCAACTTCCTATTTCAACAAAATACAACTTCAATATTGAATAACATTTTAAGACTACACATGATGTGAAACGTTCACCCATTTTAATATTTTGAATTTCAACTTACTCACTAGTGAATACTATATGCTAGAACGTAAATGGAATGAGTCTGAGCGAAGTATCATTCAATTCGCCCGCATGTGAACTCTACATAAAAGAAGTACCTATATACGAAATTTGTATGCTCATATTCATGTAGGTAAATCAGTTTTGAATGTTCTGATTTATGAAATTACTGAGTGTTTTTTTTTTGCAAATGTGTATTTTATTTGGTGATTGAATCATCATCATGTTGGACGCCTGATAATGCAGTCTTCTGAATTATATTTTATCATATTTCGTGTCAATGGTATTTTTTCTTCAGCCCAGTTTTTGTGGAGCTCTCATCGACATCAGCAGAAAGACTTCTGAATTAATGAATAAACACTATCTCACCAGAAACATTTTCATGTAAAATGTTGCCAAGACGAGACCATATAACTCGCACTGTCAAAAAGTTATCAGATCTCATGTAGAGCCAAGCTTCTAACTGTACACGCCCTAACTCTACAAGGCCTAACTTCACAAACTCAACACCTTAGTCAAAATATGTGGCTTGGCCATTAAATGTACTTAGAGAAGAAAGAAGAAAACGCTTCCAACTTCCAGTTATTTCTTTCATTTCAAATTCATCAGAATAAAAGCTCGCAGAGAATGCTCTCAACTTCACAACACGTTGGTATAGTGTTGTTGCAAAGTTCACCGAGTGTGTGGTATAATTAAGCATTATGCAGTCGCCACTTTTGATCGCTCCATTGCATTGTGGAAATATCGTTGGCTTAAGTTTTATTATACAAATAAGTTCTAAGGTGAGCTTTGTTCTACACAATCGTATCGAAACTGAACTAATTTTTTGTACAGAAAAAATTATATGAAAGAATATGAAGAAAACTTTCATCCAGCTCTGGGACACTATAATTATATAAAAAGGACGTGTTTGCAACAGCAACTAACACAAATACAGTAACAGAACAGAATAGTTCGGTACGTAGCCCTGCAATAATGGGTCGTTGAGACCGAGGCGTGCCAAATGAACGCCCGAGCGAACGATAAGGGAATATACTCGGACATAGACATTATTTGTACCGCATGGCACACATTTGCATTAAAATAACCTATAAAATGCGATTGACTGGTTATCGGGAATATTGTAGAGTGGGAAGAAGAAATAACTTAACAGGTATTATAGACTAACGTTAAAAGCACAAGTGGAGATGTAAAGTTAAATAAAATAGTGTAAAAAATACTTTTGATAAAACTTTTCTCATTTATGTTTAGCATGTTGCGCTCTTCGATAAAGTTTTCAGCTGACGTACTTCAAGTAAACTCACAAAATGAAATTTTGTAATCAACATAAAAATATTTTTAGAAAAAACTGTGCTTACATAACGGGCCAGGGGCTCGTAACACTGAGCGTGCGGTAATGGGTCGTTGAGACCCGAGCGTGCCGAATGTTTACTGCTCCTGCTAAGTCCCATGTGCATGTTGCCATATTGTCACAATAGGGAAGAAAGTTTCAGAACAATTTACAAATGCGACGCAGGCTCATATTCTAGTAATGTTTTGGCGTAAGTTTATCAGTGCATTTTTTGTTTTGGAACGAATTACATAATGTTGAAAAAACTTACTGCCTGAAAAGGTAAAATCACAGCCGCCTGATCTCAATAACTCAGCTGAAAATACTGTAAAATATACGCACCTTAAACAAGTAAAAAAGAAAAATAAAAACTGTACAAACAGAGAGAAACTCGGGCGTAACACTCTGCTTGATATAATGGGTAATTGAGACTTGTGGACCAAACAGCTCCGGGCCCGAGCGATCCAAATAGTGCATAAAATGTTCAATACTAAGTTTGGTTCGGAACGGTCGTTCCAATTTTAAGAACAATAAAGTTTTGCACATTTCTACGAGTAATAACTTCCACAACATTGTTTTGAGTGAAACAGTTTTCATTGTAGCAGACAACAAACCAGTTTGTAGGACTGAGAAAATCCTATGTGCTTTAAACTGTTGAATTTGATTTAAATAATCCTATGTGCTTCTAAACTGTTAAATCTGATTTAAATTTAACATCACTGTTGACGCTTATGTTGATACCTACACAATGTTTACCTAAAATAATGCCAATGCTGTACAAAGTAATCAGAGGCCTGGATAAATCACAGAGCCAGCAGCAATGGGACGAAAGGACCAAGTGCTTCGTGGTGTTAATCATACCATGCAACAGCCTCAGCACGTTGCATAAAATCCAAAACTAATTTCCCACGTTACGAACCATTCATTCCAATTTGTAAGCAAAGCATGTTAAATCATAACGTAGGTACAATATTCGCATGTTTTCGTAGAAATATTCCATTTAATATTTCCTGTGAGAACTGGGATGTGTACAAACAAAATACATATGATTCCTTCAAAATTGCAAGCTGCCTGGAAATGGACGCAATTTCCATAGTACCGTATAGTTTACATGGACAGTAATATCGGGATACATATGCAGTGCATTTGTGTAATGAGTGTGGATGTAGGGTAACTACGTAGTTACAGGTTTTGCTCTGCAATAAATCTTCTATACATACAAATATAATAAATAAACTTGAAGTGTCTGTGTGTAATGTCAAAATAACAGCTTATTACTATTTACTGAAAAGCTGTTATTTATCTTCTTGTTCTATGACATTGCATTACTCATTGCATTTAACAAAAAAGTTTTTTAACTGACTACCTCTTTGTGTCGGCTAATCTTCGAAACGGCTGGATCGATTTTGACGGGACTTACACTGGCAGATAGCTGATGTTATAGGCACTATCTACTTTTTGTTCCAGTAGTACGTTCCCGCAGGATAATTTACGACATCCACGCGGCCGAAACCGCGGGCACAGCTTGTATATGAAACAAGTAGGTACGCAATCAAGTCATATAACAAGCTACAAACAACCACAGCCTGACCTAGCCTGAGGATATGGATCCTCCATTTCACAGTCTGTCAACGCGGGCGTTGACTCTGCAAATACCCTACACTGTGCTAAAACTATACGCCAATACCCCAAGAGCTAAGATGCAAACAGCGATACGAAGATGCAAGTGAAACGTTACGCCGTACATAGAGTGCAACGTTAAACAAAGCCAGTGTAACAGCACTCTGCAACGAACGCGAGCCTTTTGCTCAAAGTCAACAAGGAATGTTTGAACAGAGATGAGCTGCAGTACTGTTATTAACATTTATTGTTGAATATTCTAGAACTGTGATAGATAAATATGTAGTTGTCAGTTGTACAGGAGTCGAATCTAGACTGTAGTTAGGATAAGGTTAAATTATGACCTTTTCGTGTGGCAAGTTCATGAGAGTAGGAGAAGAAACGCCAAATAAGATAGGGATACATACTGGTTTTATTTAGACACAATGTCAAAGTATGTATGTAGGATAAAATTATCTAATATTAATAGGAAATTCGGTTTTTATACTCAGTCAACAATAAAGCTTGTAAAAAGGCATCATTTGAAATCAAATGTAAAACATTTTTCATTGATTTTTTTTTTCGCCTAAGTACGAATTTCACCTAACTTTTATATCTAGAATAAGTCTTATCACGTGAATATTTTTTTTTACTTTTGGACTGTGTTTTTATACTAGAACTGTCAAACGAGTTTTATTCCACACATTGGTAAAATCTGCCTATGTTAAAACTAAAGAAGCTACATAATAATTACCAAGTTTTTTTTAAAGACAGCTTTTCTTAATTTTGAGGTATAGAGACCTCAATAATTATCATGTTAACCACAAGTTTGGAAGTAAGTAAGTTACAACAAAAGGTACCAAAGTTACCAAATAAACGAAAACCTCCACCAAATAATTGAGAGATGATTGTTTCAGCAGAGATCGAACTCCTTAATCTGAAGTAATTGAATTGTGGGAGTTATCGAAGTTCGTGCTCTCAACTAATTAGGCTTACTTAGTTAATTAACACTTTCATAACAGTAACTTATTAAATGAAGTGTTTGGGCCGAGCCTGATTCTGGGAAAGGATTTAAGAAGTCACGGGGTAACTGTGTGCTTTGCTTTAATGACCATAATAAAAATGTATTCGTTATTTATTTACCTTGCTTATACACAGGCGGGCTTATTATATACTAGCTTCCGCCCGCGGCTTCACCCGCGTGTAAGTCGGAAATTATCCCGCGGGAACGAGCTACCGGGATGAAAAGTATATTAAGTGTTAATCTAGGTTATAATCTATGTGTGTGCCAAATTTCATCCAAATCTGTTAAGTCATTTTTGCGTGACAGAGTAACAAACATCCATACATACAAACGTTCGCGTTTATAATATTAGTAAGGATAATATAATATATAAATATAATACAGTAAGAATGATACTGAGTATTGAGTATTATTGCACAATCAGCCTACAATTTTCCCATGGCTGGGACACAGCCCTCCTCTCCGTGAGAGGGAGTGGGCCGAAATCCACCACGCGGGCCCAGTGAGGATTGGTTATTCATATGTCTTCGAATTTTTGGTTCCAGGCCATGCCGGTTTCCTTCACCGTTTTAAGTCTAATGGTGATAAATTAAAATACAAAGTAAAGCGCCTTTTAGGGGTCGAACCTACCTACAACACGTAAGTCACTGCCGTTACCACTCGGCCACCACTGCTTTCGGCGGACTTACGAACATAGTCCAATTGCCTTCTAGTTGACGAAAAGTACTCATTAACATCATAACTATGTGAAAGTCTATTAACTGCTCCCAAATAACCATGTTAATTTTTATTTTTTACAATTTCTGACATATTCTCGTCATTATTTGACATTATCACTGTAATTTGAAAGCATTGTAAAAGCCAATTATTTTTAATAGAGTACCGTGAAGTTTCTTGCCGGCTCTTGTCCATATGAAGCGACAAATTGGAACCGAGCACCTAACTTCTGATGTTTCATAAGTGCCCATGCAGGTTTATGTGAAGTAAAATATTTAGATTTTTGTCCAGGGGTTGAGAATCACACATCTATGTAGATCAGATTTTCTAACTATTTATACAGATCTCAAGTCAGCAAAAACATCACCCTTCGTATACCAGATCGTGGTGATTATTCTCCGCCCGGGTATGACGACAGCCATCTTGCAAGTGGCACTAGGTCACAGTGATACAACTAATTTACCTTTTATAAATCATCGAGCTGTATTATCATTTGTAATAAACTTTATTTCCATTCTATAGAGTAAAACAAGCATGAAATCCACAATCCCTTTTAATCCTTAATTTAAAAGGCTCCCGGTAATGCCCGCCTCGGCCGCGTAAAATCATATTTACAAGATAGAATATTGAAAATCCATCGACACGGGCGGGTTCACTTTACAAGCTTAGCGGCGAGCGCCCTCTCCCGGCCAAATATGATAACACTACCTACCTGTCATGTTCTATTTGAGTTTGTTCAATCATAAGGTGGATTTGTTTCGTCCTTAGATGGGTATTATTTTAGATATATCTCTTTGAAAATGAATATTGCTTAAGGCTCTTGGGAGTGACAGCACAATTCTTCATGAACCTTTATTAGGTCGACTTTGAGTTGAATGGAATATTTTTAACATTAACTACACAACAGTAGGTACCTATAGTAACACACACATGTCGCCAGTAATGTTTAAGTCCCATGCTGTAGGGGACGAACATATTGCCATCGACCGGGAACAGATTCAGACCCCGGGCTGCTCCTAAAAACCCAATAACACTTTGCCCGACCTGGGAATTTAATCCAGGACCTTATGCTTAACAGTAGCGCTAGCGACCACTAGACCAACGAGCCAGTCAAATACAAAATTATTATTAACACTCAAACATGGTACATTAGTTCTTATATTAATAGCATTATGATCTTACATGCTTCGCCATGTAGGTATCTACTGGTATACACATATTTAACCATGTAAAACGATCAGAAGGTTCCTTTGAGGAAAGTAGAGCTAAATAGAAATATACGTGTAACGATATAGCGAAACAAAAATTAGCCTCTCTACGTGAAACATTTCTAATATATCTCAAAGGCAATGCAAATAAGGACGCACATCAAATATTACGTAAAAGCTTGGGATAACTGTCTAAACAATGTGTGGCTCGAAAAGGTAAAGTCTGCAGAATATCCTACACAACAGAATATCAATATGCAAACACCTAACAGCTGTAACTTTTTAGTAAATTTAAGCTTGAGAACAAACATAAATATATAACACAATATCTTGCCTGTATTCCCTGACAGGTGAGGCCGAGGTACACTTCTAGTACAGCCACATTTCGCCAGTTATGCTTAAGTCCCATGCAATAAGGGGCGCGCCTATCAATCATCGGGCGCAAATCCAGACCCCGGAGTCTGCTACTGAAGAATTCCAGATGGAGAAACCCAATAACACTGCCTGACCCGGGAATCAAACCCGGACCTCATGCTCAGCAGGAGCACTAGCGACTTATAGACCAACAAAGCAGTAAGGACGAAATTATCTTGTTAGTACGATTGTTGTTGTTATTGATACGTTATTTCTGGAAAACTTTACTTCTTCGGACCAGAACCTTCAGACCTTTCTACCAGAATACCAGCGCTGCGACACTTTTTAAATGTCGCAGCATCATGCTGAGGTAGGGGCCTTTTGGTTGTTTTTTTTTTTTTTTCTTATTTTAGTATGTGATCTTCCTGTGCGAGTCACAATAAATACCTTTTCTTTCTTTTCTTCGGTGTTTTGAAAAGGATGTTTTGAAAAAAAAAACAAAATTGCCGACCGTACCTAATCGTAATAATAAATCTTCCAAACATTTCTACCTAAACAATTAATAACAATTTCAAATAAATGTAATAACGCAATTCGTGAATAATATACGGTTTGTTTCGGGCAGTTATCGCGATCTATTTGTTTCGATAACGTTCGTACATACGCAACACATACATTTGTAAATAAAATATAGGCTCGACACGCTATATTTAATATTCGGCATTAATAGGTCAATTAACTAGATTGATTGTCCCAGGTCTACAGTTTATTTACTAGTGAAAATATTTACATGAATAATGAAATGATGTATATTGCGGTGACACTACCGAATAGTTTCACCAAATATTCCGCCTATAATGTTTTAACTGCTGGGACCAGTGGGCAGTAATCTACCACGCGGGCCCAGTGCGGGTTCGTGTCATGTGTCTTCGATTACTAGGACATGCCAGTCTCCTCATTATAATTTAATTCGCCGTTATGAGAGCGGTGGTGATAAAATTATTTTCACGAAGTAAAGCGCCTGCCTGGATTCGAACCCACGACCTACAACTTGGAAGTCGGGGCCGTTACTACTGCGCCACCACTGCTCTGTGTCACCACAACGTAACATATATCCTGCATTCCTCGAGGGTTTGGCGGATGAGTGAGATAAAGAAGTTTTGAAGGCGTACTACACACCTTCAAATTTCTTTATCAATTTTCTAATGGAAAACCCCAATACAACTTTGCACGACCATGGCACGACATTAACCCCTCTACTAACATTTCTACAAGTTAATAATAATATACTCCCGATCAATTTTGGGCCCCGGCGGCCAATCTCACCGGATACTAACCAAGTACGCAGGATATAAAATAGTACACATGTGTGTGCGCAAACACAGGTGCACACTTTGTATCTATACAAATACAAAAAAGCCGGGGAGAGATCAGCACCAACCGCTTTACGTGCTTTCCGAGGCACGGCAGTGTCACACCACCAACTTCCAAACTACTAAGAAATTCTTAATGCGAAAAACCTATGACACTTGCCCGACTCGTGAAACAAACCCAGAACCTGACGCTCAGCAGCCGAGTTTGTGAGACTAGACTAGACCAACAGTGCAGTTAAAGGAACACAAGTATTAAAGTGACCTAATTCTAGGTAGCCAGTAAAGTGGAGTTTAACAAACATTCTTCGCATAAAATTCATCTAAATTTAAGTAGGTAGGTACATAAAGTTGTGTAGTGAGAGCAAAACTTACACAGCAGGGCACTTCAGGACAGGTATGTCGCATGCAAATATAAGTTAGTCATAAAATATAGCCGAGAGCCAGCGAACTGTAAAAAGCTCGTAATAAAATAATCTAATGCATGCAGCTTCCAGGCAGGTAGGTTGGAGGTAGGGTGTTACTGTGAACATGGAAATTGAATACTCATAGCTTTTCCCAGTGGAGGTAGGCAGAAACTACAGAATCGCACCTGCTACGGTCTTTAAATACTCCGTTTAATTCGTGTACGTTCATTACATAATATAATGACCAATGAAATTTGTTAAACAGTTCCTAAGAAAAGATCGATGGAAAACTTCATAAGGTTAGAAGATTACACAACTTGGAAATTATAAAAACTGTGATACTGAAGTTTTTTTGGTAACTTGATGTCGGGTGAGTATGCGAGCTGTCAATTTCTAAAAAAAAATCACGTTAATTTAAAACAAATTGACTTTACCTACAGGTGTTTATCTAAAATGCTTACACTGTCACCCCGACACACTCCGCAGCCAATATCCACGCTTATAGCGTATGATTCGAATGCGCCCTATCGCTGCAGCCCGGCAGTATATGAAGTTAGTTTTTATGACACACGCCAGGATTTATACAACTACCCTCTCGCTGAGCCAGCAATAGTCGGAACGAATTTTAGAATTTATTAGGGGGATTCTTGAAAGCCATTTTAGTTCTACATGCGGTTAATTTTGAGGGGATGAAGATTTGATATATGGGTCTGCGAGCTGAATTTTTAGTGCTCATTGGTGTGAACTATAAAAATCTACTAAAAAGTAACTACTGTAGACGTTATAGGTCTATCGAATCACGTTCTTGAATACTTTTATGTGTATAGTTTATCAGTTTTGAGTTCTTTTTCATACTCATAGTCGTAAATGACAAAATGTGACGACTACTGGCACTTAGGGGCAACACCTTGGCGTTACTTCTATCGTCATCATCATCTGCATAGCTTTTTCCCAACTATATTGGGTTCGGCTTCTAATCTAACCGCATTCAGCAGATCTGACCTCCTAATACGATACCCCTTGGTAGGACTGGTTGTCAGAATATTTCGGGATCTGCCGACCCATAACGATTGTCAAAAATCCACGAATGACAGGCGGGACCAAACGCTTAACGT
This sequence comes from Antitype chi, assembly GCA_947359405.1. Lineage (NCBI taxonomy): Eukaryota > Metazoa > Arthropoda > Insecta > Lepidoptera > Noctuidae > Antitype > Antitype chi. The sequence continues at coordinate 1,394,639 of OX375826.1, forward strand.
GCTTTCTGAGGCACGGAGGGCTCATGGTATGTAAATATTGTCACCCATCCACGGATCAAACGCGGCAAGCGTAGCTTAACCTGATCGATCACCCCGTGCGGCTGTTATTACTTAGTCACAAGCCCCATTATGCTGAATTCTAGTAAATATATGCACAAGCTGAAACATCACATTCTAATGACCAGCAACAAAAAACCATAAAAAATCCTGTCACATAAATTTCAACTCCAATAAACGAACCCCGCAGCAATTACAACAAAAACAAAATGTACTAACTTTTCACCCACAAAGGCTGGAGTGGTGGGGCACAAAACTAGTTATAGATAACACACAAGCACTGACTGAGCAACAGTTCAATTAACTGGACGTGCCCCGCTGTGCATAATGCATGATCCTGCGCCGCGAGTACTGGGAATTATGACATTTTGGTCTAGCTAGCTAGCCAATAGCCAGGTAAGCAGCTAAAAAGGAAAGAATTTGCAGGGAGAGTAAAGTTTAGCTGCTGTCCATTTTGGAATTGTAAGAAAATTGATGAAAACAGGAATTGATGACATGTAAAAATATTTTCAGATGAAAATGTCGTTATGGTTATCTATCGGGCAAACCAATCAATTTTAAGTCGGGTCATGCTGTCATTGATTTTAGGAACGAGACAAAGTGAAGCGTCGCTTGAAAATTCGGGGATATTTTGTTAGTACTATTAAAATATGCAGTTAGTACTTATTTGTCAACTTAAGTATCTCTATTTGGCTTCTTGCACAAGAGAAAGGATGGAATAAGTTCGCTCCAGTTCACTCAAACCCGACAAACTGATAGACAATCTACTATTAGTTTTATTAAACGTTGCAAATTGCCAAAAAGCAACAAACGCTACCAATCTCCGGACGATGTAAAAATTTAAACTTAAAAATTAAACGCCCGCTAAAAATGATGATCGCTCATATTGATCTGACAATGAAATGAAAACAGGATCAGCTGCTTGTTATTCTGCGCAAGTTAGGAGGGAGGCTGGCGAGGTCGTTTACCTCAGTTGTGTTGTTTAGGTGCCGGAGGGCGGCTAGCATTGGCCTGTTTCCGCATCAAACGTAATCAAAACAGGTAACTTTGATTGATTTATAAGTATTCTGTTTGTTTTGTATTTTGTTGACATTGGCGGACTTTGCGGGATTCGTGTTTTCGCCATATTTGTCAAATATACAGAGCATTTTCTGCGCAAGGTAGGTATTCAGAAGGCATGTCCATTGCTTTCATTGGGATTGAGAAGTTCGCTCGTAAAAACCATCGTAGTGTAAATCAGAATCTGAATTTCGTATATGTTACGTTCATTCCCAATATGAAGAATTAACGAAATGATAATATTTTACAAAAAACAGTCTTAAAAGGAGAATACAGCAGTTCTGATTTTGGGGGCCCGGGGGGTCGGGGAGCTTCCTGCAAAAGCCGGAATCTGTCCAACAAATGCGACCCAGAAATTACCTTTGCGTTATCGAAACAAAACGAATTATTGTCGAAAGTTCGATGAGTTAACCTTAGTATTAGAGGAAGGACGAAAGGATCAGTTCCCAGGGGTAATTACCCCTGTATGCTCCCCCTCACACATAGCTCAGTATTCACTGACGTGTAAAGATTCCAATTACAGTTTTGTTGTCTTGTGCAACATAATGACTGACTGTTTGCTCGTGTTTATTTTGAACTTTGTTGCCTATGTTCGTTAATTATGATGATAGTGAAGTGCGATCGTTATACCATCAAATATTATTTGCTACAGCTGCAGTTGGAATTATATTTCAGCATTTTCAAGTGCAGTGGAAGATTTACTAAACGAGTATCTTTCTCAAGAATCACTTAGATAGTCCTAGTGTCCTACTTCCAACTATCCCCCTTCCTACTAATTTTATAAATGAGAAAGTTTGTATGTTTGTAAGTTTGTTTATTAGATGTTTTAACCCAGGGGTGCGGGTTGTTCGAAAGAGATACCGCGGCCCCTGGCACACAGGCAACTGAGGGAACACGGGTGGGTTTTAGTCAGTAAAAGTCTGACACGAAGAGCGGGAGAAGTTATTTGATGATTTCCCAACCAAAAAAAAAACGCAAAAACGTCTGCTCAGTGTTGGATTAAATTTGGCATACAGCTAGTTTATAACCTGGATCAATCCGGTGATTAACCGATTTTAATCCCGGTAGTACGTTCCCAGGGGATGATTTCCGGTATACACGCGGGCGAAGCCGTTAGCAAAAGCTAGTATGTCATATTTAAAAGCACCAATTATGGATCTATCTGTGATTTACTAAAGACCCACCAATAGTGATCTGAATTACTTGAAAGTAAGCCCTCATTTGCGGACTCTAAGAGGAGGATAATAGGGACAAATTGTGAAAGCGAAGTCAGAACGAGCTGAGTAGATAAAATATTCATCGATGATCAGTACTAACCACTAACGAACCATGCAGTAACAGTTTGCAAATGGTTCGTAAACTGCAACTTACCCAAGCAGGAACAGAATATTTCGAAATCTTGTTGTTTTACCCCACACACGCATGTCAGTGACGTAAGCTTGCCAAGCCTGTCTGCCACGGAGTTGGCATGTGACTTCTGCAGGCTAACTAGCTAAGCCCTAGACTACACAACACACACGGTGGTGTAACGAGGACCGACAATAGGGGCAAACTGTCCTGTGACTTACAATTACAGAACTGTGAAGCTTTTGTGACGAGTTTTTAGTTATTTTGCCTTTCGGTAGGTACATAACAATTCGGCTTTGAGGTTCCTCTCCTTCCATTTACAATTGTGACTGCAGAATGTTACAGAGTAAAATATGTCTTTTTTTACCCGTTTACGTTTAGAACTAAAACTCTATGGGAAGACACATTTTAGCTTAACCAGACTACTCCAGTTATTAAAAAAGAGTGACTCACTTCATCCAATATTCTTTTACACAAATTAAAATTACTTTTATATAATCATCCTTTAATTTATCAAAAACTAAACTTTTTTAATTCTTCTTTGTTCTGTAACTAGGCGCACTTCATATTAAGTGACCTTCGTTGTGATTGTCTTTAAAGCCTTTTGTTTTTACTAACGTCTACTAAGGGCTTGTTCACTGGTTCCAAGTATTGTGTGTCAACTTAAATTCTAGAAGCTGGACCTCCCTTGTGTGTTCACGTTCGATCTAGTTGGTGGTCGTGCAATTCTGCTAAGTACCTATGCTAAAATTTCTTTTTTAACCGTCTTGACCCTAATGATGTGAAAATTATGTTTCTTATTAAATAAAGTTCAATTAACGTTTCAATCCTATATTTTAAAGGTCATATCATATTTCTAACGATATCGTCTTCAATGAATTAAAACATCCTAATCTACAAGACATTTCTGCAAAAAGATTGAAACAACTTTCAAACTTCTTATTAAATAAAGTTTAATTAACGTTTCAATCCTTATTTTAAAGGTCATAGGTATCATATTTCTAACGATATCGTCTTCAATGAATTAAACCATCATGTTCTACAAGACACTTCTGCAAAAAGATTGAAACAACTTTCAAACATGACTAAAGTACCAATTAATCACAAACCGCTAAACCGCTCTCCCAACAGACTTTAGCTAGACCAAAAACATAGCCAGAAACCACAAAGTGCACATCAATAGAACCGCAAATAATGTGGCATTCGACGCAATTACCGCGGTAGGCAGCAGTCCAGCATCCAGACTATTAGTCGTTATAAATTGATTGCCAGACAGTACCGTAAATAATTAAGTCTAACTGACTACTTTCCATGTTTGTCGTGAGACTTTTTGATACGCTTGCATATTTTAGACGCAATTTGGCCAGGCGAATTAAATAGACGACCTGTGCGAGTTTGTTTATTTAAAAAGACATGAACAGCACATTTTTGAAATAGAAAGAATAAGAGTAAACAGTATGCAGTAAGTCAGTAATGTGTTAATGGAGAACATGGTCAATTTCAGCTAGATTTTACTCTATACTAATATAATAAGGCTCTGGAACTACAAGTCGGATTTGAAAATATATTTTTTGCCGATTAAGGCAGTATATGCGCCCTCACGGCCGTAGTCGCCGCGGGAGACGCCCTGGGCGTCGGGAATCCCAGGCTGATTCCCGGCCACCGTAGACGCGCGCTGTTCGGTAAGGACCAAGCCCGGGTCGACGGCGCGTTGTTTTCCACGCGCGCCTCAAAGAGATGTCAGCACCAACTGGTGGGCTCCGCAAGGGCCGATGCCTGCCAGGGGTGCGGGTTGTTCGAAAGAGATACCGTCGCTCCTGGCACACAGGCAACTGAGGGAACACGGGTGGGTTTTAGTCAGTAAAAGTCTGACACGCCCTCCTGCTCCACCCAGAGCGGGAGAAGTTATTTGATGACTTCCCACCCAAAAAAAAAAAACGAGAAAACCAATAAAAAGAACGCTAACCGATAGCGACGCACTAGCACGGGTAAGCGATTCGAGTCGGAGGCCGCGGAAGTATTATAAAAAAAGTGGCTGATATTTTAGTACATATATTGTGTACCTTATAACTTCCAGAAAGTCGCGGGCAGAAGCTAGTGCCAATAGCATTGAGGTTGCAACTTTTTTGATTTTCAATAAAAGATAAAGGAGTTAGTTCGTTACAATTAAATGAATGTGAACACAAAACTAAATGTGATTACGACTACCTAAAATCTGCCATACAGAGTCAGTGAACTAGTATAGTGATCAATTCTATCGCTCGTTCTTTTTTGTCTGAGGAGGCCTTTGCCTTGGAGTAGGACAATTACTCATTTATAAATAGGACAAAGACCCCACGTCTTCTGCCTACTTTTAGAAAGAAATTGACGAGAAAAAATTTCGATGTAGACTAAAGGAACGTTTAATATTCATCAAGAATTTAATTTAAAATAAAACCATTAACGATTAGAAACACTTTGAGCCTAATTTGCTAGGAATATTCAAAAAGGATCACCAAGTCTAATTACTTGTCTAAGTAGGTACGTAATGGAATATTATATTCAAAGAAAAAGTGTAGGTGTATTTATTTCTGAAATATTATAAAGAAATATATTGTTATTTTTATCAAATAATAAGGAATATTATTTATTGGGCGTGGGTTGACATGACTCGTAGGAGGCGACATGACTTGCGCAGGCCGTTAAGTAGCTCTTGTAAGAATATTTTCGTAATATTTATCTTACAAGTTAATAATAAAATGGAGCTTATTAGTAATTTGCTTGTATAACATGTTGCCTTTATTATTGGGAGAGAAAAGCATTAGTTAAATAATCAAGCAATTGATTTGCATGTTAAAAGTTTATATTTTAAGAACGAACTTTTAGTAATTATTTTAAATATTTCTGAATTGTAAATTATTTGGTTTCGCCTGTCGTATTTCTGTTTTAATCTAGTAAAACAAAATTCTACCTATGTATAATGGAATACATACTCAAACATAGCAATGTCATCAACTGTAGGTAGCAAAGAACGTGTTTATTAATACACATCACATCCTTTTTTAAAGCTGTTTAATAATATACGTAGACAGTCGTATCGTGCTCAAAAATATATTAATATAGTTGTCTGGCACGCAATAATAATTCGCACGACAGTACGATAGGTCACATTGAAATGGCCGGTTCGTAGCTATATTATAGGTATTCATAAATGTCGAATGTTTTAGGCTAGTAGACAGATGATGCCATGCGGTCACTCCTAATTTCTTTTTTTTTCCGATCCACATCTCTCTTCCCAGGCGTTAAAAATGTTATTTATTAGGGTGAAACCAGCGCCAGTGGTACAACGCCCTTTAGTGAAACCGTACTGCTGGACATAACAAGTAGACACGTTGTATATTATCCACTCAAGAATCCACAGAAAACTCAGTTTTTTACATCTCCTATTCCACAGTCAAAATGCTTATTTCTCGTCCATATTGTTATTTTATCTTAATCTCAAAGAAGCCCACGGTCCTAACAACCCGCGGCACAGACGCGACAGCTAACAAATAACAAAATAAAAAAGAAACCGAACAACGGAAAATAGTGATAAAAGTGGAAATAGTGATAAAACAGGGAATAGTCGCAGCAATATTTCGAGCACAAAGCCATCTGAAAAATGTATTGATAAAGCCTACACATGAGACCAAAGAAACAGACTGTTTTTGTGCAAAAAAAGACTACTAGACTTTGTCATAGTTAAATGTGAATTTTTGAATTAGTATTCTTCTTGCCTTCTTTGTTTTTCTTCTTTTGTCTAGGTAGATCAGAAAAAAGTTGGTATAACTTTATTTTTCTTATAGCACAGAGCTTCATGGTGAAAGCTAGGGCTCTTTCCAATTCACCTTTATAAATCTTTTGGGTATATCCTATAAGCGGGTCGATTCATAATAGTTACACTTATAGGATGTACCGCGCACCTTTTCTTAACAAGTTTATTTATTTAACATCCAGAAAGACTCGCGAGCTCAGATGAGCTCGCGAGTCTTTCTGGATGTTACTCCAATCTATTATTTTGCTATTTATCTAGTGGAGATCCACTAGATAAATAGCAAAATAATAGATTGGAGTAAGAGGACAATTTCCAGTAACACATACACCCTTACATTTAATTACAGAAGTGCGTCCATGTTACCGGTCTATGTATCGTTGGCAATTCAATTACCAGCCTGTGTGTATATGCACTGTCTCGTACATTAGTGGTCACATTTACATATAATCCTGTGCTGATGGGCTCAGAATTTGTTATAAGTTTGTTTTCCAGGCTAGACTAATTAAGAGATGTTAGATGTATCCAATTATATCACAAAATAAGGCTTGACAGACGTTTGTAGGTATAGCGCAAAGAGATTCTAAGAATATGCCACGATGTTGGTGTAATAAGTGAGAAGATTTGTGCTTATTATCAAAAATAATGCAAAAAATATTTTGTACAAAAATAAGCTAACCAACTTCCAAAAAGGTTTTTTTTTAAACAAGCTTTTATTATAACTCGTTAATAAAACGAGCAAAAAGTTAAAAATTATTTAATCTCATTATTTAAATAAAAGCGTGTTATATAGTTCTTAATTTCTCCTGCCATCAAAATGTAACACGCTTTTATTTAAATAAATGAGATTAAATTATATTTCAAATATTCTGTTTTTAATGTATAGGGTTTGCCTCAGGCATAGTTTTTCTAGGTACAATGATTTATTTTCATCTATTATAATCTATTTTCACTATGCAGTGTTTTTTTTTTGGAAATCGGTTGGTCTTTTTGTCCAACTTTCGTGGGTGCCGAGGTGTTTTCTTTATATTGTTTCCCACGGGAACGTTCTACCGGTACATAAAGTATCCTATCTCCTAACCCAGGCATTTGCGTAAACCAAACATCCAACTCTATTCAGCCGTTAGGCATAGGAAGGCAACAGATGAAGTTACTTTTGCATTTATAATATTTCTGTGGATGTACGGATACAAATACTTTTGCTGTACAATTGTGTATCTATTTTAGTAGCCGTCTAATGTTCCTTCATAAGTTTAATTTAGTACAAGCAGTTCTGTAACTTTCACTCACAAATGAAGATTTAAGTCGTGTTTTTTAGACGAAAATGTAGGTAATTAAGTTTAGAGAGACTGCTGGCTAAGAGCCAAGAAAATATCTAAAGTAAAGTAAAAGGCACAACTTTTACACAAAACTTTTCACAAATATATCTATGTCACTATCAGTTTCCAACGGTCTCACCACGAATTAAATATAACAGGGCCTCATCAACATGAAATTCGACGCATCTCTACACACTATAAATAATCCCACACATTTCTCATCGCTGTCTTCAAATTGTTCAACCTATCAACTATCCTCTGTCTCTTTCACACACCTTTCTTGAAGGGTGTCTAAATCTACAAACTACTTTACGATTGAAGTTAAACCGTATCTCCTTCGCGGTAGGGTTGATAATGATCGAAGAGGTGATGAGGTATGTAAATCCCTTGTGGTTGTAAGATGATTGATCAAGTTTGCATTGACGAAGTAGCAATTCATTTTATCGGAACAATTTATAGGGTTGTTTTATACACTTTCATTAATTAAAACATTTTGCAGCATGTATTTCAACGATAAATAAATAGTCTTGGAAATTGATTGAACAGTATGAAGTAACACTACAGTCTGTTTTTATTACATTTTGATACATAAGTGTTTTAGAACGAACACTATCTTACAGATCAAAATCTATATGCCAAGCCTTTTCCCAGCTATGTTGGTCGGCCTCCAGTCTAACCGGATGCAGCTCAATCCCAGTATTTCACATGGAGCGACTGCTGCCTATCTGACCTCCACAACCACAAAGATTGCCAAAAATCCACAAATGATAGGCGGGATCAACGGCCTAACGTGGTTTCCGAGGCACGAGGGGTCTTGGTATTTAATGATGGTCAGTCATCCGCGGTCCAACCGCGGCAAGCGTATTTTGCAGATATAAAAACAAAAACTAAACGCTAGTAGACATATTTTATAATGAAAAATAATTGTAGGCGAGACCTTGGCAGAGTTTTTACCAATTAAAGCAATAACAATGTTAAACAACTTTAATTTAATTATTACTAGGTATAAATGTTTACCAAATTGGACTGTATGATAAAACAGCAGTTAGTGAGGGCCAACATTAGGACAATTACGGCATGAAATGTAACAACCGCCCTAATGGCTCCGTGTCCACTGCGGCGGAATAAAAATGTAGGTGTTAATGAATGTAACATCTGTTCTGGAATTATTTATTTGCCTATTACATAAATATGTACTTTCGGGTATCCGTTATGTAATTTGGGAGATAGGGTTATCATTAGTATGATTACCTATAGGTATAGAGATATCGACTTTAAGACTGGGCTTTTATTCTGCGGTTAAATTTTTCTGAAGGATTTTATAGTTTAATTTATCAAACGTCATGGCAAATTCAAACTAAGAAGTTGCAAAAAAAAATAACAACAAATAAAAGCTAAAATTATTAGTATACAAAAGATGGCGGCAGCGAGATGGGCGGACGCCATTGTTGCCAACGCGGGCAAAACCCGGACGAGGCTGGCACAGGAGCGCGGAGATTGGCATAAGAAAAGATACGCCTATGATCAGCAGTGGGCAAAGTCGGACTGTGGATGATGACACAAAAGATGAACTAATCGGAATCAGATACTTTGATACGGCTTTGAGAAACCGGAACCAGGATTTATCTTTACTAAGAAGTATCCGTATTCATCAAAGCACATAGCCAGAGGGGCAATTCTCGTAATTTTAAGAACGTTCACAGTCTGATCTCAGTCTCAATCTGTCAAAAATACCTCAAGTATCCATATGTCGGATCGTCAGGATGGTTTGAGCTACGATCAGCCATCAGGCAGGTTTATGTGGGTATCGTGCAAATAAATAACAATTACTCAGGCAAATAATCACTTTAAGTTTTAATAACTTTTTACAATAAATCACAATTAGGAAGATGGTTCAACAAAACGTAGGACAGTTCCGAAGCGTCTTCACTGCTCGATCACCAGGTTAGGAATGCCCCAACTTAGCGCGTTCTCTCAACCTCGTAACCGAGCGGAAACGCCCGACTCTGTTAAAGCGCGCCAACTCTAGTCCTGCTAGTTGCCGCTAGGTGGCGTGCCTTGTTTTGTTGTAAACGTCAATTTGCCGGATGCGACACATACATTTTTGAAAAATATTTGTCATTTGATTGTCGCCGAGATGAGACTGCGACTAGATCTGATCTAGACTGAACGTTTTTAATTACGAGAATTGGCCTTCAGATCTTCAGCACAACATGATGTAAACGTTATATTCTTGTAGATCCGTACATTCCCTCAAACGAGATTAATTAATAAGTGCGAATGGGACACAAACAGACTCCGGTACGATTAGGAAAGAGACAAAAGATGCATGTTTTATTTATAAAGGAGTAATGATAGCGGCGATGACATCAAAGGTGAGAAATAAAAGGAATTATTCATAGAGTAATAACGCCGCGGAGGGGAGCGTTTTATTATGATACACTTTATAGCTTATAATAAATATTATTAAATGAATTTTCTGCCTCCCTAGGTTGAAAAAAAAATAACGATAGAGCAGATTAATTGGAATAATAAACAGTGTTTTTGTCAAGTGACTTTTGTTATCACCTACCTCTAAATATTTTTATAAGTAGTTACATAAGTCGTTCAGATTTCATTATGGAAGAAAAAGCATGTGGCTCCGGCACTAAATAAATTGAAAACTGAAGGGCAAGAGAATGATATGATTATTCAGATTTCTTTGTCACATTATTCGACCACTATCAGTTATTTTTTTACATTATTCTTGCTTTAATTGGTAAAAACACTACCAAGGTGTAACCTATTATTCTTTAACATGATCAAATACGTCTAAAAGCGTTATTTTTTTGTCAAGAACATAATTTACAAAAATCGTTTAACAAATTATCTCACCTGACTTAACACCTATCTCTCTTAACACGTTAGATATTTTTATCTCTTTAGCTGTAATCGAATACCGATACCTAGTCTCCCAGAGGTCGCTCCCCCGAGCCTATCGGAGGGTGATCGACAAAACCTGTCACGCTCGACGTGCTCCACACAAAGTTCAATTGTTTCGGAAACGAACAACTTTATCAGAAGAAAAGATTGCGATGGAGGAAAACCGACTTTTTAAACTTTTAAGCTGCTATAAATAAAACGTATTATGTCATTTCGTAAACAATAATTTGATAAAACGTAGGAAGGTAGTTGAAATATGTCAAAAAAAAAAGTATGCAAACTTATTTGAAACTTACCGAAATATCTTCACTGGTTGACCTCTCGATAACCTGAAGCAATAACAAAGAAATCTAGTTAAAACATAGTTTTTTTTTTCTATTTCGGTAAAGGTTATAATTTGATAAAACGTAGCAAGGTAGTTGAAATATGTCTAAAAAAAGTATGAAAACTTATTTTAAACTTACCGAAATATCTTCACTGGTCGACTTCTCGATAACCTGAAGCAATAACAAAGAAATCTAGTTAAAACATAGTTTTTTTTTTTCTATTTCGGTAAAGGTTTTTTGCTTACAGAAATTGATAAGATATAATAAACCCAAAAAATAAACCACATTTTTATAAAAGAAAACCACTTAATCGTATTTCTTATAAGTCCCTTCTATTCTTTTATACAAGCCTTTTCATTTCCTTTGTGGAATACTTTTATTATATCTACAATAAAATATACAGCCTCCAAGGATTTCTCGGGAGGCATAACGTGTCATAAATCATAGCTACGAATGCGTAGCTCTCGTAGACCCCTACGGCGTAGCGCGTAGCACGTAGGCACGTAGAGGTTGTGAGGTAGTGGCACCAATTGGTGTCTATTCACGTCTGACGCGCGCCTGTGCATTAATTATGGGGTTTGATGTGCATGAGTAAAAATGTAATGTATGGAAATGTCCGTGAGGCAGACATCGGAATAGTAATTAAGATTTCAATGCGCTATTTAAATTCCTTTCAGCAGAGAATACGGTTTGAATCATGTTTGGGGTATTACTTAACATTTGTGATTTATTTTGATTTAGTTTTAGTCATGTGTCTGCTGGGATTTGCCATCAGCAAAAAAGACGAACTTCCATACAAAGTTTCATCCCTTATCGGGTATTAATTTTCTAAAATCCTTCCTTAGGGCTCACCTCTGTTATATGAGGATCTCTTGTGCGTTCATGCTTCCAGACCCAGGGAATTTAGTCTGTGCGTTGTCTGTCAGTGAATGAATCAATTTCAGATTTTCTAAAGTAAAAATTGTGTGGTTTTTTTTATAAGTAAAATATGATTAACAAAAACCGATATCTTCTATTGATAGTATGGCTAAATCCACTGAACTCAAAATATAACCTTATTCAATAAAAATATCAAATTTTTAACCACATTACACCGACGAAGACTAACCTTCACAGATCGGGTCCGAAATAGAAATACCTGTTCGGGTCCAACTGACCTTTTGTGTGAACCTATACATCCAGATATAAATGAACCTGGAAGAAGCCAACCATTCAAAATGCCGGGAGAGAAAAATGTTCTAAAGTTAGCCACATTTTTGTCCTTTAAAAGAGCAGTCGTTTTCGTTCCTAAAGATAGCCCATAGTGCTAGACTAAATATTTCCAACCGCATTCCACGCGTTTCTAACGGGAAAAGTGTGAGCCGAAGCTTCTAGAACATTCTAGAAACTTATTCAAAAATAGAAGAAGCGCGCCTTACTTTTTGGCATCAGCCGTTTGACGCTCGTCAACTGGGCTGCGCACCGAAAAAGGGAATCTTTATTACACAATTTACGAAACTTATATCTTCGCCCCGAACCTAATTATTTTTATATACTTATAATATTGTTTCTGGAAATAAAGCACTTCCATAACATGTATGTATGTGAAAAGCTATATTTTAGTTCTTTTTAACCGTCTTTAAAAAAAAAAGAGGACATTCTCAATTCGGTTGTTACCTCAGAAGTCCGTCTTCACAGTCAAAGTTCAGCATTTATTTCAAATAGGCACTCTTGAACCTTAAAATTGAATTGATTCTAGTCGCCCCTTCCAAAATGTAGTTTCGTACGCAGAAGAATGGGTAAGAGACTCCACCGTTACTCTTTTAAAATATTTTAAATACAATATTTACCATTCATGCATTATATAATTATATGTGAAAACGATGCACCCAGAATAAAATTACCATACCAAAATAGGTAAAAAGAATGAAAGGGAAGCAATTACAGATAAATTAATTTTATGATAGATAAACCCGATGTGAAAAATTCTTTCTTTTGTTTGAAAGGGTATGTATACCGAGTGGTCCCTTACACAAGGTGTAACTTAAATAACGCACAACCTCTTAAGGGGTCATTGTACTCATCATTATCGACAACTTTTACTATGGGAACAAACCTGAAATCGTAAAAAAAAAATCAGCTGTTCCCTACATTTTGACGATTTATGCGAATACAAGTGTATGGAACAGCTGATTTTGTTTCGCGATTTCAGGTTTGGTCCCATAGTAAAAGTTGTTGATAATGATGAGCACAATAACCCCTTAACAGGTTGTGCGCTATTTAAGTTACATCTTGTATATTTCGTCAGGTTCTAATAAGTGCGTTTTGAATTAGCATAAAATACTTATTTTTTCCGCTTAGTTTTTTAAGCAATGGTTGTGCGTGTTCCACAAACACAAACCAGCCACAAATTAGTGGTAACAATATGTCATAGACTATGCCATTATGTTATTGCAGTAAGGGCGATTAAGGGGCTTGTGGTTAAGTAATAACAGCCACACGGGTAGATCGATCAGGTAAAGCTACGCTTGGCAAGGTTGGTCGGTGGATGGGTATGGGTGTCCAACATTACATACAAGGACGAGGGGTCTCAGAAAAGACTTTAAGCTGTTGGTTTTGGGTGTAATTCGTGGATCTATGACAGTCGTTACGGGTCGTCAGAAGCCCGAAAGTCTGCCATACAGTCTTACCAAGACCATCGCATTAACTGGATTGTGCAGGTCAGATACGTAGTCGCTCCATATAAAATACTGGTATTCAGCTGCATCTGGAAGCCGTCGGGAAAAGGCTAGGCAGATGATGATGAGTAAGGGCGCCTTCGTAGTTCTAGTGTTACCATAGATGTGCGGGTGACAGTACGTATGGTTCATGTTGTCGCGTCATATTGACCCTTCAAACGAAACGAAATACGCTTGTGTTTGGATATGTAGTCATCTCAAAAAGGTTCTACGTTACTTGATCTTGACGAAGCTGCGCTATTTCATTTAGACAGATTTTTCGTTCAGATCCAGTACAACCAATACCACCGACCCGTAACTTTGATTAATGTTATTTTTAAACTAAAGCCTATATTCTGATATGTATCGAATACTAGTTACACCCCGTAGTTTCCCCCGCATTCGTCTCGATCCCTTAGGAATATCGTGATGAAAAGTACCCTGTTTTAATCTTAGTCATGGTCTGTCCATGTGTTGAATTACATCCAAATTCGTTTAGCTGTTTTAACGTAATAAACAAACATAAAATTTCAAATCTTTTCTACATATAATATTAGTTTAAAAAATAAATTACATTCATTTATTCAAACATTTACTTTATTCATGCTGAGATGATGAATTCCAATTTATTTCCGTATTTTCATAAATAAATCAGACTTTTCATTATTCATTTTAACTCTCATTTTTTTCATACGAGCGAGTGTCCTATACAGAGGACATAATACTCGTTATGAATACATTATTGTATATATTCAGCTTCGAGTAAAATGTATTAGCGAAAAAAAAATGAGAATTTCAATTGTGTTATGCAGATTTTATGTAAAATTATTTATCATTTGTATGATAAATATCTGCTGAAATTCACAGACACTCAGTGTTTTTTTTTTTTTTTTGGGTGGGAAATCATCAAATAACTTCTCCCGCTCTGGGTGGAACGGGAGGGCGTGTCAGACTTTTACTGACTAAAACCCACCCGTGTTCCCTCAGTTGCCTGTGTGCCAGGGGCCGTGGTATCTCTTTCGAACAACCCGCACCCCTGGCAGGCATCGGCCCTTGCGGACCCCCCCATTTGGTGCTGACATCTCTTTGAGGCGCGCGTGGAACACAACGCGCCATCGACCCGGGCTTGGTCCTTACCGGACAGCGAGCTACCCATTACTCGCCGTCCGCAAGCCCGCGCCTACGGTGGCCGGAAATCATCCTGGGATTCCCGACGCCCAGGGCGTCTCCCGCGGCGACTACGGCCGTGAGGGCGCATATACTGCCTCTCCCTCACGTGCGCCGCCTCCCTCTTCGCGAGCATTACTGCTTCGCAGAAGGAGGTGACGGCTAACCATTCACTCTCGCTCCGTACCATGGCCTGCACCAGGGCCGGACGCGAGAGATCGCCGCCGCCGAACTCGGTTTAGGGTTAGTTCGCCAGGTGTGTGCTACGCGGTGCTCACGACCTACGGCGTAGCAGCTACGGCGTAGACCTAAGTAATACTTGGCAATAAATAATAATGAATCCGTCGTTCATTTTATTGACTGATTTACCGCTTCTATGGGGACGATTCGCAGGTCTATGATGTCTATATAAATTTTTTTGGTGTTTTTTGTCTAAGATTTCATTTTAAAAAGTTTTTACCAAAGTTGTTATTTTTATTTATTTACGTACTGCTGAATGGGCTTGCTCATGACCTCGATCTGGTCGTTATAATAAAGTTTCCAAAAAAAAAAAGTTTACATTCATTCTGTAAAAACAAAAGCGCCTCACCGAAGTAAATCCCTTGAATTTGATTAAGTACTCTAGATTTCAGAAAGCTATCAAATATGCATCAAAATGACATTAGAAAACTATTCAACCGTCAGAAAGTATGCTGGACTATGAATAAGTACTTTCTGACTTCTTTGTAACCAGCACCTAAAATGATCTATATTTAACATACCACAAAAGGTGTACCTTATTTTTATAGGTATAGGGTTTAACCACAAATTAAAAACGTCAAAGAAACCTGTGTCAGCGAAAACCTTATAATTATGTGTATAAGCTGCGTTGTCAGGTCGCTAATGACTCTGTGTTCTTACGGAGCAGATTCTGATGGAACCCTTTTTACGAAACAAAAAGCCCAAGTTCGCAAAAACGTATACCTACAATATGCTTCTTTACTTCTTTCTTTAATGCTTTAGTAGTCTTTTATAAAATATTCTAGAACAACTTTTTCATAAAAGCAGTACCCAAATCGAAAAAAGTAGGAAAACTACCTTTATTTAGGGCTCGAGATACCGAAGTCTCTCCAGGGCAAGATTAAATTGAACCAATTTGGATTTCGATTATGGAATCGGGCTGCAGACAAATTATAAGATTATTATGTGGATCCTAACACTAGTTTTAAGTTCTATTTACTAACTAGCTTTTGCCCGCGACTTCATACGCGTGGACTTTAGAATCAAGTAGATAATTATTTTTTTTGATAATATATACCCTATTTTTTAAGTTAGACCACTCGGGATACATCATTGAAAACTGCATTCAATTCCATGCAGTGGTTTTTGCGTGATGCGGTAACAAACATACAGACAGACAAAAATTCTAAAAACCGTTGTTTTGGCTTCTGTTGCTCTAATAAAGTCCCCCCATACTATTTTTTCTTCAATATCTTTAATGTACAGACATCGGCCTGTTACAATTTTATTATATGTATAGATACTACTGTATGGATTCTTTGTGGTCTGAAATGCAGGTTTATTTTTATTATTTTACTAGCTTTTTTTGGCGGCTTCAACCGCGTGAAGGTTAGAAATTATTCCACAGGAACGTAATAGCTAGATAAAAAATATCGTATGTATTAATCCAGGTTATAAAGTATCTGAGTGCCAAATTCCATCCGTTCAGCCGTTTTTGCGCGATCGAGTAACAAACTTTCACATTTATAAGTAGGAGGAAGTAGGATTTATTACAAATTTAAATCCTTTCAAACTTTTTAAGCTCAAACATATAGCCAGTCGTCACATTCACTAACTTTGTTTTAAATACTCGAACTCCAAAGCAAATGAAAAAGTTCGGTTCTGACATAAAAAGTCCAAATAACACACACAGCATACCCTCTATAAAACCGCAGTTCGAAAGCTAGTTTAAAAACTAAACTTAGTGGTCCCCAACCCTCGTTCTAACCCTCTCGAATAACAGCGCGTATGCAGGACGATAATATGTCAAGCTATACAATATATATCTCCAGCTTAAACTGACCTCTCAATGTTCAGAAAGCCTATACACCGCGAGGTCGGGTAATACTGGTTTTTAGTTTCATATAACGTTGCGTGCGTATGCAACCATTCTTTGGGACATTCGGCTGGATTTTATAAAAAATAAACTACCACTATTGTAGGTTCTGATTGTTTGTTGATAGAGGGAACGATGGTTGACAGAGGGTGATTTTTGAAGAGTTTGTTTTGAAGAGAATGTAAATGTTTATAGTGTAGGTCAGAAATACAAGTTTGTGTTTTTAAAGATGTTATACTTTCACCACTGTGTAAACTTTTACAGATATTTTGTGTTTAAAATGTTGTTATATTGCACTCTCACTCATTTGACAAGAAAATTACAAGGATCAGAGTAATTCTTACAGGTACTGACTGTATTTATCTAAAGGTAAAGAAAATAAAGAAATTTTAATTTTAAACAGTTTCTGACTTTATTAAGTTTTTGTGATTAAAAAGATATTATTATTGGTTCATTGTATATACCTTCAAATATAGCCAGAATTTATATTCAAGTTACATAATTGTAGGGTTATCTGTAGGTATTAGTTTGTTTTTTAATTACTTAGCTGATTTTATGCAGCATATTAAAACTAAACATGAAACTTTAAACCAGTACCGATATATTAAGCAATAAAAGCCGTACATAATCGCGCCATATCTCTTGCATTCTAATAGATTGGTGGGGTTATCGCCCCCTCTCAATGACAGTAGTAGCTCCGCAGCAGGGTTGCTTACATTATGCTAAAACAAATTATTTGCTCGTTTGACAAAACATTGGGAATTTTAATTATAAGTCTTATTAAGTAGTCAAAGCTTTGTGATGTTTATGATATAATAAACCTCGATGCTCGCTGTTATTGTGATTTGAACTGATCTATATTCTTTTAATTACAATTTGATACATAAGACAGTCCCCCCAAAAACGCCCACCCGCACCACTTCCTAGTGCTTTAGCTGGGAAGAAGAAGTAGCGGAACAAACTCCCCAGCAGCACAGCCGTCTCTTTAGTCGGATAGACTTGATTCTATACATACATAGACAAAGTAATATTCATTGATAAACTCTGCATTCAATAATGGCATCCCTTTTAACATTTATTCTCGACACAATTATCAGTTTTTGCAAGCTAACAAAGCAATAAATTCTATTGACAAGGTCTGGGAATAAGTTCCTACAACAAAGAGCTATCCCAAAATAGTTGCCTCGAGCTATCGCCCCGAGCTATCCACATGTCGTGACGTAGGAGTGGTAACGTCATAAATGACGTAATATCCTGCAGATAACCGTCGCTATGCGACCATAGTGAGGTCGTAAACTTGCCTATGAGGCTATGTTAATATTAGGCTTGTTGCCAGGGCGAACAGCCTTGTCGCCTTGTCAGCAGTTCACTTGACGGTGTTTGTTACCATGACACAGTAAGGCTGTTGAGAATTCTTGCTTTTTACATAATCTGTTGAAATCTATGCCAGCTCACAGTCGTCGTCAAGTCCAGGGTCATCAGCACATCGTAGAAATGGAAGTAACGAAAAGACAAAATAACTGAATGTAGAAATACTTCTTCGGTGCCATATAAGAAATTAAGAAAAAAGATGTAACTTTGGCTAGAAAGAGATGTCAATTCTTCGTAGAATAAAAAAAGTTTGAATTGGTTAAACTAATCGGTGACCATTTACTTAAAAATCTAAAACTTTAATTGACGCACATTGTAGTCAAGTTTTGACTTTATTATTTTTTTCTAAACTGTCTTCAATCGACATATCAAACGAAACGTATTGAAAAGTAAGAAAAAGCCTGAATCAGGCTGTAGATGAAATATTCCACTCACATTTCTAAAAACTCATTGAAATCTAAACCCTCTTAACAGCCTTGATTTTTTTATCGCTTCAAACCTACAACGTGACTACAGTGAATCGATCTAAGCGTTGTGGTAGTCGGTGAGTGCTCCGTCCACCAGAACTAGGAGCGACCCTCATTGTTCGTACGAGTTCACAAGAGAGGCCAAATGTTCCGCTATTTGTTACGTAAGACTACGTTGAGAGACCTTCAAACAAATGTCACGATAATAGACGAACACAAATGTATCAACTCTTTTATAAATATGTACAACTTCCGTAGTTAAAAACTCATTTTATGCTCTAAAATTTTTAGGTAATTTTGGGGATGATGGTTAGCAGTTATACCTATACTAAAAACCGGCCAAGTGTGACTCGGACTCGCACAGGAAGGATCAGTACCACCGTTATAGGTAATATTTAACCCTGCATTTTTTTTAAACACTCTTCTTGTATCCCTTTCATAATCAAAATCAAACTAGGCTGGTGTCAGCACTTTTTGAACCTCAAAATTACATAAGACAGTCCCCCAAAACGCCCGCCCTTCACCACTTCCTAGTTCTTTAGCTGGGAAGAAGAAGTGGCGCAACAAACTCCTTTCATTTCCAATTTTATTTTTATATTTGTTGTTACAGCGGCAATAGAAATACATACTCTGTGTAAATTTCAAATGTCTACCTATTACGGTTCATAAAATACAGCCTATAAATAAAAACACGTTTCTTGTTAAGTATATTTTATTTATTTATATTGGAAATTCCTTAGCAGTCTTATCGTAACAACACTTAGTAAATGAGGGACTGACCTTTCCAAACCTGTCGGAGAATGAAGCAGGCTTAAGGTCCTGTTAAATTAGGTTTCATAGTTATGGTCGTCATCGCGAAGTATGGTCTACGAGATGTCTAAGATTGCCTACGAGTGCTACGCTGCTACGACGTAGACAGTAAATTATCAAATTCTATACAATTCTGCATATGGAATTGGAAAATGGCCATTCAAACAAATACGAATGCCAGTCAAAAGTTACAAATATTTAATACTACCAGCGAGTCCAGATACGTTTGTACTGCCTATTTTGGTTGGCCTCCGACCACCATCGATTAGACTAACTCATATATTATTTCTCGAACAAACATCAGCTGCCGCCAGGTAAAGGTCATTGTCGAGCCTTGGTAAAAGCAAATAGTTTCGCTTTGAGTTACTTTGTGTTACCATAGGAATCGTTCAGTTCGCCACATGGAACTGAACAAAAGACCTGTATTGTAATTTACTGAGTATATAAGTTACGGGTAGTGAATAACCATGGGCTTTGATTGAATTAAATTTCTAAAAAAGCAACTGAAATGGATAAACGCAAAACATTCGAAGTACGTAAAAGATATTCTAATTAATACGGCCGGCAATGTTCAGTCAAAGCATTCGTCAAAAGCCTAAATAAAAAATAAAACAATTTAAACGATCCTGCCAGCCGGCAACATTCCGTAAATTATTATTAATGTTCAAAAATTAAATGCCGAGCAGTGGAACGCGGCTTGTAAAGCTGCGAGCACACGACCGGAGAATTTTGACGCAATATTCGGAGTGACGTCACAGCTCGCCACGTGAGCTGAATCGCAGTAATCAATAATTCAGGCTCAGGCCGCGGGACCGGACGGTGTGCATTCACAGGCTACAGTGTACACCGCAGTATATTTCGTGCTCGAATTACGGTCACCCGAAGCGCCGGAAGTTTTAGCTTATGCTCGGAAAGTTGAATTACTAACTGTAACATTTGGTTTGTAACTATGATTTATGATAACAAAGTGTTGCAGTAGGCGTGAAAAAGAAGTGTTATGACAAATGATGATGAACCTATAAAAGTATAAACTTAACAGCGAAAACAAATTTGAATGCCTAAAAAATAAACAACCATATAGACATAATTATCATAGATAGTATCTAGATTTAAATGCTAAATGATACAACACAAAGTTTCAAGTGTTATTAAAGTCTCAATCAAATAACGAGCGACGGAGGAACTGACGCGGAGAGTTCAATCGTCTAAGTCCAGACCAGTTAGTGTTATTAATATCACACGAGCGTCTAGACCGGGCAGGCAGACAGCTACAGGCGCCGCAACCACCTGATATATACGGCAAACGTGCCCCCCGGGACAAATATACAGATTGGCAGTAATAGCCGATGTTAGGGGGACTGTTTCCTTATGCCGCACAAACTTTGTGATACGCCGAAACGACGCAGCAACGGTCTTAAATTGGCTTAGTTTTATTTAAATTTAGAACCATTTCCAAAACGGGAGTTGGGAACTTTTCTTAATGTGTACTTGTCCCATTTATTTTGTAGGGCGCAAGAAAAAAGAATTGGCGTGAGAATTCGATTTCCAAAAACGTCTTTCTTACAAGAGGTAGACACTTTCGGGTAAATTGACTTATCTTCATATTGATACCTATGTCATGAAATTCTTTGAAAGCTTTTTGCTAGAGTTTGGGATGAAGTAAGCTAAGATGTCCTTTGTCAAAGGGTATTATCGGTTAACATTTGGCACGGGGCTCGGGAGTCAAGGTGATCGGCACAATGCTGCAGTGTTGTCTAGACCGACGGCGCCTCGTAAATCACTTGCAGACAAAAATATATTTTGATACTGTATTTAGATACTTTAAATAGTAAATAAAGAACTTTATTATAAAAAATTAAGGGACATTACTTTTGTGCCTCAATTTATAAGCCAGACGGTCCTAATGACACTTTTTAAACATTGACAGAGACACAAAGTGTTTTACTTCAACCCGGACTTTTTCGGTTGAGTTTAATCATTTTCGTGACGCAGGCTGGACGGCAATGAATAAAATATTAAGTAATTCCAGCAGTTTGTAGCAAGCGCTGAATAAAGCTAGGTTTAGACCAGCGAGGGTAAGTGTGGACACAGAAAGGCGTGTGTAACCGCAGCGTACACCACGGATGAATATTTAATGCCAGTAATAACGAGAGAATTCTAACCCTTCAGTCTAATGTTGTTATAAAATAAGTAACTTATAAATATTTAAAAAGGTTACCTGCGTGGCATGTAACAACATAATTGCTTTACTTTAGGTTAAATAATGTGAACCCTGAAAAATGTGAAATTGATTACCGTTAAGGTACTTCGCAATAAATGTTAGAAAAAATATTTGATTAAATATCTAGCAATTGTATTTGTTTTAAGACAGGGTCAATGACTCCAAAATCCGATAGACCTGTCTCGCAAAATGTTTATGCTAAAAATGTTCAGTTGATTTAGATTGGAACGCGTACTTATAGGGTTGAACGAAAATAAAGCCGCTTACTCCGCGAACGTCTATCAAAGCCGATAATCTGCCGAACGGCGCATTGTGTCATAAAAGCACTCGTGAATAACTTTATGTTTGTGGGAATAAAATATATTTGGAGGCTTAAATCAGAATAGTATGCTTAAAACCTGATTCGTGAAAAATGGTTATTTCTGTGTTGAATATACATAAATGAAAATATATTCTTTTATTGGGATTTCACGGATATTTGAACACATCAAAGTTAAAATTAAATTGGTTATTATTGGTATGGATTAAAATACGGGTCGTGGAATGCGGTTGATTAAACCGGACCTCTAGAACTGAGAATGTGCTGATAACAATATACCAACTTTCCGAAGAAAAAAAAACAAGTGACGCACTACCTTATTCACTAGATCACAAACCTTGACGTTATCATACGAACTTATTATTTATTTGTACGAAGTTCGACATGCGTAAAGGGGCGCGTATCGCAATCATTTACTGATAACGAGTTATAAACATAACTTTACGAGTGTACTACAAAGTTGTACTAAAATACTCCAGATAAAGTTTATGCTAAACCGTTTTTTGATGTAAGTATGGAATAGTTTGATATACAAATTGTGATATATCTATGTCTCATAATCATAATCAGCGTATAATGTTCCCATTGCTGGGACACAGGCATCCTCTCGGTGAGAGGGAGTGGGCTGCAATCCACCACGGGGGCCCAGTGCGGCTTGGTACAGGTATATCTTCGATTTTTTGGCTCTAGGACATGCCGCTTCCTCACGATGTTTTCCTTCGAGCACCAAGATATATGTCTACTCGCGAATATTGCAGATACATCAGTCACCGACAGTTGCATATTTAGGTCTATTGTTTAATGGACGTTTACAAGTTAAAATGTGCTTTGTGATTGAAGGTTTGTTCGCTATTTTTTATTAAAAAACTTTATGCACAAGTTAAAAATACTGTACAAAGGCGGACTTAATGCCTGAGGCATTTTCTACCAGTCAACCTTAGGGTGATGCAGAGAGAAAACATGGCAGGTGCAACATAAGGGACAGGTTACTCGGAAAATAATACATACTAATATAAAGATACATAAATACATACCTATATATACAACGATCTTGCTATTTGTCTGTGCAGAAGATTTTCAATTAACATAGATTAATATCTGACATAAGTAACATCCA